>CM062820.1:772346187-773673687 GCA_031772625.1 Pinus tabuliformis | reverse complement strand
TTACGGAACTTAGAACAACATCCTAAGAAATAGAAACTAATTACTATCCTGAGGCTATGTGAACCAACTCTACCTATTCTAGGATATTCCCCATTATCTTCAATAATGCCATATTATAAAGTTTTGTATAAAGGGTCGGGAAATCGCATATATAATTTTTATTATAAATGGTTTCAAACAAAACAGCTTTATAATTGAAAATGAATTAGTTTCATAACTAATTTCAACAACCAAACTTGGGGAGCGAAAATAAAAGTCAGAAATCAAAATTGAAAAGGGTTTGGAGTTTTGGAGTTGGAGATATTTTTGTAATGAAGAAATCTCTTAGAAAATAGTCAATAAAAACAAGTATTATTCCAATTTTTTTTAGTAAATTGGAGTATGTATTGTCTTTTCTAATGCACTTAGCAGCAACAGGTTCCTTTAAGTGTAATTGTAGATTTACTTATCTGTCTTTGTGTTGCAAATAGTACCTACAATTAATTTAAGTACTTTAATGGGCACTTTGCCCTTTTCAAAAATTTATTCACATTCTTTATTTCTGGTTTCTTTCATTATTCTATTCTCAGGATGAAAGCTTAAATTATTTATTTATTATGTTATTAAACCATGTTTCT
This sequence comes from Pinus tabuliformis, assembly GCA_031772625.1. Lineage (NCBI taxonomy): Eukaryota > Viridiplantae > Streptophyta > Pinopsida > Pinales > Pinaceae > Pinus > Pinus tabuliformis. Next base: position 773,673,070 of record CM062820.1, on the reverse strand, counting down.
TCTTATTCTACTTCATTCCATCATTTTAATTATGACGTATGCAACCCTTAAAATGTTGGTCACACTCGTTGTAAATGATGAATTTATGAATTAGAAATTATGACGTATGCAACCCTTAAAATGTTGGTCACACTCGTTGTAAATGATGAATTTATGAATTAGAATATGCATTGCACTCTTCATAATCCAACTTCAACCAATCATTTTAAAAGTTTATAAAAAATTAATAGATGTCTTGGGCAATGACTAGGAGTTCTCTCCAAGGTACAACAATGTGAATGCCATAACTTGTGAGGGTGAGATTTAAGGGTAAAAGCATTATAAAATGCTAATCATGAAGGATAGAGTTTGAAATCTTGTTATTTAAAAACAAAACTATACATTCATCGTATTGTTAATGGCTAATTTGATGTGTAGGGGAAAATAGAACTTGGTCTTTTTCCTTTTTTTAAATATCATTTTGGTGCACTTTGCTGAGAACGATAAGTGTTTTCACATTTTTGTTGAGCTCAAGCGAATGTGTAATGGAATGTTCTAAGGAATATTCCATCAAAGGCTTGCCCCACTTTACCTTTCCATTTGAGCTAGAATGGATTTTGTTGGGATCAAGTTATAACAAAATGAAGCACTTTGTTGATCATGGATCCTCGACATATGGGAGAACATTTTGAGTCGAAATTTGTGCTTGTACATATAATGATGTGGACTATACAGAATGATGACGTGGAAATAATGTATATGATGGGTCCATTGTAGTGGATTTTTAAAGGCCCATCTACAATTTGTTGGGAGTGTGTTATATTATTTTCACGACTAGTCGCACATGCTGGGGGTCACAGGGGGGTGGTAGGCCACCATGTTCATTGCATCGAGTGCAACAAGGGGGCCACAAGGAGGGTGCAACCCCCTTTATTGGGGTATTTGTAGAGGAGTAGTAGCCCCCCTACACGGGGGTCCAAGGCAGCGCCCCGAAAAAAAAAATAATAATAATAAAATTAAATAAAATAAATAAATTAAAAATTAAAAAAATTAAATTAAAAATAAATAAATTAATTAAATAATTAATAAAATAAATAAATAAATAAATATAAATATAAATATAAATAAAAAAATAAAATAAAATATAAATATAAATATAAATAAATAATTGCAGACCCAATAATAGTTTGGCTTTGTGCATGGATTTTGCACATGGTTTTGGGCATGATGGTTTTATGCCCATGGTATTTTTTAGATCCGGTCAAGGGAACTACAATTATGTTCTAATATAAGGTTAATGGATTGGAATTTTATGAATGCTTCAAAATATATATATATATATATATATATATATATATATATTGTAACATGTTAGGTCCCTATAATGTTGGTTTCATAACATAACATTGAAAATAATATAATGAAAAATCAATCTGGTAGTCCCAGTTTTGGGATCCAGGGGAAAATATTTGTGTATATTTCTTTTATGTTCTCGTCATTGTCTATTTTCTGTTCTAAGAATTCGTTTACAGGTAATTTATGTACAGGGTTAAAACCTACATTGGGTATCAGAGTTGTTTTGGCTTCAAGGGGACGCCTTTGCTGCTGAGGGGTTTTGCTCGGGCGTGTGGTAGACCCTGTTCAGTGGGAGATATGCAGGATCGATTCTTGCAGTGAAAGAAGATGGCGAGTAGTCAAAACATAGATATTGAGAAATTTAATGGTTAGAGTTTTGAGTTGTAGAATCTCAAGATGGTGGATCTAGTGGTGGATAAAGATCAATAGATCGTGATAGATACAGGTCTAAACCAACGCCATTGTCAGCAGAACACTAGGCGAAGTTGGATCGGAAGGAAAAGAGCACAATACGGTTGTGTATCTCAAATTCAGTATTGTTGAATGTATTAGCGGAAGCTATGGTGAAGGCTTTGTGAGACAAGTTAGGGACTTTGTACCAATCTAAGTCTCTGGTGAACAAACTATTCCTAGGGAAAAAACTGTATAACCTGAGGATGAAGGATGGAAAATCAGTAACAGAGCATTTGAACGCCTTTAATATTGTGGTAAGCCAGTTGTTATCTGTTAATATTAAAATTTCAGATGAAGATAAGTACACCAGATTGTTGTGTTATCTACCAGATTCGTGGCATAGTTTGGTTGTTGCAATAAGCAGCAATACAACTACCTTGAAGTTTGATGAAATAGTATCATCCTTGTTGTCGGAGGAGATGAGACGGAAAAATATGGAGAGCCATAATGGAGATTCCTTGTCTGTACGAGGACGGTCTCAGTATAGAAACAAAAATAAGCCCCCGGGTGGGAGATCTAAATCTCTAGGAAAACTTGTAAAGGTATGTTGGAAATGTGGAAAGGAAGGGCACAAAAAAAAGGATTGTAGATCTAAAGCTACTGAGAAACGAAATGGATATGATGATGCTCCTTCTGCAGAAGCAAAAACCACCTCAGATGAAGGTGGGGATGTGTATTTGGCTTTTTCTTCAAGTACACATGTAGATCATGAGGCATGGTTAATTGACTTAGGTGCATCCTTTCACTTCACTCCCCATAGGGAATGGTTCTACGAGTATGAGAAATATGATAGTGGTGATGTCTTCTTAGGGCATGACAGGAAGGCTAGAATCGTCAAACGTGGAAAATTTAAGTCGAATTTACAAGGTGGAAGGATTAGAACACTTCCTAGTGTTCTACATATTCTTGCATTTGCTAGAAATCTGATTTTTGTAAGAAAATTGGATGATGCAGGTGTAAAAACATTGTTCGAGAAGAATACTTACAAGATGGTTTGGGGAGCATTGGTATTGATGTGGGGAGTTTGGATTGAAACTTTCTACAAGATTCTAGGTAGCACTATTATTGATGGGTGCAACAGTTATGTGGTTCTTGAAAGTGGAGAAAAAAGCCATGTGGTCACTAGAGAAAATACCATGTTATGGAATCAAGGGCTTCGACATATTGGAGAGAAGTGTCTTCGAATATTTCATGGTAATGATATGGTAGAAGGTATGTATAATTTATATCTGGATTTCGATTTCTGTGAACATTGTGTATATGGGAAACATAATCGAGTGAGTTTCCTTTCTGATGCTAAGAGGGTGAAAGGGATATTAGATCTTGTGCACAATGATGTGTTTGGACTTGTGTCGATTCCATCACTGGGTAAGTTTGTGTACTATGTATGATGTATAAATGACTTCTCAAGGAATACATGGATATATTTCCTCAGGTAGAAATCTAAAGTCTTTGACAGGTTTAAAAAATTTAAGGCTTTGGTGGAAAATCAGACAGAGAAGAAGATAAAGGTGTTGAGGATAAATAATGGTGGAGAGTTCTGCAAGAAGAAATTTGAAGAGTTCTATAAGAAGTGTGGTATAACACAGCAGAAGACTACTCCATACACACCTCAGAAAAATGGAATTGTAGAAAGAATAATCAAAACATTGATGGAAAAGGCAATAAGCATGCTTAGGGGTGTTGGGTTAGGAAAGAAATTATGGGCAGAGGTGGTGGAGATAGCATGTTACATGGTTAATATATCACCTTCATCAACGTTGGAGGATAAAAATCCACTTGAGGTATGGAATGGTAAGAAAGCCTCCCTTTCACATCTGAGGCTATTTGGTTGTGATGCATATGTACATGTTCCAAAGGAGAAAAGAACCAAGTTGGATAGTAAATCTGAGAGGTGTATCTTTATTAGGTATAAGGATGGTTTAAAAGGTTATAAGCTTTGGAACCCAAAAACAAAGAAGGTTGTGTACAGTCAAAATGTGGTGTTTAGAGAGGTGAAATATGTTATTAAACATGAAGTCCTACCAAAGAAACCTGAGAATACATATTTTGAGCTAAAGGAGGAAGAATCAGACTCTACAATAGAACAAGAATCGGAAGAGGAAGAACCACAAACTCTAGTTTTGAGAATATCAGTTTGAGAGAGAAGGCAACCAGAAAGGTATAGTCCATCTACTTTCTATTCAAATTTGTCTTTATCCATTACTAATGATGATCCCAGAACTGTCAGGCAGGCAATGGATTTAGAGGATGGCAAACTCTAGAAGGAGGCCATGGTTGATGAAGTGGCATTTTTGGACAAAAATGAGGTTTGGGATCTGGTGGAGTTGTCAGCTGGAAGGAAACCCAATGGCAGCAAATGGGTGTTTAAGAAGAAGATCAATGCATAAGGTAAGGTGGAGAAATACAAAGCTTGATTGGTATAAAAAGGTTATTCCCGGTATCGGGAATTGATTTTGTTGATATTTGTTCTCCTATTGCCAAGTTAGCCTCTATTAGATTACTTTTATATGTTGTTGTTGTTTTTTATTTTGAGGTAGAACAGATGAATGTGAAGACAACATTTCTTTGTCAGGATTTGGAAGAAGAGTTATACATGAAGCAACCTGAAGGCTTTGCGGTGAAGGGTAAGAAAGAACTAGTATGCAGGTTTAAAAAGTCTTTGTATGGGTTAAAACAATCACCAAGGATGTGGCATGAGAAATTTGATACATATATACGGGGACTTGGCTTCATCAGAAGTAAAGCTGATCATTGTGTGTATTTTAAATTAATTGGTGACCATGTTATTTATTTGTTCTTGTATGTGGATGATATGTTGTTGATTTGAAATGATAAAGAAATTATCTAGGATTTGAAGACCCAATTGTCCTCCAAATTTGACATGAAGGATCTTGGTGTTGCAAACTATATTTTGGGCATGGAAATTAAACGAGATCAGGCAAAGAGGGAGTTTTGGTTGAATCAAAGGAAGTATGTCGAGACAATATTGTAGTGGTTTAATATCTAGGATAGTAAACCATTGAAGGTTCCTATTCTTCTAGGTGTAAAGTTATATGTTGAACAGTGTCCCAAGACACAAGAAGAGGAAGAGGACATGTCCCTTGTTCTATATGAAAGTGCAGTCAGTAGCCTGATGTATGCAATGGTATGTACTAGACCAGACATTGCACATGCAGTAGGAGAATTAAGAAGGTTTATGTCAAAACTAGGGAAGGAGCATTGGACAGCAATGAAGTAGGTTTTCAGGGAATTGCATGACACTAGTGATTATGGTTTGTGCTACCAAGGAAAACTAGGATTGGACAGAATTTTGGACATTCGTAGCTTTGTTGATGCAGACTGGGTTGGAGATATAGATCAAAGAAGATATACAAGTGGTATTTTTTTAACCTATTTGGAGGAGCAGTTAGTTAGATGAGAAAAAGACAGTTTGTAGTGGCTCTTTCAACTATAGAGGTTGAATACATGGTAGTCACTCATGCAAGCAAGGAAGCAATTTGGTTGTAGAGATTGTGTTCAAGTAAGGGGTTGGTACAGCAAGTTATAAGGATAGGTTGTGACACCCAAAGAGAAATTTTTTTGGCAAAGAACCTTGCTTATAATTCAAAGACAAAACACATTGATGTTCAGTATCACTTTGTGATGGATATGGTTAAGGACAAAAAGGTGTTGTTGGTAAAGGTGGACACTTTGAAGAATGTTGCAAATGCATTGACAAAGTCTATGAGCATTGAGAAGTTTTCATGGTGTAGAGAAACAATAGGCGTTGTAGGACTGGACAAATGACTAAGTTCTCTTGTGACCCCCTGTGTGGAAAATAAAACAACAATTGGGAGAATGTTGGGTGTGTGTTATATTCTTTCCACGAAAAGGGGTTCACAGGAGGGGCACATCCCCCCCTGTCAGGGGGTTTTTAGGGGAGTGGTAGCCCCCCTACACAAGTCTGGGGTAGCACCCAAAAAATAAAAATAAAAATAAAAATTGTGGACCCAATAATAGTTGGGCAGACCTATCCATGGTTTTGTGCATGGGTTTTTCACATGGTTTTGGGCATGATGTTTTTCAGCCCATAGTATTCTGTAGATCTGGTCAAGGTAACTATGGTTATGTTCTGATACAAATTTAATGGATTGGGTTTTTATGAATGCTTCGGCATGTATATATATGTATGGTAACATTGAAGGGACTATAATGAAAAATCAATCTGGTAGTCCCGGTTTTGGGATCCAAGGGAAATATCTGTGTATATCTATTTTATTTTCTCGCCATTGTTTATTTTTTGTTTTAAGAATTCATTTGTAAAGCTTCTACCCACCTTAAAACATGCATTCTTTACCTTTTTCACTATGTGTTTTAATGTTTTATATGTTATGTCTTGTGTTGAGTGAATTCTTAAGTGATTTGATCGTATCAGTGATTTTCATGACCTTTGGAAAACTTAACACATTAATTTGATAGGTTTTTGGGAGCAATGGGTCCTCTTCCAACAACCCACCATAAAGAGAAGGACCTTGTTCCCTCAAATACTAGTATGGAACTGCAGAACTACTCAAATCCAAGCCTTGTAAGAAGAAGGATTTATGTGGTTGCGCAGTAGATATTAGTTGATAAATTGCCTATAATTTAGGGATAGTTGGAAACCATCTCTCATATTAAGGAGTTTGTTTCCTAAACATTTTGTATAAGAAGGAGACTCAAAGATAGGCCTAGGGGGAGAAAAGATGATCCATAAACTACCATGGATATTCCAGTAGATAGTTTATCTCAATATATCTAATTAAATTATGCTTAAATTCAAAATCCACACTATCAAGGTTTATTTCTCCTTAGATTTATGGATTTGTAAATTATTATTTAATATATATGCATGAAAATTATAATTATGTAGAAAACATAGAACAATGAAATAAAACTCACAAACCATAAACTAACATAAGATATAACCTCGGAAACCATTTTGGGAGAAACCCAACTAGAAGGTGAGCCCACTCTGCTCTCTCTAACTAAATGGAAAATAGATGCAAGTACTAAGAAGTGAGGAATGTGGATTGTGGGATACTAGAGTACATAAATCCTCTATGTTTTATGTCTCTCTATCCACTCTTGGCTACTCTACTCATATATGCAACAAAATGCACTCGAATAGAATGGAACCCCCTTTCCTCCTAGTGGCCAAGTTATAACGCAACCCAATAGCCTATTAGTGGTCAATTTTGACTCCTTCAACTCTTAACTAAAGTTACAATATGGACTCTTCTAGAGTATTATTCATCATGATCACATGGTGAGCCCTTTTTCCATGAAAAATGGGAATTGACATGGCAGCCTCTTGAAATATGGAGATCAAAAAAAGAAGGTCAACTTTCGAGTGGCATAACTTTTGTGTATGGACTCCAATTGGGGAAATTAATATGTCATTGGAAAGGTATATATGTATGGAATATCTTGAAAATATTTTTCACTAAGGGAAATTTTGTATCCCCAAAATTTTTATTTGATGACACAAACTTCTTCTGGAAAGTTTTAGACCATAATTTCCCAAACTAGGTCCTCCTGGTAAAAATGGTCCTGTGAGATGATAACTCCACTTTTCCCAGTCAAAAACATTGAAATGGATGAAAAACAAAATAATGATATAATATAGATCACACCTCCCCATATTGGGAGGATTTTGGTCCCCAAAATCTTATACTGAATGAGGCAAGGAAAATTTCCTCCACCTTCTCTCTCATGTACCATCTAGCCTTGCCTAGAAGTAGTCCTTTCAACCCAATCTACCAAAGGTCATCCTGTCCCTACCTTGTATTTCTAGACCTCTTATGAAAAATTATAACCTATTTCAAATTTGCACGAGCATCTAGTGTGAAAACCTCTAATGAAGGTAGGAGTTGTTACTCTTCTTGATCTACCATGGAAGGCTCATAGAGCTTCAAATTCTCTGCATTCACCACTAAGTAAATGTACATGTATGGGGATAGACTAACTCTATAGGAATTATCTCCCACCTTTTCCAATATCTCAAAGGGACCATATCGTAGAGCCTTGATCTTGTTACTATGACCCTGTAGCCTCTCCTTGAGTAACTATAACCATATTTTGTCTCACACTTTGAAGGACTTCTCTATTATGTGTTAATCATGCCTAGATTTATATTCTTCCTATGACTTCTACAATGTATTTGGTACTTGTATATGAATTTTCCTAATATTCTCAACAAATTTTTATACACTTAAGGCATACTTTGTAATATATTCCCTCACTTATCCTTGCTACTCTTATGCAATATCTAAATGTGAAGGTGGCAATATCCAAAAAATGTTTCAAATGGGGACTTTGTAGTAGAAGTGTGGATTTCTCTATTATGAGAATTTTCTATATAACCTATTTTCATATAAGGTCTTTGGATGCTTCTAATTGTAACCCCTCAAAAGATACACCAAAGTCCTATTACTACTTCTATGCATCCATATTTTTGTGGATGGAATGTTGTAGACCTCCTTGAAGTCCTCTTCCTTTGAATATGCATGCCTATATGCCTCGTTAGTGATCTAGATCTCTCAACTGCTGAAATTAACCAAGATCTTTTACTTTTGTGATGTTAGCAGAATTGCATGTGAAAGAGTATGAAAAACCACGTGTGCATACTTTAAAGAAGAGGAAACAAATGACGACCATCAAATCAAAGAACACACACACATTGATAAAGGAGTTCACCCAGTGTGGGTTGTTAGCCTTGTGGGCAAATGAACCAAAATGGATCCAAGTATGCCCTTTAGAGTCTCCAAATTTGCTCAAAATCCTCTTGAGGATCGTTCAAAATCGAAATGGTTGAAGGAGGAAAGCCCTTGGAAGGGAAGAAATACACTATCAGGAGGCTCAAAACACTCCAAAACCATGAAAACTCATTATCACAGGCTTAAAGTGGGCATTGCATAGTAGCCGTTAGATCTGGCCAATCAACAGCCCAGATCTAAGCGGAAAATCACATATCGGCGAGGGTGAGTCGACGTTATCGTCACAAACCAGGGGGAAGGAGCGATTGCGATCGGAGATTAAACATGGACCATCGATCGCACACGCTAATCGGTGGCCCACATTACATCGTTGAATCGATATCGGCGGAAACCAAAGGGGCGGGGCCTTTACATATATATGCAAGCGACCCGATGGTGCTACAAATGATTTCTTATAAAATTTCAAGTCCGAGCCCAAGCAATTTTCAATGTATTTGATATATTTTCATTATATAACAAAAATACAAAGGAAGCCTAGCAGCACCAATAGCGATGAAGCCCGGACCTGAGAGGGTCCGAGAAGTGGAATATATGAAATTTGAAGTTCGCCCAAAGAATTTTTCATGCATTTTTCATAGTTTTCGTTGTATAAACGAACTACATAGGAACAGGGCCGAACGCAACTTGCGATGGCGACAGGGGCGGACCCGAGAGATAAATAAGCCATTTTTAAGGATTTCTTAAGTTCGAAAAGGACAGAGAGGGGCAGGAATTCTTGGAATTGTTGTGCTTTCTGTTTATAACAGAAAGTAGTCACTATCAGTGTCTTAAAGGGATTTCTTAGGCCCAAAGAACCATTTCACCACAGAGTAGAGGCCGAATCCATGACAAAGCAGTCATGGAGCCACAGCATGCCACACAGCCAAATAAAACAATATTAGGGAGCATCAACAGCACAGACAGTGCAACAGCCATCCTAACAAACATTATGGGGCACCTCTGGCACGAGAGAGCTCCCAGATATCACAGTAAGCTGCCCAAAATATCTGAATATGGTTAGTCTTCTATCAAAAGAAGAAACCTTCGAACCATGCTACCGATTGAAGGAATCAATCAGTTGAAGAGATAGAGGGATAGATTAAGACCCTTGAAGTCTCAAAAGGATCAGGATCATTGTAAACAAGCTATAAATAGTTGTTAGTAAGATGTAATGGAGGTTCAAATTTTGGAGATTATTCCTCCTCTGTTCCTTCAAGCGTCTCATCTTCATTCTAGAAATACAAGCTTCTTTTTCCATTATATGTTCAACATCCATTCTCTTTGTTGTTCTATGCTTGCACTTGAATAGTTCGTTCATGTTTCCTTTGTGTCTAAGGCCAAATAACTGTCATCTTATCTCTGCTTTGATAACTTAGATTTGCAAGATTCTTTGCTACCTGTAGCTAACCATTCATATGTGGTCATATATGCATCTGCCAGTACAGTCAGTATTCTCTTTTGCTGCCTGTAGCTAGTCATTCATTTATGTTTATATATGCAATCTGCTGATACAGTTAGTATTCTCCATCTATCCATTAAATCTATCAACTATTGAGCATTAGTGGTTTAAAGCCTTGTGTTGTCGAGAGTTTTCATGCATGCCTTGAGTGGTAATAGGGCTGAAATGGTCATCTAACTTGATCCAAACCATCATCCATTCCAATAGTTCTGAGAACAATATTGAAGATTATATATTACTAGGCATCTTCGAGCTGCAACCTAGGAGAGTTTCCTCGAGTGCTAACATGGGTTACGTCTCCAAGCTTGGTGTCAAGAGTGGGGAGTTCACTTCATTAAATGCTGCAAAATTATGATGATGTGCATGGTATAATTTTTGTCATTCCAAGGATAAACTCCCTCAACAAGATTGGCATGTCTCTCCATGAGACATCCTCTCACAGGAACTCTCGCTCATATGGGCCTTCCTTCAGCATGACAAGATAATAAATTCTCACATGACGTGGCATACAAGTATCCTTCAACATAATGGTAACAAGGATCCCAATAGAAAAATCATCATCTCAACAAATCAAAAGAAAGACAGGGCATCACTGCATCATATACCTCCAGTTTCGGGGATGGCCTAAAATTGCACATATTTGCTAAAGAAATGGACATCAACATTGAATTCATCGCATGAAATCGTGTCGAACGACTGTAAACTTGACCCCCTTCGGAAACCGTCAAAATCTGGACCCTTGGGAATCTCGAAGATTCACCAAAGATTCCTTACTACTGACTACCTAAAATTTTGCTGCCAAGATCAGAAAACTGATCACGCATCATAGTCCTAGAAAAATTATGGTTCATTTGAGTATAAAGTTGACATGATTCTATCAATATGAAAAATTGTCCTCCAAGGAATATTTTAGATTCCTCACTAATTCAGCGTGGAATCTTTTGTGGAATATTCTGCGGGAACATAATCATCTCGAAAAAACCTTCCATCATGGTTCCATCTCGGCTTTGGGTTCTGGCGCGTTCAAGATTCCTTGGCTCTCAGCTCCATTCCCCTAGGTGAATGAATAATTTCGGCTTAAATAATTTATTGTAGCAGAGAATACAAGGTAAGGGTCATTGGTTCATTGGTAAATCTCAAGTGTCAGTTGTCCTGGGGTTGAGGGTCAAATCCCTGCCCATCTAAACATGGCATAAGGTTGTAAGTTTGGGCATTTTTTATTTAAAAACATGTGGATTTTTGGCAGTTTGTGTTGAATGGTTGGTTATGGGGTCATCGTTGTCACGTCAGCCCACCAGTCGACATGGGTTCAACACCCATCAGCCCCCCAATATAATATGGCCACATGGTCGTCAGTTGGGTGGGGTCTAGGGCACTCGCAGCCCCAACCCATTTAACTTTATTTTTCTATATCATACAATACGAGGTTGGGGGCCCACTTCGCCAAATTTGATCACCGATGAACCAACCCCTTTTTAATATATTTTTTTTGTTTTATAATAAAACAAATTAGTCAAAAAAAATCAACCAATTTTTTTTGTTTATTAGAAAATTTAAATAGGTGACAAATTCACCCATTCCGATAGCGAGAATTCGTGCGCCATTAAATGCCAAATTATTGCATCATTAGTGGCTGTCACTGGGCCTAGTTTGACCAAAACATTGATCGGCCATAACTTTCACAAACGAACTCGGATTGATGTGATTTTCACATTGTTGGAAATCTTGCGTCAAGATCTTCGATCTGATCCTAGTTCCACTTCAATCTAGTGACTTTTTTTTTTGAGCTTTTCTAAAGCCACTTTTGAACTCTAAGCATTTCTAGAGCCAATTTGATCATTCCTCCCCACTAAGGAGATTTTGGTCCTCCAAAAGCATTAACATAATCTGCAGCTGTTGTGTTACATTATTTGCACAACAAGTGTCCAGACATGACACACTTCCTTCTCCTTCACCCTTGTTCTTCGGAGCCATAAGTGATGAGTCAACACCTGCATCCTTTGCAAACCTGTAGTACATTCTTTGCAAACTACATGTTCAATTACATGACCAATCATGACCCAAGCATCCCCATACTTTCCAAGAGTTTATAACACACACTTTTTGGTCAAGTGTACATGATAATAGAAACCAATACCTCAGTTATCAATAAAAGGCCAGAAACATCATGGTTGTTTTAATAAGTGATTAAAAACACATCATCACTTTTACATTTATATCGTAACACATGATTTAGAAAATGCGACCATGATAAGCTACTATATCTATTAAAACCATCTCTCGCTCATCAAAGTGAATGGGTCATCTCCCTATGACGGATTTTGTTTTTGAACATCTTCATCAGTTGGTTCCTACACGAGAACTTTGTCCTTGAGACAATGCTCTGTATGGAGCCCCCAACATGTGGCTTTTTTAATTCCACTTCTATTCCAATGATTGCAAAAAGTCTTCTTCCTCAAAACTTGCTTAAATTTCTTCTTTCCCTAATGTGGAGATGGCCTTTCACACTTCATACTCTTTCTTGTTGCCATTCTCTTCCAGCGCTCAGCAACCACATGGTTATGCAAACCACAAAAACTACATGGTTTTCTATTACATTATTTATGCTCATCATTAACAATATGCTTTTAATAAAAATGAACTCTAGAATACTGAGACTTTTTATACCTCTCTTGACTATCTTTGGTGCAATCCTAGCGATGAGATCTTGCCTTAGCTCTTCCTTTGTAATGTGCACTATCATGGGAGGATGGTGATGTGTTCCAATCATCCTCTTTATCTAATGGATTTGACAATGCCTTGGAGCCTTCTCCTACCTTCAAGCACTCTCCTTTAGTGTATCCCATCCTAGCAAGGAGTCTCGGGTCGGCTCTGGAAATGGGTACCTCAAGGCTTCCAACAGAAATAGTGTCGTGTGAAAATGAAACTAAAGAAAGATCAACAATGTTTACCTTAGCTTTCTATTTTGAAGCAAGTGATGATGGCTTTTCTAAGCCTTCATTGCGCTTCAACTCTTCAAAGGCATCTTCTGTGGCTCGTAACTGAAGTTGCAATTTCTACTTCTCCTATTTTTCTTCTCGTAGAAGTCTCCCCAATTCAACATTTTATGCTTGAAGTCTTTGATTGATCTCCTCATCCGAATGATGAGAAGATGATGAAGAAGATGAATAATAACTGGAACATGGAGATGGATCATCGCCCTCTGCTCTTTCTTTCTCTCATTCCTCTCTTGCCATTTTCTTCTCATAATCTGCATACATTAAATCTACCATGTTGGTCATCTTATAGAAGGCCTCGTAAAGATCTTTGTCATCCTCAATTTTCCTTTTTTTTGCATGTTCAATCATTCACACTCACAATTCACATCAAGGAGAAGACCGCTCTGATACCAAACTTGATCTGGATCTCTCAGCTACCAAAATTAACCAAGATATTTTACTTATGTGATGTTAGAAGAATTGCATGTGAAAGAGTATGAAAAACCACATGTGCATACTTTAAAGAAGAGGAAACATAATGATGACCATAAAATCAAAGAACACACACCTTGATAATGTAGTTCACCCAGTTTGGGTTACGTCTCTGGGCCTGGTGTCAAGAGTGGGGAGGCCGCTTCATTAAATGCTGCAAAATGATGATGATGTACATGGTATATTTTTTGTCATTACAAGGATAAACTCTCTCAACAAGAGTGGTATGTATCTCCACGAGACATCCTCCTATAGGAATTCTCACTCATATGGACCTTCCTTCAGCATGACAAGATAATAAATTATCACATGATGTGGCATACAAGTATCCTTCAACATAATGGTAACAATGATCTCAACAGCAAAATCATCATCTCAACAAATCAAAAGAAATACATGGCATCATTACATCATATACCTTCACTTCTTGGGATGGCCTAGAAATTCACAACTCTGCTAAAGAAACGGACATCGTCGTTGAATTCATGGTGTGAAATCATGTCAAATGACTTCAAACTCGACCCCTTTTTGACACCATCAAAATCTAGACCCTCAATAATCTTGAAGATTCCCCAAATATTCCTTACCGCTAACTGCTTGAAATTATACTGCTCAAATCAGAAAATTGATCATGCCATCATACTCTTGGCGAAATTCTAGTTCATTTGAGTATAAATTTGACATGATTATGTCACTGTGAAAAATTATCCTCCGAGGAATCATTTAGATTCCTCACTAAATCTGCATGGAACATTCTATGGAATATTCTAGGGAATATTCTCCTAGAACATATTGGTCTTGAAAAATGCACCATCATGGTTCCATCTTCGCTCTGGGTTCTAGCGCGTTCAAGTTGCATTGGCTCTCGGCTTTGTTCCCCTAGGAGAATGAATAATTTCGACTTAAATAATTTTTTGTGGGTGGAGAATACAAGGTAAAGGCCACTGGCCCATTGGTAAATCTCGAGTGTCAATCATCGTGGGGTTTGGGTTCAAATCCCCACCCATCCAAACTTAGTGTAATGTTTTAAGTTTGAGCATGTTTTATTTAAAAACATGTGGAGTTTTGGTGGTTTGCGTTGAGTGGTCAGTTATGGGGTCGTCGCCGTCGGGATGGCCCACTGATCGGCGTGAGTTCGACACCCGTCGGACCCCCAATATAATATTTCCACATGGTCGCCACTTGGGTGGGGTCAATGTCACCCGTGGCCCTGACCCATTTAACTTTGTTTTTTTTCTATATAACATAATATGGGGTTGGGGTCTAGTTGGCCGAATTTGACCATCGGTCAACTAACCCATTTTTAATATATATATTTTTTGTTTCAAAATAAATAAAATTTGCCAAAAATTTCGACCTTTTTTTTTGTTTAATAGTGAAATTAAAGAGGCAAAAAATTCACCCATTTCGGTGGCCGAAATACGTGTGCTAGTAAATGCCAAATTGGTGCCTCGTTAGTGGCTCTCACTAGGCCTAGTTTGACCAAAACTTTGACCGGCCATCACTTTCACATACGAACTCAGATTGAGGTGTCGTTCGCGCCATTGGAAATCTTTCATCAAGATATTCGACTTGATCCTCATTACACTTCAATCCAATGACTTTTATTTTTGAGCTTTTCCAAAGCCACTTCTGAACTCTAAGCATTTCTGGAGCCACCTGGATCAATTAGTGAATAACTCCATGTGCATCAGAGTTATCAAAGTTGTAATATTTGATGTGGGTGGTATTAAAATCATGCCAATCAACTTGTTTGTGATTCCCTTCTTATACTTAATCACTAAATGAAATTGTTTCAAAAATCTCATCGACTTGTAATATTTGGTTTGTTATAGCTTACTCAAGGCGTGAAGATACTATATTGGCTAGTAATTTGTGTGGATTAATATCTCCTTTCCTATTAGATAGTGTTTCCACTTCTTCATAACATGCACCAAGGTATAGAGATCCTTGACGTAGGTGGGATAGTTGAGAACTACCCCATGAAATAATTTAGAATGATAACATACATGCATTCCTCCTTGCATCAAGACTTCTCCCATAACATACCCACTTGCATATATATCCACTTCAAAGGCATGTTGCAATTTTGGTAGTGGAAGACCCAATGTTTGACTAAACTTCTTATTTAAATGCTTAAAGGCCCTCTACTAACCCTTTCCCTATGGAAAACTCTTGAAATTTGTGGTTGTGGCATGGAGTGGTGTTGTTACTATTGAAAACAAGGCTATGAATTTCCTTAAGCACTGTACTTCCTCAATGAAACTCCTGACCTTTGAAACATTAGTAGGCACCAACCATTTCCCTATGGAAAACTCTTGAAATTTGTTGTTGTGGCATGGAGTGGTGTTGTTACTATTGAAAATGAGGCTATGAATTTCCTTAAGTATTGTACTTCCCCAATGAAACTCCTAGCCTTTGAAACATTAGTAGGCACCAATCACTTCATGATGGCCTCCATATTAGTAGGGTCTATCTTCAAGTCTCCTCCACCTATCACATACCCAAGATATACCAAATACCATTATGCAAACTCATACTTATTGATATTTATTAGTAGTGTGTGCTTCTTTAATATCTCTAGCACCTACATCAAATGTGATATGTGTTCCTCTCAAGTATAAATATCATACAAATAAAATAATAACAAATGAATCTGTAAAATGGTACAATATATCATTTATTAACCTCATACACATTGTTGGTCCATTGCATAGGCCAAATAAAATGACTAACCACTCACACAAATCTTGCTTGGTTTTGAAGACAATTTTCCATGTATCTTTTTATCTGACTCAAACCTAATGATATCCTAAGTTTAAGTCTAGTTTGGTGAAGTATTTGGCTTATTGCAACTCATCTAGTAGATCTCTATCCTGGGCAAGAGGTGCCTTTTCTTGAGCATAAATTTGTTTAATGTTTTGTAATCAATACACATCTGCCAATTCCCATCCTTCTTCGGCATAATGATGTTGGGTGACCCACGTGATGAGGTACTTGGTCGAATGAGACCCTATTCCAGTAGTTATTTCAACTATTTCTTCACCTCACTTACTTCTATAAAAAACTGTTTATACAACCCAATGTTTGGCATTGGGGAGTATGACAATTGTTAGATCTCGTGCTCCACTTTCGACTTAGTTGTTGGCCCTATAGGCTTGTAGAACACATCATTGTATGCATGTAGCAACTCTTTTAGTTATTTTTTCTATTCCTTAGCACACCCCTCCATGGATGAATTTGCTCACACTAAGTCTTCTACAAACTAATTTTCTCTTCAAAACAATGAAACATACTTCTTGCTAAAGATGATTAGTTACTTGGCTTGATGGACACTTACTAGTGAAATTTTGGACTTCCCTTGTGTGCATTGATGGTTAAGTATTTCCCATACTTGACGAGGTGGTATTGATTGTCTCTTCACATGAAGATTGCATCTTTCATGTACATATAGTGACTTCCAAACACCACTCCACATACGTCAAGGGGAAATACATATAGCTCCAATTCATCAATAAAATCAGCCCTAATAGCTAATCTAGGTATGCATTGTTTTGTTAAATTTATTTTTTCATCCTTATTTACCCATCCCAATGGATATGAAATTAGATTATCATGAAATTCCATTCCAAATTTTTTGACCAACTCTACTGCAATTATATTTTCCTATGATCCTAAGCGAAACAAAGCATCAATATTTGTCCTCTTGACATGTATTTTTATATGGAATAGTTTGATCTTTTCTTTCTCTACCTATTGTTGAAGGCTACTCAAATTCACCTCCTTCAACACTAATTTGCAGAAAATATTCGCATTGACGTCCAAGATTTTTTCAAACCAATTACTTGAATTTGTGGCCATGAGACTTTTCTTCTTAACATCTTTTTTTTCTTTAGTTTGAGTTTTTGATACAACTTCCAACAATTTGCTTTGTATGACTATCAATATCACAGTGGTTGTTGGGATATTTACATTGATGTGTTGTGGCAACCATATTTTTATCTTTTCCCCCTTTCCACTTCTTCTTTCATTCTTTAGAAGCATCCTAGTGCTACTTTCACTTCAACCAACTTGATTACCCTTTCTTCTGGCCTCTATTCTCCAGGTATTTTACTTGTGCACATGCCTAGTCGACTAATATGGGTTTGAGCAACTTCACTTACTTCTACAAATCTCTATGTAGACCCCTAGATACTGTAGGAGTACATATGGGATCTTTGTGGAGATTCCTAGCATGATGGTCATCTTTATAAATTGTGTTTTGTACTTCTATACGCTCTTCCCCTACTTCTACCTCAAGTAATGCCACCAAATCCACTAGTCCTTTACATACCCAATAAGGTAAAATTATGACTTTATGAGGGTTTTGAAAGCCTTCCACTTAGTCACTAGAGGATATTCCTTCAACCTTAAGGTCTCTATATGGATTTCCCACTAGAGTTAGGGCATGGTTCTCCAATTTAAACCGAGCAAACAAAATCTTATATTCATCCTCTCTATGATGAACACTAAAATAAACTTCTAATTGATACAACCAATGATTTGGATTTAGAGTGTGAATATCACCTCAATATAGCTTAATGTTGATCTTCACTTCCATTTTGAATAGGGACTATGAATGGTTCATGACACTCGAACTAGGTTGATTGTTTTCAAGTTCTTTCTTAGACTCCCTCTTTAGTTCTTCCCAGTCTATCAATTTCCCCTTTGATCTGACCTCCACATTAGAACCTTCATTTTATCCAAATAGATTGAGCTTACTATTCAAGGCCATAACGAGTATGATAAAATTATGGTTTATATATGTGACTTGTGCTTCCAACTGTGCAAACCTCTCCTCTGCGAGATATTGAGGGTTATTTATAGATTCTTTAGCCATGGCTGGGTTTTTATGATTTTCATCTTGGAAAATGTCGATCCCCTAAACCCAAAATTGTACCCAAAGAAACATAATGTTATACCAATAGGTTCCATAAACTATCATGGATATTCCACCAGACAGTTTTTCAAAATGGATCTAATAAAGCATATTAATGACATTTCAAGAAATAGGTCAGAAAAATCTGAGCTAGCTGAGCATGCTTGTTCCTCCTCACATTATATTTGCATGGAACAAGCAAAATTAATTCATAAGGAAGACCATTATTTAAAAAGAAGGGCAAAAGAAGCAATTGAAATTGAAAATTCCTCCAATAATATGAATAGAGATGACTGACTAAAGTTAAGTGACACCTCAAAACCCCTTTTAAATAAAATAAAATAATAATAATAATAATAATAATAAATAAATAATAATAATAATAATAATAATAATAATAATAATAAAAATAAAAATAATAAAAATAAAAATAAATTGATAAAAATAAATTAATAAATATATAAATAATAATAATAATAATAATAAATAAATAATAGATTTGTTTAGATAATTTTCGGCAAAATCACATAATCAATCATTTGTCGGACAAATGATTGATTATGTGATTTTGCCGAAGATTATCTAAACAATGTTATGGATCACAGAAGTCTAAATTCCTTATTAAAATAATAGATTTATTTTATTTGAAATTTAAATAATACATTTTATATATATATATAAACAATAATATAATAAAATTATAACTAAATAAATAAATAATAATAATATATAATAAATACCTAAAATTATAACTAAATAAATAAATAATAATAATAATATATAATAAATACCTAGCTAAATAAATAGGTATTTATTAATTTATTTATATTTATTTATATTAAATAAATAAAAATAAATTTATAAATAATAATAATAATAATAATAATAATAAAATTAATAATAGATTTATTTTATTTGAAATTTAAATAATAAATATATATATATATATATATAAATAAACAATAATATAATAAAATTATAATTAAATAAATAAATAATAACTATATATAATAAATATAATAAATAACCATCTAAATAAATAGGTATTTATTAAAATAATAATAAATAAATAATAAATTTATTTTATTTGAGATTTAAATTATATATATATATATATATATATATATATATATATATAAACAATAATATAATAAAATGATAACTAAATAGATAAATAATAATATATAATAAATATAATAAATACTTATCTAAATAAATAAATTAAATAAGTATTAATTAATTTACCATTTATAAGCCGACTACTAATAAAGACAACTGCAATATTTTTCAAATAACTATTAATAAGCTCTGTATCTTTCACGCTCTCTCTTCTCAAAAACAAATCTCATTGCCCTGATGATGGACTCACTAAGCTAGTCTGAAACGTTGGTTTCAAAACTGTTCACAAGTTTTTCCTCAAAATAAAAAATAAAAAAAAAATAAATTTTGAAATCTACACTACGAAGGTTTAATCCTCCTTATATTTTTGGATATGAAAATTATCGTGTATTGTGTATGCATGTAAATTATAATTATGCAAAAAATAGAGAACAATGAAACAAAACTCACAAACCACAATTAACACAAGATAGAACTCGGGAAACCCTTATGGGAGAAAACCAAATTGTAAGGTGAGGTTTCTATACTCTATTTCTCTAAATGGAAAATGGAAGAAAGTACAAATAAGGCTTGTGACCCGTGGGATGCTAAAATGCACAAATAATATTTGTTTTCTCTCTCCCTATCCACTCTTGGATACTTGTCTCATCTATGGAACAAAATGGATTCAAATAAAATGGAACCCCTCTTCCTTCTAGTGGCTCGATTATAACACAACCCAATAGCCTACTAGTGGTTAAGTTTGACACCTTCAAATATTAACTAAAGTTATAATATGGAATATTCTAGACTCTTCTTCATCATGATCACATGGCTAGCCATTTATCCATGAATAATGGAGATTGATCTGGAATCCTCTCGAATTATGGTGGCCAAAATGGGAAGGCCAACTTTCGAGTGGCATAATTTTTGCATACATACTCCTATTTAGGTGATTCTTGTGTCCTTGGAAAGGTATATGTGTAGAATAGCATGAAAATGTGGTTCTTTAAATCATCAAAGTTTTACCCCAAAAAACACCATTTGATGCCTCAAACTGCTTCCATAAGACTTCATACCCTAATTTTCCATAGTAGGTCCCACTAGTGAAAATGGTCTTGTGAGTTGATTCCTCCACTTTTTCCACCCTAAAAGTATCAACATGGATGAAAAAAATATAATGATCCAATCCATATCAAAGGAATGTTGTTTTTTACTACACTGTACCTTTTCAGCTTTATTTATTCATATTTATGGAACAAATTCACTCGAAAAGAATGGAACCCCTTTTCCTCCTATTGGCTTGGTTATAACACAACCCAATAACCATTAGTGGTTAGGTTTTACTCTCACAACTCTTAACCAGAGTTACAATAAGGACCATTCTAAAGTCTTTTTCATCATGATCAGGTGGTTGGCCCCTTTCCCATAATAACAGGGGATGACATGGCATCCTCCCAAATTATGGTGGCTAAAATAGGAAGGTCAACTTCCAAGTGGCATAACTTTTGTACATGGACTTCGATTGAGGTTATTATTATGTTGTTGTAAAGGTATTTATGTGTAGAATAGTAAAAAAAGATGTGGCACTATAGAAAAAGTGTTTTACCCATAAAAAATGTTGTTTGGTGCCTAATGTAACAACCCTGGTGAAAATTCCATGTAATAAAAGTTAATAAAGGAAAAATAATGATCTAGATTTAAACAGGAACGCAACAAATTATAGAGATAACCATAAACATAGAGATGCAGCGGAAATAATACTTCATTTTATTAATGTATAATACTGAAATATGCTTACAAACAAAAATGGAAATCAACCAGCTAGGGCAATGGTAGCTTATCTCTAAGAAGATATGTGGGCGCTACATGCCTCTGAACTGTGTTACAATGAGGCTCGAAGGCCTATTTATTGTTGAGAAACAATGAAAAACCCTAAACATCCAAAAACCTAACCCTAGAAGATGAAACACCAAATTGTGGGCCCCATTTTGGGTAAGTTGGTACATCAACTTCCTAGGGTTGTAACTTTGGCACCTGATCTTCGTTTGACGCGTACAATAGCTCGTTAGAAATATCTATCCGAGAACTATAACTTTGGGAAGAGAAACATTGGTCCATGGACCGAGACCAACGTTGCTCCTAGATTTCCCAAAAAACGTCATTTAGGGCCTCAAAACGGCCCCGGAAGTTCAGGACCCAAAAAACTGCTAAAAATAGTAACTTGTGCTACAATTACAAAAACTGAAAAACTGAAAGAGATAGTTGTGGTGGTCCAAGAGGGATAGGTGGGTGGCCACCAACATCCACCTGGATCATTCCTCCCCCCTTAGGAAGCAATGGTCCCCATTGCGTTGAGTTCCTCCATCTGCTGAGCTTGGTCCCTGGTGAGTTGTTCTACAATCTCTGATGTGTCCAATAATGGTGGGAAGCATGGTCGAGGGCGTTCCACTTTGAACAATCAGTGCAAGTGAAGGAATGGAGGAATTTTGTGCTCTAAAGCATTGTTTCCCACATCCTTGGTAATACTGTAAGTACCATGTCGAAGTGGTCTGAGCTTCTGATGGGCTATTGTTAGGCGTTCTTTCTGCAGATGCAACCAGACTTTGTTTCCCACATGAAACTTGTGTGGTACCCATGTGGGTGAGAAGAAGTTGTTCCTGTGTTCTGTCATGACCGTATCCCTTTGTTGTTGCTACTACATGGAGGAACCCTTCACGGGGGTCATGGATGTGGCTATGATCTTCCCCTTACTTTGGGAGCGAATGAGACAGAAAATGAATTTCATAGTCTGGGAGACGATCTTGTTGCATTTCTTAGCAAAGATCAAAGAGGTGGCAGTAGGTGGGGCTACCTCTGGTATCCTGTATAATGAATTACCCAAAGTAGTAATAACAACGCGAGGCCATGACTCATACATAGCATGTCGCCTCCACAAGTATGGCTGGCCAAATAGTACATCACAAACATCCAGAGGTGCAACATCACACACTACCTCATCTGTGAAGGGCTTGATGTTGTAGTGAAGGCAACGCTACTGGCAAACTCGAAGATCTCGTACTTGGTGAAGCCACCCGATACTGAAATGAGGTTCTTTTGGATCCCACTATCAACAATGAATTGCAGCGGTGAACCCTTCACCCACATCTATGAGTGGAAAAGACGCTCCCCTTCCTTTGGATCTTCGGGCTCATTCTTCTGGATCTTGGTAGTGGCAACAGTGGCGGTGGGCTCTATATCAATGATCTACTTCCCTTTCCCATCCCCTTTGTCGGGTTCTGACTTAGGGTCGGAACATGCATCTGATTCTAAAGCCTTCAAATCTACCACTAGTGACTGCTTGGTCTGACACTCACTTGTGTTGTGAGTGGGGCTCTTATGGAACTCACACCACTTTCCTGTGTCTTTCTTTGACTTCATGGTGTTGCTCTTTTCTTGCGGCTTCGACAAGTTGTCTTGGGTCACCCCGCCTTGGCTTTGTCCTTTGGTCTTCAGATTCACAGATCCAAAGTCTCACTTCTTCTGTTTAAACTTATGATCGATCTTAACAGCATATCGGTACGTTGTGCTAAGCGAGGAGATGCTCATGAACTCCATCTCTTCCTCAATATATATGTGCAATCGCGGTATTTGAGTACTAGATGCAACTCAGAATATTTGATACCCAACTGTGTGCGAAGGGTATGAAAAATGTTTGTGAACTCCGACACATCTTGGTCCCATCCCTGCCGCAGCGTGGTCCACTTTATGTATTTGTCCTGATAGCTTTTGACAGGGTAGTACTACTCCTTGATGGCATCCTGGAAGGAATTCCAAGTGGGTACAGCTGAGAATAGTGAGTCTTGACTTTCATCCTTCTTCTCACAGTAGGTTTCCCACCAGTCCTTGACGTGGGGGACTGCTTTGAGAAGAGTGAAAACAATCTTTTCCCAACTCGAAAATTCATTAACAGCAAAATAACCCTATAGTAGATTTAACCATTTATCTACAGCATCTGCATCTATCTGACCCTCGAATATGGGGATTTCAAAATTAACTTTTACCTTAAAGGTCATGGTGTTTCCAGAGTAGCTGCTGGAAGCCGATGCGTCGCCTCTAGGTAGCTGTTAAAGGATCTGGGAAAATTTGTCCATCATCACGTTCCTTTGTCGCTCGAGGGCTTCTTCGAGCAAGATTTTGATAGGATCTCTTGCCCCCTCGTCTTTCTTTTCATCTGCCATGGGACGCTGTCAAGATTTGTGAGGCTGGTCTTGCAAAGGTTCGACGAGTTCAAGTCCTAACTCCTTATATCCCGACCTCATTGGGGACATGTAAAGAAAAACAAAGAAAAAGCAGACCGTTCTGATACCACTGATCCGGATTTAAATAGGAACGCAACAAATTACAGATATAACCATAAACATAGAGATGCAGTGGAAATAATACTTCATTTCATTAATGTAAAATACTAAAATATGCTTACAAACAGAAATGGAAATCAACCAGCTAGGGTAATGGTAGTGTATGTCTGAGAAGAGATGTGGCGGCTACATGCCTCTGAACTGTGTTACAATGAGGCTCGAAGGCCTATTTATTGTTGAGAAACAATGGAAAACCCTAAACATCCAAAAACCTAACCCTGGAAGATGAAACGCCAAATTGTGGGCCCCGTTTTGGGTAACTTGGTACATCAACTTCTTGGGGTCGTAACTTTGGCACTCGATCTTCCTTTGACGTGTACAATAGCTCGTTAGAAAGATCTATCCAAGGACTATAACTTTGGGAAGAGAAACATGGGTCCATGAACCCCCATGTTTCTCCTATATTTTCCAAAAAAACGTCGTTTAAGGCCTCAAAACAGCTCCAGAAGTTCAGGACCCAAAAAACTGCTAAAAATAGTAAATTGTGCTACAATCACGGAAACTAAAAAACTGAAAGAGACAGTTGTGAGGGTCCAAGGGGGATAGGTGGGTGGCCACGAACATCCACCTAGATCAAATAATAACCATGATTGATGGGACACTTATTGCAAGCTGAATGTTTGGCAAAAGCATAGTGATGGGGATCACTCGTGGTTGATTAATGGCTAAGGAAATTGACAAAGGCAATGGAAAAGGATTTGGAAAGGAAAAAATGGAATTTTTGGCACATTTATTTATGAAAATAATGGAAATTAGGAGAAAAGGGAGGTGAAAGGTCATAGGTTGCATATGAGGAGGAAAATGAAGAAAATAGAGGCCTCATTAATAAAAAAGCTTCTAGAGATCAATTCACAAACTTTTGTCAATTCAGTTTTGGAGCTCTCTCTCTATTCTCTCTCTCATACCCTTGGACACTTAGAGTCTTCTTGGAGCACTCTTGGAAGAGTGTGGCATACTTGGAGTTTTGGAGCAAGAAGGCAAAGGAAGAGCAGGAAAGCACAAGAGGACATTGGGATCAGTAGCTATAGTGGATTTTGCTTGCAGGTGCCGAGTTGCATGCATTTTTTCCTCACTAGTTTTGGCATGCATGGAATATGCATGTGGTTTATTGGTCATGATTTGTGATTAGCATGGAGGTTTGCCTGGATTAATAGTGGATTTTCCTAGCCTTTCCATTTCCTGGATAGTCATGGTGTTGTGGGTTCATTTCTTTTTTTTCTGGTTGTTTCTTATGTTTCCTTTAGCTTGGGTTGAGTTACTAATTCCTGGAATCTTCGGTTGGACAAACACTCTGGAATCCTTGTAACAGCTTGGGTTGATTTATTGGTCCTAGAAGCCTTGGTTGGAAAAACGATATGGAATCC
This sequence comes from Pinus tabuliformis, assembly GCA_031772625.1. Lineage (NCBI taxonomy): Eukaryota > Viridiplantae > Streptophyta > Pinopsida > Pinales > Pinaceae > Pinus > Pinus tabuliformis. The sequence goes on along the minus strand of CM062820.1, from coordinate 773,647,797 downwards.
CTTGGTGGGTTGAGTTACTAGTCTTGGAAGCCCTAGTTGGACAAATGATTTGGAATCCCGGTGGCAATTGTGGTTTGAGTTACTAGTCCTGGAAGCATTGGTTGGAACAAACACTCTAGAGTCTTGGAAGGCTTGGGTAGAGACCAATTTGGTAACAGTTTTGTGATGTCCAACCATGAGGTGGAATCAATGTTTGATGGGTTGAGGTGCTTTGGCCTCTGGAAGCCCTGGATGGTTTTTATTGGTGTGTTTTATGAGATCCCACATTCATGCTTGAAATATGGCACGGGGATGACTGGTTGAAGAGAGATTTGGCTCAGCCATGTCTACGGTCGGGTGGTTCCTGGAAGTCCCACAACTGGTTGGCCTTTGCAATATTAATATGAGGTTATTTCTCCTTGTTAATTCATGAGAATTATATTATTTTATATGTGGATTATATGGTTTTTGTTTCCTTCGTATTTATATTATTATTACGTTGGTTATGAGCATGTATTATAACAGTGGCTATGTATGGATATCATCATGTTTCTACTTGTAAATGAATGAATAATGTATCTATGGCCTAATGGATGAAACTGCAACTAATGTGTTGAGGCATCAATGCTTCTTAGTGATTCCCATATGAGTATGAGACCCCTATGCTTAGATATGTTGTTTAAACCTGTAGATTGCATAATTGTGACATGTTTGACGAAATGTTTATCATGGCTAGTAGGGGTCTAGTCAAGCCCTTGTTCAACTAATTGAATTTTTGTCATTGTTCTATTGTTATCTTTCAGTTCTGAAAGTGTGATTGAATTATGGGCAGTGACCTGAGCTTTGGGCCTAAAAAAGTGGCACAAATCCTAGATTCGCAGGCACAGGTGTGAGGGGAAAAGTCCCTAAACACATGAATACCCATGTTGTGGGAGTGTACGGAGCTCCTAGATGCATGATTGTCCATATCAAAGGAGCGTATGGGGGTTTAATGGTCTAAAACTTCAGTTGGTCTCAATGGCTATTTACCTGAGTGGTTGGGATGGCTCCTAGTGTTTCTGGGAAAGCTAGTGTCTTTTCGATCGACTAGCCCTCTAGGATTGGCAACTACCCTAGAAACAAACAGAGTTTAAAGCAATTCTCAATTTCTTCTATGTATAATGGATAAGAGAGAGGCAAAGGAACCAACCTGGATCTTCCGCTTAACTCCTTGCTTAATCTATCTCCCCCTTGACAGAGCTTGCAACTCCTCTCCGTACTTATCCCACTTATAGAGTACCTGTAGAAACACAGTAACAAAGAACCGTCAAAGCATATTTATCTATTATATCATAAGCATTACAGAATTAAAAATGTAATGAACATACAATGGCATTTAAAAATAATAACATTCACAAGTGCACAATTATATGGAAGAAAACTCAAAGAACTTTATTATATAGAAGGGAGAATTACAACCCAGTTTTCTGATCCAGCATCATCCTCCCAGCATTAAAGCCCTCTTCACCTCATGAAAAGCAAGAGCACACCAACAATACAATGTTCTTTCTCAAATACAAACTATCAGCACTTCCTTGCAAATTACAAAATTCCAACCTCCAGATCTCTCAAATGAGGGATCCATTTATAGATGTATGCAAGGGTGTGAGTCATCTCTGGGTTTTTTATTAGTGTCATTCCACTTTTTGCATTTGGTTCCACTTCGAGATTTCTTGGATCTCTTACTCATCCCTGGGCGAATTCAGAGAGGCAAGTGTCATAGGAGAAGTTTCTAGAAGATTCCATGAGCATCCACTTAGCAAACTGTCTCGGACATTTGTCCATTCTCGCTCATCGCACCCTACAGAAGGCCTCATTAGTATGCATCACACCTGGCTAGTGTAGAAGTTAGTATGCATCGCACCCTGACAGTGGAGCAGTCAGTATGGTCTAGTTTTGGCAAGTTCTGGATGGTTTTTCAGGTGGAACTTTTGGGGAATGATGTAATCAATTGACTATGATATTTTAGGGTATGAAAAAACAATTTTGGGGGTTAAAGAGCCCTAGTTTATTGACATATAAGATTGGGGTTGTAATGCCCAAATATTTCTATAACAGTTTCCCCCCAAAGCATGAAGTCGTAAATCTTTTGATGTCGGGTGAAATTCTTTATCATGAGGATCTGAGGTTTTCGAATTGGAAGGTGACCTGTATAAGATACAATACAATACATCATCATCATATAATTTTCATGATCTAGCTAAAGTGGGCATTCCCATGCTCAGCTTTATAAATTCATTTCATGTACATAGAACAGATAATCGTCTACAGTTGCAGACTGGTGATTCTTCATATGTAGGGTCATCATCCCTAGCTTGGATGACCGTCTGTGCAGCTTTTGTGTACATTTGATGTCTTTATATCCCTAAATATATAGCAGCCCAGATGGATGAAACTAGATCCGGGGTCTTCAAACTCGTTCAATCTTCGCCCGATGTACAAGTCGATCCATGTGAAAAGATGTTCTGAAGTTGAACATGGAAAGATATAGCCTGATTACCAGCCAATAATGTAAGATGTTAACAGACATGAGAGGAATCATCGATAATGATAATGACCCTCAAGGTAGTACAGTACAATTCACATGGTGTGAATATATGATCCGATTTCGAACACCACGCAAAATCTTTCGGTCAAAGGCCATTGATGTCAACTTGTCACCGGAAGTGAGAAACTTGCCATTGAGGCATGCAAGCTTCAAAGTACTGAAAGGGTTGTTTCTAAGTCAACTTCTTGGATAATGAGCTGATGTCAACAAGAAGTGACCCGTCGTAGGAGGACCTTAATGTATCCTACATCTACGACACAAAACGAAGCAAATGATTTTCTGGAGGTGAAAACGATCTGACGGCACAAGGTTTAGGAATGGTGGTCATGAAAAATGGAGGGTGAAGGTATTTCAGTGGATGAGGCATTAACTAGATTGTGGGTTCTCAACTGAATGACTTCTCTTGAACATATCGGTGACACTGAGATGGATTGGTAGCGTTAACCCCAACAGATGGATGGTGTAGAAGACTAATGGTGAAATGACCAGTGAACGGAATAACCCAACCCGACTCAATCATGGTGATGGAGTGAAAGTGTCATGTTCAAGAGCGACCTGCTACCATAAAATTCTTCAAGTTTTCTTCCCTTTTTCCCCAGTCATTGCTGACCAGTACCTCTTTATTTTTTCAAGCTTGAGGAGGATAACATATGCTTGTTCTATAATTTGCCCTTTGGGCAAAGCTATCGCTATGTTTTAGCGAGTCTAGCGACAGTGAAACTCGTTCTTGTCTAGGTGGACAAGTTTTTTGCTATTTTTTTAACGAGTTTAACGACAAAGACAACTCGGTCCTTTTCATGTTTAGAGAGTTTGAAAAGGGACAAAAAGGGGACTCTATCTTGTCTCGGGTGGACGAGTTTGTCGCTATTGCTTTAACGAGTTTAACGACAAGGATAACTCGGTCCTTTTCATATTTAGAGAGTTTGAAAAGGGACAAAAAGGAAACTCCAGCAGTTATTTTTCGTAGCATAATCCCTTAAGTCCGAAAAAGGATAAAATAATACAAAAGGGATGACTTTTCGATCACTTTAGCGAGCCGAAAAGACAAGCGCTCGAACTTTTTCGTGAGATAATCCCTTAGGTCCAAAAAATATTAAAACATAAAGGAGGGATGGCTTTTCAATTACTTTAACGAGCTAGAAATGCCAATATCTCAACAATCTTTTCATATTTAACGAGTCTGAAAAGAGTTTAAAGAAGACTCGTTTTTGAGGAACGAGTGGTGTCTAGGGTAGCAACTAGTTCTGGGTAAGCTTGGAACTTCTCAAAACATGGTGATGTGAAGAGGTTGGCTAATAAGACCACTCGTCACGGCTGTTCCTCAAAAAAGGTAAACAATCAAGTGGAAGCATATGACCAGCCAAAAGAATGGAGGTGATGGTAGGAACACAACCAAGGCTCAAAAGGCTGATAGCATGGCAATCACAAAGGTTATTTACCAAAGGTGGGTTCATTTTTTAATGAGCTTGAATCGTGGGGAACTATGCTCAGTGGTAGATTTATTTTTTAACGATCTTGAACCATGCGACAACATATGCTTAATTTTTAGATTTTCTTTTAATGCCAGCTAGAAATGACAAAACTAAAAAGCTAGAAAAGCTAGAAGGCTAGAAAATGAAATTGCAAAAAGGTTTGCATGCCCCCAGCATGATGAAAAGGAGAGTCTCTAGTAACCATATGGAAATCACTGTGGTTAAGCAAGATTGTTTCGTCTGCAAAGCAGACAAAACACTTCCTTGGCTTTGTCCGCCAAATATACAAAGGTGAATGGTGTGTCAGACCAATCACTTAACTTACAGGCAAATTCATATGGTAGGATGGTTTCATCTGTGTAGACAAAAAAATTCCTTGGCTTCATCTGCCAAATAGAAGAAGGTGAATGGTTTCTCAGACCAATCACATAACCTACCGGGAAACTTATCTTTTTAGCTAGGTTCATCCACCAAATAGACAAGGGTGCATGCCCCCTAAGGTTCGTTACATTCACCAGACTACTCGCAGTAATTAGGTGGATGGAATGAAGGTTCGAGAGACACTGCTGACGTGCAAGGACCATTTAGGGGTGATGATTGACTTGAAGCTATTCTTGAACTGGGGAATGAAAGTTGGTCAATGGTGACAATTTTTCCTTCATGCGGGAAACACATCACTCGAAAGAGTGTTGAAACAATAGCTTCCATGTTGTAAACATAGTCACATCCAAGGAGTAGGTTGTAATCTAATGGTCCTTAGACTACCATCACGTTCAGGTGAACGGTTTTCTTTCCCAAAGTTATCGGTAACTTAGGAAGGATCCCTAACAGTCGACTGGTTCCTTTGTTAAATCCTGACAAATTTGTGTAACAGGCATAAGCGATGCAGATGATCAGTCTGCTTTCGAGATACATTTAAACAATGACATGCTTGATGTCATGGAAGGTGTAATTCATTTCCCTCTGAAAATTTGCCCCTGTGTTCTTCAAAACGAAAGGTACGTGAATGTGCCCCACGGACATATAAATGCAGTCTTCGACTGGTCCTATGGGCGGATATTGATTTGGTTGTACTCGGAAAATCCATCCATGAATGAAAAGATTTCGCATACGGCACATTCATCAATTATCTGGTTGATGAAGGGTGTAGGGTACTTGTCCTTTGGACACACTTGATTTACATCCCTATAATCAACGCACACTCTAATTGTTCCTTTCTTTTTCATCACAGGAACAATATTTGATACCCAATCAGTGAGAGGAACAGGGTAAATGAAACCAGCATGCAAAATTTTTTCAACTTCTGCCTTAATGGCAGCAGCTTTCTTCGGGTGAACAAGTCGAAGCCGTTGTCATACTGGTTTGACATCTGGATACATCTTGATTTCGTGCACAACAATTCCTGAGTCAATGCCTGGCATTTCTTCATATGACCATGCAAAGACATCTCTGAATTCGCGAAAGAGAGCGTAGTAAATTTTCAGTTCTAATGGAGAACAAGATTTGCCAACATGAATATTCTCTACAACATTAGTTTTGGTCGAGATATTAATTGCGATAGTTTCTTCAATATTGGACAGATTTCGCTCGAAATCCACCGTATTTACAGTATTTGATAGAAAATAAAAAATTGAAGGATGATTAAGGTCACTTGAATAATCTTCATTTTTATCTTGAAGGTGGGAATGATGGTGGTAGTCTTCCCACGACGTCTCTCCTATCATCATCGACTTGATGATTCCTTCGTCTGTAGCATGTATACGAGACCAAGGATTGGAAGAAGTACCATACTCTAGAGACCTATCTATCCAAACACTCGTTGAGTGTTGATTTGGGTTTGTTGCCGAGGCCCAGAAAATTGATTGCTACAAAGATTCTATGGGGCTTCGGGGCAACACCTCATGGTGATCCACACTATCAAAATGGTCGGAGTTCTTCTTAATCTTAGACGATGTAGAAGAGATCATATTACAAGTTTCCACTGTGGCCACTTCCGCATGACTAGTTGGAGACGGGAGGGCAAAAGTACCCATTAAGGAAGGGTCTTTTAGGATACCTACTCCGACATTTTGAAGCGATTGAGAACTTCCATGGATCAGTGGAATGCTTCCAGTAGCTTGTGAACTGTTAGGGAAAAAGGCTATTTGGTCAATGATTGTAATTCCACCTTGGAAGGGAAATGCAATTTTTCTAAATTATGTAGACACAACGGCAGCCATAGCATAAATCCAAGGCCTTCCCAGTAAGATATTGTAATCAAGGTTTCCATCAATGACCTCGACTTCAATCTCTACTGTCTTGCCCCCCACTTCAACTTACAAGTTACTTAAGATCCCATACAACGTGTATGTTCTTCCATCGAATGCTTTTAATGTCGTTGATGATCGCGATAAGGGTGGTGAACCTAAAGTTTTCCAGCAACTCATTGACATAATACAAGTAGATGCCCCTCATCAATGATTATTCGATGAATAGTTTTATTGAGGGATTTTACCTGTATAAGGAAAGCGAGTTGGGCCGGTAACTGAGGTGCGTATCCTTTATGATTAAAGGCCACAAGATTGGAATCCATGGATCGATCCCACCTATTGTTGATAACAAAGCTTTCTTTTGGGAGGGGCAATTCTGCAGTACCTCAAGTGTCGACATAGCGGATGGAAATTGAGCCAAATCCTCCACTATATTATAATTATGTGTAGCTCGAGCTCGAGGATTAAATGTCGACTTTTGTACGACTCCCTTTGGTGGCTTTATAGTTAATTCAGGAATAATGGGTGGAACAACTTCTCGTGAAGTTGTTATCGAACTACTAGGTTAATCTGTAGCCTAGTTGTTTGACAATGGTGGATTCCCATAATATTTATTCCTTGTTGATATCAAAGCATCATTTTGCTATTTTGAGATGGATAGCATAAGAACTTGGGATGTGGAAGCATGATCGATAGCAACCAGATTAGTTTTTGGGTTCAGAAATGGATCAGTCAACACTGCTGAAGTACTTGAAGTCTTTAAAAATTTCGTAACCTCAGCTCCATGTGGACAATCTTTCATCCAATGCTCGTCGTTACATATGTAACATGGATTACAAGGTTTCTTTTGCCCAGTAGGGTTCTCGGAAGATTTTTCAGGAGTTGAATTCTCTTGTTTCTTCTTATTATTTTTTCCCTTTTACTTGCCCCCTGGTTGCTTTGGATTCTTGCCCTTGTTATATGAAACGACATTAATCTCTGAGGCAAGAGGTTTATCATTTGCTTTTTTTACTAGAAACTGCAAGGGCTTTACCAGATGGAGCCTTTGCGGTTTGTGTGCTTAAGGCACCGATCATGCCATCACCGGCATGAGAGTCCCTGTTCGATTTAGGAGGGGGAGGAATAGAAAATTCTGGTCTAGGAGGATAGGAATTTTGTCATAGAGTGTGCCAGACTGAGTATAGATCAAGTCTAAATATTGGGCACGATCAATGACTTTCTCTTCAGTGACAACTCCTCCTTTTTGCACGTCCTCAGTTATAGAAGGCAATAAGGACTTAATAAACCACTCAGCTAAAAGCTGATCAGGAACATACGTCTGTACCATTCAACGACGACATCACCACTCATGAATATGATCAGATATGTGAGTGGTCATGGTCTGTTTAAAGTCGTTAAGGAGTTCTGTTCCTGTTCCATACCTTATGGGTAACTGAAAATGGGTTAGAAAAGTAGTGGCAAGGGTGTTGAAGTTATCAAACGAAGTGCTAGGCAATTCAATATACCATTTCGCTGCTAGACCAATTAGCGTTCTCTTAAAAAGGTGAAGCCTAATTGAATCATCATTCAGGGTGTTAGATGAGCACCACAAATGAAAATTCATTACATGATTTGATGGATATTCACATGGATTTCATTGAATTTAGGAATATCGGAGGGGAGTTTATGAGGAATGGCTGGCCACCAAGGGGTGTATGCAATTGGATCATTCGTTAGCCAGTTCAAATCTGGTAATTCTAGAGTTGCTACAAAAGGCAACTGTTGATTCAGGTTAGGTGAAGCATCCCAAGATAAGATGGAATCGCCTGAGCAGTAGGTCTTTGCATACCAGCATAATGTATCTGATGCTGGTAACTTTGATAAGGTTGTTGGACATAACCAGTATAGTGTGGTTGTTGATAACCATTTTGAAAATGCGGCTGTCCATTACCTACAGAGCCTTGTTGCTCAGGTCCTCGGTAGGTTTGTTGGAATTGCGGTTGTTGATATTGCACCAGCCATGGTTATTGGACCATTTGCATCTTGATCCATTTTGTTTCTGGGAAAACTAGTGTCTTTTCGATCGACTAGCACTCTAGGATTGGCAGCTACCATAGAAACAAACAGTTTGAAGCAATTCACAATTTCTTCTATGTATAATGGATACGAGAGAGGCAAAGGAACCAACCCGGATCTTCCACTTAACTCCTTACTTGATCTCTCTCCCCCTTGACAAAGCTTGCAACTTATCTCCGTACTTATCCTGCTTACAGAGTACCTGTAGAAACACAATAACAAAGAACCGTCAAAGCATCTTGATCTATTATATCATAAGCATTACAGAATCAAAAATGTAATGAACATACAATGGCATTTACAAATAATAACATTCACAAGTGCACAATTATATGGAAGAAAATTCAAACAACTATATAAAATAGAAGGGAGAATTACAACCCAGTTGTCTGATCTAGCATCATCCTCCCAGCATCAAAGTCCTCTTCACCTCATGAAAAGCAAGATCACACCAACAATACAATGCTCTTTCTCAAATACAAACTATCAGCACTTCCTTGCAAATTACAAAATTCCAGCCTCCAGATCTCTCAGATGAGGGATCCATTTATAGATGTGTGGAAGGGTGTGATTCATCTTTGGGTTTTTGATTAGTGTCATTCCACTTGTTTCATTTGGTTCCACTTGGAGATTTCTTGGATCTCTTACTCATCCCTGGGCGAATTCAGAGAGGCAAGTGTCATAGGAGAAGTTTCTAGAAGATTCCATGAGCATCCACTTAGCAAACTGTCTCAAACATTTGTCCATTCTCACTCATCACACCCTACAGAAGGCCTCATCAGTATGCATCACACCTAGCTAGTGTAGAAGTCAGTATGCATCGCACCCTGATAGTGGAGCAGTCAGTATGGTCCAGTTTTGGCCAATTCTGGATGATTTTTCAGGTGGAACTTTTGGGGAATGATGTAATCAATTGATTATAATCTTTTAGGGTATGAAACAACACTTTTGGGTGTTAAAGAGCCCTAGTTTATCAACATATAAGATTGGGGTTGCGGTGCCCAAATATTTCTATAACACCTAGGAGTTTTGTTGCTAGTGTGGAAGGTTTGTATGGTGTGTTTTTGTCAATTCCAATTCCTTAACTGACACATAGGGAGTCGAATCATATCAAATTAATTTCTCATCACATGTTTACCCTGGTTGGTTAGTTACTTGGGTAGATGTAGGAGGAGGGTGTTACACCTAAAAACACTCTTAGAAGGTTTTAGACCCCAATTTACCAAACTGGGTCCTACTAGTAAAAATGGTCTTATGAGTAGATTCCTCCATTTTTCCACTTTGAAATCATATGTAACCACCTCCTCCCACATTTATCCAATCTCACCAGTCTACCAGGGTAAACATGAGATGAAGAGCTACTATGACATGACCTGACATCCAAGCTCCAGTTATGGAAGTCAGGCCGAAAATTGACAACTCACAACATCCCTAAGGGCTACAGGACACTCAGGGGCCAAAGGAAAACCCCAAGTGACCAAACCCTGAGTTGGAGTTATTTTCACTTCCCTAAGCCCATAACTGCATGCATGACAAGGCCAGGGTACGGTTATAGGCCTCCAACCGCATGCACAACAATACCTCCATGTGATTATAGCCCAACATCTCCAATTCAGAGGGTGTGGTCTCGATATCTGAGCCACCTTTCTAGGCAAGCCTTCAGACCACTGCCCAGAACTTCCTGTAACTTCTCATAATGATAAATGACATAATAAAAAATATTTTCATGCAAAACTTGAACAAGAATTGACCCAAGACATGCCTCGTCCATAACATACATTTCGTCAAACACATGGAAAAAATGTAAGCTACAGGTCATGAATGCATATCTGATCAGTTTGAGATTCATCCGAGAATCACTAAGATGGTTCTATGACCTCTCCACAAATTTGTGACAACACTTATTAGTCCATACATTCATCAATCAATCAATAGCTAAACAATTCATAACAAGAGCCATAGATAATACACATCATATAACCAAAAAATAATCAACATAGAAACCATGGAAACTCAACGATAATATAACCAACATAATCACTACAAATGCTCATAGATCACAATAGGAAAATGTCTCATAATAACATATGAAAATTCCAACCACGTCAGGGACTTCCACATACCACCTGACCATAGATTGGCTTGAACCAAATCTCTCTTTTAGTCAATCAACCTTGCGCCATATTCCAAGCATGAATGTGAGATCTCATGGAACAAACCAATACAAAACAAACCAAGGTTCCCAAAGGCCAAACTACCTCAACCCGCAACCACATTGATTCCACATCTATGGTCAAGCATCACTAACACCTACAATATTGATCTCTACCTAAGATTTCTAGGGCTCCAGGAACTAGTAACTCAACCCATAGCCTTCCACGGCTCTAGAGTGTTTGTCCAACCTGACTCCAGGGACTAGTAACTCAACACACCAAGGGCTCCAGAGTATTTGTCCCAACCTAGGCTCCAGGACTAGTAACTTAACCCAAATTGTTCCAAGGCTTTCAGAGAATTTGTTCCAACCCACAACCATAAGGAACCTGAGCACCAATAAATAAAAAACAGCAAGTGGAAAAACCCAAAACACCATGGATATCCAGGAAATGGCAAGGTAAGGTTAAAACCACTATCAATCTAGGAAAATATTCATGCCAATGACAGCACATAACCAACAAATCACATGCATATACCATGCATCCATTAATTAACAAGGAAATCACACATGCAACCCGTTACCTGCAAAACAATCCAGTTGTAACTATTGATCTAATTGTTCCCTTGCTCTTTCCTGTTTTCCTTTGTTTTCTTTCTCCAAATCCAATGCATTCCAAAGTGCTCCCAAGATGCTCCAAGAATACTCTAAGTGTGAAAGAGTACGAGAGAATGAGAGAATGAAATGAGAGCTACAAAATTGAACTGACAAAAGGTTGTGAACTGATCCTCAGAAGCCTTTTTATTATTGAGGCCATTATTTTCTTCATTTTTCTTCATTTTTCCTTCAATTTCCCAATCATGCAAATATATGTCTCTTCACCTTCCTTTTCTCCTATTCTCCTTTATTTTCATAAATAAAATGTCAATTATTGCCACTTTTCCTTTGCCGATGTATTTGCTAATTTCCATAGCCATTTATTAATCACAAGTGATACTCATCATTATGTTTTTCCCAACATTCAACTTGGAATATGTGTCTCATGACCTTGGTCTTATATTTTATTTTCATGGAAAATCAACTAGGGGTTATTACAGAATCGAGATGGATGAAAAATAATATAAGGATCCAATAAACATCACCTCTCCATTTTGGGATGATTTTGGTCCCCAAAAGTTTCTACTGAATGAGGTGAGGAAATTTTTCCTATGCCTTCTCTCTGGTGTACCATTTATCGTTCCTTAGAAGTTGTCCTTCCAACCCAATCTGTTAAAGGTCATGATGCCCGTGTCTCGTAGTTTTGAACCTCTTTTGAAAAATTGTATCCTTTGCCAACTCTTTCATATTATCTATTGAGAAATCCTCTACAAAAAGTCAGGCCTATACCTCTTCCTAATCTAACATGAAAGGTTCATAAAGTTTTAGATCCTCTACATTCACAAATAAGTAAATGTGCCAATTCTATAGATGTTTTTTTTTCAAAAGAAAAAACGAACTTTTTTTATAAGAAGTAAAAAAAGTTACATGCCGATGAGTTAACATTCTGAAATGTCTGCCTAATAAAAGACCAGCCTCCTCTAGAGAGGATCCTCAGCACAACTACCTCGTTCTGCCCAAGAGTAAAGACACAAGCACACGGCCTAGACAGCCGAAACCAAAAGATGAAAAACATAATCCAGATGACCCAGGTCCAGCTGGGCCTCCTTTTAAAAGGAAAACAACCCAGCTGATCCATACACCAGAATCATAAACACAACAGCTCAACAGTAAACGAGCATCAATGTAACTGAAAGAAGTAATAAAAACTGATATTTTAACTAGTGCTACTAGAATTTCATGAAAAAACAACCTTAAGAACTCTAGAGCAGCTAGCAAAAAGAGAAACTATGCATATGGGGGGAGATCCGACACACGGATCTGTTCCTGAATCTGCTCAGTTATTCTCCACAAGCCCAGATCTTGTTGTAGACCAGCCTTAGAAAGCCCATCTGCGATCTCATTGAATTCCCTGTATATATGTTCAATGGAGAAAACATTAAACTGCTGTTTTAAAAGTTGTATTTCTTCTAAAAGGGGCAACAACATATAATTCTGACATCTGAATTTCCCAATGACCCAGCTTATAACATTCAAAGAGTCTCCATAAATCTGAATGGTGAGGATGCTTTTTTGGATGAGCCAGCAGAGCAAAAGTTTTAAGGCAGAGAGTTCGGCGAAGTTATTTGATCTCGTTCCAGTTCCAACCGCAGCCTTGAGTGTGGTCGTTATTGATGTAGATGCATATCCCAGCACCCGTAATGTTGTTTTGTGCAGCACCGTCGAAAAAAGCCCACGGGATCCCTTCTCGAATGTTTGGTGCAGTACCCTTCTTTCGATTGTTATGCTCTTCATTCAAGGGGATGCTATCAAAAATGGCGATGCTTTGAATGGCCACTGCAGCCACTGGAGATAACTTTTCTCTAAAAATGCTACGATTTCTTGCAAGCCAAACACCCCAGCAGATGATGGGAGGCAAATTTCTCAAATTCCTCTCCTGAAAATGATTCCACCAGTATTCCCAGGCTGCACTTAAATCGACCCCATCCCATCTTAGTTTTACATTCAGAAGCCTTTCTGCCTCTATCCAAATCTGTTTTGTGAACGGACATAGCAAGAAAAGATGATCAATGGTTTCTTCATCCGCGAAGCATAGAGGGCATCTACCTGGTCCCTGTTTAAACCGAGCTTGCAGAACATCCCAGGATGGAATTTTGTGATTTAATGCACACCAGAAAAAGATACGAGCTTTTTTTGGGCATTTTAGCTTTAACAGAGGTTTTGACCACCAAACAGGGGAGTCCATCCTTTACTCTTTACCAAGAAGGTATATCCAGCTTTTGGTGAGTAGAGTCCTGATTCAGCATGTGCCCACACCAGACTATCTGGCCTATCCGTAATTCTGACATTTGATCTTTTCAACTCCTGAATATAACGCTGCCAATCATCACCCCAAAAGGCGTTTAGGCCAATATCCTCTCCAGCCTTCCAGGCTTGGCCCCAAATAGAAGTCTGCTCCAAATTAGCTATCTGGTTTAACCTTTTTATACCCATGTCCTCCAGATGTGCAATCAGTTCCGGTGGAAGGGCAAAATCTTCATTGCAACCTACCCAAGGGTCTCTGCCAATCCTCAGACTTTCTCCATTTCCAACTCTCCATGCCAATCCTTGTTCAATTACCTTAAAAGCCTCCGAAGTGGCTTTCCAAATGACTGAGCAATTCCTCCCTTTCTTATTAGGCCTTCTTATCCAATCTTCAAGCGGGATGGGGTCAATGTATTTTCTTTTTACCACCTTCGTCCAAAGATTCTCCATTGTTAAGATTCGCCATCCAGATTTAGCAGCTAGAGCCTGGCTAAAATCTACAAGGTTTTTTAGCCCCCAACCTCCCCAATCTTTTGGCCTTGCGATTTTGTCCCATGCCACCCATGGGAGGACAGACTCTTCCTTGGACCCCGACCAAAGAAATCTACTACAAAGCTGCTTTATTTTGTGGAGGATTCCTTTGGGTATCCATGTCAGGGCTGCCCAGAAAACTGGTATAGCCTGCAGTACTGAATTCACCAAAGTAAGTCTTCCAGCCCTCGACAGCCATTTGAAACTCCAATGGGCAATTTTTTGTTCAATCTTTGCTACTAACCAATTCCAATCCTGCTTCCTGTAAGAGGATGGCTTGAGCCAAAAACCAAGGTATTTAAAGGGTTGTTCCATATTGCATGTTCCAAAAGGCAACTGAGTCTCGATAGCTGTCTCTTCTTGCCTACTGAAACCCTCAAAAATCAGCTGAGACTTTCTGTCATTTATTTTTAGCCCTGTTGCTTTTAGAAATAGATCAAGGATAGACTTTAGCTCTAATATTTCAGATATATTCCCATTTATAAACAACAGGATGTCATCAACGAAAAGCAGATGTGTGATAAAAAGGTTAACAGCAACTTCCAAACCTTTGATCAAACCTGAACTTTTAGCCTTTGTGATAAGCCTACTTAGACCTTCTGCCGCAAGGAGGAAAAGCAGAGGGGAAAGCGGGCACCCTTGGCGAAGACCTCTTTGGCTTTTGAAGAAATGTGAAGCAGCTCCATTTATCAGAACAGCAAAATTTACGTTTGTGATGCATCCCATGATCCATCTAATGAACCCTGCTTGGAAACCAAGGTGCATCAAAAGCATCTTGAGATATGTCCAATTGACCCTATCATAAGCTTTGGCTAGATCAATTTTTAGCACTGCCCCCTTCTTATTTGCCTGCCTGAGACTGTGTATAGATTCTTGTGCTACTCCAATAGCCTCATGGATCTGCCTCCCGATTAGGAAGCCAAATTGTTCCTTTGAGATATAGCAGGATAGGATAGGTTTCAGGCGTACCGCAATAATCTTTGCTATAATCTTGTAGATAGTGTTGCATAGGGAGATAGGCCTGAAATCTTCAAAGGAGCCAGGGTCCTCTTTTTTCGGAATGAGGGCAATGAAAGTTGCATTGAAAGGCCCATATATTTCTCCTTTAATTCTAGACTCCTCTACCACCTCAGAAAGTTCTGCCCCAATGGATTCAAAGAAGTGAGTGAAGAGTTCGATGGACCAGCCATCAGGTCCAGGACTTTTGTCTTTTGCCATGGACTTTATAACACTCTCAACCTCCTCTTTTGTCACCTCTCTATAGAGGTCTTCTGCCTCTTCCTCCTCCACACAGCGAGGGAAGGCCTGAGCAGTTCTGATGATTTCTGGTAGATTAATATCCCCCGGATCAGCAAAGAGGGACTGAAAGTGATCTTTCCCCATAGCAGACAGATCTTCGAATGAAGATGCCTCCCTACCTTCCGAGTCCCTCAGCTTCCAAATAGAGTTTGCATTCCTCCTTCCTTTTGCATAGTTGTGGAAAAATTTTGTATTTTCATCCCCTGCTTTTAGCCAGATAGCTCTGCTTTTCAACCTCCACTCTTCTTCTTTATCCAATAAAATCTTCGCCCTCTTCTTTTCCAACTCCAAAATTTTCTCTTTTGATTCCAAAGATGCATAGGCGTCAGCCTCTGGTTATTCCAGAACCCTCAGGGCTTCATCAATGCTTACTAAATCTTCAGATTGTTTCCTCCTCCTTTCAGCGGCCCAAGCAATGGTTGCTTTCTTCAACCTTTTTAAATTTTCCATGAACCTCCCAGCTTTGCTCCCCACAAGGTCATGTCTCGGGTGCCTCCAGGTTTCATGGAACAGCTTTATGTAAGATTCCTCCTGGAGCCAGAGGGCATTGAATTTGAAAGGCGAGGCCGGCTTATGAGGGGGCTTTGAGAGCTCAAGGAGAATGGGGAAGTGATCTGAATTTCCACCTTCCCCCACCCACTGCCTGAATAAAGGAACCAGAGATGCCAATCTCTCGCTGATGAGAAACCTATCCAACCTCTTAGCAATTCTATGCTCCCCAGTCCTCCTGTTCCTCCAAGTAGGTTTTTCTTTTATGATGTTTACATCAATCAGCTGATGAGACAAAAGAGCATTTGTAAAGAAATCCGTCAAAGGATCCTCCCTTGCAAGAGGTCCCCAGGCTTCCGAAGTTCCCATGGAAAAGTTAAGATCTCCTCCAATAATAAGATTCTTGTCCTGTACCAAGCTTTTGGAGAGAAACTCATTCCAGAACATTGCCCTTCCTTGACATGGTCCATAGACATTTACAATTGTCAGAGGAAAATCAAACTCTGATGATACAACCTCCATTCCTAAGACATTTTGAAGTCCCCATGAGGATAGCACTTTCAACTTTCCTTTTTTGAACCCCATAGCAATACCTCCCGAGTGACCAGAAGCATCTGCAGCCATGAAAACCCATCCCGGAGAAGGGAGCCGAGAGCTGCTTCAACTTCCATACTCTTTCCTAAAGTCTCCTGGAGGAATACAATATCAGGGTTGCAGCGAGAAATAAGATCTTTAAGAGCTAGTTTTTTAGGTTTACTAGCTAAACCCCTACAGTTCCAAGAGAGGCATATCATTTGATAACCGTCTCAGGGGGTTTTGCTGCTCTAAGCGCCCCAGGGATTGTCATCTGTTTCCCATCAGCAACATCAAAAATTTCTTTTTCCTGCATAATGTGTAATCTCGACTTTCTACCTCTGCTCTTTTTTGAGTGGCATTTTGGGGTTTCTAAACCTAATCCTCCTACCGGTTCCATGACCTCATTCTGGACAAACGGTTTCTTGCTAGAGGATCTCAGGTTATAGGGCCGTGATACAGAACAAGGTTCACCACCAGTCTTCAAAGGGGGAAAGTCCTCATCACCCAGATTTATGGAGACTGACTCAATAGAAAGGTTATCAATTTTTTCCATCACATCTTTACAAGAGTTCAAAACAGAAAGCCCCCCAATACCAGAATCAGATATAATAGAAGAATGCTTTAAAGCTGTGGACGGCATACCCGATTGATTGCAGATGATTTCAACGTTCGGCTCCATGGCGGTATCCTCCATCGGCTGATTGATTGCAAGATCCATCGGCTCTCCTTCCTCCGTGGGTAAAACTGTCTCTGTCTGATGTGAATGGTCCTCCCCGTGAGTACCCTCGCGAACAGGTTCCTCTACCTGAGCCTCTTCCTGCCCTATAGGCTCTTTCCAGCCCTCTGTCTCCTTTTGAAACCTCCTTCTTCGTCTTCCCATCGGGCAATCGCGCGCCAAATGACCATATTCGTGACAACAGTGACAGCGGAACGGGAGGTGCTCGTAATCGAGTTTCTGCTCAATTTTGTAATCCTTATACCGAAGAGGAATAGATTTTGCTAGCCCTCCTTTGGATTGAGTTTAACCAAAATCCGAGCCACCCTTTTCTCAAAAGTTTGTAGGTAGGATCGATCTGCATCCAGATAAGTCCCCAACACATTCCCAATCGACCTGAAGACCGAGTCCGCCCAAAGATATGGGGGGAGGTTTGGAATTCTTACCCAAACCGGAAATTCGTCCATCCTTTCAGTTTCAGCATCAAACAGAGGCGTCCATCTCTTGAAAAATACCGGCCTATTCCCATATGCCCAATTCTGACCTTCGACCCACTCCATAGCCTCCTTACAATCGAATTTGACCATAAACCAGCCCTTAACCAGAGCATTTGATTTGAAGTTGGCCGCCATCGAACCCGCCCACTGATTCTCCGCCCAACGCCTAAAGGCTACACCTGAAACAGGCTGACCTCTGATTCTGCCCACCAGCGTAACCCCATCCACATCTAAAACATCCTCAACCTGCATATCCATCCCCAGAACCACCTCTTCAAACTCCCTTGTCTTTAAAGGTTTTGATTTCTTGCGTTTCCCCCCTAGTCTTCTAATATCAGATGTCTCGAAATTGTCTCCAAGCTCCTAAGATCGTTCTTCGTGCCTCCTTCGGTCTCCATTGTCCGCTCCTTCTGCATGCTCAATCCTATTTCTTGTCTGGGTCTCAACGAGCCCTTCAATCGGACTACCACCATTCCTTTCCCCGGCGAGGACATGTGGCAAACCGGGACTATCACCCAAGTCAAGCCTGGCTTCTCTGGCCGCTTCCCCTACTTTCGGCCCCAAAAATCCCTGATCCGAATTTTTGGGAAACAGGTCCCTATTGACCGCGCACTGCTGTGAAGCCCTCCCAGCTTCGATTCCAGTGGTTTTTAAACCCCCAACAGGTCTCCAGACACCAGCATTTTGAACAGAGTTTATTATATCTTCTAAACCCCCAGATGGGGAGAAAATTTTTGAAGGAGATGGAAGCTTACCAGACTGCGGGTGTATGCCCTCATCTTCCCATGCTGGCTTCGTGTCAAAGGTGGAGGCTTTTACAGCTTCTTTACCAGGAGTTCCCAACAAACCCGACAGGTCCCAACTTGCATCCGACCGACCTTTGACATAACTTAAGGCTCTGGTTTTATCCCCCACGCCCGCCGCAACTCCTGACCCTTCTTTCTTCTTGTCAAGCGACTCTCCCAGAGCCTGAGCCGCAAACTCTCTTCCCCAAACTGTTATCAGGTCTTCCTGAGAGGGTTCCAGCTCCAACGTTTCGCTCGAATTTACCATTGTTGAGGTTTTGACCGAGAATAAAGCCTTCCAACCACAGCCCGAGACAGTCGCTTGGAAAACCGCTTACAGCTTATGCTCTTAGGGTTGCAGCTGGCCAGAACAGTGAAAACTTCCACGAAATTTACTGCAAGGTTAAAAGTGTTGAAACCGCCCCCGTGACCAGGTAAAGCAATATCAACAAACCGCCGTTTGAAATGGGGGTTTTCCTTCCTAGCTGTCGCCATCGGCTTTCCACCACGCTGCGTACTGTACTGTCGCCAGCGCTGCCTTCGTCGTACCTGCGTGTCACCTGCAGAAACCTACTCTACCTAGGCCTAGGGCCTAGGGCTGCAGTACCGAAACCCTCCTCTGCCATCGCTGATTCTATAGATGTTATAGCCCACCTTTCCTAGTATCTCAAAGGAACCATACCACAGAGATTTGATTTTCTTACTGAGATCCTATAGCCTCTCCTTATTCAACTATAAAAATACTATTTCCCTCCAAAAATAAGGTCTTCGAGTGACTTTCCCATCAGGTCAGGGCATGCCCTTCTAATTTCAGTTGCACAAAGGAAATATTTCATCTTCCTCTATCTAATGAACGTTGAAATAAAATTCTAGTTGCTACAACCAGTGATTTATATTCATAACATTGATATCACCTTAGAACAACTTGATATCAACCTTCGCTTCCATTTTAAATAGGGAACATGAATGGTTCATGGCACTTGAACTGGGTTGATTTTTTTCGAGTCCTTTTTTTATCTCATTCTTCTTTTCTTCATGATCATCTAATTTCCCATACGATTATGTAGAAAATTTGTGATAGTTTAACCTAATAATGCAATATAAATCAAAGCATAATACTATAACCTATTTCTACTATCAATTTGCGGAATCTTAAAGATCGAGCTGAACAATATAACCAGAAAAATAAGAATCAATGGCACAATACACATGAAAATACTTTGGGGAAAGCCTCAGCTAAAAACCCCATCTATTGTATCATCATACATGGTGGAATACATAGGAATTATACAAATCCTTAGCTCTCACAGCTAGCCAGCTCTCAGTACAATCCTCACAGATGCTCACAGGCAATCTTGGCTTCTCTCCAACCTTCCTCTCTACCCTCCAAGCTCCTATTTACTTTCATTGTTCCTTGTGGATGATTTACCTATTACCAAGTGGAACACTCTCCTCCAAAATTGCTTAATCCTCAAGGATAAATCCTTAACTGCGTGCATGAGTTTTCTCCATGAGAAAACACATGCAAATGATAGTACATTGTCCTTGAACATTAATCTCAACTAGGTATTTCTCATAATAGACATGCATGAGTTTCTGATGAGGGAATCTTCAGTTAACTAGAGTAGCACTAGTTGAGTGCATTAATGCATCAACTGACTATTAACTCACTATTAGTTCCTCAAACAGTTTGGAACTAATTTAACTGGACTTAACTCAGTAAACTGAGTTAACTAATTACAACTGAAATATAACTCAATCTTATCTCCTTAATTTAAGGGATAAATCTTGCATGACTTTAGAAAGACTTCTAACTTGAATTTCTCCAACTAATTAATTTAAAATAAATTAATTAATTATTTCCAAGTAGTTGTTAAAACTAAATTCGATTATAATTCACAATTTAATTCAAGGAAAAATTAAATTGGAATATTCTTGTTGCCATATTTCAACACTCCATCTCAACAAGAAAGGGATTATCTACCACCCCGATCTTGTCTCTATGGAACTCGAATTTACACTTAGACAATGCCTTTTTCAAAATGCCAGCATCTTTCTCCTCTGTCGAAATATACTACAGCAACATGATCCTCTTGACCTGTGAAAATAAACGGGCAACAAATCTTGCCTTATGCTTCTCCACACTACCATCAGCAGCTTGATTTACCTTGTAAAGCCAACGGGAACTCACAACTGACTTGTTCTCCAGTCTCGGAACCATGTCCCAAGCACAATTACGAACTATGGAGTCATACTCCTCCACCATAGCATCAACCCAAATTGGCTGTTGCACTACTTCCTCAAAAGAATATGGCTTGTTCTCAACACATTCCCCAGCAAGGGCCATGTATCTAGTGTACCTCTCAGGTGACCTCCTCTCTCTGTGCTGAGAAGATGATGCTCCCACATTCTCTCTCGCATCCTTCAACAATCTATCAGCTTCTCGTGTGCGCTTCCATTCATCTCTGGAAGACTCTACTTGATGGATGTCTCCTCTCCTGGAACTTCTACATGCGGCTACTCTGCATCAGTCTGAGGCTCCTCCTCCTTACGAACCAATAGTTCCTCCACAGGCTGTAGCTGGAGCTCCCTCTCAAGGGAAACTGGCATGGCCTTCTGCTCATCAAACTTGAGATCTCTGTGAACCACTGTCCTATGACTGGTAGGCAAGTACACCTGATAGCTGTGAGGTGTATCAGTGCACCCCACAAATATCCCCAACTCTATTGTCGGCTCAAGCTTCTTCCGTGCATCCTTTGTCACATGGCAATAAACTGATCAGCCAAAGATCCTGAAGTGACCCACATCTGGTCTCTTACGGGAGAAAGCTTCTTCTAATGTCTTCATCCCAAGTATGTGATGTGGGCTTCTATTCTGCAAATAGACCGTTGTGTTGCCTCAGCCCACAAGTGAAGTGGTAGGCCTTGGTCATGCAGCATTGCCCGTGCTGCCCCTACAATAGTTCTGTTCTTCCTCTTTTCCACCCCATTCTGTTGTGGGTTATGATGTGTCATCAACTCTCGTTTAATTCCTTCGGCTGCATAGAAGTCCTTAAACTCTTGAGAGACATATTCTCCACCGTTGTTGCTTATCAAGGCCTTGATCTTCTTCCCTGACTCTTTCTCGACCAAAGCTTTGAACTCACAAAACTTTGTGAAGGTTTGGTCCTTCTTCTGCATGAAATAAATCCATCATTTACGAGAATAGTCATCAATGAAAATCACATAATAAATTTGCTTCATATGGATTCCATCGAGAATGGTCCACACAAATCAGTGTGAACTTGATCTAAGATAGCCTCTTCTCGATTGTCTCGATCATGAAAGGAATACTTGGTGTACTTTCCCAAGGTACAACCTTTGCATGTGTCAACTTGCTCAAGTTTACCTTTGGGAAGTCCTGTAGATATCTGCTGCATTATCTTCAAAGCCCCATGATGCAAATGGCCCAACAACCTGTGCCACAACTCACCAATGTCTTGGCTTTGCACCAATTCCACTTTCGTACTCAATGCTACACAATCATCTACCTCTAGTTTATAGAGATTATTCACCCGAATCCCTATCCTCTTGGTCTGACCCGTGTCTGTGTGTCTTAGGAAAGCCTTTCCTTTACTGAAGACAACATCATAGCCTTTGTCCTCCAACATCGTGACTGATACCAAGTTCTTCTTCAGTCCAGGCACATACATCACATCTGTCAAGGTGAGAGGAGCTCCATGCTCCCTCTGAAAAGCAACCATGGCCACTCTTGAAACACTATACCTTTCATTATCACTCATCTCTATGCGTATCTTGAGTTCTTTCTCCTCCAAGGCACTAAATAAATTTTTATCACCGATCATGTGGAATGAGGCTCCATTGTCAAGATACCAGACACAACCCATCATCGATGACACCATGCATGCAATTAGGGTAAATTCCATTTCGAACTAAGAGGCTAATGCCTCACCTTTCGATCCTTCCAAGGATCCCTTTTTGGACTTCTTTGATGGGAAATTAGTCGCATAATGTCCCATATTGTGACAATTAAAGCATATTACTTTAGACATATCACACTTCTTCCCTCCATGAGAAGAATTTGATTTGAAATGGGAAGCCTTCCCCTTCCCTTTCCTTGCCTTACTTGCTAAGGCTGGATTTTCTCATCATCATTCTTGGATGAAGAACCATCTTATGTTCTCCTCCTGATCTCCTCCTGCATAAGATCCGACCATAGTCGTTCCCAATCTGGAAATTTCTCCCTTCCATTCATAAAGTCCTAGTAGCTATTCCATCTCTTTGGAAGGCCAAGGAGAGCGAGGCTCACCATATCATCATTGGCAGTAGTTATTCCACACTACCAGCTCATCTCTGTAAGTGGTGAGCTTGTTCAGATATGTTGAAATAGTATCGCCCTTCTCCATCTTGATTCTTCGAAGCTTATCCTTGAGCGCCAATTTCCTTTGGTCGCTACTGTTCTGGTAGAGGTCCTTAATGTCTTCCACATTGAAAATGGAGTATCCTTCCCATGGAGACTCGAGACAATATGGTCTCAAACTCCCTCAAGGAAGATCTGTCTGACCTTCGCCACACACTTATTCCACTCAGCCAACTCTTGTGCATTAGTTGAAGTTGGATTTGGGATTTCTTGATCAATGAATTCCTTCAATCCATTGTCTTCTAATACAACCTCCATTCTATCTTTCCATGCTATGTAATTCGAGGTACCTTCCAAGGCATACTCGAGTCTCAAGCCATAGAACGCCATTGGCGAACCTTAAAGTATTATATGAATTCGATTTGCACCTGCAACCTCAAACTTCAAACTTCGAATTCTCTTCTCAGTATATTGTTCACAGTTGTGATACCATGTAGATAATTTCTACAAATCCAACTCTGATACCATGTATAAAATCTATGATAGGTTAACACGATAATGCAATATAAATCAAAGCAGAATACTATAAACTACTTCTACTATCAATTTGTGGAAGCTTAAATATCGAGCTGAATAATATAACCAGAAGGAGAAGAATCAATGGCACAATACACATGAAAATACTTTGGGGAAAGCCTCAGCTAAAAACCCCATCTATTGCATTATCATACATGGTGGAAATACATAGGAATTATACAAAGCCTTAGCTCTCACAGCTAGCTAGCTCTCAGTACAATCCTCACAGATGCTCACAGGCAATCTTGGCTTCTCTCCAGCCTTCTTCTCTGCCCTCCAAACTCCTATTTCCTTGTGTTGTTCCTTGTGGATGATTTGCCTATTACCAAGTGGAACACTCTCCTCCAAAACTGCGCAATCCTCAAGGATAAATCCTTGACTGCATGCATGATTTTCTCCATGAGAAAACACATGCAACTGATAGTACACTATCCTTGAACATTAATCTCAACTAGGTCTTTCTCAGAATAGACATGCATGAGTTTCTGATGAGGGAATCTTCAGTTAACTGGAGTAGCACTAGTTGAGTGCATTAATGCATCAACTGACTGTTAACTCACTATTAGTTCCTCAAACAGTTTGGAACTAATTTAACTAGACTTAACTCAGTAAATTGAGTTAACTAATTACAACTCAAATATAACTCAATCTTATCTCCTTAATTTAAGGGATAACTCTTGCATGACTTCAGAAAGACTTCTAACTTGAATTTATCCAACTAATTAATTTAAAATTAATTAATTAATTATTTCCTAGTAGTTGTTAAGACTAAATTCGATCTTAATTCACAATTTAATTCAAGGACAAATTAAATTGGAATATTCTTGTTGCCATATTTCAAAAAATTAAACATATATGTTAAACCCCCCATATTCTCCAAATAACATGAGATTATTGGTCAGGGCCACCATGAGGAGATTCATGTTACATTATATGTTTGCAGTTTGTGCTTCCAGCCACGAAAACCTCTCCTCTACAAGATCACGAGGGTTATTCACAAATTTGTTGGCTATGAATGTTTTATGAATTCTGGCTTAGCTGAACTAAATCCCCTGCAAATCCTCACAATATACCAAAGAAACATGTTTTCATGCCAATATGATTCATAAATTGTCGTGGATATTCCACTAGACAATTTCTCACAACATACATGATAAAATTATACTTAAAAATCCAACATCTATAGTATGAGGGCCTATTTCTCTTTAGATTTTTAGGTCTGTGAATTATTGTTTATTATGTATGCATGTACATTATAATTATGTAGAAAATAGAGAACAATGAAATATAAAATCACAAATTGTGATTGACACAAGGTATATCCTAGAAAACCCTTTCAAGAGAAAACCCAGCTAGAAGGTGAGGATGCTCTACTCTCTTTCTTTGAAAAATGGATGTGAGTAAAAATAAATAATGTGAAAATTTCATCTATTGTAGCAACTGGAAATTATTCTCCTAACTAAAAATTTAAATATGCAATTTATTTTCTACAACAAACAATGAATAAAATCACAACTGCATTTTTCACCATAAAAATACTGCGGAAAATAAAATACTAGAAAGTGAGAAATTCTAACATACACACAAGGATTTTGACATAATTATTTTTGGAAAATTGTCCCTGAAAAACCTAATGCAGGAAAATTGGTGCAACAGATGAGGGTTTTATTATTAATATTCAGTAATAATTCGGAGTACAATAATTTAGATGCTCTACTGGCAATATAATCTGAGGAAAACTCTAGCAAAATTATTGAGAGAATTTTCTCTCACCCCACAGCTAATTTTTTCCCTCGAAATTGCCTCCCTAGCCACACGTTGAACCTTCTATGTCAACACCTGCATGGTGCTTACGCAGATCCTCTAGGAATTTTGGCCTTCCTCTTATCGCTTCTCCCGAAAACTGGAATTCTTCCTCCCAAAACATTGCTAACCTCCTCTGCCACTTGCTACTCACCCATTAGCTGTATCTTCTTTGTTGTTGAGACTTTCCTCCTGAGAAAATCGAATTTCCCAGGAAACTAAGTATCTGCAACTAGTGTATTCTCCATCTACCCATTGACTTCTTCCTATAATCCTTTGTTGGAGCACCAACGACCAAGATTAAAACATAATCGATGGCCCAAATTAATTCTTTGTTGATCCGTGTGAGTTTCTATATGATTCTCACGTTATCTCATTTAACATTGATTAATTAATCATATTCCCTAAGTTTAGACTTAGGAAATATTTAAAAATTAGCTAATAATCTAATTGAGACACTTCTAAGTGGAATTTCCATAAACAATTTATGGGTTTTGGAGATCTCGTGTATTCTAGCCTCGCCACCAAATTTCGTGGCTAGAACACATCCGATGCTACAAAAAATAACAGGTAAGGCTTGTGACCCATGATCTACTATATTGCACAATCCTCTTTGTGTTCTCTCTCCCTATCCCTCTGAGCTACTCTATTCATCTGTGAAACAAATGCACTCGAAAATAGTGGAACCCCTTTTCCTCCTAGTGGTGTGGTTATAACACAACCTGATAGCCTACTAGCGGTTAAGTTTAACACCTTGAACTGTTAAATATAGTTACAATATGGACTCTTCTAGAGCCTTCGTCATCATGATCACATGTTGAACCTCTTTTCAATAAATAATGTGGTCTGACATGGCATCCTCTCAAATTATGGTGGCCAAAACATGAAGGTCAACTTTTGAGTGGCATAACTTTTGCATATAGACTCAAATTGAGGCAATTCTTGTTCTGTTGGAAAGGTCTATGTGTGTAGAATAGGATAAAATGGTGCGGCAGTAAAGTGGCATAGTTCCATCCCTAAAAAACATTGTTTTTACCTCATAATGTTCCTAAAAGGTTTTATACCCTAATTTTCCAAACTGGTTCTCGCTAGTAAAATGGTTGCAATGCTACCTCCCACATTTACCCAAATGCACAAACTCATGAAAGTAAACATGATATGGGTGTCACTATGACATGCCCTCACCTCCAAGATCTAGTTAAGGAAGTGTGGCGTACAAACTGAACACTCATTAACATCCCATAGGGACTACAGATCACTCTAGAGCTAGACAACCACGCCAGGTGATCAATCCCTGAGTTGGGGCCCTTTTTCTCTGACCTAGCTCCATAAACGCAACCTTAACACTACATCCATGCGGTTGGAATCCTATAATTGCACTCACAAGCTTGATTCCATGTAGTTATGACCCAAATACTCTAGTTATGTGCATGCGCTTATGGGATCTAAGCCACTTTTTCATGCTAGCCTCCAGACCACTACCCAGAACTGCATGTAACTTTTCATAAGCATAAACAATATGCTAACAATACTAAGCATTCAGAACTTGAACAATAAATTGACCTAGACATACCTAATCCATGATAGACATTTCTTCAAACATATGACAAGCATATAAGCTACAGGTCATGAATTCATATATGATCTTAGGGATCTAAACTTCATATGAGAATCACCATGAAGGCTATATGCCCTTTAGCAAGCTGCAATAATAGTTGTTAGCCCATGCATTCATCAACCATTCAATAACTTATCAAAACATGTCATGAGCCATAGATAGAATACATCATATAACCAGTGTATAACCAACAAATAATTAGAGTAGAAACAATGGAAAATCAGTCATAATGTCAACATGATAACCAATACAAGTGCTTTTAGATCACAATAGGAAAATAGCTCTTATTAACATATGAAAATGCCAACCAAGTCAGGGAATTCCACGTACCACCTGACCATAGATTGGGCTGAACCAATTCTCTCTTTCATTCAATCACCCATGCACCATATTTCAAGAATGAATGTGGGATCATAAGGGCTAAACCAAAAAAAAACTAACCAGTGCTTCCAGAGGCCAAACCACCTCAACCCTAAACCATAATGATCTCATCTATACGGTCCAAAAATCACTAAAATCAACCAAATTAGTCTCTACACAAGTTGTCCGGGGCTCTAGGAACTAGTATCTCAAACCATAGCTAAATTAGGGCTCTAGAGAATTTGTTCCAACTTGCAGCTCTAGGACTAGTAACTCAACCCACAAGGATCCAAAGTGTTTGTCCCAACCAACATGCTCTAAGAACTAGTAATTCAACCCAAGTTGTTCCAAGGCTCCAGAGCATTTGTTTCAACCCACAACCATAGGGAACCTAAGCACCAATCAGAAAAAATAAGTGGTAAAGCCACAACATGATGGTTATCCAAGAAATGGAAAGGCAAGGTTGAAATCACTGTCAATCCAGGCAAATCTCCATGCCAATTACAACACATAACTGGAGAATCACATGCATAAACCATGCATCCAAAACCAACAAGGAGATCATACATGAAACATGTTTCCTACAAAGAAATCTAGTTGTAGTTGTTGATACAATTGTCTCCTTATGCTTCCTTGCTTTCCTTTGCCTTCTTTCTCCAAATCTAAGTGAATTCAAGAATTCTCCAAGCATGCTCCAAGAATGCTCTAAGTGTGCAAGAGTACGAGAGAATGAGAGTGTGTTCAACTCAAAACTGTTAAAAGTTATCAAAAGCTAGCAATTGTTTCTCTGAAGCCTTTTTATCATTGAAGCCTTTATTTTCTCCATTTTTCTTCATTGTTCCTCTAATTTCCCTTGCATGAAAATTTGTGTCTCTTCACCTTCCTTTTCTCCTATTTTCCTTTATTTTCATAAATAGATGTCAATTATTCCTTCTTTTCCTTTGCTAATTTCCATAGCCATTATTAATCACGAGTGATGCCCACTACAATGTTTTCCCCATTATTCAGCTTGGAATACGTGTCCCATGACGTTGATCTTATTTTATTTACATGGAAAATCAACCAGGGTTGTTACAATGGTCCTATGAGAGTTTATTCCACCACTTTTTCCACTCTGAAAGCATTAAGATGGATGACTAACAATATAATTATCTAATTCATATTAGTAAGACTTTCTTTTAGCGTTAAATAACTTCCTATAGGAACAATCCTAAATATAGTTTCTATTTAACATTCTTTCTCAGGGTTATGCATCTTTCATCTAAAAAACATCTTAAAAAACAATTCTTGATATGATAGCGTGAACATGGGAGTTTGAGGAGAGGGAAATAATATATACAATATTGTAAGAACCCTACCTAGGGTCCTCTAACTACTTCTACATTAATTCAATAAGTTTCACACACATTTTAGAACAAGGAAAATTTCATGTTTATAATACAACAACTCTAGCATATACATAAAATTTGATATGCAACATATTATACATGACATTGTAACAATTTACATAGATAAACTAAAAAAATGAATAATACCTGATCTAATGGTTTGGTTGGGGTGCTCTTACTGAAGCTACTCGACTAAATTTACCTCCCAACCAACTAGGAATGACTTCCTAGCCTAGGGAACCTCCATACGTTCCCTGGCCCTCTGAGACCAAGTCTAACCAGTCGTAGCGTTTCCAGGTTAGATCTAGATCCAAACCTATATAATCAACCCAAGTATAAGTTATTCCCACTATATATTCCACACCTACTCTGAAATCCAAAGACCAAAAGAAATATTGAAGAAAAAAAGGCCAACATCCACCTTCTTCCATCCCCCCTTTCTCATTTTATTATTCCTTCCTCATATGTCCCAACCATCTCTCATTAATTCGCCCACATTCTTAGAGGTACATGCCTTTAATTCCCCTGTAACTTTCAACTTTAATGATTTTGACTTTCACCCCCTAACACCTCCTTGAGCCTCTCCCTCCTTATCATCCCAACTACTCCTTATCCCTTCATTAAGATTTAGGTGGTACATTCCGCAACCACCCCTTATTAATTTAGTAAAACATTACCATTCAATAAATATTATGATTCTAATCAATGTTACCATTCAATAAAATATTATTATTTTAATAAAGTGTCATTGTTCAATAAAATGATGTTATTCTAATAAATATTACCATTCAATAATATTTAGAAATGTTGGTAAAACTTAAGGAACTTTATTAATTTAATAATTAGATTAATCATCTTTAGAATATAATCCTTAATTATAATGCATGTTTTAAGGTTAATTAATCACTAATCATGATTAACCATTTATTTAATCATCCAACACTTTAATCTTTAGAATAATAGTGTATTCATGTGAGGTGTGGTTATGTACCTAGCATATGGATACCTTGTATGTATATTAATAATAATTATTGTAATTAGGCACAAAATTCAATCACTCAAGAAGTAGGTTGATAAGATAATGTAAGATAATAGGATCGAGTAGGGAATTACATACACCCCTCCAAAAAAAATTGTCCTGAAGTTAGACTCAAAGGTTGCCAACAATATGGAAGTAGTATGATAATGCATGAAAAAACAAAGCAAGATATAGTAGTCAAATTAATTAAGTCAAGCAAGAATGCCACTTCCCCTCTAGAGTCTCCATATGACCTATAGCCTCATATCCTCCCTAACTTGCTTTCAGTGCCATCCTATCCATCCTCTGTTGTAATATATTATGGCATTGGATATATCGATCTAATCACTAATAGAACCAAGATGGAAGAAGCGTTGACTATATCAACCTAACTTCCCTAGTAGGAAACTAATAATCATCATCACATGTCTAGGGAGAATGTCCATCACTTCCCTCCCATGATTCTAGGCTTGGAGGTTACATGGTGGGAAATGCATCCACTTCTCAAAATTAAGGTTAGCACCCTAATATGGACCACAATACGATTTTGGTTGGATACTTGTCATCGAACAATCTAGTCACACAGTCATGTCATCTACAATATTCACTTTACCCATTTCATAATAGTGCATATCAAGTAGATACAAAATGTAATAGAATAATGTACATCATACCATTCCTCATTAGATGTATCAACATCCCCCAATCCCTAGTGTTATCACTTAGAACTAAAATTGATACATGCAACTTTCCATCCTAGCCCGATGATGAAGGTCAGTGTTAGTGTAATTTGGTTTTAATTTTTTCCCTTAGAATCTGGAGTTTTGATGAGTTTTTTGAGTCAAGTTATTCTCAGCTCCCATTGGTTCCCCTCCATCTACCATTGTTCTATAGCCACCGGTTATCTTATGTCAGTCACCGTGTCTTGTTGTAATTTCGCAGCGCAATGCCAATTAGGCAGTTTCGCAGCGCAATCATAGTTAGGCAGTTTCGCAGCGTATCATGATTAGGCAGTTTCGCAGTGCAATCATAGTTAGGCAGTTTCACAGCGCATCATCAAAATTTTAAACTGACAGCGCTGCGAAATCATGGATTCGTACTTCCGCAGCGAATCTTTCCCGAAATGTCAAGTCTGTTAGGTGAGTCATAGGCCATGTCTTCTCATGTCAGCTCATGTACCCCTCTTATCACGTTTCACCACTCATTTCCACTATCACCACCACTAGATCTGTTGATACGCACGAATTATCATTCCCAAGAAAGACAACCGTGCATAAACCTTAATGATGGCCGTAAGTCTTGCATGAGTGAAAAATCTGCAAGGTTACATCTTGAAAGGTTTTAAACGGAAAAATTCAAAATTCAAGCGAGGCTGATAATCAAGCGAGGCTGAATTCAAATAGAAGCCGAATCACAATTCCAACCGGAGCTGGTAGTCATTGTTTGTGAAGATCTGAAAGAATCAATGGAGAAAAAAGAGCACAGATCCGGTAAACCTCTAAGGACTGAACCTGAAGGCCTGGATATAACGCTGAGAAATGAAGAGGTGAAGAAAGCATTTAAAAATGCCGGGTGCTGGAAGTTTTGCAAAAAGTTACAAGGAGGACACGCACAGGTAACTAAGGAATTTGCACTTAACTTCACAGGTTTGAATTCAAAGGTAGCCATGTTAGAATTGCAGGTTTCGCCAGAAGTGATATCTACTGTAACAGAGATCCCACGAGGAAAAGAGGAATGGTTTAAAAATTTCAAATTTGACATGAATCCTTGCAAGGAGTTTTTGAAGGATGATTATGTAAATGAGGATTTAAGTAAGGCAGTGCCCAGGAATTATGTCAAAGAACATTATGCTCACTTACTCACTTGCATACAGAAATATCTGACTTGTGAAGGAAGGTATAACAAGGTTTATTCTTACCATTTCAAACTCCTTTTGCACTTCACCGGGAAGGTCTCCATAGACTTACCTTTTTATCTGTTCCGTAGTTTGAGCAAGATGTGTGATAAGGTACAGCTGAGGAAAGAGGATTGTGAAACCTCTTTGTTTCATCATGGTTTAATTAAACTACTGGTTTCAGATGGGCTCCAAAAGGTAGACAGAGATTGGAATTCATTTATTTTTATGGCTGGCTTCAAAAGCCAGACTGGCCTCACTCCTCAACCTGTTAGAGATGCTACAATAGCTGAGCTCCAAACAGAAGTAAGAGCTAAAAGAGTTCCAAAGTCACAAATAAGAAAACAAGTGAAGCCACTCGTCGTCCAAGATCAACCTCAGCAATCAACTAAGGAAAAAGCTCAAGGTAAAAAGACTGTACCTGAAACAAGCACATCTGAAGTAGTCTCAAGGGTAAGAACAAGAAGTCGGATAAATAAGGAAAAAGGTAAAGCTATAGCAGTTGAAGAAAGTCCAGTGTCCAAGGCAAGTTTAAATGATTTATTACAGGCTATTGAGTTTGAGCAGTCTCTACCAGTTCAAATCGAATTGATGCAGTCAGAACAAGAAAGCACCAAGAAATCCAAGGCCTCAAAAAGGCTTAAATTTGATGTGCCAGCTGAAGAATTCGTTTTTAAACCTAGAAGACCTATGACAAGGAGATCCCAACAAGTACAAGAAACACTGCCAAGAACAAAGGAAATAGGGGAAGAGACACAGAAAAACGCAAGCAAAATAGTCATCACATCTCAAGGAGATAATATAGCAGCCATAAAGAGCCAATTAGAATCAGCTAAATATGAGATTGCCAAATTGAAGAAAGCCGCTAGAAAACATGCAGTCATACACTCAAAGTATTATAAAGCTCTATGGAAAGGGAATGAAACCCGAGAAGCCCAGTTGAATTCAGTGGTTGATGGCCATTCACAATTTCACACATGGACAGTACCAGCAATCAAAGAAGCCAAGTACATCAGAAGGATCAATATGCAACTGAGAGCTGGGAATAAGGCTATGAAGAAACAAATTGAAGATCTGAAGGCACAGCTAAGTCAGCTACCTGCTAAATGAGTTTTCATGTCAAGTAAGATTTTGTTTTAAAATTTTGACAAATTCACTTGATTTTATCTTCCTGAGGAAATATAAATCCCTATTCGACATGTGGAAAGTATAAAGAAGTTTTTGGCAATCAAGTACTCGGCTAATAGAGGTCTCGGGTTAAAAGCAAGTTGTTTTAAATAATTCAGCAGTTTCGTAGCGCGCTACGAAACTGCTGTAGGTGATGATTTTAACGCAAATCAAGCAGTTTTGAATTATAAGCGGGAATTTTGAAAGGGAAACATCTAAAAGGCATACAAGGCATCATCTGAAGCTATCCAATAGTTAACCAGGTCAAGACACGTGGAGATAATATGCATTCGAATCCAACTTTAGATTTTTGTCATAAAGGAAGCATATTTCATAGTTATCACACTTCAGGATATGTGAAACAGTTACAGTTTGCAAAAATTTTGGCTTTCACGTATGAAAACGGTGGACAACACATCAAAGACGTGGCAGTTTGCTCCATTTTGGGGTAATTTAAAGATAATGATATACTTCGTTGGATCCGGACATGTTAAGGCAGACTAAAGACCGATACACAGGGACAGTTTCATATGTTTCAGGGTATTGGAAAGGATGTGTCATTAAAGATCAAACATGGAGCTTTGAACATCCATTACAGCCAAACTAAAGGGGAGCAGATGTCAAAGAACAAGGATCATTATAATTAAAGCCATCATGCATGTAATATGGAGTTAGAGTCATAGTTGATTCAGATCTCTAAAAAAACTCCAGTCAGCACCTTGTTGTATTTATTAGTTAGTTAAAAGATTAATAGGTGTCATTAGAGATAGTTTTCGAATTCCCCTCATGCTGGAGGAGGAATCTTGATCAGTTAGAATAAGAGTTCTATATATAGCTGAAACAGCAATGTAATGAGGGTTGGAAAATTTTATGATACAGCTTGTATTTGGCTTATGTAAAGACTCATTTTCAGTAATATAATTTTGGCTTTACTTCTCAGGATTCATGAGGGATTTCTTATGTTCAGAATGTGTGATCTTGTCCTTTCCATAATTTTTACAATGGTATAGATGTATAATCACTCAGAATTCACTGAATGTGCTCTGATTTCCTGTATGCATTTATAAACTGTGGTCCCATATGAGTTATGTTCTGAATGTCTAAATGCTGAGTGCCCTGACTTCTATGTAAGGTTGAGTTCACTGTTATATTGATGTGTTGTTGACTCCATAAGCCCAATGGATAGTTGTTTAATGTGTTTCCAGCATTCATATTTGTCACATTTGTTCTACAAGAGTTAGCCATCTTAATATTTATCAAAATCATTAACCTTTGAGAGAGCCCTCTCAGGTTGAGGAGGCTAAGCCTCAGCCAAAAGTTGGTTTGAAATAGTTACTTAGAGTCAACCTGACCAGCAGCCTATCAGGGTCTGATTTTGAGATAACACCTAGTATGGATCTCGGTTATCATATAGTTCTTTCCAATCTACAAGTTAGTTCTCATCCATGCATATACATAACAACAAAATAGACATAGACAAGTGATCTTAATCATCATGTTATTAAGTCTGGTATTGATGTATCGATCCTGTAATCAATATCAACATAATGGAAGTAAATATTACATTGGATAAATCATAACTTTGATAAGTCATTCACTAGATAAATCATATCCAATTAAGCCATACATCAAACAAATCATAACTCTGATAAGTCATACACTAGATAAATCATAACCAAGTAAGCCATACATTAGGTAAATCATACATCATATAAGTCATACATTAAATATTTTAATCAACAAAACATAGTCCATCAAATGTTTTATATAAGTAGTTTCATATGTCCAACTGAAATGCATCAATATTACATAGCATTCATAAACAAAACAACCTGACAATACAAATAGAGCCTCAGCATATGTATTTATCTAGATCAAAATGGGCATCACAAATGGTCAAAAAGTGAGGGGTAGTCGTGACATATAGTCTCCACATCCTCCTAGATAGCAGGTCTTAGGCTATACTTGTCCCATTGGACCTTAACCTAGACCACCATTTGACGTCTAAGTTCTCGAATCCGATGGTCCAATATGGGTAATGGTTCAACCATTACGGTTCCCACGTATGAGACCTGCAATTCCCTCCAATCACATTTGTGAGATTCATCAGAAAAAATATTTTCATAGAAAAAATGTTGGAAATAATATTGAGAGGTGGTGAATCAGTATTATCAGATCAATAATTTAATTTCCCAGACAGATTTATATACGCTACTTCAGCTAAGTGAACTAGCATGTACACGCGACTCTACTTAAAGCAACCAGCGTATATGCAAAGAACTTTTGATTTAGCCAGTTTATCTTGTATTGAACTTTAACCAGTATATCAAAGATTTATTAAACAGTGCAGTAAAAGTAGAATAAAGCATCACACATAAGCAACACAAATGAAAATCGAGATATAAGGTGGAAACCCAATGTGGGTAAAAACCACTTGCTGCTGTCGTCTCTGTCTTCTTTAATAATAAGAAAATTTGTTTACAATCATGTACTGGTGCATACTCATACCAGTACGTAGGCACCCACCTACAGAAGGCTACAACCTTCTCTCATTCTCCAGCTACTACTGGAAGGGAGCTACAACCCCCTAGCTCTTGTACTAGCCAATATGTTTACTAGTATGTAGGTGCCAGCCTACAGAAAACTCCACTCTTCTACCAGGGACCACGTTTCATGAATTTTCAGACTAGATACTCCTGGAACACAACACCACAATCTGAAGGCCATGTTTCATTCAATTTTCATACTAGACCCATCAACAACATCATATCAAGTACATCTGCATCAATCAATCACTAAAACCCAATCATCATAACATGAATCTGATTATTCAGAACACTGTCACCAAAACCCAAAGCAGAACCCAGAACTCTACAACAGCAAATAGAAACAACTGAAACATACTTCATAAGGTATACGCTAATTCCATGTGTCGAACCAACATGTATACGCACTTTTATCAAAGCCAACCAGTGTACACATCTGTAAATATTAATTCATAATTTTGCAGCCATTCCAGACTTCAGTTATACCCAGATCATAACATTTACATAATAACACATGCATCACTATTCAGATCTAGATTATACATGATCAAACCATATATTGATAATTCATTTCAAGCCTTAAGATCTCGATCCATCATTAGATCTTATCCCTCATCAACTGCTAAGGTTCATCCTTGGTTTAGATCAAGCAAAGCACCATAAGCCAATAACCTACATACTAGATCTCACACTTCATCAAATAACTTGCACATCTTGGCTTAATGATCTTCTCCTCCTTATATAGTTTAGGCCTTTCTCAATACCATGGATCAAAACCACTTAGGTCCAATACCTTGGACCAATACCATGAATCAAAATAACTTGGACCAAAAACTTATTTTTCCAACATATACGCGCTTTTCCTTCTGTGAAAGTGTGTGTGTACATATACGCTATTTGTTTTCAATGATCCTGTGTGTATACACAGCTTGGTCAAGGTGAACCTGCATATACCTCTCTTTCTTCACTCTTTGTAGTATGATCTGTAATTCTTTGTTGTTGACATGTTGCACCATGATCTTTCATCTGAGTGAGTTGCCATTAAGGAAAACACTTGTATCATATTGCCAACAATATCCCCCTTTGGACTTGATGGTAACAATAACACCAAGTTACTCTCCCCCTTTGACATCAACGGAAAGGGTGGACCAAGATAATTTCTCCCTTTGACATAAATTATGCTGGTCATGCTCCCCCTGAGTACATGCTGAATTCTCTAATTGAACTTCCCTTTTTGTACATGATAAGATGCACTGAAACCGTCCATGCTCTTCCTGAGTAGAATCTGCAAAAAAAAAAATATTTTCTAAAAGAATAACATGACTCTATAACTCAACTATGTGAGGATGACCTTCCTATCACCAATGACTCATACTTGCATCCATCTCCCAATCGAGTGGGGATATACCAAATTTGACTCATCTACCCAACCAAGTGGGGATATACCAATTTTTTATACATGACAAAAACAAGAAATATTA
Source organism: Pinus tabuliformis (assembly GCA_031772625.1). Taxonomy (NCBI): domain Eukaryota; kingdom Viridiplantae; phylum Streptophyta; class Pinopsida; order Pinales; family Pinaceae; genus Pinus; species Pinus tabuliformis. Next base: position 773,611,300 of record CM062820.1, on the reverse strand, counting down.
CATCATCCATCCCATGTAAAGTGGGGATACAAAGTACATCATTTTTCCAAGAGGACTCATTCAAATGTATGAGAAGACATATCACTTCCTAGACTTTTACATGACTTAAGTAACAAATGGTATAAATATCTGAAGCCATAGCTGGACTCAGCAACCATAATGCCAACAATGTTGAGTGTACGTGAAGGTTAATGCTCCCCCTGAACCTGTGCTACCTGTGCATTATTAACAAGTCAAAGATCAAGGCATCTTTGTCAGTCATATAAAATCAATGAACAGAGCATATAGACATTAATCATCAATATCAGTCAAAGCACCTATATCAGATCCTTCCCCACTATTTTTCTTGTCTGAAACACATATGCACTCTTTTACCCATAGAAACCCATGTGTGTACACGACTATACTTCATGAAACATGCATACAATAGCCTTTCTCTGAAAAAGTTGGATTTAACAGCAGGATGATGCAGCAACTACTCCCATCTTTTGTCTAAGATATTCAAATGTCTCTCTGGGCAGTGGTTTAGTGAATATATCAGCAACATGTTCTTTGGAGGGAACATACTCCAATTTGACCCTTTGTTCAAACACTTGTTCACATAGAAAATGGTATTTTATGGGTATGTGATTGGTCTTGGAGTGCATGATTAGATTCTTTGAAATATTGATGGCACTTGTATAATCACATAGAATGGAGATGGGTGTAGTACATGTGATCTGAATGTCTTGCAAGGTTTGCATCATCCAAAGTAGTTGTGTGCAGTAAGATGCAGTAGCCACATATTCTACTTCAGTTGTAGATAGCACAATTGAACTTTGTTTCTTGCTGAACTAAGACACTAACCTGGAACCCATATAGAATGCACCACCACTAGTGCTTTTTCTGTCATCAACACTTCCTACCCAATCCTCATCTGTGTATGCATGAAGAGTGAGATCTGTATCTCTTGGATACCATAAACCAAAGTTCTGTGTTCCTTGAAGATATTTGAAAATTATTTTGACTGCCTGAAGGTGTGATTCCTTTGGATTTGCTTGGAATCTTCCAACTATTCCTACTGCATGCATGATGTCAGGTTGGGTACCTATTAGATAAAACAAACTGCCAATCATGGATCTGTAAGTTGTTTGATGTACTACTGTTGATTCATCATTTGAGCTGAGACTGCATCCTATTACCATTGGGGTACATACATGTTTAGAATATTTCATGCCGTACCTTTTCAAGATCTATTTGAGATATTTGATTTGCGATAGAAAAATACCATCTTTATTTTGTTGAACTTGTAGACCAAGAAAATAGGTAAGTTCACCAAGCAATGACATTTCAAATTCTTGCTACATTACTAAAGAAAAATTATGACTCACGGATTCTTCATTGCTACCAAAAATGATATCATCAACATAAACAACAATAATTAGCAATTTATCAGTGTCAATCTTTGTATATAGATTGTTATCTGTTGAACCTTTTGAAAAACCTTGTTGGTGTAGATATTTGTCAAGATGATAATACCAGGCCCTTGGAGCCTATTTCAGACCATAGAGAGCCTTTTTGAGTCTACATACAAGTTTTGCATCATTTCCAAGAATGAATCCTTCTGGTTGTTCAATATAAACTTCTTCTTCTAAATCTCCATTAAGGAAAGCAAATTTTACATCCATTTGGTATAATTTGAATTTCTAGAAGATAGAAAGAGTAAGAAACATCCTTATGGCTTCAAGTCTAGCAACAGGTGCAAAATTCTCTTCAAAATCTATACCTTCTTGTTGAGCATACCCTTTACAAACAAGTCTGGCCTTGTTTCTAATGACTTCTCCATTTTCATTCAGCTTGTTTTTGAATATCCATTTAGTTCCTATAATATTTTTATCATGAGGTCTAGGAACTAATTCCCAAGTATTATTCTTTTCAATTTTCTCAAGATCTTCATTCATGGCCTTGACCCAACATTCATCTTTGCATGCTTCATTTACATTTTGAGGTGCGGTAGAGGATAGTAATGCTAGATAGCTTGAGGTTTCTGTAATAGTTCTTCTTGTCTGTACACCTGCCTCTTTTTCCCCTAAAATTTGAGTTTCTAGATGATTTTTCTGAACATACCTGGATGGAGTCTTTTCTTCTACTGTTATCTCTTCTTCTGGTGCTTCATTGGTTTCTTCTTCAATATCATCGTGATTTAATGTGGGAAAATACTCCCCATCTTCTTCATTGTCATAATCTTATGTTTTTGTTGGTTTCGAACTTTTGCATGCTTCATCAACTACAACATCAATACTTTCAACAATTTCCCTAAGTCTTTTTTTATAACATTTATATCCTTTACTTCGGGAAGAGTAACCAAGAAGAATACCTTCATCTGCACTGGGCTCAAAATTACCAAGTTTTTCATCATTCCTTTTGATATAACATTTGCTTCCAAAAATTTTAAAGTATTTTACAGTAGGAGTCTTATCATACCAAAGTTCATGTGGAGTTTGAGTGCTATTTACCCAAACATTTGCTTGGTTGAGAATAGTTACGGCAGTGAATGCAGCTTCACCTCAGAAGGTTGCAGGAGTTCCAGATTCATCTAGCATAGCTCGAGCCGTTTGTTGAACAGTTTTTTTCATTCTTTCTACCACTCCATTTTTCTGAGGAGTCCTTGTGGTGGAGAGTTGCCTTTTTATTCCATGTTGTTCACAAAAGTCAAAGAATTCATCCGAGGTCGATCTGATCTGAGGCATTTGATTTTTCGATCTGATTCATTTTCAACCAAAGCTTTGAAGGCTTGGAACTTTTCAAATGCTTCATCTTTATGCTTTAGCAGACCTATCCAACACATTCTAGAAAAATCATCAATGAACAAAATAAAGTATTCTCTCCATGAGGTGACTTTTTCCTTGATGGTCCACATAAATCAGTATGAACAAGTTCAACAGGCTTACTAGCTGACCCTTCTTTTTCAATGAAGTGAGCTCCGTTTTGCTTACCGAATTGACATGGTTTGCATATTTTATTTTCAGGGATGTTGATGTTTGGAAGATCACGAACAGCCTTGAATCTGCATGCATTTCTTATTCGAGAAAAGCTTAGATGTCCCAATCTTCTATGCCACGGCCAGTTTTCATCATTTTTGCTTAGATAACACTGTTGTTGTCCTCCCTTGAGTATGTATAAGTTTTTTGGAGTTCTTGTACCTTTGATCACGGTCTCCCCTGTATCAAGTTCACGAACAACACATATGTTTGATCGAAACACCACTTCATTTCCTTGATCACACATTTGACTAACACTCAACAAGTTATGCTTCAAACTGTCTACATACATAACATTTCCAGCTTTAACCTTTTCTTTCAAGAAAACAGATCTTTTACCTTTTATGACAGCAAGAGTGTTGTTTCCAAATGAAAGGTTATTTTCCTTTTCTAAGGCATTATATGAGTGAAGTTTTTCTTTGTCACCTGTCATGTGTTTTGAGCATCCACTGTCGATGTACCACTGATTTTCTTGTCCTTCTGCATACAAGGCTATACACATCTTTCTGCTTGAGATTCTTTCCTTCTCCATATCTTGGGATTTAATGGAGTTTTCTCCTTTCGAGATGATTGCCGAAATTTGCTCCTGCATTCAGATTCTTCATGACCAAAGTTGTTACAGATTGAGCATTCTATTTCATTTTCAAGAAGAGAAAAGTTATTATAGGAACTTTTCTTGACCTTATTACATTACTTTGATTTCGTGCTTCTATATTCATGATGGTTTTGTAAGAAACACATTGAGCAACTTTGTGTCAAAAATTATGACATGAAAAACATTTCCCATTAAAGAAGTTATTGCGACTATCGAATCTATTGTCCTGGTGATTGTAGGTTCTGTTGATATTCATCTTTGGAGAAAATTAAGTATGATTTACCTGAGATTGGTTGTGGCTTCTATTCATCCTTGGAGTAAATTGAATCTAATTTACTTGGTGATCTGCTTTATGCCTTTATTGACGATTGTTATACTGTTCACTAGTCTTTGCTGCATCAAGATAGCTTTTAGTGGAGGTTGACAGCTTCTTTGATTGAGATGCTTCTTTAGTATATCCAAGACCTATCTTTATCAGCAGAGAACACTGGACTTTGATAATTTCATCTAAGCTTTCTGATCCTTTAGCAAATCTAAGATTAAGAGATTTTGTTTTCTCAAGATCCTTTCTTATACCCACAATTTCACACTTTAGTTTTTCATTGTGTTTTTATTTTTCAGCAAGTTGGTATGTCAAGGTATCTATAATCATATTCTTATCTTCTAAATAGATTTTGAGTTTAGAAATTTCTTCATGAAGGTAATCTTCTTCTAAATCATCCCAAAAATTATCATCGTCATAAGCCATTAGAAGTCTATAGTCATTACTATTTTCATCTTCATCACTATTTGATAAACCATCACTATCTTCATGAGTATAGTAATTTCTTTTATTTACAACTTGTTTTCTATTCCATTTTGCATTTTCCTTCCCTTTTCCATGTTTATCTTTATGAGGACATTTGGCAGCATAATGACCGACTACCACAGGCAAAGCATTTGAAGGGTAGCTTACCTCTAAATCTTCCAGAACCTGTTGAAGCTTCTTGACAAAGTTTACCTCATCTTCTTATTCTGAAATATGTCCTGATTCATTGTGTTCTTCCTTTCCTTTTGTTGAAGCTTTAAATGCGGCTTCTCTCATATCTGATGGACCTCCTTTTCTCATCTCAAAGGTAATTAAGATTCTGTGAAGTTGTGTCATAGTGATAGTCTGCAGATCCTGTTTTTCTTCTATGGTAGACACTTTTTATTCAAATTTAGCAGACAAGGATCTCAAAACTTTCTCAACTAAGGTAACCTCCTTTATATCTTCACCCAAATTCTTCATACAATTAACAACCTCATCTATACATAAGAAGTAACTAGCTATACTTTCATCACTATGCATCTTAAGAGTTTCATACTGAATTCCGAGAGTTTGAAGTTTAGCACGTTTTACCTGAGAGTCTCCTTCGTAGCTCAGAACAATTTTGTCCCATGTTTCTATGGCTGATTTGAGCTGCATGATTTTGACAACTCTGATTGTGACAGACTTCCCAATAAGGTACTGACAGCTCTGGCATTGGTTTCATATTGCTTCTTACCTGCCATATCTGTAGGAATTGTTGTTGGAAATATATATCCTCCTTCCACAATTTCCCAAACATCCGTTCCAAGTGATTGTAAATAGGTTGTGGTTCTTATTTTCCAATAAACAAAGTTTCTCACATCAAATATTGGTGATCTGATGGATCCCACGCTTTCTTGATTACTCATGATGATGGATCTCCCTTCTACCGATAAAGCTTCTTCGGAAGGACCTGCTTTGATACCAATTGTTGGAAATAATACTAAGAGGGGGGTGAATCGGTATTATCAGATCAATAATTTAATTTCTCACACAAATTTATATACGCTACTTCAACTAAGTGAACTAGCGTGTACACGCAACTGTACCTAAAGCAACCAGCGTATATGCAGAGAACTTTTGATTTAGATAGTTTATCATGTATTGAACTTTAACAAGTATATCAGAGATTTATTAGACAGTGCAGTAAAATAAAAATAAAGCATCACACATAAGAAACACACATAAACACCAAGATATAAGGTGGAAACCCAATGTGGGTAAAAACCACCTGTTGTTGCCATTTATGTCTTCTTTAATAATAAGAAAATATGTTTACAATCATGTATTGGTGCAGACTCATACCAGTACGTAGGCACCCACCTGCAGAAGGCTACAACCTTCTCTCAATCTCCAACTACTACTGGAAGGGAGCTACAACCCCCTAGCTCTTGTACTAGCCAATATGTTTACTAGTACACAAGTGCCAGCCTACAGAAAACTCCACTCTTCTACCAGGGACACCGTTTCATGAATTTTCAGACTGGATACTCCTGGAACACAACACCACAATCTGAAGGCCACATTTCATTCAATTTTCATACTATACCCATCAACAACATCATATCAAGTACATCTGCATCAACTAATCACTAAAACCCAATCATCATAACCTGAATCTGATCATTCAGAACACTGTCACTAGAACCCAAAGCAGAACCCAGAACTCTGCAACAGTAAACAGAAACAACAGAAACATACTTCATAAGGTATACACTACTTCCATGTGTCGAACCAGTGTGTATAAGTGCTTTTATCAAAGCCAACCAGCGTACACATCTGTAAATCTTAATTTATAATTTTGTAGTTATTCCAGACTTTAGTTATACCCAGATCAAAACTTTTACAGAATAACACATGCGTTAGTATCAAATATAGATTATACATGATCAAACCATATAATGATAATTCATTTCAAGCCTTAAGATCCTAATCCATCATTAGATCTTATCCCTCATCAACCGCTAAGGTTCATCCTTGGTTCAGATCAAGAAAAGCACCATAAGCCAATAACCTGCATACTATATCTCACACTTCATCATATATTCAATACTTGCACACCTTGGCCTAATGATCTTCTCCTCCTTATATAGTTTAGGCCTTTCTTAATACCGTGGATCAAAACCACTTAGGACCAATACCATGGATCAAAATATCTTGGAACAAAAACTTAGTTTTCCAACATATACGCGTTTTTCCTTCTATGAAAGTGTGTGTGTACATATACGCTACTTGTGTTCAGTGAACCTGCATGTATACGCAGCTTGGTCAAGGTGAACCTGCGTATACCTCTCTTTCTTCACTCTTTGTAGTTTGATCTATAATTCTTTGTTGTTGACATGTTGCACCGTGATCTTTCATCTGAGTGAGTTGCCATCAAGGACAACACCTGTATCATAATGCCAACAAAAAATACATGAAAAGTATCATGTGTTGTATGCAAACGGGGTGGAAATATGAGATGACCTGTAACTAGTCCAATTTTCTCTTTAATATCTAAAAGGTCCTATTTTTGCACAGAATGTTTAAGCACCGGGAAAATGGCTCAGATCGAGGTTTGTCACCCTGATCCCCAATCTCTTCGTTTACGTTGTCTCCCAAAAGTAGACTAAGGGGGGTAGACCGTACAGAAATGGAATGAAGGAGAACTAGTTGGGAACCAACCAGTTCTGGAGACACAGTTAAGTGGCAAAGTACTTGATTTAGATTTAGCAAGACTTATAGGATTCGATTGGATTTAGACGATTGATACCAGTGCCTTATGGAATCAACTATCTTGATAGGAAATTCAGGACCCAGTAATCAATGAGTAACTACTGCTTGGATTTTTACTCAAAATATGTGAGTGTTACTCCTATTTTAAGTTTGTTTGTGTTAAGTACTTTAGTTATGGTTACTTGAATATCAAGGCATTGGTCTAAAATAATTTCTATCTTGAGGTTGTATTTTTCTTAATTGTTTGAGCTATCCATCTCGATTAACCAGGACTTATTCAACATTCATCAAGTTGTCCATCCTTAATTCTCCTAGAGCCTGTGTTCCACATGCTACCCTCATTCATTCACCTTAGGGACTACCCCCCTTGACTTGTTTAGGAGAGAGTCTAAATGGAGTGAGTAAGGATTAGAGGACAGCCCTTATTCTGAGCGTTGTCACGATTCTTAGACACTTCGTGCGACAACATTTTTTGGCGTCGTTGTCAGGGACAAATTTTTTCTGCCCTTGGTCCTCACGACATTTTGATAATCATCTAATATTTTCGCCATTCATTAGCCTGTCAAGCGACACAATAATTTATGGTGTCATTTCAACTCTTCATCTTTTCATCGCCTTATCTTTATCCTATCACTAATCCTTTCATCTTCTCTATCTGCACATTTAGCACCTAGACATTTCGGTTGGTTTCTTGTTTGGGTGGCGACTCCACTTATTCCTCCATTATTTCTCGAATAAAAAACCCTCCTTGATATCCATCTGCTTCTCCTCGACTAACATTTCAGTCTTTTCCTTTTGGATCTTGGAGACAGATTCATGTTCAAGTGGCGACTCCACTTCTTTTATTTCTTACAAGAATTTCTGTTGGAAGCTCGCTTCTTGTGGGTCTCTTGTTTTTCTTGAGCAAAGATCTTTCTCTCTAGCATCTATTTGACCCCTCTGTTTCCCTTTAAGCAGTTCATCATGGATGTCTTTGCCCCTTGTGACTTTGCTAATATTCAAGGTTGTCCTAATGATCTTTCAGAGAATGTGATTGATAAATTACCTTCTTTTCAGGGCAATAATGCAATTAGTGTTGATGCTCACCTGAAAATTATTGGTTCTTAGGTAGGTAAGTATGCAAGGGTTGTTGATTATAATCATGAAGATGTTAAAATGAGCCTCTTTGTTCTTATCTTGGAGAAAGATGCTTTGGATTGGTTTACGGAAAATCCTAAGAATTCATCTGATTCTTTGCAATAGATTATTAATTCCTTTAAGGAAAAGTATGGAGATAAGAGAAAAAAGAGACATCTCGTGAAAGCTGCCAGTGTCATAAAAAGAGAAAGAAAATTAGATGGTTGAAGAGTTCAACAAGAGATTTAATGGTATTATTAAAGAAATATCTACAAATTATAAGCCTCCTGATAAATCTCTTCTAGATTTTTATATCGATGCTTTTAATCCTGATAAATCTTATGAATTGAGACGAGCTAAGAATTGTGATTATAAAGTTGCTCACACTTTAGATTTAGAGCTTGAAAAAGATAAGAAAGCATCTGGGAAGTTTGAAATCCCAGGGTTTGATAGGGGTTTGACCAAATTGAAAGAACCTAAAGAAAAAGAGGTTAAATAATTTGATTATGACCCTATGAAAAAACTACTGCGAAAACTTGAAAGCATGGAACTTAACCAAGCGAAATTAATTTATAACCATGCTAAGGAGATAAGTACTTTACAATCTAGGTTGGTTCAAATAAAAATGGCTCAAGCACATAAGTTTCAACCTAGTAATCATGATAATAATCGAAGTAATAATAATTGGCAAAGAAAAGGCCAATCTAGTGAGCAGAGACCTCCCAATCCACTTGAATCTGCAAATTAAGTAAATGAGGCTCCGCCTTATTGCAAGGCATGCAATGTTTTTCACGAAGAGGATACTTTCCATGTTGTCAAAAGAACCATATATAGTAGAATGGCAAGTACAAATAATCAAGTCAATGTTTTTAGTAAGGAATATCATTTGTCTCAAGAAAATTGGATAGAAAATTTGGCGGCCTTCCTTACCAACCTTATGGCCCACCCTCCTCCCTATTTCAACATTGGCCCAACGCTGACCCAAATTAACCCGCAGACTTGCCCTCACTCTAGCTATCTTGTTGCAGCATATCATTGCATGTTAGGCCTTATGACCCAATTGTATCCTCCTGCCAGTTTGTGTCTATCCCTTCTTCATTGCCCATCTCCCCATCGTAACCCAAGTTTGCAGCACGCCTCTACCAAAACCTGCCTGCAGCCTTCTTACCCAACACCTCACCTACTCGGCCTACACACATTACCTTGGGGCTTAAGTTGCCTCCTCCACAAGCCTACCAGCATCTTAATCCTCACAGACACCATACCCTTTGATGCTGTCAAAACTCTACCTTCAAGGCCTCCTCCCGAGGCAAATGTTCCTGCTACCCATCGTACCGAGCAAATTGCCACTCCAACGTTCCATCAGTCTCTTCCACAGACGTCCTCCATCATCTTAGCTCCCCTCACTCGAGTTCCTCATATCGCCTCTCCTCTTGACCGGCGTCACCTCCCTCATTCTGAATTATCCTCCCACAACTCCATTCCTCTCCTCCATTGTCGTTGCCTCCAGTACGTCCTACCTTCATACACAACACCAACATTCAATTTCGTTTTTTTTTGTTTTATATGTATTAATGTCAGGTTATTTTTATTTTAAATTTTGATTTCATTTTATTCGTCTTTCATTTTGTTTTGTTTGTTTTTTATTTTTATTTTTTATATATCTTTTTACTTTGATTTTTAACTTTGGTTTCGATTTTATTTTGTTTCGGTTGTTCTCATCTCTTTTTCTTTCTTTTTTTGATTTTGTTTTTTTGTTTTAATTTTTCAATTATAATTCATGACTTTGATTTTATGTTTTGATTTTTTTATTTTGTTTTAAAAATATAAAAAAATTCAAATTGTTTTTTGTGACTTTGAAATTACTAATGAAATCAATCAAAAGAAGATCTAAACTTTCACATTTAAAAAATTAAATTTTTATGTGGACTACGGCCCATTAAAAATTTAAATTTAATTGAGGTATTTTGATTTTTATCTTTGATCACATTAAAAAATTTAATTAAACATTTGCCACATTAAATTTGCTTCACAAGATTAGGACATTAAAAATTTACCTAAGGGATAATTAAATTCTAATCTAAAGTTCCTTGGTGTCTTTTTGTGTTAAGTGTAAAATTTTGTGGTATTGATTTCTCTATTATCAAGTGCGATTAATGTTTTAGAATCGTTGACTATATGTAAAAAGATAAATTCTAGATCTGGGTTATTGAAGAAAATCATTTTAAATCTAGAATCATTTCTTAGCAGTTAAATTTCATAGCTCTTCATGGTATTTAATTCCTAGAATATCTTGCATGATAAATTTTTGAGCATTTACATTTAATCATTCATGATCATCACTTTCATCACATTTATAAATTGCTCTGGATAACTTGTTTTCATTTAGTTTATGGTCTAAAATCATTTCTATCTTGAGGTTGTATTTGTCTTAATTGTTTGATCTATCCATCTCGGTTAACCAGGACTTGTTCTACATTCATCAAGTTGTTCATCCTTAAGTCTCCTAGAGCCTATGTTCCATAAGCTACCCTCATTCATTCACCCCAGGGAATACCCCCCTTGACTTGTCTAGGAGAGAGTCTAAACGGAGTGAGTAAGGATTAGAGTGACAGCCCTTACTTTGATCGTTGTTGTTGTGCCTAGACACTTTGTATGACAACAGGTCCTATAAATCGAGGTGACAACTTCATCCCTTTAGCAAAGCGAATGGTGCTTTTGTTATGTCAGATACAAATAAAAACTTAGTCTCCCACTTCATAAATTTGATCAGTCCTATTTGCAGCAGCATAACTCTTATGTCTATCTTGTGCTTCCTTTAACCTTTTTCAAATTTGTCTTACGTAATCCTCCATTTCTTGAACCAATTCAGTCCCAACTATTACTTAATCCTCCAACTTTTCCCAACTCAATGGAAACCTGCATGGCCTCCCATATAGACCTTGATAAGGAGGAATCTCGATTGAAATGTGGTAATTATTATTATAGGAAAACTCTACCAATGGGAAGTACCTTTCCCAGTGAGCCTGATTATCCATGACATACATTTTAAGTGTGTCTTCCATAGCTAGATTTACTCTTTTACTATGTTCATCTTTTTCTGGATGATATGTAGTGCTTAGGTTCAACTTATTTTCCAACATTGATTGCATACTAGTCCAAAATCTATATGTAAAGTGAAAATCTCTATCAGAAATGATTTTTGTGGGTAATCCATGTAGCTAGATAGCTTTTCTTATAAAAACTTGTGCCACATTGGTAGCATCGTAAGTGTCTCTCACTGGGATGAAATGGGAAATTTTAGTCAATTCATCAACAACAACCAATATGAAATTGTGCCTCTATGAAGTGAGTGGAAAACCCATAACAAAATCCATAGAAATTACATCCCATTTAGACATAGGTATTTCATGCAATTGTAGGAGTCCTGATAGGGTTTGATGATCAACCTTCACTCATTGACATTCAAGAGAATTGGAGACAAACTGGACTCCATCGTGCTTCATTATTGCATAAAATAAGAGTTTCCTCGTGTTTTCATACATCTTCTTCACATCAGTATGTGCACATCATAGTGTTCTATGTGACTCTTCAAGGATGGTTCTTTGTATACCCGCTTCCTTGGGGATGTACATTCTCCCCTGAAATCTCAATAATCCATTGGGTTCAATGAAATAGCCTTGAAACTTTGGTTTTTTCTACTTCCCACCCTGGAGCATTGATGTAACCTTCAGATACCAACTATTTTCAAAGAGTTTCTCTAACACACACTCCCTCAAATTAACCCTCAAGGGTACTAGGGAGAAGGTTTGTGGCCTCCTACTTAATGCATCAGCCACCACATTCTCCTTTCCATTAATGTATGAGATCCCAAAATCATATTCATGAATTCACTGCACCGCCTCTGCTTAGAATTCAAATATCTCTCAAGGAAGAGGTGCTTCAAGCTCTCATGATAAGTTCTTAACTCAAAGCTTCTCTCGACAAGGTAGTGTCTCCACAGTTTCAAATCTAGCATCACAACCGCTAATTCTAAGTCATGTGTAGCAAACACTTTTTCATGTTTCTTCAACTTTTGGGATTCATAAGCAATTACTCTACCTTCTTGCATCAACATTTCTCCCAAACCTTGCTTCAAACCATCTGTACAGACAACAAAGTCCTTCTCCATGTCAAGCACTCGAAGGATTGGTGCACTAGTTAGTAATATATTTAGTTCAATGAATGTAATGTCACAATAATTTTTCCATTCATACCTAAGCCCCTTTTTCTATAATGTGGTGATGGGATTTGCAATCCTCGAAAACCCTTCCATGAATCTTCTATAATAACTTGCTAGCCCCATGAAGTTATGCACCTCGTGAACTATGAACTTTTTTTGGTGTTGACCAATCCATTGTGGCCTTTACCTTTTACGGGTCAACTGAAATCCCCTCTCTTAAATGATGTGCCCAAGATAATGAATTTCCTTCTGAAAGAGAGAAAATTTTGATAGATATCCATACAATTGATTTTCCCTTGAGCGTGTCAATACAACCCTTAGGTACTCTTCATGCTCATTTTCATTCTTGGAATACATGAAAATATCATCCAGAAAGACTTGCACAAATTGGTCCAAATACATCTGAAACACACCATTCATGAGACTCATGAACACTATTAGTGAATTGGAAAAACCAGATGGTACTACTATGAATTAGTAGTGCCCAAACCGATTTCGAAAGGAAGTTTTTGGGATGTCACCTTCCTTAATCCTTAATTACTGGTATCTAGATTGCAAATCGATCTTCGAGAAAATTTTTGTTCCCTTCATTTGGTCAAAGAGATCATCTATTATGGGTATCGGGTACCTATTCTTTATTGTGGCTCAATTCAAGTCCCTACAATCTATGCATAGTCTTAAGGAACCATCCTTCTTCTTGAAAAAAATCACTAGCACACCCAAAGGTGAAACACTAGGTCTAATAAATCCCAAGGCTAAAAGCTCTTTTAATCGTATCTGCAACTCACAAAGTTTTGGAGCTTTCATCTTGAAAGGTGTCTTAGATATTGGTTCTACACCAAATTTTTTATTGATTTTGAAATTGATCTCCCTCACAGGCAATAATCCTGGAAATTCCTTAGCAGAAACATCCTCAAATTCTAACAAAATTGGGTGTATATCTAGGGAGGGTCATTTTTTGTCACTTACAGCCTTAGCCACATATAGTTTACACCCTTTCCAGAGACAAAATTCTACCTTCATCGTGCAGATGAATCATAGGGACACTCCTCTCTTGACACCGCAAATCTTAATTGACCTACCTTCATCATCTAAACAAATAACCTTCTTTTTGAAATAATCTACCAATGCTCAATGAGATTCTAGTCAGTCCATTCTGATGATTACATCATATGTCCCCATGTCATGACATATACCTTCAACTTAGTTGTACACACCCTAAGGTTTACCTGAAATTGGTCAACACTAGGTCCTACCACTTTTTTTATCCCATAAGCCATTTTGACTTGTTTAAATTCATCATGCTCATAGGCTGCAAACCCGCATTTTTCTAATGCAATTGGTGAAATTAAACTATCTGTGGCACCATAATCAAACAGAATTTTAACTTTTTCATGGTTTATACCTAAGGTTTCTACCATGGAAGATTTGCATTCAACTTGTTGGTTATCAACTGCTACATAGATATGATGGGGGTTACTTGCTCCTCCCATCGGTGTTTTTCCTTCTCTATGGTTGTTACCAGTTTGTAACTTAGGACATTCATGTTGGTAATGAGGTCCTTTGCATCCCTAACAAGTGATGTGTGGTAGACTCTAAATATAATTTTTTGGGGTTACTTCAAAAGAGTTCCTTCCCCTAAGACCCCTACCCATGCTTGTGGCTCCTCGTGTCTAACCTTAGTTTGCATGAGTCCCTGAATTTTTCAGTGAAGTTGCATTGGAAACCATTGAAATGCTTATTGTCAATGCTTTAGGTACAACCCTATTTCCATATGGTGGTGCCCTCGAACTTCATCCCCTGGAAAAGGAATGAGGGGCTTCCCCATAAACCTTAGCTGTTGTGGAAAAATGGTTTTGTTTCCCCCTTTCAAGTCTAAGTGCTCTTCTACATAGTGAGCATGTTCAACAAATTTTGCAACTAAGGATGGTTTCCACATCTAGACCATTGCCCTAATCTTATGGTTCAATCAACAAATGAAAAAATCTACTTGGCCCTTATCAGTATCCATATAGGAGACATACTTGACCAATTCCATGAATTTTATCTCATATTCCACCAATGTGTTGTTTCCCTATACTAAAGCATGGAAAGCTCCTACCTGTTGTTATTCGTAATATTCTAGTAGGTATTTCTTCCTGAATCTTTCCTCAAATAACTCCCAGGTGACTGTGTCAAAAGTGAGATGTATTTGCCACTCCAGGTTACCCCAGCAGTTCAGGGAACTATCTCTTAGTTGGAATATTGTTATCTTAGCTTTTGAATTGGAATTATATTCTCTGAGTGTGAAACATCTTTCCATTCCCTCCTGTTAGCTTCTACAATTTCCTAGGCTAAGGAGGAGATCGAAAGAGGTAACCACGAACCACTTTCAGCTCAGTAGCTAGCCTTATTGAGCCCAAGAGGTATCTCTCAAAGTTTTTATCAATGAATAGCTTTAAAGAACAAAGTTTTTAGGCTAGATATGTATGTTTGTTTGTGTGTTTGTGAATTTGAGATTTTGGGGTTTGCTAGACTAGGGTTTAGAGCAAGTGATTAGATCTAGGCTTTAGGAATGCAGAGACAAATATAGAAAGGAGCTAGGCATCTCAAGGATATGGTGTACTTGATATATTTTCAATGTAGTATATATTAGAAAGTTTTGAAGAGACTAATGAGCATATTTAAGTATGAGTTCATTAGCTTTTAGAAGAAATAAACACAACTCTGAACACCACATAAACAGAGCTTGAAATCAAGAATCTTGTCTATTTAACTACAAGGTAATTCATAGAAAGAAGACAAAGAAAGTGAAGAAAAATTATTTATCCATTAGAAACTGATAGAAAGATGAAACAAACACCAAAGACTCATAGAACTAGAGTTCTTGAAAAATAGCTGCAAATGCTTCTGTATTAGCTGAAAAGATCATAACATACAAGCCTCCTCCACAAAATTCCAACCCTTCTATATGAATGAGAAATAGTACATATAGACTCAATTGAACCACTTACCCACCTTCAGAGTCGAATTCCTAGGTGGTGGAACTGATTGTCAAATTCTCTCAACCAACAAGTGAGAGTAAGAAGGTCAAATACAAACACATCTTGTAGACTTTGATTTGGATTATACTTATTTAATGAGGCATCTTAAACATAAAAAAAAAAAACAACCTATAATGTTCATTTATTCATGCTTACATCATCTAACCTCAAACCAAGTTCAATTACATCAAAGCTTTGACTTTGACCAAGTCAAACTAAAAACTAGGAAATTTACATAGTGAAATTTAAATGAAAAACACAGGAAATTGCATAAGCGCAGTGCCGATGTTTGTCCCACTTTAAGGTTCCTTCCAAAGGTCCAAAGTAATATCTGAAAGAATGTTCAACTATCTTTTCAAGTCTAGTTTCCATAACACCTTGAATTTTTTAAAATGACCCATGGGAACACCTTCAAAAATCCAATCTCCCAAGGTCGCTCCAAAAGCGCAACGCCTGTCAAAAAGAGGTCCAAAAAGTTGATTTTTGGCCACTTTTTCCCGTTTTTCTCAAAATTTAGGCCCCCTCTGGAAAATTTGAAGAAATGGGTTTTGAGAGGATTCCAAGGGCTTTCCAAAAATGCAATTCATTCTTGATTTGGCTGCCTAAGGAAAAAGCGCAACGCCAAGGCGCTGCACTTCTATGACTAGCCAAATTTCTGCATAAGGCACTAAAATTTCCAAAAAACCAAAAATGATCAAAATTTCTTCAAAATTTGTCAAGAGATATAAAATGATGTATATTAAGCCCTCATGGATGCTTCAGCAAGCATCTCCAAGTTTCCTTTATCATTTTGGTCTTTTAGGGCTTCTTTGAGCTTGTTTTCAAGTTGTTTGACCTTGACATTGCAAATCATGTTCTAGGCCTGATAGTGATGTGCCATGTGCCTTAGTAGCTGATTGTCTCTATTGAAATTGTCTAGAAGCTTCTCCAAGTGTTCATTGACCTTTTCTAACCAGTACTCTCTATCTTGATTGACTTCTAAGGAAATTATGTCTTCTAACTCTAGTTCCTCATCCAGTAAGATGTGTTTTTCCTCTTCTTTTAATGCCTTCTTAAGCCCTTTGGTTCTTGGCCTCTTTCTCTTACCTTGTTCTTGAGTTCCTTCAGGCTCATTGATTTCCAAGACTACTTTTCCCTTGCCTGCTTGCTGCAATAGTTTAGCTTGCTCCTTTTCCATGATTAGTTGTTTTGCCTTCAGTTGACTGTTTTCTTGTTCTAAGAATGAAATGACAAATCTTTCCCTTTCCATGTTATCCATGAGTTCTCTGATCTGAGAATCCTTCTCTTTGATGATCTGTTGCATGTTTTAAGGCTCATTTTATGCTTCTAAGTCAACCAACTCAAACTCATGTTCAACCAAATCTTTGTCCTGCACTGGTGGTCCCTGTTTTATTGATGTAGAAGGCTTGGTCCCTTTCTCACCATGAGAAGCAAACACAAGCCTCTTTCTTCTTTTGTATATCCTAGTCACCTTAGGTTTAGGTGCTTTAGTAATTTCCACCGATCTTCTTGAGGACCCAATCTCCATTTGGTGTGTTTGCATGTTAGAATGTTGAACTGCCACATTAGATTCATGTCATTTCAAAGCTTTCTCCAAGAAATATTCCCATGTAATATTCTTCTCTACAATTTGATGAAGCACTACAATATTGATCAGACTATGATGAAAGAGACTAGGATAGTGTTCTTTTCTCTTCACTTGTACCTTATCTGGCATCTTGGAAAGGCTCTTGCATAGATAGTTGCACATGTTTAGAGGTTTCTGAGTTGTAAAGTGCATTAGAAGTCGGATGTGATAGGCATATAGTCTAGAGAACCTTCCTTCACATGTGAAGAATTTCATGATAACTTTCGTCAATGGAGCATACTTCTCCAACAAGTACATGAAAGGCATGATATGAGTATGGGTTTCCCTGTATGGTGTTTTCAAGAAAGATCTATAATGTACAAGATCTAGGTTCATCCCCTTGAACTAGTATTCACCATGATCTGGTATCCCTATAGCAAGTGAAATAGAAGCCACTGAAAATGTGAACTCAACACCAGCAATAATGGCACTTTCACCTTTCAAATGAGTAGCAACCCAATCTGTCAACTACTCATGGAAACCTACTTCACACACCCTTTTGCAAAAATCTAGACAATTCACATCTTCAAAGCATTGTTTGATAAAGGGTGATGAATTGATCTCATTGTAGTTGGATGGTTCATATCTGAGAATTTTTCCTCCCTTGTGGTGTTTCTTCCTTTCTGGTGAAGAGTCTCCTTCCATGATGACAAAAACCCTAGCAGCAGGAAAATGAGAAAAAACAGTGAGGGATGAGTGAAAAATGAAATGATGGGTAGGTGGAGTGGAAAAAATGGCAAGGGGAATTGTAGGAGGTGGATATGGACTATGAACAACTTATGAATATGAAAGGAGGTGAAGTGAAGGAATGGTGTATTTGTAAAAAAAGGAAAAACAGGGTTTCTAGGAAAACGGTCCAAATTCCATAGAAATGAGCTAGGGTTTCATTTTTGGTGAAGTAATTTAGTGGTTTGTAGTTAGTTCAGTGGTTCAAGATGTATATTAAACATGTGTAGAGGTGTAGGATGAGGTTTTACATGTTTAAACTTATGAAAACTAGATGACCATCATCAACCCTAGCATCATTTCATGAAAAAATCACTAGAAACCCTAAATGAAGAAATATTTAGCTTTGAATTCATCTTGAAAAATAAAAAGGTGAGTAAGATGATGTACTTACTTGTAGATGAGTCTAGGTTTGCAAGAAAAACAATTTGCAAGCTTTAAATTCTAATTTGGGTGAGTTCTGGGTGATTTTGAGTTACTATGGCACAAGCGCAAAGCCAAAGCGCAATAGAGTGTCTAGAAGCACAGTGTCGGCCTCAGAAGCGTAGCGCAGTCTCTGGAAGTGCAGCACCTAGATTTTTTTTCTAATTTTGCCTAAAAACCTGAGTTTTTCTCACTAATGGGAGGGAGAGCTCGATGCACAAGGAAGAATAAGAGGCAAATAAAATGAGTTTGGGGCTTTTTGGTTTATATAGGCAAGTTAATTTCCTCTTTGAAAAGAAATGGGCCCCACAAACCTTTTGAAAAACTGATTTTTCACCTTTAAAACTGAGTCACCTGTAGAAAGCTAAAACCTAGGTTGTATTTTCGCTTTTTGAACACTGGAACTTCTTCTCCTGGAGCCTTTCAAACTGAAGTCATGATGAACTTGTGAAAACTCAACAATTTAATGTCAAAGAGTTGTTTGTCATGCTTTATTCAATGCATGATTTACACATGATAATGATGGACCTTGAAAACCCTAATGACCTAATGAAAAAACTTGAAACTGAATGGAATGATGATGATGACTGATATAAGGAAAAATTGCTTTTATTATGACACTTTCATTTGAATGAGATAGGTGACCAACATATGTGACTTTCCTAAAAGACTAAACTCATGCCTAAACCAACTAAACAGTAACCAAATTTTACTCTATAAACCTAGTGACATGGTAAAATTTGACTTTGAGACTCCTGGCGGACTTGGTAAAAGCATATTTGATCACTAGTGACAGGCAAACAATATTGACACTAACACCTCCAACTAGGCTTATGTTCGTTCGCTAGCACAACCTCCAACAAACTATGGGAGCTTAATCTTCCAAAGCTCCCTAGTAGTTTCCTTGGTTGGAGGTCCTCTATCAAAGTCTCTCGATCATTTAAGGTTTCCTACCCTTGATGGAGGGTGCTCTACTTCCACCTTAGCTACTCGGTGCCCTCTTAATGTCTCATTAATTGCCTCTAGGGAGTGCAAGATGAGAGCCAACTCTAGTGATGGTAGTGGGTTATTTGGAGGAGGTGGTCCTTGGGTCAACCCTCATCAACCTCAATTTCCTCATGTCCTCACTATTATGAACTCCTCAAATATTTTCAAGACATGCAAGACTTATGAGCGCAACTTAGGACCATGTCAATTCTTACTCAGTTCACACATATTTACAAAATGATAGGTGTAATTTTTCCTTTTAATATGCTCGTAAACAAGCATTATTGATACTAAGAAAATCCTCATAGATCTACTAAATCCTCTCCCATATCTCACTAGGTAAGCAATATGATACACTACTAGTCATCCTTAAACGTCTTCCTAGCATCAATTTATCTTTTAATAACTTTAATTAATATTAATATTATATAATATTAATTAAATCTTAAACTAACTAACTTAATTCACACTATTTAAATCTATAATTAATTAATATTTTGTTAATGAAAGATTGAATCAATTAACATTTTGTTAATGATCTCACATTAATGTAATTTTGTTAACCTTATATACGCCATCAATGAATTTGTTAATTATAATTAGATGAAACTATTAACCCTTAAAAAAATATTTTTTTTATTTAGTTCTTATTAAATATATTGAGAAATATATCTACGTAACTAATTTAACTAAACCAAATAAACCTAGATTAACTAAACAACCTACTCAAAATGTTCCAACCCCAAATGAAACCTAATTAAATAGAAAAAATTTTATTTGAAAGTGATTCTAATTTTATTTGTATTTAATTTTCTTTCAACTAGGTTCATGAATGCTCTCCACACCTTCCACTAAATAGGGGGTTTTGAAATGTGTGGCTCTACATGAAGCACATATGCCCTCCCCGTCTTGCTTCTAGTGGTAAACCTAGGCAAAGCTCTCCTCTATTCTTTAACATGCTTCACTATTAATTTTTGTTGTTTGGTTTTCTTTCCTTTTTTTCTCCGAGCTTTGTGGTTTGCTCTATGTGGAGGCAATTCTTCTCCTCTAGAATGGCTTTGAAAAAAATGGCAGAGATAGAGGCCATGAACAATAATGGTAGGTATGGAGTTCAGGATACGAAAGGAATGATGAAATTTATGGTATTTTTTGAGGATATGGTACATCTACAATAGGATATTTTCCTGCCCTAGTGGTTTATCTAACTATCTTGGAGATGGTAGAGGAATATGTTTTGAAATCGACAGAAAACATACAAGAAGCAACATGTACAATAATAGAGAATGTTGTTGCGGGGATGATTTCATCTCTTAGCTTTGGTTTTTACGTTGTGCCACTTGATGTATTATGCTAGAGGCTAATTGTTCAAAGCCTTCCTGGAATGACAAAATTCAATGGTGCAATAGATGTTGTACATAAAATATTTAAGACAGATTGCATTCATGGACTTTATAGATGCTTTGGAATGACAGTAGTATCTTATTCTCTAGAGTTATCAGTTTGGTGGGGAGCATATGTCTTTTCTCAGCATATGATTTGTAGGGGCTTGGGCTATTGAAGGTGATTTTTCTAGGTAATCACACTCTATCTTTTGAACTATTATTTCCATCTCGAAGAAACCTAGGCATTGTTTCTGTCATCTAGCATGTGGACTTCTCCTAAGGCCATGAGGCTTGTATGTAATTTACATGTTCCTTCAACGGCCTAGTTTCGATCCCCAACAACGGTGAGCCACGCATCTTTTAGTTGTGCACTCTTTTAATACTAATATACCTAGTGGGTATTCTTTTTTTTACGTAAATGCATGCAGCACGTTACATTTTTTTGAAAGGGTTGTGGCCTTTATCTACTTGTACAATGGTCCTTGACAATCATATAAAAACCTACTTCTTTCATGCTAAAAGTGAAAACCCCTCGAAAGGAACGCAACCCCTAAGCTACTTATACAACGGTCCTTGACTTTCATAGAAAACCCTACTTCTTTCATGCAGGAAGTGAAAACCCATTGAAAGGAACACAACCACTAAGATACTTGTATAACGGTCCTTGACATTCATAGAAAAACCTAATTCTTTCATGCTGAAAGTGAAAACCCCTCGAAAGGAACACAACCCCAAGCTACTTGTACAACGGTCCTTGACAGTCATAGAAAAACCCACTTCTTTCATGTTGAAAGTAAAAACCCCTCGAAAGGAACATGACCCCCAAGCTACTTGTACAATGGTCCTTAACATTCATAGAAAAACCTACTTCTTCATGCCAAAAGTGAAAACCCCTCAAAAGGAATACAACCCCTAACCTACTTGCACAATTATTCTTGACATTCATAGAAAAACCTACTTCTTTCATGCCGAAAGTGAAAACCCCTCAAAAGGAACACAACCCCTAAGCAAGACAAAGAATGACAAGATATGGTTGCATACGATTTAGGGAAGTCAACCAGTGGTGAGTCGATACTGAAATTGATGGTTTCGTGGTGCCTGCAGAAACAGAAGATTGGTCGTCTTGTTCTGATTTTGTTGTGTCCAACGAGTCCATTGAATGGTCCCAACCTCTTTCCTTCCAATTCTCCAATGACAACACCTCAAATACAATTTTCAAGTTCTGGTCCCTTGCTATGGTCCCACGCATATTGGGTATGATATAGTCCAATATTTCTCTAAAGGGTAATTTTGCAGTTCAAGTCTTTGGAGCTATGAATTTTAATATAATGTTGCTAGCTCTTGTGAACAATTTTTTTGGGGTTTTTTTACTGTTCATTAGGGTTTTTGCATTGTGTAGATAGCTAAAAATAAGTAGAGAAGTGGTTGGATTCTCTGAAGAGATAGTGAAGGATGGGGTATCCCACAAAATATCAAAGTCAATGGAAAATATCCTCACCGATTAATTCTCTTAAACTGAAGCATGCATGCCTCTTATACTTAGAGATAACCTAGGGAAATTTCTACCAAAAACCCCCACTTATAAACCTACAAGTAGTAATTAGTAGCAATCAGTTGATTATGAGACACTTCCTTTCATAACAAGAAGTTTTGAGGACTATCTAGAAGAGAAACTAGAGCATTTGAGACCCTCTCAAAAGGAGGTGGCTCTCCATCTCACTATACAATCGCTAAAGATAAGGATGAGCTTGATATCTTTGAGTTTCTTATCGAGGAAAGCAATGGGAAAGATAGGATAAAGAATATCAATCCATCTCTACTCACTCACTTTTATGGACTAACCACAAAAGATCCTAACACTTTTGTTTGAGCTTTTTTTATAGTGCAGAGCACTTATGACTATATCAAATATGAGTACAAACTCAAACTTTTCCCTTCTACTTTGAAATATGCAGCCCTAAGGTGGTTCATGAGTCTCGAAGAGAACACGCTTACTAATTGGGAGCAAATTAAACAAACCTTTAGCAACATGTAAAAATATTATTGTAGGGCTCGAGATACAAGAGATGAGATATTTAGGATGACCCAAGGAGATAATGAATCCTTGGAGGACTTTGAAGAGAGATTCCAACTAAGTTACAAAAGGACACACAACTATACGTTGGATGAAGACTCTAAAACTTCTCTTATTGAGAGGAGTAAGGGAGGATTTGATGGAGACACTTAATCTCTTGGCCAATGGGGACATCTACCAACTAGATTATGCAACTATCAAGAAAATCTTTGAAAATCATTCAGAATAAACAAAAAGAAAGGTACATTTGGTAGAAGCATGGTAAGTCATTATTCTTCCTCTATACTTACAAAAAACGAAATAGGAGGAATGTTGGAATATATGAAGACAAAAATATTGCACTCAATAACCTTGCAGATGGACACATTGTAGGTCAAAAAGAAGCAAGAAGAGGCAAAAATAGAATTGGCTATCTTTTGTGTAATATCCCTAATTATAATTTTTCCTAAATTTCTTGGAAAATTGCTTAAAAATTCTTACCATAAACTTCTCCAAGCAATTTCAAGACAAACATCATGAAATTTCACCAAAAATAAAATAGATTTGAAAAGTGAAAACCATAAATGTTGATCTAGATAGCCGTTGGAGGCCCTGCTCAGACAATTTAACATGCAAAGCTGGATCTATTTCTTCAACTTGTCCTGATGATGAGCCACACTTGCTGGTTTGAAACGTGTCGACAAAGGTCTTTCTATATATGATTTACGCCGAAGCTATTCTTATAATTGTTATGGATCACAGAAGTCTCAATTCAACCATAAATGTTGCGAACTCATAAGAAAAACGCAGCTTTATTTAATTATTGAATATGGGATTACATAGACATAGCTGAGATGAGTGAACTAGCCTCCAGAAATAATTTTCTTCGGTGCTAACCAACCTCCAAAACTGATTGCAAAATCAATAAGTGCACTTGTGAATTCTAGATGAATTCACCAATGGAAGAGATGGGTTCTGGCCCACTCTCCCTAAATCACCTAAGGGTTTTCATCCTGGGGCTATAGAAGTAGATAACTAGTTCTCCAAACCACACCAAAGGAAAATACTGAACTCCAAGATGTCCCAAATGATCTTTTCCTCCTCCTTTCAAAGGCCCAATAGATAGATCTCCAATATTCTAAAAGTATTTATTTTATTACTTTATTACTATTCTAGAAGCTCCTCCTTGACTTTGTCTTAAGTGACATTTTAATCTATTTAATTCATTGTTGGCCTTTTCCCTTTAATTAATATTTTCCCTTTTTAATTAAGTGACAAATAAAGTCACCTTTAATTTAGGAAAATGGTAAGTCACCCACCATATTTTCTTTTCCCACTGGAAGACACATCTCAACATCTCATCCTGTAGATATTCTCATTCGAGTTCCAATGAGCTATTACACTTAAGGTGTTCCGTCAAATATTCCACCAAGAATTCCACCTTAAGTGTAATTAATTAAGTTGTGTTCAATAATAACCCTATTTTACGAGAATTATCAAAAATTAATGGAACCAAAAACATGCTATGTGGAATTTCTTTTGATGATTAAAATGCCAAGTGAATACCATCAGATCCCATAAAAACTCCTCAAAACCCCTCCAAGACTCATAATGATGTAATCTTGCTTCTATGACCTAGCCATTACGTACCATGAACATCCATCCTAGTTGTACTATAGAGGAAACTAAAAATAGTGACATTACAAGCCCTGACACCCCAAAATTTCTTGCCTTCAACCAATCCATATATGTCCACCGTAGAGGCATCTGCATATCATTACCAGGATCCCATTCAAAATATTGGATCACATCATGCCTTTGTGCTAGACCAAAATCAATGGTTCCCTCGATACCTAGATCCCAAACAAGCCACTAACTTAATCTGCCATCAATGGATCCACCTGGATCCCAAAGCCACCATGGTCCATCATCATCTCCCATACCCCATGACTCTAGTTGTGCTTTGTCTTTGGTCGTATATGTTTCTCCACCAATAGAATACCAACTATTGATACTATTTTATTGCCATCCTTTTCTTCTAAAAATCCATCATTCATCTATCATTTTCTCCCATAAACCCCTCATAGTCCATTGAAATTGATCAATTAAGCATTATAATTGTTATTTTACATTAAATTTAATTTGTGGATTTTTATGTTAAAAATTAGAAATTTTCAACAAAATTAGGGGATGTCATGACTTCCTGTAATTGGTTTATGTTGTGACACGTGGCATGGCAAGAAAATCAAAACACAGGATAGGGACATGATCACGGATGTACATACATGGTGAAAGATCTATTCAGCATCGCATCTGGAGCTCTTGGATACATGGTCAATGCTGGTCAAACCCAGCCTTTTTGGTCATAAAAGCAGCAAAAAGCCAAAGTTACCTAAACTAATTTCATTTTGTTTTAGAAATCAGTTAAGATTAGAAAAAAAAAAAACAAAAATCTCCTTTTTGATTGTAAAAGCAGAAACATCTGCGTGATAATGTATGTACATTCGATTGTAAACCTTAAGGAATGTTAGTGAACGAAGGATAATAGATTTGAGCAGGCTTAAGACTGTGTATTCCAGAACTCTGTTCTTGCATGTAATTGATTTCCAGACTTTAATCACAGGCAGTGTTTCATCATTCCAGTGTTTTATGTGTTAACGGTTTCATCATCTGAAGTTTTCTAAGTGTACCATCAACGCGTGGACGGGCCCTACGTGGGGACTGGTATACTTTCATTTCATTTTCATAGCATTTAGACTTCAGATCTGAATAGTGTTTGATGCCATTTCTTTGCTTGTGAATTAATTAATTCGATTAGAAGTTCTTGCGAGTGTTATTGTATGATTCATGGTGATAGCTTGAAACTTCAATTGCTAAATTATTGAACAAGATCTTGTAAAAGATTTAATTGAGCACTGAATTTTGAAGTATCTCTGTGGACTCCGTTTTCATGCATTTGAGTTTTAGTATGATTAAAAGAGTCTTTAGTTTTCATGAATTTGATTGTTAGGATGCTTAGTGTGTTACCGAGAAAGAGTTTTTGTGAATGATATCCTTGTAAGAGGATTGAAAACTCAGACTAGTAACACACTGTATTTTTAGAACAGTTAATTAAATTAGATGATCTGAGTGTTTAAAGTGTGAAAGGAAACATATTCCAATCTCTTGTAAAAGAGTGTTGTATCCTGTCGCCGTAGACACTTATCTAGGTAGATGAGATCCTTTTAGGTCTATAGATTGTAGACACGTGCCTCTAAGTTTACCTACCTTGGTTGACATTAAATTTAGTCTAATCTAGACCCCTGGATTGGTCACTACATTTTGGCGCCGTTGCCGGGGAGGCGCAGCTAGAGGATTTCTAAAAAAAAATAAACAAAAACAAAAAAAATAAACAAAAACAAACAAAAACATAGATTTAATTTTAATTCATCATTTTAGCAGTCATGTTTGCTTATGTCTAGATCTAGAGATGATAAAGGTAGATTCATAAAAACCCCCATCCAAAAACTAATTCATCACTAGGAGCAGACCCTTTAGGAAAAGTTGAACACACAACACTAGCTGGGAAAGTCACCATACAAAAATTAGAGGATAAACAGAAATCAGTGCAAAGACTCAGACTCATTGAGAGACAAATTCTATTGGCACATGAATCACAGAAGAAACATCTCCCTGAATCCTTTATAACAAGAGAAAGTAGCAAAATAACTCAACAATCTCTCCTTGAACCTACTGATTTTGAAAAATCTCAAGAAGGAGAAAAATCACTAGAGCAACTTCTCTTTGAAACAAGTGACACTTAAAAAGAAATTAAATCAACAGAGGAACCTATCAAAATGGCTGAGGAAGGAGATGGATCAACAAGAGGACCACAAAATCAAGGTTGAAGAGAGGAAGAAGAGTCAACCTTTAAATTTCCTATTCAAGAACCAGGAGAAAATTATGATGAGGAAATAAAAATGAAAAACATACCCCCATCTATGTTACCAAACTTTTATGGCATGGATTCAGAAGATCCAGATTCATTCTTGTTTGAATTTGACATAGTATGTCGAACATATGGTTACACAGATGATGCCCATAGGCTTATACTCTTCCCAACAACATTAAAAGCATCAGCATTAAGATGGTTCATGGGACTTGGTGAACATGCAATAACTGATTGGGATGGCATGAGAAGAATATTCCTAAAGAAATACCAACCTTATTGCAGATCGAAAGATTCTAAAGATGATATCTTTAGGATGAATCAACAAGATGATGAAAATTTAGAGGAGTATTTGGAACGATTTGTTTACAATTTGCAAAAATCAAAACATAGGACCATGTCTCTTGATCTTATTCGAATAATATTTTTGAAGGGCATTCGAGAGCAATACTTAGATGATCTTAATTTGATCGGCAAAGGTGATATTTCCACTTTACCTTTCGAAGAAATTGTTGATTTATGTGAAAAGTATTCATGGAGCAAAGCCAGATATGGAAAAAGAGATCTATCATCTAAAGCCACAAAATCTGCTTCAGCAAGTGTCACAAGGGCTGAAATAGGAAACCTGTTAGAAGAATTCAAAACAGATCTATTAAGTACCTTAGGAACTCAAATTGACACTCTGAAAGCCAAGAAAAAACAAGAAGAGGAAGATCAAATAATGGCTATCTTTTGTCCAAAATGTCGAAAGAAACATGCCTTGAAAGACTGCCCATTAGAAAACATTCAAGTTTGCGCCTTTTGTACTGAAAATCATGATTTATCTAATTGCTCTAAAGTCAAGATTTTGCAGAATTGTAATGTGGAAGCAGCTAATACAGATATGGAGAATGTGTATTTCATGGGCGCCAAGAGACCGTGGCAACCTAGACCTCCCCCTCCAGGTATGTTTCCAAACCAAAATTTGCAATTTCCTGCACAAGATCAGATGTATGCTCAGAATTCGTGGAACGTGCCCATGCTATGGCAACACCAAAATTACCCACAGCAACAATGGAGACCATTTTAGCAGTACTCTCAACAATACCAACCATATCCTCAACCATACCAATAGTATTCTCAGCCATATCAACAGTATCATCAGCCACATTCGCAATATCCTCAAATATATCAGCAATATCCTCAGCAGCAAGTTGTTTATCAACCCCAAAACACTCAACAAGCATTGCCTGCTCCTCCACCAATAAATCCACCTCACTTACAACTCCCATCTAACCAACAACCTCCTAGACCCACTCAGATTCCTGCTAAGCCTGTACCAAATCCAAATAATAGAGCAGAGAGACCAGCTTACGATGTACATGAGGGACCATCATATCCCACATTACCTTTACAAAATATCAATTTGAGGTCTGGTAAGGTACTTCAAAAAGAACCTCCAATAGCTGAAAAACAAGAAGAAACGAAGAAAATGAAAATGAAACTCCAACTCAAAAGAAACAAAATGATGACATCAAAAATAAACAAATGCAACCGTTGCATCCAGCACCTTTTCCAGAATGATTGGTCCAAGCAAAACTTCCCATGTCTATACCACAGTTTGATGTTCTAGATGAGCTAAATAATGTCTATATAAAAATTCCACTATTGCAAGCCATAAAAGACATTCCCATATATACTAAAGCAATCAAATAGCTGTCCCTCAAGAAGCCTACTAGGAAAAGAGTTGATCCACAAACTATTCATGTTATTGGACATTTAGCCAGCCTTATGACAAACACCATTTCAATGGAAAAGTATGTTGATCCTGGTATTCCCAGAGTCACTACAATCATTAACAACATACATATTCCAAACACCTTAATTGACCTTGGGGCCGCAATAAATGTGATGACTCTTGAAACAATGAAAAGATTGCAGCTCACAAACTTGCAGCACACAACAATTTTTCTAGAACTAGATGATAGGTCTAAAGTGATTCCTGAAGGGATTTTGGAGGACATAATTGTTTCATTGGACTCTTGGGAGTATTCAGTGGACTTTTTAGTTCTTCAGCCAAAATCTAATTTAGGAGGACACCCCATCATCCTTGGTAGACCATGGTTAGCAACTGCTGATGCATTCATAAGATGTAGATCATGTAATATGATTATCTCACGAGGAACTGAAAGGAAACAACTCACTCTTTACCCATCAGCACAATCACCAGCAGTATCACACAATTTATGGCTTGATGATAAATACAATGATAAGGAAGAAGTTCAATCTGTTTTTGGCCTCAATCAAATCTATGATTTTCAAGAACATAATAATGATGATTTGGTAGAATTGTTCCTTTCTCAACCTGATATTTCTGAAGAGTTAAGAAATGAACAATACCATGTTGCAGATGAACTTTTGGCACAGAATTTTCAGGAAACATGTACCATCCATTCTTTGCAAACAACATTTCAGAACATTTTTCCCATTCAATCTATCACAAACACACACAGCAAGACCATAGAGACTAGTCCAGGAAAAACTTTGAATATTAGCACTCACCTAGACTCATCTCAGGGGGGAAAATTGATTCAATTATTGAAAAGATATCATAAAGCATTTGCTTGGGATTACACTGATATGCACAGAATTAACCCTGAAACATGTACTCACCATATTTACACGGATAGTAATATCAAACCAGTGAGGCAACCGCGGAGAAGAATGAATCCCATGCTTCAGGATATTGTTAGAGATGAATTACAAAAACTACTGAAAGTCAATTTTATTTATCCTATCTCTGACAGTCAATGGGTATCCCCATTGGTAGTAGTGCCCAAGAAAAATGGCAAATGGATAATTTGTGTTGATTACAGACAATTGAACAAGGCAACACTCAAAGATTATTTCCCACTACCATTTATTGACCAAGTGCTAGACACATTAGCTGGGAAATCATCATTCTCTTTTCTTGAGGGTTTCAGTGGCTATAACCAGATCAAGATAGCCTTAGAGGACCAGGAAAAAACCACTTTTATTGTCCCTGGGGCACTTATGCCTATAATGTTTTACCATTTGGACTTTGCAATGCTCCAGCTACATTTCAGAGAGTTGTATTAGCTATTTTTGTTGATTTAGTTCATGAATGTGTTGAAGTTTATATGGACGATTTTTCAGTGTATGGTAATTCATTTGAGCATTCATTAGAAAATCTTGAAAAAGTTTTGAAGAGATGTATTGAAGCTAATCTGTCCCTGAGCAATGAAAAGTGCTTTATGATGTTAAATGAAGGGATAGTATTAGGTCACTATATTTCTTCTCAAGGCATTAAATTTGATCCATCAAAAATCCAGATCATTGTCAATTCGCCAATTCCGAAGACTCAAAAAGAGGTAAGAAGTTTTATTGGGTATGCAAGCTATTACAGAAGGTTTATTGAACATTTTAGTAAAATAGCTTCACCTCTGTTTAAACTTCTAGCAAAAGATACACCTTTCAACTGAAATGAGAATTGTCAGCAAGCTTTTGAAACACTCAAAGAAAAGTTATCAACCACACCAGTCTTAAAAGGCCCTAACTGGACCCTACCATTTCACATCTTTACAGATGCATCTAATACTGCAGTAGGTGCCTCATTAGGCCAAAAAGAAGAGTCTTTCAATTATGCCATCTATTTCATTAGTAAAAATCTAACACCTGCAGAATTAAACTACACAGTCACTGAAAAAGAAATGCTTGCAATCATACATGCTGTGAATATATTCTGACATTATATAACTGGTTATGAGGTTTTTGTACATACTGACCATTCTGCCATTAAGTATTTAATGAATAAACCATTCGCTAATGGCAGAGTTACCAGATGGTTGTTATTATTATAGGAATTTAATATTACAGTGTTAGATAGACCAGGTAAGGAGAATCAGGTGGCAGATTTTCTTTCTAGACTGCAAAATTCAGGTGAGGTTGTTCCGGTTGAAGATTCTTTTCCATATAAAAATTTATTTGCAATTTCAATAGTGAAT
Source organism: Pinus tabuliformis (assembly GCA_031772625.1). NCBI lineage: Eukaryota > Viridiplantae > Streptophyta > Pinopsida > Pinales > Pinaceae > Pinus > Pinus tabuliformis. The sequence goes on along the minus strand of CM062820.1, from coordinate 773,580,650 downwards.
CCTTGGTATGCTGACTTAGCCAACTATTTTTCCACAGGAAAAACACCTCCATATTTTACTCCAAAGGAAAATAAGAGGTTGATCAAACAAAGTGCTAGATATTCATGGGTTAATGGAGATTGATTTTACACCGGTTATGATATGATTATTAGACGATGTGTAAGAAATGATGAAATAATTGATATTTTAAAATCTTGCCATGATGAACCGCGTGGTGGGCATTTTGCAGCCAAAAGAACAACATTCAAGATTCTCAGTCTTGGATACTATTGGCCATCTATTTTTAAGGATTCCAAGAAGTATGTGAAAAGTTGTGATATTTGTCAAAGAATGGGCAGACCAATAGCTACAGATGAAATGCCACTTCAGCCTCAAGTACATTTAGAGCCATTTGAAAAATGGGCTCTAAATTTTATAGGACCCATCAATCCAACTTCAAAAGGTAAAAACTACATCCTAGTATGTACTGATTACGTTACAAAATGGGATGAAGCCAAAGCACTAGTCCGGGCAACTGAACAAACAGTGGTAAACTTCCTTTTTGAAGAAATTTTTGTAAGGTATGGAGTACCAAGGGAGATAGTGACGGATCAAGGTACTCAGTTTACCTCAAAGCTGGTCAAAGACATCACAGAAAAATATAAAATCAAGCACAGGAAAAGTACACCTTACCATCCACAGGCCAATGGCCAGGTGGAATCTACCAATAAAACATTGGAAGGAATTATCACTAAGACAATAGCAATGAACAGAAAGAATTGGGAAGAGAAGCTCAAAGATGCACTCTAGGCTTAGAGAATCACGTGGAAAAACACTACAGGATTTACACCATATCAGTTGGTGTATGGAAATGAGGTACTGCTTCCTATTGAATTTCAAATACATACTTATAAGATGGTTGCAGATTTAGGAATTGATCTGAATGAAGCACAAAAAGAGAGAATTCGACAATTGAACCAGTTAGATGAAATGAGGCAGCAAGCAGAGGAGACAACAATCCTAATGCAAAAACAAAGGAAGCAGTGGCATGATGCACACATTAAAAGGAAACAGTTCAAAGAAGGAGACTGGGCTTTACTCTTTGACTCTAAATTCAGAGATCATAAAGCCAAATTTACCACACATTGGATGGGCCCATATGAAATAGTTCAAGTATATGAAAATGGATCAATCAAGCTTACTACCATTGATGGAGAAGGCAACACCTTTCTTGTCAATGGCCATCGGTTGAAACTCTATCATAAGCCCATCAGCAAGGAGGATTTTATTCAAACTGTCTCTCAGCAAAGGGAGGTAGAGATATTGCAGCCTTCAGTTGTGATATCTCTACCTTAGTTCATTCAACTTCATTTTAAAAAATAAATAAATAAATATAAATATAAAAAAAAAAAAAACAATGACGGTTTAGATGTGAAAACCAAACTCTGGCACACTCTAACCCAGAATTCTTACTAGGAAACCAATCATTTGGCTGGTAATAATTCCTTGTTCTACTTGTTTCCTATTTTTCATCCATTCAATAATGACTTGAGGACAAGTCAAAGCATTAGTGGGGGAGAAGAATCAGCAAGAATTATCATTTTGTTTTCCCTATCTCATCTCCTCATTTGTAAATCTTCAAAGAATTTGTTTCAGTACTTCAGTATTTCAATAAAAGAGTTGTTTTTGTTCTAATCAGAGGGACCTGTTCAAGCAATATGTAGTGGGACCTGTTCAGAAGACTATGTTACCAGTACCAATATTAGAGGGACCTGTTCAACAAATATCAGAGGGACCTGTTAAAGACTGCATTCAAGATACATCAGGCTACTTCAACAAAGTTTTCAAAGGTTGCTTATCATCAAGGCTACATCAACAACAAGGATAAAAGAAGCTGCACAAACATAGTTCTTCAGAGTTCTTCAGATTTTAAAGGGACCTGTTATATTCAATTTCATTTCAAAGGGACCTGTTTTGGACAGTGAAGACCAGTCATATTTGGACAGTGAAGATCAGTCCTACCTGTGCACGCCAAATCAGCCATTGTCAACCAACAAGTGTAATGTATTGGTGAAATTTTTATTTTTAACATTTAAAATTCTTGAATTATTTTAGTGTTAAAAATGATGATTATGATTGCTTGTTATCAATTTCAAAAACCCCTATACCCATCACCCTTGTAACATTCCTAACTACTCAACTCTGTTATCACTCTGCTATCATTTCCCATGACACTTTAGCCTATTGCAATATTCCTACTACGATTTTAAAACCTTTTCCTACACCACTCTTCAAACCTTGTCATCAACTCCTCATTTTTAAATCGGCCATCAAACCTTGTCATTGATCCATCATTTTTCAATCAGCCAAGTACCAACACGTAGTGGATAAGTCGTTCCATTGGAAAGACAAGTGTTAAATGATTTCGTTCATTTTGAATGTGGGAGTTATAAAACAGTCTTTTGACCCAAGTCGGCTCATGAAACATATATCCGTTATCATCACTACAACACTCTTTATATGTATATGGTTCTCTCATGATTGTACCTATGAAAATCAGTACCGCTCCTCTGTCTTTACGATGTGAATGCGCCTTCAACTCTGCATTATCATTATAGCAATTGGGTGAAGGTTGGTTGTTAAGTTTTCAATATATAAAACTCTCAGCTCATAAAGTGCGTTACCATGTGAGTGTTCAAACTCTGAGTTTTCAAAGAGGGCCGAGACAGTAGGCGTTACAAAGGGAGAGCATAGCAAACAAGCTTACCACGAGTTTCTACTGCCGCCCAAGCAATTAAAGAAGGAAACCCTGAGAATCGGGGGCGTTACCAAGTCGACTAAGTGGAACGCAAGAAAAGAGGTAACACATTGAAAAAAACCTAATTGAATTGTTAAGCATAAACAAAAGGGTTAGAACAGAGATTTTTTTTTTTAAATGACCAATAGAGCAGCGCCTAAAACATTTGATAGTTCACAATATCATGATGAATGTGTCACGATTTTAAGGGAAAAACACTGGTTATCTTTTCTAGAGAAATTCAATGGAAACAATGAAGAAGTGACAAAGAAGTTTGCATTCACATTCAATGGAGAGAAAGCATTAATAGGAAACTTCTCTTTTAGAATTTCAGAGGATACCATAGCACAAACATTGGGAATCAGTCCAGAAGGGGAAAAGTATTTCAAAACCAAACAATTTAGGGAGAAATCATGGACTCAGTTTATGTCTAGGTCAAGGGTTTCCTCTGTCAATTGGAAAAAGGGTGTTCCCAGAAGTTGGCTAATTCACCCTTGGGACGAAATGGTATACATTATTCAAAAATTTGTTACATGTGAAGGACGTTACAGTATAGTATACCTATATCACATCAAACTTCTGTTGCACTTAAAAGGTCAATGCACCATCAGTTTGCCCTACTTCCTCTTACAGAGTTTGACTAAAATGTCGAAGACCATTCGAAAACAAAAAGGTGATGAAGATAAGAGTTTGTCATTTTGGGTTGATCAAAATTCTAATTGAGTTTGAGTTGCAGAGGAGAGGAATAACATGGAAAGAATTTTTAACTGCCAATCAAATTAAAGAATATGAACAGGAACAGCAGCAAGAACACACAGAGTTTATGCTTGATATTGATGAGGAAATCCCTGAGCGTAAGTCAAGCAATGTTCCTCCACCCAGCAGTAGTGTACGGACAAGAAGGATGAGGCAAGAAACTGCCAAGAAAATTGAACAAGACAAAATCTTCACTACTTATACGAGAAGATCAAGGAGAATACAAAAGAACCAAACACAAGATGATCAACCAGAGTCAAATGCAAATGCACCAATGAACATTGAAAGCAATACTAATTCACAGCCAGAACAGGAAGCAGAAATGGAAATCGAGAGTAACAAGGAAGAAAGGAAAGATCCAGTACCTACAAACAAGAAACAGAGAAGGTTAGAGAAACAAATTGGAGAGCTAAAAGAGGAATTGATGGAAGCAAACATGTTGGACAAGGTCATAAAGAAGGAAAATGAAATGTTGAGAGCTTAGAGCAAGAAGATTCAGCAAAAAAATGAGAAACTGAAGAAGCAAATCAAATAACTTAAGACTGATCAAACTGAAACGTGCAAATGGGCGACAAAATGGTACACTCTGAAAAAAGCTCTCAAAGAAAAATATAAGAATCTGAAACATGAGTTCCAAGTTCAGAAGAATGCCCAAGTTTAGAAGAGTATAGATGTCTTGCTACAAGCGGCAGAGGCACAAGCAGGAACATAATATAAAGGGAGCACATCAGGAGCACATCAGGATTAGCATGAGGACATGCTAAATCATTGAGCTTGGGGGAGATGTTGGTACTATTTTATTGCCATCCTTTTCTTCTAAAAATCCATCATTCATCTATCATTTTCTCCCATAAACCCCTCATAGTCCATTGAAATTGATCAATTAAGCATTATAATTGTTATTTTACATTAAATTTAATTTGTGGATTTTTATGTTAAAAATTAGAAATTTTCAACAAAATTACTGGATGTCATGACTTCCTGTAATTGGTTTATGTTGTGACATGTGGCATGGTAGGAAAATCAAAACATAGGATAGGGACGTGATCACGGATGTACATACATGGTGAAATATCTATTCAGCATCGCATCTGGAGCTCCTAGATACATGGTCAATGCTGGTCAAACCCGGCCTTTTTGGTCATAAACGCAGCAAAAAGCCAAAGTTACCTAAACTGATTTCGTTTTGTTTTAGAAATCAGTTAAGATTAGAAAAAAAACAAAAATCTCCTTTTTGACTGTAAAAGCAGAGACATCTGCGTGATAATGTATGTACATTCGATTGTAAACCTTAAGGAATGTTAGTGAACGAAGGATAATAGATTTGAGCAGGCTTAAGACTGTGCATTCCAGAACTCTGTTCTTGCATGTAATTGATTTCCAGACTTTAATCACAGGCAGTGTTTCATCATTCCAGTGTTTTATGTGTTAACGGTTTCATCATCTGAAGTTTTCTAAGTGTACCATCAACGCGTGGACGGGCCCTACGTGGGGACTGGTATACTTTCATTTCATTTTCATAGCATTTAGACTTCAGATCTGAATAGTGTTTGATGCCATTTCTTTGCTTGTGAATTAATTAATTCGATTAGAAGTTATTGCAAGTGTTATTGCATGATTCATGGTGATAGCTTGAAACTTCAATTGCTAAATTATTGAACAAGATCTTGTAAAAGATTTAATTGAGCACTGAAATTCGAAGTATCTCTGTGGACTCTGTTTTCATGCATTTGAGTTTTAGTATGCTTAAAAGAGTCTTTAGTTTTCATGAATTTGATTGTTAGGATGCTTAGTGTGTTACCGAGGAAGAGTTTTTGTGAATGATATCCTTGTAAGAGGATTGAAAACTCAGACTAGTAACATGCTGTGTTTTTTAAACAGTTAATTAAATTAGATTATCTGAGTGTTTAAATTGTGAAAGGAAACATATTCCAGTCTCTTATAAAAGAGTGTTGTATCCTATCGCCGTAGACACTTATCTAGGTAGATGAGATCCTTTTATGTCTATAGATTGTAGACACGTGCCTCTAAGTTTACTTACCTTGGTTGACATTACATTTAGTCTAATCTAGACCCCTGGATTGGTCACTACACCAACTCATCACCTCTCTCAATCCAAACCTTGGCATAGACCGAGGTCAACCCCACTTTGTTGATGCTAGGGTAGCACTACTGGAATGTTGATCAATTTTTGTTCTACATCCCACTACCTACTGAAACATGTAATATCCCTCACGTCTAAGGGCCCATGTTACACTATGTCCATGAATAAAAATATCACTCCATTAATAGGATACCAACACATGATATCTCACTAATCCATCTTGTGGGAAGGATCATATGCATAGGCACCTTTATATGGGACAATTCCCCTATGTTGCACCGTGCTCAACTCACGCAAATCTACCTGGTAAACCAACAATATCCATCTAGAAAACCCGACCTATCTCCCTATAACAGACACAAGTGTGAAAATCATGTTGCATGCCCTGTCTATGTACTCTCAGAGAGGGTTACTGCCTGAAAGTACAGCAACTATGCCAGTTGCTTGTGCATTTGTTTGTTCCTCATCAATGGTTGGTCCAAAATATGGTTTCTCATCCTCCTTCATCATGGTATCAACATGAGCCTCTAATTGTCTCTCTAATAATGACTCATCATGCACATTGTGCCTATCATCCTCCTTAGCTGACTCATGCTCATGTATGTGCTCTCTATGTTGAATCATGAGTCGCTCATCTCGCTAGTATGCTCCCCAATCATCTTCCTTCATGGGTATAATCTGCTACTTAGTATACTCCTCCATCACACATGAATGTGTATCTAGATTGTTGTCAACAACTCCAAATGATTGCTTATGCTCATCATAGGTATCCTCATATGATCCCATGGATTCAACTATAAAAGGAGAATCATCATCTAGAAAGTCAGAAGGAATCTCCTTATGATCTACCTCTATCATCTCCTCAATGTCACTCAAACATGATTAGTCAAGCCCCCAAGTTTCCTTGTAGATGAAGTGAATACCCTTCCTCCTTAACTCATTCTTGTTTTCTAATCCACAAATCTTTAGTAGCTCTTCTTTGGCCAATTGTCTTCTGAGTCATTTTATGTTTTGTTTAACCGACCTTTTGGCTAGTTCATGAGTAGCAGGTGAGACTATATTTTCCTTTCCCCAAATGGCATGTTGTCTCTCCCAGAGACAGCCTTGGATTGCTTACAAGACCAGTGCCTGGGCCCACCTAATTTCTATGTATCTCATTTGATCCTCAAGAAACTGAAGGAATAATATGCATCTTCTACACATAGTAATTACAAATATACAAATATACACATAATAGCATGGGTTGGTTCCTTCATCCAAGGATATAAGCCATGTATTTCTGGTATCCTTTCACATATACAACTCACAAGAATAAGGCAAAAACAAGTGGAGGCCAAGTAATAAAGGACTTATAGTTTAATCAGATTTTGCAGAATAATGAAAGAAGAGAAAGAGAATAATAACTCATCACATAGAACTTGAAACATCAAGAGTTCTATACTTATCTTAGCTAAATAAAGATAGGTGGATGTAAGAAGAGTGAATTTTCTTATTTCAGGAAGTGCACATTTAAAGATAAAATCTTAGACTTCCATACAGGCATATGTATTAACTAGTTAACACCAATGAATTTGTAAGAATATAAGAGATATTTCTGGTAGCTACAATTGCCTAAAATCAAAGTGGAAGTGCAAACATAATTGAAGTTTAACAGAGAAACAATATACTGTAATACTCAAACATGGGAATCACCATTGTTTCATTCATATTAAGAAAGATGTAGATCTGGAATCCATACAACTTCATAAGCACATACAGTGTTTTCCTAAAATTCATAACCTTTCTTCAATGTTTCTTCCTTCCTTTTATAAGGAGAGGGAGGGCAAGGAAATCAGTTACATAAATATCTTCAAGTTGAAGTTTACAACTGTCTGTATGAATGGTTGTCTCAGCATGAATCCTTTAATTGTTACAGCAGGGAGATTTATTTCTTGAAAATAAAATTAGTCCATCAAAACAGAAATGATGGGCTCTTGAAATATCTTCATGCCACTCTTCTTTGATGGCCTCTGGTCTGGCCGTGTTTCTGTCAAGTCATGGTTAATCCTCTCTAGGGTAGTTCTTGGTCACTTTCTTGCTTAATTATTCACCCATCATGCCCTTTTTCTCTCTGTCCTACACTATCAGTGTCTCGTTGTAGTGTACAGTGGAATCTCTTAGCTGCAGGCCTTTGTACCTCTAAAACAGGCGAACAGATGACATTTTTTATTTCCACCCTTAGCCCCCTTATTACAACCCCTTTTGTAGTGCTTCGCATATGACCGAGGGCTGGGATGAAGGACTTAGCCCTTTGAGCACTAAGGCTTTCCACAGTTGTACGGGGGCCTTATTCCTTTTATAACTTGGATTACCTCTGATTTCCTCTTACACCACATCGATCGACATCCCGAATGTAAAAACTTCATGAAATATATCCTATAGAATATTGCATCCGGGGGGGGCCTTTTTCTTATCGCAATCGTAATCTCGCCTCTCGACGCTGAATACACTTTTCCTTAAGTTTCTCACCTAGGGAGTTGTGATCGCTGATATGTAATATGACGTCATCGTTGCCACATGTCACCTTGTGAGTGGTGACATGTGTCACCTGGAAATGGCCCCATAAGACCCCTGAAAATGCTGAAACCGAGTGACATGTGTCTGCCTGCCACGTCAGCATCCGTACTGCCACGTCATTGATGATGTCAGATACCATGTTAGCTCCAAAAACAAATCACATGTTTCCATGTGGCCCCTTGGAAGAGAGAGAGAAGGCCTACCCGGCCCTATTTTGTCATGCTTTTCCTTTGTATTTGGTTTTCGGCCCTCCCCGACGATTTTTCTCTACATCGCAATATCGGTGATTTTCAACAATTTGGAACATCAACCTCCGCCAATCGTCGATTCCATGTGGAGGAGAGAGAAAGTGGACCGCCCGACTTGGTTTTGTCGAGTGTTTCCTTTGTTAACATTTTCATCCCTTTCCTGGCGATACAACATTATATCACAGATCAGCCCCTGCAAGTCTTTGAAGTTTTGGATTAAGCATGTGCCCTGGGATCCGGCTGATATGCGATATCAAAGATCAGTGGATTGCTACTTGTCATTCTGCCATTATTCCTTGCCTACTAACTTCCACTGATAACCAATTTGTGATTGTGATCAGCCCTCCAGACCTCTGATTGTGATTTTCCCTCCATACTTAGTCATTTTTGGTTTGTTGGGCTTTTCCAAGGTAGACCTTCAAAATCCTTTATCTTTTGCTCCAGGAGTCCATTTTTTGACTTCCATATACCATTGGAAATCTCTTTCTGAGCACTACGCAATGGGGATGGTCTGATTTAGCTCTAAGATATTCTGTGGTCTGATAAAGGGGCTCAAAATTTCACTGCTTTTGGGCAAATTTGACCATTTGAAACCCACAATGGAGTGAGTGACAACATTGGCTCCAACTGGGGACAGTGCCTTGCTAGCAAGGTGCTGAGGACCTACAGACTAGTATTCTTTCCTTCCATTGGGCATGGAGTTATCCTTAAACAAAATACAATTCTATGAAAAGGAATTTTCTAAAAATAAACTAAAAATTTCAAATAACAATCTCAACATACACACCGGATATTTACAATAAGAAAGAGACAAATATCTCTAATCTTGAAAATAAAATTTTATAAATTGACCATTTACAGGTAGTTCCAGTAATTCACCATCCAAGTTTTCAAGCATGTAGGTGTTGTTTCCCCTTTCTTCTGCAATCTTGAAAGGGTCGAACCATAGTGGATCAAACTTCCCATGTTTGCTTTTGTCTTCTCGTTTGACATCCCCTCTGAGAACTAAATCTCCTTGCTAAAGAGGTTTGTCTGTAGCCTTCTTATCAAATAGAGATTTCATACTTTGTTGGTAGTTTGACAGTTTGGTCCCCACCTGTTCTCTGTTCTCGTGAAGCTCCACTAGCTGATTTATTCTTCTAGTTAAGGTGCTAGGCTCTTCCTCAACTTCTTGCAGCAACTTAGCTACTAGCATTGCTAATTGGATAGGGAAGACAACAACCTTGCCATATACTAGCTCAAAAGGAGATTTCCCAGTGGATCTTTTGGGTGTTACACGGTTATCCCACAGAGAAAACTTTAGTTGAGAGTCTCAGTTCCTTTGATTTTCAGCGATGGTCTTCTTTAGAACTCTCACCACAGTTTTATTAGAAGACTCAACCAAGCCATTCCCTTGAGGGTAGTATGTAGTGGAGTGTCCAACAATGATGTTGAATTTGTGGTAGAAGTTGGTGAACTTGGCAGATTTGAAGACCTGTGCATTATCAGTGATGATTTTAAAAGGACACCCAAAGCAAGACAGTATGTTCTCCTCCATGAATTTTATCACCACTAAATCAATAGCATTCCTAGCTGGGATAGCCTCTACCCACTTGGTGAAATAGTCAGTGACTTTTAAAATCCATTTGTGTTGGCTACTAGTATGTGGGTTGATTTCTCCAATGAATTCCAAACCCCACTGTCTGAAGGGCTCCTCTACATTCACAGGAATCAGGGGAAGAGGAGAAAATTTTTGTCTTTCAGCAAACAACTGGAATTTTTGGCATGACCTGACCTTAGAATAATCATCTCCAAACAACGTGGGCTAGTAAAATCATGCCTTAAGGATTTTGTGTGTTGTTTCCTTCCAACTGTAGTGTCTTCCATAGACTCCCCCATGGAAATCCTCAATCACTTCATAGGTTTCTCCCTCAACCAAACATGGTAGTAATACCCCCACCGAGTCCTTCTAGTAGAGAAATTCATTGGATATAATGTATTTATGTTCCTGTAATCTAAAACTCCAGTATTTTGATCTATCCAGTCCCAATGGGTATCTTAGAAACAAGAGGTAATGAACGATGTTCTTATACCTGGGCAATCCCTCATACTTGGCATAGATATTTTGTTCAGTCATTCTAATTCTGCTCTGTTCATCCTCTGGACTGCCCTCCTTTATGATCAGACTTATCCCTAGAGCTTGGCAGTTGGATTCAGACAAAATCTTGGCCAAACCCTGGCCTTTGATGAGCTTGGTAGGCTTGACTTCCATCTCGTATTCCTGTATTTTAGCTATCCATCTGCCCCCCTTTCCTTTGATGTCTCCCTGAACCATAATGTCTTTGACTGTAGTCGTTGGGACAAACACTTGTTGGCATTATGATATAAGTGTTGTCCTTGATGGCAACTCACTCAAAGGTTGATACAGGTGATGGTAACTCAATTAGAGGACAGATCTTAGTACAGCAGGTCAAGAGAGAGATATATGCAGGTTCATTGTGACAAAGCCGCATATACACACGGGTTAGATGTGCCAAAGACGCGTATGCATATACCCGCACTTTCAAGAAAGGAAAATTGTGTACGTGTGGGAGGACTTGTGTTTTGGTCCGTGTTATTTAGTCCTTGGTATTTGAACCTATGGTTGTGGACCATGGTATCTCGTCTAAAGTGTTGATCCCAAGTATTGGGTCCATGGTATTGTTTCTACACGGTTTTGGAATTGTATTGAGAGAAGCCTAAACCTATATAAGGAGAATATCATTAGGCAAAGATGAGGTGCAAGGAATGGTTGTCTGATGAATTGTGAAGATCTAGTATGCTAGTTACAGGTTTGTGATGTTTGGCTCTAGTGGGAAATGACAGCGAAGGTATAAGTAATTATCTTTAGATCTGTACGCTGGTTGTCTCTAGTGAAAGCACGTATACACGCGGTTTTGATATAGTCAAGTAGTGTATGCATTATGAGATTTGGAGTTTCAGGTTGCTGTTGGTTCTAGTGGTTGTTGCAGAGTTCTGGGCTCTGGTCTGTGTTCTGGTAACTGTGTTTTGATGACAGGGTTTCAGTGATTCAGTATTGGGTGATTTATGATACAGGTATAAGTTGATGATTGTATTGCAGCAGTGATTGTTTTGTACTTATGGATCCAGTCTGAAAATTTATGAAACGTGGTCCCTGGAAGAAAAGAGGGTTGTAGCCCTCTGCAGGTTGCAGCCTGCGTGCTGGTAAAGGACTGCACCAGTACATTGTAAAAGAAGTTTCTTATTAAAGGAAGATAGAAACAAATTGCAGCAAGTGGTTTTCACCCACATTGGGTTTCCACATTATATCATGGTGTTCATATGTTCTCTTTATGTGTGGTGATCTGTTCTATTTACTGCTCATATGGTTAATAATGTTCTGATGCATTCCTTGAAGATGAACTAACTAAATCATAAAGTTTACTGATGTACGCTAGTTGCTTTTAACATAGTCACGTATGTACGCGGATATCCTTATCTAAAGTAGCGTATATGAATCAGAATATGAAAATGAAAAAGGGTTTGATTTGCTAATACTGATTCACCCCCCCCCCCCCCTCTCAGTATTATTTCCAACAACACTGTGATTTTGGATTGCAGTACATACATACGGAATGACTTCAGTACCTTGACTAGTGCATAAGCATGTTTCTCCAATATATCATACTTCAACTCAGTGTCCCTTAGGACTTGGCTGAAAAAGGCAATGGGTTGCTCGTAAACTTCTTTATTTTTCTATAACAACACAGCAGCAATGGTATGTGGAGAGGCGAAAGAAAAGATGTAGAAGGGAATTGAATAATCGGGGCTGACTAGCATCCTGAGAATTCGTCCATCATGGACATTTTGGCTGCACCCACTACCTTCTGCAATATATTATCCATCTTGGTCAGAGGGTAGTTATCTTTTAGAGACGCACTATTTAAATTCTGAAAGTCCACATATATCCTTATATCTCCGCTCTTCTTACGTACAGGGACCAGATTAGCTACCCACTTAGAGTATCTTAGAGGGACTGTGATCTTGGCCTGTAGCAGCTTCCTCAACTCCTTTTCAATGGAGGGGAGTAAGAGTGGGTTTATTTGTCTGAGTTTCTATTCGCATGGCTTTATCCCACTCTTCAAAGGAATTTTATGTTGAATAATATTTGTATCAAATTATTTCAAATCATTGTAAGACCAAGCAAACACATCTTTGTAAGTTTTGAATAAATATAAATACCTTTGCCTGTATTGCAAGGGGATTTTTTTGGACATCCTAATCATCTCAGGTTCCTCCTTTGATCTGATGTTGTAGTCCTCTACTTTCTCATCCTTCTCTAGGGCCATTTGTTTGGACGCTATGTCGTCTTTATTAAAAATTATTTCAAATGGAACAAGTCCATGGGGGATGGTGTTCCCTTTTAGTTGCAAAATTTGTTTCCCAACCACTGTGTCTTTCCACGAAGTGGCTTCTTGTTCTGCTTCTTCTTCTTCTTCATTGATGGTGGAGTGGGCAAACTCCCCAACAACTTCTATGAATATTTTGACCTACTCGTCATCTTCGAATACCTGCCAGTGTTTGACATTATCAGGTATTGAAGGCTTGTGTTTGACTTCTATCTCATATCTAAGGACTGGATTATGTTGGGGGCTGAAAGTGCTTGCAGCTACCGCAAGAGAGTCATCCATCTTGTTTTCTTCCCTGGGCAGAAATTGGATGTTAAAGGCCAAGAAGAAATTGTCAATTAAGTCCCACACTTCATTTTGGTACGTCCTTAGCTTGGGGTGTTTGGCCTGGCATTGATTTCTGATCTACCTTATGACTAGCTCAAAATCTCCATAGACTGACAAGAATTCTATATTCATATTTTTTGTTTTTTGTAACCCCAGGAGCAGTACCTCATACCCCACTACATTGTTACTCGCCTCAAATTCAAGCTTGAATGAGAGGGGTATCATGCTTCCTTTCGGGGATACCAACAATATTCCAACTCCATTTCCCTATTTTGAGTTTTCTCCATCGAAGTACAATTTCCATACTTCATTTTCATTTAAATGTTGGTATTTCAACTGCCTTGTTAGGTGCACTTATGCTTCTTCTAAAAGGTTCTCATCTTCTTCTAAGAATAGGTAGGAGATTTCACTCTCTTTCCCATGTACTGGGGAGTTTTCTGAGCCTTTAGCTAGGGTCACAGTTTTCACAAAACGAGATTCTATATATAGCCTTCTTTGTTCACCTCCAAAAGTGGGAATGGTGGCATAAGTCAAATCTAGCTTGATAGAGCCACCCACCTTGGAACCCCAAGATCTGTATAAGAGAATTCCAAAACAAGGAGGTATATCAGCCACCACTATATCCATTACCACACTTTTCACCGGGATCTGAGCCAAGTTTACCACCAGATCCTTTATCATACCTAATCACTTGACTCAAAGCAAGTCTTTATATGGTCTGGTGATATCCAAACCCAGTTGTTCCATTATTGATAATGGCATAAGGTTGTGGGAAGCTCCTGAATCCAGCATGCAATTATGCAGCAAAAGGTCATGGATCACCAAAGTCACATAAAAAGGCACGGTAGAAGCATCCAACTCTTCCACATACTGCCCAAAAATGACCATTAGCCTTTCCTCCTGGAGGTTTAAACTATCATGGGCTGGTGATGAGATAGTGGGATGCATAAATTGAGAGACCTAAGCTTTATAAATAGGATGCTTTAGAAGCTCAACCAAGGGAATAGGAATTTTTACCTTCTCAAGCTCCTTCTGGAGATTGAATGCAAGTTGGACCTTTTCTGTACCTCCTGGCTTTGTTCCTTCTTCCTTGCCACTCGCCATTTTCGGAAAAATAGGTGTTTATTTTTCTATGTGTCCCTCTGAACTAGTTCTTTCCTTATTAGAGGAGAATTTTATCTTGGAAGGGTCAAGATTCAACTTACACTTCCCTTTTTTAGGTACTGGGGGAACAACTTGGGGAGCAGCTTCCCTTTGTTGTGCTGGTTCTCTAGTCCTCTTCTTTGAAGATCTTAGATCATACTTACGTTGTGGTTGTGCTTGCATGAACTCTACAAATTGTTTACAATAATAATCCATATCTTCCTCTTATGTTGTTCCTTCTCTATCATGTTTGGCCTCCTGGTGAGCCATATTCTCATATTCTTCTTCGGTAAAAGTAGAATACATATTTCCCTGCATCTCTTGTGTATCTAATGATTGTTCATCAGGACCATATTCCAAGTATAAAGGATGAGGGATATGATCAAGATGTTACTTTCTTTCCCTTGGAAGTAGATGCAATGGAGGCCTATTATAGTGAGGGTTATAGCCTCGATTGTTGACTTGAGCATTCTGTCTGGAAAGTTTCTTGTTCTCAATTTCAAGCTTTCCAACCTTTTGTGTTAAAATCATGATGAGTTTCTGCAGCTCATCCCACTTTGGGTCTGATGATTCTTTATCTTGACCAGAGGAGGATGCCTCCTCTTTCCATATTTTGGGTTCAATAGTTTCTTTCTTTACCCTTGACTTTCCTGCCGAGACCATATTGGCTTCCACTTCAAGAGCATCAGTCTAAAGTTGGTCTAAAGTGACAGACTTTCTTTCTCTCAAGGAAAAACCAACATCGAACTCAAAAGATCCCAGGAAAACTACATGATCCGTAGTTGGAGGAGGTTTTATGTCAGCAGGCAGGTTATTGTACTTCTTATTGAATCTTTTGATAAATTCTGAAGTATCCTCCTTTGGATTTTTTCTTATGGCATTAAACTCAATGAGGAGGTACTCATGATCCCTATTTTCTCCCCATTTCTGGGTGAAAGAATTTTCCAGCTCTTCCTAGGTAGTGATGGAGGCATTAGGTAGATCTTTGAACCATTTTCTGGCTTCTCCCTCGAGACTTTGTACAAAAAGTCTCATGACCACATCCAGCTGATCCACATCTAGGATGTGAGAAAAAGAATTAAAGGCTTCAATGTGACTCTTTATCATGTTATCATCTTCCCCATTGAACCTACACAGCTGCTTTAGGTGGTTCTGGAGCATCGCACTCAGAGGATGACGTAAATTAAGAGGTGCATATGTATTTATCAAAAATATCGGGAGATCCATATGGATTAGTGGAGGGGGATTAAAATTTGCTCAAGGAAATGGGGTCAAGACCATAGTGGTTGGAGGAGAAGCAGGATATGTCAGGGCCTTAGGAGTAAGTCCTGAGTAGTGAGAAACAGTGGGCTAAGAATTGGAGGTGGAGGTGGCAAAGGCTGACGAGATGGTAGTACAAGCAGGGGGAGTTTTCTCTTTCCCGGCTTTCTTGGACATTAACTTGTCTGGATCAGATACAAATGGGGCTTTATTTTGGGATGTATCTAAGTGAGTATGAGGCCTTTTAAAATCCAAGGTTATGAATGATAATGATGGGTTTGTGGAGTCTCCAAGGTGATATGAATGCAATCAAAATAGACTCCACTCACCTACACGAAGGGTGTTCAATTTGTCGTATCCCGGGGGGAAAATCCTTCAATAAGCTCCCTGTAGAGCCTCTAACTTACACCTCACCATCCACTATTACCTACTGTTTTTCATCACTTACCTCTCTCTTTTGCCTCATTTTCATTGTAAAACCACCCAGATCATTACATTAGATGTCATTAAGAATGATCAAGTGAGCTTTGCTAATGTGTGACTGTTTTTTTTAGATTTTGACATATCTACAGGTATTCCGCAGCCATCTGCTGATTCCGCAGCCATCTGATGATCCCGCAGCCTTTTTGTTAATCTTAAGGTTCCACGTGTCATTTTGCCAAATGAGCCACATGGGCATGTTGGAATATATGTGCTCGAGGTTCCTGTGCCATCAGTTCAGCCAGCCACGTCATCTGTACCTCCGGTCAAAGGGGGTCAAGTTACGGTCAAATAAAGGCAGCTTAACGTTGATGCGTAAGCTGTTGGGTCACGTCGGTGGAAAAGGTGACTTGTCAGTGTTTTGCAAGTTGTGGGGAACATGATCCAACGCTGGATTCATTGCCCATAACGACCAGGACCTCCAGCTCGACCATGAAACATATGACGTGTTAACTGCACCTTCAATACGCATGATATTCAGTTTATTTTCTGTTTTATGCTTTACGCATTAGGCCATCTTGCAGATGCCTATAAATACCTGTGTCTGCGTACGCTTATGTTACTTTTTAGTTGCTGCATTTTATAAACTTGTTGTTATTTTAGAGCATTCGAACACTCTGTTTTTATAGTGTTGTTCTAGCACTCTGGACTGTATTTTTCTGCACATGGAGTAATAGAAACAGTGCTGTTTTGAAGTTTACAATTCCTTGAGTCTCTTTTGGATGATATGAATGGAGGGCCCCTGTTCATGTTAGCCTTGTAAAGTATTTTATGTGCAGCATTTCCTTATTTCTATTCAGCATTTCTTTTAGTTGAAACATGTACAGCTTGCTTTACTTTCTTGTTATTTCATTTCCAGCCTTTATTTTACGCTGATCAGCATTGTTCTTTTGCAAGTTTTTGAGCCCGGGATTGATTTTATGTTTGTGTATTTGCTTAAATATCTAGTGGTAGTTTTAGTTGACAGATTCAAGTTGCTGCCTTTACTTTATTTTCATAGCTGATTTTTAGTTTTATTTCTCACAGTTGTCTGCTAACATATGAATGATTTCTTTATCATAAATTGACTATCTTTTAGAGATCAGAATATTAATAACTTGCAGTTGGCTTTGGGTGCTTTTTAGACTAATCTTTAACTACTTTCTAATCGTGTCTTACACAATACTATGTGTTAGAGGCAGAGAGTTAGAAAGAGCAAAACATTATAACTAGTCTTTAAAGTAGATTTTTCTCATTTGTTATCATTTCTTAGACTTATCTTTAGCTACTTCCTAATCGTGTCTTACACAGTACTATGTGTTAGAGGCAGAGAGTTAGGAAGAGATAAACATTATCATTGGTCTTTTAAGTGATTTTCTTACCTTTATTTGCAGCAGCATGAATGGTGTCTAATGCCATTAGAAAGTGGTTCTTTGCTTTCAGTTCATTTTAATTCATTCATTTCCTTCAAGTTTTTCCTTTTCAGCAAGTAGTTAGAAACCACTAATCACACACTCTCACTCATCTAGAATTCACCTTACACACACTTTCACTCATTTGTTTATAATCATCACTCCATCTTAGGAAGATAAATTAACCACAAACAACACCCCCAAAACGACAAAAAGCTCTAAGAGGTTGCTTAAGTACATATAGTACACCTTCACTTCATCAGCTTACGAGCCCCGGGTTGACAATTAATGACATCAATTTAGGAACACTAAATTGACTAAACATTTTGGCGCCGTTGCCGGGGAAGTGAAATTAAGTAGCCATATTCTTAGAAGAAAAAAAAAACATAAAAATTTCAAGGAAAGAAGTTGATAACCTATCAAAGTATGCTCTCCTCTTGCACTTCAAAGTGATCTGGAGGATCAGAAAAGAGAAAGTTACTGATTTAGTAGTTTCTTGAGTATGCTCTCTTCTTGCACCTAGAGTGACCTGGAAGATCAGAAAAAGAACTATTAACTTGACTTGAAGAAAAATAAAAAATGACATGCATAGAGCTAGAGATTCTAGGGGAAGGTTTTTAGCTAGAGCTCGAAGTTCAATTTTTACAAGTCCATCTGCTTCAAGGGATAGACAAGAGACACCTCCCTTATCTCCAACCGAAACTCCTAGTCCTAGAATTCCTGGAATTCAAGAGCCAAGAGTTGACTCTCCTACACCTTCTATTGAGTTTGAACCAGGAAGAGACTCTTGTCTTTCTCCTACAAGAAGACCAATTGTAATTGAGGAAGTAGAATCACCTGAAGAAGAAGGAGAAATCTCTTCTCATTCACCCTTTGTAGAGGAACCAGAAGATTTTGAAATCCCTAGGAGAATCATCATGGCAGAGGAAGAAGGAGGTGGTAGAGGTAGAGCTAGAGGAGGAGGAGGAAATAACAATAATAATGGAGGAGGTAGAGGTCCCATAGGAGGAGGAAATAGAGATGGGGATAATTCATTTGGGTTTCCCATTGTTAATGAGGATTCCCGAGCCACCATGAAAAACATATCACCATCTGTCCTCCCTAACTTCCATGGGTTAAGAACTGAGGACCCTGAAACATTCTTGTTTGAATTTGAAGTTGTGTGTCGAACTTATGACTATCTGGATGATACTCAGAAACTCAAATTGTTCCCCTCAACATTAAAAGATCAAGCTTTAAAATGGTTCATGGGGTTACTTACTCAATCCATTAGGACATGGGATGAAATGAAACAAACCTTTTTGGATAGGTATTTGGACTATTGTATGCCTACTAATCACAAGGACGAGGTATTTAAAATGATGCAAAGAGAAGATGAGAGCTTAGAAGATTTACTTGAAAGATTTCAATATAACTTGAAAAGAGAAAAAATGAGTAGCTTGGATGAAGAGACCTTAAAAGCCCTCTTATTAAAAGCCATTAGGGATGAATGGATAGATATCTTAAACATGATGGGGAAAGGGGATATTTCTCAACTTTCACTCAATGATATAGCAGAACTTTGTATCCATCTCTCAAGGGGCAAATCGAAAACTCAAAATGGGCCTAGAGATCCTTCTCTCCTTAGGGCAAATAAATCTGCAACAGGATCAGTGAGTAGGGCTGAAATCGGCAGTATGCTTGATGAATTTAAAACTGACATCTTAGGGAGTCTTAGTGAACAACTTGATACCCTTAAGATTCACAATAAACAAAAAGCAGAAGCTGAGGCTTTGGCTATCTTTTGCCCGAAGTGTAGAAAGAAACATGCTTTAAGGGAATGTCCCTTAGATGCACACGTTGTAGAAACATGTGTAATTTGCTCAGAAACTCATGAGACCAAGGATTGTCCTTCAATTCCTGGCCTCAAAGCAGTCTTTCAAGAGGATCCAGATACACTTGAATCTCTCTGTTTTATTGCAAGGAGACCTTGGCAAGGACAGCAGAATCAAGGGTTTAACAACTCTATGAATTCTCAATCCCAACCAAATTGGAATCCTTGGCAACAACCATGGCCTCAACCTCAAAATGCTTTTCAAGCATGGATGCAAAGCATGCAAAATCCTTATGCAAGACTTGCTCAATTCTATCAATATCCTCCATCATTTCAGAATCAGCAAGCTCCACAACTTCCAAATCAAGGTCAACAACTATCATTGCCATACCCTCAACAACAACAACCTCCTCCACAAAATCAAAATTCTCAACTCTCCCAGCAGAAATCAAATCAACTTCCCTCTCAGCCATTACCAAATCCAAATAATAGGAACCCTCAAAATGCTTACATGATGGAAGGTCAACCGTTCCCTACCTATATGGTTGTTCCTCTCAATGAAGTACAACTCAGATCAGGTAGAATCCTAGATCAACCTTCTACAAGTGCCCAACAACCAAGCATTTCTGAGGAAGTATCTCTCAAAGTCAATAAAGGTTCTGAAGTATCACTTCAAAACCAAAATATCCAAAAAGAAAAAGAATCAATCTCTACAACTCCCATAGTTGAGCAACCTACATCTTTAGCTACACCTCCTTTTCCTGAAAGATTGCAAATTGACAAAGGGGTGGAAAAGCAAATTTGGTTGCCTGACTATAGCTTTCTAGATGAATTGAAGAATGTCTGTATCAAGATCCCCTTGTTACAAGCCATTAAGGAAATTCCCATTCTAGCAAAGACAATAAAGGAGTTGAGTTTGAAAAAAACAGTAAAAAGAACCAGAGATACCAAAAGGATACATCTAGTTGGAAAAATTGCAGACATTATGATGGGTAAGATTACCATGCAGAAGTATGTGGATCCCGGTAGTCCTATTGTCAAAACTCATATTAATGGGGTTGAAATCCCAAATACTTTGATTGACTTAGGAGCCGCGATCAACATCATGAGTAGACAGACCATGGATCAGTTAAAGCTTCCTAACCTTCTCTTTACACCTACTTTGCTGCAACTTGCAGATAGATCAATCATTAAACCTGATGGTGTATTGGAAGACATTCCAGTCTCTCTAGATTCTTGGGAATATCCAGTTGATTTTATGATTTTGACTCCCAAGAACAATCTAGGAGGGCATCCTCTTATCTTAGGAAGACCTTGGCTAGCAACAGCTGATGCCTTCATCAGTTGTAGGTCTGGAGACATGTGCATATCAGATGGTAATTCTACCAAGAAATTCAACTTGTATCCTCCAGCAAAGGCAATAACAGAAATAGGAGAAGATGAGTGGGTTGATGATGAGGATACTATTCAACCTGTTCTAACCATCTCTGAGATTAGTGAGGACAGTCAAATTCTAAATACATTAGAAAATTTCAAAGTATCTTTAGAATATGACTCTGCACATTTTCAGATAGATTCAAACATTGAATATCTCTCCTCTAGACAGATGTCTCTCTTCTCAATGGAAGAGTTTGGTAGTTCTACAGTTGAAATCCTTCCAGGAAAAACTTTGAACATTAACAGAAACTTGGAAAGACCACAACAAGAAGAATTAACCAAACTGTTGCAAAAACATTCCACTGCCTTTGCATGGGAATACACTGACATGAAAGGAATCGATCCTAAGACTTGTATTCATCAAATCTATATTGAAGAAAACAGCAGACCTATTAGGCAACCACAAAGAAGGATGAATCCAAACCTTAGGGAAATCGTGAAAGAAGAACTCCAGAAATTGCTCAAGGTAAACTTCATTTACCCCATTTCAGATAGCCAATGGGTTTCTCCCTTGGTTATAGTGCCCAAAAAGAATGGTAAATGGAGAGTTTGCATTGATTATCGAGAATTGAACAAGGCAACCTTAAAGGATCATTTCCCTCTACCTTTTATTGATCAGGTACTAGACACTTTAGCAGGTAAAAAGTATTTCTCATTCTTGGATGGTTTTAGTGGGTATAATCAGATTCAGGTAGCACCTGAAGATCAAGACAAAACCACATTTACTTGTCCTTGGGGAACTTTTGCCTACCAAGTACTCCCTTTTGGATTGTGCAATGCACCTGCTACATTTCAAAGGGCTGTACTAGGAATCTTTTCAGATCTGATTCATGATTGTGTAGAGGTATACATGGACGATTTCACAGTTTATGGTAATACATTTGAAGAAGCTTTAGAAAATTTGGAAAAAGTACTGATAAGATGTAAGGAAACAAATCTTTCTTTAAGTCATGAAAAGTGTTTTATGATGTTTACTGAAGGGATTGTTTTAGGACATCATATTTCAGGAGATGGGATTAAGGTTGATAGATCCAAAGTTGAGGTCATCTCTAAGTTACCTATTCTGAATTGCCAGAAGGATGTTAGAAGTTTTCTTGGGTTTACTGGGTATTACAGAAGATTTATTGAAAACTTCACTAAGATAGCATCCCCTCTTTTCAAATTGCTTACCAAGGACTGTGAGTTCAAGTGGGATCCTGAGTGTCAATCTGCTTTTGAAGCTTTAAAGACTAGAATATCTGAAGCACCCATCTTAAGGGGGCCAAATTGGAAACTCCCTTTTCACATTTCTATTGATGCTTCAGATACAGCTCTAGGAGCTGTTTTGGGACAAAAGGACTTGATCCCTTATGCCATTTATTACACAAGTAAGAATTTGACTCCCACTGAGTTAAATTATACTGTTACAGAAAAAGAGTTCTTAGCTGTGGTACATGCAATCAACAAGTTTAGACACTACATAACCGGCTATGAAACCTTTGTCCATACTGATCACTCTGCCATAAGATATTTAATGAACAAACCTGTCACTAATGGTAGAGTTACAAGATGGCTTTTACTTTTACAAGAATTCAACATTACTGTGTTAGACAGACCTGGAAAGCAAAACACAGTAGCTGATTTCTTGTCTAGAATCCAAAACATTAATGAAGATTCTCCAGTAGAAGATAAGTTTCCAGATGAATACTTGTTTGCAGTGACTACCAAGACTCCTTGGTATGCAGATATGGCTAATTATCTTGTTACAGGGAAGCTTCCTCTACACTTATTTCCTAATGAGAAAAAGAAAATCATTCAGGAGAGTGCACATTATTCTTGGATTTCTAATGAATTGTTCAAAACAGGGCCGGATTGTATAATCAGAAGGTGTGTTCGGGAAGATGAAATGCCTGACATCCTTAAGGCATGTCATGATGAACCATGCGGCGGGCACTTTGCTGACAAGAGGATAGCCTATAAAATCCTTTCTCTAGGATATTATTGGCCTTCTCTCTTTAAAGATGCAAAGCAGTATGTTAGAAGGTGTGACAGCTGCCAAAGAGTTGGGAAACCAACTCCTTCAAATGAAATGCCTCTACAACCTCAGGTATGCATCGAACCCTTTGAGAAATGGGCTCTAGATTTCGTTGGACCAATTAATCCACCATCAAAGCAAAAGAAGTATATACTGGTTTGTACTGACTATGTTACTAAGTGGGTAGAAGCAAAAGCATTGCCTTCTGCCACTGAAAATTCAGTTGTTCAATTTCTTTTTGAGGATATTTTCACTCGTTTTGGTGTCCCAAGGGAAATTGTGACAGATCAGGGCAGCCAGTTTACATCTAAATTGATGGAGAAGCTGATGGAGGAATATAAGATCAAGCACAGAACATCTACTCCATACCATCCACAATCAAATGGCCAAGTGGAATCTACCAATAAAGTTCTTGAAGGCATTATCACCAAGACTGTTCATCTTCATAGAAGAGATTGGGCGGAAAGGCTCCCTGAAGCCTTATGGGCCTATAGAACTACATGGAAGAACACAACAGGACATTCTCCCTATGAACTTGTTTATGGGAAGGAAGTCCTGCTTCCTATTGAGTTCCAAATCAAGACCTTCAAGATGGCAGTCCAATTGGGAATGAGCCTCTCAGAAGCTCAAAGACACAGAATGGACCACCTAAATGAGCTAGATGAAATAAGACAAGATGCAATTCTAAGGACCGATCTAGTTCAGCACCAAAGATCTAAATGGCATGATCGTCATATCAAAGAAAGAAAGTTTCAGAAAGGAGATTGGGCTCTATTGTTTGATTCAAAGTTCAAAGACTTCAAAGGAAAGTTTCAAACTCATTGGCTTGGGCCATATGAGATTGATGAAGTCTTTAGCAATGGAGCAGTTCAAGTGAAAACTATTGATGAATTTCATACTCCTCTTATTGTGAATGGCCATCGCTTGAAGATCTACCAAAAGCCATTCTCAAAAGAAGAGTTTGTCAAGTTGTTTAAAGAAGATTCTGCAATCAGGTTGGTGGAGAAGGATTCTTCTCCTCCATCAGCCTAATCTTTGGTTTTTGAAAAAAAAAAAAAGAAAAAAAAAAAAAAAGAATAAATGTATGAGCTTGAAAACCAATCTCTGATTGGCAGTCTCATGCAGAAAACCTGAGGTGAAAATCAGGGTCACCTGACACCTCATGTTTTCCAAAAAAAAAAATCTCTCCTTTATTTCACCTCATCTTCATCATTACCATCATTTCATCCACCATTTCATTCATTTTCACTCCACTTCATTTTTTTCATTCATCCATCCACTCACTACATTCCATTCCATCAATAAAGTCATTTTTAGATAGTTAAAGTTGTTTTTGTGCAGCCGGAGGTTACTACTGCAGATTCCGCAGCTGTTTGACGATTCTGCAGCCATTCAGCCATTCCGCAGCCCTCTGCACCTGCATAAAAAAAAAAAAAAACACACAGTCTGTTTGAAATTTCTTTACAGCTCAGTAGTCATCAATAATAAATGGAAAATAGTCATGCAACAGCCATAAATCAGTGAAGGGTTAGTGGCAAGTCATCAAAGGCAAATCCAAGCGGGAATCTGAGGTATGGTTTAAATTCTAAACTTACGGTTATTTCATTATGCAAAGTTTTCTAGGTTATGTTTCTTGCCACTAAATGTAATGATTACCAGTCATGTGACCATATACCCACGTATCTCCCAAGTCTATCAGTCCTTGATTACCACGATTTTGAATTTCGCTTGCGGCTGCTTCTTCCATTAAGGTTTCGTACCTAAGTGACGTAGCCTAATGTACTACGTCTCTATATGACATAATCCCGCAGCCAAGTGTAACTCTGAAACCGAAACCTAAGGACATAGCCGTTTCCATTTATTATTCCATAACCCTTCCACCCTCTTACGCTCATATCATTCCACTCACGCTGTTTTATTTCTACTCACACTGTTTCATTCCATTTACGTTGTGCTCACTACGCTGCTGCCATTAACCATACTCTGTTTTTCCTCTCCGCTAATTCTAATCACCAGTGGAAGTCTGTTACGGCCGTATCCAGAGCTAAAGCCATAATCCACTGTGTCAAGGCCATTGTTGAAGTCGTATCCAGAACTAGAACCGTGAATTTACTGTGTAAGGCCATTCTGAAGCCGTGTTTTAAAACAGAGCCGTAGAGTCAATGGGGAAACTCTTAAGGGCAGAACCAGAGGGTTCAAAGTTTCTGGAGGGATATCCTCAGGTTAAAGAAGCATTGCAAAAGGCAAATTGGTTACAATGCATCCAGAAGTTCAGAGGCTACCACAAGGAGGTTACGAAGGCCTTTGCACGGTCCTTCAGAGAAAAAGATAATCACGTGGAGATAGGGGATTTACAGTTCACAGTCACTGAGAGCAGCATAGCACAAGCTACCTCACTCCCACAGACTGGAGAAAGGTGGTTTAAGAACCGGTCAGTTCAAGATCAACAGTGGAAGCAAATCTTAAAGAACCCAGGTATGGATACCAGCATCTTTACAAAAGGGATCCCTGTTTCTTATGTTAAGGAAGAATGGACAACTTTACTCTTATTAGTGCAAAAATTCTTCACTTGTGAGGGAAGATTTGGAGTCTTATATGTTTACCATGCAAAGGTCATGATGCATTTCTTAGGAGATGATATTAACCTCCCATACTTTCTACTCTCAAGTCTTAAGAAAATGTGTTCAATGGCCCAAAAGAACCCAAGAAATATTGAATCACATTTATGTCATCATGGTCTTGTTAAGATGCTAGTTGAGGAACAGTTAAAATCAAAAAGAGAAACCTGGGAGAGATTCCTTGTGAGAAACCATTTTGAAGAAGCAGGAGAAACCTCTGTGCCTAGAAAGAGTAGAAGGAAAAGAAAAGAGGCTACCCCTGAAACTGTTGTCCAAGAGGAAACTGTCCAAGAACAGATTGAAGAAGAAACTGATGTACATCATTCTGAACATGAAATTGATCTTGAGCCTGCTGTAGACATTGATCAAACAGCCCAAGGAATCATCACAGAAACCCTTGCAGAACTTGTCCAGGAAGTTGCTCAAAAGAGAATAGAGAGAAGGAAGAAACAAAAGAAAGATAAAGGCAAAGCTGTAATTCAAGAAACCTACCTCACTCCTGAGAATTCTAGTGAGGAAGACACTCAGCCCTTAGCTCAAAGAATGGCCAAACTCCATGAAACTGCCCTTTCCAAAAAGGTGGAAAAACAGAAGCAAAAGGTACAAAAAGAAAAACAGAGCACTACCACCGTGAGAAGGAGCAGAAGGATACAAGAGAAAGCAGGGGCCACAAAAGGTAAAAAGTCACTCATCATTGACTTGAGCACACCTGAAAAGGTTGCTACAAGTCCTCCACACGCTGAGTATGTTGAGACTAGTTCTCCACGTGAGGAGAGTCCTTTTGAGCATGAACCTGAGCATGAACATGGATCTGAATTTGAGTATGAACCGAGTCCAAAGAAGTCACCTGAGGTTGACCCGGATCAGCAGAAAGTTTATAATTATCTGGAGACGTTGGAGCAAGCAGCTGCTGGCCCAAGCAATGTTCAACCTTTGGAGCAACAAGTTCACTCATTAAAACAGGAAATTTTTGAGATTGAGGTTCTAAATCGCCATGTCATGCAAGAAAATGAAAAATTGAAAGAGCAAGCTAAATTGGATAAGATGATTCAAGATAACACCATGCTTCATATGAGCCTGTGGCAAAAGAAAAACAAAAAGCTCAAGAAGAGATGCAGGAAATTAAACAGAGCTTTGATCAATTTAAAATTCAGATGTCTGATGAAAAGACCAAGAGTCAATGTGGCCACACAGAGGAAGAAGAGGAGATTAGATGTCTTAGCAGAGGCATCACAGCAGGTTGATTAAGCAGTGTTTTTGCATGAGGACATGCAATGCCCTCGTAGTGGGGGTATGTAGAGCCTCTAACTTACACCTCACCATCCACTATTACCTACTGTTTTTCATCACTTACCTCCCTCTTTTGCCTTATTTTCATTGTAAAACCACCCAGATCATTACATTAGATGTCATTAAGCATGATCAAGTGAGCTTTGCTAATGTGTGACTGTTTTGTTTAGATTTTGACATATCTACAGGTATTCCGCAGCCATCTGCTGATTCCACAGCCATCTGATGATCCCGCAGCCTTTTTGTTAATCTTAAGGTTCCACGTGTCATTTTGCCAAATGAGCCACATGGGCATGTTGGGAATATATGTGCTCGAGGTTCCTGTGCCATCAGTTCAGCCAGCCACGTCATCTGTACCTCCGGTCAAAGGGGGTCAAGTTACGGTCAAATAAAGGCAGCTTAACGTTGATGCGTAAGCTGTTGGGTCACGTCGGTGGAAAAGGTGACTTGTCAGTGTTTTGCAAGTTGTGGGGAACATGATCCAACGCTGGATTCATTGCCCATAACGACCAGGACCTCCAGCTCGACCATGAAACATATGACGTGTTAACTGCACCTTCAATACGCATGATATTCAGTTTATTTTCTGTTTTATGCTTTACGCATTAGGCCATCTTGCAGATGCCTATAAATACTTGCGTCTGCGTACGCTTATGTTACTTTTTAGTTGCTGCATTTTATAAACTTGTTGTTATTTTAGAGCATTCGAACACTCTGTTTTTATAGTGTTGTTCTAGCACTCTGGACTGTATTTTTCTGCACATGGAGTAATAGAAACAGTGTTGTTTTGAAGTTTACAATTCCTTGAGTCTCTTTTGGATGATATGAATGGAGGGCCCCTGTTCATGTTAGCCTTGTAAATTATTTTATGTGCAGCATTTCCTTATTTCTATTCAGCATTTCTTTTAGTTGAAACATGTACAGCTTGCTTTACTTTCTTGTTATTTCATTTCCAGCCTTTATTTTACGCTGATCAGCATTGTTCTTTTGCAGGTTTTTGAGCCCGGGATTGATTTTGTGTTTGTGTATTTGCTTAAATATCTAGTGGTAGTTTTAGTTGACAGATTCAAGTTGCTGCCTTTACTTTATTTTCATAGCTGATTTTTAGTTTTATTTCTCACAGTTGTCTGCTAACATATGAATGATTTCTTTATCATAAATTGACTATCTTTTAGAGATCAGAATATTAATAACTTGCAGTTGGCTTTGGGTGCTTTTTAGACTAATCTTTAACTACTTTCTAATCGTGTCTTACACAGTACTATGTGTTAGAGGCAGAGAGTTAGAAAGAGCAAAACATTATAACTAGTCTTTAAAGTAGATTTTTCTCATTTGTTATCATTTCTTAGACTTATCTTTAGCTACTTCCTAATCGTGTCTTACACAGTACTATGTGTTAGAGGCAGAGAGTTAGGAAGAGATAAACATTATCATTGGTCTTTTAAGTGATTTTCTTACCTTTATTTGCAGCAGCATGAATGGTGTCTAATGCCATTAGAAAGTGGTTCTTTGCTTTCAGTTCATTTTAATTCATTCATTTCCTTCAAGTTTTTCCTTTTCAGCAAGTAGTTAGAAACCACTAATCACACACTCTCACTCATCTAGAATTCACCTTACACACACTTTCACTCATTTGTTTATAATCATCACTCCATCTTAGGAAGATAAATTAACCACAAACAACACCCCCAAAATGACAAAAAGCTCTAAGAGGTTGCTTAAGTACATATAGTACACCTTCACTTCATCAGCTTACGAGCCCCGGGTTGACAATTAATGACATCAATTTAGGAACACTAAATTAACTAAACACTCCCCGGTAATGGCGCCAAAAGATGTTGTCTCTCCCATAGATAGCCTTGGATTGCTTACAAGACTAGTTGTTGGGCCTCAAATATGACCATGTTTTCATCATTCAATACCACCATTCATAACCTATATTCATGTACTATTATACTCATTTCACTCCATAATTCCATCACTTATCACCAATTCACGTCTTATGCCTCATGGTTGATTATCATTAGTTTTCATATATTTTCTATGATTAAAGATGATTTTGCCATGATTCACTAATGACGGTTTTTCAAAGTTCATTTTTCACAGGGTTCCATCCCTGAAATTCTTCACAAATCAATTGAACTAGTTGGTACAAGTAGAGTACGAGAATATCCAATTTGGGGTTTCCACATTTCGACACACTTTAGGGGAAAACCGAGGGAGGTTATTGTCCAAAATAATGTTTTAATACCTTCCCATGTGTTGGATTGCAACCAGGTCACACATGTGGGTCCCTAGGAGCTAATTAACAAATCTGCTCAAAATGTGCACAATTTCCAAACTGCCAAGTTTGACCTCAATTTTTGTACATTTGGAGGTGAATCTGGAAAATATGAGCAAATGGTTTTGTTAACCATATAACCAATTATCTATATCCAAAAAAGTTTCTCAAGATTCTAATTTTTATAAATGTTATAAATGGGTCTTGGAGGCAGTTTTATAAAACAAAATGATTGTTTTTCCAGAGATCTAGAATCCTGCAA
The DNA here is from genome assembly GCA_031772625.1 of Pinus tabuliformis. Classification (NCBI taxonomy): domain Eukaryota; kingdom Viridiplantae; phylum Streptophyta; class Pinopsida; order Pinales; family Pinaceae; genus Pinus; species Pinus tabuliformis. The sequence continues at coordinate 773,551,506 of CM062820.1, read as the reverse complement.
AAAGAGCCAGACAGCCAACTTTTGGAACGATTTCCAAGGAGATGGATTTTAATGAGACAAATCCAAGAGATTTCTTTTTTGACGATATAACAATTTAGGTTCCCTCAAAAAAAAGTTCTAAAATTCTCTATGGTTAGGAAGATATGCCAATATCTTTGGGGTCAGTTTGTTAAAATTGTTCAATTTTCCATAATTGAGGAAAATGACTAATTCACCTTGTAAATCTTATAAATGGCTCAATCATGGTTTGTATTGTAAGATTTTGGGGAGGTTTTTGAAAGGAAGAGAAGCGGAGAAGTAAAAAAGGATGGATTGAAGCTCTTTTGTAATAATAATTGAATCTTAATTGAATTTTGCTTCATCTCTAACTTTTGTAAGTATTATGACGGTGCTTTGAATTTCATTTTTATTGAGTTATTTTAGGCTTGCTCTAGGAGTGGAAAGGGACCACCACAACTAGAAACAAGTCCTTTAGCTTATCTAGATCATAGGATTTACATTCAAAGTGTGAATTTCATCGAGAAATTTGTTGTGTGAAATCTAGCATCATTCTGTACTTAAAACTCTGTCTTGTAGATTTGAAATTAAAAATTCTAGAATTCATTCAATTAGAAGTCTTCTTTTTTTTTTTAGCATGATTATCTTGTAGTGTCATGTCTATATAAGAATGCTCAGAAGAACACGATATTGGTTGTGTTAATTATTAATTGAACTTGTAGTGTTGCTTTGAGCCATTGGCATAATAAAATCATGATTTAATTGGGAATTGAAGTCCCGGTCGTTTTTGGATGTGTTGATATCATTGGTATGGAATATTAATTTATGGATCAGCTTCTTCTAAATGTTTGTAAAGTTGAAATTCCTATCGATTTATTTCATGCATCCCGAGACTAGGCTTGGATCAATTATATAATTCTGCATTTTGTAGTTATACATAGTCATTATGTACTTAAACGGAGTGATTTCGTACTTAAACAAACCTTGAAATATCATGTTTATAAATGACCAACAATGACATGACAACATATTGATGACTCTAGTTCAATTTTTAGATCCCATAGAGTTGAAGTGTCGTTGAATTTAGAGTTGTAGGTTAATGCTTTCCATAAAATAGATTTTCCGAGTTTGATTGAATTTCGATTTCTTGAGTTGTAATTCAATTTCCTAAGTTTGATCAAGGTTCGATTTCTTGAGCTTTATTTGAGATTAGATTTTTTGAGTTTGATTATGATAGTGTTATATTTCCTGAGTTTGATTTTGAAAGTGTTCATTTAAGATTCAAATTTCGATAGTGTTAGTTTGAGGTTCTTAAATTGAATGTATTTGATGCATTTGAGGTTAAAAGTAGTAGATCTTTGTGTGATCTCAAGAATTAGATTAGTCGCAGTATTTTTGCATTGTTTATTTCCTTAGCTTAAATCGTTTGGATTGTAATTAGTTTTGTTTGAATTGAAATTAGCATAAGATTGATGCCTTTTCGTGTTAGTCTCAGTTGATTTAAGATTCTTGCATTTAGATTAAATAGATCTTATTGTTTGATTTAAGATTTCCATTACTTAGATTAAGATTGAAATTGTTTGAATGATAATTTGTATTGCTTGGTTTATGATTAATTAGAGTTAGTTTTGTTTGCATATTAATTATAATTTCTTATTCGTATTGTTTGAGTGTGTTTTCCTTAATTGATTACTTTCAATTAGAAATAGAAATTCTTTACTTAAATAGTAAATTGATTTCATTTCTAGTTTAGATTAGACGCTCTAATCATGCGTTACCTGCGCTTGTGCCTCGAAGCTTACGAGTCTTGGATTGAAAATTTAATGTTGGAATTATAACACATATAGTTTCCCCAACACCAGTGCCTGGGCACATCTAAATTCTATGTATCTCATATGATCCTCAAGAAACCAAAGGCATCATATGCATCTTCTACACATAGTAATTACAAATATACAAATATACACATAACAGCATGGGTTGGTTCCTTCATCCAAGGATATAAGCCATGTATTTCTGGTATCCTTTCACATATACAACTCACAAGAATAAGGCAAAAACAAGTGGAGGCCAAGTAATCAAGGACTTACAGTTTAATCAGATTTTACAGAATAATGAAAGAAGAGAAAGAGAATAATAACTCATCACATAGAGCTTGAAACATCAAGAGTTCTATACTTATTTGAGCTAAAGATAGACAGGTGGATGTAAGAAGAGTGAATGCTATGATTTCAGGAAGTGCACATTTAAAGATATAATCTCAAACTTGCATACAAGCATATGTATTAACTAGTTAACACCAATGAATCTGTAAGAATATAAGAGATATTTCTAGTAGCTACAATTGCTTGAAATTAGAGAGGAAGTGCGAAAATAATTGAAGTTTAACATAGAAACAACATACTATAATACTCGAACATGGGAATCACCATTGTTTCATTCATATTAAGAAATATGTAGATTTGGAATCCATACAACTTCAGAAGCACATATAGTTTTTTCCTAGAATTCATAACCTTTCTTCAATGTTTCTTCCTCCCTTTTATAAGGAGAGGGAGGGCAAGGAAATCATTTGCAGAAATATCTTCAAGCTGAAGTTTACAGATGTATGTATGAATGGTTGTCTCAACGTGAATCCTTTAGTTGTTACAGTAGGGAGATTCATTTCTTGAAAATAAAACAGAACACTACACATCGATCAAAACAATCAAAACAGAATTAATCCATCAAAATTGAAATTATGGGCTCTAGAAATATCTTCATGCCACTCTTCTTTATTGGCCTCTGTTCCAAGTGTGCTTCTGTCAAGTCATGTTTAATCCTCTCTAGGCTAGTTCCTGGTTACTTTCTGCCTTCACTGCTAACCCATCACCCCCTTTTTCTCTATGTCCTACACTATCGGTGTCTCGTTGTAGTGTAATAGTCGAATCTCTTAGCCACGGGCCTTTGTACCTCTAAAATAGGCAAATAGGCGGCACTTTTGATTTCCACCCTTAGCCCCCTTATTACAGCCCCTTTTGTAGTGCTCCTCATATGACCAGGGGTTGGGACCAAGGAGTTATCCCTTTGAGCACTAAGGCTTTCCACAGTTGGGCGGTGGCCTTATTCCTTTTATAACTTGGATTACCTCTAATTGCCTCTTACAACGCTTCGACCGACATCCCGAACACAAAAACTTCATGAAATATAGTCTATGGAACATAGCATCCGAGGGGGCCTTTTTCTTATCGCAATCGCAATCCCACCTCCTGACGCTGAATACACTTTTTCCTTAAGTTTCTCCCCTAGGAAGCTGCAACCGTTGATATGCGAGTTGATGTCATCATTTCCACGTGTCACCCTATGAGTGGTGACATGTGTCACTTGGAAATGGCCCCATAGGACCCCTAAAAATGCAGAAATCGAATGACACGTGTCATCCTTCCACGTCAGAATCTGTACTACCACGTCACTAATGACGTCAGCTACCATGTCATCTCCTAGAAAGAATCACATGCCGCCACATGGCCCCTAGAGGAGAGAGAAAAAGGCTTGATCGGCCCTGTTTTTTTGCACATTTCCTTTGTATTTGGTTTTTGGCCCTCCCCGTAGATTTTTCTCTACATCACAATATCAACGATTTTCAACAATTTGGAACATCAACCTCCGCTAATCGCCAATGCCACGGGGAAGAGAGAGAAAGTGAGTTGCCCACCTTGGTTTTGTCGAGCATTTCCTTTGTTAACATTTTCATCCCTTTCCCAGCGATACAGTAGTATATCGCAGATCATCCCCTGCAAGTCTTTGAAGTTTTGGATTAAGCATATGCACTGGGATCCCACCGATATGCGATATTGACGATCGGAGGATCGCTTCTTATCATTCTGCCATTATTCCTTTCTTTCTAACTTCCATCAATAGCCTATTTTCAATTTTGATCGGCCCCCTGGACCTCCGATTGTGATTTGACCTCCATACTTAGTCATTTTTGGTTTGTTGGGCTTCTCCAAGGTAGACCTTCAAAATGCTTTATCTTTTGCTCTAGTAGTCCATTTTTGGACTTCCATATACCGTTGGAAAGCTCTTTCCGAGAAATACACAATGGGGAGGGTCTAATTCAACTCTAAGATCTTATGTGGCTTGATAAAGGGGCTCCAAATTTCACTGCTCTTAGGAAATTTTGACCATTTGAAGCCCACAATGAAGTGAGTGACAACATGGCCAACAACTTAGACTGTAATTTTTTGCAAAGGGCATCAATATTCCCTATAGCTGAAGAAAAAATGGACTGCATGTGTCCTTTGACCATCTCGAATGATGTTTATTAATGCTGAAGAAGTATTGGAACATTTGAAGAATCGGGTCTTCCCACCCTAGATCAAACATGATGTCATAAGATCTGAGCATGGCCATGGCTTCTACAATCTCGAGTTTTTTTCTAAAAAGGTAGGACCCACAATGTTATCCAATTCCTGAAAGGTCTCTACTATCAGTTTGAAAATTCCCCTCATAATATCATTAGTTTAAGGATATATAGGTGCAGTCAACCTCATAATGTTATTGAGACGAGATGCAATTGGAATTTTGACCCCTTCACAAGGGTACTCTAAGAACTTGTGTTGTATAAGAGAAACCATGGTTAGTTTTAGAGCCCAACTTAGCTCCTTCTCCTCTGACTGGCCCACCTTGGAATGGAGTGAGTCGAGTTCTTCTAGTTTGAGAAGGGCTTTCATTGTAACCCTCATGTGTTTCAAATATGTCCCAAGTGCAAAGGTTTTGTGTCTAATCTTTTTCCCCTTCTGCAAATCCTTTAGTTTCTCTCGTTGAAAAATAACATAGACCCCTCTAGAGAAAGGTTTGTTGCTCTGCTTGGTTTTCTAGTGTATATCATAGTTCATTGAGGTGTTGTTGTATGTGTTGTTTTAAATATGTCATTGTTCATCAACAAAGATATAATGCTTCTAATAGTACATAGCAGTGACATCAAACAACTCTTAGTCTCTCAATTAATATAGTCACCATGGATGTAAGAAAAACTACATGACATGCCCTAACAGACTCTTACAGGGTCTATCCATCAACTTCTTCCCTCAAATCTACCTGCAATATATGACAATATTATTCTATGACAGAAATGGACATTTGACTATTATAATAGGCAGTTTTGACTCAATACAAAGTCCATCAAGGTATCTTACTAGCGTACATAAGATTCAACTACAGACAGCAGTGAAAATAGCATATACAACTGATGAATAATTGGGGCAGCAATTGTTGGCTTGTGTTATATTCTTTCCACGACTAACCCACGTAGTTAACCAAGGGGTTAGAAGTGTTGAAAATGCAACAAGATGATGGAGCTTAGTGAAAATAAGTCGCCTTCACTAAGTGGGCCTGCAGGCTATTTTTGGCGCAAAGTCTATTTTTAGACTATGTCTATTTTTAGACATATGGATCATGGTCTATGAGTTGTAGGATGCCATTTATGGATGATTGGTCATGTTGGTAAAAATAGATGGACTTCTATTTTTAGACATATGGGCGGAGTCTATTTTTAGACTGCGAGTTTAAAAATAGAACAGTCGAATATTATTAGCTCTTAATAATATTTGGACTATAAACATTATCTTATCCTCTTGCAGCACTTCAGTTCGAGCTACGGATGTGGCACATGCAACTGCCAGAAGGAAATACGCTTTTCCTATGGGTTAGTTGAGCTATTTCATGAAGGACTTTAGTTAGAACTCAAGTGATTGAGTTTGGTGGAGTTGATTGAGGAGTTGATGGAGTTGTGTTCAGTTTGACGTAGTTGAACTAGTTGTATTTAGTCTAACTGCCAAATACACTAGTGATGAGTGAAGTGAATTATTTATTAATTAACCCACTAATTATTAACTCATAAATCAACTAAAGAATACATGAGTTAACTCAGTGCATGGACAGTTCAGTGGAGACAAGTGTTAGAGGTGGGTGAAAGGGTGAGACTACTATCAGTTGTGACTATAGTTGTGCATGAGATTTGCACAATCATTGATTGAGATTTCCAATGAGGATTGCGCAACACAGGCCAAGGGAATTCGAGCTTGTATCAGATCTATTCTCAACTTGGATTGTGCGGTAGAGGCAGGCAAACAGTGGAGGAGATTTGAACCCGTGACTTGTTCAGATCTGAGCTAGTTTGTGTGTAGCAGGTGGAGATAGTACTAAGTACTTGTGAGGAGTATTGTACTATGTATTGTTACATGTTCTCTATCATTATAATATACAGATAGTTGGGGGTTTTCAGTTGTATTCTTTCCCCATTACACACTGTGTTGATATGTGTGATTGATGTTTCAATGTGCGCATGTGATTGTTTCTTAATTCCGCAAATTGATGATCAATGGTAGAGAAGGTTATGTATTATGCATGAAATCCGAAAATAGTGTATAATCAGGATAATCTTTGTGAATAAGTGTTATATTATTCAAAATTTCTACATGGTATCATAGCGAATTTGATCATCAGATCTATTATTCAAAAAGTGATTACATTTTATTTCTTCAAGCAGAGTCTGTAATCGGGCCAGGTAGCCTCTGGATTCATCCTTATTTTGGAAGGTGAGATATCCGGTAAATGCCCATACAGTCAATCTCTATATGAGAAATACTTTGTTCTCACAAATTTTAGATCAGAAGCGGTTGAGTTTTGAGCTGGTGGAATTCGAATTTGCAGCAGTGTTTTCTTGGTGTCGAAGTTGAAATGTCTTTCAATGGATTGCGATTGGATTATGCCCTTTAAGGCAGCTCGAATTATATTGCATGGAAAGACAGGATGGACGCAGTGTTAGATGACAATGGGTTGAAGGAGTTCATAGAGGCTGAGGTCCCAAAGCCTACTGATGCTGCTCACGTTGAGGCTTGGCAAAAGAAGACAGCAAAGTGTCGAAGGATTCTGTTGGAGGGCATGAAGGATCACATTGTATCCAGCTTGCATCGAAAGGCTTCTCCATACTTGATGTGGAAAGCGTTGATAGATTTATTCAAAAGCAAGAGCGACCAGAGGAAGTTGGCACTCAAGGATAAACTCAGAAACATTAAGTGTGAGAAAGGAGACAGTATGCCCAAGTATCTCACGAAGTTCACCCAATGCCGGGATGAGCTGGGAAGTGTGGGGGTGATTGTCGATGATGAGGACTTGGTGAGCTTGGCTCTCCTTGGTCTTCCAAAGAGTTGGCATTCATATCAGGACTCTGTCAATGGTCGAGAGAAATTGCCAGGATGGGAGATACTTTGGTCTGATCTTGTGCAAGAGGAGATCAGGCGGAATACCAGGGACGGATCTTCATCAAAGGCATCTGATGAAGAAAATTGTGCTTTGGCTGCCAAAGAAAAGAAGGGGAAGAACAAGAAAGCTTCTCATTCTGGTGCGAAAGACAAGAAGAAGGACATGTCCAAGGTGAAGTGCTTTCACTATCACCAGCACAGACATTATGCCACAAATTGTCCGCAGAAGAAGAAAAATAAGCAAGCTGCTGGATCTGCAGCGGGAGAGGCCCTAGCCTCGCAGTTTGAGCTGGTTTTTTCACTGATCGCATGTCAAGTGTGATGGGATCGGTATGGTTTTTGGACAGTGGTGCATCTTTTCACATGACAGGAGATCAAGATTTTTTTCTGATCTGGATGAGAAAGATCTTGGAGTGCACATCGAGATGGGCGATGATGGTAGATACAGTGCGATCGGTATCGGTACCATTTCCTTTGAGAGGGAGTCTGGTAAACCCTTCGTATTGAAGGACGTGATGCATGTTCTAGGATTGAAGAAGAATCTTATCTCTGTGGCGATGTTAGAAGACAAGGGATATGATGTTGTCTTCAGTGAGGGAAAGGCTTTCCTGCGCAGTAAGACAACTGGAGAAACTTGGAAGATAGGGGTTTGAGTCAAGAACCTTTATCAATTGCATGTAGATGGTTGCGCAGCAATGGCATGCAAGGCAGAAGGATTGGTGAGCCAGGATGATGGCGAGCTGTGGCACCAGAGATTGGGCCACCTTCACCATGGAGCCTTGAAGATACTGCAGCAGATTTCTACTGGGCTTCCTAAAGTCACTCTTGTGCAGTTAGATCAGTGCAAGGGGTGTACTTTGGGAAAATTTGTGAAAGCCACCTTTCACGAGAAGGATAGTCGTGCCACAACGATCCTTGAGAGAATTCACACAGGCGTGTGTGGACCTTCCTCAGTAGTTTCAACAGCAAAGCGCAGGTACTATGTGATCTTTGTTGATGATTTCTCTAGAAAGTTCTGGATCTTCTTCATGCAGAAGAAGAGCAAGACATAATCAAAGTTCTGTGAGTTCAAAGCACTGGTCGAGAAGGAATCAGGGAAGAAGGTGAAGGCTCTTAGGAGCGACAATGGTGGTGAATTCATCTCTGGCGAGTTCAAGGACTTCTGCAGCGCAGAAGGGATTCGAAGAGAGCTCATAGCTCCCCATAACCCACAACAAAACGGGGTTGCTGAGCGGAAGAACAGAACGATCGTGGGTGCTGCACGGGCGATGTTGCATGATCAAGGCCTACCCCTTCACTTGTGGGCGGAGGCATGCAATACTGCAGTATATGTGTAGAACCGTTGTCCTCACAAGATACTTGGCATGAGTACACCCGAGGAGGCTTATTCTGGTAAGAGGCCTGATATTTCCCATTTGAGGATTTTTGGTTCTCCTATTTACATGCATGTGACGAAGGATGCCAGGAAGAAGCTGGAGCCGACCGAAAAGGTTGGGATATTTGTGGGGTACACTGATACGCCCCACAACTATTGTGTGTATTTGCCAGACAGTCGCAAGACTGTTGTGCGCTGGGATATCAAATTTCAGGAGGAGAAAGCCATGAAGTGTTCACTTGAGAGGGAGCCACACTTGCAAGTAGATGAGGAGCTATTAGTTCCTAAGGATGAGCTTCAGGATGTGGATCAACCACAAGATGAAGTTCATGAAGTGGAAGAGACCACTCATGCAGCGCCAACCATCAGAGGGTGAAAGCGCACTACAGAAGCTGAGCGACTGGCTCAAGATGCAGAGAAGGTTGTAGAACCACCTATAGCATAGCGTAGATAGAGACAGTCACTTGATCGGTACACTGGATACATGGCTCTTGTGAGCAAATGTGTCATGACTGAGCCATCCTCTTTCGAGGAAGCTGTGGAGGATCCCGCATGGGTAGATGCCATGGTGGAAGAGTATGATTCGATTGTCAAAAACAGTGCATGGGAGATTGTCCCAAGACCGGAGGGGAAATCAGTGGTGGGTTCGAGATGGATCTACAAAGTGAAGTAGGCAGCTGACGAGAGTGTGGAGAAGTACAAGGCAATTTTTTTTGCCCAAGGCTTCTCACAGATAGAGAGGATCAATTATGAGGAGACCTTTGCACCTGTCACAAGGTATTCTTCCATACGGACGATTCTTTCTCTCCCAGCGCAGATGGGGTGGCACATTCATCAGATGGATGTGAAGACTGCGTTCCTCAATGGAGTCATTAAGGAGGAGGTGTACATAGAGCAGCCCGAAGGTTTCGAGATCTTCAGCAGCGAGTCGCATGTGTGCAGGCTCAATAGAGAGTTGTATGGGTTGAAACAAGCACCTCGTGCTTGGTACACACAGATAGACAGTTATTTCACAGGAATTGGATTCTCCAAGAGTGAGGCAGATCCTAACCTATACCAGATTGTGGTGGAGGGTAAGTTGCTGATCATTGTACTTTATGTAGATGATTTGATTTTGACAGGAGATGAGCTGTTGATACTTTCATGCAAGGAGGATCTTGCTAGAGAGTTTTAGATGAAGGACTTGGGCATCCTTCATTATTTCCTGGGATTGGAAATTTGGCAACACAGTGATGGACTATTTGTTTCTCAGGGTAAGTATGCCCTGGAGATACTGGAGAAGTTCAACATGCATGGCTGCAAGCTTGTTTATACTCCTCTTCCTGGAGGTTGGAGGAAGGAGGATGCTACTTCAGCGGAGGTAGTGGATGCCATTGTTTATCGACAGTTGGTGGGGTCGCTTATGTATCTGGTCAATACACGACCCGATATATGCTATGCTGTTAACCAGCTTTCACAAGCTATGGTTAAGCCAACCAAGCTCTTCTGGAAGGCAGGAAAGCATGTATTGCGTTATCTCAGAGGCACATTGGGATATGGATTGTGGTACAGACAGGAGGATGAGGTGAAGCTATGTGGCTTCACGGATGCAGATTGGGCAGGGAGCCCAACGGATAGAAAGAGCACATCTGGAGGGATCTTCAGTATCGGGTCGACAGTACTTTCTTGGTACAGTAGGAAGTAGAGATCCGTGGCACTCAGTTCAGCAGAGGCCGAGTATATGGCAGCAAGTTTGGCTGCATGCGAGGCTATATGGATGAGGAAGATCCTGGTCGGGTTGTTCGGGTCACACTTGGAGCCTACTGTGATCTATTTTGATAACCAGAGTTGCATTAAACTCTCAGCTAATCTAGTATTTCATGATAGATCCAAGCACATCGACATCAGGTACCATCATATCAGAGATTGTGTGCAGCGGAGAATCATGTTACTTTCATACATTCCCACGGAGGATCAGGATGCTGATATCTTGACAAAGGCACTCACCAGGAGCAAATTAAAATACCACAGAGGCAGGATAGGGGTTGTAGATAATCCATATCTTCTTGAGAGGGAGTGTTGAAAATGTAACAAGATGATGGATCTTAGTGAAAAGAAGTCGCCTTCACTAAGTGGGCCCGCAGGCTATTTTTGGCACAAAGTCTATTTTTAGACTATGTCTATTTTTAGACATATGGATCATGGTCTATGAGTTGCAGGATGCCATTTATGGATGACTGGTCATGTTGGTAAAAATAGATGGACTTCTATTTTTAGACATATGGGCGGAGTCTATTTTTAGACTGCTAGTCTAAAAATAGAACAGTCGAATATTATTAGCTCTTAATAATATTTGGACTATAAACATTATCTTATCCTCTTGTAGCACTTCATTTCGAGCTACAGATGTGGCACATGCAACTGCCAGAAGGAAATACGCTTTTCCTATGGGTTAGTTGAGCTATTGCATGAAGGAATTCAGTTAGAACTCAAGTAATTGAGTTTGGTGGAGTTGATTGAGGAGTTGTTGGTGTTGTGTTCAGTTTGACTTAGTTGAACTAGTTGTATTTAGTCTAACTGCCAAATACACTAGTGATGAGTGATGTGAATTAATTATTAATTAATTCACTAATTATTAACTCATAAATCAACTAAATAATACATCATTTAACTCAGTGCATGGACAGTTCAGTGGAGACAAGTGTTAGAGGTGTGTGAAAGGGTGAGACTACTATCAGTTGTGACTATAGTTGTGCATGAGATTTGCACAATCATTGATTGAGATTGCCAATGAGGATTGCGCAACACAGGCCAAGGGAATTCGAGCTTGGATCAGATCTATTCTCAACTTGGATTGCGCAGTAGAGGCAGGCAAACAGTGGAGGAGATTTGAACCTGTGACTTGTTCAGATCTGAGCTAGTTTGTGTGTAGCAGGTGGAGATAGTACTGAGTACTTGTGAGGAGTATTGTACTATGTATTGTTACATGATCTCTATCATTATAATATGCAGATAGTTGGGGGTTTTCAGCTATATGCTTTCCCCATTACATATTGTGTTGATATGTGTGATTGATGTTTCAATGTGCGCATGTGATTGCTTCTTAATTCTGCAAATTGATGATCAATGGTAGATGAGGTTATGTATTATGCATGCATTCTGCAAATAGTGTATAATCAGGATAATCTTTGTGAATAAGTGTTATATTATTCAAAATTTCTACAAGAAGGGGGGCTCTAGTTAGAAGGGGGGTAGAGCCCCCCCTTCATTGCGTCGATTGCGTAGCGGGGGGAGTCACAGGGGGTTTGAGGGGTGTAGGTAACCCCACTCTATGGGGTCCGGGGTAGCGCCTCGGAAATTTTGGTTTTGGACCCTATGTTAGGTTGGGTGGACCTACCTATGGTTTTTTGCATGATTTTCTTACATGGTTTTGAACGCGATGGTTTTCGGTCCATGGTATTGGATGCTTCGGCATGTATAAATATGTATTGTAACATTGAAAGGAATATAATGCAAAATCAAGCTGGTAGTCCCGGTTTTGGGATTCAAGGGAAAATCTCTGTGTATATGTGTTTTATGTGTTATTCTCTCGCATTGTTTATTTTATGTGTTTTAGAATTCGTATGCAGGTAATTTATGTACGAGGTTAAAACCTACATTTGGTATCAGAGTTGTTTTACCTTCAAGGGGATGCCTTTGTTACTGAGGGGTTTCGCTCGGGCCTGTGGTAGACCCTATTCGGTGGGAGATCTATGAGATCGATTCTGGTGGTGAAAGAAGATGGCGAGCAATGGAAAGATAGAGATCAAGAAATTTAATGGTCGGAGTTTTGAGTTGTGGAAACTCAAGATGGAGGATCTGTTGGTGGATAAAGATCAGTGGATCGCGGTAGATCCGAGTACTAAACCAACGGGAGTGTCCGATGAAGAATGGAAGAAATTGGATCAAAAGGCAAAGAGCACAATATGATTGTGTGTCTCAGATTCAGTATTGCTGAATGTATCAGGGAAAGCTATGGTGAAGGCTTTTTGGGACAAGTTAGGGACTTTGTACCAATCTAAGTCTTTGGTGATTAAACTATTCCTGTGGAAAAAGCTGTATAACCTAAGGATGAAAGATGGAGACTCAGTGACAGAGCATCTGAACACATTTAATACTATGGTAAGTCAGTTATCATCTATTGATATTAAAATTTTAGATGAAGATAAGTGCATCAGTTTGTTGTGTTCTCTACCAGATTCATGGGATAGTCCGGTTATTGCAATAGGTAGCAATGCAACTGCCTTGCAATTTGATGAAATAGTCTCATCCTTGCTGATGGAGGAAATGAGAAGGAAAAATATGGAGAGCCAGAATGGTGATGCCTTGTCTGTACGAGGATGGTCCCAGAAAAAAAAAAAAAAAAAAAGTCATCGATTGGGAGATCTAAATCTAGAGGTAGATCTAAATCTCTAGGAAAACCTGTAAAGGTGGTGTGCTAGAAATGCGGAAAGGAAGGGCACTATAAAAGGGATTGTAAATCTAAAGCTCTTGATAAAGGAAAGGGATCTGATGATGCTCCTTCTGCAGAGGAAAAAACCACCTCAGAAGAAGGTGGGGATGTGTACTTGGCTTCTTCAAGTACACATGTAGATCATGAGGCATAGTTGATTGACTCAGGTGCATCCTTTCACTTCACTCCCCATAGAGAGTGGTTCTGCGAGTATGAGAAATATGATGGTGGTGATGTCTTCTTGGGGGATGACAGGAAGGCAAGAATAGTTGGTCACGGAAAAGTAAATTTGAAGTTGCAAAGTGGAAGGATTAGAACACTTCCGGGTGTTCTACATATTCCTGCATTAGCTAGAAATCTGATTTTTGTAAGCAAGCTGGATGATGCAGGTGTAAAAATAGTGTTCGAGAAGGATACCTACAAGATGGTTTGGGGGGCACTGATATTGATGCGGGGAGTTAGAATTGGAACTTTGTACAAGCTTCAAGGTATCACTGTTGTTAATGGGTGCAACAGTTTCGTGGTTCCTAAAAGTGGAGTAGAAAATCTAGTGGTCTCTGGAGAGAAGACCATGTTGTGGCATCAAAGGCTTGGACATATTAGAGAGAAGGGCCTTCGAATACATCATGGTAAAGGTATGGTAGAAAGTATGAGTAATAGCTCTCTGGATTTTGATTTCTGTGAAAATTGTGTATATGGGAAGCAGAATCGGGTGAGTTTCCCCTCTGGTGGTAAGAGGGTGAAACAGATATTAGATCTTTTGCACAGTGATGTGTTTGGACCTGTGAAGGTTCCATCACTGGATAATTTTGTGTACTATGTATCATTTATAGATGACCTCTCAAGGAATACATGGATATATTTCCTTAAGAAGACATCTAAAGTCTTTGACAGGTTTAAATAATTTCAGGCTCTGGTGGAAAACTAGACAGAGAAGAAGATAAAGGTGTTGAGGATAGATAACAGTGGAGAGTTTTGCAGTAAGGAATTTGAATAATTCTGTAAGAAGTGTGGTATAGCATGGCAGAAGACTACTCCATATATACCTTAGCAAAATGGAGTTACAAAAAGAATGAACAAGATGTTGATGGAAAGGGCAAGAAGCATGCTCAGTGGTGTCGGGTTAGGACAAGAATTCTGGGCAGAGACGGTGGAGACGGCATGTTACCTGGTCAACAGATCACCTTCATCAGTGTTGGAGGATAAGACTCCACAAGAGGTATGGACTAGTAAGAAACCCTCTCTTTCACATCTGAGGGTATTTGGATGTGATGCATATGTACATATTCCAAAGGAGAAACGAACCAAGTTGGATAGTAAATCTGAAAAGTGCATATTTATTGGGTATAAGGATGGTTTAAAGGGTTATAAGCTTTGGAACCCAGTAACAAGGAAGGTTGTGTATAGTCAAGATGTGGTGTTCAGAGAGGTGAAAGATGTTATTAAACATGAAGTCCAACCAAAGGAACCTGAGAAGATATAGTTTGATCTAAAGGAGGAAGAATCAGACTCTACAGCAAAGGAGGAATCAGAAGATGAAGAGCCACAAACTCCGGGTGTGAGAAGATCAGTTCGAGAAAGAAGGCAGCCAGAAAGGTATAGTCCATCTACTTTTTGTTCAAATTTTTCTTTATCTATTATTGATGATGATCCCAAAACTGTGAAGGAAGCAGTAGATTTAGAGGATGGAAAACTCTGGAAAGAGGCCATGGTTGATGAAATGGCATCTTTGCGTAAAAATGAGGCTTGGGATCTGGTGGAGTTGTCGGCTAGAAGGAAACCCATTGGTAGCAGATAGGTGTTCAAGAAGAAGACAAATGCAAAAGGAAAGGTGGAGAAATACAAAGCTCGGTTGGTAGCAAAAGGTTATTCACAGGTGCCTGGAATTGATTTTGGTGATATGTTTTCTCCTGTTGCCAAGGTAACTTATATTAGATTACTTTTATCTGTTGCTGTTACTTTTGATTTTGAGGTAGAACGGATGGATGTGAAGACGAAATTTCTTCATGGGGATCTGGAAGAGGAGATCTACATGAAGCAACCTGAAGGCTTTGCAGTGAAGGGTAAGAAAGAACTGGTATGCAAGTTAATGAAGTCTTTGTATGGGTTAAAACAGTCACCAAGGATGTGGTATTAGAAATTTGATACATTTATACAAGTACTTGGCTTCACCAGAAGCAAAGCAAATCACTATGTGTATTTTAAATTAATTGGTGACCATGTTATTTATCTGGTCTTGTATGTGGATGATATGTCACTGGTTGGAAATGAAAAAGAAATTATCCAGGATTTGAAGACCCATTTGTCCTCCAAATTCGACATGAAAGATCTTGGCGCTGCAAAATATATTTTGCACATGGAAATTAAAAGAGATCAGATAAAGACGAAGCTTTAGTTAAACCAGAGGAAGTATGTCGAGACAATATTGCAGAGGTTTAATATGCAGGATAGTAAACCGGTGAAGGTTCCTATTCCTGTAGGTGTAAAATTATCTGTTGAATAGTGTCCCAAGACACAAGAATAGGAAGAGGACATGTCCTATGTTCCATATGAAAGTGCAGTCGGTACCCTGATGTATGCGATGGTCTATACTAGACCAGAAATTGCACATGCAGTGGGAGTATTGAGTATGTTTATGTCAAAACTAGGGAAGGAGCACTGGACAGTAATGAAGCTGGTTTTTAGGTATTTGTGTGGCACTAGTGATTATGGTTTGTGCTACCAAGGAAGACCTAGAGTGTTGGATATTTATGGCTTTGTTGATGCAAACTGGGCTGGAGATCTGGATCAGAGAAGATCTACAAGTGGTTATGTGTTTAACCTATTTGAAGGTGCAGTCAGTTGGATGAGTAAGAAACAATCTGTAGTGGTACTATCAACTACAGAGGTAGAATACATGGAAGCCACTCATGCAAGCAAGGAATAAGTTTGGTTGTAGAGATT
Source organism: Pinus tabuliformis (assembly GCA_031772625.1). Classification (NCBI taxonomy): domain Eukaryota; kingdom Viridiplantae; phylum Streptophyta; class Pinopsida; order Pinales; family Pinaceae; genus Pinus; species Pinus tabuliformis. The sequence goes on along the minus strand of CM062820.1, from coordinate 773,535,476 downwards.
ATGTTCAAATATGGGGTTAGTATAGGGAGCTATAAGGATAGACTGTGATAGCCAAAGTGCAATTTTCTTGGCAAAGAACCCTGCATATCATTCAAATACAAAGCACGTTGATGTTCAGTATCACTTTGTGAGGAATATGATAGAAGACAAAAAGGTGTTTGTTGGTAAAGGTGGAAACTTTGAAGAATACTACAGATGCATTGACAAAATCTGTGAACTCTGAAAATTTCTCTTGGTGTAGAGAAAAAATGGGAGTTGCAGGGCTGGATAAATGACTACACTCTCTTGTGATCCCCTGTGGAAATAAAACAACAAGTGGGAGAATGTTGGGTTGTGTTATATTCTTTCCATGACTAGCCCACATAGTTAACCGGGGGGTTAGAAAGGGGGCGAAGCCCCCCCTTCGTTGCGTCGATTGCGTAACGGGGGGGTCACAGGGGGTTTGAGGGGTGCAGGTAACCCCACTCTATGGGGTCCGGGGCAATGCCCCAGAAAATTTTGGTTTTGGACCCTATGTTAGGTTGGGCGGACCTACCTATGGTTTTGTGCATGATTTTTGCACATTATTTTGGATGCGACGGTTTTCGATCCATGGTATTGGATGCTTCGGCATGTATAAATATGTATTGTAACATTGAAAGGAATATAATGAAAAATCAAGCTCGTAGTCCCGGTTTTGTGATCCAGGGGAAAATCTTTGTGTATATGTGTTTTATGTGTTATGCTCTCGCATTGTTTATTTTTTGTGTTTTAAAATTCGTATGCAGGTAATTTCTGTACGGGGTTAAAACCTACAACAATTGTTATAATAATTAAATTTCATACCTTTGTCCAAACTTGTTCTTAGTGAGGAATTTCATCAAATAGTTTGTGGTATTGTTGTTGTAGGCACAATTTGAATTTGATGTGAGAGCAATAGCATAATATATGCATATACATATGTAACCATAACTCATACCAACTTAATACTAACATGAACCGTTGATATTGATGACAGTGTTAACAAGAAGAGATTAAATTTTAACAAGAGGTATATTAGAAGAACCTGATTTGAGATTTGTGAAATCACTTTTAATATGATGCTCAACCTTTCTTGCACTATTGGAGTAAAAATTCATTTCCTCTAGAGCAGACTCATTCAATACAATGGGAATACGTTCAACACTGACATATGGAACCGTTAGCACTCAAACAAAAAGGAAATTGATTTCCCAATAAACATTATTTTTACGTACCCACTACTCAATCTAGTAATAGGATGAAACTCAACTTCCAACTAAAGTGAAACTCATCTTCTTTCATAATTTTATTTGTTCTACCCCAAAGTCACTGTGGATATTACATCAAATATTTCTGAAACCAACTCGTGCCCTCAAAATGAGTTTCTACATGCAGTAATAGCTCGACCTCCAGAGATAAGATGGAATTTGACACCATTGGATAGAGTTGATCTGGAAATGATTTGAAATCAACTTGAATCTTCTTGATATACAGAGATAGGAAGTGGATAAACGATTCGATCCACTTGTAAAATAACAAGTCTACTACAGTGACCTTATCTCTCAAAATTTGATCCCTTATTTGTGACTAGCAACAATGTTCTACAAGTTGAATACTACTCAGCTTCTTCAAGGATTAATATTGGAATTTTGATGATTCAACTCCTCCCTTGTAGACAATGAAAGGAGGATTATACACATCTTGATACCCAAGCGACCCAATGTGTTACCAAATCTGGAGTGAGTTTATCAGTCACCTCAAGTATTCATCCTTGTAAACAAGTTGTTGATATAGGTACTTAGCCACCAAGGAAAACAATTCTAAACACTAAAGCAACCACTCGTAAACACCCTGGACAATCAACTACTAAAGATGAATTTCATACATCTGCAACAATAATACCAGGTTAATTCTCTGTTCATTGAGGAATTCATCCTTCCAAATGAATCCTTTTCCACTTCAGAAATTGATCTACAAAAAAGAATGGGAGAAGCCTTCAATGTTGATAAATTATACCCTCCTTTTTGGTATTGGTAAACAAGAGACTCAACCTCTTATATATCTAGAATTTTGCCTTCAAAACAACCTCTATCTCTACATATAAAATGGAAATTCGGCGTATGGTGATACTTGGTGTTAGACTCCTGAAGAGAGCCAATGAATAAATAGTTTCCATTTGGTACTATAAACTTTAATCTTGAATCCCCTTGATGGAAAATTCATCTATCCTCTGAAGGGGAAGTCAACCCTCTAAATATATAAACTTGGCCCTCTTTTGATCACCAATTTTGCGTTAATGAAATTGGCCTTATAAAATTAATAATGCCCCCTAAACTCTTCCCTCTCTACCCTGAGGAACTTGGCCCTTCTGAAAATTGGAAAATCAGTTTGCTTGAAGTAAAGATTTAAACCCTTCCTTAAGTGCTATGAACAGATTCTTTCTTCAGTAGGATGATTCTCCAATTCTACCCCTTAGTATTGATAAATTAATCAATAGAAAATTCCCTCCTTGTGCTAATAATTATGCCTTAATGAACCCAAATTTTAGATTCAAGAAGTTCATCCCTATGGTCAGTGTCGTTTCAGCCCCTAAGAAAATGGATCTCAACCTTAGAACACATTAAGGTGATTCTGCTTCATTGTAACAATTGGATCCTCTTATAATTTTGAATTTGATGCAAGTTCTTGGCTCTTAAAATTTGAGAATTCTCTTCCTCCCAGCTGAGGAAGGCTCTGCTCCTATCAGTAGCATGAAACCCTTGTTGGATGATCAAAAAATTCAACCTCACTTAGCTAAGAAAATTTCGATCTAGATATGAAGTTGTGATTCAACATCCTTTAGAGAACAACTCAGCCTCTTGGAAAATATCAACTCATCCTCCTACAAAAGACAAAATGCTTCTTGATGTTGAAGATTCCTTTTGAGCAGCAAGTGGATAATGTCCATGATCTATAGGAGTCTCTACTTCAAATGATGTTCACCACCCTTGCAAATAAATTCCCCGAGAATAATTAATTAGACCCAATTAATAACAATATTTGACCCCTTTTAAAAATTTCTTGGCTTTCACAAAATAAAAATAAAAGAGTTGGCCTCTTTTATAAATATTTGACTTTATAAAATTTGACCAATATTAATATGGTCTTTGAATAAAATTTGGCCCCTTTAAAAAGTAAATAATTTGGCTATGAATATGATATTTGCCCTCCTAAAAAAAATATTTCTTCTGCAACACACAATGGGGCTTCTTCAAAAATCTCCTGTAAAATGATAAATTTTGGAAAAAAATTGCAATATTAAGCCAATTAGGGTGGCTATAGGGAACCACCGAAATTGTCGAGATTCTAGCTAGGGTGATTATGGTGGATCACCGAAAACTAATCTCTCTTAAACCCTCAATCTTCCCTAAAGTTGATCTGCAATAAACCCGCAAGCTGGCAAGATGCACCACTTTGATACCACTATAATATCCCTTATTATAATTTTTCCTAAATTTCTTGGAAAAGTGCTTAAAAAATTTTACCATAAACTTCTCCAAGAAATTGCAGAAAAAGAATCATGAAATTATGGCAAAAATAAAATGGATTTGCAAATTGAAAACCAGAAATGTTGCAAACTCATAAGAAAAACTCAGTTTTACTTAATTATTGAATATGGGATTACATAGATATAACTGACAAGAACAAATTGGCATCAAGATATAATTTGCTTCATTGCTAACTGACCTCCAAAATTGACTGTAGAATCAATAAGTGCACTTGTGAATTATGGATGAATTCACCAAAGGAAGAGATGGGTTTTCACCCACTCTCACTGAATCCCCTGAGGGTTTTCACCCTAGGGTTACAGAAATAGAGGACAAGATTCTCCAAACCACACCAAAGGAAAACACTCTACTTCAGGATCTCCCAAATGATCTCCTCCTCCTCCTTTTAAAGGCCCAATATATATATATATATATATATATATATATATATATATATATATATATATATCCAATCTTCTAGAAGTATTTTATTTTATTTGCAACTCTACAAGCTCCTCCTTGACTTTGTCTTAAATTAATTTTTTATTTATTTAAGTCATTTTTTCCTTTTCACCTTAATTAATATTTTTCCTTTTTAATTAAGTGACTAATTAAAATCACTTTTAATTTAGGGAAATGGTAAATTTTCCACCATATTGTCTGTGCCCATTAGAAGTCACCTTTCAACATCACATCTTATAGATCTTCTTGTTCTGGTTCCAACGAGCTATTACACTAAGGTGTTTCATCAAATATTCCACCTTGAATGCCACCTTAAGTGTAATTTATTAAGTTATGATTAATAATAACCTTGTTTTATGGGAATTATCAAAAAATAATGGAACCAAAAACAAGTTGTGCAGAACTGCTTCTGATGATGAATATGCCAAGCGAATGCCATCAAATCCCATAAAAACTTCTCAAAACCATTATGAGACTCTTGATGATGTAATCATGCTCCTGTGACTTTTCCATCACGTACCATGAAGATCCATCCTAGTTATACTACAGAGGAAACTAAAAAAAGGGGACATTACATTTTGTCCCAAGTGCACTAAGAGACACCCTTGATATGAGTATCCATTGAACAACATAAATATATGTGAACTTTGTGAGAAACAACATCCTACAAATAAATGTCCTTCTTTGCCAGGCTTGAAGGCTATATACTAAGGAACCAAAGGAAGCATGGATTCAATATCCTTCATCAACAAAAAGAGTCCAACAACACCAATACCCTGCACATTTTCAAACATGGCTTTGATTTCTACTGAATCCTTCAACTTACACCATTCCCACCCTATGGAAATACCCAAACCAATCTATTGTTTCTCCTTACCAACAATTCCCAAACCAACCTCCCTAATGGAGTAATCCTTAACAATGTTTGAGGACTCCAATGGCTCTACCACCACCCTTAATTCCTCCTCATCAATAGTGTAACATATCTCAAAATACTACTCCACCAAACTAGCCTCGGCTTCCTACCCAACCCAATCTAAACCCTAATAATAAGCAGGCCCAACCTGTTTACAATAGTGAGACTATTCATTAGAGTTATTTCTGAGAATTTTAGAAAATCAACCTTAGATAAGGGAAAGTCTTATAGGAACCACCTCATCCCTCTCCGCAATAAGATATAGAAAGAGAAATGAAGAAACATGCCCCTCCACATATTTCTCAAATTCCCCCTTACCCTAATAGGTTAATCATCAAAAAAGACATGCACCTAAAGAGACTAAAATTTTGGAGGAATTGGAAATTTTGTGTGTTAAGATGCCTCTCTTATATACCATTATTTATGTTCCCACATATAACAAATTCATTAAGGAAGAAAGCATTAAAATCCATGGGAGGAGAAAAAGGGATGTCCTCATAATCAATGTCACGAGGAAAGTAGATGATCTAATGGTTGGGAAGATAATTGTGTCCAAGTATCTATCTGTATAACCCAATTGTATATGTCCACATTAATTAAATTTTAATTCAAAATAATTTGATTTATCTAGGAATTACTATTAACATCATGACTAGTGACATTATATTCAAACTCAATCTTCAAAAATCCTTAAGAAAAGTTGCCATTATGTTTCATCTTATCGATATATCAACATTGGAACTAGAGGGAATGATAGAGGATGTCATGGTCTTGATCGATTCTTGGGAGTACCCTATAGATTTCCTATTCTTATACCCAAATACCAAGTTCAATGGGTATCCACTCATCTTAAAAATACCTTGGTTGGATACAACAAATGCCTATATCAGTTGTAGGGTCGATAACATGACCAGTACTAATAGGAAATTCTAAAAACGTGTACTATATCCTCTTGATCAACCCTTGGTTGAAGAAAATTTTCCTACTTGAGTAGAAGATGAAGAAGACAAATATGTTCTTACACATCCTATCATGTTTGTACTATTGAAAGGGCTCTTAGCAACAAACAAGTTGATGAAGATTACTTAATTTCTAATTTCTACGAAATCAGTATCCTATAGTTATAAGAATTGATGGTCTAAAGAGTGGTCGAACTCTAGGGAAACTTGGCAGCTCAAGGGACAATGAGTAGTTCATTTATGAATTTGATAAGAATACCACTAAAATATTTGAAATACGTCCTCTAAACTATTAGAAATCAACACCTCTCTTATTGTTGATTTAGAACGAGAGTTGGTCATTGTTTTGAAAAAAGCACATTGATGCTTTTAAATGACATCATAAGGGGATGAAAGGAATCCATCCATCTATTTTTCCTAGTTACATTTATAGTAAACAAGATCATAAACCCATTAATCAACCTCAAAGAAGGATGAACCCTACATTAAATGACATGGCTAAAGAAGAATTGCAAAAACGCTTAAATGTTGGGTTCATTTATCCTATTTCTAATAATGAGTGATGATCACATTGGTTATTGTTCCTAAGAAAAATGGCAAGTGGAGAATATAAGTGGGTTACTAGGAATTAAAAAAAAATATCGCTAGGAAGGGCTACTTTCCTCTACCTTTCATTGATTAAGTCTTGGATGTTTAAGAAGGAAAGAAGCTCTTCTCATTCTTGAATGGGTTTAGGGGTTAAAATTATTGTAATATCTAATGGACATGGATATGGGGACCGTCTATTTTTATCCAAATTATCTTATGAAGCCAATTTATTTGTGTGTGGCACTTCATATGATGCTTTCTTATGAATAAAAAAAAGATAGAAATTTATGGATTACACAAAGCATATCTATTGAAACCAGCTTAGTTTCATTTGGATAACCATGGGGAGTTCTTATGCTTAACACCAAAGAGATATTGAGATATAATATGGGACAAGATTGTCCTATTTTTTAGAATCTCTTTGAGTCTTGTCAAATTTATGTTAGTGCTACATATAGGTTGCTCATCGACTAAATGGCCATATCTATGACATTGCAATAAATTGGTTCATTGATCGTCATCATGCTAAAATTATAAAGCATCAATTTTCCATTATATTGATGACTAGGTATTGAAAATTTTGAAAACCAGCTATTCAATATGGTGATGGAATTAAGGGAGCCTTTTACATTCATGATAGGGTGATAACAATGAGCCTTATGGAGTTGATTCACCTTGTTGATTTCTTTGAAATACCCATCAATGATGTTTCCATCCTCTTTATGCATAGTGGAAAGGATTTGGCATGATTGAAGGTCTTTCACGGGTTTGTTAAAGTAATGGAAGGAGGGGGCAGTTATAAATCAAATGGGAGTTATAAAATAAGAAGCCCATAACAAGCCAATTGCAACATGGAATATGCTACAAGGTACAACTATGACTAATCGAGTTTAAGAGTCATTGGCTCAACTAGGAATAATCATTTCATATTATTATACTTAGGAGGAAATGCTTCACTTCAAGAAGAAAAGTTTGCAGAAGAAAGATAAAATAGATATTGATACACTGAAAATAGAAGTAATTTCTAGAATATTGGTTTTAAGGATGATATTGAAAGAAAGGTTTCCAAATAAAATGTGAAATTTGGTGACAATGATCCTTCTGGAATTTGTTGCAAGATATTGATCGACAACTAGGATGGATTTTAGCGCGGCCACCCCCCCACACACCCCCACCCCCCCCCCCCCCCCCCCCCCGCCTGTGCCAATTTGTGCAACAGTTAAAAGGAAAGGTAGGGGGAGGGGTTCTGAAAATTAATTTTTCTATGTTTGTGTGTGTGTCTACACACATATACATAAACACACACACACATATACATGCATACATGATTATTTTTGTTCAACTCTATATGTAATTTCCAACACTTCTACTTTGTGTGGCCATCAATGTTGCAATTATTGTAATGTTTGTGAGGATCCTTGCACTAATGTGTAGTTGTTGTTGTCCTTTTGTCCTTCCCCCTTAATAATTTTTATTCTCTTCCCAAAAATCATCATATTACTCTTTTAATTACAAACCACTTGCTTACCCTTTCATTTGGCCTATTTTTTCCAAGTAGTGTGCCTATACACATGCTTCATCCATTGTTCTTGTCTTGAAAAATGTCACTTGATTTCCTAGATAGCTTTGTAGACACCCCAAACTCCTAAGGAATACATTTAGGTTGTTGGTAGAGATACCCAACATGATGGCCAACTTCCTAAATTAGTTGTGTACTCCTATACGCTCGACACATGCCTCTACTTGAAGTAGTTCCATCATATCCATTAGTCCTCTACATACCTAATAGAGTTGAATTAGGCATTTATGAGGCTTTCAAATTCTCCCACTTAGTTATTAGGGATCACCCTCTAGCCTAACTATCTTTGTATGGATTTACCACTAGATTAAAGCATGGCCTTCTAACTTCAACCTACCAAACAATGCTTCTTTCTCCTCATCTATGTGGTGAACACTAAAATGCTTCTAATTTTTGTAGCCAATGATTCAATTTTAAGGCATCCATTTCTCCTTGAAATAACTTAATCTATACATTCACTTCCATCTTGAAGATGGAGTATGAATGGTTGATGGCACTCACTACAAACAAAAGGCCCTCTAGTGGAGGTTTTTGTGGAAGCGCCTATAAAAATAGCCCAAAAATTGTTTGTAGAGAAGGTCACTAGCGGAGGTGGGCGTGTGGATGTTTTATTGGATGTTCTTTTAATGGTGCGTATATAATATACAAACGCACTAGTGCTTTACAATACACATATGCATTGGTTCCTAATAGAACATGGTGCACAGTGGCATATTTATAAAAAAAACAAACAAACAAACAAAAACATACAAAAACAAAATACAAAAAAAACAAATAAATAAATGGTGCATTAAATAAAAAAGAGCATCGGTGCATATATTATTCAATAGCACCAAAAAGGGTTAAATTTACAAAATTGTTAGTAATAAAATTCATTTTTCCTAGTCCGGTGCTAAACCAGTACTCTAACACACCAGTTCATACACATTATAGCACACCATTGAAGCATTATTTAAAACAATGGTGCGCCACTTATCTATAATGCATCGGTGCTTACACTACCAGATGCGCCGGATAAAGGTTAAATTTAAAAATGTTTGTCCTAAAATTATTTTCACCATATCGGTGTTATATCCACTCGAAGCATTGGTGTTGTTCTTATATTAAAATGCCCCAGCGTGTACTTAAAAAGAGCACTGCTATAGGATTTTTAATTTTTTTTTTTAAATGTGGTGCTACATTCCAATGAAGCACTGATGTTGTTCACGTATCAAAATGCCCTAGTTCATCTAAGAAAGAGGACCGCTAGGGGCTTTTTTTTTAAATGCAGTGCTATATTCCCACAAAGCACCGGTGTCATTCATGTATTAAAATGTCTCGGTGTGTCTTAACAAGAGCACCGCTATAGGGTTTCAGTTTTTAAAAAAATGTGGTGTTATCTTCCCATGAAACATCAGCGTTGTTCATGTATTAAAATTCCCTAATTCACCTTAGAAAGACCATCGTTAGGCGATTTTTATTTTTTATAAAATGCGGTGCTATATTCCCATGAAGCACTGGTGTGGTCCATGTATTCAAACACACCGATGCATCTGCGTCGTAACAAGAGCACCACTATAGGGTTTTTTATTTAAAAAATAAATAAATAAAATAAAATAGTTCCCTTGGAGATAGTACACACTGGTGCGGTTATAATAATGCACTGAAACAAGGTTAAATAAATAAAAAAATATCGGTCATAAATTACATTTTTACCATTTGCGGTGTTATAGAGATCTAAAGCATCGGTGCCACTCTTTCCTCACGCAAGTGCCCTAGCATCGATGCTTCTCTTACTCACCATCCTTCTGTACCATGCTCAGTTCATGGCTTTCCAATTTTCTCAAACGATGGTGAATTTTTTTTTCTCAATTACGTGTCAACAATGCCTCCCTGATGACCAAATGTCCACGTAATGTCTATGTTTCTCTCTAATTTAATTTTTATTGAATTAGAATTACAAAATAGGTCAAAAAATCCATTGTTTTTGAAAAAAAAAATGGTGCAATGCGTTTAATAGGTTCAGCTTGCACCGATAGCAGTGCACCGCAGTTTAATGTCTGAACCTAACACACCATGATTTTTGTGATGTGTTTCATAAATTACAATGCCCCAGGAAAAGTTATAAATTGTACATTAGTGTGTACATTTTTAGGTTATGTTTGGTGCATTCATATTTACCAAAAACGTCGCACACATAATATTCAAAAAAATGTGGCTCGGTGCGTTCAATAACCTGAACGTTCTGCGTCGATGCGAAAAGGTTATACGTATGCACCAGTGTGTAAGGTTGTATAGATGCATCACATTGAAAATGTATGTATGTAAACCAAAGGAGGTGCACCATATGTATGTACACATTGTTTCTAGTGTGGTTGTGTTTGATGGCGCACCGGAGCCAGTGCATGACTATATTTTGGGCGCACTGGGGATTTTTTTGTTTTTATTTTTAGTTGAGAGTTATGTTTCCATATTTATAAATACATTTTTCATTTAATAAAAAAATATTTTTTATGTACGAGGTTGATGTATTTTATATTTAAATCATGTAGTAGAGACGTTAATAGAGGGAGCAAGAGAAAATAGTGAACCAAGCAATGTGGTCAGACCATGGGAGGCATGAGACAGGGAGAGGGATTTATACCCTCACCTTATTAATATAGTGACTCAAGCGCTCTTGAGTAATGTAGGCATCCTTAATTATTATGTGGAGGCTACATCCTTGAAGGCACACTTTGGCTTGTTGGCACAGCTGATTCTGTCGATGGAGTTTCCAGGAGCAGTATTTCCATGTCGGTCCTAAGACGGGGTATAGGCTCTCTAAGGAGGACATATATTTTATCACTGGCCTACCTAAGAGAGGGGAAGATTTTCCTGAGTTCCCTGAAGTCCCCCATGGGGTTGTAATAAAGAGTCAACTTGTCTACTCTCAGAGATATGTTGGGGGTCATGTAGTCGATCTAGGAGATTTTCAGGTGCGTGGTGGAAATCTATGGATTGTTTCTTTTGCTGCACAAGAGGTTAGGTGCCTCTCATTATTAGTGACCTTCATTGCACACTATACTAGTCATGTCCAATGCATTAGTTTCCCTCTTTTGTATTATGTTGATTCATTGATGCAGGCGCCATGATGTATCAAATGGTCTGTCATTTTTTGAGTCTATTTTGTAGGGATTTAGATAGATGTTGTGCAATGATACATAGGAAAATTAACTTCCCTTTCGTGTCAGAACTTTTTCATTTTTCTTTTAGAAGTTTCCACAGATAAGGCCTACATTTGACCATCGACCTCCTATGCCGATGAATAAGGTGTATATGCGCATGTGGGGCCAGATAATGCCCAAGAGGGGCTTGCCAGAGTATCTAGCCAGGATTTCCACCCAAGCACTGGAGCTACTGGGCAGTGAGGATGACCATGCGTTTATCTTGGTGACATGTCCGTACTCGGGGATGGATTAGAGACAGTATCCTAACATCCTCTTCACACTGGATGAGCCTGCAAATGATAGAGGTAATATTAGTGTTTTCTTTAAATTAATCTAGTTTCATTTTATTGTCTTAATTCATTAGAATACAATTTATTCTAACACGTTATTTAACTTGTTTTATTAAATTATTTAATTAAATTGTCTAATTATTGTTTTCTACTATATATTTCATAGACATCGACACATTCATTGGGGACATGCCTCTGCCCCCACCGAAGGGATCAAATGCAGAGATGGGCAAGGCCCAAGAGGGTGAACCACATGATCCTCAAATGTTGAGGGGAAGCATGGGCATCCAGGCCTGTAGTGTTGGTCTTAGGTTTAGGATGTACTAACGTGACCAATTGTCTAGTCTTTTGGTGGAGGAGGGAGTCTTCCCTACGAGGGCTCGAGACATCAGGGCATATCCTAGGCTCTTGGAGCTCTTCATGGACTGTCTTCATGATATGATGACTCTTATGTGTCATATCCTTGAAGCTACTGGCCTACTGGCAGCGAGGAGGGATGCAGTGCATGTAGCAAATACATCATATGAGTCTTCATGTAGTGTTTACCCATTGGATCATGATTATGAGGGTGGTGATCATGCTTCTGGTAGTACTAACCCATCATATCATGGTCAGGGTGTCGGTGATCCTTTTGGTAGTACTCCACCTCATCATCATTCACCTCATGATGATCACCCAGTACTAGTGGCAGTGCCTCATGTTTCTCCTCAAGGAGCAGACCAACCACCTTCTCCTCCACATGATAGTTCAATTGTTGAGGACATACTTGACCAGGCTACATAACAGGTTACCACAAACTAGGCTGCGACTACTAAGTTTGATGCATCAGATATTCAATAACATTTATTTGACTTGATGTAGTTGCTTGATAGAACAAGTTTCCACAGCTACGTCTGGTGTATCAAATATTAGATAACATTTATTTGACTTGATGTAATTGCTTGACTTATATATATATATATATATATATATATATATATATATGGTGCATTTTTTGTATTCATATTTATGTACTTATGTTGGTGTTGATGTGTATATTGTTAGGTCATGTTAGATATGTTCATTTAATGTGCTTGCAGATATATTTGTATGTGATAGTAGTTATTTGAATAAGATGTATATTAATTTGAGGATGTGTGTGGTGATGATGTTAGATCACAATGCTTGTGTTTTTTATATGTGATCACGATGATGATGCCTTGTTAGATTATTATATTTGTGTGCTAGCTAACGACGTTTATATGTGTTAGAGGTGTATATAATTAGATGATGGTAGTGAATTTGAAAGTGTATCTTAGATGATATTTATGTTTGTTAGATGGTTATCATCATGATGTTTATTTTTATGAAATAATATGTATTCTAGATTATATATTGGTGAGCTTATATCAAAATTTTATATATGAAATTACATGCAAAACGAAAAAAATAAAAATAAATAAATAATTTTTACAAAGTTTAGTATGGTTGAAATTATAATTGTAAAATTACCATAAATATTTTTCTATTGTTTAGATGGTTCATTCATATTCATTCTAACCTAATTAACAAAATATTTCAATAATCATAAGAAAAAAAAAATTAAAGGTAAAATATTTTAGTTAGTTCTTAATAAGAGGAAAATGTGTAACTCATTCAATTTTTAATATAAAATAATAATAATAATAATTTATTCAAAAATACAATTTAAACAATGAAACAATACACTATGGTCAATCTATAGATAGAGATAGAAAACCACTATAGATCCATCTTAATCAGAGATTTATCAATCACTAAAAGAGATTAAATCTTTTACTATTATGTTTTAAATTTATATTTTTTTAGTAATAAATATGAGTTAAATAATACAAAAATCATATTGTATTAGATTTAACTTTTTGACAAATAATATATTTGATTATTTCCTAATGAACGACTCAAGAAATATTATTTTTTCCACATACTTATCACAAGATAGTCACTTAAATTCATGTTTTCACGTTTGTCCTAGCAAATATTACATCATGTTCACAATGATAAAGACAAGTCTACTTTAAATAATTTACTTATAAATACATAGAAAAAATATTTATTTTACATAATCTAAATAGGAAATAAAATGCATCACCAAGTCTATTAGAAAGTCAAACAAATGTCTCTTAATTATCATCACATTTTTACCATTTAATCCATAATCATAAAATATTTATTAATTCAATTTTTATTTATAATTACCATTGAATTAAAAAAAAAAAAGGAGGTCAAAATTGTTTCATTATCCATGAAGAAAAAATCAAAACCTCTCATGCATCCATGTAAGCCCATTTGTTTCTCTTATCTTCCATAAAAAGATTTAATCAACATTTTATACATGCATAAGGTCTCCTTTTAGTTTACATAATGTTGCAAGAACTGGAATTTAAATATAGTAAACATGACTTTACCTCTCATGTCAAGAATTTAATCCTATATATTAATACATATTTTTTTCATTATTAAAGACCTCATAGATTTATCACTACATGATTTACATTGATTTTGAAATAAATAAGAAGAAAAAACATGTGAACTGATTAATAAACCAATAGGTATCTAAATCTAAAATAAATCTTCAATGTTGTTTCTAAATTCACCATTTTCTCATTCTGGTTATATTATTCTCATTTTCCTATTTGAGAAGGATAATTGTGACCTTGAATCCTTATTATCATGGATATATTGTACACCGTGTTTAAAAATACATTTATATTTATGGAGATATGTTGCATAGTGAAAATAAGGGAGGTTATTTTACTATATTGAAAAACGTTGACAATGGTTGTAGTAGGCCTTTTAGTACACATATATATCACATATATGATTTTCCTTCTCCATTTTTTATCACTTTGTGAGTTATTTTAGATTGATACTCACAATGTCATTTGAAAAAGGAGGTAACATGAGTCTATTTAGATTGATATCTTAATAAATATAGTTGTAAATTGATAACTCATGCTTATAATTACAATCTTTTGATCCATCCTTATGTCTATCCAAAGCCTATAGAAGAATTCTACTGTAAATTAGATTTAAACACATTAAACAAATATGCTAAAATTTTAATTTTTAAATTGTAAATTACACAAATGGAAATACTTAGTTTTAATTCTAAAAATGTTTCCACAACAAAAAAATGTGTAGAAACGTTTTTGAATCTTACCAATTATATAAAATGCCAACAAGATGAATAAAAAAACAACATAATTAGTGAAATAAAGAAATCAAAAAAATACAACAATTGTATAGATGATGAAATAACACAAGTATATCACTCTTCTTTTTCATCACCTTGATTATCTTCCTCGCTTGGCAAGATAACGTAATTGTTCTAAAAATATGTTGTGATCTAGGTTTGTGTCTTAATACGAACCATCAATCCCTATCCAATACATCTGGGTAAAAAAACACCTAGTTGCAGTGTTTGGGAAAAACATAAGGCTCCCTAGCTTCATGCCACATCTTTCTAGAGGTGATAGATGTCATCCCACTATTGCGATCTTTCTTTACATTATTCTTATCAAAGGTGTCCCACCACTTGCACAAAAAAATAACATGTTAGAACGAAGAGAAGTCCACTTCAATGATCTCTTGTATCTTTCTGACGTAACCTAATGTCTCTTGTATTAGGTTTTGATTGTGATGGCTAGCACGACAATATTGGTCGAACTCGACTTCCATAGCCTTGTGTCATGCATTCATCATTGGCATCCTCTGTGCAAAAACGATTTCCATATGCCCACATTGATGCGAACAAATGCACCTATAAAAAAGTGAAAAAAAACACATTGTCTTGTGTCTAATAACCCGAACATAATTAAAAATATAAAATATAGATGTTACAATTCAAAGATGCAGTATGAAGTTAAAAATTTACAAAAAGATAATATTACCGAGTTGTTGCACCTAATCCCTATGTTAGCACATCCTCTTCAACGCATGAGTAATAACTAGATGCAATGTATTTCTCTCTGAATTGATCAGCAACCCAACTGTTAGGGCATGTCATTGGCATCTTTTTTTTTAAATGATCAGGATAAAGCATGCTTCTACCATTCAACCGTTTGAATTCTTTCCTATCACTATCCCATTTCCTCCTCTTATGCTTGTATAATGCAAACCACGGTTGTTTTGCTTCTATTGTAACATTATTTGGTTTTGATAATTTAGTTATTAGTCAAAAATAATTTTAAAATGTTAAGTTAGGATATGGATGCAAAATAAAGAAAAGTTAAAATGTTAGGCCCATTTAATGTTTTACAGGCATCCATATCAATAAAATGTTAGGTGTTAGCTTCCCTAAACAAAGAAGGCAAAAGAGAAATAAAATGTTAGGGAAGCAAAAAGAAAAGAAAGGCTTCATTTCATGTTTTTATGAATGCACAGGCTTCTAGTCAAAATGCGCCACAAGTCAATTATCAAATATTGTTTTCATGTGTAGAAGAAAAAGGCAGAGGAGTAAAGGTTTTTCTCTAAGGTTTTATACACCAATTAATTTTGGTAGTAATCCCTATTCCTAAGTTTTAAATCCCAAATCATCCCCCCGCTCATACTTTTATGTATTAATCACTTATTCCTAAGTCGATTACCCCCTCATACACCACACATATTTCCAGCCTTACACTAAATTAATTCCCGACCCCACCAAGAATAATGTGTCACGTCATGAGTTAACCCTATGCCACCTCTCGCTTCATCTCCACCCATCTCCCAAGTTCCGATGGCCCACATGACTTTTCGTCCTCCCCTTACCTTCTGAGCTTTACCGGGGGGGTGTCCGAAATGGAAGGTATACGAAACTGCGCCCTCCCCTAGGTTTCAATGGAAGAGCTTTTCGGACCCCCTTGGGTGAAACCACTAACCACTCCCCCCCGCTCTAAAAAGTTGTTTCCCTCACTCCCGATACCGCTCTCCTACCTATTGCGCTTCTGCCACTTACCTTCGGCCACGTCATTCTCACATTAACTCCATCAAATCACATCCATTCCCTCCACAATTAAGTCGTTAAGCAATCAATTGGTTTAGTCATTGATCTAATGGACCTGTGCCACCTTCAACAGAAAAACCAAATTTATTATATAAACCTCCTTTCCACTTATGAACAGGTTATTGAATTCATGCATTGTCACTGTTATTGATTTGTTACAGGTTTGTTGGAGTAAAACTTTGACTTTTTCACTCGTCAGTGACACTGTTTGTTTATTATTTTCAGCCTATTGCCTATGTTTTTCCCTCCAAAACCTGACTCCTCTCTACTATTCAAGCCTCCAATCCAATTTTCACTCTTGTTCTTAGCCTTAGCCAAAATGCCTCCAAAGGACAAAGGACCAGAGGAACCTATCAATCCACTAATCTATCCTCCCATAGATCTTCATCATGTTCCTTTAGCTAACAGAGACTATAAAATCCATGAAACACTCTATGAATTCGACCTTTTTGAGATGTATTGTTGGCTTGAGGACAAGTACATAGAAAAATCTGATGACATTCAGTTGTGGGAGTCTAATTTACCCCACTATGTTTTTCCTCGTACCCACAGTACCCCAAAGTTTGTTAGAAAGTGTCATACGGCTTATTCCAAGCCAAAGGGCCATCATTACCCCCACTAGAGAAATTTTTTTTACCATTACTCCTTAGGCCATTGATCAAATGATGAAAGCCCCCACAGTGGAGAATGTACCCCATTTTCCTACGAAGCACTAATTGAACTATACTAGAAATTGGACTTTGCCAAGAGGGCCAAAACCTTGGAACTTTTCTTGACAGGAGATGCTTCATTGCCAAAGAAAAAACCTCCTTATCCCTCCTCCATTTTCCCTGAGAGAGCTAAGAAAATTATCACAGTTGTCTCCTACCTCCTTGACTACTACTCAGATCAATGGGTAGATGAGGCCATCATAAGATTTCTGTCCATTTTCTTTGTTGATTATAAGCCCTCCATTGTATTCAACTTCAGCCAATTTCTTGTAGAATCAATTCATCAACCGCTTATCAAATTTCCAACTGAGTAGGTTTTCAAGTATGCTTCCGTATTAGTTTACATGTTCTTATACTTTTAGGGGGGAAACATCTACCTTTATTTGCAAAAGTTGGATGCAGAAGGGAACCAGTAGTCAGTCATCTTTTGGACTACTCTAGTGATGAAGGAGCAAAAGGAATATACATATAAACAGTTTAAAAAAATATTTGTTCATCTAGCAATTAGTCTCCTAAGTAATAGAATGGAACTGAGGATCAGTGAGGAAATAAGAAAAGAGTTGCAGCTATCAGACCAAGTTCAGACAGGGGATTGGTACCTCTACCAAAACTATACATAATTGAGGATTTTTGGATGTGATCTTACACCTTACAAGCTGCCTAAATTCTTCCCAATGAAGATTTTTTCTCTGGAGTACATAAGGCAAATGCTCAATATGCATGAAATCCACTTTGTTGTTGCCAAGAAGAAGTCCCAGTTCAAAATCAAAACATAGATTAGGTGTTTCATTTGCAACAGCAGGGCAGCAGGGGAAGAAGCAGATAAGCTCTTAAAGGAAATGTAGTTCAGCCTTAGCTTTACCTAGTCATATGATCCATTAGGGATCATTTCTAAATTAACAGTAGAAACCAAGTCTACTCCTTATTTTCACACAGCCAGGCTAGAGATAGAGAAATACAAAAATCAGCTAGAATGGGCTGAGAATACCCTACAAGAGGCAAAAGAAAAGTTGGTATCATCATCTACAGTGCAAAATCCTACCATGTAAGAGAAAATAGCCAAGAGAACTAGGGAAGAAGAGTCCCCTTCAAGGGCTGACATTTTCAGTGAAGGATTCAAGATCATGTATAGAAAGAAGACCAAGCTTAGTTCCAAACTAAGCCTCAGCATGGACTCTGAGCACGAGAAAATTCTCACCACTAATGAGCCACTTGTTTCCTCATTAGTGGGTGATCAGACCACACTGTCTCCTACTACCTCCACAACTTCACAAGATCAGCAACAAATTATGCAGACCAACACATATACTACAGGCAAGGCAAAGAAGAGTATAATGGACATTTTCAAGGAGATAAAAGTAAGAAATGAAGCCTTGAAGATTAATACCTACAATCAGTTCTAGAAGTAAACTTTCGATGCTCAAAGCAGGTTGTTGTTAGCCTTTGATTCAGAAAAAAGGAAAAATGCAAATGGCATTCCTCCAAGCACAAATTCCCCAACCTAAGGCAGTGTCAGACTACAAGAAGACGACTTTTGAGTTTGATGTAAAAGATATACATCCCATAGACCAAATGGAGATGCATAAGTAGACTAGGGAAATTATCTTTTCTACTGTCACTAACACTGCTATGAGTTTGTCTAAACTGCAAGTTACATTAGCAAATGTCCAATCACGGTTGAAGATGGAGAAGGTATCTGCACTTGCCAAAGACACCAGAATTAAAAATCTGGAGGACTTGGTGATCAAAATCGGTTATGACCTTTCAAACATCAATGTTGCAGAGGAACTTGTAAAGAAAAAGAGTTTTGACATAGCAGCATTGAGGAAGCAGTTAAAACTACCAGCTGCAGAAGATCCTCTAGCTAAGGATATTGAAGAGACAGAGACACAAAAGGCATATATGATGGAGCTCATCATGGAGCAGAGTTCATAGCTGAAGCAAATGGAGACGTAGATGGAGAAGTTGATTAAAGAAAAGGAGAAAGCTACTAAAAGGACTGTTGTCCCTTTGGATGCACTTCCTATCATAGCCATTCCTACATCCATCTCTGTTACAACAAGTACAAGAGATGCTACAAATCAATTTGCCAATGCAGTACAAAACATGTCTCTCCAGACTGAAGAGATCAAAAAGTTGCAGGATCAAGTCAAAATTCTACAAGATCATCAAACAAAAACTAAAACTTTTCATGTAGCAGAGCTACAGAGAGCTCAAAATCAGATAGAGGCATGGAAGAAGTTAGCAGTTGAGTCTTCTATTGGCTACACATTGGGTCAGGTTAAAGAAATAATATGGAATAATATCATTGAAGAGATAGATGAAATATGGCAATGTATCCAGATTATATTTGAGCAGAAGGAGTTGATGGAAAAGGCGAAGCAAACCATTGCCACTATAAATGCTCAATTGGGAGAAATGCATGCTACATTCAACAGCATCATAAAGTTCCTTAATTCCAAAAATAGATATGAGCTGGATGATCTAGGAGTAGATGACAGGATTGAAACCATCCTGGAGGTGAAGAAAGTTCTAACAAAGAAGAACTCGATTGTGCAGCTGATAGAGAAGTGTCATACTCTAGAAGTAGCAGTTAATAGGTTTTTCAATAGGGTAGATGCATTGAACAAGAAAGGTATGGCTTCACTATTTGTAATCAATGACAAGTTAATGACTAGAGAAGACTACATGAAGAAGCTTCAGGACATTGCCAAGGATACAGCTAAGTCTTCCAACATCAAAGGTTTTATGATAGGCATAATTTTTTATGAAGCTATCAGCAATATAAGTTTTATCCAACACGAGATAAAATACATTTTTACAGTTAAACCCACTTTTTCTCGGTATACTGAGGTAGATGAGATCTACAGCAAGGTAACAAAAAATTTTATTCCAAATGAAGAGCAGTGAGATAAATTGTGTGAGCTTCAGGATTGAAAGACAGTTCAGCTTCACCAGTGCAGCACCTGAATAGTGGCCACTCAGCAACTGTTCTCCTTCAGAGCAGGGCCAGATGTTCTGATTCATTCCTTTTGATCGTATTACTTCTTTTCTGTTAGTTCTAAGTTAATAATAGAATGTCGTGTCACTCAGGCATTAATTGTAATATTTTTGTAATTTTGTTTAAATACTTCATTCTGTCGAAGTAGGATTGAACCCTTGAACCAGTTATCAAGCATATTTGTACTTAGCTGGAACATTTTGAGATAATAAAAGACTTTGGATTTACTTCATATGGTTTTTCTCTCAATGAATTGCTTTCATCATGTTTATTCATTATGTATTCTTCATATAAATTAATTTTGTTACAATCATCTAATTGAAAATTTAATTCAATATCAGTTTCATTTTGAATCCTCTGTGAAGTTGTAATTTAAATAAGAGATTAATTTACAGGACTATCTGTTATTGTAAATTCCTCTTTGAACCTAAATTACACTAGATCTCTGTAATAGTTTAATTATATTTTGTTGATTAAGAAAACACAGTTTTCTTAATTTCTGCTTATAAATGGTTAAATACTCAATCTGAATATTAAATCACTTATACTTCTCCATATTCTACTTATCCATCCCACTAAAATCAAAATAACCATGTGCATTTAAAGAACAACCTTTTATTTTATTAAGAATCTATCTAAGTTTAAAGCACCTGTTTATAAACAGTTCACTGGTCATCCAGCCATTTAAAAAAAACAAAACATTATAGATGCTTTGGCATAGCCAATTGACCTTAGGTTATCTCAAAGGACAACAATTTCCATATTGTAAAGAATGAATTTGTTGTTGGCTTCAATTTTTGAATTCGTTGATGAAATCAAGCCAACATATATAGTACGTATGAGATCAAAATATGCATTAATATGAAGTTCAGTGTGTATAGTAACTATGTAGAAATTTGACAAATGATAAGCCACTTACTCTTTATGATGCGCCTCTTTACATTTGTTTGGAGAAGCTCCCCTTCTCTTTTGTCTTCATCTCTTCAGTGATCCCAAATCATCGCACTTGGTGTGTTTTTTATTTTCTTGATGTACTCACCGACATAATAGAAAGACTCATATGATATATACCCCTCTCCCATAGACCCCTCGAGTTTTTCCCTTTGTCGAAAAAAACCTTTCAATTTCTTCATGTATCACTCTAAGAAGAACATCCAAATACAAGAAACCACCCCCAACTAATCCAACCTCATCTACTAGTTGAATTAGAAGATGAACATGTAAGTCCATGAAACTCGTCGGTAGTTACTTCTCAAACATACAAACAATCTCATCTATCTCTTGATGCCACCATGGAATGTTGGCCATATGAATCTCTTTTCATGTGATCCAACATACAAATGAAGATAACTTAGATATGGCACGTCGTAGGTATTGGGGGAAGTCATGGTTCACACATCCATGCATAAGCAGAAGATAATGACACTACATAGTAAATAATACATTATACAAAAATTAATTATAAAATATCCCATTGCATTAAAATAAAAAAAATCATGTTTTTGACATACATACTTTCAAATGGTCATCTGATTTCAACCTCGACAAACGGTCTTCCACAGTGAAGCAACGCCATAGTGAAGACCAATATAAATAAGGCACCGTCACACTCATTAAAACTTCCTTTGCCAAAGAAATATCATCTTTCTTTAAAATCCATGGGACATCACCTTCTTTGAAAGACCAAGAGCGACCAACCTCTCCTCTAGTTTCTTGTCTTGGCCAATGTTTCTTTTTAGTTTTTGAAGAAATAAGGTCTCTCTTAACAACCAATGTGTTATTTTCTTTCGATGATATGTGCCCACATAAAGAGGATGAAACATTTTTTAAATATATGCATGGGATCTAGCAAGTGGAAAATCTTAAGATGCTCCCAATATGGGAGCTCATAAAAGACATGTTTCCTTTTCATCCCAATGGGAAATTTATCAGCAGATGTGTTGAATAATTTTGGATCATCGAACATAGGCTCCCCATTTGAATCGAACATTTCTACAAACTCCTTCTCCTTCTCTCTCTCATATGTTCTAATCCATTCAATTGGTGTCATTATTCCAGGCCTTTGGGTTCTCTTTGGTTTACCATTGAAAGCATATGTTGCTCTTCTATAAGGGTGTTCTTCAAGGAGGAATACCCTAGAGTAGGTATACACTAACTTCATAGGTGGTCAGACCACCTAGCCTTCAGATAAGGTCCACAACAGTTACATCCTTCGTACCATTTTGTTACAAGACCTGCGAAATTATTGTATATAGGGTACATTAGCAACCATGAAGCTCAGAACAATTGCAATGTATTAAATTAATATGTGAAATGATATTGTTACGTATATAAATAAATAAATAAATAATTTATTTACTAGAACAGTTGGGCGCAACCCAACTTGGTCAAAAATTTTGCAGATTTTGAGAAGAAATCCAAGTTTTGTGGTGTTGGGTTGTGTTATATTCTTTCCACGAGTACCTGCCCTAGTTAACAGAGGGGTTAGAGGGGGGGTGGAGCCCCCCTTCATTGCGTCGATTGTGCAGTGGGGGGGTCACAGGGGGGGCAGCCCCCCCTGTCCAAGGGATTTTAGGGGGGCGGTTAGCCCCCCTCTACAGGGTCTGGGGTAGCACCCTGGGGAAAAAAATGGACCCTTTATTAGGTTGGGCGGACCTACCTATGGTTTTGTGCATGGTTTTCGCACGTGGTTTTGGATGCGATGGTTTTTGGTCCATGGTATTGGATTCTTCGGCATATATAAATATGTATTGTAACATTGAAAGAAACATAATGAAAAATCAAGCTGGTCATCCCAGTTTTGGGATCCAGGGGAAAATCTTTGTGTATATGTGTTTTATGTGTTGTGCTCTCACATTGTTTATTTTCTATGTTTTATAATTCGTATGCAATTAATTTATGTATGGGGTTAAAACCTACATTTGGTATCGGATTTGTTTTGGCTTCAAGGGGATGCATTTGTTGCTGAGGGGTTTCGCTCAGGCCTGTGGTAGACCCTCTTCAGTGGGAGATCTACAGAATCGATTCTAGTGGTGAAAGAAGATGGCGAGCAGTGGAAAGATAGAGATCGAGAAATTTAATGGTTAGAGTTTTGATGTTGTGGAAAATCAAGATGGAGGATATGTTGGTGGATAAATATAGTGGATCGCGGTAGATCTAAGTACTAAACCAACAGGAGTGTCCAATGAAGAATGGAAGAAGTTGGATCGGAAGGCAAAGAGCACAATATGATTGTGTGTCTCAGATTCAGTATTGCTAAATGTATCAGGGGAAGCTACGGCGAAGGCTTTGTGGGACAAGTTAGGGACTTTATACCAGTCAAAGTCTCCGGTGAATAAACTATTCCTATGGAAAAAGTTGTATAACCTGAGGATGAAAGATGGAGACTCGGTGACAGAGCATCTGAACGCATTTAATATTGTGGTAAGTCAGTTATTATATGTTGATATTAAAATTTCAAATGAAGATAAGTGCATCAGTTTGTTGTGTTCTCTACCAGATTCGTGGGATAGTCTGGTTATTGCAATAGGTAGCAATCCAACTACCTTGCAGTTTGATGGAATCGTCTCATGCTTGCTAATGGAGGAGATGAGACAAAAAAATATGGAGAGCTAGAATGGTGATTCCTTGTCTGTATGAGGATGGTCCCAGAATAGAAACAAAAATAAGTCATTGAGTGGGAGATCTAAATCTAGAGGGAGATCTAAATCTCTAGGAAAACCTATAAAGGTGGTGTGCTGGAAATGTGGAAAGGAAGGGCACTACAAAAGGGATTGTAAATATAAAGCTCCTGAAAAAGGAAAGGGATCTGATGATGCTCCTTCTGCAAAGGTGAAAACCACCTCAGATGAAGGTGGGGATGTGTACTTGGCTTCTTCAAGTACACATGTAGATCATGAGGCATGGTTGATTGACTCAAATGCATCCTTTCACTTCACTCCCCATAGAGAGTGGTTCTGCGAGTATGAAAAATATGACGGTGGTGATGTCTTCTTAGGGGATGATCGGAAGGCTAGAATCATTGGTCATGGAAAAGTAAAATTGAAGTTGCAAGGTGGAAGGGTTAGAACACTTCCGGGTGTTCTGCGTATTCCTGCATTGGCCAAAAATCTTATTTCTGTAAGCAAGTTGGATGGAACAAGTGTAAAAATGGTGTTCGAGAAGGATACCTGCAAGATGGTTTAGGAAGCACTGGTATTGATGCGAGGATTTTGGATTGGAAGTTTATACAAGCTGCAAGGTAGAAGTGTTTTTGATGGGTGCAACAGTTCTTTGGTTCCTGAAAGTGAAGCAGAAAATCTAGTGGCCTCTAGAGAGAAGACCATGTTATGGCATCAAAGGCTTGGACATGTTGGAGAGAAAGGCCTTTGAATACTTCATGGTAAAGGTATGGTATAAGGTATGAGTAACAGCTCTCTAGATTTTGATTTCTGTGAAAATTGTGTATATGGGAAGCAGAATCGAGTGAGTTTCCCCACTAGTAGTAAGAGGGCGAAACAGATATTAGAGCTTGTGCACAGTGATGTGTTTGGTCCTGTGAAGGTTCCATCACTAGGTAAGTATGTGTACTATGTATCATTTATAAATGACTTCTCAAGGAATACATGGATATATTTCCTTAATAAGAAATCTGAAGTCTTTGACAGGTTTAAAGAATTTAAGGCTCTGGTGGAAAACCAGACAGAGAAGAAGATAAAGGTGTTGAGGACAGATAACAGTGGAGAGTTTTGCAATAAGGAATTTGAAGAATTTTGTAAGAAGTGTGGTATATCACAGCAGAAGACTACTCCATACACACCTGAGAAAAATGGAGTTGTAGAAAGAATGAACAAGGCATTGATGGAAAGGGCAAGAAACATGCTCAGTGGTGCCGGGTTTGGACAGGAATTCTAGGCAGAGGCGGTGGAGACAGCATGTTACCTGGTCAACAGATTACCTTCATTAGTGTTGGAGGATAAGACTCCACAAGAGGTATGGACTGATAATAAACCCTATCTTTCACATCTAATGGTATTTGCATGTGATGCATATGTACATGTTCCAAAGGAGAAAAGAACAAAGTTGGATAGTAAATCTGAAAAGTGCATCTTTATTGGGGATAAGGATGGTTTAAAGGTTTATAAGCTTTGGAAACCAGTAACAAGGAAGGTTGTGTACAACCGAGATGTGGTGTTCAAAGAGATGAAAAATGTTATTAAACATGAAGTCCCATCAAAGGAACTTGAGAAGATAGAGTTTGAGATAAAGGAGGAAGAATCGAACTCTACAGCAGAAGAGGAATTAGAATATGAAGAGCCACAAACTTCGGTTGTGAGAAGATCAGTTTGAGAAAGAAGGAAACCAAAAAGGTATAGTCCATCTACTTTCTATTCAAATTTTTCTTTATCTATTACTGATGACGATCCTAGAACTGTGAAGGAAGCAATAGATTTAGAGGATGGCAAACTCTGGAAAGAGGCCATGGTTGATGAAATGGCATCATTGCACAAAAATGAGGCTTGGGATCTGGTGGAGTTTTCGGATGGAAGGAAACCCATTGGCAACAAATGGGTGTTCAAGAAGAAGACAAATGCAGAAGGAAAGGTGGAGAAATGCAAAGCTTGGTTGGTAGCAAAAGGTTATTCCCAGGTCGGGAATTGATTTTGGTGATATTTTTTCTCCTGTTGCCAAGGTAGCTTCTATTAGATAACTTTTATTTGTTGCTGCTAATTTTGATTTTGAGTTAGAACAGATGGATGTGAAGATAGCATTTCTTCACAGGGATCTGGAAAAGGAGATCTACATGAAGCAACCTGAAGGCTTTGCGGTGAAGGGTAAGAAAGAACTGGTATGCAAGTTAAAAAAGTCTTTGTATGGGTTAAAATAGTCACCAAGGATGTGGTATCAAAAATTTCATACATTTATACGGGGACATGGCTTCACCAAAAGAAAAGCAAATCACTGTGTGTATTTTAAATTAATTGGTGACCGTGTTATTTATCTGGTATTATATGTGGATGATATGTTGCTGGTTGGAAATGACAAAGACATTATCCAAGATTTGAAGACCCAATTGTTCTCCAAATTCAACATGAAAGATATTTGTGCTGCAAACGATATTTTGGGCATGGAAATTAAAATAGATCGAGAAAAGAGGAAGCTTTGGTTAAACCAGAGGAAGTATGTCGAAAAATACTGCACAAGTTTAATATGCAGGATAGTAAACTGGTGAAGGTTCCTATTCCTATAGGTGTGAAGTTATCTGCTGAATAGTGTCCCAAGACACAAGAAGCGGAAGAGGACATGTCCCGTGTTCCATATGCAAGTGCAGTTGGTAGCCTGATGTATGCAATGGTCTGTACTAGACTAGACATTGCACATGCAGTGGGAGTATTGAGCAGGTTTATGTCAAAACCAGGGAAGGAGCACTGGACAGCAGTGAAGTGGGTTTTCAGGTATTTGCATGACACTAGTGATTATGGTTTGTGCTACCAAGGAAGACCAGGATTGGACAGAGTGTTGGATATTCGTGGCTTTTTTGATGCAGACTGGGTTGGAGATCTGGATCAGGGAAGATCTACAAGTGGGTCTGTGTTTAACCTATTTGGAGGTGCAGTCAGTTGGATGAGTAAGAAACAATCTGTAGTGGCACTATCAACTACAGAGGCAGAATACGTGGCAGCCACTCATGCAAGCAAGGAAGGAATTTGGTTGCAAGGATTGTGTTCAAGTATGGGGTTAGTACAGGGAGTTATAAGGATAGATAGTGACAGCCAAAGTGCAATTTTCTTGGCAAAGAACCCTGCTTATCATTCAAAGACAAAGCACATTGATGTTAGTATCACTTTGTGAGGAATATGATAGAAGAAAAAAAGGTGTTGCTAGTAAATATAGATACTTTGAAGAATATTGCAGATGCATTAACAAAATCTGTGAGCTCTGAGAAGTTCTCTTGGTGTAGAGAAACAATGGGTGTTGCAGGGTTGGATAAATGACTAAGCTCTCCTGTGGCCCCCTGTGGAAAGAAAACAACAAGTGGGAGAATGTTGGGTTGTGTTATATTATTTCCACGACTACCTGCCCTAGTTAATCGGGGGGGAAACGGGGGGGCAACAGCCCCCCCTATCCAGGGGGTTTAAGGGGGGCAGGTAGCCCCCCTCTACGGGGTCGAGGGAAACACCCCAAGGAAAAAAAATGGACCCTATATTAGGTTGGGCGGACCTACCTATGGTTTTGTGCATGGTTTTCACACATGGTTTTGGACGCGATGGTTTTCGGTCCATGGTATTGGATGCTTCATTATGTATAAATATGTATTGTAACATTGAAAGGAACATAATGAAAAATCAAGCTGGTAGTCCCGGTTTTGGAATCCAAGGGAAAATCTTTGTGTATATGTGTTTTATGTGTTATGCTCTTGCATTGTTTATTTTTTGTGTTTTAGAATTCGTATGCAGGTAATGTCTGTACGGGATTAAAACCTACATTTGGAAGCGCACAGTAGAAAGGATGTCGCAGAGTACGAAGTGAACCGTGCAGTAAAGCAATGGAGCACAATGAAGATCGCGCAGCAAATTCACCGTGCAGCATCGGGGTTTCGTGGCAAATCCCCTTCCTTTTTGTAAAAGCATTAAAATATTTTAAATTTGTTGGTTTTGTGCCATAGTCCATTGTATTTCATAAACAATGGTATCGGGTCCATGGTCAGGTAGCAATGTAAATCCCTCAAGTAATAGTATATATAGGGATGAATAATAAATAATGAAGGAATAAATCAATCGAATTAAGGCAGATCTATGTTTATGTGATATTTTTGTGGTATGTATTTTGGAGGAAGGGTGACGCTCCGTAGTTGTGTGCATGGAGGCATGGGTCTGCAACTTAGTGCGCAGACACCCTGCAGCTATGTGCACAGGGAAGAACTATTTTTTGTACCAAATTCCATAGTATAAGCAATAGTTCTTGTGGACGTAGTCCCTCATTGGGATGAAACATGGTAAAATCTATGTCTCAAGTGTCTGTTTGCTTATTATCTGCACTTTATTTCAGTACTGAATAGTTTAGGAATGTTTATGACATGTTAAGTGATGAATGTAATTATGTGAAGTAATCTATATGTGTGAAGTAATTTGTGGATGTCAAGTTGCTTATAATAATTAAAGCATAAATAAAATACATATGTGCCACAGCACAGTACCCCTCCGATTGTAGAAACCTGGTTCTACAAACTCCCATAATCACTTTAGGTGAGAGTGCGGTCTGCTTGGAGTTCATTGTCAAGAGGGTCAGTGGTTGAGGATTTTGTTGGTGCACAACACACTTTGAACCTGGGCCCAGCCCACCTAAACCAACAAATGGTTATGTTGTTGGGCCCGAGATCTATTTGAGGGATATGTTTTGGCATCCATCGAAGAAAGAAATCCAAGAGTGGGTAGAACAAAAGGAACGAGAATTTGAAAATCAGGAGAATAGAAACCCTAAACTGTCATCTAAAAAGTGGTTACAACAATATATTTTTGAAGATCAGTACGAAATTTTCTTCGGTTCATTTCCTGTGGAGTTGTACGAGTGGATTTCAAGATTGATAGAGAGAAAGAATTGTTTTGAAGGAGACGAACCTAAGCATTGGACTCCATAATTGGTACAACAACTAAAGAACATTGATAACAGAATTTCAAGAGTTGTTGATTTATGGGTTGACAACATTTTAGGAGGATTTATTACTGATTTCGT
The DNA here is from genome assembly GCA_031772625.1 of Pinus tabuliformis. Lineage (NCBI taxonomy): Eukaryota > Viridiplantae > Streptophyta > Pinopsida > Pinales > Pinaceae > Pinus > Pinus tabuliformis. The sequence goes on along the minus strand of CM062820.1, from coordinate 773,506,542 downwards.
GGAAGATTCAACTGTGTCATACAATGAATATGAACAAAAAAATTTCAAGGGAATATGAGGTAAGTACTTGAGATATTTGAAATTCTCGATTAAAATGCTTTTGTGTGAAAAGGAAATTCTTCGAATGCAGTCGATTAGTAGATTATGTTTGGAAAAAGATCTGAAGAAGAAACTAGAACAATACAAAGTGAAAAAAGGTATAGAGTAGACACTAAGAAGATATCTCGTAGCAAAAATCTGAAGCTTTTCATAGAGACTAACTATAGCCCTCTGCTGAGTGAATCTGAAGGTGAAGGAAACCCCCTGAGAATCCTGAAGGAACTCCGCAGTATTCACCCTTTCAACCTAAAAGTAGGTAGAAGCCCGAAACTAGCCAAATTCAAACAAACCTTGGTTTTCACCACCCCCACTACCCCCCATCCCGTGCCCCTTACAAATCCCCCTCCCCTTGAGAAGAACAATGGTCGATGATATTAAGTTGACAATCTTTAAAGGAACTAGATCAAAGGATCCATAGCAGTTCTGGTTCTTATGCGAAGTAGTACGGACCGCGAAGCTGGTCCATGATGAAAATGTAAAAAAGGTGTAGCTTTCCACAACATTCAGAGATTGAGCATTAAATTTGTATATGAAATATTCGAGCAAGAAATTCAAGTCTTATTGAATCAGCATTGGTAAAAGAATTCAAGAAACCAAAATCCGAGTCGCAATGCATCACAAAACTAAAGGAGATCAAACAAAGGTCGACTGAGTCAGTATGGGAATTTGATCAAAGGTTCAAGGTATTGTTGGATCAGGTGAGCTTCGATATAGCTCCACAACAGCAAAAGGAATGGTTTATAGTTGTGTTGTTGCCACACATCATATTACCTTTGACACAGCAAAAAATAGAGACTCATGTCGAAGCTTTGGAGTTGGCAATGAAGTTAGAAGCTTTGTCGCTAGGTGATACAAATGAAGGTATGCAACAGATCTAGAGTCAATTGGAAAATTTGACTATGCAATTACAGGATATGAAGAAGAGTAAAGAAGTTCACAATGAAGTGTGGTGTACAAAATGATAAGCAGAAGGTCACTCTAAAGAGAAATGTCCTATTTTAAGAAATTACATAGTTAGTGGAGCACATAACTCTTTAAATGGTTGATCTAGTTTATGGTGCGAGATATGTAGAACTAGAGGTGACTATCGCTCTGAAGGTTTCTATTTGTTACAAAAATATGTGCAGACTGCGATGAATTTATTTTCAAAGTTATGTAAGTCAGTGGGGCGTGATGAAAATAATTGTCGATCCTGTGAATTGATGATGGATCATAGTGTTGATACATATAGAATGCAAGTTGAAGAACAAGGACATGAAGGAAGTGGAGAGCGTTGTGGTTGAGGCAACTATGTAGGATGAGGTCGAGGTGGCAGAGCTGGTCGAGGTTGAGGTCAGATTATTTGTTATAACTGCGGTCAGGCAGGTCACTTCGCAAGAGACTGTTACGATGTGTAAGTATTGAAAATCATTTGATCATGTAATAGAAGAGTGTCTGGAACTTATAGAGAAAATGCAAGAAAAGAAGTATCCACAGTCGACCCAGAACATCTACATGATGACCGCGGAACCAAGGACAGATGAACCTTGCATCAATATTGTAACAAGCAGTGGAGCTGTGATGGGAAATGACAAAGCAGATGGGAAGAAGGTAGTTGAAGATACATGGGTTAGAAATGTCGTGGAGAAAGCATCGATGTCTGATATTCACAAAGAAAAATAAGTTTTTATGGAGGTGAAGCGAAGCTTTATGGATGCAAGAGTTTCAACTTCTAGCTTGCAGTCAAAGCAGAAGAATAATAGCGACATAATAGCAGTTGCGACACAAGATATGGATCCAGTCATTTTAAAATATTTCTTAAAAACTTGTATGAAATTGTTACAAAACCATAAAGTTGTAGAAGGACTGTAGGAATTGATAGACTCTTGCGCACCTAAGTAGCGTGTAGTGAAATGCGCGAAGTAAATAATTTATATAGACAAAAGAGAATTGGAAATGAAATGAGGCTTGGTGCACAAATAGGAGAATATGATATGGACCAAGTTATTTGAGATCTAGGATCTAAAGCTAATGCCCTGACGAAGCAAACATGGGAACTAATGGGTAAACCAAATTTGCAATGGTAACCTATTCATCTGAGAATGGTGAATCAACAGAAGATTGTTCCTCTAGGAAGACTATTAGGCATTATAGTGGACATTGGAGGGGTGCTCACTACTACAAATTTTGAGGTAATAGAAATTGTGGATGACGGGAACCCCTATCCTTTATTACTTGGATTGGATTGGGCATTTTCCAACATGGCTATAATCAACTTGAAAAAGAGGAAAATGATATTTGAAAGCGACAATATGAGAGTGATCATTCCCTTGGATCCATTAGAAGCAGCAAGGTATATTGAACAAGTTAAAGAGGAGTACAACACAATTGATATAGATAACATCTATCAAGTGACAACCAAAGAAGAAGAGTGGATTAACCCCACTATAGATGGAAAGTTGAGTTGGGAGCATGACAACTCCTATGCTTCAGATTTAGAAGAAGAATTAGAAAATTGGGAAAATAGGTTACATGAAGTGTCTACAAGGTTATGTGCATGAGTGACTAAGTCACTTCGATGTATAACCTCTAAGGTATGTAATTTGCCTTACTACGATGGTTTGGGTGATATAAATATTTTTCTTGAAGACTATGAAGAACAGGTACTAGAATGTCAAAGATCATTAGCCCTAGATATATCCCTTAGAGCTACTCCTACTAGATGGTGTGGTACACATAAGAAGAACATAGGAACTTGGCAATAATGACGAAGGTTGATATGGGTAAGTTTTGTTCAGGTAGGCACAGAATTGACAGATAAATATGATGGTAAAATTGATCCTAGAGAGCACATCCAACTTTGCATGACAGCATGGAAGGAGATTCCATGAGAAGAATGGGTGCATGGGTTCATCCATACATTGGAGGCAATCCCTCAAAATTGGTATTCGAAAACAAAACTTTGACATGGTACTGTGAGCTGGGCAAGAATGGTTGATGGGTTTATATTGACATTTAGCTTTAAAGATAATTTTCCATATATAGATTCAACCCTTCAGATAGTTAAAAAGAAGATTTTTTAGAATGAAATTCCACTCATTTGGCAACCTAATTGGGCTATGTAGCTACATAATGTACTAGAATTCTACAGCATCATTGTTGAAGAACATGAAGACCCTCAAAATATTGACATTGTAGAATCCAAAGGCCACTGCGAAGTGAATGGACCTGATTTAGAAATATCTTATATAACAAAGCCATTGAAGACCAAGAAAATAAATATAGGATTAGAAGAGGAGCCAAAGTTTGCAACCATAGGAGATTATTGGGATGAAGACACAATCAAAAAAGTGACATATCTTTTGCATGAATACTAGTAGTTATTTCCCACTAAGTTTTCAGATATGAAGGGCATTGTAGGATATTTAGGAGCTATGAGGATTCCTATAAAGCCTGATGTGAAGCCAGTTAAGCAAAGGCCTTATAAACTGAATCCAAAATACAAAGAAAAAACTTTAGAAAATGATAGCAACTGGAATCATTGAACCTATGGAAGAATAGGAGTGGGTAAGTCCTATGGTAGTAGAATAAAATAAAACACTGGGTGAAATCAGGATTTGTGTTGTTAAGGAAGTTAAATGATGCATGTATACATGATTCATTCCCTACTCCTTTCACTAATGAAGTATTAGACAATGTAGGAGGTCAGGAAGCCCATTCATTTACAAATGGATTTTCAGGATACCATCAGTCTATTAGAATTTCACGAGAGGATCGACATAAGACCTCCTTCGCTTTAGAATGGGGTTCATATCAGTATACAGTGATGCCTTTTGGGTTGAAGAATGCCCTTGCCATATTTTCAAGAGTAGTGGTCACAGCTTTCAAAGAGTATATTCACAAGTTTTTGGAAGTATACTTCAATGAATGGACAGTGTTTGGGTTAGTGAAGAAACATGTTGTGAGCTTAAGGCTAATGCTCGACATATGCAGGTAGTAACAGATTTCTCTTAATATCAAAAAGTGTATATTATGTGTACATTTTGGTATATTGTTAGGACATATTGTTTGTAAGGAGGGATTGATGGTGGATCCTGCAAAGATTGCTATTATTGTGAATTTACCTCCACTGAAGACAGTTAGGCAGCTTCGCACCACACTCGGACATACAGGATATTATAGAAAAATTATCAAAGGATATGCGCAGATCATTGCGCCAATGGAAAACTTGTTGAAGAAATATGTAACATTCCTATGGAACGAAGAGTGTCAAAAGAGCCCCAACAAACTAAAAGAAAAGATGGTAACTGCACCTATCTTGGTTTTTCCTAGAATGGAATAAGGAATTTCATTTTCATGTGGATGCTTCATGCATAGCTTTAGGAGTGGTATTGGCACAACCTAGTCCTAGAGAAATAGATCACCCTATAGATTTTGCAAGTAGGAAATTGTCTAAAGCAGAAAAGAACTATACAACTACAGAAAGGGAAGGTCTAGCTATGGTATATGCATTACAGAAGTTCAGAAATTATTTGACGGGATAACATTTCAAGATGTTCACAGATCACTCTGCACTAAAATATTTGGTAAATAAGCTTGTTTTAGAGGAAAAAATTGCAGGTGGCTATTACTATTTCAAGAGTATGACTTTGAAGTTATTATTAATCCAGGAAGACTAAAGGTTGGACCTGATCATATGTCGAGGATAGAAATAGGAGAAGTACCAAAAAATATAGAGGATAATCTTCTTGATGCAAAGTTGTTTTTTATCAGAGTAGCAGTTGAGCATTTCACCGATATTATTCGGTTCTTAACCACAAGAATGGCCACTTCATAATACACTACGCAGAAGAAGAAAGAGTTGGTGGTTAAGGCAACAAATTTTTCACTGATAGCGGGGCATTTGTATAAATTGTGACCAGATGAAATACTGCGTAGGTATGTCCCTAAGCATGAAAGACAGATAATTTTAACAGAAGCTCATAGTGGCGCAGCTACTGGACATTATGTAGGGAAAGCCATTGCGCAGAAAATTTTAAGAGCAGGACTATGGTGGCCCACACTACACAAAGATGTAAAGGAATATTGTCGAGCTTGTGTTATCTACCAAAGAACATGAAAACCTTCAAGAAGAGATGAAATGCCACTAGTACCATAAGTAACATTGCAAGCTTTTGACAAATGGGTTATTGATTTTGTGGGACCAATAAATCCACCATGGAAAAAAACTGATGCGAGGTATATAATCACTACGACCAATTATCTGACTAGGTGGGCCGAAGCATAGCCTATGAAGGATTGCAGTGTAGAAATTGTTGTGAAGTTCATATTTCAGTATATTTTGTCCAGATTTGGGTGTCCAAATATATTGATGAGTGATAAAGGGTCACATTTCTTTAATCAAACCATTGAAGCATTAACTGAGGAATTTCAAGTTTACCACTAGAAGAGCACTCCTTATCATCCTCAAGCAAATTAAACTGTGGAAGCATTAAATAAGATTCTGGAGAATGAACTCACAAAAGTGTGCAATGTGAACAGAAATGACTGGGATCTAAGGATTCTAGTGGTGTTGTGGGCATATAGGACAACATGAAAGAAACTAATAGGACAGACACCTTTTAGGTTGGTATATGGACAAGAAGAAATCATGCCTATGGAATAAATTATGCCAAGTTTGAGAATTGCAGTCTTCACAGACATAGCAGACTCCGTTATAATGGAAGAAAGGATGGCACAATTACTTGCTCTTGAAGAAGGGAGCTTTATAGCAGGTTTTCATTAACAAGTGCAAAAAGCAAGGGAGAAAGACTGGCATGATAGGCACATCAAGAAGAAGACATTCTGAGAAGGAGATATTGTACTTGTATATGATAGCAAATTCGCGAAGTTCCCAAGAAAATTTAAAACACATTGGTTAGGATCGTATATCATCAAGCACATCTCTAATGGTGGTGCAGTTCAGCTCGCAAATTGAAATGGTCAGGTGATTCCAAGATGAGTGAATGGTAGCAGATTGAAGGTATACATGGATGAATTTGTCCCTGGAGCTTCACACTATAGGATGAAAGGAGAAGATTCTTAGTGCCACATGCAGTTGTAAGTGGGCATTCGGCTATAAACTACTTTGTACGAGGGAACTTCACGAAAGGAAGATTACTGCACAATATTCAGGAATATGTCAAAGTTTGAAATAACCGCGACAAAGGAAGGATTGTTGCACCACAAGGGAAGGTTCGTCGAAGTTCTCCGAAAATATGACCGTTGGAAAGAAAAAGTTGTCATTAAGAGGCACGAGAGAAACGAATTTATGAAGCACAATTGGTTGGATCTAACGCCACATCTCCATTGAATGAGCAATATCTAAGCTAATCATGGATTTCAAAATTCAAATTCATTAGAAAAGCCATGTCTCATTCCACATTTTACACTTTGATATCTGGAGAATTCAGTTTGAGAATTTGCGACCAAGTGTGAGACAAGTGTGTTGTTGTATGTCTGAGAGAAGTTTCGAAGAGATTGCTAGAGAGTTTGCAGAGAAAGGGCTAGCAGGCATCATGGAAGCCTAGATTGGTAAATCCATAGCATTAAGTGTACCTATGTCCCCAAGGCATGCGAGGTCGTCGTGAAAACAAGTAGCCACAAAAGAACAACCACAATGAAGACAAGAAAAGAGATCAGTTGAAGCCTCTGGAGTAGAGCTAAGGACATCCTCAAGAAAGAAGGTAGCAAAAGAGCAGCAGATAAATAACAAGCAGGATAAGAAACCTGCGGAAAAGGCAAAGAAACCAGTGCAGTAGAAAGAACCAGAACAAATCCATGAAAGTGAGGGGGAAGCTGAGATGCAGTAGATGGAGACAGAGGGCGCATAAATTCCCTCTGTGTTGCCACCATATTTTCCACCAAGGAAACTGGGTTCCGAGCTGACGAAAGATCCCAAAGACGTGAAATTTAGAACTTTCACACCAATGTTACCAGGAAAAGTACCATTCAAAGGAGACTTACTGAGAAAAATTATGCAGTTGAAGATGGAGGATTGGGATTACAATGACCGGAGTAAGTATTCGCAGTGCAAGCCAGGCAGTTACCTACAGCAGGTATACTATCCAGAGAGCAGAGTTACAAGGTTGGAGCCATACTAGTGGGCTCAGGGATTGGATAGATCGAGCTTCTTGAACATGTTAAACATGCCACACTTCGGTAGAAGCACATCTAACATAGCCTGTGTTCGACAGTTACTAGTATTAGTGCATGACGGATGCCTCTGGCTAGGGAAGAGGATCCTAATTGATGAAATGTTGATACGAAGGATTATGATATTTCCCAATTGTTAGTGACAGTTAGTTCAGCCTGTCACCAGTGATCAAATATGCTCTTACAAGGTGTTGTTAGGGTGTCAAATCAAATTTTTGTCCTTTCAGTGATTCTTCAAATAAAAATTTGGTCACTGGTTGTTGTGTCTAGGTCACTGCTACTCCCTTCACTTACTCATGGTATTCATCACCCATCATGGTCATTGTCTTCTTCGAGGTATCGTATTTTCATTTAAGTGTCTTAGGTCATGAAATAGTTAAATTCCTCATTTTAGGTCATGGTCTAGGGTTTCACTCCATGTGTCATCATGATACCATATGTTGCAAAAAACATGTCCATCATGTGATTAAATGGGTAAAGGGATTTAGCAACTTAGGGAAAGAAAAATAAAGGTAAAGGTAATGTTTTATTTCAAATAATACAATGTTGGAGTACATTACCTCACTTCATCATTTCTCATAGGGACATGTTTTCTTCAAAATATGTTTCTAACCAAATGAACAAGAATTTTACAAAAGTGAAAGAGGTTTGTGTCCATTACAGTACAATGAAAAAAACCTCCTTCATTTTATGCACATGTGTTATGATTTGAAATAAATGCCCAAAATACACTTGCTATGGGAGAGTTGTTGCACTTATGGATAGCTTGACTTCAAGGCAGTTTTTTAGGGATTTGGAGCAGGTGTTGGCAGTAATTAAGGACTCTAATGTGTAGCATACATACTAATATCTCCAATGGTACCTTCAGATCATGATTTGGATTAGTGGAAGGCATCCAAACTTGCTCTAACAGCTGGAGCTACTCTTTAGTCAGAGACACCCTGGGTTTTGGAGTGACCTTGGAAAAATCAATTTTTCTCCCTGATAGAGTTTCCAAATTGCATGCTTGAGGAGTCTATCTTATATTAAACTTCAATAGATTTCCAACGAGCTATCAAGTTCTCAATTTGGAGCAGTTTAAGGCCTCCAAATGTTGTTTGGAAGATGGTGTTGCGTTTAGGAGGTCGGGGTTGTGCTCAGGAACACTGCATAGCGCTTGGGCCAGAGTACCTCAAATTTGCCGGAAACTCACCCAAATTGATTTTTTAAGCTTTATCACCTATTTTCTTGTAATCCTATGCTCATCCACAAGTAAGTACACCACTTTACTTACCCTTTTGTTTTGCAAGATGAATTCAAGCCAAAGATTTCTTCAATTAGGGTTTCTAGTGAATTTCTCATGAAATGATGATAGGGTTGATGATGGTCATTTGTTTTCCTTGATTTCAAACATGTAAAATATTATCCTACACCTCTACACATGTTTAATATTCTATATGAACCACTAAAACAACCTCAGAAAAATAAATTACCTCACTAAAAGTGAAACCCTAGCTCTCCTACGGGTTTTGGGCACTTTTCCTAAAACCTTTGTTTTTCCCTTTACAAATACATTGCTCCCTCATTTCACTTCCTTTCATCTTTATTAGTTGTTCATAGTCCATATCCACCTCTTTCAAACTCCCTTTGCCATTTTTTCAACTCCAACTACCCATAATTTCATTTTTCACTCATCCCTCATTATTTTTTCCCCTTTCCTATCATCTAGGGTTTCAAAAATGAAATGAGATTGCTTCACCAAGCCATCATCAAGACACATCAACACAACCTATGGAAGTAGGGTTATCAAATAAATCTGAGGAGGTTCCCAAGGCACCTAGACCTAAGGTGACCAAAACATACCAGAGATGAAAAGGACTTGTGTTTTCTTCTCATGGTGAGAAATGGGCCAATCTTCATCGACAAATCAGGGACCAACAGCGAAAGATAAAGACACGGTTGAGCATGAGTTTGAGCTAGTTGATTCAGAGGCAAAGGATCAAACTTCGAGCATGTGGCAGATAATCAGAGGTAAGGACTATCATATCAAGGAGCTCACAATCAATATGTGTTATGAAACCAGCTCAAGAAAAGATAGATCAACACCTTAGAATTCAGCCTCTTCGAGGGGGCAACCTCCTTTACATTACATAAATGAACAATTCTTTGATGATACAAATGACAAAACCTCCTTTCTATATATAGGAGTATGAGTCACAATATAATCCAGCCGACCTAACCATAATAATATAAAGCCACAAAAATAACAATAGAGGGATTCTATGGGGCACATAAATAACAATATGGGGGTAATAGGGGCACAACAATATAAATAAGGGGTATAACTACAATAGTAATGGGGTAATCACTAGTATTATAGGGACCCAACATGCCCCTCTCCTTCAAAAAAGTGTTGTCCTCAACGCTTGAGTAGTTTTGGATACTTCTGCATAAAATTCTCATCCTCCCATGTGGAATCTTCAGCGGATAAGTTCTTCCACTTGATAAGATACTCTGAAATTGATCGATTTCGTAGATGTCGAGTTCTTTTTTCTGTGACTGCTTCCGGTTCCAATATAATTTTTCCTTCCTCGTCAAGTTCTGGCAATATTGTTTGAACTGGGAGCTTGTCTCCTATAACCTTCTTTAAACATGAAACATGGAAAACTGGGTGCAATCGAGAAGCTGCAGGAAGCTCCAATTTGTATGCCATAGTACCAATCTTTTGCAACACCTTGTACGGACCATAATACTTTGGTGATAATTTATTATCCTTCTTAGCTTGCTTTAGGGACATTTTCTTATATGGTTGTAGCCGTAGGAATACCCAATCACCTACATCAAAACTTCTTTCACTGCGATGTTGATCTGCCTGTTGTTTCATTCTATTTTTTGCCAACACGAGGTTATCCTTTAAGAGTTGGAGGACTTGTTGTTGATGTTCGATGTGATGTTCCACTGCCTGAACCTTAGAATTTTCTCTTAAATATGATGTGATGGATGGTGGTTGATACCCATAAAGTGCCATAAATGGGGTCATTTTTGTTGCTGTATGGAAGGAAGTGTTATACCACCATTCAGCCAGAGGCAACCATTTGACCCATTGTGTCTGTTTATCAGATACAAAGCAACGAAGATTCTTCCAAACATTTTTTTACTATCTCAGTTTGCCCATCAGATTGAGGATGATAAGATGAGCTATGAGCTAACTGAGTACCAAGACAAGAAAATAATTATGTCCAAAAATTTCCAGTGAAAATGGGATCTCTGTCACTTACAATAATCTTTGGGTTTCCATGTAGCTTTTGAACTGTTTCCATAAATGCAGTAGAAACTGTACTGGCTTTAAATGGATGTGATAATGCACAAAAGTGTGCATACTTGGTAAGTCTGTCAACTACCACCATGATGACACTCTTTCCCTCAGACTTGGGTAAACCTGTGATAAAATCCATTGAAACCTCCTCCCAACGTTGGCTTGGAATGGATAAAGGTTGTAATAGACCCGGTGTCTTAATTGTTTCAACTTTATTTTGTTGGCAAACCAAACATTCCGCCACAAACTTTTGAATATCTGATTTAAGGCCATCCCAAAAAAATTCCTTCTTAACCCTGTGGTAAGTTTTTAAAAATCCTGAGTGCCCTCCTAAGGGAGAAGTGTGCAATTCCATAAGAATCTTTTGTTTTAGCTGGGAATTCTTACAGAGGTATAAGCGATCTTTGTACCATAACGAATCATTTTGCCAGCTAAATGTATCAGAAGTACTGGAATCTTGTTGTAGCTTTCGAATAAGTGCCCACACTTCTTCGTCATTCTTCCATTCCTCCCTTGCTTCGTTTATCCAATCTGGTTGGATAATAGAAATGGCACACAACAATGCTTCCACATCCTCATCCTTTCTTGAGAGTGCATCTGCCACCACATTTTGCTTCCCTTTTTTGTAGATGATTTCAAAGTCATAACCCAACATCTTTGTGACCCACTTTTGTTGCTCTTCAGAGGATAATCTTTGTTCTAAAAAGTATTTAAGGCTATCATGATCTGTTTTTACCTTGAAGTGTCTTCCCATTAGGTAGGGTCGCCATTTCTTAAGTGCATGGAGTATTGCCAACATTTCCTTCTCATAAATAGCTTTGCTTAAAAACTTTCCCTTGATTGGACGACTTTCAAAAGCAATGGGTCTTTCATCTTGCATTAGAACAGCACCAATTCCATTTCCTGAAGCATCACATTCCACAATAAAGGTTTTTGTGAAGTCTGGTGTAGCTAAGACCGGTGCTTGGCACATTGCCTCTTTAAGATGTTCAAAGGCCTTTGTTGCTTCTGGAGTCCATGAAAATGAATCTTTCTTCAATAATGTTGTTAGAGGTGCTGCTATTCTCCCATAATTCTTAACAAACTTGCGATAATACCCTGTCAACCCAAGAAATCCTCGCAGATGCTTTATGGATGTGGGGATTTTCCATTCCTTAATGGCTTTAATTTTGCTAGGGTCTACCTTAACTCCTTCATGAGATACAATATGACCCAAATATTCCACCTCCTGGACTCCAAAGAAACATTTGGATCTTTTTGCATATAATTGTTTCTCCTCCAATAGTTGTAGCACCCTGTCAACATGTTCAACATGATCCTTCCAAGACTTGCTGTAGATTAGTATATCATCAAAAAATACTAACACAAATTTTCTAAGGAATGGTTTGAAAATTGAATTCATCAAACCTTGAAATGTTGAAGGTGCATTGGTAAGGCCAAAAGGCATGACCAAAAATTCATAATGACCCTCATGAGTTCTAAATGTCGTTTTCGGAATGTCTTCAATCTTCATTCTGATTTGATGATATCCCGAACGAAGATCCAACTTGGTGAAGTAAATTGATCCATGAATCCAGTAATTCATCAATGACAGGAATGGGGAACTTATCTTTAATAGTGAGCTTGTTGAGCTCCCTATAATCTGGACACATGCGCCATGATCCATCCTTCTTGTGCACCAATACTACTGGAGCTGAGAAAGAACTTTGACTCGGTTGAATTATACCAGCCTCTAGCATTTCTGCAACCATACGTTCAATTTCACTTTTTTGGACATAGGGATATCTGTACGGCCTGATGTTTGGAGGAACACTTCCTGGAATCAGATGAATAGCATGATCATGATCACGCATAGGTGGGAGACCTTTGGGAGTCTCAAATACCTTGGAATGATTGTCCAGGACTTTTTGGAGATCTGGAGAAATAGATGATTCCAATGTGGAAACATCTAGCGAACATAATTGTGCAATTACACCTCTTTGCTCCTTTTTTAGAAGCTTTGTCATGCCATTAGAGCTGATTATCTTTCCTGGTTTCCCTGCAATACCCCTTAATTCAACTTCCTTTCCTTCCACAGAAAATTTCATGAAAAGTTCTTGAAAATTAAAAGCTATTGTACCCAAGGATTGTAGCCATTGGACTCCTAGTACAACATCAGCACCTCCCATTGGAATGGAAAGCATTGGGCTAGTCAATACATATTCTCCCATGGATAGCTTGATATTATGGCACTTTCCAGAGAAATTTATTGTTCCTCCATTTGCAATCATCACTTGACACTCTGGTGCTGGATATAGGAAGCAATTCAATTCTTTTGCTACCCTACAATGAATAAAATTGTGGGTGCTTCCTGAATCAATCAACACTATTACCTTTTTCTTCTTGATTTGTCCTTCTATCTTGATGGTTTGAGGAGTGGTAATTCCCGCCAATGCATTACAAGATATGGTCGGATTTATTTGTTCTTCATCTAGGCTTTGTTCCTGGAGTATATCCTCTTCTTTTGACCTTTCTTGCTCCTTTTCTTCTTCCTCTTCACAATCTATGTAGAATAATTTCTTCTCAGCACACTTATGACCTTTTGTGTATTTGCTATCACAATTGTAACAAAGCCCTTTTGCTCTTTTTTCTTCCAATTGTTGTGGTGTCAACCTTGTAGGTTGTGGAAGACTATGGGCAACAACACTTCCGTCTTTATAGTTGTGAATGGTATGCTTCCTAGTTGCCATAATTTTGCTTTCCATTTTTCTTGCTAACCTGAATGCCTTCTCTAATGAATCAGGTTCCCAAAGGCACACATCATGTTGGATATTATCCTTTAAAGACCCTATGAACACATCAATCCTATGCTCCTCTGGAATATCTTTTACCCTTATGTTCAATTTTTGGAACTCCTCAATGTGCTCCATTATTGAACCCTTTTGTTTGAGACTTATCAATTGGCTAAAAAAAGTGTTGCTTTTTGTATCCTCATAATGTGCTATCAATTCTTCCGTAAAAATTGCCCAAGTGATAAATTTTTTACGAGAACAAAGCCATTGATACCATACAAACTGATTTGGTTCCAAATATACAGTTGCCATACGTACCTTTTGTGCGTTTTGCACATTATTGAGATCGAAGAATTGCTCCATCTGTAATATCCATGTGGCGGGATCCTTGCCATCAAACTTCCTCATATCGATTTTTGGAATATGGTGATTCTTCGATCCAACATTAGCATCTATGGAATCATGATTACCATTCCTTTTGTTCTCATCACGAGTTTCCTTTACTACCTTTTCACCATTAGTAAGTATTTCTTGTAGAAAATTTGTCAAATTTGTCTTCAAATCTGCCATGCCTGTCTTCAAATTTGTGTTCAAATCTATCTTCAAATTGTTCATCTTAGCTTCCATGCCATTCATCTTAGCTTCCATGCCATTTATCTTAGATTCCACGCCACTTATCTTAGCTTCTGTTAGCTTTTGTGAGCGTGACATTTGTTGCACTTGTTCTTGTAATTTTGATATATCATGTAGCATTTCTTCCTCTTCTACATGAGTCATGCTAGAGCTTTCAGGTTCCTTACTAGGTGCTTGCATTTTCTTTCCTCGGGGCATCAGTTACCGATAATAATTCTTTACTATGCCCTTTGAATTCCGTTAAACCAAGCTAACACAAAAATTAAAAAAAAACTACACACATTTTTTCACTTTATAGAAGCCTGATATTGAATCTGATGTATCTTTGTAATTTCAGATCATCCAGTTCTAAAATTGCGACCTGTAGTAGCCTTCTGCGTCCTCTTTCCAATGCCACAAGTCTGACCCAAATTGGATTCTCCAAGGAAGAGTTATGTGAAATCTCCCACAGTGACTTGCTTTTAGACTAGTTCAGTAGAGCGAACTTGTACAACGTGCCATGAGTCACTGTTTCAACCTTTGAATCTGAAATATGCATAGAAGAAACTATAGTCCATCCTCTTTCTGTACCTTTTTATGAAACTTCAATCCGATCCCCAGAGAGAAAGTTATGACTATTTTCCCCAAGTCACCTGTTTTGAATGTAATTCAGGAGTCTACAAAAATACCAACTTCCTCAGATCATATCTCCGCAAATATCACGCAAAAATCTCTGAAATTTGGACCCAAGGTTCAGCGTAATTTCTTCTCAAATGGGTTTTTTTTGAGACTTCTGAAACATCACAGAAAAAAGGTTATAGCGAAAATTCCATGATGACCTGTTTGGAGCAGCGAAACCCTAGAATCCAAAGCTCTGATACCAAATGTTATGAAACCAGCTCAAGAAAAGATAGAAAAGATAGATCAACGCCTTAGAATTCAACCTCTTCGAGGGGGCAACCTCCTTTACATTACATAAATGAACAATTCTTTGATGATACAAATGAAAAAACCTCCTTTCTATATATAGGAGTATAAGGAGTCACAATATAATACAGCCGACCTAACCATAATAATATAAAGCCACAAAAATAACAATAGAGGGATTCTATGGGGCACATAAATAACAATATGGGGATAATAGGGGCACAAAAATATAAATAAGGGGTATAACTACAATAGTAATGGGGTAATCACTAGTATTATAGGGGCCCAACAATATGGAAAGAGAAAAATATGTCACCTCATTCCTTGAACAAGAGAATAGTCAGCTCAAAGCAAAGGAATTGAATGTGGAAAAAGAAAAAGCTAAGTTATTGCAGCAGGTTGGAAAAGGCAAGGAGTTCATAGAATCAAGCGAGCCTGAAGGATCAAACTCTTAAACAAACTCTCCATGAAGTGTTTGAGCCTGAAGGAGCAAACTCTTAAACAAACTCTCCATGAAGTGTTTGAGTTTCACCTTCTCACTCTCACCTGTTGGATGAGAGAATCTTGGATTCAGTTCCTCTACCAAGGAATTCAACTCCTGAAGGTGGGAAAGTGGTATAAAAGAGTCTATATGTATCATTTCTCTTAAGGAGAAGAGGTTTTAACTTTTTGTGAAGGAAGCTTGCATGTAATAATCTTTTCAGCTAATATAGAGACAGGTTGCAGCTATTTTCAAGGAACTCTAGCCCAGTGAGTTCATGGTGCTTGTACTTCATTCTTTTTGTTTTATAATGGTATAAACATCTTTATCTACATTATATCTCTTCTTTATATGGATGCCTTACAGTAAAATACACAGAATTCTTGTTTTTCAAGCTCTGTTATCTAGTTTTCATAGCTATGTGTATGTCTTCCTAATCTAATGAAATCATGTTTACTTATGTTCATTAGTTTCTTCCACACTATATCTTTTATACTACACTGACAACATTCAAAATACACCTGGCTTCTGATATCTAGCTCCTTCTCATATTTGCTCCTGCACTCCTACAGCCTAGACCTATTCATTGCTCCAACCCATAAGTTCAACAAACCCTAAAAACCAAATTTTCACAAAAAAAACAAACAAATACACATATCTAGCCTAAAATCCATTTGCTTTAAAGTCATATCGCTGATAAGAAACTTAGAGAGATCCCTCTCATGGTCAGTAGGGCTAGCTATTGAGCTGAAGTGGTTTGAGGTTACCCTTCTCGATTTCCTTTTCATCCTAGGAGATTGTAATGACTAACATTTTTGGCGCCATTGTCGGGGAACGAAAGATCATATCTTCCCTGGGAAAGAACGACAAGGATCATATTTGATTGTTGATGGTGAACAATGATCAGACACAAGAAATGTTGTGCATCTTTCACCTAGCAACTCTAGTGTCGAAGAATCCAAAGGTTCAGAAATTTCATGGCGACTCCACTGTTCAAAAACCGGTAGTTTGAAGAACTTCTTGGTGACTTAATTGTTTTCAAGGTGGATTCAACTACTTGAAGGTATGCTCCTATGGATCGAGCTCATATTCATGGCTTTCCAAATCGAATTCCTTATATAAATTGGCAAACAGGGCAGCCAAAGTTTAAAGGTCAGGATGGAGAAGATGCTCGTTTGCATTTGATCAAATTTCATTCTCATATTCACAGATTAAAGGCTAAGTTTCCTGAAGATTGTATGATGAATATTTTCATTGCTACCTTGGAGGAAACGGCGAGGAAATGGTATGAGAGACTACCATCTACTAGTTTATATTCTCTAAAGGATTTTCATTCAGCTTTCTTTCAACATTATCAAAGCTGCAATTTTTCCTTATCAATGATGGATAGATGTTGTGAGATTTCTAAAAATTTCATTAAATTCCATGAAAATTCCTACGGGGATGAAGAATTTATGGAAGAAGATATATTAGAAGCCCTTTATGATTTTTCCTCCCAACAAGAATCAGCAGCTTCCTCCTTGGATGAAATGGACTGGGATCAAAATAGAGAAAGGCCTACTCCTGATCTTGAAAATGAAAATCACCAAGCCAATGTTGATCTCTATAAAACTCAGTGTTCTCCTCTATCTGAAGATGAAATTGATTAGCTCTTGAAAAACCATGTTACAGACCAAGTTAAGGCAGGTTTGCAGGGCTCACAAAGTCAAGATTGTGTGAGTGAAATTTCTTCCATCATTGAAAATGAAAATCTAGGTTTAAATGATGACAGTCATGAGACTGATGAAACTATACATGAAGTTGTTGTGATTAAGCCAATTTGTGATGTAGATTTCCTGCAAGGAGATCAGCTAACAAAGATTGTTTTCTTTCATGAAAAGGATAGAGCTGGCCTGTTTAATAATCATGAAGAATGTGTTTTGTTCAAGGATGATTTAGAATATGAAATAGAAGAGTATGAGTCTGAAATAGACAGTATGCCAGAGATATAATCAGAGTTACTCATGCTTGAGAAATTTACAGCCAACACTCAGGAGGCAGAAAGTCATATTTCCTTATGCCTTCCTGTGGATCAACAAACAAGTATTCTTTCAGATCAAAAAGAAAGGAGTACTTGTATATTTGTTGGATTTCAAGAGAAGGTAACATTTCAGATTTTTGAGGATCCTTACACTGATTTGTTGCAGCCATCTGGAAAGATGAATTTTCTTGTATTTATGGATCATGAGCACATGTTCAGTGGACACTTGGAGTTTCCTATCTTTTGTTTTTTGTACTTGCTCAAGGAAAATACGAGCAAGATTCAAATAAGTAGCCATTTGCCAGATTGGTTACATTGGAGAGATCATTACACATGATTGTATATACATTTTCAGCAGGTTGGAAATTATCATCAGAATTTTGAAGCCCAATGAGAAGGCCATAAGACTTCTATGATCAGCTGTTTTTTTATTTTTGTTAAAAAAGTTGTAAAGTCAGTTTTTCAGTCAATATGTTTTTTATAATCGAGTCAGTCAGTTAGTCAGTCAATTTTCAGTTTGAGTTTAGTCTTTTCATTCTGAATCCATGCCCAATGGATAAGGCTACTTGGTCTACAGTGTTCTTAACACCTCCAAGGAGCTTCCATCCCCAATTGGAGCCAATGTTAGTGACAGTCAGTTCAGCTTGTCACCAATGATCAAATATGCTTTTACAAGGTGTTGTTAGGGTGTCAAGTCAAATTTTTGTCATTTCAGTGAGTCTTCAAATAAAAATTTGGTCACTGGTTGTTGTGTCTATGTCACTGCTGCTCCCTTCACTTACTCATGGTCTTGATCAACCATCATGGTAATTGTCTTCTTCGAGGTATCATATTTTCATTTAAGTGTCTTGCATCATGAAATGGTTAAATTCCTCATTTTAGTTCATGGCCTAGGGTTTCACTCCATGTGTCATCATGATACCATATGTTGTCAAAAACATCTCCATCATGTGATTAAGTGGGTAAAGGGATTTAGAAGTGTAGGGAAAGAAAAATAAAGGTAAAGGTAATGTTTTATTTCAATAAGACAATGTTTCAGTACACTACCATGCCTCGTCATTTCTCATTTCTCATAGGGACATGTTTTCTTCAAAATATGTTTCTGACCAAATGGAGAAGAATTTTACAAACGTGAAAGAGTTTTGTGTCCATTATAGTCCAAGGAACAAAAACCTCCTTCATTTTATGCACATGTGTTATTATTTGAAATAAATGCCCAAAATACACTTGCTACGAGAGAGTTGTTGCACTTATGGACAACTTGACTTCAAGACAGTTTTATAGGGATTTGGAGCAGGTGTTGGCAGTAATTAAGGACTCTAGTGTGTAGAAGACATCCTAAGATTTCCAATGGTACCTTCAGGTCATGATTTGGATAGTGGAAGGCATCCAAAAGTGCTCGGAAAGTTGGAGCTACTCTTTTGTCAGAGACACCCTAGGTTTTGGAGTGACCTTGGGAGAATCATTTTTTCTCCCTGATGGATTGTCCAAATTGCATACTTGAGGAGTCTATCTTATATCATACTTCTGGAGCTTTCTAACGAGCTATTAACTTCTCAATTTGGAGTAGCTTAAGGCCTCCAAAAGTTGTTCGGAAGATGGTGTTGCGGTCAAAGACACTGTGTTGCGCTTAGGAACACTGCGCTACGCTCAGGAAGAACACTTGGGCCAGAGTACCTCAAATTTGCCAGAAACTCACCCAAATTGATTTTTTAAGAATTCTCACCTATTTTCTTGCAATCCTAAGCTCATCCACAAGTAAGTACACCACTTTACTTACCTTTTTGTTTTGCAAGATGAATTCAAGCCAAATATTTCTTCAATTAGGGTTTTTAGTGAATTTCTCATTAAATGATGATAGGGTTGATGATGGTCATTTGGTTTTCTTGATTTTAAACATGTAAAAT
Source organism: Pinus tabuliformis (assembly GCA_031772625.1). Lineage (NCBI taxonomy): Eukaryota > Viridiplantae > Streptophyta > Pinopsida > Pinales > Pinaceae > Pinus > Pinus tabuliformis. Next base: position 773,487,257 of record CM062820.1, on the reverse strand, counting down.
CTTATCCTACACCTCTACACATGTTTAATATGTTATATGAACCACTGAAACAACCTCAGAACATTAAATTACCTCACTAAAAGTGAAACCCTAGCTCTCCTATGGGTTTTGGGCACCTTTCCTCAAAACTTTGTTTTTCCCTTTACAAATACGTTGCTCCCTCATGTCACTTCCTTTCATATTTATTAGTTGTTGATAGTCCATATCCACCTCTTGCAAACTCCCTTTGCCATTTTTTCAACTCCGCCTACCCATAATTTCATTTTTCACTCATCCCTCATTGTTTTTTCCCCTTTCCTATCATCTAGGGTTTCAAAAATGAAATGAGATTGCTTCACTAAGCCATCACCAAGACACATCAACATAGCCTATGGAAGTAGGGTTATCAAAAAAATATAAGGAGGTTCCCAAGGCACCTAGACCTGAGGTGACCAAAACATAACAGAGATGAAAAGGACTTGTGTTTCCTTCTCATGGTGAGAAACGGGCCAAGCCTTTTTCATCGATAAAGTAGGGACCGATAGTGAAAGATAAAGACACAGTTGAGCATGAGTTTGAGGTAGTTGATTCAGATGTAGAGGATCAAACTTCAAGCATGCGACAGACAATCATAGATAAGGACTATCATATTAAGGAGCTTACAATCAATATGGAAAGAGCACAATATGCCATCTCATTCCTTGAACAGGAGAATAGTAAGCTCGAAGCAAAGGAATTGATTATGGAAAAAGAACAAGCTAAGTTATTGCAGCAGGTTGTAAAAGGCAAGGAGATCATAGAATCAAGCGAGCCTGAAGGATCAAAAGGGAATGGAAAGAGGAAAAGGCCAAGAACAAGAGGCCTAAAGAAGGCATTGCAAGAAGAGCAAGAGTGCATGTTGTTGAATGACGACCTTGACCTAGTGTCAGGCGGAAAGAGTCGATTGTGCGGACACAACCAACCTCCCTAGGAGCCTAAGACTCTCTAGTGACAAACAAGACAAACAAGAGAAATCCTTCTCTAAACATGCATTTACTATACGGGAAATCAAGTGTTTAGATCCTACCTATAATCCAACCCTGTTGTAGCAGTCCTGCTCCGCTGATCCGGATGAGCTCCTCCTTCACTTTGAAACCTGCATACACTAACAATCAAACGATTAAATAGCACTTGATAATCTCATAGAATAAAACATATTTAACACATAGACCAAGGAGTACATGAAACAACTCATAAATAACAAGTTATTGAGAAGAATGGACTCATTTGCATTAATAGGTAACAAAAGGAACAAATAAAACCTGAGCCTTGGTGTTGTGCAAGTCCCTCCCAGGGTCCATCAAGAGTTCTCCTTTACTTTGACAAAGCTCACCCACTTCCAAATAGAACAAGCAAAGATGGAAATCTCTCCTCACAAGCTTCTAAATGGGAGTCCTAATTCCTGCAGCATTTACCCTTAGAAATGTATAGCTTTCAACCTCCCCTCCTTCTGGCCCAATGGCTGTATTTATAGTGCTCAAGAGGAAGTTAATCAGGTCCACCATCAATGGGATAATCCCCTCTTTGGATGGGATAGCTCCCTTATTGATGGGATAAGTTCCTCTTTGGTAGGAGTGCATGAACCATCTGGAGGCGCTCAATACACGTCGAACAACCTTCTAGAATGCTCTAGAAATGACCACAAGTGACTTTTTAAAGATGAAACTTGCGCATTTTAACCTTTACAGGGGGACGCACCTGCCCCTTTACATACAGAGCGTCCAAAGACGCAGCTTTTGTGAACATTGGGTGCGTACCCGTAGGTAAGGTTGAGAGAACCTGCGTCCCCAGAGATAAATACATTTAGAAAGACTTTCTCTCTTTTTTGGAGTTTCACATGGAGAGAAGAGGCATAAGACTTGCCTAAGAGGGTAGCATGACTGTTGATAAAGCCATCCTAACTGTAAATAGTCATGGTGACATTTTTTAGTGTAACAGATTGCCCCCTAAAGTGCGAAGCCTGAAATAGATTAGGGTTTTGTATTATCTAGGAAGGGTGAAGCGCTTTATCATTTCAAAGATTATCTCGTGGAGAGCCTGGTCAGAACCTGCAATTTTCAACACAAAATACATGTATAAGATTATATCATCACTGAGGTAGGCATTCCCACACTCAGATTAAAACTTTAACTAATAGACTAACTACTCTGATACAGGAATGATCTTGCAGTACATCATAATCATAGACTTTTGTAGACACAGTATGGGCGCAGCCATCTGTTTATGATTAGTCTACTTAGATAATGAATACAAAACTCCTTGCAGCCTGGATAGTGGAAACTAGATCCAGGGTCTTCATTTCTACTTCTCGAATTGGTACGATTCTAGCCATGCGAATAAATGAGTTGATGTCGAACATGGTAGAAACCACTTGATTACCAGTCGATGATGTAAACTGTTAACAAGCGTGAGAGAGACCACCAGTAATGTCAATGGTTCTCAAAGTACCCAGTACAATCCATGAGATGTGAATGAATGAGTTGATGTCGAACATTTCACGGAATCCTTTGATCGAAAGTCAATGATGTAAACTGACGTCAAAGGCGAGAAACCTGCCATTGATGCATGCAGACTTCAAGGTACTGACGATTTCTAAGTCATCTCTCTAGATAATGTGCTGATGTCGATAGAAAGCGACCTGTTGCAGGCAAGCCCGCAACACGAAATCATTGTTCAAGTTGAAGAAATGTTGCTGTAAGGACTGACTCAGGGATGGTCAAATGGATGACAAGTATTTTGCAGATGAAAGTTTTGCTTGCAGACCTCTTGAACACATAACGACACAACAGATGGCTTGGTGATAAACGACTCAAAGTTAATCCCCAGAACCCGGCTGAAGACTTTCAAAGTGGTTTGATCAACTGTGAGGTAAAGGATTTCCCAACCCAGGTGAATGAAAAAGTGTCGTGTTCAAGAGTGGTAATAAAGTTTCTTCTGAGACAAAAGGTAACAAATAGGCTCATTCTTCTCTCTTTTCCCCCACCATTTCTGGCAAGTACCTCTTTATTTTTAACAAGCTTGAGGAGGATAACATATGCTTGATTATAAGCTCATCCTTCAGATGAGTCCAACCTAGTTTTGATTCGAACCCTAGGAAGGAGTGGTTCGTTCCTGTTTGTAATTGAACAGGTCCTTTACTGTGAAATGTTTAACGAGCCCAGTATAGGAGAAACTCGGCGTTTTTCAATTTTAGAGAGTCTGAAAAACTTAAGAAGACTCCAAGTTGAACTTTTTCGTAGATTTGTGTCCCTCAAGCCCGAAAAAGTATAAAATAATACCTAGGGGAACCGCTTGATCTTGCGACCAAGGAGTACTTTCATAATTAGTGTCACTGACCTGAAAAGTAAAAAGCGATCAAGGACACGTCGTTTTATTTCCGTATCGAGTTTGAAACGACAAAAACCCGGCAACCTTTTCCTGATTTTACAGTCAGAAAAGAGCTATAAGGGGACCGTCTTTTAATTCCGTTTTAACGAGTGTAAAAGAAACGCTCGGAAATCTTTTCATTTTTTAGGAGTCAGAAAAGGGCTAAAAAGATGACTCTGATATTTTGGTTCGTGAAAAAATGACAATTTTCCCTCTAAGTCCCTTTGTCCTGCACAAAAACAACACATTACTCATACCTGTTTAAGATAGGCAAAAATACATCGAAAAACATCCTTCCATGGTGAAAAATGAACAAATTCATCCAAAAAACCTATAAAAAGACTTTTTACCATGTCATTTTACCATTTTACTGTTGAGGTTGAAAAAAGGGCTTTTGGCAAGAAACTTCCCGTGGTCGCTGCGGAAAATCCGACCGTCAGAATCGAACGCCGTCTCTTCCAGGTATTTTACAACATCCTACTCTTCAATTTCATCCGATTAAAATTGTATTTTAGGTTTTAGTTTTGTTTTTTGGGGGGGTTTAGGTTTCAAAATGCGCTCTGCGGTGGACGCAGGTGCCCTTCGGGTGACCTGCGTCCCCCGACTTTTTCCTATACAGGAAAAAGGTCGGGGGACGCAGCCCACCTTCAGGCCAGCTGCGTCCCGACACCCTGTGTTCTAAACGCGGGGTGCGTCCTCCGTGAAATGCGGAATTTGAAACCCCAATCCTCACAAATAACCATTCAAATTTCCCCAAATTAATTCTAATCATTGTTTCTTGGTGTGTAGGGCACCCACCATGTTGGATTGGAGAGAAAGAGAGCACGAGGACATTGATTTAGCTGCAATTGAACATCAACCTTCCATTGATGCCCTAAAAGCATGCGGGCTATATAAATACTGGGCCATACCTGGCATGAGGGCTCAGGTGAGATTCTTAGAATGGCTGGTTGAGAGATGGAACGTTCAAGAGCAATGCTTTTACATAGGAGGGCACCAGCTCGAGATAGAGCCCTCTGATGTATACTTTCTCACTGGCTTGCCAAATAGAGGCGAGCAACTCAATCTAGCCGGGACTAGGCCGGGTGGCCAATCCCTTGCTAGTCTCCGGGAAGATTGGTGCACACCCAATGCACACCATGCGAAAGGCGTGGAAATCAAACACATCTCTCTGCGTGAACTCAAAGTTATAGCTTTCACGGTTACCAGAATTTGCGGCGCAGCCGCTTTACATATTGCTTCCGGGTCCCAAATGCGGATGGCGATTGACTGTTACCAAGGCACCATTTTCAACTGGTGTGATGCTGTGTCGGCTAATATGAAGAGCCAACTGACTAAGGCAAAGAACGGACGACTGAAAACCTTTGGATATGGGCCTTTAGTCGTGAGCTTTGCCTTAGAGAGAGTTCCGATGCTAATCCCTCAGCAACTCACTGTTGATATCTTGGGTCCTCGGGAGCCAAAGCTGGTACGATGGGTTGCGGTGATGGCCCGGCATCCTGACGAGGGCGCGGCGGTTGTTCGATTCACTGATAGTTATTTTCACTGGTTAGAGGACCAGGTTTTTTCGATCCAGGACTTTCCGTATGCCGGAGTAGATTTTCGAGGTGATCCGGACACGGTTCTTCCACAGGGAGAACAATGGGACGACAGAGGTACTTTATTTTTCACAAGTTTTCAAATTATGTATTTTTTTTTTGTTTTTTATATATATCGTCTCAAAACTGACAGTAAAAATTTTCAAAATGCAGATGTTGGTCCACAGCGCCCAGCCAACCTCCGGCCTTTTGAGAGGAGACATCCAGTTGCACCGGTACCGGCCCCACAGGACGCGGCTGCAGAGACACTAGCTGAGTTGGAGCAGGATCTAGAGCATCTGACGGCGGATATGCCTGAGACTACCATGGATGATATTCCTATCAGACTTCAGCGCTATGTAGTCGCAGTCCCTGGACCGTTTAGGAGATTTTTGCGTAAGGTAGCCCGTGCAGTGGTGTCGTATAGGGAGCACCACCAGTGATTGGCTAGTCACTTTGTAGACACATGTGACATTTTTGACTTTTTGTACTTTATCATTTTTTCCGATCATAAGGTGTTTTTCAACCTATGATCGAAGACGATGTATATTTTTTGACACACTCCTATCTATATATATATCACTATTATCGGCTTATCTTGTTTAACATATGTGATGAAATGCTTTTAAATTTACTTGCATGATTTATCGTAAATGTCTGTCCAACACTCAAGAAGCAATTGCATCTGCTAATGTATTTAAAGACCTTGGAATATGCTGATATTCAATGTAATCAAATTCACGTTCCAAGAGACGCACTCTCAAAAACAACCTTAATAACACAGGATTTCTAATGGCATAAACTCTATTAAGTTGTAATACAACAAGTTCAGAATCTAACCTCACTATCAAACGTCGAATTCCAAATGAAATAGATTCGGATAATAATTCAACCACTGCACTGTATTCTACAATGTTGTTCGTTGTTTGACCGAGGCTTACCCCATGCATAGAAACTAACTCGTCAGAGGGTGAATAGATAACCCAAGCTGCGGAAGAGATATTCTGTGTACTACGACAAGCACCATCAGCAAATCCAATGTATGTTTGGAGAGGCGTCGACATCTGCAATATCAAGAGTAAAACCAAGATAAGCCAGAATAACGACGAAAAACACACTCGCTAAGCTAAGCACACTGACTAACTAACAAACATACTAGCTAGAAAGAAAACCTAACCTAACTAAAAATTCTCCATACCCACCATTTAAGCATAATACCTCTTTAGGTAAAGTCCATTTTTGGGTTTACCCAAAGACTCCCCATCAAAATCTACCAGCTCATAAGCCCCTTTTGCTAGCTTTCGCTTTACAATATAGGGTCCATGCCACATAGGAACGAATTTTCCAGCACCTAGCTTATCGTTAGCTTGATCATATAATAGCACTAGGTCTCCCTCCGAAAAACTTCGAGGGGTCACATTTCTATCATACTGAGCTTTCATTCGCTTCGCGTGAGTCTCGATTGCCAATGCAGCGTCACGTCGAGTCTCATCTAATTTAGCTAAGTACAATAAACGTTTCTCCTCTTCGGAAGTAGCTGGGAGTAATTCGACAGCCATTTGAAGTGATGGGATTTCGCATTCAATGGGTAACACAGCTTCCAAGCCGTAAACTAGCTGGAAAGGAGTGAACCCTGTTGAAGTTTTCACTGAGGTTCGGTATGCCCATAGCGCTGAAAATAACATGTTGTGCCAATTCGACCGATGAATACCAATGGTTCGTCGGATCATGATAACCAGAACTTTATTGATAGACTCAACCAAACCGTTGGCTTGCGGATAATAAGGAGTAGAGCTATCGTGGCGCAAACCAAGCTGGCTTGTAAGCTCAGTCATCATGATGTTTCGAAAATGGCTCCCATGGTCAGTAATGATTGCTTGTGGGACACCAAACCTAGTTATAATATGATTGAATACGAAAATTGCAGCTGTTTTGCCGCTTGCGTCGAATGTAGGCATCGCCTCGGCCCATTTAGTGAAATAATCAACCGCGAGGATGATATACGCATGCCCCCCGGCCGAGTGAGGGTTACAAGTAATAAAGTCGATACCCCATTTGGCGAATGGACCAACGGCAATTATAGGGTGGAGAGGAGCAGGTGGTGCACGCATCTTTCGATCAAACACTTGGCAGTTGTGGCACTTCCGGACTGCAATGATACAATCTTTAAACATAGATGGCCAGAAGTAACCAGCGCGCAACACCTTCTGAGCTGTGGCATACCTAGACATATGACCGCCACATGCTCCAGAGTGACAATCATTCAAAACCCTCTCAGCCTCTTCGTGAGTTAAACAACGTCGAAAAACTAAGTCTGCCCCCCGGCGATAAAGTGTATCTCCAATAATTTTGTATTGCTGGGATTGAAACCGAATTTTTCGACGTTCCGCCTTTGAAGCTTCAGGCCGAAAGGTTTGGGTTTGGAGATAGATGATTATATCTCCGTACCATGGATCTAAAGTACTGATAAGAAACAAAGATTCGTCCGCAATGGACTCCTCTGCCACAGTCTCTGTGTCAGCACGCGGGAAATCACACATCAATTCCGCAAAAACTAAGGATTTCTTAGACTTGGACTTCTCGAACTCCAAGTCGAACTCTTGCAGGATAACGATCCATTTAGAGTACTTGCCCCCTAGTAGTTGTTTTGTCAAAATGTAAATCATAGGGTTGCAATCCGAAATAACTGTAGTTTTACGGAGAAGAATGTAGTGACGAAAACGCTGGACAGCTTGAACGGCTGCCAGGGCCAATTTCTCCACATGTGAATATTTTAGCTCAGTGGGATTTAAGGTCCTACTGAGATAATATATCACATGTTCCGCTCCGAATTCATCTTCTTGAACTAGCACCATTCCAATGGTGGAATGCGAAGCCGCGAGGTATAAGAAGTAGTCCTGGTTGTAGTTGGGAGGATGCAACAACGGTGCATGGGTCAACGCGTGTTTAAGTGCATCAAAAGATTGTTGGGCAATCTCGTCCCAAAAGAATTGAGCGTTCTGTTTCAACAACCGTGTAAAACCTTTAGTGACCTCGACGTAGTTTGGGATGAATCGGCGTAAAAAGTTCGCTTTCCCTTGCAAACTTTGGAGTTGGCGCAAACTCGAAGGAGGAGGCAATTTGATGATAGCTTCAACTTTCGAGGGATCGACACGAATGCCGTCTTTTGAAACAACAAATCCCAGCAATCGACCTGTTTCTATACAGAAAACACACTTGTGGGGATTCAACTGAATTCGATAATGCCTACACCTCATAAAGATTGCTCGTAAGTGGACAAGGTGATCAGCTCGATGGAATGAATGAGCAGGAAAATCAACGAGATACGATTGCACAATGTGCTTGATATCATGAAATGCGTAAGACATCACCCTTTGAAAAGTGGCCCCGGCATTCTTAAGCCCAAAAGGTAATTTGCAATAAGCAAATGTCCCCCATGGACAAATGAATGCCGTTTTTGGTTGGTCGGCAGGTAGAATATTGATTTGATTATAGCCCGAAAAACCATCCATGAAGGAAAACATTTCACTTCCGGCACAATCATCAATAATTTGATCGATATAAGGCGTAGGATAGTTGTCTTTTGGACAAGCTCGATTGATATCCCTATAATCGATACAGATTCTTATTGTTCCTTGTTTCTTGTTGACCGGAACAATATTCGATACCCAATCCGTTAATGGGATCGGATAAATGAAACCTGCTTTCAACAGCTTTTCGACTTCTGCTTTAATGGCAGTCGCTTTTCGAGGGTGAATCTGACGCAACCGTTGCCGGACGGGTTTAGCATCCGGGTAGGTCTTTATTTCATGAACAACAATGGCAGGATCGATTCCCGGCATTTCCTCGTAAGACCAGGCAAACACATCGCGGAATTCTTGGAATAGGGCCTTGTACGTGTGGATTTCATCTTCTGTACATGTGGCACCTATATGAATGTTCTCCTCAATTCCGGGCTTCACTGAAATATCAATGGGAATAGTACGAGAAATATTCCCTAAATTCAACTCTGAATCAGAATGTTTCGTTGGATCCTGAGCGTCTTTGACATATTCAGCGGTAAAGATAGATGAAAAATCATTTTCAAAAGCATCATCCTTAGGTAAAAATGAAGATCTGTGATGGAGATCTTCCCATGGTAGATCGTCTACACTTAGGATTTCGCGAAGTTGTTCGTCAGATGACACGACTTCGGGAAACGCTATCCGTTCTAAGGTTGAGGTGAAAAGTAATTCTTCACTGACCACATTCATTTGGTCGATCTCGGTTGAATGAGAGTCGGTAAAAGACATGACAGCTTCATAAGCAATTTCATATAGACTCAAAGGCATAGCATCACTGAATGAGTCTATCTCAGAGTCAGATGGGACAATCCAAGGATCATCATAAATAATGTTTTCTGATGTAATCATATGAATTGTTGCAAATGAAGGTTCTACGCTGAGTGGAGGGAGAGGAAAAGTTCCAAGTAAACCGGAATCCTTAACTAAACCTACACCAACGTCCCTATAAGGGATTGTCGTCTTACCGACATGCTGGATACTCTCTGAAGAGGCTGGGTCGGATGAAAAGTATGTCAGCTGATCAATAGTCACGATCTTACCGTTATGTGGAAACTTAATTACTCTGAAGACCGATGAAACGACCGCCGTCATAGCATATGACCAACTTCGACCCAAAAGAAGGTTGTAGTCTAGAGGGGCATCAACCACTTCCACATCCAGACTAACGGTTTTACCTTCTACCCCTATAGGCAATTCCTGTAGAATACCAAACGGACGGAACCCACGGCCATCAAAGGCCTTAAGGATGGTGGGGGATTGGTTCAACGAAGGAGAACCAAGAGATCTCCAACATTGAATCGACATAATACACGTAGAAGCTCCCTCATCAATCACAGTCCTATGAATAGGCCTATTTTTTACTATCACTGGAATTTGGAAAGCCATTTGATGGGGGAGACGCGGTGTACTATTTTCTAGATCGAAGATTATTAGATTCGGGTCCTGAACATCAACAGCTCCGATAACCGACAAAAGTAATTTTCGTTGTGCTGGGCATGATTGCAGCACTTCTAACGCCGACATTGCTGAGGGTGAAACAGCTAAGTCCTCAACGATGTTGTAATTCTGGGCTGCTCTCGCATGTGGATTGAAAGCAGACCTTCGAAGTACACCCTTGGCGGGCGGTTTAATTACTAAGTCTGGATTAGGTTTCTCGATCTGTAGTGGATCGGAACCAGGAGCTGAGGTTGATGGGTTAGAGTGAGAAGATTCTACTTCTTTACCATCAACAGGATTCTTACTACCATAATCTTGCGATCGAGTCGCAATCCTCACATGAGACATCATCAAAATGGGTTCTTCACTGGCATTCGAGGAAGAACCTATCATCTTATTCTCCTGCTCCGGAAATGGATTTTTTAACACTGCAGGAGTGGGAGAACCTTTGACTATTTTCACAACCTTGGCCCGATGAGGGCAATCTCTCGTAAAATGATCCTCTTCACAAATAAGACAAGGATATCGAGGTTTGCGCTTTTCGTCATTGGTTTCCGACTTTTCTGTTTTCTCCTTCGGAGCCTTGTCTGCTTTAGCCTTCTTCTTTCCTTTCTTCTTTCTGTCATTTTTTGATTTGGCCATAGATGACTCTACAGCGTGAATATCGGCGGTAAGTTCAGGAGAAGACTCTCATGTCGGTGAATCAGGCAAAGTGATAATAGGAGTAGTTGAAGCCTTGGAAGACTTATTCTTGCTCTTTGTATTCACGATACCAATCATACCGTCAGCGGCATGAGATCCCGAAGGAGCAGCAGCGATCTGATTCGACTTTGGAAGATCCGGAATCTTCTCGTGTAACATACCCGACTGAGTGTAAACTAAGTCAAGGTATTTCGCCTGAGCAATGACTTGCTCCTCAGTGACTACTCCGGCCTTAGCTACATCTTCAGTAATCTTCGGTAATAATGATTTAACAAACCATTCAGCTAAGATTTGGTCCGGGATAAAAACTTTCACTAGCCTTCTTCGACGTCTCCACTCATGAATGTGATCAGAAATATACGTGGACGTTGATTGTTTTAGTGAAGTTAATAACTCCGTGCCGTTATCGTATCTGACCGGCAACTGAAAGTGAGTTAAGAACGAGGTAGCTAACTGGCTAAAATTGTAAAAAGAGGCCCGTGGTAACTCAATGTACCACTTGGCCGCGAGACCAATGAGTGTACGCTGGAAAAGACGTAAGCGGATCGAATCATCCGAGATAGAATTTGAAGCACACCAGAGGTGGTAAGTCATCACGTGATTGGACGGATCCTCTCCAGACTTACCTTCGAACTTGGGTATATCGCTGGGCAACTTATTTGGCATTGGCGGCCAGAACGGAAGATATTGAATTGGATCGTTCGTTAGGCGCGTCAAGTCTGGTAAATCCAAAGTTGCGATAAATGGTAACTGCCGGTTAGGATCTCTAAAACTCTGGGTCACAATACCAGCCCCAGGAGGAGGATATCCAGGATAACTAGGAACAGGAGTCGCATTTGGGATATTATATCCTCCTGGAAAACCAGGATTAACCGGACCGTACTGGGGTTGTTGAGGTTGTTGATAAGTTTACCCAGGATACGGTTGATACTGGTAAACCGGTTGTTGGACAGCTTGCCCAGGTTGGTACTATCCCTGGTACGGTTGGTGAACAAATTGAGGTTGAGTAGTGACAACCGTACTTATACCAGGCTGACCTGCAGGCATCTGGACCATTGTTTGAATCGTAGATCCAGACAACGGTAAAGATGTCTGAGGAGTGGTTACAGAGACAGTAGAAACCGGAGCCGTCGATACTCCAGAAGTAAGTATGGTAGATGTGACGGTAGTTGCAGCAGCCGTTTGAGATGGAGTACTAGGTGCAATTGGTGGCTGAGTAACTACCGAAGTTACAGAAGTTTGAACATTTGACTGGACAGGTTGCGGTTGTTGGGGTGGACCAGAAACTACGGGTTGTCCAGCTTGAGGTACCAACTGTATACTTGGCTGCAACACCTGTTGACCCTGTGACGGATCCCACACTAACATTCCAGGGTATTGACCCGTAATAGGTTGAGGATACTGAGATCCATAACCGGATTGAGGATAGGATTGATAATTGTAAGGTGTAGTTCCCATATTTTGACCATATGATTGACCTTGAGGTGGTTGATAACCTTGACCTGAGTATTGACCTTGAGGTTGATAACCTTGAGGTAAATACAGATACTGGGGTTGACCTTGACCTTGAGGTTGGTACCCTTGAGGTTGATACCCTTGGGGTTGATACCCTTGGGGTTGCCATCCTTGAGGTTGCCATCCTTGAGGTTGATATTGATACTGAGGTTGACCCTGGGGTACATATTGAGGCTGGGGTTGACCTTGAGGTATGTATTGCACCATAGGCGCGTACTGACCTTGAGGTTGCCCCCCAGACACAAATGATGTACCTTGAGGTTGCCCCCCAGGCGTTAACTGAGGCTGCCCCCCAGGCGGTAATTGGCCACCTTGAGGTTGGGAAACGGGAACTGAACCTGACATCATGTAAATATCTCCTACATCCAATGGTATATTACCACTGTTTCCAACTAATAACCCATGATCAACGGGTTGAGGAGATGCCCCCGCAAAGGTACCAGAAAGAGATTGATACCCAGTGGGAACAGAAGGACCGCCATGTAAGAAAGATTCAGGACTTTGAGTAAACATGGACGACGGACCAGCCATATTGACAGGAGTATGAATACCTCCAGGTGGAAAAGGAGTACGAGGTGTAGAAAAACCTACCCCAAAGTTGTCTAAATAATTGGTTAACGAAAGGTACCAAGTAGTACTTCTAGGAGGACTGTAAAAGATAGATTCACGCTCCCTTAGATCAATAGTAAGTTGATCTTCAAGATTAGAGACGCCTATTTCTTCCTCTGGAGCAAGTTCTTCGATAGCAATCAAACCAGTAGGAAGATTTTCGGTGATAATTCTTTCTATTCTTGGTGAATCAAGAACACTAGAAGTCGGAGTAACAGGTTCAGATATTTCTGGTTCTTCGCCTGTATCACTAGCAGACGAAAAACTACCAACAAGCTCAGAAACTGTAACAGCTTCAGGATTATAACCTGTCTCTAAGCCTTGGTAATCTGAATGGACTACCAAGGAAGATTCTCCTTCTTCAGGTGAACCTACTCTACTGCCACTAGGAGGAGTTACAAGGACCTTTAAACCTTCTAGATTACCCGGGTCGTCTCGAGGAGGTGATCCCCTAAGCCTACGGGATCTTCTCAAGAATTTGGCCACAGAAACAACTTCAGGAGACTGGCCCCGAAGTCTACGGGACTGTCTCGGTAATTCCACCACAGCTAAAAACTTTTAACTACTACACACGAAAACAAAATAAAATTTCAATCAAACCACCTAAAGTCTCTAAAGAACCAAACAAATTTGAATCACACGCCTAAAGAATCTAGGGCGTCAAACCAAGCACAAACAGTAGCCTTCCAGACCGAAAGCGCTAGTTGGTGATGAAGCCCAACATCGCTGGATTCAGTACAGAAGTGGCGGGTGGAACAGTTACCCCGGCAACCTGCTTAATGAATAGACTGGACCAAGTTCCTCCACTTTAACCGTCTCGAGTGAAGTGAACCCCCCAGAAAATCCAAGTGAGTCTAGCCGACGTCTGCTCCAGGTACAGTGGGACCTTCGCTCCACCGTCACCTCGGTAGAATCCTAAAGATAATGGTCACTAAGGTTACCAACCGTAACAAATGCACCTGGGGGAACAGTCTAAACTCCGACAGCATGCAAGGGCAGAGTAGCAAGCTCAATCCCCTTGCTGGCTCCTTGACAATAATCCAAGGTTTACCGACAAGTGACCCCTGGCTCCTCGACAATGGTTAATCTGAGGTTTACCGTTTGTAATACGTGTGTGTCTGGCGTCGTTCCCAACGAGGGGGGATTGATCCCCTCACTGGTTCGGACACGAGCTCGTGCTTCTCCTTTAAGAGGAGCTTTCCCAGAGTATAAATGAGACAATTGGATTTATTCTATCACAAGATAAGCTACTTGTTTGGTTTTGTTGTCTTGGAGAGTTAATTACTCACCTACTCCAAGACACTAGCCTGATCTAAATTGGTGTTTCAGAGCCCTAGTAAATAAAAGTTACTACGTCGATTTTACTTTAAGCGTTAATTTTATGGTTTTTCTTAAAGGCAAAAGGTAGCGGAAGTGAAACCAATGGTGTGTAGACTCGACTCAAACCACTGCAAAGATGCACCTAAGATGATTTGCGCTACTTTCCTTTTTCAATGAAATTCTTAACTAAGAGAGTTGAGAGATGCAACTTTTATAGAAAACCACTTCCTTAGAAAAGACAATCAAAGAAACAATTCTCTTTATCTTTTCAAGCATACAAACATGACCACTCCTTACGTGCACGAAAAAACTCTTTTTCTTTCAAAACTTTTCAAAGCTACTTGAAACAAAACTTTTCAAAGGAGATGTTTTTGTATTTTCTCTTTTTAATAAAGCATATAAACCTATCTTAACAAAAAACAATCTCAAAAGCTATAAAATCTATGAAAACTTGACTCACAAGCAAATCAAAAGGGAAATTACTCTAAGCAAACCTGACAAGGAAAAAGCTCACAAAGATGATTCTAGGTTGTTTTACTTGACCAAAATCAAATCAAGGACCAGCTAATGCAGAATCAAAAGACTAGTCAAAACAAAACTCAAATCTTTTTGTTCTTTTTGTAAAATGGAATTCAAGACTCAATCAACAAGCACTTCGAAATTTGCCCAAAGAGACAACTCAATGGTAAGTTGCTCTCACAGGTAGACTTTATGACAGGTCTGACTTCTTAGAATGCTGACAAAACCAGAGAGATCTAAGGCTTAACAACTTCTACCGCCAAAGTCACTACAAGACCTACTCAAAAATCAAACCCTAGGGCTTAAACTTCCATGAAATCCACTAAAACACTCAATGCTATCGAAACAAGTTCAGGTGAAGATCTTTGACAAGGGACTAATGAATCTGGGTAGTAAAAACTAAGAAAAAACAAAATCTAAGAGCAAAAATGCAAAAAATGGAATTTTCTCAAACTTTAGCAGGGGACGCAGGCGACCCGTTAGAACAGGTGCGGGCCCGCTCTGTGCACACAGCGACAGTGCGTCCAGGGACACACTGTGCAACACTCAGAGGGTGCGTCCTACTGAAAAACTCAAGAAAAACCAAAATGAATCTAACCCTAAGCTAACCCACCCAAAGACAAAGTCACAGAGCCAAAACCAGAAAAATAAACCTTTCTCAGAGCAAAGTTCATACAAAGGAAAAGACTTTTCACATCAATGGAGTCCCCAGCGGAGTCGCCAATTTGTCAGGCGGAAAGAGTCGATTGTGCGGACACAACCAACCTCCCTAGGAGCCTAAGACTCTCTAGTGACAAACAAGACAAACAAGAGCAATCCTTCTCTAAACATGCATTTACTATACGGGAAATCAAGTGTTTAGATCCTACCTGTAATCCAACGCTGTTGTAGCAGTCCTGCTCCGCTGATCCGGATGAGCTCCTCCTTCACTTTGAAACCTGCATACACTAACAATCAAACGATTAAATAGCACTTGATAATCTCATAGAATAAAACATATTTAACACATAGACCAAGGAGTACATGAAACAACTCATAAATAACAAGTTATTGAGAAGAATGGACTCATTTGCATTAATAGGTAACAAAAGCAACAAATACAACCTGAGCCTTGGTGTTGTGCAAGTCCCTCCCAGGGTCCATCAAGAGTTCTCCTTTACGTTGACAAAGCTCACCCACTTCCAAATAGAACAAGCAAAGATGGCAATCTCTCCTCACAAGCTTCTAAATGGGAGTCCTAATTCCTGCAGCATTTACCCTTAGAAATGTATAGCTTTCAACCTCCCCTCCTTCTGGCCCAATGGCTGTATTTATAGTGCTCAAGAGGAAGTTAATCAGGTCCACCATCAATGGGATAATCCCCTCTTTGGATGGGATAGCTCCCTTATTGATGGGATAAGTTCCTCTTTGGTAGGAGTGCATGAACCATCTGGAGGCGCTCAATACACGTCGAACAACCTTCTAGAATGCTCTAGAAATGACCACAAGTGACTTTTTAAAGATGAAACTTGCGCATTTTAACCTTTACAGGGGGACGCACCTGCCCCTTTACATACAGAGTGTCCAAAGACGCAGCTTTTGTGAACATTGGGTGCGTACCCGCAGGTAAGGTTGAGAGAACCTGCGTCCCCAGAGATAAATACATTTAGAAAGACTTTCTCTCTTTTTTGGAGTTTGACATGGAGAGCAGAGGCATAAGACTTGCCTAAGAGGGTAGCATGACTGTTGATAAAGCCATCCTAACTGTAAATAGTCATGGTGACATTTTTTAGTGTAACACCTAGAGGATAGGATTGCCCTTGAGGTCCATCAAGACAAGGAATATTGGCTAAATAGGGTAAATGAACACTTGGAGAAGCTCCTTGAGAAGGCAAACAGGGATAATCAGTTTCTCAGACATATGGCGCACCACTACCAAGCTCAAAACAAGATCGTCGATGTCAAGGTAAAGCAACTTGAAAATAAGCTCAAGGAAGCCAGAAAAGACCAAAAGGATGAGGGAAACTTGGAGATGCTTGTTGAAGAATATATGAATATTTAAAAAACATATTTTTACACCTTCCCTCCAATTTTGAGAAAATTCTGAGCACTTTAATTTTTTTGAGAATTTTTTGTCTAAATTCAGAAAATCAGCTACTCCAGAAGCGTAGAGCCTTGGTGCTGCGCTTTTTCCTCAAGCCTCCATTTGAGGAAAGGTCTACATTTTTGGACAGCTCTTGCCATCCTCTAAAAACACATTTTCTCAGATTTTGCAGAGGTGTCTCAGTTTTGGATAAAAATGCAAAAAAGTGGAACAAACTAACATTCTAGACCATTTTTTGACAGGTGCTGCGCTTCTGGAGCGACCCTGAGAGAATGGATTTTTGAAGGTCTTCCCATGGTCCGAATTCAGAAATTCAAAATGTTCTAGAAACTAGACTTGAACGGATAGTTGACCATTCTCTCAGTTCTGCATTTTGACCCCTGAAAGGCACCTAAAAATCAGCTCAAAGTTGGCGCTCCACTTCTGCGCTTTTCTGTGTTTTAATTGGAAAATTTCACTGTGTAAAATTTGTAGTTTCTAGTTTGACTCAGTCAAAGTCAAGATTCTCTATTTAATCCAGATATTTTTGAGGCTAGGTGATGTAGGCATGAATAAATGTACATAATAGGTTGTTTTTTATGTTTATTAGGCCTCATAAAAGAAGCAAACTCCTAAACAAACTCTCCATGAAGTGTTTGAGTTTCACCTTCTCACTCTCACCTATTGGTTGAGAGAATCTTGGAGTGAATTCCTCCAACAAGGAATTCGACTCCTGAAGGTGGAAAAGTGGTTTAAGAGAGTCTATATGTATCATTTCCCTTGAGGATAAGAGGGTTGAACTTTTTGTGAAGGAAGCTTGCATGTAATCATCTTTTTAGCTAATACGAAGACAGTTTGCAGCTATTTTCAAGGAACTCTAGCCCAGTGAGTTCATGGTTCTTGTACTTCATTCTTTTTGTTTTCTAATGGTCTAAACATATTTATCTACATTATATCTCTTATTTCTATGGATGCCTTACAGTAAAATACATAGAATTCTTGTTTTTCAAGCTCTGTTGTCTAGTTTTCATAGTTATGTGTATGTCTTCCTAATCTAATGAAATCATGTTTACTTATGTTCATTAGTTTCTTCCACACTATATATTCTATACTACACTGACAACATTCAAAAAACACCATGTCTTCTGATATCTTGCTCCTTCTCATATTTGCTCCTGCACTCCTACAGCCTAGACCTATTTGTGGCTCCAAACCCTAAGTTCAGCAAATCCTAAAAACCAAATTTTCACAAACAAATACACATATCTAGACTAAAATTCATTTGCTTTAAAGTCATATCATTGATAAGAAACTTAGAGAGATCCCTCTCATGCTCAGTAGGGCTAGCTACTGAGCTGAAGTGGTTTGAGGTTACCCTTCTCGATTTCCTTTTCAGCCTAGGAGATTGTAAGGACTAACATCTACCAAGGAAATGACCCAGCCAAAGAGATCGTTGGCAAAAACCAAGACAAGGCAGTAGCACAAACCATGAAGGACAAGTTCGGGCTAATCAAAAAGTTGCGAGGTTATGATATTATCTCCATTACAACCAAGGGGTGCACTTTTTCGCACACATCTTAGAAAGAAAGATAATGAGGAAGTGTAGATAAAATGAATTCCTCACCGCCCTGGTTTCCTTAGCCACGTAGTGCAACATTGGGGTTCAGTTCAACTGGGTTGGATATTTATGCGGGGAAATTTTGGAGGACTGTCGAAAATCACAGGACAAGGGTAAGACGTTTCATTATGCTTGGTTTATCTTGATCATCGCGTTGTTAGCATGGAAGGAGTCATAGGATTCATGGTTTCCTCCAGTCGAAGTGTATGTGTGCGAAGTCACATGATATGCCTCACTCTGGAATACCAAGGAGTCATCGCGCACACAAGAGAGCATGATATTCTTTTTACTATTGGACATGGACTTCCACATGGTGGTGAACCAACATCCTAGGCTATCACCAAGTTTGTATGATCAATATCACAATATAGCAGACTTTAAGGCAGACTTTCACAAGATATATGTAAAGGCTTAGAAGGATCTGATGGAGACATGGCATCCTCTACCATATTTGGTCACCAAATATGACCTTCTCGGCATAATACAACACTGGTTAGCAGAGTGGATGACTCCAACCATAGAAGACATTGAAGTAGAGAAAGACACCTCGCAGCATGTGTGTCCAAGTGGAAAGGACAAAGGAAAAGATGCAGAAGAAACAGAGCTAGAGCAGGAACAGAGTACCCAGGACCCTCTCTGTGACAAAGAGGAAACAGAGGAATTGTTTTTCATCATCAAGAAGAGGATACCTATAGCGCCTACAACGAGTGCAAGGAAGAAGTAGAAGGCAGACAAATCTAAGGGCACAATACCACTTGTCCTTATTGATGGGGACATCGATGAAATTGGAGACAAAGTCCAAGAAGTAACAGTAGAAACATGGGACAATATTGATAATCGCTACAGATCGCTCTTGGCAGATGTTCAGCAAGGTATTTTAGAGTTAAAGGCACTTCTGTAGACATCCAGACAACTGGAATAGACAAGTCAACCACTGCAACCAGAGCGACAGATAGAAACAACATTTGGATTAAGGATTATGCAAATACCAGTTGAAGCGTTATAGTTTGAATCAACCGAAGACAAAGAGTGAGAAAAAGGGTGGGATCGTGTCAATATGAACATCACCGCACTGCCAACTTAGATATTGCACGATTTCCACCAAGGTATAACAACTGAACTACAGGAGCGAAAACATCACACTTTGTTGTTAAATATTCAAGTGGAGAAGGAAAGAGCTTCATTGAAGAAGGAGGTCGATCAACCGATTAAGGAAAGGAATGGAGCATGCCAGCAACAGCAACAACTACAGGAAGTCATCGCAAAAACTTGTAGTGAAGTTCCAGACGTAAAGGTCCTCGAAGAAGAGCCACCAGCAGAGAAGGTCGCGAAGCTCAGCCTTGCAATATGTGATTCAAAGAATAAGTTTGCATAAATGAAGTTTGCGTATGAAGTGAATATTATTGAGATACAAATGAGGTTGTAGCTATTTACACCACCAAAAGTGCGTAAGTAGAGGGAAATGGATCTAAAATCTGCATTTCAAGGCATCTCTGACACAGTGAAGGACTCTAGTAAGCTACTAGATGAAACTATGCATATTTGGACCTCACTGCAGGAGGATCCAAACATTCAGAGGATTGAAGAGGAGTTCCAGATGAAGCAAAAGCAGTTGGAAGAACTTTGGGCAACTACAAAGACCTTACCAGTCTCGCAGAGGCTCGCCAGAATCACTAAAGGACAGACTCTTCAAAAGAAGATTGAAGACCTTCAGAGAAAATAGAAGATTTTGACAGAAATAACTCAATCGTGGTACGATGAGGCCCTCAAGCTTTTACAGGTAGTAGACAATAGGCTCAAAGAGATATGACAGAGGGAGAATGGATTCATAAAGAAGATTTTTGTACCAACAACAGAAGCACTACTGGAAGAAGTGCATCGAGAGGAGAAGTAGGTAGCATAAATACTTCAGTAGTATAATGATGCCTACCCAAGCATCGTAGCAAATATTTGGGGTGAAACAGTTGAGTGACTCAGGACGAGTCACATGTGAGTTTTGGGGACTTGTTGGGTGCAACCCATATTGGCCATCTTTTGGGCAGATTTTGGGAACAAATCCAAGTTTTGTGGAAGCATGAAGTAGAAAGGATGTTGCGGAGTACGAAGTGAACCGCAAAATAGAGCAACGGAGCACGATGAAGAACGCGTAGAAAAGTCACTACACAACATCGAGCTTTTGTGGCGAAGCCTCTTCCTTTTTGTAAAAGCATTAAACTATTGTAAAGTTGTTGGTTTTGGGCCATAGTCCGTTGTATTTTGGAAACCATGGTATCGGGTCCATGGTAAGGTAGTGATGTAAATCCCTCATGTAATAGTATATATAGGGATGAATAATAAAAAAGGAAGGCATAAATCAATCTAAATAAGGCATATCTATGTTTATGTGATATTTTTATGGTTTGTACTTTGGAGGAAGGGTGAGGCTCTGCAACTGTGTGTGCGGAGGAATGGGTTTGTAGCTTAGTGCGCAAACACCCTGCAACCGTGTGCACAAGGAAGGACTATTCGTTGTACCAAATTCCATATTATAAGAAATATTTCTTGTGGAGGTAGTCCCACATTGGGATGAACCATGGTAAAATCTATGTCTCAAGTGTCTATTTGCTTATTATTTGCACTTTATTTCAGTACTAAACAATTTATGAATGTCTATGACATGTTAAGTGATGAATGTAATTATGTGAAGTAATCTATAAGTGTGAAGTAATTTGTTGATGTGAAGTTGTTTATAAGAATTAAATCATAAAGAAAATAAAAGGGTGCCAAAGCGTAGTACCCCTCTGGCTACAGAAACCTGGCTCTGCAACCTCCGATAATCACTTCGAGTGAGACTACGATCTGCTTGTAGGTCGTTGCCAAGAGGGCCAGTGGTTGAGGATTTTTTTGGTGTGCAGTGTAGATTTTCGTGTAGATTCACAACTCATGTAATGTACTAAAACACAAGACAAGAATCTACTCTAGTCTTTAAACATCAGAAACCAAGTATTGATGAAAACAATAATCGAGAAGAGAAAGATAATCAAAGACGCATAACACAATTGTTCCTATGGGGAAAGACACTGCTCGAAACCCCAACTATCTATTACATTAATCAGAAATCTGAGTGATAATACAAAGCTTCTTCTCACAAGAATAATTCTGCACAAGTATGATCAACTCTCTGCCTCACAAGCCCGCACTGACCAACACTTGGCCAATTTTTGTTGCTTATTGAGCCCCTATTTCCTTGCGCAATTCCTATGATTAATAGCCCATATTTAATTTGGAATTCCTCCTTCCATAACTGCACAATCCAAAACTAGGTCCTCTTCTGATTGCATGCATGATCTGTACAACTCGGGTCATTCTACAACTAATAGTACATTGTCCATGCACTCTAGTCTCAACTGGGTCTTTCTCTAAACTAACATGCATGAGTTTCTCATGAGGGAATCTTCAGTTAGCTAGAGTAGCACCTGAGGATGCACCAGTGCACTAGCTTACTACTAATCCTCTACTAGCTCCACAAACAGTTAGAACTAGTTTAACTGTCTATAACTGAGTCAAACTGAGTTATCTAATTACAACTCAAATAAACTCATCCTAGACCCCTAAAATTTAGAGAGAAAATATACATGACTACAGAAATACTTCCAACTCAAAATTCCTAAGAAAATTAAGCCAATTAAACTTAATTAACTATTTACAAGTTGCTATGAGAATAGAATTCTATTTTTTAATTTACAGTTTAAATCAAGGACAAATTAAACTAGAATTTCTTGTCATCATTTCTAAACACACATCACACTTTGAACTTGGGTCCAACCCACCTAAGACAACAAGAGAAAAACCCTAAGCCTAGATAATCATGTATGGTGTAAGAAAATATGTCATAGAACGTAAAACTCCTTTTTGTTTCGATGGGTCTTGATACATCATACACATGTATCCATTCCCATAATTCCTTCAATTCATCTACCAATGTATGTAAGTAGACACCATATTATTCACTTGTCTTCTACCAGAGACTATGAGAGCCAACATAAGATGTACATTCATCATGGACAAGCACGGGAGGATATTGTTACTGATCACTACTTCAAGTCAAATAGAATAGTTGGTGTTTTGGAGGCAATATGGGTTGACGCCATCCATGGTTATGTTGAGTCGTAGACTTCATACTTCATCCTTGAATTTTTCAAGCCATGTATCCTCTATATGCTTCATGGCTATTGAATCTGTTGGGACTCACGTAAGTCCCAACTCACTTTTGTGTGAGGTATGCCATCCCTGCAACATAGCTAATTATTTGCAACAAAAGATCCTTTGAATCCCTGAGATTATAGGCATGTGCCTCAATATCTTATAAGGAGGACCATGTAATTTACCTTCTTCTTCTTTTTATAGTACCCGTCATGTCCACATTTCAGACATATATTTATCTACATATTCTCCTCTATATAGAATACAATCATTCAGACATGCATGATATGATATGTACTCAACACCCAACATTTTCAATATCTGCTTTGTCTCTTTGCAGTTACCCGACAAGACATTATCACTCAGAAGAACCTTATCTTTGAATAACCTAAAGTTGGTGGGGAATATAATTGTACAATGTTAATATTTAAAATTCATAAAATCGACCATTTTTAAAGTTGATTGTGTGACAAGATTTTTCAAAATATAAGGGACTTGATCGATCATGTAGGTGAATTACCTCAATATTTTTGAGAAACATGCATTCGACATGCCAAACTTTTCTTTCAAATTGTATAGCAACATATTTGTCCCTAGATGAGTAGACTTTGACTTTCCACTATGAAAATTCCTAAACTGGAATCCCTACTGCAACAACTAATGATATTTCTCCTACTTGTTTTAACATGAACAAGTTATTTTCAGTTTCCTACGATGAATATTGAAATACATACACTACAACCTTCACTTGATTAATTTATATGTGGAAAGAAGAGACTGAGAAAGAAATAAAATCCAACACAATAACACCATTATTTTTGGACAAATGTCCCTAGAAAAACCCAATGCAGGAAAACTGGTGCAGCAAATATGAGGGTTTTATTATTATGCAATAGTAAATCTGAGTACAATTCTTGGATGCTCAACTAGAAACCTGATACAGAGAGAAACTAGACAAAACGAATGGTGAACTTCTCTAACCCTGTCCTAGAAGAATTTGAGTCTGATCACGTTGAACTGGAGCCTCTGCGTACCCTCTACACAGAACTACTTCACTCCCACACAATTCCTGTGTCACCCCTGCTGGGTATCACGTTGCTCCTTCTCTAAACCCTTTGTTGGCTAGAAAATCTGAATCTTTGCCTCCCAGTCTCACACCCCAGCTCTCGGCTACTGAAACTCGATTTCCTGAGCAAGATTTCGATCTCCCTCTAAGGCATTTGCTACCATTGTGTTAGCTCTGTGTGGTCTAACGTCTTCCTCTCTCTGGACGTCATTCTACCCTCTCTTCCTTGTACTCTTAAGCCTAGGAAAAACTTCCCTCTTATGGATACTCACTACAAAAGATCACTTTTAATCTCTCTTCGACAGTTGCTTTGCTTCAGAAATCCAATCTTCTGAACTCTCTCGATGTGTTCTCCAAGTGCCCATCAAGCCTTCTCTTATAATCCTCTCGCTGATCAATCAACGACCCAAATTAGATTCTAATCAATGGCTAGGATCATATTGACTTGATATTTTCCTTCTTCTAGAAGTTTCACCCACATTTTAGATTAATACCCATTAATTATTTTAATTTCCTAAGTTTAGACTTAGGGTCCCATTAAAAATAATTAATTTTAATAAAACTGTCTTCGGGAGGAATTTCCGAAAATGATTTCTGGGTATTGGAGAATGCATGTGTCTAAACCTCCCTGTGAATTTTGAGACTTAGATCACATCCGATCTACCATAAATCAATAGCTTCCAAGTCCAAAGAGAGGGGTGCTGGACGCAAATTCCAGGCTTTCGAATAAGGTATCAGTGATATCATCATCATCCCATAGCTCATTGTTTTGGAATGCATCTAACAACGTTTCCTCCATGGCAATCGTATCCCATAAGTAATCATGCATACCAACCTCTATTTGATTGCCTCCATTGCCAACTTGTGATGAAGAACTATTATTGTTGTAGTCATTCCTAATTAGTGAATTTGGATGTAAGGTGAATTGAATAGGTGGTTGATTCAACCATTCTTTGTATGCTTCCTCTCTGAGTCTTGCTCTTAATGCAACGTTCTCGCGATTTGACATTGTAGTGAGGTGCATCGGAAGATGGTAGATGAGTCACTTATCATCACTAGAATTCTCATTTCAAAAAATATTGAACATTAGTACATCAATGATATTAGTAAGCACATCAATGCAATTAGTTTTTTTTAATTACATTATACCAAACAATTATTACCATCATTGATCCAGGATTGTCGTTGGAAGATGCTATGTCCCAATTAGCAGTGTGAAGTGGCTCTCCATTTTCATCTACCAATTGCTTGTGATATGTTGCTCCTGATAATAGCTTTCAATGCTTTGAAATGGAGGGAAATGGAGGAATATTTTTTGCATCTAAACTCGATTATGAATCAGGATCCTACAAATTTAGATAATTTTTTATTCAAATTGACAAGGATTAAAAAAGAAAAAATAGATAATCGAAATGTAAATAAAATTTGAACTTACTGGAGATGGAAAGGGATAACTCTGCGAAGGACTTTGATCGGAAATGTGGAACGAGTTGGAACTTGAACAATTGGCCATTTGATATTCTGAGATTTTCTCCCTGCATTTGAGCAAAATCAGAAATATAATTTTGTGTACATATCTAAAGTTAATTTCGAGAACCATATAACAACAATATGAATTTCAATATAGTTTTCAAACCATTTTTCAAGAATAAAGAGACTTTAAGTAGAAAATATATACTATGAACTATTGTAACTCATGTGGATAAGTCCTAAAGGATAATTTGAGATGAATATGCCATTTTATGTGAAAATGAAATTTCAGATAGCTTTTAAGCCCTATTGGTGCTCTTATTAGGACGAATCACACCGATGCATTTAAATAACCACCACATTGAGGCGTTCAAACAATAACCGCACCGGTTTCTGACATTTAAAAAAAAAACTATCATATCGGTGCTCTTGTAAAAATCAACACCAATGCATTTAAATAAAAATAGTACCGCCCACACCTGTTTTCAGGATTTTGAAAATAAAAACAAATTCAACCATGTTTGTGCTCTTATAACAATTACAACACTAATGCATTTAAATACAAACCACATCGTTGCGTTAATATATTAACTGCATCGTTTTGAGATTTCCAAAAAAAATACTATCATGTCGATCTGTTTATAAAATTTGGCGCCTTGTCAATTTCGATGCACTTTGATTGTAAACACACCGATGTTTGAATTATGTTGAAAAAAAAAACCTATTTAAATTGAAAAATGAGTGGCAATTGATCTTTCAAAATCTAGTTTCAAAAATTCCTTTAAATAGTAAAAACTTATTCACTATTTCATTATTTTTCCCAAAATTTAGAGGGAGTGATTTGCAAGAGAGACATATCGGGAGCAATATGCAACAATAGAATACTTTGTTGTAGCATAACTATTCAAAAAATCAGAAGCTAAAAGGTATGGTGATTCACTCAAAAACCTACATACTAAAAATTTAAATTTTATTGTTGATTTTACTAATAAACATTTCTACAATTTTTGTTAGGGTTTAATTAAAAGAGAGATCGTTTGCAAGAGAGATATATTGGGAGCATTGTGGACTGGCAAAATATTTTGGAACCTCAGAAAGATCAGAATTTGAAAGGTATCGTGGTTCACTCAAAACCTTGCATAGCAAAAATTTTAAATTTTATTGTTGAATTTACGATTAATTTTTTTTTTACAATTTCTATTAGATTTATTCAAAATTAAAAATTAAAAACAAAATTGCTTCAATAAAAAATTTACTATTGATTTTACTAATAAAAATGTTTGCGAATTTAGAAAATAATTTTGTCGTGCATGTGAAATTTGGATAGAGGTGTGCGATCAGATCCCTTCGCCTTGAGAAGATTGCTAGTTTTGATTGTTTTGTGCTCTCGGGCTCCTACTAAGGGCCCCATTTCCTCCCTCTCCCCCCCTCCTTTCTTTCTCCCCTCTTCTCCTGCTCACCTTCAGCTTTGGCGGGTCATTTTTTGATTGGTCGAACAACCCTGATGGTTGTGTCGCCCCAGGATGCCTCCCTAGTTGCAGAAATAGTAGTATTCCACTCCATGGTGGCTGTGGCCCCAAATTTTCAGAAGCAAAGCCTACCGCGCTTCGCTAAAAATGTGGAAGATATCCCTAAGATTGATATTAGTGCCCCTTAATCTCACTCTTGTGCTTTGCAGCTTGCAAACTGGGCACTTATTAGTCAGTTCATAGGCCTCTATCCCTCTCCGTGAATAGTGCAAACCTGGATAGAGAAGAAATGGAAATCACGAGGTTATTTCGTCATTCTATGGTAAGGTCTTCTACAACTTCTACTTTTAGAATAGACTATATAGAGATTCAGTTTTCAGAAGTGGCGTATACTTCATGGGAGATGAAGAGCTTTATTTGGATTAGTGGAGTCCAAGCTTTAACCCAGAATGTGATGTTCCCCCTTCAGTCCCCATCTAGGTGAAGTTATCCTACCTCCCTCTTCACTCCTAGGACAATGCATCCTTTAGATTGATTGGGAACTCTCTAAGAAAGTACACAGACTGTTCTGAGACAAAGGATGGTCTATTTTCTTGTGCAAGGATTTGTGTGGAAGTTGACCTAGAAAAAGGTCTTCTAACTATAGTAAATATCTATATGGATAGTTGGACTCATGTGTAGGAAGTGGACTATGACCAACTTCCATTCAAATGTAGCTATGTCATGAATATGGGCACTTTGCCAAAAGCTTCACAAAATGATAGGACATATTGGAAAATCAACAAGGAGAAGCAAAAGAGAAAAAAGGGGAACTCAAAACAGAATAATGAGGCAGTAACAAATTCAAAGATTGTCCCAAGAATGTGAGTCCAATCCATAGTGCACCCACCCCTTCTTTGGGCGCCCCCATTCTGGATGGTGACAACGGCAAAGAAGAAAATAGGTATACAGTTTTGGCTTCTACCCATGAGGATGGAAGCTCTCCCCCCAAAAAATAACCCTGCCCTCAATGACCCTAAGGCCTCCATTATCTCCTCGACCTTGAAAAAGAAAAATAAAAATTACTTCAAGTCCAAAAACATCCAACAACATAGATGACACCACATATTAAGAGGAGGAAGAAGAAGGATTCTTATCCTCTAAGGAAGTACTCAAAACAACAATACCAACGAACTCAGTGGACGAGAAATCAAAAGGCACAAGATTCAAGGATATGGACAAAAAGGTTAGAAGATTAGGAAGGAAATCAAATAAAGAGATAAGGTGGGAAAAAATGGAAAAATAAAAAGAGTTGGGCTTCAAAATCACCATCCCTCGCCAGTTAGCTGGTTTGGGGAACAAAGGAAGAAAAAAAGGAAGTATAGCAGGCCCTGTGAAAGGGGTGACATCCACAAAGAGTAAATAATGAATATTATCTCCTGGAATTGTAGAGGACTAGGATCTGGGAAAATAATAATGGAAGTGAAATCACTAATACAAAAGGAAAGACCAACATTCACTCTCCTCCAGGAGATGAAGTTGGGTGAAACAGAACTCTGCTCACTCCACTCGAAAATTTGGGGTCATAGCAAAATGGTAGCGGAAATCTCAAGAGGTGCTTCTGGAGGCCTCTACACGATGTGGGATCCAATAAAATTGCAACTGGTAAGCTCTACAAAAAAAACCCACTGGATTGCAACTACATTTAAAATTTTAGAGATGCAACAGAACTTTATTGTGATCAATGTATATATGTTTGTTCACTTCATAGAAAAACAGGATTGTTGGAAGTACTTGACAGACCTGAAAAGTACTAATTATGGACGTAAGTGTATATTGGGAGGGCATTTAATACCACTATGGGTAAAAATGAGAAAAGAGGAGGCTCAATTGTTAGGGATGCCTTCCAAGAGAATATGGAGGGCCTAATTTTCAACCTCAACCTATTTGATGTTAAACCTCCTAAATTCATCTATACTAGGAATAATAAACTTACAAGCTTGGGCCATATTGCTGCTAAGCTTAATCATTTTCTAGCTTCGGATAACCTCCTTATCATAAATATTTACCTAAAATCCTTCATCCTTCCATGGTGTGGCTCAAACCATTGCCCTATTAGGCTCCTTTTCTCCACATCCCTCATCCTTGGTCCTATCCCCTTTCTTTTCTCCCCTTTATGGTTGGACTCTCCTAGGTTCTCCGACTTGGTCTCCCTCTCTAGGTCGGAGTGGGTTAGGGGAAGCCCAATTTTTTTTCTGGGAATCAAAAATCAAAAGGTTAAAAGGAGATATTAAGAAGTAGCTAAAGGAAAATAAATATGAAAGGAAATATTCCATAAGGGGAATGGGGAGAAATTTAGCTTCATTATAGGGACAAATTGAGACGGCCCAGGTGAACCTTTCAAACTTCCACAAAGAAGTTGAAACCTTCAAGGCTCTTCATGACCACCTTAGAAGAGAATAAGAGTATTGGAGAGTAAAATCTAGAAACATATGGCTCTTGGTTGGGGACAGAAACACAAAGTTCTTCCATAAGCAGGCAAACTTCAAGAAAATTAGAAAAAACATATCTCAGATCCAACGTGGGGGGCAGACACTAACTGATTTTGGGGAAATAAAGAAATCCACTATGGATCACTTCAAGAGCCTTTATCAAGTGGACCCACTGAGAGATCATGAGAGTGAGGAATTCTTCCTGGAGAATATCCCAACTCTGGTATATGTGAAGAGGAAAAATGCATTCACTTCCCCTCCAACACCAGATGAGATTAAAGCAATAGTTTTCTCATTTTCACCTGACGAGGCCTTGGGCATGGATGGTTTCTCATCCAACTTCTATCAAAATTTTTGGGAGGTGATAAGCATAGACATGTGTCGTATGATAGGATACTCCTTCAAGAGATTTATCATGGGGGTGGGGGGGGGGGGGAATTAACACTTCCTTCTTAGCTTTAATCCCTAAAGAGGCCAAACCCTCCTTCTTCTCTAGATTATGCCCTATCTCCCTCTATAATGTCTAGTATAAGATCATCTAGAAATTTCTTTCCTCCGTGCTCAAATCTCTCTTGCCCCTTTTGATCTCAGCCAATTAGGGGGGGTTTGTACCGGGGAGACAATTTTTTGACAATATAATATTGCTTTAGGAAGCTATAGATTCAATTTTGAGAAGAGGAGATCAAGGAATGATAATAAAACTAGATATGGAAAATGATTTTGATAGGGTTAGACATAGTTTCTTATTGAAAGTACTGAAAAAGATGGGGTTTGATGAAACCTTTATAAAGTGGATTTCCCTTTGCATCTCTTCTCCTTGGATCACCCCTTTGGTTAATGGTAGGGTGGTTGGTTTCTTTAAATCCTCTAGGGGGTTGTGCCAAGGCTACCCTCTCTCACCTTTTCTCTACATAATTATGGTAGACACGCTAAGTAGAAGATTAGAGAAATATCGTGACTCTCATCTCCTTCCTGGGATAAGATATAAAGAGGAAATCAGAAGTATCAACCATGGACAGTTTGCAGATGACACCATTTTTCTTGGTGGTGCCTCTGTTGTGATTTCCAGGCACTTCAAAGGGAATCTATATCAGTTCCTCTGAGCCTTGAGAGGAGCCACAAATGACAGCAAAAGCCATATATACAACTGAAATATCTCCTCCCAAAAAGAAAGAAAAAATATAGAAGAAATTATGGTATTCAAAACAATTAGGGATTGGAAAGATTTCAACTATTTAGGAGTCTCTACCTTCTTAAGAAAAGTGTCTCCCTATGCTTGGAAAAAAGTCCTTGGCAAAATCAAATCCAAAATGGTGAATTAGGGAGGAATCTGGCTTAATAATGTGAGGAGGGTTATACTTGTGAAATTAGTTTTATCAACCATCCCTCTATATCAATTATTTTCCCTTTAGACTCCTAAGTACGTTCTACATCAGCTTTGGATTTATATTAGAAAATTTCTTTGCAAGCGAGGAAATATAGAAACAAAACAAAAAAATCCACTTGGTAAACTAGAAAACTATTAGAGTGTCAAAAAAACATGGAGGGCTTGGTATAAGATACCCTTCTATTTTCAATAATGTAATAGGGGCCAAGCTCTACTGGATCTTGACAACGAAGCCTAATCAATGGTGGGTGCAAGTAATGAGAGCAAAATATACACACCAACACAACAACATAGATGATCGAATAGAGGCAAATCAAGGTTCTCCAATCTAGAAACTAATGAGAACATCTTTAGATCTCATTTTGAATCATATATGCTAAATTTTGGGTAAGGGAGCTTCAATTAATATTTGGCTGGACTCGATCCTCGGTCTCCACCCTTTGGGTTCGGATCCCACTCTCAACTCTCTCAGGAATCATATGATGTAGAATGAGGCTGCTCATTTAGATCAAATTTCATATTAGGACCAACAAGGCCTATGGAAGGGGTGGAAAATGGAAAATATATTGACAAACTTGATCCCATCAAGATACCACCTAATTAAAAAGCTAACCGGATGCACCCCCATTGCAAAATCAATCGAGGACAGGTGGGGGTGGAAGAACTCCAATTTCTTGATCAAGGAAGGATACTCTTATCTACTTTTCAATGCCCAAATCCCACCCAAGTCCTCAATCTGGAATAAAATTTGGAAAACCAATATTATCCCCAAGGTAAATTTATTTTGTTGACTATTAACTCATAAAAAAAATCCCCACTGCAGAGAATCTCTAGAAAATAGGTTTCATTGGCCCCTCCAGATGTCCCCTCCATGAAAATTCTAAGGAAAGCATCCCTCACCTCTTCCTCCACTGCTAGTTTTCAAGAGTTGTTGGTCAGTTTCCCTTGGTTCGCTTTTCCTTAGAACAAGGTGGCCCATTGATCTCCTTCAGTTCTTTGACTCATGGCCCAAATTATATGCAGGCTCCCTTCAAGCCAAAAGAAACTTCAAAGAGCTCTGGATCTCTCTACCCAAGTATGTTTGCTGACACATATGGTTATCAAGAAATAAGGCGATCTTCAACACTACTTGTTCACCAGCCAAAATCACTACGCTTAAAGTCCTATCATCTTGTTTTGAATTTCATAGACCTACTATGGAAACCTCTCTTGATCCTAAAGAATATGCTTGAATCACTCCTTGGGCTTGTCTCCCTACCTCCTTTTCCCAATCAAAAGTACCTCCTCCTTGATCTTCCTACATCCTTAGATTGTCTCAAGAAGGGCTTGCAGAAAGGATGCAAAATTCAAATAAATGGACTCTACAACTTGATGGTGCCTCAAAAATAAATCCTGGGGTGGCAGGAGGGGGAGGGATTCTCATTAATCCTAAAGGAATAATTGAAGATATATATGTTTGGGGTTTGGAAAAGAAGACAAATAACCAAGCAGAGGCATATGACTTGTATCTCGGTCTTTTCTTAGCGCAGCAAAAAGGAAACATGGAATTGTGTAATAGCCCTAGTGAAAATTCCATGTAATAAAAGTTAAAAATAATAACCACAGATGATGGGACACTTATTCCAAGCTGAATGTTGGGTAGAATCCTAGTGGTCAGGGATCACCTGTGATTGTTTATGGCTAAGGAAATTGGCAAAGAACACATATTTCATTAAATTTCAAATTAAACAATGGATCTAGAATTTCAAAGTACCCATAAAACTCAATTCTAGTAATCTTATTGTAATATAATTTTTCCAATTTTAATGAAATATGTGTTAAAGGCTTTGGAAAGGCAAAATGGAATTTTGGCACATTTATCTATGAAAATAATGGAAATTAGGAGAAAAGGGAGGTGAAAGGTCACAGGTTGCATGTGAGGAGGAAAATGAAGAAAATAGAGGCCTCATTCATAAAAAGGCTGAAGAGGATCAGATGGTAACCTTTTGTGAGTTCAGTGTTGGAGCTCTCTTCTATTCTCTCTCTCTCTCTCATACTCTTGGAGACTTAGAGTTTTATTGGAGCACTCTTGGAGGGTGTGGCGTACTTGGATTTTTGGAGCACGAAGGCAAAGGAAGAGCAGGAAAGTGCAAGAGGGCATTGAGATCAACATCTACATCAGATTTTCTTGCAGGTACCGAGTTGCATGTATGTTTCCTTCACTAGGTTTGGCATGCATGGCACATGCATGTGGTTTCTTGGCTATGATATTTCATTGGCATGGAGGATTACCTGGATTGACCGTGGATTGCCTAGAATTGCCATTAGATGGATATCCATGGTGATTGTGGGTTTACTTTCATTGTTTGTTTTTGGTTGGTTCTCATGTTTCCTTAACTTGGATTGAGTTACTAGTTCCTGTAGCCTTCGTTGGAAAAACACTCTGGATCCCTGTAATAGCTTGAGTTGAGTTACTAGTCCCATAGCCTTGGTTGGACAAACACTCTGGAGCCCTTGATGGATTGAGTTACTAGTCCTCGAGCCTTGGTTGGACAAACGCTCTGGAGCATGATGGCATCTGTGGGTTGAGTTATTAGTCCTCGAGCCTTGGTTAGAACAAATGCTCTGGAGCCATGGATGGTTGGGATAGAGACTGATCAGATGACGGTTCTGTGATGTCGGTCGTGAGGTGGAACCACTTTTTGATGGGTGGAGATGGATGACCTATAGAAGCCCTGGATGAGTTTTCATTGATGTGTTCTATGAGATCCCACATTCATGCTTGGAATATGGCACAAGAGTGAATGGCTGAAGAGAGGTTTGGCTCAGCCATTCTACGGTCGGGTGGTGTTGAAATGTGGCAACAAGAATATTCCAATTCAAATTGTCCTTGAATTAAATTGTGAATTAAAATCGAATTTAGTGTTACCAACTACTTGGAAATAATTAATTAAGTTATTTTGACTTAATTAGTTGGAGAAATTCAAGTTAGAAGTCTTTCTGTAGTCGTGCAAGATTTATCCCTTAAATTAAGGAGATAAGATTGAGTTATATTTGAGTTGTAATTAGTTAACTCAATTTACTCAGTTAAGTCCAATTAAATTAGTTCCAAACTGTTTGAGGAACTAATAGAGAGTTAACAATCAGTTGATGCATGCATGCAACTAGTGTACTCCAGTTAACTAAATATTCCCTCATTAGAAACTCATGCATGTCTATTCTAAGAAAGACCTAGTTGAGATTAAAGACAAGGACAGTGTACTATCAATTGCATGTGTTTTCTTAAAAAGAAAACTCATGCATGCAGAAGGAATCATTCCTTGAGGATTGCGCAGTTCTGACAGTGTGTGAGATCAAGTGATCGTCCACTCGGTAGAAGAGGTTTTCCACTTGGTTGAAGGAGAATCATCCCAGAGGAACAGTGCAAGGAAATAGGAGCTTGGAGGGCAGAGAGGAAGGCTTGAGAGAAGCCAAGATTGCATGTGAGAATATATGAGGATTGTACTGAGAGCTGGCTAGCTGTGAGAGCTAAGGCTTTGTATAATTCCTATGTATTTCCACCTTGTATGATAATATAGATAGTGGGGTTTTTAGCTGAGGCTTTCCCCAAAGTATTTTCATGTGTATTGTGCAATTGGTTCTTCTTCTTCTGGTTATATTGTTCAGTTCAATATTTAAAGCTTCACAAATTGATGGTAGAAGTAGGTTATAGTATTATGCTTTGATTTATATTGCATTATTGGGTTAACCTACACAGATTTTCTACATGGTATCAAAGCTAGCTTATTTGTAGAAATTTTCTACATGGTATCAGAGTTGGATTTGTAGAAATTTTCTACATATTCACGGAGTTGTGAAAAATATATTGAGAAGATAATTCAAAGTTTGAAGTTCGGGGTTGCAGGTGAAAATCGACTTCATATCATACTTCAATTGAGATGGGACATTATGCGACTAATTTCCCATCAAAGAAGTCCAAGAATGGATCCTCAAAAGGATCGGAAGGTGAGGCATTAGCCTCTGAGTTTGAAATGGACTTTACCCTCATCACTTGCATGGTGTCATAGATGATGGGTTCTGTCTGGTATAGTGATAGTGGACCCTCATTACACATGATCGGTGATAAACGTTTATTCAGTGCCTTGGAGGAGAAAGACCTCAAGATGCGCATAGAGATGGGTGATGAGGGAAGGTATAGTGTTTTAGGAGTGGGCACGGTTTCTTTTCAGAGGGAGCACGGAGCTCCTCTCACCATGAAAAATGTGATGTATGTGCCTAGACTGAAGAAGAACCTGGTATCAGTAGCGATGTTGGAGGACAAATGCTACGATGTTGTCTTCAGTAAAGGAAAGGTGTTCCTAATACACATAGCCATGGGTCAAACCAAGAGGATAGGGATTCGGGTGAAGAATCTCTATAAAATAGAGGTAGATGATTGTGCAGCATTGAGTACAAAAGAAGAATTTGTGCAAAGCCAAGACTTTGGTGAGTTGTGGCATAGGTGATGGGTTATTTGCATCATGGGGCTTTGAAGATAATGCAGCAGATATCTACAGGACTTTCCAAAGGTAGACTTGAGCAAGTTTATAGTACATCAAGTATTCCTTTCATGATCGAGACATTCGAGCAAAGGCTATCTTAGAGCGAGTTCATACTGATCTATGTGGACCATTCTCGATGACATCCACAGCGAAGCAAAGGTATTTTGTGATTTTCATTGATGACTATTCTTGTAAATGTTGGATTTATTTCATGCAGAAGAAGGACCAAACCTTCACAAAGTTTTGTGAGTTCAAAGCTTTGGTCGAGAAAGAGTCAAGGAAGAAGATCAAGGCCTTGAGAAGCGAAAACGGTGGAGAATATGTCTCTCAAGATTTTAAGGACTTATGTGCAGCGGAAGGAATTAAACAAGAGTTAACGGCACCTCATAACCCATAGCAGAATGGGGTGGCAGAGAGGAAGAATAGAACTATTTTAGGGGCAGTATGGGCGATGTTGCATGACCAAGGCCTACCACTTCACTTGTGGGCTGAAGCATGCAACATAACAGTCTATTTGCAGAATAGAAGCCCGCATCGCATACTTGGGATGAAGACATTAGAGGAAGCTTTCTCCGATAAGAGACCAGATGTGGGTCACTTCAGGATCTTTAGCTCATCGATATATTGCCATGTGACAAAGGATGCATGGAAGAAGCTTGAGCCAACAGCAGAGTTGGGGATACTTGTGGGGTACACTTATAAACCTCACAACTATCAGGTGTACTTGCCTATTAGTCGGAGGATAGTGGTTTGCAGAGATCTCAAGTTTGATGAGCAGAAGGCCATGCGAGTTTCCCTTGAGAGGGAGCTCCAACTATAGGTTGTTGAGGAACTATTGGTTCCTAAGGAGGAGGAGCCTCAGACTGATGTGGAGTAGCCGCATGCAGAGGTTCCAGGAGTGGAGACATCCACTCAAGCAGAGTCTTCTAGAGATGGATGAAAGCACACAAGAGAAGCTGACATATTGTTGGAGGATGAGAGAGAATGTGGGAGCACCATTTTCTCATTGCAGATAGAGGAGGTCACCTAAGAGGTACATTGGATACATGGCCCTTGCTGGGGAATGTGTTGAGACTGAGCCATCTTCCTTTGAGGAATAAGTGTAGCAATCAATTTGAGTTGATGCTATGGTGGAGGAATATGACTCCATAGTTCATAACAATGTTTGGGACGTGGTTCTGAGACCGGAGAAAAAGTCAGTTGTGAGTTCCCCTTGGCTTTACAAGGTAAAGCAAGCTACTAAAGTAGCGAGGAGGATCATGTTGATGTAGTATATTTCGACAGAGGAGCAAGATGCTGACATTTTGACAAAGGCATTGTCAAAGTGTAAATTCGAGTTCCATAGAGGCAGGATCGAGGTGGTAGATAATCCCTTTCTTGTTGAGAGGGAGTGTTGAAATGTGGCAACAAGAATATTCCAATTTGATTTGTCCTTGAATTAAATTGTGAATTAAAATCGAATTTAGTCTTACCAGCTACTTGGAAATAATTAATTAAGTTATTCTGACTTAATTAGTTGGAGAAATTCAAGTTAGAAGTCTTTCTGCAGTCAAGAAAGAGTTATCCCTTAAATTAAGGAGATAAGCCTTAAATTAAGGAGATAAGATTGAGTTATATTTGAGTTGTAACCAGTTAACTCAGTCTACTGAGTTAATTCTAGTTAAATTAGTTCCAAACTGTTTGAGGAACTAATAGAGATTTAACAATTAGTTGATGCATGCATGCATCCAACTAGTGTACTCCAGTTAACTGAAGATTCCCTCATCAGAAACTTATGCATGTCTATTATGAGAAATACCCAGTTGAGATTAAAGACAAGGACAGTGTACTATCACTTGCATGTGTTTTCTTATAAAGAAAACTCATGCATGCAGAAGGAATCATTCCTTTAGTATTGCGCAGTTCTGACAGTGTGTGAGATCAGGTGATCATCCATTAGGTAGAAGAGGTTTCCACTTGGCTGAAGGAGAATCATCCCAGAGGAACAGCGCAAGGAAATAGGAGCTTGGAGGGTAGAGAGGAAGGCTTGA
Source organism: Pinus tabuliformis (assembly GCA_031772625.1). NCBI lineage: Eukaryota > Viridiplantae > Streptophyta > Pinopsida > Pinales > Pinaceae > Pinus > Pinus tabuliformis. The sequence goes on along the minus strand of CM062820.1, from coordinate 773,450,356 downwards.
GAGAAGCCAAGATTGCGTGTGAGCATCTGTGAGGATTGTACTGAGAGCTATCTAGTTGTGAGAGCTAAGGCTTTGTATAATTCCTATGTATTTCCACCTTGTATGATAATACAGATAGTGGGGTTTTTAGCTAAGGATTTCCCCAAAGTATTTTCATGTGTATTGTATGATTGATTCTTCTTCTTCTGGTTATATTTTTTAGCTCGATCTTTAAAGCTTCCGCAAATTGATAGTAGAAGTAGGTTATATTATTATTCTTTGATTTTTATTGCATTATCGGGTTAACCTACATAGATTTTCTACAGGTGGAACGTGGAAGTCCCATCCCGGGTTTGGATTTTGCATCATTAATGAAAGGTTATTTCTCCTTGTATTTATATTACCATTTTGATGGATTGTATGTGGTCTATATGGTTGTAATTTCATGAGTATTTTTGTCCCTATTATGTTGGTTATGTATGTGTTTTATGACAGCAGCCATGTATGGCTTTCCTCATGTTTTTACTTGTAATTGAATGATCAATGTATCTATGACCTAATGGATGGAATGGTAGTTGAGGTATTGAGGCATCAATGGTTCTTAGTGATTCTCAATTAAGTATGAGACCCATATGCTCAGAACTATTGATTACACCTGTAGATTACACATCTGCAATATGTTTGACGAAGTGCCTGTCATGGCTAGTAAGGGTCCAGTCAAGGTCTTGAACAAGTATTTGCTTTAGTAATTTCATTTCCATGTTATTTTACTGATTTGAAAAGATGGTTCAATTATGGGCAGTGACCTGGGCACTGGCCTAAAAATATGTCTCAAATCCCAGATTCATCGGCATAACACTGACAGTTTTGGTCTCTGGTCGCTGGCAGGCAAGCCTGTAAGAGTGACTTTGAGTTATTGGTCGCACTCATGCCTATATCATGGGAGAAATTGAGCCTTAAATTGTCCAAAAGCTTAGTGGGACCCCAAGGCAAGTTGTATAAAGTATTGGATTCATTCCTTAGGGTCTTGTATCTAATAATTAATGTATGTATGGTGTGTTTCCATTCGTTCCACTTCTTGAACGTGGTTTAGGAGGTCGAATCATATCATAGTAGCCTCTCATCGCATGTTTACCCTGGCTGGTCGGTTGCTTGGGTAGATGTGGGAGAAGGGTGTTACAGAGTGGTATCAGAGCATGGTTCACCCCTCAAATTAGATGGGCTATATGTTGGTCATGCATGCATTCCAATTGCATGTGTGTCTCTAACCCTTGCATTCCATGTGCTTGTTACATTTGCATGATGTTGTTCATGGTTGTAGTGATGTCGTCATGTGAAATTTGAGGGGTTATTATGGAATGAATCCCTATGAGTGTATGATTGGTTACATGTCAATTTATGTCGCCTACATGTATCATTGTAGTATGCTTGGTTACATTCTAACATGTTTGGTTACATTCTTGCATGTTTGGTTACATTCTTGTATGTTTGGTTACATGTATCATTCTTGTAGGTTTGATTTTAAGTATTGTTCATTCATGCTTGGTCATATGTGTTTATGCATATGTGTGGATGGTTATGCATTGATTATGCATGTTCATGTTTGCATGTGGTCAAGTGCATAGTGACGTAATGATGGTGCTTTTCATGCATCAGGTCATGGTGTGTGTTGTTGTTGAGGTCATGCATTGATGACTGAACCCTAGCTAGAATGATGGTTGCATGGTCATATGCTTATGTTTTATGTTTCTATATGTTGTCATGATTATGTTATAAATGTATCATGCTAATTTGTTGATATTGCAGATGAGGTATCCTCCCCGAACTATACTAAGGTACATTGGTTTATTATGATTTGGTTTAGTTGACATGATATACCTTGCAGGAAGAAATATCAGATGGCTAGCAATATGGTTGACTATAAAGACTCTCCCTATGAATCCGAGGAGCAGTATGGTGTTGGGAACTCTTCCAACTTGGCAATGACACTGAGGAGTTTAAAGGAATAAATAAGGAGTTGTAAGGAACATAATGACAGACTCATACAGGCATAGGAAAAGTTAGCAAAGGTAAATGCAGTCATACTTCAAAGCTTGTCAGATTTGCAGCGATAGGGACCGCTTCGGATCAGCAATGAGCAGGAGGATAGGACTAATGGGGCATATGGTAGTAGATTGCATAGTGGTCATTGATCAGATGGAGATGACACAATTAAAGATGGCATATTATTGGATACTCTAGATAGGAGAGTGCATAGAAACGGGTGTGATTCTAGTTCTAATTCGGATAAGCACTATGATCATCATCGGTATCATCCTTACAAGAGGAGTGACATGGGATATTTGTCGTACCAATTTAAGAAAGCAAAGCCACCAATATTTTATGGAGAGATTAAGAAACCACATGATGCAGAGACATGGTTGCTTGGCATGAGTAAATTCTTCAGGTTGCATGACTATCCAGAGAACATGAAAGCTAGAGTGACTACATTCAGTCCCAAAGGTAAAGCAAAAATTTGGTGGGAAGATGTGAAGAATGTCATATGTATTCATGAGGAAGATTTGACTTGGAGTGAGTTTGAGAGATTATTCAAGAAGAAGTATTTGTTATAAAGATACCTTGATGACAGGGCGAAGGAATTTTATGAGCTAAAGATGAGATCTATGACAGATGGTGAGTACACTAGTAGGTTCTCGGACTTACTGAGATATGTGCATTATCTCACATAGGAAAAGGCCAAGATTCAGAGGTTCATTAGTGGGTTACCAATTGCATTTAAAGGTAGAATTGAGTTCAATGAGCCTAGATCATTAGAGGAGGCCATTCAGAAGCAAGGAATTGCTATGAATAATTGAAGCACAGAACCAAGACTAAGCTAGACTGGAGAGGTAATGCAAAGAACAAAGGAAAACGGGACAAAAAGAGAGGAATAACTCTGGATACAGGTAACAAAGAGAATGTCGCACCACCTAAGAGGTTCAATGCATTAGACAGAGGACATGGACACTGATTTGAAGAACATAATAAGGAGCTTGTGTGGTGTTGGACTTGTGGAGGAAATCATCGCAAGAGAGATTGTCCATAGTACTAGAGTGGTAGGCCTAAGATATACAATGTGCAAGAGGCATATACTGTTGGAGATGTTGGTCAGACTATTCCACATATCTAGGCAGCATTGGATAACAAACAGGTAGAGTATCATGCATCTATCATTGAAATGGACAGTAAGCTTTGTGATCAAGTTATTTCTATCTTGATTGACCCTAGATCTAATTATAGCTATGTTAGTCCTGACTTGGTGGATAAGTGTGGTTTGAGTAAGGAATTGAATCTAGAGGCTTGGTTACTGAAGTTGGCTATAGGTATGAAGAAACAAGTTCATCATTGGGTAAGAGCTTGTGCATTTGACATGAATAGTATTCCTACCACAACACATTTGAATGTATTATCGTTGGGTTCATACAGTATGTCGTTGGGCATGGACTGGTTGTATCTTCATAGAACCAAGGTGGATTGTTATGATAAAGCCATTGAGTGTGTCGATGATAATGGGGAACCAAGAGTCTTACAGGGTAAGAAAAAAGCTACATTATTTAGGATGGTGATAGTTATGCAAGCAAAGCGTAGCCACAGGAAAGGGTGTAAGTTCTTTGCATTGCACATTTCTAGTGATAAGGGTAAGGAAATTGAGGATACGGATGTGTTGAGCAGGTACCCAGTTTTACAACAATTCAAGGATGTATTTCCTGAGGACATTACAAAGTTTCCACCTCACAGGGAGGTAGAATTTTCTATTGAGTTAGTGCGAGGGGCATCTCCAGCATCAAAAGCACCATACAGGATGAGCACACCTGAGTCGGTTGAGTTAAATTTGTAGTTGAAGGAAATGTTGGACAAGGGATACATTAGGCCAAGTGTATCACCATGGGGTGCACAGGTATTGTTCGTAAAGAAGAAAGATGGAACACTTAGATTATGCATTCACTATAAGCAGTTGAACAAAGTGACCATCAAGAACAGGTACATGTTGCCGAGAATTGATTACTTTTCTGATCAATTGAAGGGAGCAGCAATGTTCTCCAAGATCGACTTGAGATCCAGATATCACCAAGTACGCATCAAACAAGTAGACACTTACAAGACCGCTTTCTAGACTAGGTATGGGCATTATGAGTTTGTTGTTGTTCCATTTGGCTTAACTAATGCTCCAGCTACATTTATGTGTTTGATGAATAGTGTGTTGCATATATATTTGGATAACTTTGTTATTGTGTTCATTGATGATATATTGGTATATTCTAAAAATGAGGAAGAGTGTGTCGAACATTTAGTAGCAGTGTTTAGGTTGTTGAAAGAGCATTAGTTGTATGTTAAGCTCAATGAGTGTAGTTTCTTTCAGACTGAGGTACACTACTTGGGACATGTTGTCTCCAAGGAAGGCATTGCAGTATATACAGAGAAGATAAGGGTCATCATGGAGTGGGTAGCTCCTAATAATATATATGAGGTGAGATATTTCATGGGTTTGGCAAGCTACTATAGGAAGTTCATCAAGAACTTCTCACAGATTTCTTATCCTATCACATCATTGCAAAGGAAAGGTAAGAAGTTCAAATGGACTAAGGAGTGTAAAGCTAGATTTGAGAAACTCAAGTAGTTGTTGACACATGCACTAGTGCTACAAATTGCAGATCTGGAAAAAGAGTTTATGGTATGCATAGATGCTTTCAAGAGAGGGCTTGGTGGAGTCCTTACGCAGGATCAACAAGTGGTATGCTATGAGTCCCGGCAACTAAACGAGAATGAGCAAAACTACCCAACACATGATTTGTAGTTAACAATGATCATACATGCATTGAATATTTGAAGACATCTAGCGGGCCAACCGTGGGTCGAGTGGCATGGGAGGATCTACCTCAGTCAACTGGTATTGGAACAGTGGCACCTGTTCCAAGAAAAAGGTCACTAGTATGGATCCGAAGCAAAATTACTTCAGATTCCTCACCTTAGCTTTGGTCAGCTGTCATTTTATGTTGATCTTCATGGCCTCCACCTAGTTGAAGATCGTCGGAGTTGTTAGAGCCTAAATCTAGCTCAGTCTGAGAAAGGTGGGATCTAGGATAACATCAAACCATGCTTAACTTGGTAGCTAGCCCTACCAGGTCAGGAGAGGGCTCTCTCCTTGTCAATCTCAGAAAATATGGCCTATGAAGCTTGAGATGACTGATGTAATGACTGATTTTAGGCTAGGTATGTGTACAAAGGTGTTTGATTGAATTTGACGATGTTTTGTTGGCTCAAATGTGAAAGGCAGATTTGGGTCCGGGGAATGAGGCTCAGTTTTGCAGAGATCTCTATGGGGCAAGGTAGGCAGGTGATTTGGTACTTCAAAATGAGTGATATGGAGAGCTTTTAGATAGGTGAGAAGTTGAAAAGGGCATGAAAAACTCAGGGATCCTTTTCAAACAGCTGAAAAAATAGATAACTAAACAAAACCTAAGTAGAGCACTGCACTTTCAATGTATTCTACCTTTTATCCTTGTTTGATTTAGTTAAGATGAAATAAAGAGAGATAATGGCATACATAAATCATATGTAAACTTACAATTACAAAAGAAAACACAATACCAAAGCAAGATGCCACATGAATCCCATAAAGTGTTGCAAACCCTGGTCTATTCCTTAGCCAAACAGCTGAAATGAATATACAATGAAGCTCCAAGCTTTCCCAAAACTCCAACCCTTGCTAATGACTGAAAAAACACAAGATATAGGCAAACAACACCTCATCCTAGCCTCTAGGGATCGAGCTCATGAGTTTAGGAGCTATTCCAACAAATTCTAAACTGAGAACTAGAAAGTAGGCAGTGGAATAGCTTGCCTCTAAAAACTAGGGAATCAATTCATTCAGTTACAAACTACCTTTTCATGGATGAATCTACCTCTATGAGTGAAAATTTAGCATAATTACATCAAAATCCATCAAGTCACATTAAATTACATCATGAGTTTGACAATTAGAAGGAGAAAAGTCAAACTGTTAAGAAACTAGGCGAAAAACAGAGTATTTTTGGTCAAACTGAGCAAAATTCCTCCAATGAGCTGCAGTGATTTCCCTATGCGTAGCGCCTTTTTGCAACTAATTTTGGAGGCCTTCCTGGTGTCCAAATTTTCTCCAAGTGTTCTTGTTGGAAATTTCTGCCTATCTACTTTTCAAAACAAGTGGAATTTTTGAATTTGGCCTCCATTTGCCCCTCCAAAACTGAGTTCTCCCAACACTGCTTCATGTGTGTCCAAAAAGGGGCAGAAAGGTCATTTTTGAGGTGTTTTTGACCTTTTTGGAAGCTCAAAACCTGTCAAAACTTCTTGGCCATTAGTATGCATGCATATTTTTCCATACCAAAAATGCTGAGTTTTCCTCAAAAGGAGGTCTCCATCAAAAGCGAGCACCAGGTGGCGAGGCGCATCAGGCAGAAAAACCTGTTTTTTGGGCCAAAATTTTCAAAATTGCAAAAAGTGTCCCAAATTTTTTTAAATTTGGCCTGAGTGTCCTTCATCAAGAGCTATGTTGGGCCAAGGAAGCCTCAGCCAAGATCTGAAGTCTATCTTGCTCTTTTCGCCTCCTTGATGCCTTCTTCAACTTGGCCTTTAAGTTCTTGATTCTTGCCTTGCACACTTTGTTTCTCACCAAGTAGTGGTAGGCCATGTGTCTCAACATATTTTTCTCTCTGTTGGCCTTCTCTAGCATCTTTTCCAAGTGGATATTTGCCCTCTCAAGCCAAGATTCACGATCAGCATTGATTTCTTGTTCAAGTGATGTGAGCTTGACTTTCCTCCTTTTGGCAGCTTGTTGGTTTTCTCGTATGTTTTGTAGCTCCATTATGGTTTGTTGATCCTCTAGTTGTTTATTTCTTTGCTCCGGATATTTGATTATCCACTTGGCTCTTTCTAGGTTGAGAGACAAATGTTGAATGTCATCTTGCTGCTCCTGAATGATCTCTCTAAGCTTTGAGCTTTGTGAGCCCAAATTGGTGTCGTCATCCTGAATAAGAATGAAATCTGTCTCCTACCCTCCTGAAGGCTGCTCATCAAGTAATGGCCACTTGCCCTTGTCCTTTACCTACTCTGCTGATGGAGGAAGCGAGACCTCTTCCACCCTGGGTGGAGATAATACTTGTTTTGTTGCTACAAACAACCTTCTAGTGCATGTTATCACCCCAAGAAACTCTCCTAGGTTGTAGCTCGGAGATGCTCAGGAACATTACAAACTCAACTTAATGTTGGAAATGGATGAATGGAAGGAATGATGTTTATTCAAGCTAGATAACCACTTCTACTATGCTTAACTCCAGACATGCGTGAACACCCCTAGACTACAAGGCTTTAGACCACCAATTACTTAGAGTTTAAGGATTGGGTGAATATGGAGAACACTGACCACACCAGCAGATGCACAGGACCCTATGATGGTTGGCTGCAACCAGTAAAAAGGTCTACAAATCTAATTCCCTAGTGTACAAACAGGATGACAGCTCTCTGTCACTAAGTGAAAAGAAACCTGATTAGCACATTCACTGATACATGCAAGATTTAAACACAGAGGTAGGATGACAACTCCTCTAATGCTAAACATCAAGAGTTCAGGAAGAATGCATGTCAAGCACAGCCTAGAACAGAAAAGAGATGGAAAGTGAGAAATTAACAGCAAAAGAAGCTTGTATTAGCTGAAAATGAAGACGAGACGCTGCAAGTATCATAGCAGTTACAGTTTCCAGAAGTTGAACTTTACATCAAAACAACAACCATCAACCCTGATTACATCTCTTTTTTGGGTATATATAGAGTTTCATTACAAAGACGTTCTGCTACTCTAAGCATGGAGGGGTCATAATTGACCACCAACCGCTTTAACTTCCTGATGGAGCTTCTAAGTGCAATTGCTGGTAGTAGTGAACAAATCCAATTTTCTCAGGTGCTCTGTTGTACTTCTCGAGCAGGTGTAGTGTCGTGTGGATGAACTTGCATAACTGTTAAATGCAGTTAACTGCTCGAGGCTCATCCTTCTCGTTCTCGGCCATCCTATCTCTTAAAAGCGGTTGTTGAGGAGCAAATGCGTCGTGCACTAGTAACTGGTCACCTTCATCCTTCGGATGCATGGGACAAGTCAAGGACATGGACTACACAGTAGATTGACAAACTAGATGGAGGAACAAATATGGTCGTTGGATACAACAGATGGACGACGGATACGGCTTGGCAGGGGCCATCAGGAAGGCGAGGTGGAAGACGATCGTGAGCCGTTGGATCTCGAGTGGGTAGATCCAACGACTATCGGGCAGAGGACCTGCACAAGAGTTAACGAGTGGGGATGAAGGACAGGTGGTAAGCGGTATTTATCGCACCGTCGTTGGGGCTTGGGTGGTAATCGTACAAAGGTGCGCGATTCCAATTATCATGCGACATGTGGCAGCATGAAACACGGAAACCGCTTTTCATCACACGTTATCGCACAATTGCTTTGCAGGCACGTGGGGAAGCGATCGTCGTCCGATCGTGGTGGAGGTGATCGGACGGTGTGGATTCGATCGCACGGTTTTCATCGGACATGACAGGGAAAGAACTTGCGAAGGAGCACAGTCATGTGATTACGGTTATATGATGGTTTAAGCTCTACGCTTAGGGGTCTGAGGGGCTATGATTTTATGCAGAGTTTTAGAGGAAAACGGAGGTAGCAGGTGTTATGAGAGTGTAAGCGGAGTGAAGGAGAATGAGAAGGATGACTGATGTAAGTCCTCTTTTTCCATGAACAACACGGCCAGTCCTATATTTTACCCTCAAAATGTCAACGTATGTAGCAAAGCTAACACTGGCTCCTTCTGGGGATGAGATCCTCCCTGTGAGGTCTCAAGAACCGTAGACCACTGCCTTCTACACCAGAATAAGATTAAAAACATTGCCTAGTATTCCATTGGGCATGGAGTCTAATCAAGTCTACACTAAAACCTGTGAAAGAACACATTTGCAACATTAAGGCTTGAAAACCTTAAACAACCTAAATTTTCAAAAACTGCCCCTTTACTGGGCCACCAAAATTGTTTCCCCTTCTCTTGGTCAGTATGCATGTCAGCCGATTCATCAAAGACTTGCAAAATCGGGTTGATTTGATCATCTACCTCAAAAAGTTTAGGGCATTTGACCTTATCAAGTAGAGATGGTTTATATTTCACCCCCTCTCTATATGCTCTCATCCTTGGATGTTCTTCGTGGAAGCTTTTGTACTCCTGCTGAATAACAATGGCTGCTAGAAATAACTCCCCTGTATCATTTGTGGCCGGCACAATTAATATAAATGGTGAACCGATGTATTCTTGTGTGGGGTACACAAAGACCTCACCTGCTCCCGTAGCTTTCTTAGAACAAACCCCATCCAAGGAGGTGTCCCAAATCTGCGCATCTTCTTCCTCTTTGATCTGGAAAACTGCCCTTTCAAGCTGTGTGGAGCCCACCTGGGCAGGTTTCGTAAAATCAAGACTGAGATCATCAACATCAGCCTTGGGCATAGAGTTATGGCTGGCCCCAGTGCCTAGGGGACAATTATGAGGAATTGCCTCTTGAACAAACAGAGGAACATCAGATGATGGGGAAGTGATTTCACCCTTTTTGATCACTGGGCTGGGGATAACAATAGGTTGGTCAATTTGCATATTTGCATAGTCATTGGAAGCTGGGCTGGCTTTAGGTTTAGGGTCTTCAAGGATGGATCTCTTGAAGGACTCATTCTTCACTGGTTCAATCATAGGCATGGGTATTCTTGGCTTCTGAATTTCTAACTGAAAACTAAAAGAAGAAGCGGAACCTTCAAGGCCTCTTACCTTTATGGTTGGAGCTTTGAGGATGATGGGATTAGCTACTGGTTGCTTCTGCTTATAATCTTGTTGTTCTGTAGGTACAACAAAATTATGAGCAGGGCCTTTGAAAAATGACTTCTCATAGGCAGCTTTGGTTAAGAAAGGGGCACTGCCCTTGTCTTCCATACCATGGACCTCATACTCTTCTTCAAATTTCTCTTCTTCCATGACTATATCTTGAAAAAGGGTCTTAACCCTTTTGTCTTTGTTTGCATCTTTGTCTCTTTGTGAAATCTGCAACTGCTCCTTTTCTCCTTTATATGGATTTAGATTTGGAAGAGCAAAGGTATTAGGAGCTTGTCCTGCTTTCCCAGAATGCCGCTCAACCCTTAATTTGGAAACTTCAGAGGCTAATGACTCTATCATCCTAGCCATTTTATCGATCTTGGGATCTGAGGATGATGAGGGCTCACTCCTCTATCTTCTTCTATCAGCATTACCTTCAAGCCTTTCTGTAGCTATGATGTTTAATTCTACTTCGAGGGTTGCATCTTGCATATCAGCCAAAGAAGCACATATTCTTTCTCTTAACAGTAGACAGAAATGAGAATCGAAGGCATTAGCATAAGTGAGCTTAGTAAAGGTGGGGGTAGGCTTTACTTCAGCTAGTATCTTATTATACATACGATTGAATCTTTTATTAAAATCAGGCAATGATTCCCCATTTTCCCTCTTCAGGTTCCCAAACTCAATATGGTAATAAAGCAGATCTTTCCTATCCCCCCATTGTTTGAGGAATGCCTCGTCCAATGCTTCAATATCAGCAATAGACCTAGGGGCCAATTCTCTGAACCACTTTCTGGCCTCTCCATTGAGGCTCTGGACAAATACTCTCATCCACACATCATCCTCACTGATATCCAGGTTATCAGCATAACTATAAAAAGACTCAAGGTGTTCTTCAGCTGTTACTCCCTCTGTACCAGTGAACTTGGGCATATATTTCTGATATTCTCCTGCAGGCATAGCATTCAAAGGAACAGGTAAGAACAGGGGTCGATACATAGCAGCTATAATTCTTTCCATCTTTGTGGGAGCTTGCTGGCCTGCCATGACTGGGCTAAGTGGAAGGATACTGGCAGGTTGAATGGTAGGAAGTAATGAAATAGATGACAGACATAAAGGAATATGATGGACTGTATGAGAGGCTTTCTTTGGACTGAGATCCAAAGGGGAACTAAACGAACAAGGAGCTTTATGAATCTCTGAGGGTATTTCACTAACAATACTAGGCTCTAAATCTTCAAACTGTATATCCTCAGCTATAACTTTCTCTTTCAGAGATGCATAAGTTTTCTTAGGCTTACCTGATCCTGATGCTCCTTTCTGTGATGTTTTCTTCTGCTTAGCAATCTTCTCAGGGTCAGGCATTGGGTCAGATGGTGATTTCTGAGGATTTCTCCGGGTATGCCTCACAAACTGAGCCAGAACTATAATGTGGAGTCGCCACCAGGTAGGTTCTCCAGTAGAGTCTCCAGATAGATGATTACAACCAAAAATGTGTCCAGACTTTGTCTATCATCAAAGCATGGAACTATGTCGTTCTCCCAGGGAAGCTGAGCTTCAATCTCCTCTCCCTAGCAGCGACGCCAACCAATGTTATCACCCCAAGAAACTCTCCTAGGTTGTAGCTCGGAGATGCTCGGGAACATTACAAACTCAACTTAATGTTGGAAATGGATGAATGGAAGGAATGATGTTTATTCAAGCCAGATAACCACTTCTACTATGCTTAACTCCAGACATGCGTGAACACCCCTAAACTACAAGGCTTTAGACCACCAATTACTCACAGTTTAAGGATTGGGTGAATATGGAGAACACTAACCACACCAGCAGATGCACAGGACCCTGTGATGGCCAGCTGCAACCAGTAAAAAGGTCTGCAAATCTAATTCCCTAGTGTATAGACAGGATGACAGCTCTCTGTCACTAAGTGAAAAGAAACTTGATTAGCACATTCATTGATACATGCAAGATTTAAACACAGAGGTAGGATGACAGCTCCCCTAATGCTAAACGTCAAGAGTTCAGGAAGAATGCATGTCAAGCACAGCCTAGTACAAAAAAGAGATGGAAAATGATCAATTAACAGCAAAAGAAGCTTGTATTAGCTGAAAATGAAGACGAGACGCTGCAAGTACCAAAGCAGTTAAAGTCTCCAGAAGTTGAACTTTACATCAAAACAACAACCATCAACCCTGATTAAATCTCTTTTTTGGGCATATATAGAGTTTCATTACAAAGACATTCTTCTACTCTAGGCGTGGAGGGGTCATAATTGACCACCAACCGCTTTAACTGCCTGATGGAGCTTCTGAGTGCAATTGCTAGTTGTAGTGAACAAATCCGATTTTCTCAGGTGCTCTGTTGTACTTCTTAAGCAGGTGTAGTGTCATATGGATGAACTTTCATAATTGTTAAATGCATTTAACTGCTCGAGGCTCATCCTTCTCGTTCTCGGCCATCCTATCTCTTGAAAGCGGTTGTTGAGGAGAAAATGCGCCGTGCACTAGTAACTGGTCACCTTCGTCCTTTGGGTGCATGGGACAAGTTGAGGACATGGACTACACAGTAGATTGACAAACTGGATGGAGGAACAAATTTGGTCGTTGGATTCAACATATGGACGGCGGATATGGCTTGGCAGGGGCTATCAGGAAGGCGAGGTGGAAGATGATCGTGAGTCGTTGGATCTCAGGTGGGCAGATCCAATGGCTATCGGGTGGAGGACATGCACAAGAGTTAACGAGCGGGGACGAAGGACGAGTGGTAAGTGGTATTTGTCACACCGTTGTTGGGGCTTGGGTGGTAATCGTACAAATGTGTGCGATTCCAGTTATCGTGCGACGTATGGCAGCAGGAAACATGGAAACTGCGTTTCATCTCGCGTTATCGCGCGATTGCTTTGCGGGCGCGGGGGAAGCGATCGTCGTCCGATCGTGGCGGAGGTGATCGGACGGTGTGGATTCGATCACATGGTTTTCGTCGGACGTGATGGGGAAAGAACTTGCGAAGGCGTGTGGCCATGTGATTACAGTTATATGATGGTTTAAGCTCCACGCTCGAGGGTCTGAGGAGCTATGGGTTTATGTAGAGTTTTAGAGGAAAACTGAGGTAGCAGGTGTTATGAGAGTGTAAGCGAAGTGAAGGAGAATGAGAAGGATGACTGATGTAAGTCCTCTTTGAGCATGAACAACACGGCCAAGCCTGTATTTTACCCTCAAAATGTCAACGTATGTAGCAGAACTAACGATGCCCCTTTGGTAGGTGATAAACATTGGCACACTAGCGGATTGTGTCTCATGAATCTCCTACCAATGTGAAGGTCCACCTGTCTCATGAAAAGCTGTTGGAGGTACTTGAGGACCTGTGAAGACCTCATGTGAAATGAAATCCTCCCATGAGATGTTCTGTAAACCAAGCTGATGCAAGACCACAATTTTGATTAGTGCAAAATGATATATGTTGTTATACTGCTGCTAAGGAGTCTTCCCGTACACTAAGGTGGTCATCTTCTCAATGTTTCAACAAATAAAGTAGGGGAGATTCATCATTCTCACCCTAGTAAAGTGCATCAACAATATTATATGATAGGCATAGAGACGAGAAAACGGGACCTCACAGCTGAAATACTTAATTATGAGTTTCATCAAGGGAGCATATGAGTCTTTCAGATCTCGGAAGGGAAAAAATCTGCTGAGATGTCTCTAATAACCAGCCTTGATGTAAGGCTCATAATTTTCTCTATCAATCTGCTGCCTTTTATTCCACTGCTCACTGACATTTGGAATGCTAGTTGCTAGAGAAATAGACTCTGGTGTCAAGGTGAATGTCACACCTGCTAGAGTGACTTGGCCATTATGAAGATGGAGCACAAAAAACCTGGCCAACTCATGATGGTATTGTACTCTCTCTACCATCTCACAGAACTGATAACAGGATTGGTATTGAAAGCATGTGACAGCAAGAGGGCAGGCATGTAGCTCGGCAAGTGAAGTAGGCTCCTCTCGTATATGTTTACCACCCTTGTGAGGTATCCTTGGTGCATGCATTTCTCTAGAAGAATCATTGTGTGTCTCCTCATCTCGGTCATAGGAAGGATCAGACTCCATGTTTGCCAATGTTTGGGTTTTCTTAGATGAGTATGAAGAGATTTAAGGTGTCTTTAGTTTTCTGCTACCAAGGATGAGAATGTATGAGGGACTGTGGAGGGAGAGGGTATGAGGGGTTTTGGGAATGTTGTTGACAGGATTTTGGGGAATAGGGGGTTTAGGGACAGTAAGTAGGCTTAGGGACAGCAATTAGGGTTTAGGAATTTGTAACTAGGGTTTGGGATAGTGGGAGTTAGGGATATGGGTTTAGTGAATTTAGGGATATGGGAATTAGGGAATGAGTTGATGAAACTGGAAAATAAATGAAGGAATCAAAGAGTGAGGGAGTGATGGAGTGGACTTGGCAGCAAAAACACAAATTGTAAACCCTAAGCAACTGTTTCTGACCAAAAATTGCGAGGTAGGGTTTCATTTTTATCTCATTAAATCACCATAAACTTTAAGAGAAACTCATTCATTGGCAATGGAAGAAGGCTTGACTTACTTGAACGGGTGGAAATTGAGAAAATTTGGCAGTTTGAATGAGTTTGTGGGTGAAATCGGGCTTGAAGCCCTGTGCGCCACGCCACAAACCCAACGCACCGTGCCACTTCAATGCACCACTCCTGTTTATTTTTTGCACTATGGAGGGCGGCCCAATGCGCCGCACCAACCCATGCGCCGCGCCCATGACCCAATGCGCCCGCCACTGAAACTTGCACAGTTTGCTGCGATTTTGCTCTTTTTCTCCAACACGGCCTTTCTCTTGCTCAGTCTTTCTCCTTTAGATGTAAATGATTTATATACAAAAGATTTTAATTTTTCACTCATAAAAACCCACTTTTGTAATGTTTGCATTTGACTTACTTTTCAAACTCTGTTTTTGGGAAGTTTTCTTTATTTTTTCCTTTGACGAACTGAATGATTTGACTTTTTATTTGCCTTGCAGGAGATGAACATGACAAATGATTTATATACAAAATATTTTAATTTTTCACTCATAAAAACCCACTTTTGTAATGTTTGCATTTGACTTACTTTTCAAACTCTGTTTTTGGGCAGTTTGCTTTATTTTTGCCTTTGATGAACTGAATGATTTGACTTTTTGTTTTCCTTGCAGGAGATGGAGATGCTGAAGCTTGGCAAGGTGACCAGGGTTGCCATTGAAGTTATTACATATGAAAAAACTGAAATTACATCAAATTTATACATGAAAACATAAATACTTTGTCTTTCCTCAAAACCGGGTTTTGAGGAAAAAACAATCATTGGGCATGTGATTATGGAAATTATTATTACTGGAACTTTATTTGATCTCCTCATGCACCTGCTCACCGTTATTGAGCATTTTGAAGACTTTATTGACGAAACCCTAGACCTAATGAGACCTAAAACCCTAAAAATGACTTTTGCAGATTTAAAGACAAAAATTGACTGCAGATGATCTAGATGAATGAAAATGGGCCAGCACATGAGGGAAAATGTATAATAATCCACTACTGTCAGATGATCCATGACCCTAATGGAATGCAGCTGATCGGGTGAGACACCTAACATGCAATGCAACAAGAGAATTTGATCACTGACGGAGGGATGAAGATACCGACACTAACGGGAGTTGTGGAGTCGATGGCATACAGGAATTTTGACTTGTTAGTCTCATGCACTGCCTAGGACCCCACCACTTTGTTGATAGTCAACAGTACCACTCTCAATGTCAGATCCTGAATGGTGGAAATCTCAATCTTGCCACTCTTGGATTTGAGGGCTTCAGGAAAATGTTCGGCTAGCAACATGGATATGCTTTCCCTAATCAGTCATGACCCGTATAAGTTGACTGGTTCCCCTCTTTGGGACAGTCCTGTGATGAAATAAATGTCTGAAGTTTTCTAACTCCAGCTCCGAGTCACCAATGATGAATATCTCTCGATTTATGTCCCAAATACTAATCAGGTACTGAAGCAACTCAGGTTGGGCCCGTGTCCCTAACATGAGAAATAATTTGAGGAGCCCACAGGCCCTCAAAGCTTCCAGGCAATTCGGATCTTTCAATGCCTGGGTGTCCACATCCTCGTGCTCCCGTTCTTTCTAGTCTACCATTTTCGGCGATTCTTTCCTACAAAAACCATAGATTTAAGTCAATAATCATTTTTGACCCATCAATTTCAAATTTCAACGGTGGTTTTAAGGGGAAATAGGTTTTTTCCCTATTCACGGTGTCGGCACACCTGTTTTAAAAACAGTTGCGCCAATGACATGATAGGTCATGTTAATTACCCTTGGTCGGTGTGATTCCGTGCCCAGAAGTCGCACTGACCGAGGGTGAAAAACTTTTAATAAATCCTCCCTCAAAAATCCCAAAAATGGTTAAAAACAGGAATAAATGGTATGAAAATGAAGCTTAGGGCTTTGGCTCTTACCTGTAACTGGCGGCTCGACGAATGACCTCCCGGATCTCCCGCAATCTGCTCTGAAACAATTAGGGCAAAAGTGAGTAAAAATTCTTTCACAACAAGGTAAAATAGTAAATGGTAA
This sequence comes from Pinus tabuliformis, assembly GCA_031772625.1. Lineage (NCBI taxonomy): Eukaryota > Viridiplantae > Streptophyta > Pinopsida > Pinales > Pinaceae > Pinus > Pinus tabuliformis. The sequence goes on along the minus strand of CM062820.1, from coordinate 773,433,840 downwards.
AAAATATTTACTTTTCCTCCTTTTTATTCAGTTTTTCATGAAATATTAGGTTTTTGTAAATATTTTGACCTATTTTGCCTCAAGAATTGGATAATGCACTTTACCTTTTTGCGCAGCGACAGGTGATGGATGTTTGACGATGATGTCAAGTCACGTTTCAGCTCTTTTCTCGACTCGTAAAACTCATATGAAAAGATTGCCGAGTATTTTTCCCTTTTGACTCGTAAAAGAGAATAAGATGTGGGGTCCACTTTCAAGCTCTTTTCCGACCCTTTAAAATTAAAAATATAGTCGAGCCCTTATCGTCTCGAACTCGTTAACGAATGCGAAACGTCATGCTCCCACTATAAATTTACCCCTTTTTCGGGTTAGGTTGCACTATTTATGAAAAATGTACTCCTTCATTGAAATGGTCAAGCGGTTCTCTCAAGTATTGTTTTCTAGATTTTCACACAAATTTACGAAAAGGGACCATGTGGAGTTTTTGTTTTTGTGTCTTTTTCAATGTCTCTAAACATGAAAAAGACACCGAGTTACACCTTTGTTAGACTCGTTAAAATATTAAACGAGATCGGATTCGTCACCATGACGAACATGAGCTTATCCTTCCTAGGGCTCGTTAAACTTACTAGGTCAGATATATCTGAAAGATGAACTTACAGTGCAAGCATATGCTATCCCCTTCAAGCTTGCGATTAAAAATAATTGGGGTGCCTGCCAGAAATGGTGGGGGGGAATTTGGAAATCTAATCAATTGTGTCGGTAGCTCACTCTTGAACATGACACTTTCTGCTTCATGTCGGGTTGGGATATCCTCCTTTGTATCGTTGACCTTCCTAGGTTGGGTCATTCATTTTTGCCTTCCATTTGATCTCTGCCACGTCGTCATGACCACCGATCCTATGGATCCAAAAGCTGCCAAACTTCCAGTTGTGTCGCCAATATGTTCAATATTTTTCCTTCTGCAGTTACACTTACCCCTGATTCTCTATATCATCCAAAATCATTTTGCATCCCTTTGTCTCGTGTCGATGATGTGGGATACATTATGGCCCTCCTTCGACACAGTTGCTTCCTGTCGACTTCAACTCATTATCCGAGAAGTTGACCAAGAGAATCCCTTCCAGTACCTTAGAGCTTGCATTCCCTAATGGAAAGTTCTTCGCACTCGACGACAAGTTCACATCATTGGCTTTCGATCAAGTGATTTCATAGGTTTTTGATCAATTCCTCTATTCACATTCTGTGGATTGTGCTGATAGTACCTTGAAGACCATTGTCATTATTATTTCTCTCGCACTTGTTAATAGTTTACATCATTGCCTGGTAATCAAGTGACTTTCTAGCATGTTCGATGTCAACACATCTATTCACATGTTAGAATTTGTACTTTGATCAGGTCGTGTTGGAGCGCAAGACCCTGGACTCAGATCACAAAATTCCAGGTTGCAAAGTGATGTGACATGGTTATGTTGATATACATATCTCTCTCAAATGGATGGTTGTGACCATACCATGAGTTATCATATGTGATCCTTCTTATTATTGGATCGTTGTGACCATACCTTGGTTTCGATATGATCCTCTTTATCGGATGGTTGCGCTCATGCCTAGATCCATTTACATGATTATTCTCTGGGTGGTTGCGTTCATACCACGATTCATGTATCATTTGACAAAGTTTTCAGTTATGTATATGTATTTTTACTTTCTTGCAGGTTTTCCGACAACAGCCTCCAGTTCCCCACATTGATTCATAAAGTTTTTCATCCCTCACTCTTGTTCAACCTTCACGCTTTAGGGGGCATCTGTTACACAGCATTTTTTCATTGTCCCTATATTCCCTGTTCCTTGATCTTGGAGGACCTCTATAGTGAACCCTTCATGCTCTCCGTTCATGAAGAAACTCCCATTGTGTCCCTCTTCATGAGCAGAACAATTCCCTTTTGCACCATTTCCCCAAAATCTTCTATCTTTCCCAGCTTACAAGATCGGCGCTAATGACCATTGTCCTCCTCACGCCGATATGAAAGGATTAACATTGTCCCTAGTGCCAACCGGAGTGACTAAGCTTTGTTCCAATCACGCCAATCCTCTTATGGAAATTTTTTTAAATAAGGAGCCGAAGCTTCCAACTCTAGAAGCTTCGTAACGGAAGTCTGGTAAATGGTTTGGCCAGATGGGGTCGAGGATGTTAGTTTGGGCTCCTTTCCCCTATAAGGATGGAACTACCTCAAGAGATAAGACATTCTCCCATGAGAAGAGGATCCATCTCCCATCTATTCATGCTATATAAACCTCCCTTTTTCCCAAGCACAAGCTAGTGTTAATGTTTTTGTGCTAGTACTAATTAAGTTTAGAGTAACAACAAGCTATTCATAATTGTAGCTCTCTAGTTGTGTGAGGGAGAAGTGTGAATTTGGTTTAGTGTGAAGCCTAAACTGAAGAGCCTTAAAACTATCATTGTTGAGGCCATCATGGAATTCTAGCAGAAGTTTGTGGGAACCTGGTTTTGTCAAAGGAGAATGGCAATGTCAAGACAATGGTTGTAATCTCTTCTGTATTCAATATATACGCAACTATTTATTGATTTCCTACATGATGTGTCATATTACATGTTCATGGCTTAATGTTTCTTGACTTGTTAAGTAGGTTGAATTACAATTTGTCTATTATCATGGTTGTTGTTTGTTGTTGTTTACTTGTTTCAGATGTTTGAAGAAGGAAACGAGAAATAGCCAGAGCGAGCAAGCAAAGACATCATCAAAAGGGATAAGCATACTAAGAGGTAGGCCCTCTTAATTGGTTCTAACCTAAGGAAATCTTCCATAGAATGTATCAGTTGTCACTAGACCCATTATCGGGCTAGAGGAATTGTTTGTGTCCGCACTCATAATTTTACTTCACTACAAATTGGCGACCACACTAGGGAGCCAATCCTTCTATTTTCCTTGTTTGAGATTTCATGATTTTGTGTGAACTTTTATAGTTCCGTTTTTTCCCTTTGGTTTTGTTTCTTTTCCTTTGCTTATTGGTCTAAGTTTCAAATTCATAGTAGAAAATATAGTCTCATCTTTAAAAAAAAATATTTTTTTCTTGGCTCCCTCGCTCAACGTGCTTAATTCGCTAAGAGTCATGCCAATCAGCGTGATATGCTGAGAAACAGTCACGATGACCTCCCTCTTGCAGTTGTTGTCAATTAGGCAGTCACGTTGATGCCTGTAAGTGAAGATTAGGGTTTGTCCCCAATCTTGGCCAGTGTGTTTTGCTCTCATGATTTCGACCCCGTAAGCCTTTTAGACCGTTTTCTCCCTGACTAGAAAGCTTCTTTTCATTGGTTTTGTCTGCTTGTTGATTTGTCATCTTTCTGCTTGATTTCTTGGGTCATTGGGTGGTTAGTGGCACTAGGTCATCTAGATTGTCATCCATTCAGCTGATTGTGAACTCAGTGAGTTGAGTTGTTGGTGTATTTACTCCTTGCATTTCGTTTGCGGTCCTATTATGGCTTTGACCTCCATTACACAAGTTTGAAAAGTTTTCGTTTGCTTGTCTAAACGTTTCTTTTTCGGCATGGATCACATTGCTTGTCTTGTTTTTGGTAAAGTCAGTGCTTCATTAGTCTGAACAAGTTTCTCTTTTCGTGTTTTCGTTTGCTTGAAGAGCTAATTGTCTCGAAAACTTTTTCATTGAAGTGTTGTATGCAAAAAATTCATTTCGTCGTTTCATGAAAAAGTATGAAATTCTAGTTTGTTGCATCAGTATGCATCGTTAAAGACTAGGATTGCATTGGCATTTGAAATGAAAAAGAACTCTTTTTGCTTTTAGAAGGACTATTAGAAATGTACTTGTCAGGAAGTTAGGAATTGGAATGTATTTTTCATTAGTTTATTTTCTCAAAAAGTGAAGTAGTGAAAGATCATTTTGCTTTCATTTGCTTGGTTTTTTGCATTTGATTGTGTGTTTCCTACCCTCTCTAGTGTAGACAATTCATCGAATTGAAAGGGTCTTGTCTCATTTAGTTGTACTTAAGGTTTTTCGAGTCACATCGCTAAGGCCTGAAAATTGAGACATAACTAAAGATAAACTTTAAAATGAACTCAATTAACCTAAGGTGCATTTGAAATCTAACGATCGTATCTAGAAGGTCTAGGCTAGAGACATGTTTCGACGTCTTTAAACCTAGCAGTTTTCATTAGATTAAGCATTAGACAGTGCTATTACGGATTTGTACTCCCTGTACTGTCAAGTATATAATGGAAGACCCCTCTAGGCTGAAATCCTTTATCCATAAGAAGCTGAGTCGGTCGCCTTGCAAAACGTGATACACCAAACACAGCATTCGAGGAGGTTCATGGTTGCTTGGTAATCCTTTTTACCTAGATCATCCAGAGTAGTCATTTGATATTTTTGAATCATTAAACTTAAAAGATCATTTTAGCACTTGTCCTTTCGAGCTCGTTTCCAATCGAAAGTGATAGAGTCATCTTTGTTTCTTTCTCGACTCTTAAAAAATGAAAGAGCACCAGTCTATTTATGCGTCTTAATAAATTGATTGCCCACGATCTGATAACATCCTGTCAGTCTTTTCTAGACAAAATTGTGAGTTTCCCTTAAAGAACATTTTAAAGCCTTGCAATTTATCTCTCTCTTTTCTGTTAACTAAGACAAGGTCATCATGGCTGAACCATATGGTTCACCTAGTTCCTCTTCCTCCCCTCCATCTGAAATATTGTTTGAGGAGTTGTTTCTTGAATTACCAGAGTCACTCGAGGACCAAGATGTTGAACTCGGAATTGTTTTGAGCATTCAACCTTTGTCATCTCGTCCTTCACCTACTTTAGATACTAGGTCACCTACTGATCTTGGCCCGGAATCTCCAGGCAATCCCGTTCAAACTCCTGAGAGTTTGCCGACCATTGACGGTCAGCTTGGACTGGTTATCTATCCTCTAAATCCTTTGTTTGACCCTGTTGTGATATCACCTCAGTGTTCGTATAGTCCGTACGATTAGTTGGGTGTTCCTTTGGAATTATCCCCTTGTACTTCTTCGTCATTTGTCATCGTTTATTCCCAGATATGGAACCCGAAGGCAATGCTCCAGTCACCTCTCCAGATAAGTTAGAAGTTTCTACTCCGCATACTGTCGAGGAGGAAGAACATCCTTTTCCTCCTGAAGATTTCCCCTATACAGGGAGCACTCCCATCACTGTGATGCCTAATTATGTGTCTTTGGCAAAGTTGGTTTCGAGTACACCTAGTGCCTCGTCACTTTACCATAACCTTGTTTGAAAATCAAGCACCATGCCTACTACAGGTTTGTTCATTGCAAACTCGACCTCCCAATAGGTTGTTACCTCAGTCTCGGTGCAACCCACCATTCCAAACCCTCTTGTATCGTCCATCCCAGTCACCTGTCTGGTTCAACCAACAGTCTCGAGGAATGTCTCTGTTAGTTCCTCCATCCCTCGGGTTAGTGGCCAAGTTGTGCCACCTCCTGGGGGGGCAGAATCTGAATGTCTTTATGGTGTCAGGCACCACCAATATGAGTGGCTCACGGGCTCACATGCTTGATATGAACCAGCCTTCTTCTGGCATTATTCAAAACCCTATTGATCTTGTTGGATCTAGCAATGTCCAGTACCAACAGGTTCAAAATCTCGTTGGTTCGTTTGGTTCAAGCAATGTCTAGTATTAGTAGCCTTATGAGGCTCAGGTCTAATACCAAACTCCTTACGTTCCATATGGTTCTCAAGGAATGGTTAATCAGCCTTGCACCCTTTAGTCTGGGCAGTACATTCAGCCTTGCTTATCCACTTTTCAGGGTGGCTATGGCCAGATTCAGTTCGGAAATTTTCTGAGCAATGTTCAAGTACCCTTGCAACAGTAAGGAAAGCCTCTACAACAACAAGGGCAACCTTTGTTACCGCAAGGGCAACCTTTGTTGCAGCAAGGGTTATCAGCACAATAGCAAGGGCAAATGATCCTGCAGCAAGGTCACTGCAACAACCGCAAGGGAAACCCTTGCAAAAGTTGCAACAAACTGTGCAACAGCAGATGCACTATGCTCCGCAAACCTCCTAGCCCATGTCCTCGCAGGGCCAACCTCTGCAGCTCCAGGGACAAATTTTGCAGCCACAAGTCCAACCCTTGTAGCAGCAAAACGAACCCAGGCAGCAACAACCCTTGCATACATATTAGCATAGTCAACCCTTGCAAGTGCAAGGCCAGGGTTAAGTCCTGCAGTAGCAGGCCCAAAATCCTAATGTCCTGGGTCAATAGGCCCAGAATCCTTTTGGCCAAGGGCGACAGGTACAAAACCATAATGTCCTAGGTCAACAGGTACATAATCCTTTTGGTCAAGGGCAGTAGGTACAAAATCCCTATGTCTAAGGGAAACAAGTGTATAATCCTTATGCCCAGGGGCACCATGTGCAAAATCCTCTTGTTCAGGGACAACAAGTGCACCACCCGTATGTTCAGGGACACCAGGTACAATACCCATATATTCAAGGTCAACAGGCTCAACAGCTCTTAACCCATACGTTGCTTATCAACAACCTATGATTGGACAGTTCCAAGGTATTCAAGGTCAAAATCCTCCCTGTGGCCAAGGTAACCCATAATGGGGGTAGCATCAAATTCCATATGGCCAAAATCCCCCACTATGGGACCAAAACCCTTACTAACAGGTGCAGGCTCCTCCGCTTGGACCTGCTTACTGACCTCCAATGCCTTTCAATACTCAATTGCCATTCTTGGCCACACTAGAGTTTCTAGATGTGTCTCACCTTACGAATGATCCAATTCTTCATTCACCATATTGGCCTCCGATTCCATCCAAGATACTGAGCAATTGTCCAAAATTCGATGGGAAAGCAAAAGAAGATCCTCAAGCCCACATGATGACATATCATCTCTGGTGCTCTTCGAATTCTTACGTTGACGATTCTATTTGTCTCTGTCTTTTCCAACTAACCCTCATAGGTGTTTCATCCAAGTGGTACATCGAGCTTCCTCAAAGTACTTACCATGACTAACTCTTTAGCCATGGCTTTCCTCACACATTTCCAACTGTGGGTTTGCTATGAAACTGGCACCTATTTTCTCACATCGCTAAAGCAAGATACTGCAACACACATCTCCGATCACATCCATGAATGGAGACGTAGAATTCACCTGATCAAATTTGAGATTTTTGATCAGTTGCTCATAGAATGGTTCACTAAGTCAATCGTGGCCCCAATTGCTCGCGATAAAGCTATGGGTGGGTGCGTTACTGAAGAACAGGCCATTGCTCATGCCCAATACTTAGATCTAGTTTACTCTCAGTCTAGTACTTTGTATGAGTTATTACCCGATGCTCCACGACCATCATCTGATCCCACAACATCAAAGTCGCAAGCTACACGTCCTGTTGATGGAGTCATTGGTTCAGTGTCCCAAACCCCTGCTAAATCTTCTTCCAAACATAAGTCGGTCTCAAACATTGTTTCCAATAGTTCTTCGTAGAATCCACCGGGCCCTAGTAAAATCTTAGAGATCCATGTTGTCTAGTCTACTGCAGCGAAAAATCCTCGAAAGGTAAGAAGAAGGGAAAAGGCAAGGGTAAAGTCGATGCCCCAAAACAGGGTCCTCCCAAATCGTCTGTTGGTGAATCTTCATAACAAAAACCTAAGTATCCTTGCCTCATTTGCGAGGAGGATCACTATACCAAGGATTGTCCCCGATGATCTAAAGTTAGTCGTTTGCTCAAAGGGACCCCAGCTGTCCTAAAAGAGCCATTTCTGTCTCAGCAGACCGAAATGGTAGACCAACCTCAATCATATGCTTCCTCAGGATCTCAAGTGTTCATGATGAGTACACCTATTAATGTGGCTACTAGATCAAAAGATTACCAAACTCCTGCTCTAACACCTGGGAAAGAGAAAGAAGCCACCCCTTCTTCTAATGCCCTAAGTTCTATCCCTCTTCATATCAAGCATTGTAACCCTGATTCCACTATACAGCCACCCTCTCGAGGTGTGCTAAGGAAATCCTCGTACAATCCCAATTCCCGAGCCGCTCAGCAATACAATATTGTTGAGGACTTGGCTCAGGCACCATCAGCTATGTCGGCTCTCGAGATACTCCAAAGGTGCCCATCACGGCGAAAATATTTGTTCTTGGCTATTGGGGGTATTGATCCCACTGATTCCAATTTGATATGTTTTGATCTAGAACCATGTTCCACACCTGCCTCATCAAATTGCCTTTCTCATTCAGGTAACCATCAATGAGAAGACCATCCACAGGACTATCATCGATGAAGGTGCTTCCACCTGCATCATGTCAATCCCATGTTGGAAAGCCATTGGTTCTCCTGCTTTGAACCAATCCCCGAACACTTTGGAAGCTTTCGATGGGCACGATTAACGACCCTTCAATGTCTTACGTAACCTTGCCATTACTCTGGAGGGCAAGATAGTACAAGTCGAGGAAGAGATTGTCGATGCTAATCTCAATTATAATCTTCTAATCGGTTAGAGCTGGACCCATGCTATTCATGTTGTAGCCTCCTCCCTATTCCGAGTGATTCGTTTCCCCCATCAAGGGAAGATTGGCACTATCGACTAGCTGTCCTTCTTTGCCTCTTCCTCCTCGGATGGCAATGTTCCATACGTCAAGCACATTGGTGCTCCCTATGAGAGTGTGGGGGCAGTTCTTTTTAAAGATTTTGCCTTAATGGGAAATTTTCCGCTCCCACGTCCTCATGCTGCCTCTGTCAACATGATCTCAGTCAAATCTGACCCATGGGTCATACCTTCACCAAATCTTGTTGATACCTAGGGTGAGATTATGCCGCTTAGTCCTACCGAAATCAATTATGTGGAAATTGTTTTGGCCTCAAGTTCTGCATCCTCTGATTTTTCTGTTTCTAAGACCTCTCTCGATACATATTCTCAATCCCTGTGGCTTGGCACTTTGGAATCGCTTGATCCCTTAGCCATGACTTTCCTTACTGACGAAGGTATCATGGAAGTAATGTCTCTCGAGGAACCACCTTGGACCAACACTCATCATCGTTCCTCATTCCTGCCTCGCCCGGCGGCCACGTCTACCAATTTCAAAGAGTTCTCTTCTCTGTTTCCTTCCCTCCCACTTCCGCCACCGAACATGACTCGTGAAGTATGGCCAGAATGAAATTTGGGTATTATTACCCAAATGATGCCGGTTCATATTTCTATCAAGCCTGGTATCGTTGAAAATGTCCATATTAGGGTAACTTGTTCTCTGCATGAGTTCAAGACCTATACTTGTCTGTTTCGAGAATTCCGCAATGTGTTTGCATGGTCTTATGAAGAAATGCCTAGCATTGATCCTAGCATTGTTGTGCACGAAATACCAACTTATCCTCACGTGAAGCTCGTTCGACAACGGCTCTGCCCAGTGCACCCTAGGAAGGTCGCTGATATCAAGGGTGAAGTTGAAAAACTTCTCAAAGCTAGGTCCATCTATCCCCTACCTCTTACAAATTGGGTGTCAAATATTGTCCCGGTGATGGAAAAACAAGGCACGATCTGTGTTTGTGTTAATTATCGTGATCTCAATCGTGCCCGTCCTAAGGATAACTACCCTACTCTCTTCATCGATCAGATCATTGATGAATATCCTGGTAGCGAAATTTTTTCCTTTATGGATGGTTTTTCTAGTTACAACCAGATTAACATTGCACTGGTCAATCAAGAAAAGACAGCTTTTATCTGTCCATGGGGTATGTTCGCGTACAAAAACCTCCCTTTCGACCTCAAAAATGTTGGGGCTACCTTTTAGCGGGAAATGTCCTATGTGTTTCACGATATTCACAACATTGTCTAACCTCACTTGGATGACCTTCCCACTCATTCTCGTAAGCGCCAAGATCACCCTGACCATCTTCGGTAGCTTTTTCTTCGTTGTAGACACTACAACATTCGGTCAACCAGCATACATGTGTTTTCTGCATAGAATCCAGACGACTCCTCAGCTTTATCATTTCCAAGGACGGTATTCGCCTTGATCTACTTAAATTCAAGGCCATTGTAAATTTACCCCCTCCATATTCATTGCACCAACTCCAGAGCCTCCAAGGAAAGTCAAATTTTCTGATCCGGATTTAAACAGGAACGCAACAAATTACAGAGATAACCATATACACAAAGATGCAGTGGAAATAATACTTCATTTCATTAATGGAAAATACTGAAATATGCTTACAACCAAAAATGGAAATAAACCAGCTAGGGCAATGGTAGCTTATCTCTGAGAAGAGATGTGGTGGCTACATGCCTCTGAACTGTGTTACAATGAGGCTCAAAGGCCTATTTATTGTTGAGAAACAATGGAAAACCCTTAACATTCCAAAACCTAACCCTAGGAGATGAAACGCCAAACTATGGGCCCCGTTTGGGTAAATTGGTACATCAACTTCCCGGGGTCGTAACTTTGGCATACGATCTCTGTTTGATGCGTAAAATAGCTCGTTAGAAAGATCTATCCGAGCACTACCACTTTGGGAAGGGCAACATCGGTCCGTGGACCCATGTTGCCCCCATATTTCCCAAAAAAACGTCGTTTAGGGCCTCAAAACGGCTCCAGAAGTTCAAGACCCGAAAAACTGCTAAAAATAGTAAGTTGTGCTACAATTAAGGAAACTGAAAATGCTGAGAGAAACAATGGTGGGGGTCTAGGTGGACTTGGAAGGTGGCCACCAATATCCACCTGGATCATTCCTCCCCCCTTAGGAAGCAATGGTCCCCATTGCGTTGAGTTCCTCCATGAGATGAGGAAACTTTTGCTGAACTTGTTCCTTGGTGAGCCACTTGCCCTGCTGAAGGAGTTGGCCTGCTTTGACAACTCGATACAGTTGGATATTCTTTTGGCGAGTGTTCTTGATCTGTGTGTCCATGATCCGATCAGTTGCAGCTTGTTCCATGCAATCTGGATTTAATTCTGTGGGTTTGAGCTGTTCTACAATGTCGGATGTGTCTAGCAATGGTGGAAAGTATGGCCAAAGGCGGTCCACATTGAACACTGGGTGTAGGCCAAGGAATGGGGGAATGTTGAGCTCAAATGCATTGTCTCCCATAGCCTTAGTAATGGTGTAAGGACCATATCGGAGTGGTCTCAATTTCCGATGGGCTCCAGTAACGTGTTCCTTTTGCAAATGCAACCAGACTTTGTCGCCCACCTGAAACTTGTGTGGCACCCGATGTTGATCATGTCGCTGCTTGTACTTGGCATTTGATTTCTCAAGAATGTCATGGACCTACTGGCGAATATGTTCGATGCGCTCAATGAAGCTGGTGGCCTTATCTGTTTTGGACTGGACATGAGCTGAATTTATGTGAGTAGCTACAAGTGGCATGGCCACATCAATGGGGCATAGTGGCTGAAATCCCAAACCCACCTGAAAAGGGCTATGGCCAGTGGAGCTGTGAAGAGCTCGGTTGTATCTGTGCTGAACATAGGGGAGGCTCTCGTCCCATTTGCGTGGATGCTTTGAGTTATACATGCGCAGAATGTGCACAATCATCCTATTGACAACCTCTGTCTGGCCATCAGTTTGAGGATGGAAGGCTGTGGACTTCGTGAGTTTGGTGTCCAGCATTGATTAGAGACTGGACCAAAATGTGCTAAGAAACCGACTGTCCCGACCTGAGATGATAGACTGTGGGATCCCAAAGTGCACCCACACTCGTTCAAAGAAGAGTTTAGCAGTGGCTTCTGCTGTGATATTCTTCTTGCAGGCCGCCATAATGGCCATCTTCGAGAACCTGTCGACGACCACAAAAACACAGTCATTTCCATGCTTAGTGGAAGGAAGGCCTGACATGTAATCCATGGAGATGGATTCCCAAGGTCGACTAAGGGTAGGCAACGGGGTATAGAGGTTGTGCTTCTTAATGGTCGGTTTAGCAATGGCACAGGCAGTACATGATCTGATGTACTTCCAAACATCCTGTCGAAGATTCGGCCAATAGAAATAATTTTGCAGTACTGCCACTATTTTCTCGACCCCGAAATGCCCAGCAGCCCGATTGTAGTGTGCTTCCCAAATCATCTTGGCACGCTCGCTTGAAGGAACACAAAGGTGACCCAGGTGGCATAACAGGGCATCCTGGAGGTGAAAATCTAGAACATGTCGACCCTCCAAGAGTGTCTGGTATGTGTGGCCGAATTCTGGGTCGCTTTTGTAGAGAAGTGGCCAATCAGAAGTCTCGTGCCCACAAGAGTTGAGCACGGTGGTTAACGCCATGATCGGTGGTCGACTGAGGCAATCTGCAACATTATTGGTGTTGCCCTTCTTATACTTGATATTCAAGTGGAACTGTTGCAGGTATGTAGACCACTTCTGATGACGATCATTCTGCAATTTCCCTTGGGTCTATATGAACTGCAGGGGTCGATGGTCTGTGTGGATGACTGTTTCCTTCCCCAAAATGTAATGCTTCCATTGTTTGCAGGCCTGTACAATGGAATACATCTCTTTATCATAAGTGGGGTACTTCCGGACTGTGTCTGAAATTGTTTCACTGTGATATGCCATTGGATTTCCATGTTGAGTAAGGACTGCCCCAATAGCATAGTCAGAGGCATCTGTCTCGACCTCAAATGGTTGTTGTAAATCTGGTAACGCGAGCACTGGTGCCGTGTAGAGGCGATCCTTCAACTCCATGAATGCCTTCTATTGATATTCAGACCAAAAGAATTTTGCTTTCGCCCCTCCCTTGGTGACTTCACTCAAGGGCCAAGTAATATGAGAAAACCCTAACACGAACCTGCGGTAGAAGTTGGCAAGACCTAGAAAGCTGCGGAGCTCTGTTAGAGTGGTTGGAGATGGCCAATCCCGAATGACTTGGATCTTGGCTGGATCGACATGCACCCCCTGTTGATCAATGATGTATCCCAGATATTGAACCTGGGTCATGCCAAAAGTGCATTTCTCCAAATTGGCACATAGCTTGTGTTGCCGCAGTGTTTAGAGAACCTGTCAGATGTGGTGGAGGTGCTCTTCCCAACTCTGGCTGAAGATCAGAATGTCATCCAAGTATACTACTACAAAGGAGTTGGTGAATGGCCGCAAGATGTCATCTATTAGCCTCATGAAGGTTGCAGGAGCATTCATCAATCCGAAAGGCATAACCAACCATTCGAAAAGGCCATCCTTGGATTTGAAGGCAGTCTTCCACACATCAGAGGGTTCGATTGGTACCTGGTGATATCCTGACTTCAAATCGATCTTGCTGAAATATTTCGCCCCCTTTAGTTGGTCCAGGAGGTCATCAATCCGCGGGATCAGGTACCTATTACAGACAGTGATCTTGTTCAGCGCCCGATAGTCAATACAGAGTCTCCACGTCCCATCCTTCTTCTATACCAACACGATCGGGCTCCCACAAGGCGATGAACTTGGACGGATGTGACCTTTCTGCAGGAGCTCCTGAATCTGCCTCTTGATTTCATTGTTCTCCAGAATGGAGCGCCGATAAATTGGTCCATTAGGTAGCAGCGCACCTGGGGTCAGGTCGATGGAGTGCTTGACCTGACAGTGCAGAGGAACCCCTGCAGGGGAGGTGAAGATGTCCTCGTACTCCTCCACAACCTTGTCCATCTGTAGTTGTCGTGTAGAGGGACCCCGTCTGGAGGCCGCAGCCACCGTCTTCTTCTTTCCTTGAGGGCGTATCATCAGGAAAACAAATTTCCTGGTTTTGGAAATGATCTTACTGCATTGTTTTGCAGTAATCAAAGAGATGGTGGTAGGTGGTGCTACCTCTGGTATCCTGTACAACTTATTTCCCAATGTAATAATAACAGCACGGGGCCTTGATTCATACACAGCATGTCGCTTCCACAAGTATGGTTGTCCTAATAATACATCACAAACTTCAAGGGGAGCAATGTCACACAATACCTCATTCGTGAAGGGCTTGATGTTGTATGGAAGGCAACACTGCTGGCTCACGCGAAGATCTCGTCCTTGGTGAAGCCACCCAATGGTGTATGGTTGTGGATGTGTTGTGGTCAGTAAGCCCAACCGCTTCACGACCTCTACCGAAATGAGGTTCTTTTGACTCACGCTATCAACAATGAACTGTATCGGGGAGCCCTTTACCCACATCTGGGAGTGGAAGAGACGCTCCTCCTCCTCTGGATCTTCGGGTTCATTTTTCTAGATCTTTGCGGTAGCAACAGTGGCGTTGGGATCCGCATCAATGATCTGCTTCCCTTTTTCATTCCCCTTATCAATTTCTGACTCGGAGTGGGAACATGCATCTGATTCTGTAACCTTTATCTCAGCCACCAGTGACTGCTTGGCCCGACACTCACTTGTGTTGTGAGTGGAGCTCTTATGGAACTCACACCATTTTCCCGTGTCCTTTTTCGGCTTCGCGGCGCTGTTCTTTGGTTGCAGCTTCGGCGGGTTGTCTTGGGCTGTCCCGCCTTGGCTTTGTCCTTTGTTCTGTGGTTTAGGGGCACCTTTCCCCTGCTTTGGATTCGCAGATCCAAAGTCTCGCTTCTTTTGTTTAAACTTCTGCTCGACCTTGACGGCATATCGGTATGCTGCGCCGAGCGAGGAGATGTTCAGGAATTGTATTTCTTCCTGGATGTACTTGTGCAGGCAGCCACGGTATTTGAGTATCAAATGTTGCCCCGAATCCTTGATACCCAACTTTGTGCGAAGGGTATGGAAAAGATTAGTGAACTCCGGCACGTCTTGGTCCCTTCCTGTTGCAGCGTGGTCCAATTTATGTATTCATCCTCATAGCTTCCGACAGGGTAGTACTGCTCCTTGATGGCATCTCGAAATGAATTCCAGGTGGGTGCGGCTGAAAATAGTGAGCCAGTACTTTCATCCTTCTGATCGCAGTAGGTTTCCCACCAGTCCTTGACGTGGGGGGCTGCTTTGAGAAGAGCGAAAACAATCTTTTCCCGACTCGAAAATTCATGAACAGAAAAATAACTCTCTAGCAGATTTAACCATTTATCTACGGAATTTGCGTCTATCTGACCCTCGAATATGGGGATTTCAAAATTAACAGAGTAGCTGTTGGAAGCCGATGCGTCGCTTCTGGGTAGCCGCTGAAGGATCTGGGCAAAGCTGTCCATCATCGTGTTCCGTTGTCGCTCGAGGGCTTCTTCGAGCAAGATTTTAATGGGATCTCCTGCCCCCTCATCTTTCTTCTCATCCACCATGGGAGGCCTTCGGGATTTGCGAGGCTGGTCTTGCAAAGGCTCAACCAGTTCAAGCCCTAACTCCTTATATCCCGACCTTGTTGGGGACATGCAAAGAAAAAAAGAAAAAGCAGACCGCTCTGATACCACTGATCCGGATTTAAACAAGAACGCAAAAAATTACAGAGATAACCATATACACAAAGATGCAGCGGAAATAATACTTCATTTCATTAATGGAAAATACTGAAATATGCTTACAACCAGAAATGGAAATAAACCAGCTAGTGCGATGGTAGCTTATCTCTGAGAAGAGATGTGGTGGCTACATGCCTCTGAACTGTGTTACAATGAGGCTCAAAGGCCTATTTATTGTTGAGAAACAATGGAAAACCCTTAACATTCCAAAACCTAACCCTAGGATATGAAACGCCAAACTGTGGGCCCCGTTTGGGTAAATTGGTACATCAACTTCCCGGGGTCGTAACTTTGGCATACGATCTCCGTTTGACGCGTACAATAGCTCGTTAGAAAGATCTATCCGAGCACTACCACTTTGGGAAGGGAGAAATTGGTCATGGACCCATGTTGCCCCCATATTTACCAAAAAAACGTCTTTTAGGGCCTCAAAACGGCTCCAGAAGTTCAGGACCCGAAAAACTGCTAAAAATAGTAAGTTGTGCTACAATTAAGGAAACTGAAAATGCTGAGAGAAACAATGGTGGGGGTCCAGGTGGACTTGGCAGGTGGCCACCAATATCCACCTGGATCATTTTCTCCATCATTTTATACCCAATTATGCTGGGCTAGCTACAGGATTTACCCGGCTGCTCAAACAAGGAACGCCCTTTGCATGGGATGAGGTTGCCCAAAAATATTTTGATGATCTCAAGGTTGTCCTCGTAAATTCTCCTTTGTTGCATCCCCTGGATTATTATCGAGATTACTTCCTTTACCTAGCTGCAGCCCCTAGCACCATTGCTATGGTCTTGGTCCAAGACGATGACAAAGGCAACGAACATGTTATCTACTACCTTAGTCGTAATCTCCTCGACACTGAAACGCGTTATGCCCATGTCGAGAAGTTGGCTTTGGCTATCATCCAGGTTGTTCAATGCTTTCAGCACTACATCCTCTTACGCATGACTACTGTGATTTCTGAATGCAACCCCATGACCTACATCCTAACTCGTCAGTTGCTGGGGGAAAGTATTCTAAATGGATTTTCATCCTGCAAGAATTCGATTTGGTATTTACTACTACCAAATCTAAGAAGTCACTAGTTTTCGCCAAGTTGATTTGTTTCCTTCCTTCTAAGTCTCTCCCTACTAGTGCAAATGAACAACTTCCAGACGAGACTCTTTTCCTAATCAGCACCCTTGATCCATGGTATGGTGATATCATCGTGTATCTTAAGACGTCCACGTTCCAATCTGTGTTGACTAAGGATGATTGCCGACGGATTCGGCATCACTCCCAACCCTACCGTATTATTAGCGATACTTTATACCATGTCGGTGTCAATTCAGGTCTTCATTGATGCCTTACTCTCGAGGAGGCTGAAAGAGTTCTCAATGACTACCGCTCCGGGGCATGTGGTGGTCATATGTCTAGCTATGCAACCACTCAAAAAATCCTTCTCGCTGGATATTTCTGGCCATCCATTTTTACGGACTACATCCTTGCTATTTGCAAGTGCCATGAATGCCAAATTTACCAATGCAAGATGCGCGCTCCACCCACTCACCTACACCCTGTCATTACCATTGGTCCTTTTTCCAAATGGGGCATCGATTATATGACATGTAACCCTCATTCGGTCGGGGGGCATGGCTATATTATTGTTGCTATGGATTATTTCACCAAATGGTCTGAAGCGATGCCTACATACACTGCAAATGGTAAAACGATGGCTCAATTCCTTTTCAATCATGTTATTTCCAATTTCGGTGTACCTCAAGCCATTGTCATATACCATGTCTCCCATTTCATAGATTACATGATGGCTGAGCTGACATCCGCGTTGGGTTTGCACCACGATGCCTCAACCCCATATTACCCTTAGGCCAATGGCCAAGTTGAAGCCATGAACAAGGTTTTGGTTACAATGCTTTAGCGTACTATTGGGATGCACAAGTAAAATTGGCATCTCATTCTCTTTTCAACTTTGTGGGCTTACCGAACTTCGACCAAAGACGCAACTAGTTTCACACCATTCCAGCTAGTCTATGGTCTGGAAGCAACATTGCCGATTGAATGTGAGATTCCTTCACTCAAGCTAGTTGTCGAACTTCTCCCCGAAACATCACCTCAGGAAGAATGCCTCTTATATTTAGAATGACTGGATGAGACTCGTTGTCTCGCTTCTTTGGTTATCGAAGCACAAAAGAAACGGGTCAAGTCCCATTTCGATCAGTCGGTCTCCCCTCGTGCGTTCTTTGAGGATGATTTTATTTTACTATACGACCAAACTAATGATAAGCTGGGGGCAAGCAAGTTCGAACCCATGTGGCATAGGCCCTACATTGTGAAATGTGTTTTGCAGAAAGGGGCCTATGAGCTTATTGATTATGAAGGAAATCCTCTAAACAAGCCCCAAAACGGGATTTACCTCAAGAAGTACTATGCTTAGGTCATCTTGCATGGTTACTTGTGTACATTAGTGTGTCATTCATTTTTGTGCAGTGTGGTTTGGTGTGTTAGTTTTCAAACAACTTTCCTGTTTACTATGTTTTCCTTGCTTTGCAGATGTTTGTGACTCCCCACATCGGTTTTGCTAATGGTGCTTGCCGTAGTACCCGGAACCTATCATCCACAGCATGGGCTATTTATGACCCTAACAGTGAGTTGATTGATCTTCAAGGTATCTGTTTAGGTCGCACAACTAACAACATTGTTGAATACAGTGCGGTCATCAAACTATTGTTAGAAGCCATTGCTCTTGACATTCGAGAGTTGGTTGTCAACCTGGATTCACAGCTTGTCGTCCTTCAACTCAACGGGCAATATTCCATCAGAAACCCTCAAATATTGAGAATGTATCTTTGTATTCATCTACTGGAAAGGCATTTTGATTATATTACATATCATCATATTCCTAGATGCATGAATACATTGACAGATGCATTAGCTAATTATGTGTTGGATAGACATTTGCGAAACATATGAAAAGACAAGACAAATCATTTGTACTATAGTAAGCAATAAATACAATATATATATATATGGTGATAATTTTTTATACATCAAACACCAAAAAATAATATGTGTGTCCAAAATAACATCGGCAACTTGAAGGCCTCATATATACGTGGCACGCAGGCCTCAAAAAATGTAAATGTTGAACCTAGGAACTAATCAGCATGGTGATCGTGGTAGCATGACACAACTCATGCAACATGAGTCAGCAATCAACGGATCCGATCCGATACTCCCATCATGTGTCTCTGGTACTTGCGAGGAATGTCTCCCACCTGAGCATACTCTGGAAATACCACAATTCAAACCCTCAAGGCTCCTCGCGATATCCTCCTCGTTGTCACTCCCCTCCTGATAAGGAGCGACAACATCAATCGGGTGGGTGACGCGCCTGGCTATTGGGGACATCCCAGCAGGACGCTCTGGTCCAACTTCTTCATTAACAAAGAAAAATGTTATAAACACATACATATCAAAAACAATTTAAAAAACAAAATTAAAAAAATTATTTTTATCTTCATTGTCAAAATCCTCTCCATCTAGTAGTGGCATGTTTGGATCTCCACGGAAGTCGATGCCATTGTATGGCCAATCCTCCACGATGACCTTCTATCGTCGTAGCCATGAAAAGAAGGCAAGCATGTACGACATGTGTTGGCCCCCAGTGATCTTGGGCATCAAACGACTCCAGCGGGTCATGTGGCATGGGAGGATCTACCTCAGTTAACTGGTACTGGGATAGCAGCACCCATTCCAAGAAAAAGGTCACTAGTACGGATCCAAAGCAAAATTGCTTCAGATTCCCCGCCTTAGATTTGGTGAGTTAGCATTTTATGTTTATCTTCATGGTCTCCACCTAATTGAATATCTTCAGTGTTGTGTAGTCAATGGCATACATGAATTTCGACTTGTTAGTCTCATGCACTGCCTAGGATCCTGCCACTCTATTGATAGTCGACAGTAGCACTCTCAGTGTCAGATCCTGAATGTGGAAATCTCAATCTTGCCACTATTGGATTTGAGGGCTTCAGGGCAATGTTCGGCGAGCAACATGGATATTCTTGCCCCAATCAGTTGTGACCCGTATAAGTTGACAGGTTCCCCTCTTTGGGATAGTCCTGTGATGAAATATATGTCTGAAGTTTCTAACTCCAACTCCTGGTCACCTATAACGAATATCTCATGATTTATGTCCCAGAGACTAATCAAGTACCGAAGCAACTCAGGTTGCGTCTGCATCCCTGGTGTGAGAAAGAATTTGAGGAGCCCACAGGCCCTCAAAGCTTCCAGGAAATTTGGATCATTCAGTGCCTGGGTGTCCACATCCTCATGCTCCCGTTCTTTCCAGTCTACCATTTTCGGCGATTCTTTCCTGCAAAAACCATAGATTTAAGTCAATAATCATTTTTGACCCATCAATTTCAAATTTCAACGGTGGTTTTAAGGGGAAAGTTTTTTCCCCTATTCACAGCACCAGTGCACCTATTTTAAAAAAATATTGGGCCGACAGCACAATAGGTCGTGTTAATTACCCTCAGCCGGAGCGATTTCGTGCCCGGAATTCGCGTCGACTGAGGGCGAAAAAGTTTTAATAATCCTCCCTCAAAAATCCCAAAAATAGTTTAAAATAGGAATAAATGGTATGAAAATGAAGCTTAGAGCTTTGGCTCTTAGCTATAATTGGCGGCTCAACGAATGACCTTCCGGATCTACCACAATCTGCTCCGGAACAATTAGGGAAAAAGTGAGTAAAAAGTCTTTCACAGCAAGGTAAAATAGTAAATGGTAAAAAATATTTGCTTTTCCTCCTTTTTATTCAGTTTTTCATGGAATATTAGGATTTTATAAATATTTTGACCTATTTAGCCTCAAGAATTGGATAATGCACTTTACCTTTTTGCGCAGCGACAGGTGATGGATGTTCGACGATGATGTCAAGTCACATTTCAGCTCTTTTCTCAACTTGTAAAACTCATATGAAAAGATTGCAAAGTATTTTTCCCTTTTGACTTATAAAAGAAAATAAGATGGGGGGTCCACTTTCAAGCTCTTTTCCGACCCTTTAAAAGTGAAAAGATAGCTAATCCCTTGCCATTTCGAACTCATTAACAAATGCCAAACATCGTGCGCCTAGTATAAGTTTACCCCTTTTTCGAGATGGGCTGCACTATTTACGAAAAAGGTACTCCTTCACTGCAATGGTGAAGCGGTTCTCTCAATTATTGTTTTATACCTTTTCGGGCTCAAGAGACACAAATTTACGAAAAGGGACCATGTGGAGTTTTCTTTTTTGTGTCTTTTTCAAACTCTCCAAACATGAAAAAGATACTGAGTTACACCTTTGTCGGACTCATTAAAATATTAAACGACATCGGATTCGTCACCATGACGAACATGAGCTTATCCTTCCTAGGGCTTGTTAAACTTACTAGGTCGGATTCATCTGAAGGATGAACTTAAAGTGCAAGCATATGCTATCCCCTTCAAGCTTGCAATTAAAAATAATTGGGGTACCTACCAAAAATGGTGGGGGAAATTTGAAAATCTAATTAATTGTGTCGGCAGCTCACTCTTGAGCAATGACACTTTTTGCTTTGTGTCGGGTTGGGATATCCTCCTTTGTATCATTGACCTTCCTGGGTTGGGTTGTTCATTTTTGACTTCCGTTTTATCTCTGCCATGTCGTCATGACCACCGATCCTATGGATCCAAAAGCTGCCAAACTTCCAGTTGTGTCACTGATATGTTCAAGAGTTGTCCTTCTGCAGTTACACTTACCCCTAATTCTCTGTATCATCCAAAATCATTTTGCATCCCTTTGTCTCATGTTGATGATGTGGGATACATTATGGCCCTCCTTCGACATGGTTGTTTCTTGTCGACGTCAACTCATTATCCGGGAAGTTGACTGAGAGACTCCTTTCCAGTACCTTAGAGCTTGCATGCCCTAATGGCAAGTTCTTCGCACTCGATGACAAGTTCACATCATTAGCTTTCGATCGAGTGACTTCACGGGTGTTTGACTTCAGTTCCTCTATTCACATTTTGTGGATTGTGCTAATAGTACCTTGAGGGCCATTTTCATTATTGGTGGGTTTTCTCACGCTTGTTAACAGTTTACATCATTGACTAATAATCAAGTGACTTTCTAGCATGTTCGACGTCAACACATCTATTCACATGTTAGAATTTGTACTATGATCGAGTCGTGTTAGAGGGCAAGACCCTGGACTCAGATCACAAAATTCTAGGTTGCAAAGTGATGTGACATGGTTATGTTGATATACATGTCTCTCTCAAATGGATGGCTGCGAACATACCATGAGTTATCATATGTGATCCTTCTTATTATTGTATGGTTGCAACCATACCTTGGTTTTGATATGATCCTCTTTATTGGATGGTTGCGCCCATGCCTAGATCCATTTACATGATCATTCTCTAGATGGTTGCATCCATACCACGATTCATGTATCATTTGACAGATTTTTCAGTTATGTATATGTATCTGTACTTGCTTGCATGTTTCTGACGACAAACTCCAATTCCCCACACTGATTCATAAAGTGTTTCATCCCTCACTCTAGTTCGGCCTTCATGCTTTAGGGGGCATATGTTACACAACATTTTGTCACTATCCTCGTACTCCCCGTTCCTTGATCCTGCAGGACCTATACAGTGAACCCTGCATGCTCTCCCTTCATGAAGAAACTCCCATTGTGTCCCTCTTCATGAGCATAACAATTCCCTTTTGCACCATTTCCCAAAAATCTTATGTTTTTCCTAGTTTACAAGACCGACACTAATGACCCTTGTCCTCCTCGCGTCGATATGCAGGGATTAACATTGTCCCTAGCGCTGACTGGAGCGATTGAGCTTTGTTCCAATCACTTTGATCCTCTTATGGAAAAAAATTTAAATAAGGAGCCGAAGCTTCCAACTCTAGAAGCTTCGTAACGGAAGTCTGGTAAATGGTTTGGCCAGATCGGGTCAAGGATGTCAGTTTGGGCTCCTTTCCCCTATAAGGATGGGACTACCTCAAGAGATAAGACCTTCTCCCATGAGAATAGGATCCATCGCCCATCCATTCATGCTATATAAACCTCCCTTTTTCCCAAGCACAAGCTAGCGTTAATGTTGGTGTGCTAGTGCTAATTAAGTTTGGAGTAAACAGCAAGCTATTCATAGTTGTATCTCTCTAGCTGTGTGAGGGAGAAGTGTGAATTTGGTTTAGTGTGAAGCCTAAAGGGAACACCCTTAAAACTATTATTGTTGAGGCCATCATGGAATGCTAGCAGAAGTGTGTGGGAACCTGGTTTTGTCGAAGGAGAACAGCAACGTCAAGAAAATGGTTGTAATCTCTTCTTGATTCAATATATATGCAACTATCGATTGATTTCCTACATGATGTGTCATCTTATATGTTCATCGATTAATTTTTCTTGACTTGTTAGGTAGGTTGAATTACAATTTGTCTATTATGACGATTGTTGTTTGTTGTCGTTTACTTGTTTCAAATGTTTAAAGAAGGAAACGAGAGATAGTTGGAGCAAGCAAGCAAAGACATCATCAAATGGTATAAGTGTACTAAAAGGTAGGCCCTCTTAATTGGTTCTAACCTAAGGAAATCTTCCATAGAATGTATCAGTTGTGGCTAGACCCATTATCAGGCTAGAGGAATTGTTTGTGTCCGCACTCATAATTTTACTTCACCACAGATAGAGACCAATCGGATGATGGTTTTGAGATGTCTGGTCGTGAGGTGGAATCATTTTTTTATGGGTTTAGGTGGATGGCCTTTGGAAGCCCTCAATGACTTTTGATTGATGTGTTATATGATATCCCACATTCATGCTTGGAATATAGGACAGGGGTGAATGGTTGAAGAGAGATTTGGCTTAGCCATTCTACGGACGAGTGGAATGTGGAAGCCTCATCCCGGGTTTGGATTTTGCATCATTAATGAAATGTTATTTCTCCTTGTACTTTTATGAGAGTTTTGAAGGATTGTATGTGGTCTATATGGTTGTACTTTCATGAGTATTTATGTCCCTGTTATGTTGGTTATGTATGTGTTTTATGACAGCATCCATTAGGGGAATTTTGAGGTCTAAAATGGGCCTCCTAAGAAAAATGTACAACAAAAGTAAATTTTATAAGAACCAATAGGATTCAAGATGATTATGCCAACCATGGGGGATGATTCACCATTTTTGGAGTAAAAAAGTAAAAATAATAAAATAATAAAACCACTTTTTTAACTCGTATTTTCAACTTATCTCTCTAAGGTTTTACTCAAATTTCGAGCAGAGTACTCAATGGATGAAAAATTTAATTCCTCGTCCAAGGAGCACCCATGTTCCATACTTTCGATGGACCTTGCTACACAAAAAATGAGAAATACATGAAAAACATAATTGCAATAACCTTTTTCATGTATTTCTCATTTTTTGTGTAGTGGGGTCCGTAAAAAATATGCAACATGGGTACTACTTGGATGAGGAATCAAATTATGCATCTAACGAGTGTGTCACTCGAAATTTGAGTAAACCCATAGGGAGATAAGTTGCAAATATGAGTTGAAAAAATAGTTTTTTTTCTTTTTTCCCTTTAAAATTTGATGATGTAATCTAATCTTATTTTATTATTTCCACTACTGTTTTATAATTTGATTAGGAGGCCCATTTTATACCTCAAAATTCCCCTAATGAATGATTCTTAGTTATTCTCAGCTAAGTATGAGACCCCTATGCTCAGAATATTTAATTACAGTTGTAGATTACACATTTGCAATATGTTTGACGAAATGCTTGTTATGGCTAGTAGGGGTCCAGTCAAGGTCTTGAACAAGTATTTGCTTTATTATTGCCATTTCCATGTTATTTTATCGATATGAAGAGATGGTTCAATTCTGGGCAGCGACCTAGGCTCTGGGCCTGAGAAAGTGGCTCAAATCCCAAAGTCGCTGGCATAGCACTGATAGTTTTTGTCTCTGGTCGCTGGGAGACAAGCCTGTGAGAGAAACTTTGAGCTGTTGATCACACTCATTCTTATAGCATGGGAGTGACTAAGCCTTAAATTTTCCAAAATATCAGTGGGACCCTAAGGCAAACTATCTAAAATATTGGATTAGTTCCCGAGGAACCCATAGTTGATAATTAGTGTTTGTATGGTGTGTTTTTGTTGGAAATAATACTGAGAGGGGGGGTGAATCAGTATTATAAAGCCAAATAATTCCTTTTTAAATTCCAGATGATATACGCTACTTCAGTTAATAAAAATCGCGTATATACGCAACTCCAGATAAAGAAACCCGCGTATATAAATCAAACTTATAATTTGAATTATCTTTCAGATGTCAGTTATTAATCTGTGATTCAGATGCACATAAACAGTACCAGAAACAGTGAAACAGAGCAGAAGACAGTCACACACAAGAACACAAGATATAAGGAGGAAACCCAAAGTGGGTGAAAACCCCCTGCTGCAATTCGTCTCTATCTTCTTTTTAATTAGAAACTTCTCTTTACAATGTCTTGTACTGGAGCAGACTTTACCAGTACGCAGGCTGCAACCTACAGAGAGCTACAACTCTCTCTCGTTTTCCAGCTTCCCTGGAAGGGAGCTCCAACCCCCTTCGTTCTTGTACTAGCTTGAGATACTAGTATGCAGGCTCCTACCTGCAAAAGGCAGCAACCTTCTCTTTGCTTTCAGGGACCTCGTTTCATTAATTTTCAGACTGGATCCATAAGTAACATCAATCAAACATCAAGAATTTCTGCATAACCCAAAATCCTTTTCACCAATCAAAAGCTGAAACAAATAAGCACTTCTCTGACCACTGAACCTAGAACACAGTAACTGTAATCAAACACACATTCTGAACCCAGAACACTGCAGCAATAAAACAAAAGCAGCTAGAACATAAATCAAGATATATACGCTACTTCACTTTTCATCAACCTGCGAGTATACGCTTCTGTACCACAACCAACCTGCGTATACGCGCCTTTCATTCACATAAAAAGCATATATACGCACCTTCAATTCACCAAACCTGCGTATAGATCTATAAAGGATAATTTATTCTTTTAAGCATTCATACATTAGTTAGCCCAGATTTATAGATCAAGAGTGCGCCACATATAACAGATCAAAATCATACAGAGATACCAATGTTCAAGCCTTGAGATTTAGATCCATCAATAGTCCTTATCCTTCTTGCACTCAGGTTCCTCCTTCATTCAGATCTAGATCTGCACCATAACCCAATCACCCGTATTCCAGATCTATTACAATATCAGATATTCAAATAATTCACATAATACCTTGCCACATGATCTCCTTCCTCTTTTATAGTTTTAGGCCTTCCTCAATACCACGGTCCAAAACCATAATAAACCAATACCATCAACTCAATACTAGGGATCAACACGTCTGTCGAGATACCATGGTCCAAAACCATAGGTTCAAATTCCAAGGACTAACTGCCATGGACCAAAGGTAAGATTTCCAACATATACGCGCTTTTCTTTGCATGAAAGTGCGTGTATACGCATACGCACTTTTATAAAGTCCAACCTGCGTGTATACGCGACTTGATCTTAATGAACCTGCGTATATGAATTTTCTCTTCATTCTTGTAGTTTGAACTGAGATCTGTCATCAGAGAGAGTTGCCATCAAGGACAACACCTGTACCATAGTGTCACACCTGTGCCATAATGCCAACAGTTTTTGTCAGTTCCACTTCCTTAATGTGGCTTAGGAGGTCGAATCATATCATAGTGGCCTCTCATCACATGTTTACCTCAGCTGGCCGATTGCTTGGGTAGATGTAGGATGAGGGTGTTACAAATTAAATATCCTAGGGGTCTCCCTCTTGGTTATAAAACATATGAACTATATTTTGTAGCCCAGAACAACAAATTGAATCAAATTCTCAAGAGAGCCGAGAGCATGATTCCATTCTTTGGGAATCTAAAGTTTTTTCACATCCTAAGAGGACAAAACAAAGATGTGGATATGCAAGCAAACAAGGCCTACCAAATGAAAGAGAAGCGCAAAAAGGTCAATGAAATGGGCGAACATTTTCCCTTCCCCTAATTACTTAGATGAAAGTCCTAAACTTGTCAACTATTTTTTACTCCTATACAAAAATTAGGGAACATCAGTCAAATATCAAGGAGATAATGACATTATTCACCCTTATGGCCCCTCTCTCCTTCATGGTATTCATATTTATTGGTTTTTCCCCCTCCCTCATGGTTCTCCCTTCCCGTCCACCCCTCCTCCACCTCACCTGCCACAACATCACCTCTCCGACCCCCCTCTCTCGGCCACTACACCCTCCATCACAACTCTCCCTCCTTCACCCTCCATCCCCACCTCCCATTCCCCATCACATCCATCCACTCATCACCTGCCCCTTCTCCCAGCCTTGTGGTTGCATCCCCCAGCATGTAGACCCACCTTACTTGCCTCGTGGTTGTATACCTCAAGATGTCAAAACACTTGGCAATGTGTAGAGTTTAAGTGTGTGAAGTTTTTATCACTCTCCTCGTACCTGGATCTGTAAAAGGAGCATTTAAGAAGACACCATGCGAAATATTTCTGAATGAGAACTCCATTTACTCTTTGTGTTGGAGTAGATGGTTCAAGTGAGGGAAGGAGAATTTGCACAAGGCAGAAGTAACTTCAAAGAACAAAATAATTATGGTGGATCATTGGGATCCAAGAGGTAAGCCAACAGTTTCTTGTTTCCTCATTTGTATAAGGCTTGGAAATTCCTATAAAAGGTGATATAATGGTTTTAGCTTCTGCAAGATGAGAGATTTAGTCTTTGTCCTAGTTCTCATAAGTGCAAGGACTGCTAGTCAGAGCCTATGCAGGCAGGGGACAATCCTGGTTGTGGTGGGTATCTCATTAATAGAGGCTTGAGGAAAGTCATCTTTTGAGGAGTGTAACTTTCACTGGTGAGGGTGTCAATTTAGGTCAAGTCGAGAACGGAAATTCAATTGTGGGGGAATGGGAGCAGGTTTGATTTTGTGTGTCCAACCCGGGGTTCCTAGGTTCTCTACTCCTCTGGGAAATCTATATCATTGGGATAGTCTCCAAATTAAGATTTGAGCACCTTAAATATCCTTTGCAGTGATTCATTCTCTCCATGAAGTATCGGTCTCTAGCTCTTAGGGTCGACAATGCCCTCACTCGGGCAGGTAGCAAGACATTCAAAAAAGAGGCGGGTGAAAGAGCCCTCCTCTGGTAGAATTCACTCCTCCTGAGTGTGCTTCTTGTGACAACGTGCACTTCAAACACCGGGAGGGTCTGGCAGACCTCTAGAGGTGTCTTCCGCAGCAATAGGAGGATGAGTATGAAATGCAGGAGAGGCTAATTGAAAAGAATCAAAAGATATGACAGTTGGAAGATGAAATTGATGCTCTGCGCTATCAAATTGAGGATCTTCAAATCAAATTGGAAAGGAAGAACTCCCAGAATGTCAAGGAGACAACTGGAATAGACCTCAATCGATCAGCTGCCATGGAGGACTAGCCTGCATCTTATGATTATTTTTTGATGTCGATATATAAATGTATTTTGCTATTAAGTCAGTTTTGCAAGGTATATAGTAGTAATCATGTATTAGATCTGTTGTTTTTTGTAATTTTGGAAGGTAATTGGGCCTGGATGGAATGTCGACAAACTCTGATGCCCATGGTTGGAAATGTACTTGATCTATAATACTCTCGGTATCTGGCCACGAACGAGCGCAAATTAATACCAACTTATTACTCTTTGCTGTTAAAAAAAAAATTGTTTACGATCTTTGTTCCTATTTAGATTTTAAAAATAATAATAATAATAATACTTACCTTAAACCCTTGCTTCTTCTTGCTTATGTGACTCCAAAATTTCACCTTAGGGTTTAAATCCCTCTACCGATTCACAATTAGGGTTTTACATTTCAAACATTTTAGATTTAATGGGTTTGTGTAATTCTTTTATATAGGGTGTATTCCATGTAAAATAGGGGGATCACTTATTAAATTAGATCCAAACCTTGTCGGCCTTGTTCGTTTTTTTAGAAAACAGCGTATGTTTCGCGATGCATGTTGTGTAATATAACACACTGGTGTTGAAGGTGCTTCTCTCGTTACATATTGCAATGAATCTTGTCGACGCTATCTGGTATGTTTATCGGTGCTCCTAGTGTAATATAACGCACCAGTGCGCCTCTGCCAAATAGCATCTTTAAGTGATGGTGGTGATTTTATCATTACAAATTACACCGTCATAATTTAAAATTATTTTAAAAGATTAATTTCCATTGTCGGTGTTGAACAATTAAAAACCCATTGCATTTAGTATATTAAATGCACCGAGACGTTTATTCAAATAACCACACCGATTACCATAGCTCTTTTTGACTAAAATTATTTGAATTATGTATAAAATATATTTAATGGATTTTGTATTGAATAGTACAGGTTGTATATTGGTAATAAAAAAATGTCTAAGAAGTTATCAAGTAACAAAAATATTAATCAACCCCCCCGGATGCGGGTGTTAGCACGTCAGCCAGGGACGGGCCACATGCCCAGCATGTGCTGCCCCGTGTTAACGCAAAACAGTTATTGCACGCTGCCGCCGAGGTATGAAGATCAACAGCCCGAGCTCTTGGCATTCAATGCTACGCCAGGTGAAGAGTTGTTGTTGCAGGGAGCAGTTATGGAGAGCTCCTATCGAGGGAATGTTGCAAGAATTCATAAGGGTGACGGATCATTGCAGGCTCATACGCAATGTAAGGTTTGTGTGGTGCAGGCTCTGGAGGAATTTCGTCCGGTGGACGCTCTTCTCCTTCAAAACGTAGCCACTGCTGTTGCAAATAGCCATTTCGACTCTGGAGAATGCCTCAGGTGGGAACAGAATTCTGAGGGCAAACGGAGCGCAATTGATGCGAAGAGTGAAGGCATTCACTTGGGCGAAGTTCGCTTCCTGCATGCTAATCCTGTGTGCGGTTTATGGGCAGTTGAGCTCTACCTTGAATCAATTCGGGGACTGCACTCAATTGGCAGTGAGAGCAGAGACTTCAAGCCCACTAGCTCGGTCCTGGAGCAAGTTGAAGGAGCCGCAGAAAATATGGCGCGACTGCGTGAAAGACAGCCGAGTAGGAGGGGACCTGGGCGTGGTGCATCTTCACGCCCCCCTGCAGCGGATGTACACCATCACTGTTGCTGCTGCTACTGCTACAGGAGGGCGGGAGCCATACCAATTCCAGCCAGTCAGTTCTTGGAGGTCGGCAGCTCCAATGGAGGAGAGTCTGTGCTTCCAGCATTCGGCTCAGTTGTTTTCACCCTGGGCAGCTCGCGGGAAAATGCAGGCATTAACGCTCATATCTCAGTTCTCTTTACGAAGGTTCCTGAGGGGAATGAAGATGGAAAGCAACCGGTTTCGGCTGAGATACTTCCAGAAGGCAATCGTGAGGAAAGTCCAGTGCTGCAGCCACCAATTGAAAAGGGCAATTCAGGGAAGGAGCTTCAGCAAGCCCCTCCCCGACCTCCAGAGCAGGAACCGCCGGCCACAGCGAAGGATCCTATGGCAATGTGGGAAGGCATCCCTGAAGGCCAAGGCTGGAGCTACATCATTGAGGAAGAGCCTGAAGATTAATCCCCAGAGGCACTCTCCGGCTTACTTTTCTCTCTCTCGGGTCTGGTATAGGTTAGAGGTCTCGGCTGGTATCTGGACTATGCTACATTTCTATGTTTGTATACTTTCAGTTCTTTTTCATATTTTGTGTCTGTCTGTTATGCGTCATGGCAAGGTCTACTATGAGTTTTTTTGTTGGAAGCCCCTGCGCGGGCCGTTTCATTACTGTCTGAGATCAACTTTGTGTCATAAGTTTTGGTATATCCTGGAGGTGCTGCCCCTGCGAGGGCGAATTCTGTGTCAAGCAAAGCTATCCAAGGTGCCACAGTTGGCCCTGGACGGCCTGTCTTTTTGCATGTAATGTTTACCTGTATATAATATAATAGATTAGCTAGCTTTACTGAGAAAAAAAAAAACAAAAATATTAATCAACCCAAATTATCAAGTTCTTTATAAATTCTTTACAAAATTAATATGTTTGAACTATATGTAAGTTTAACTAATATGTATTGGTTACTCTGTGTCATGTAGAGCCACAAAATGAAGAAGGTTGATAAGATTATTTCTAGTTTAAGTGCAGAAGAGCGTAAAATCTTGATAGAAAAATTGAAGAAGGATGAATCAGGTGAGTGAAAAAATATTATTCAATATGAGCTATTTTTTATAATATACTTAAGAATATTAGATAATATGTTTCGAATAGTATATTAATTCATATATGTTTAATGTTATATAGGAAGAAACAACGAAGGAAAATATCAATGTCATTCTAAGAAAAGAAAAAGTATAGAACATGTAAATGATGATGATGAATTGGTCCTTAGCTCATTTGGAGTGATGTTGGAGGTTAATGGGGGGGTGGTTTACAAAAATATGAGGGATATAATGGAATGATTGTATTGATGTACTTTCCACTTACAATACAAAAATCAATCCAATGATTCCAAGAACCAAATTATATATAAACATAAGAAGTGTTTCCAGAGCAATGGTCAATGAAACATGTCAGACTTAAAATGACGAAAACATACAACAACAAAAAATAATAATTCAAAAGGTAATATTCTTATTAAAATGATTTTCTAGAATTATATGTATATATTACTGCAAACCATTCATTTATTAATATCAATTTTATTATATTTAGTTTTCATATATCAATATAAAAATAGTTTATTACTTTTTTTAGGAAGATTATGAAAATATCAAAGGATCAATGAACTGATATGTGAAACATACGAGGAGGAAGGTCCAAAAAGGTGTACAAGGAGATGGTCAAAAAAATTGACATAATTGCATCACATGAGGAACCATCTCAACAACAACGTGCTTCAAATATATGTAATCATGGTTGACTTTGTACATATAAACAAATAATTTAGCAGTAAATATTATTTTTCAAGTAGTTTCTTGCAAAAATAAAATAAAATGGAACTCATTCAACACATAAAACAAGACTACAAGGAAGAAAAGGGTTAATATCAAAGTTTGCACAAGTAATTGTTTATATTTATTTATAACAACCCAAGGTTTCATTTTTTTATATTTTAAGTTGTTTTACAACAATGATCCTTGAATATCTTCAAATAGGTGCTAACATACAAAGAATAGCCATCAGAAGAATTGATTAACATTGAATTAAATATTGGTTGTAAGTATATGTTGGCATATCAAAAATTAATTGTGGAATTTGTAAGTTTCTAAGTTGTTTTACTTCTCTGAGTTTATAATTAATAGAACAAAAAAAATACTTTATAGTAAATCTATGATTTATAATGAGGTATAAAACTTGCAAGAAACAAAGTATGGAACTACGCAAATAGAAGAGTTGTCGCAACAAACCATGAGACTTGGTTTTTAAACCATGCATACAATTCACGAGTCACTTCTTGCTATGGTGCATTGCTATTCAATTTACATTGATGTATATTATTTATTTCAATTTCCTTTATTCTCACCAATATAAATACACTCGTTACACTTTAGTTTTATGTTTATAGATGATAAGAACAAAAATATGAAAACAATCGATGCAATCAACAAAACATTCGTCCAAATAACCCAAGTCATGGAAGTAGCTCAAGCAATGATAGTAGTTTCAGTGAAGAATGATGATCTTTGGATATCTATGCAAGTTGTTGAATTTTTTGAAATAATTGTCTATGAAAATCAAACATTTTGTTTAATGTAATGGACATAGTGTCCCAATTGAAAAACAAGGGGTTACCAATAACAATCTCATTTTGCATGACAAAGAGCCTCGTATTGATATATAATAAAATAAATTTTAATTTATTCTATTGTATTATCCAATGTCATTGTGAAATGTTACACCACTGATTAAATATATGGATGATTAAATATTATAATGAATAGATGTGAAATTTGATAATATAACAAATTAATCCAAACATCATATATAAATGCACTAATCAAATTCTAATTTATATGAAGATTGTTATAAGATATATGTCGATTTTTTGATCAATAATAGATTTTAAAAATCACAATAATTGCACTGTCACAGGTCGATATTTCCAAAAAAGAGAAAATATCATACAAAAAATAGGTGTGTCCATAACATAAACACGCACTGGTGTGTTGTGTTATATAAAATCATCGTTACGACATTTTTTTGCAGGGCCAGTGCCTATTCTGAAAACGACAACACCAAGGCGTTTAATTCTTCAAGCCCTGGTATTGATTACAATAAACACCCCGATGCGTTGTAATTCTTAAAGCACCAGGGCTTTCATAAAACTAACACCCTGGTGCTACAATATATTATTTCTAGCTCCAGTGCATTGTTAAAATTAACAGCACTTATACTTTTATATCAGTAGCGCACTGATGCTTTTATGCAAATCATATGCATCTATTGGGTGTGGTTTTTATACCAATTTCCTACACTTTCTTTCCCCAGTTTTGATCCTCTTTCCCTCCAGGCCAACGAAACTTCACATGTTAATTGTCTTTTTCTTATTATAAACAACCTATTTCACCGTCATGTTATTTTTCCATTTTTGCTGAATATAACGATGCAATATTCCTTTTTGTGGCTAACTGGGGTAAGCATTGGAGAAGTCTTTTGGATCCTCTCCTCTTTTTCAGGTGTTGCTTGCAAGAACGAGGTTATGGAGTGAACAAGCCGCATTGATCAGTCTCAGAGCAGGATGGAACAGATTGTTGTTACACTCTGTATGTTGTTACAAATTGTTGTTACACTCTGTATGTTGTTACAGGTGTTGTTGTTACACCACGTGTTGTTAAAGGTGACTATTGTTACACCTTGGGTGTCGTTACAAGGATGTTGTTACCCAGTGATTGTTGTTACATCCCAAACCGTCATTTGACCACAGGATGTTGTTACACCATAGTTGGCAAAGTCGTGGGTACTATTCCACACAACAGCTATTGGAAGTTATGAATTTTTTATTTAGAAAGTAACATATCCAAGCGGTTGTGATCTTAACCAATGTATTTGAATAGAATTTGTATTTAGGAACAGGTTATAATGATTTCTATTTTATGATCAGCATGAGAATCGTGAGATTCTCATGACTATTCCTGATTTTGGGTATGTAATAACTATAAGAGAAACTTAATCTCTCATGTACGGGAACGGCATAGAGAGCATTGTTATTTTGATCTTGTAACTTTTAATTATTTTTAATATCGAAGACACTGCAGTGATGCTGTTATTGTTTCTCATTTGATTCTTTAACTAATCTTGTGTTCATTCCTGCGCCCCTGCTAAGGAGGAAGGGCCCTCCTCTTTAGCAAGGACTGCAACAGTAGAAGTAGTTGTATATTATTGTTTCTTTTATTTTTTGTATGGTTTTTTGTTGTTGTTGTATAAATTGTAGAATATATTTGCTTCAGTTCTAGAATTATATTATGTTGTTACACTGATTTGATTAAGCAGTATGGTAGTTGACCAGCTGGTGTAGTTATTAGTTCAGTGTGTGGCGTGCCCTTTCTCTGGCGTGCCCTTTCTCTGGTAATCATGAAGTGTGATTTCATTTATGTAGATTGTTTTAATTTCTACATGAATGATTTAATTTTTGTAATTGATTCAGCGACATTCTTTACTATTTTCTATTTTCATTCTTGGTTGTAGTGTATCGACACAGATATTGCAAACTCCATTGAAACAGCAAGACCTACCCTGGGTTGAAAATTAAATGGTTGAAGTCTTGGTTAATTAGGATTGATTAAAACAACACTACATGTTGGCGTCGTTGTCGGGGATGATAGTTGACGATACAGTCATCCAAGTTGTTTGTTTGATGATAGAGTGTTCCTAGTCCACAATCATTGGGCGGTACAATGAGAGGTAAGAACATGCGCATCTCTCTAACATACCTAGGTGGGCTTACCGTCGTGATCATTAGGGCACTTAGGGTGTGGAATTTTGGTTTTTTCTTAAAGTGTGTCTTCAACTCTTCAGTTGTTGGGCGATAAGATGAGAGGTAAGAACTTGTGCATCGCTCTAACATACCTCGGTGGGCTCACCATTGTCGAAGACTGAGACACTTAGGTTGTGAATTAAGACACATAGGGTCCATGTGTGCAGCTGTAGGAATTATAGAAATACCAAAAATACCCCCCACTCTAATTAGTCACAGGAAAAATGAGTCGTAAAAGGAAAGGAAGAGTGTAGATTTTGGAAGGAAAACATTTATCCATGAACTAATCTCAAAGGTAGAAAAAGAACAGTCAAGTTCTCAAAGGGATGCAAGGAAAACACGGCCACAAAAAGTTGTTACTCCCATAACAAGGACAAAAACCTCTGATTCCTCTGCCTCGGGGCCATACCATTCTAAAACTACCGAAAATACTCCCAACATTAAGCATCCAATTTAGGAACAGCAGGGGGAAGCTAGTAACCAGAACCTTAGGACTAAGGGACAAGGGGAAACTGAAGGGGGGTGTCAAAAACCTGAAACAGGAGAGAACCTATTGGTTTATCAATATCCACATTCATGCAGCACAGTGAAAAAGCTAGCCCTAAAGTCGCCTGAGCCATCAATTTCACCTGCAAGACAATCACAAGAACAATTTGAAGAACGTCTATTACAGCAAGGATTAGAAGGGTTAGCAATGGGGGACAATAATAACAACAACATTAAAACAGATGCTACTGTCACCACCTTTGAGTTCCCAATTGGGGATATAAGAGGTGAGGCTCCCATGAAAATTATTTCTTTATCATCCTTACCATCCTTTCAAGGAATTACTGTAGAATACCCTAACACCTTCTTATTCGAATTTGATGTCTTATGCAGGAGTTATGACTATGTTTCAGATGCTCATAAATTAAAATTATTTCCTGCTACTCTAAAAGGAGTAGCCCTGAGATGGTTCATGGGGTTAGGCTCTGCTTATATTCGAACATGGAGTGATATGAAGGAGACATTCTTATCAAAGTATCAAGACTATTGCAGAACCAGGGACTTAAGAGAGGAAGTATTCAGGATGACACGGAAGGAGGATGAGAGCATGGAGGACTACGTGGA
Source organism: Pinus tabuliformis (assembly GCA_031772625.1). Classification (NCBI taxonomy): domain Eukaryota; kingdom Viridiplantae; phylum Streptophyta; class Pinopsida; order Pinales; family Pinaceae; genus Pinus; species Pinus tabuliformis. Next base: position 773,398,286 of record CM062820.1, on the reverse strand, counting down.
GCAGTTTCACTATAATTTCCATAGGTCTAAACACAGTGATTTAGATCATGAGATCTTAAAGACCATATTTTTAGGAGGAATGAGGGATGACTGCCTTGATACCCTGAATCTACTAGGAAAAGGGGACATATCTCAGGAACCATTCACCGAAATTGTAAAGCTCTGTCTAAGATGCTCTAGAGGATCATTGAAGGGAAGAAGCACAATCTGAGATGCCTCTGCCCGAATACAAAAATCTGTGAGTGGATGAGTAACTAGACCAGAGATCGGTAATTTATTTGAAAATTTCAAAACCGACATCCTCAGTAATCTATCTACTCAGATAACGACAAAACATATCAAGAAGACACAAGGAGAAGTTGATACACCTATGGCTGTGTTCTGTCTGAATTGTTGGAAGAAACATCCCTTGAGGGAGTGTGAAATGAACAGCATCATCTTGTGCAATATTTGTGAGTTGGAAAATTCTACAAGTCAATGTCTAGAGCTTTCTAGATTGAAAGCAGTACTTAGAGAGTCGAGTGAAGAAGTTCAATCCTCTTACTTCATCACACCTAGGAGACCATGGCAGCCATAACCTCCAGGTATGTCCCAAGATTTTCATCTTTTAATTCGTTGAATAATGCATATAATGCTCAACAATATCCATGGCAATACTCTGTTCCTTCTCTAGTACAGTTTCCTTCGCCCTGGAACCAGTGGTCCCCCTCTTCCTCTATTCAATATCCTCCATCTCAACCATACCCTTATTATCAGAATTGGAGGGGGAATGCTCAGAGTACATCCCCACCTAGATTACCAATGAAGCAGTAGCTACAATTGCCCCCTTTCCAAACTCATGTTCTTACACCACCTATGCGACCCCAACTACCTGTGCAACCTAACCCTAACCGAATAATAAATCAACCCAGAGCATAGAGGCTCTGACTACCTTCTAGACTTACCTTATCACTCTTGTTGGACTTAATGAAATTCAACTACATTCAGGTAAGGTAATTAAACCAAATCACTCCTCTATCATTACCGAGGAGGAATGTGAACCTTCTAGAGGAGGTACAGTAGATCTTGAGGCAGATGTTACGCCTATAATAGTCGATATAGAGTAAATTGTTACATCTATAACAGTGAACGAGAGAAGAACTATTACTCCTGTAATAACCAACTTGGGTAACGTTGATACACCTGTAGCAGTCGATTCGACTGTTATGATTCAAAATCCTCTGTATCCTTAGAGATTAACTGAGATTGGAATGACCTCACAACCCGAATCTGATTTCCTTAGGGATTTGCAAAACATGCACGTACGAATTCATCTCCTATAAGCTATTAAAGAAGTACCTATTTATGCCAAAATAGTACGAGATCTGTGCATTAAGAAACCTGGAAGGAAGCCTAAGGACCCTGCTACCATACACGTGATGGGGAAATTGTCTGAATTAATGACTGCTCAGCCTCTTCTAACCAAATATAATGATCTGGGAAACCCTACGGTTACTGTCTATATTAATGACCAACCCATAACTAATACATTGATTAATCTTGGGGCTACCACTAATGTGATGGCAAAGCACCTCTTTCCTACCCTGGGGCTACATGGGCTTAGAAATACGCCTATTGTACTTGAATTAGCAGATAGGTCCCATGTTAAACCTAAGGGGGTATTAGAAGACATAGTAATCACAATAGCTTCCTAGAGGTATCCGGCTGACTTTCTTATCTTACAGACCAAATCCAACCTGGGGGGACATCCTTTGATCCTAGGGAGACCTTGGTTGGCCACTGCAGATGCATTTATAGGATGCAGATCTAGATCTATGATGATCTCAGATGGCCAGGCTATAAAGAACCTTAATCTTTACCCCCCAAAACCAAATATGGATTTGAACAATCCCTGGTGGGATGAATTTGAACCCGAATCGGATCTTTCCCTACCACTCCTCACTCTGGGAAAAGCCCAATATTTCAAGGATGAGACAAAAGATGATATCATTAATGGCTTTATTAGTAACTCACTTTCTGTCGCTTCTATTGAAAATTAAAAGGAGGAAGAGGAGGTAGAAGATATAAACTTTGAGAAAATGAGAACCACTCCACATACTGACAATAGTCCAGTCGAAATAGAACCAGGAAAGTATCTGAACATTAACCCCAACTTGATTGCTAAACAAAACAAATTGTTGTTACTGCTATTACAGAAATACAAGAAGGCATTTGCATGGGACTATACAGATATGAAAGGGATTCATCCCAACCTGTGCACTCACCGCATTTATTTGAAAGATGGATACAAACCAATTAGACAACTGCAACGCCGCATGAACCTTGCGCTGAAGGAGGTAGAGAAGGAAGAATTACAAAAACTCCTGAGTGCTAACTTTATTTATCCGATATCTAAAATTCAGTGGGTGTCTCCGCTTGTCATTGTCCCTAAGAAGAATGGCAAGTGGAGAGTCAGCGTGGATTACAGAGAACTGAATAAGTCCACTCAAAAGGACCATTTTCCTTTACCATTCATAGATTAGGTCCTTAACACCCTTTATGGGAAAACAAAAATCATTCTTAGATGGGTTTAGTGGCTACAACCAGATATAGATTGCCCCAGAGGATCGGAATAAAACGACCTTTACTTTCCCTTGGGGAACTTTCGCATACAGAGTACTCCTTTTTAGACTCTGCAATGCGCCAGCAACTTTTTAGAGGGCAATGCTAGGAATTTTTTATGATTTGTTGAATAACTGCCTTGAAATCTTCATGGATGATTTTACACCTTATGGTGATGCTTTTGAAACATCATTAGCTAATTTATAAAAAGTGTTGGAACTTTGTGTACAGACTAATGTTGCTTTGAGCACTGAAAAATGTCACATGATGATGACTAAAGGGATCGTGCTAAGACACTATTTTCTGCTGACAAGATCAAGGTAGACCTTGCTAAAATAGAGGTAATTCTAAAAATTCCAACTCCCAAGACGCAAAAAGAGGTACATAGTTTCTTGGGACATGCAGGGTATTACAGAAGGTTTATAGAGATTTTTTCAAAAATTGCATCTCTATTGTTTTCTTTACTCGTGAAATATGTATACTTTTCGTGGACAGGAAAGTGTGACCAGGCCTTTTTGAAGCTGAAATGTTGTGTATCACCATCTCTGGTTTTACGTGGACCTAATTGGGAACTGTCGTTTCACATAGCTACAGATGCGTCTAATATTGTTGTAGGTGTTGTTTTGGGCCAACTGGAGTACATGAAACCTTATGCTATTTATTACATAAGCAAGAATTTGACTTCAACTGAGCTCAATTACACAGTGACCGAGAAGGAATTCTTAGTAGTGCATGCAATCAATAAATTTCGACATTATATCACTAGGTATCAAGTATTTGTACACATTGACCACCCTTCCATTCGTTTTTTAATTAATAAGCCAATTACCAATGGTAGAATTACACGTTGGTTATTGTTGTTATACGAATTTGATATCACAATTATCGATAAGCCTAGAAAAGATAATGCAGTAGCCGATTTCCTTTCTAGGTTGACTATTGATGAAAATTGCATTCCTACTGAGGATTCTTTCCCTGATGAGTATCTCTTTGCTATTTCTACTTACTCACCATGGTATATAAATATAGCCAATTATCTTGCCGCAGGGAATTTTCCACAATATTTTTCCTCCAAGGAAAAGAAAAATATCATACAACAAAGTGCTACCTATACCTGGATAGATGGGAATCTATATCACATTGGACCAGATTTCCAGATCAGACATTGCGGTAGGGAAGATGAGATCTTTGACATCCTTAAGCCTTGTCACGAGGAACCTTGTGGAGGGAACTTCGTAAACAAGCGGATGGGATGCAAATTCCTTTCGACAGGATATTATTGGCCAACAATATTTCAGGATGCCAAGAATTTTGTGAAAGGATGTGATAATTTCCAAAGAATGGGCCAACCGCTGCAATCAAATGAGATGTCATTGCAGCCTCAAATCATCTTAGAACCTTTTGAGAAATGGGCCTTGGGTTTTGTGAGACCAATTAATCCTTCATCTAGACATAAATCCTACATTTTGGTCTACACCGACTATGTCACAAAATGGGTTGAGGCAAAAGCACTAACCAGAGCCACGGAGCAGGCTGTTTCAGACTTCCTGTTTGAAGACATCTTCGTCCATTTTGGTATACCCAGGGAGATAGTGACAAATGGAGGGCCCCAGTTTACATCCCATATGATCCAAAAGTTGGTTGAAAAATATAAAATCCATCATAGGATCACAACACCTTATCATCCACAAGCGAATGGTCAAGTCGAAAGCACCAACAAATTCATTGAGGGGATTCACACCAAGATTGTGGCTAGTCACTGAAGGAATTGGGTTGATAAACTTCCAGAAGTGTTGTGGGCATATAGAACTACATGGAGGAATACCATGGGATTCTCACCATACGAACTTGTGTATCGTAAAAATCCCTTATTCCCTATTGAGTTCAAAATCAAGACATTGAAAATAGCATTGCAGGTGAATTTGGATCTGGCTACATCACAAAAGCAAAGGTTGAACCAGCTCAATGAATTGGAGGAGAAACAATTGGTTGTTATCCAACAAACAGAGATTATTCGGCAACAGAAAGCAAAGTGGCATGATAGGTTCATCAAGAAGAAGAAGTTCCAGAAAGGAGATTGGGCTCTCTTATATGATTCAAGATTCAAGGACTTCAAGGGTAAGCTTTTCACCAAATGCTTAGGTCTCTATGAGGTAGATGTAGTCTTTGACAATGGGACTTTGAATTTGGTTACCATTGATAGTGCGATGACACCATTACTTGCAAATGGGCACCGTCTTCGGTTATATCATAAACCTGCTTCAAGGGATTCATTTGTTAACATTGCCTCAAATTCGGATCTTCAGATTATAGGAGCAAAGTAAACCCCCCTATGCTGTCAAAATTCTAATTTTTCAATAAGTGTAATAGATGAAAACCAACCTCTGTCGACGATTGTTACACCTGCTAAAAAAAACAAAAATAAAAATTATATATATATATATATAAAACAAAAATAAAACAATAAAACAATCTGGCTGTGAAAACCTTTTTCCGACGCACACATACAATTTCTATAGCAGTTGAAAACAAGTATGTGGCGGTTGTTACACACTATGTAACAACATTTTTTATTTCAAGCATATCCTACAATAATGTTGTCATGTGACTACTTTTTTTTCTTTGTTTTTATCTTTTGAAGGAAATAAATAATACATAATAGTCATCTTGGTTGTTACATCTGTAACAGCCAACGACTTCTAGAAATAATCCAAGTAAATTATTTATTGTGATACACAACACGCATCACCATGATTCAGGAGAAATTTCCTTGACTATCGCAATTAAATTCACACACCTCGTCACTAATGTCTTCTCTCCACGTCACACCAGGTACGTCACTATCCTCTTTTATTTAGTAATTATGGAAATCTAACGCGATATCCCTTTTGACGGCTGAGGTCGAATGTCACATTTAAGCCCGAGGGAGGGGACGAATTACATGATGACATGGCCTTTGCATTACCTATGAGAATTTAAAAATTGTAACCAAGGCACGATGATATTGTAATCATTATCATTTAATGATCGATCATGCCAAAAAATGGAATTGTACCTCAGACTAGACCTCCCATAACTTAGCATTAATAAGGAAACATTATTGCACAGTACGAATCCTGATTTGAAATTCCTGCCTGCATCACCCTACCATTTACCCACTGCTGAAGTGTTGCATCCTCATTCAAAGTTCTCAGATAGAAGTGGAGGAGAACAGTTGCAAGGCTAGAACAACTGAGTATTGTGCCAACCGCTTCGGAACTTCTCAAGGGGAGAAGAGAGGAGAACAACATTGAACTTGTGTAGCAATGGGTGGGGTAGCAATTCGACATGAACTAGGATCAACAAAGGAATTGGAAAACTGCCTCGAAGCATGCCAATTTTTTAAAGACGCAAGTTGGTTTGGGTTTATCCAAAGGTTGGAAGGATCAGACAGGGAAATTGCTATGGAATTCGTGAAGAATTTAAAGAGGAATCAAACGGAGGTCAGGGGATTAAAGATGGAAGTTACAGAAGAGGTAATTGCCCATGTGACGACATTACCAATAGAGGGTAAAAGGTGGTTTAACAGAAAAATTAATGACCCCTCCTTGAAGGAGGATTTTCTCCAATGGAGGAACGGCTGGTGAAGAAAGGAAGGGGGATTGACAGGTTGTCGCTTCCCCAGCCATGGGCCGATGTCTCCCTTTACCTCATCAAGTATATTACCTGTGAGGGAAGGGCAACAATTGTATTCAATTACCACTTCTCATTGTTAAACCACCTCTGACATCAACAGTTGATAAACCTCCCGTACTTTTTGCTGGAAAATATCAGGCATATGGTCGCGGCCATGAAGACAGTTGCACATCCAGAGACTTGCATCACAAACCACGGCCTCATCAAGCTAATTTTGTTGGATGCCCTAAGTCACCAGGGCAAGAGCTGGGATGAATTCATGAGAAAGAAGGCTAGGACTACCCGCAGGAAGCAAACTAGGACATTTGAGGAAGCTTCAGTAGAAACCAAGGAGCAGCCCCAGCCCTCGAAAGTAAGGGCTGGAAAGAGACTAGTTGACAAGCCAATTGGTGATAAGCAGCCAAAATAGAGAATAAGGGTTAGCGGGCACCCAGAGTCCCCATCCATGTCTAAGAAGAACAAGGAGGCAGGAAGATAAAGAGTAGGCTCAGTGTTATAGACATTTTTGGGCCCTACAACCCCAAGCATGAAATGTCCATAAATCAAGGGCTCCTAAGTCCCTAAAAGTGTTGTTCTAACCCCTAAAGGAACAAGGTCAGCAGATTACAGCTTCTCCCAGAAGTTCTCCATGAAAAACTGCTCAGAATTGGTCAAAACAGGATTATTTCAACTGCTCCACTGGCTAAGTGCGTTGCATCTCACCTAAATACACTGTGTGGGTGCGTTGCATTTCAAAAATCCCTTCTGTGGGGTGCGATGGGTGAGAAATGACAAATGGCAGTGTCATTCTGGGAGGTGGAGAGGCAATGGAAGCTTCCAGAATCTTCTCCTGTGACACTTGCCTCACTGAATTCGACCAAGGATGAGTAAGAAACCATCAATCTCCAAGTGGAAGCAAGAACTATCAGAGGGAGGACACTAATCAAATCGCAAGCCGACTCATCCCCCTTACAAATATCTATATATGGATCCCTCATCCCAGAGATCCAGAGGCTGGAATTTTTCATATTGTAAGGAATTGTTGTTGGTTTCTTGAGACAAACATTAGATTGTTGGGTGATCTAAGTTTTGTTTGAGGTGAAGAGGGGCTTCTTTGCTGGGAGGTTGATGCTGGGTCAGAACAACCGGTTGTAACTCCTCTTGGCTCTTTTCTTGTTTATCAATAAAAGCTATTCAAGTTTTCCTCCATGCTTTTGTGTCATTGATGTTTGCTACATTTGTATGGTCAATTTACATCTGATCCTAGATTGTTTATGATTATAGATCCATGTCTTTGTATAGTGCTATGCTTCTGTGATCTTACAGGTACTTTGTGAAGCTGGGCGTGCAAGGGAGCAGGTGGTTGAAGACTATCAAAGAAGAGAGGAATCAAATCAGGAGATTAGCGCAAGACAGAGGTTGGTCTTTCTGTTCCTCTCTATCTATAATTCATAAAGGAAAAACGAAAGTAGTTTTTCTCTGTTTGTTTCTAAGGCAGCTGTCACACCTTAGTGGGATAGAGCAGTTCTATATAGAAACTTTTCCCTGTAACAAAATGGCGACTCCGCTGGGGAGATAATTAGTTTGTTTGTTTATCATTCTTTGTTGTCTATTTCATAAACTTACAAGTAGCATTCGAACTGCATTTGCCATAGCAAATGAAAAGTAGATAACTGCTATTTCAATCCATCTACTGGATTTGTTTATGATTTAAACAACTAATTCACAAACTATCTGATTACCCTTGTGACAGCTCTTAGATCCTCCCTAGATCTACCCCCGATTGTTGCATTACTGATTGCTTTTTGCTCGACCACAACCCAAGAACTGAACTGCAAACTGTGACCAGGAACCCGAACAGAGTCTCGTTTCTAGCCCAGCGCAGGTACTGTTTAGAGGATCTGAATTTCAGCGCACTTCCCGAGTGGACAAGCTGCACTGCATTTCAAATTCTCTGTGTTACAGGTAAGCTGATCAGACTAGCTCTGTGCAGTTTTGGATTCTGTGATTCATTCTTTCCAGTTCTATTCCTGAATTTTGCTGCCTGTGATCAGTATATGTCTGTTTGAAACCCCTTTTCCTTGCTGTTATTTCACCTCCTTTGTACAAAAGAACTGTAGATGTTTTTATGTGTTTGTTGAGTCATTTACAGTTCTCCTTTGCAAAAGTAGCATAATCGTACTGTCGTCCTTTGATTTGAAACTGTCGCAAGTGTCGATTTCAATCGTAGGAAAGAGTTTGATTGCTGTTGATGATCGATTATCCTGTTATTATTGCTTTTGGTCTGAATTTGTAATTTTCTAGTGTCGAGAACAAGTATTCATTTCAAAATCGTAAGGTGTTGTGATCGTCTCCATTTTTTTGATTTCGAAAAGAAACTTGTTGATATTTCTCACTTGAAAAGAAATTCAGATTTGTGCATCAACTTTCTTTTTAGCATTCATATACTAAGAAAGTCGAAAACAAATACATGCATGTGCATTTGCATATAGACAGTCTGATTGGCTTGATTTAAGAAAGTGCATTTAGAGTGTGCTCTTTGCTCTTTGTGAAAAGATTATGTCTTTCTTTTCCCTAATAGCTAGGATTTTCATTGCACAAAGAAGATAAAAAGTTTGTTTATCATCTTAGATTGCATTTTAGGAATTACATCTACATCTCGTGGTGAACCTGAAAGGCAAACTTCATAAACAAGATCAAATTAAAATAAATTCAATGAATCTAACAACGCTTTGGAACTTAACGCACAACATTTAGAAGTCTAGGCTAGAGACGTATTCCGACGTCGTAAAGCCTGGTAACTGTTGTCCTCACTGATGGTTGGGTGATTCCTCCACTTTGAGACAATAAGTGCCAGTACGGACTTGTGCTCCCACGTACCGTCGAGTATATTTTGGGAGACCCCAATAGGATTAATCCTTTATCCATAGGAAGCCGTGTCTGTCGCCCTATTGATCGCAATGCACTGAACACAACATTCGGGAAGATTGACTGCCGTACCATAAAAATTATTCTACAGTTTTGTGATTGGTTTGGTAATCCCTCTACCTAGATTTCTAGAGCAGTCCCTTTCGTTCCTTTTCAGACTCCTTAACAGAAAAGGTCCATCTGAGCACTTGTCACTTCAAGCTCATTAAAAATCGAAGGAGACTAGAGTCATCTTTTGTTTTTTCTCGACTCTTAAAAACTGAAAAAACAAGTTGTGTCAAAGCGTCTAAAATTCATTTAATTCGGAAACATACATCCCCTTTATTTTAGTTGATCGATTAATCCGCAATCGTGGAAGAAAGTCAATTGAAACCCCGTCGTTCGTGGAGGCTTACGAGTCAGCCGTCTTTGTCTTCGGAATCGAAGCTAGTACGGACAAAGCGAACTCATTTAACCAGTTCCAAATCTCCTGTTAAAGTTAGAACAAGTGTTCCAACAACATCAGAGACTCTGGTTACTCCAAACATTTCTGGAACCCCTGCCTCTACAGAAGAAGTTCAGCAGCCACAGAAGGACAGTGATACTGATCCTAGTCTGAGAGTAAACACTTGTGTTACCGAACCAGTTCCATTTTCAACCGGTTCGGAGAGTCTTGCTCTTCAAACATCTATCGCTGTCGATTCCATACCTTCTTCGGCACCAGAAATATTCTACGGACCTGACGGTCTTCCCCTTCCACCTGGTCTGATTGCCATAGAAGAGATTGTGGAAGATCCTCCAACGAGTACTCCATCGCAATTTGGAGTCGGGATCACTCTATATCCTTCTTCATCAGAAGTTAGTCTACCACCAGCGGAAGCTCCTGTAGAATCGCTAGGTAATCTTTTGGATAGACTAGAAATGTCTGAACAACCGTCAACATCTAGGACTGTGTCGTCTAACACAGCGACGGAAGAACTCCCTGCTATCACTCCAACAATGTTCGCCGGTATACCATCTGTCTCGACTAGCTCTCAACCACTAGAAGGAGCCCACTCAGGGGCCATTTCGACAGTATGGTCTGTTCCTATTTGTTCATTCGGAATAATATCTGGGAACTCTTATGTTGAGTCTCAACAAATTGATCCATTTGGAGGTCAATTTGGGCAGTCCGACCCCCAAGGGCAAACCATTCCCTTGAGTTCTGGATTACCGCCGTATGGGGGGCAGTATACCCTTTCATTATCCCCTCCAGGAGGATGTCCATACGGGAGTTCACAACAACATTCGGGTTATACTGGAATTACCTCAAGCGGTTGGGTACCAATACTATCTCAACAACCAAGAGTTGTATATTCAATGCAACAATGCTTACCTATGTCAAATATACCAACTACGCCAGCTATTGTGACGGTGTCGCAAGTTCAAGCGCTGCCTGTTATATGCCAACCTCAGCTTTCTCAGGTTGTGATGCAACAACCCCTTGACCCTGCGACTCAACCACAATCGCCGACTAGTGGAATGACACAGGTTCAAACGGGTACAATTACCCCTCATCTTGGTCAAACTGTTAGTATCGGGCAACAGCACATGGCTTCACAACCATGGCTAGTACAATACCAACAACCGCAATTCCAACAAGTATACCAAGGTTCTGAGCAACAAATCTTTGCAAATAGTGGACAGTCGTATATTCAAAACGGTCAAAATCAACCATTTTACAATGGTCATGCCCACCAACCTTACCAAAGTTACCAGCATCAAATGCATTATGCCGGTATGCAAAGACCAACTGCTCAGGCAATCCCATCTTATCCTGGGTATGCTTCGCCTAACCTGAGTCAGAAATTACCCTCTTTGGCAACTTTAGAGTTACCTGATTTAAATCGGTTAACAAACGATCCAATCGCTTATGCCCCTTGGTGGCTAGCGATTCCGCATAAACTTCCATCAGATATTCCTAAATTTAATGGAAATCCGGGTGAAGATCCATCGAATCATGTGATGACCTTTCATCTATGGTGTTCATCAAACACCCTAAATGATGATTCGATAAGACTTCACCTCTTTCAGAGGACGTTAACGGGTCCAGCGGCAAAATGGTACATCGAAATTCCTAGAGCTTCGTTCGACAACTTCAGTACCTTAGCCACAACCTTTTTAACCCATTTTCAGTTACCAATAAGGTACGAAACGGGAACAAAACTTCTTACCAACTTCAAACAGACAACAGCCACTCACATATCTAATCATATACATGAGTGGCGACGTCATCGTAGAATGGTAAAAACGTATGTTCTCGATCAGCTCTTAGCTGAATGGTTTATCAAGTCATTACTACCTTCCATCACGGAAGATGTGGCAAAGGGGGGATTCGTAACAGAAGAGCAAGTTATCGCTCGTGCGCAATATTTGGACTTGATTTATACTCAGTCTGGCACGCTCTACGATAAAATACCTGACGCCCCTAGACCGGAATTCTCAATTCCTCCTCCTCCTAAATCAAACAATGACTCTCATGCCGGGGATGGCGTGATTGGCACAACAGAAACGAAATCGACAAAGGCTACATCCAAAAAGGCCCGTAAGATTTCAGGTCAAAATGCAAAAGATGAACTTCTTGCCTCAGAAGTAAATGTCGTATCGACAGATAAAGGCAAAGAAACCAAACAACCAGGGAGCAAGAAGAAAGGCAAAGGGAAGAAGAAGAAACAGGAGGAATCATCACCTGAAAAATCTTCTTCAAACCCTCCTGGAGATAGGAAATCAAAAAATCCATGCTTTATATGCGATGAGGATCATTGGACCGCAAATTGTCCACACAGAGCTGAGCTTAAGAAATTCTTCAAGAATTCAAAAACCTCTGCAGTGTTAACTGATCCGTTTCCAAATCCAGGAACAAATCTGGTTGAAAGTGGAAATGCTTCCCCGTCTCAAGTGCTAATGTTGTCGGTTTCAAAACAGCAAAATGATGCTTTGATATTGACAAGGAACAAAGATTATGGGAATCCACAACTGTCGAACAACAAGGATAAAGATAAACCTAGTAGTTCGACAACAACTTCGACAGAAGTTGCGCCGCCCATCATTCCTGAATTGACAATAAAACCACCAAAGGGAGTAGTACACAAGTCGACGTTTAATCCCCGCGTTAGAGCGGCACAACATTATAATATAGTGGAAGATTTGGCCCAATCGCCATCCACTATGTCGACTCTTGAAGTACTATAGAATTGCCCATCCCAAAGGCAGGCTTTATTATCAGCCATTGGTGGGATAGACCTAAAGGATTCCAATCTTGTATCCTTCGACCATAAAGGATACGATCCTCAATTACCAGCTCAACTAGCTTTCCTTGTTCAAGTGAAAGCCCTCAACAAAATTGTTCATCGAACAATTATTGATGAGGGAGCATCTACATGCATTATGTCGATGAGTTGCTAGAAAACTTTAGGATCTCCAACCTTGTCGTGATCTTCGACGACATTAAAAGCATTCGACGGAAGGACATATACCCCATATGGTATTCTAAGTAACTTGAAAGTTGAACTAGGAGGGAAAACGGTAGAAATAGATGTTGAAGTAATCGATGGAAATCTTGATTACAACATCCTACTAGGAAGACCATGGATATATGCTATGGCGGCTGTTGTGTCGACCTATTTTAGGAAGATTGCATTTCCCTTTCAAGGAGGGATTACAATCGTCGATCAACAAAACTTCCTCCCCAATGGTTCTCAAGTTATAGGAAGCATTCCCATGATCCATGGAAGCCCCCATTCGCTTCAAAATATCGGAGTAGGCCTACTAAAATATCCTATACTAATGGGAACTTTCGCCCTTCCACCTCCAATCAACCTGGCGGAAGTAGCATCGGTAGGAACCTGCAATATGATATCTTCTAAAAAGATCTCAGAAAATGATATCAACATGGATCATGCAATGGTTTTGCTCCCAAGCCCAACGGAAACATTGTAGCAATCAATGTTCCTAGCATGGGAGGCAAACCCAAATCAACGCTCAACAAGCGTATGGATAGATAGGTCTAAAGAATATGGTACCCCTTCAGATCCTTGGTCCCGAGTGCATGTCACCGACGAAGGAATTGTCCAATCAATGGTAATTGAAGGGACACCATGGAATGATTCCCACCATCGTTCCCTTCTTTCAGATTATGGAGAAGATACTCAAAATGACCTTTATCATCCTTCAGTTTTTGATTTTCTATCAAATACTGTAAACACGTGGATTCCGAGCGAAACTTGTCCAACATTGAAGAGACTATCGCCATAAATATCTCAACCAAAACAGATGTTGTAGAGAATATTTATGTTGGAAAATGTTATTCTCCTTCAGAACTGGAGATATATGACGCTCTTTTTCGCGAATTCAGAGATGTCTTTGCCTGGTCATATAGTGAAATGCCAAGCATTGACTCGAGTATCGTTGAACACGAAATTAAGATGTATCCAGATGTCAAACCAGTACGACAACGGCTACGGCAGGTGCACCCCAAGAAAGTCGTTGCCATTAAGGCAGAAGTTGAAAAACTTCTCCATGCTGGTTTCATTTACCCGGTTCCTCTAACCGATTGGGTATCGAATATTGTCCCTGTTATGAAAAAACAAGGAACAATTAGAGTGTGCGTCGATTATAGGGATGTAAATCAAGCTTGTCCAAAAGACAACTACCCTACACCTTTCATCGACCAGATAATTGATGAATGCGCTGGATGCGAAATCTTTTCATTCATGGATGGATTCTCTGGGTATAATCAAATAAATATCCGCCCACAGGACCAGTCAAAGACTGCATTTATTTGTCCGTGGGGCACATTCGCATATCGAAAATTACCCTTTGGTTTAAAGAACGCAGGGGAAACGTTTCAGAGGGCAATGGATTATGCCTTCCATGACATCAAAAACATCGTTCAACCATACCTCGACGACCTTCCGGCTCATTTTCGAAAGCGGACTGATCACCCGCAGCATTTAAGAGCGATATTTCTATGTTGCTGACACTACAAGATACGACTCAATCCACACAAATGTGTATTTTGCGTCAGTTCTGGTCGTTGCTTGGCTTTGTAGTCTCAAAGGATGGGATTCGTCTCGACCCATGTAAGGTCCAGGCAATCATAAATTTTCCTCCACCTTCGAATTTGCTTCAGATTCAGAAACTCCAAGGGAAAGCAAACTTTCTGAGGAGGTTCATTCCAAATTACGCCGAACTTGCTAAAGGTTATACACGTCTTTTGAAAAAGAAAGTACCCTTTGTCCGGGATCAGGTTGCGCAAGCTTCCTTTGATGCTTTAAAAGAATCCCTAATGAAAGCATCATTAATGTACGCTCCTGATTATCAAAAAGATTTTAACCTGTATTTGGCTGCAGCGGATACGACCATCGCAATGGTTTTAGTTCAAGAAGTCGATGGAATTGAACGTCCTATATATTATTTAAGTAAAAACTTAAATGATACAGAAAGAAAATATTCTTACGTTGAAAAGCTAGCACTCGCACCTGTTCAAGCGATACAGAGATTTCAACACTATGTCCTCTTTCGAAAAACTACCATTCTGTCAGATTGCAACCCCATGACTTATATATTGTCACGACAGTTGCTGGGGGGCAAATATTCAAAATGGATAGCAATCCTGCAAGAGTTTGATCTGGAATTTGTAAAATCCAAGTCAAAGAAAGCTCTAGTTTTCGCAAAATTATTATGCGATCTCCCATCGTCGTCCAACGATGAAACATCCGATGAAACAATCGTGGACGAAAGTTTGTTTCTGATATCTTCAAGCAATGAGTGGTATGGAGATATAATCATTTATCTCCAAACCCAAAAATATAGGCCAAACACCTCCCGCTCCGAACAAAAACGTATTCGATACCAAGCAAAAGACTACATGATCGTCGGTGATACACTTTACCGTCGCGGTATCGATACAGTTCTGAGAAGGTGCCTCACCCATGAGGAGGCCGAAAAAGTCCTAAATGATTGTCATTCAGGCGCTTGTGGGGGGCATCAATCCGGTTATGCTACAGCGCAAAAAATCTTACGAGCAGGATACTTCTGGCCAACAATGTTCAAAGATTGCATAACCGCAGTTAGAAGTTGCCATGCTTGTCAAATTTTTGATAGCAAAACCAGAAGACCACCCGCACCTCTACAGCCAATAGTTGTTGTTGGGCCATTCGCCAAATGGGGCATCAATATCATGACATGTAACCCCACCTCGACCGTGGGGCATGGGTATATCATAGTCGCAGTTGACTATTTTACTAAATGGGCCGAGGCGATGCCTACATTAGATAATACTGGTGAAACAGCTGCCCTCTTCTTTTTCAATCATGTAGTCGCCAGATTCGGCGTACCAGAGGCTATAGTCACAGATCATGGATCGCATTTTCGCAATCACATGATGGTCGAATTAGCTACCAAACTAGGGTTGTCCCACAACAGCTCTACTCCATATTATCCGCAAGCCAATGGACAAGTTGAAGCAATCAACAAGGTCCTGAAACGCATGCTGCAAAGGATGATTGGAGTTCACAAGAGAAGATGGAACCTAATCCTGTACTCAACTTTGTGGGCTTACCGAACATCGGTAAGGAATGCAACCGGGTTTACACCTTTCCAACTGGTATATGGCCTGGAAGCAGTCTTACCAATCCAGTGCGAAATCTCGTCTCTCAAACTCGCAATTGATCTCCTCCCTGAAACTTCAGAAGAAGAAGCTCGTTTCTTGGAATTAATCCAATTGGATGAAACCCGTCGTGATGCCACTTTGGCTAACAAAGCCCATAAGAAATGAGTCAAGGCGCAGTTCGACAAAAATTTCAAACCCCGTGTCTTCTCGGAAGGTGACTTGGTCTTGCTTTACGACCAAGAATCCGATAAATTGGGAGAAGGTAAATTTAAGTCTTTATGGATGGGCCCCTATATTGTTAAACGGGTGTTAGCAAAAGGAGCCTACGAGTTAATGGATTATGACGGAATTCCACTGGCGCAACCTCGTAATGGGTTGTACCTCAAGCGTTACTGTGCGTAATGGTAACCTGTATGCTTTTGTTATGTTTTTGTTTTCGCTAAAGTGTTTATTTTGGTCAAGTAAATTCACTTTTTACATTTATTGCAGATGTCAAACCTATTGGAGTCATGTGTTGGATATGCCAACGGAGCGAGTCGTAGTTCGCGGAACCTATCTTCCCCGGCCTGGGCCATTTTTGATCCAAGCGACGAGTTAGTAAGTTTCAGAGGGGTATGTATTGGTCGATCAACAAATAACATCGCTGAATATAGCGCGTTGATAGAACTTCTCTCTGATGCCATCACACATGGTATACGCCGACTAATTGTCATGCTAGACTCACAACTCGTAATACTACAACTCACTGGTATCTATTCTGTCTGAAATCCATCTATTTATCGCATGTTCCTAAGGGTTAAGATTTTGGAAAGACAATTTGATTTTATTCAATATCAACATATTTCCAGTAACTTAAACACATTAACTGCTCATTGGCAAATTATGTGTTAGATAGACATTTGCAACATTTATAAAAAGACACATGCCATCAATGTTTGCATTTGCATCATGTAACTTAACCAAAATAAAGCTCCAAAAATCAAAAATATATATAACTGTTTATGGTTTGCACATAATGTTCTGTAACCAAGACAAAATCGGTCAAGTGACCAAAAAACTCAAAATTCTAGGGGGCATCCTAGTCTAATGATGCTCGTGATAGCAAGTCACAGCCTGTGCGATCATGCGTAAGAGACGAGTCCATCATCTTGGCACACTAGTAGTATGCCGCTGTAACCTCAAAGGTAGCTCGTCAGTTCTCACATCTGGAATACCAAGAGTGAGGCCCTCAACCTGCTCCTGTAATGCTGTGAGAGTCTCGGCCACATCGAGGTCACGAAGGATAGCCCTTCCAACAGCCTCTCCTGCTGGGGCGGCAGCTAGTACTCTCAGGCGAGCTACTAGACGAACAGGACCAACATCTGCATGTACACATGAGTTTGATTAAAGTCTTGATAGAATAAAGCACAAGAACATTATAAATGAAAAACGATAAACAGGAATATGGTCAAAGATTTTACCAATGGCGCCCCACTGTTCACCATCCGGCAGTACTAAATCTAGATCACCCCGGAAGTCCATGCCAGCATATGGATACTCGGAATAAACCATCTCCTAACGATCAAACCACTTGAAGAAGGTATCAGAAAATGAAATCTGAAGACTGACCAGCATGCCTAGACATATGGTCAACCCATCTCTGCATACGTGGTTCAGTAGGTGAAGGTAAATCGAGTGCAATATACTGCGGCTGCATAAGTGGTATCTTCTCCAAGGCAAAGGCGGTCAAAATAGAACCATACCCAAAGTTCTTCAATCTCCCGCTCTTTATCTTGGTCAACTGTTCTTTCATCACAAGAAGTACTATGTCGCACCAGTTGAACACCTTCGCTTGGAGGCATTCCAAGGTATACTGCATATAAGATCGGTTGGCTACATGAAGAGCCGCACCACCGGCCATCCTACCAAAAGCAAACAGAATAGTCCTAAGGGACCTGTCAGTGACATCACAGATGATGATCTTGCCATCTTTACTCGGCTGAGATCCTTCTCTGCAGTACCGGCGAACATAATCTCTCACAGAGTCGCCTCCTCGGGCCGAACCTGATAAAGAGACGGGGGCACCCCGCCTCGACAAGCCAGTCAAGAAATAGATGTCTACTACAGTCAAGGGGATACATTTGTCCCTGATCTAGAAAACCTGGTTGGTAGGATCCCAAGCATCGAGCAAATACTGCAGTAAGTCGATCTGTTGTCTCATGCTAGAAATGCGGAAAAACTTCAGCAAGCCACAGTTCTGCAGTGCGTTTACTGTAACTGGATCATGTAGGGCAAGCATGTCCTCTTCTTCATGCTCATGTTCTTGCCATGTAATGGTCATCTTACTCCAAAGATCTCTGAAAAACAAACAAGAGAAGAGTTAGATCCTGATTTTGGTAAGAAACAGGCAAAATTTCCATCAAAAATTGTGCATAGAATTCCTTCTCTGCGCCCATCGCACCTACAGCAGTGATCTGGGTGTGTTGCATGTCAGATGGCCTTTAAACAGGCCAACATTCAACGCACCTTTTGATACACAGAGGGTGCGTTGAAGGCAGAACGAGTTTTTCAAACCCCGGAGGCTCAGAAAAACTAGGAATCAAGCTCAGAATGTAAAATGGAAACCATGAAATGAAAGAGCTCAGGTCTAGCTCCTACCTGGTCCAAGCGGCGCTGAGAATCGTCCACAGAATCTCCCGAAATCAGCTGATGAAAATCAAAGGGGGAAAGCACCTCCAAAGCTCCAACAAACCAAAGTTCAAATGAAATGGTAAAATGAGAGGTAAAAACACTTTTTCATTACTTTTTACGTAGTTCAAAGTGAAATATTAGTGTTCTAACTCGTTTTCAAGCATATATTGTTCATTTCTGACTAGTTTGATGAAGCATTTGAAAATACAGTACGATCTTTGAAAGAACAAAGCTATTTATGGTAAAGTCAAAAAGGGACCATTCAATCGATCAGTTTTAGCACATAGTTCAAGCTTGTTAAAAAATGAACTATTCCCCGGTAAATAACCATCGTGAATGTAGTACTTCAGCCATTAAAGCCTTGGTCGTGTTTGCACCGTCACCTCCACTTTTGCATTGGCCGATCATTCACATCCATTTGATTGTTTACCCATTTTGAGGAACAGCTGCGAAGAGTGATCTCACTAGCCATCCTTGTAACACTGCCGTGATTGGAAAATTCCAAACCTTACTTGGAATCAGCTGCTACCCATTTTATCACTCGTTCCTCAAAAGACGAGTCTCCTTTAAGCTCTTTTTAGCTGACTCGTAAAATATGAAAAGATTGTCGAGCCATTGGCCTCTCCAGCTTGTTAAAGGGGCAGGAAGTGCTATCCCTCCTCTAGATTTTAATCTTTTTGGACCTGAGGGATTATTACACAAAAAGATCGAGTGCTTGTTTTGTTCGGCTCGTTAAAAGTATCGAAAATTCATCCCTTCTGTATTGTTTTATACTTTTTCGGACTTAAGGGATTAGATGACGAAAAAGGAATTTTGGAGTTACCTTTACGTTCCTTTTCAGACTCTCTAAAATTGAAAAGGACCGAGTTATCTTTGTCGTTAAACTCGTTAAAAAGATTAATAGCGACAAACTTGTCTATAGACGAGAACGAGTTTCACTATCGCTAGGCTCGTTAAAACATAGCGATGGGTTTGCCCGAAGTGCAAATTATAGAACAAGCATATGTTATCCTCCTCAAGATTGACAAAAATAAAGAGGTACTGGTCAGCAATGACTGGGGAAAATTGGGAAGAAAACTTGAAGAAACTTTGTTGGTAGCAAGTCGCTCTTGAACATGACACTTCCACTCCATGTCCGAGTCGGGTTGGGTTGTTTCATTCACCGGTCACATCACCATGGTCCCATCATACCATCCACATTTGGGGTTAATGCTACCAATCCATCACATCAGTATCGCCAATATGTTCAAGGGAAGTCATTTAAAGAGTTCACCTGTGTCTCACCCACTACCATACATTTATACTACAATCTTTATGACCGCCACCCTGAACCTTATATCACCAGACCGTTTTCACCTCCATTAAAATAATTTGCTCCGTTCTGTGTCATTGATGTGGGATTCATTAAGGCCCTCCTGTGACGGATCACTTCTTGTCGACATCAACTCATTATCCAAGAAGTTGATTTAGGAACACCCCATTCAGTACTTTGAAGCTTGCATGCCTCAATGGCAAGTTTCTCACTTCCGGCGACAGGTTTACATCAATGGCCTTCGACCGAAAGATTTTGCGTGGTGTTCGACACCAAGTCCTTTATTCACACCATGTGAATTGTACTGCAGTACCTTGAGGGTCATTATCATTATCGGTGATTCCTCTCGAGCTTGTTAACAGTTTACATCATTGGCTGGTAATCAAGCGATGTCTTTCCATGTTCGACTTCAGAACATTTCTCACATGGATCGACTTGTACTTCGAGTGAAGATTGAACGATATTGAAGACCCCGGATCTAGTTTCATCCATCCGGGCTACGATATATATTCAGGGAAATAAAAACATCAAATGTGCATCATTGTTGCACAGATAATCATCCAATCAAAAGGATGATGGCTCTATCAGAATCATCAGTCTACACTCAGACGATTGTCTGTCCTATGTACATGAAAATGAATTTATAAAGTTGAGCATGGGAATGCCCACCTCAGCTAGGTCATGAAAATATTATGAAGATAATGTATTGTATTGTATCTTATTACAGGTCTCCTCCCAGCATTGAAAGAACTTCGGATCCTCATAATAAAGCATTTCACCCGACATCAAAATATTAATGACCTCATGCTTTAGGGGGCAACTGTTATAGACATTTTTGGGCCCTACAACCCCAAGCATGAAATGTCCATAAATCAAGGGCTCCTAAGTCCCTAAAAGTGTTGTTCTAACCCCTAAAGGAACAAGGTCAGCAGATTACAGCTTCTCCCAGAAGTTCTCCATGAAAAACTGCTCATAATTGGTCAAAACAGGATCATTTCAGCTGCTCCACTGGCTAAGTGCGTTGCATCTCACCTAAATACACTTGTGGGTGCGTTGCATTTCAAAAATCCCTTCTGTGGGGTGCCATGGGCGAGAAATGACAAATGGCAGTGTCATTCCGCGAGGTGGAGAGGCAATGGAAGCTTCCAGAATCTTCTCCTGTGACACTTGCCTCACTGAATTCGACCAAGGATGAGTAGGAGACCATCAATCTCCAAGTGGAAGCAAGAACTATCAGAGGGAGGACACTAATCAAATCACAAGCTAACTCATCCCCCTTACAGATATCTATATATGGATCCCTCATCCCAGAGATACAGAGGCTGGAATTTTGCATATTGTAAGGAATTGTTGTTGGTTTCTTGAGACAAACATCAGATTGTTGGGTGATCTAAGTTTTGTTTGAGGTGAAGAGGGGCTTCTTTGCTGGGAGGTTGATGCTAGGTCAGAACAACCGGTTGTAACTCCTCTTGGCTCTTTTCTTGTTTATCAATAAAAGCTATTCAAGTTTTCCTCCATGCTTTTGTGTCATTGATGTTTGCTACATTTGTATGGTCAATTTACACCTGATCCTAGATTGTTTATGATTATAGATCCATGTCTTTGTATAGTGCTATGCTTCTGTGATCTTACAGGTACTTTGTGAAGCTGGGCGTGCAAGGGAGCAGGTGGCTGAAGACTATCAAAGAAGAGAGGAATCAAATCAGGAGATTATCGCAAGACAGAGGTTGGTCTTTCTGTTCCTCTCTATCTATAATTCATAAAGGAAAAACGAAAGTAGTTTTCCTCTGTTTGTTTCTAAGGCAGCTGTCACACCTTAGTGGGATAGAGCAGTTCTATATAGACACTTTTCCCTGTAACACTCAGCCGGAGGAACCTTCCTCACCAGGTAAGAACGAGACCCAATCCTTACTGCTTAAAATTGAAAGTTTAGAAAGAGAAAATGAAAATCTAAGGAAGCGGTTAGTAGAGGATAAGGTATAGATAAAGGACCTGGGGTTAGATACTTTGGCTAAGGCTGTAGATAGGGTCGGGGAGGAAAATGTTCCGAGTGTTGTGTGCACGGCCTGTGCTAAGCAACTAGTGGCAACGGGGTATAGAGTTTGTGTAGTGGATACCATTTCGAGGGAAATGCAAACTGAGTCCTTGGAAGTTGACGCATAAAAACCCTTTGAAGACGTTGTTGTTACTCAAGAACTAGCAGCTGAGACGGAGCATTCCACAGAAAGTAATTTGGTAGCTGATACACATGAACCCTTGGTTGACACTATTGTTACACAAGAACCAATAGTGGAAACAAAATCTAACCAAGGGGAAAAACAAGATGTTGATATACATGAACTTGTGGTTCACACTATTGTTACACAAGAACCAGCAGTAGGAATAGAAGCTCAACAAGGGGAAAATGATACACAAGAACCTGTGGATGACACTATTGTTACACATAAACCAACAGTGGAAGCGGAAGCTGATTAGAGAGAAAAATAAATTGTTACACAAAAATCCATTGATGACGCTACTGTTACACAAGAACCAGCAGCCGAAATGGAGAAGTTTCACCCTCGGGAGGTTGTCACACCTTCAATTGTTAGGGCATGTGCGAGAAAACCAAGTCTTGATGAAGTATGGTGTTATGAAAGAATGTTGTTGATACCAGAGTTACAGAAATGGAAGCAGCAGGCGCTCTCTACAAGAGGGAATGATCTTGCTTAAGGCACATAAAAAGATGATGGATTCACTCAAGGAGAAATGGTTAAAGGAAGAGTGGGAGAGAGAATGGGAAGAGTAGATACATAAGGAAGCTATGAATAAGAAGGACAAACAACTGCAACTGTTACAGTGACAGGTTCTAGATCTAACAAATGATAAGACAAAGCTTCGTGAGCTTGCCTTGAACCTGCTAGGATGCAGGAAGCCTTCTCCATCATACCCAGTGTTCCTTTGGGAAGGTTACTATTTGTTTCAGTTAAAATAAATCTATGAAAACAGACCTTATTTTGGTTCTTCTACCTGTACTTTTCTTGAAATTTTTCGTACTTGTGATTTTGATGAATAGAGCTTACTTTGTGAGCTATTTTTGCATAACATAATGTGTGAATATGTCAACACAAAGATGGTGGCAAGTGTTTTCTCCTATATGGGGGATTTGCAGTTGTGGGCCTTCCTTTCTTTTATGAGGAACCAAATCGAATGGCATCTGGCCATGAAATCAGCTGAGACCAATGAAGAAAGGGCAACATTATGGATCAGAGAAGAACCAGGAATGGTTTATGAACTAAGACGTGAGTTTAAGTTGTTCCTGAGTACCCCGGGAATCAGGGAACAGTTAGCCACTTATAGAAAAAGGATTGTGGGGATTTGCCTCAATTTGTATGCACAAATGAAAAGTCGAGCACTAACAGGGTGCCTTAAGCGCACTGAGGCCTGTAGTGCTGGATTATAAGAAGGAGATCCTTTTGAGTTCAGGAATTTCGTGGTTGCTGTTACACAAGTACCTAAATATGCCCAGGTGGTGCAAACATTGGGAGCATTCTAGATCAAACTTAGATTCAAATTTCCTCTGATTTGGTTACCGATGGAAGAATACTAGTCAGATTACCACTTGTGCGACTATGAAGAAGAATCCTGGTCGCGACAGCTGATGGCTACTCAGGGGTACAGGGCTCCTGGTGAAGACACTACTGGTGCCTATAATTTTACAGACTTGCATCAGAGGTATAACAGGAGAAGTTGAGGTTCTGCATGGGGACATGCAATTGCTTCAGTTGGGGAGAGATGATGGGTGTGGTTTTTATACCTATTTCCTACACTTTCTTTCCCCAATTTTGATCCTCTTTCCCTCCAGGCCAACGAAACTTCACATGTTAATCGCCTTTTTCTTATTATAAGAAACCTATTTCGTCGTCATGTTATTTTATCATTTTTGTTGAATATAACGATGCAATATTCCTTTTTGTGACTAATTGGGGTAAGCATTGGAGAATTATTTTGGATCCTCTCCTCTTTTTCAAGTGTTGCTTGTGAGAACGAGGTTATGGAGTGAACAAGCAACGCTAATCGGTCTCAGATCAGGTTGGAACAGATTGTTGTGACACTCTGTATGATGTTACAGATTGTTGTTACTCTTTGTATGTTGTTACACCACCTGTTGTTCAAGGTGACCGTTGTTACACCTAGGGTGTTGTTACAAGGATGTTGTTACCCATTGATTGTTGTTACATCCCAAACCATCATTTGACCGCAGGATGCTGTTGCACCGTAGCTATAAAAGTCGTGGGTACTATTCCACACAACAGCTATCGGAAGTTATGAATTGTTTATTTAGAAAGTAACATATTCAAGCGGTTGTGATCTTAACCAATGTTTTTTAATAGCATTTGTATTTAGGAACATGTTATAATGATTTCTATTTTATGATCATCATGAGAATCATGAGATTCTCATGACTGATCTATTCTCGATTTTGGCTATTTAATAACTATAAGAGAAACTTAATCTCTCATGTATGGGGACGGTATAGAGAGCACTATTATTTTGATCTTGTAACTTTTAATTATTTTTAATATCGAAGACACTGCGGTGATTTGTTAATGTTTCTCATTTGATTCTCTAATTCATCTCATGTTCATTCCTGCGCCCCTGCTAAGGAGGAAGGGCCCTCCTCTTTAACAAGGAATGCAGCAGTAGAAGTAGTTGTATATTATTGCTTCTTTTATTGTTTGTATGGTTTTTTGTTGTTGTTGTATAAATTGTAGAATATATCTGCTTCAATTCCATAATTATGTTATGTTGTTACACTGATTTGATTAAGCAGTATGGTAGTTAACCAGGTGGTGTAGTTATTAGTTCAATGTGTGGTGTGCCCTTGCTCTGGTAATCGTGAAGTGTGATTTCATTTATGTACAGTGTTTTAATTTCTGCAATTGATTCAGCGGCATTGTTTATTTTTTTCTATTTTCATTCATGGTTGTAGTGTATCGGCACAGATAGTGCAAACTCCATTGAAATAGTAAGACCTACCGTGAGTTGAAAATTAAATGGTTGCAAACTTGGTCAATTAGGATTGATTAAAACAGCACTACAACATCAATGTTGCGAGTTTAAATGGGTCTACAATTTTTTTTTGTCTGGCCCAGTGTCATTCCTAAAAAGAACGCACCAGGGTGTTTTTTAATATATACTCACCAAGGCAGTATACATTTCAGGCACCAATGTTCTTTGCATTCAATGCATTGATGCTTTTAGTTATGTATGTATCCCAGGTGATTTTATATATTTAGCACATCGTTTCTATTTTTCCATGAACTATACAGCTAAAAAAATCCGCTAAAACTTTCGGTTGCCTAGATTATTTTAGTTGTGATGAAATTCCATTATAATCTTCGCTAAAAGATCTGCTACCGCAAACATATGTTTTAGTGAATGTTTTTTTTATAATTTTTTCCAATTTTATAACACTAAAAACCTTTATTATAACCTCCGCTAGAAGGTATTTTCCTTGTAGTCACTCAAACTCAGCTACTCATTTCCAGGTTCTTTCCATGAACACTTTTTAGGGTCTTCATGTTGCTTGAATTTTCCCTTTATTTTGAGCTTTGAGTTGGAGCCATCATCTTCTTTGATTCCACACTTGTTGGTTAAAGCCGCCATAAGGAGGTTCATATTGCAACTAATATCTAGGATCTATATTTCTAGCAGTGAAAATCTCTCTTCTACTAAATTAGGGTTATTGTAAATAGATATGTTGGCCATGGATAGGGTTCTTCAACTTTCTACCTCAATTGCTTCTTGAATCCCCTACAATTTCCCATGATATTCCCAAAAAAACCTTCTTTGACACCAATATGATCCATAAACTATAGTATATATTCTACGAGATAATTTATCACAATATATCTTATCAAAATAGACTAAAATATATATTACGCACATTAATTTTTTTAGATTCCATATTTATTAATTATTGGTTTTTGCTTATGTATATAATACATAAAATGTGGAAAATATAGAACAATAAATTACAATCACACACCAAACGTAATAAACGTAAGATATACTCTAGGGAACCCTTACAAGAGAAAACCCAATTGGAAGGTGAGGCTACTCTACTCTCTTTTGTAAAAAATGGAAGTATAAAGGAGAAGACATTCTTTGTGCAGTTACCTAGGACTTGTGGCTTGATAGGCTGTTATGGAACACTAAAACCTTTTTTATTCTCCTTCACTCCCACTCCATGTTGTTATGATCTACTATGGAACAAGATAGAATCAAATAGAATCAAAACCCTTTTCCTCCGAGTGGCCTAGTTATAGCATAGCTCAATAGCCAACTAGGTTGCAAGTTTGACTCCTTTGACTAGAGTCACAAATTTATTCTAGAATCTTATTCCAAGTCCCCACATGGCTAACCCTTTTGCTTGAGTAACGTGGTTGATGTGGCATCCTCTTAAATCATGGTGGTCAAACATAGTAGGTCAACTTTAGGGAGGCATAACTTTTACACACAAACTCCAATTGGCATGATTCTTACATTATGGGAAAGGTATTTTAGTATTAAATAGTGCCAAAAGGTTCAACACTTTGGTAGAAAAGTTTTTCCCTAAAAAAATGTCATTTAAGACATCAAAATGGCCCTGGAAGGTTTCAAATCCTAATTCTCCAAACCGGGTCCCACTAATGAAATTGCTCCTACAAGTTGACTCACCTAATTTTTTCACTTTGAACGCATTGACTTATATGAAAGACAATATAAAGATCCAGTTAGAATCATACCTCCCCATTTTGGGTGGTTATTGGTCCCCAAAAGTTGTTAACAAATGAGGCAAGGAAATTTTTCCTATGCCTTCTCCATGGAGTAGCATTTAGCCTTGTCTGGAAATTGTCCTTTCAACCCAATCTACCAAAGGTCATGCTACCCTTGTCTTGTGGTTCTGGACCTCTTCTGCAAAGTTGTACCCTTTGTCAACCTTGCATGGGCATTTGGAGCTAAGTCCAATCTAGAAGGTGGGATCTTCTCCTCTTCTTGATGCAACATGGAAGGCTAATAGAGTTTGAGATTCTATACATTCTTTATTGAGTAAATACACATATATATGGGTAGTCCAAGTTTGTAGGCATTATCTCCCACCTTCTCCAAAATCTTGAAAGTAAAATTGCACAGCTATGATTTTATTACTAGGACCCTATAGCCCTTCCTTGTTCAAATGTGACCATAATTTGTCTCCCACTCCAAATGTCCTCTCTATCATGTCTTGATCATGCTTTCCCTTGTAAATTTCTTGTCACTTCTTTAGCATCTCCTATACTTGCAAATGGATCTTCCTGATTTTCTCAACAAAAAAAATCTACTCTTAAAGCATCCCATATGAGATCCTTGCTCACTCCTTTTTGCTTCCCATATACAACATCCAAAGGTAAAGGTAGCATCCAAAACAAGTTTAAAATGGGGACTTACTAGTACAAGTGTGGATTGCTCTATTATAAGAGTGTTGTATATATACCAAATTTTCATCCCAAGTCTTTAGATGCTTCTAATTATAACCTCTCTAAAGCTACACCAAAGTCATGTTTACCACATCTATTTTCCCATTTGTCTACAGATTGAATGGTATAGACCTCCTTATACTCATGCTCATATTCTCCCACAATGTATTCCAAAATACACTAAGAAATCTAGTGTCCCTTGATGCTACTTGGTATCCAAATTGCACCCAAAAATATTCAAACAACAAGTTTGTTGCTTCTTGCCCTCTATTGGTATTTTTGTGACACATGAAAATGCACATCATGCTAAACATGTCAACTACTACAAATAGGCAACCATGTCACTTCCTAGTTGTTGGTAAACATACCAAAAAGTTCATGGAAATGTTTTGCCAAGGATGAGTGGATATGAGTAAGGGATGGTATAGACCCTATTTATTGTTACTAGGCTTGTCGGTACAACAAAACATACATCCTCTAATGAATCTTGCTACATCTTCTCACATTTTTTGCTAATACATGTAACTATGTAAGTTGGCCATTGTATTCCCTACACCAAAATTCTGTTAGGAAACCAACTCATAAAAAGATAGAAAAGATAGATCAACGCCTTAGAAATAAGCCTCTTCAAGGGGCAAACCTACTTTACATTATACAAATGAACAATTCTTAGATGATTCAAATGATAAAACCTCCTTTCTATATATAGGAGTCTAAGGGGTCACAATATAACCAAAATCGACCTAAAAATAATAATATAAAGGCACAAAATAGCAATAGTGGGATTCTATGGGGCACAATAATAACAATATGGGGACAATAGGGGCACAACAATAACAATAAGGGATACAACGAAAATAGTAATGGGGGAATCACTAGTATTATAAGGACCTAACATGCCCCTCTCCTGAAAAAAAAAAAGTGTTGTCCTCAATGCTTGAGTAGTTCTGGATGCTTCTATATAAAATTCTCATCCTCTCATGTGTAATCTTCAACGGGTAAGTTCTTCCACTTGATGAGATACTCTGAAATTGACCGATTTCGTAGTTGTCGAGTTCTTGTTTCTTTGGCTGCTTCAGGTTCCAATATGATTTTTCCTTCCTCATCAAGTTCTGGCAATATTGTTTTAACTGGAAGCTTGTCACCTATAACCTTCTTTAAGCATGAAACATGGAAAACTGGGTGCACTCGGGAAGCTGCAAGAAGCTCCAATTTGTATGCCATAGTACCTATCTTTTGCAACACCTTGTACGAACCATAACACTTTGGTGATAATTTATTATCCTTCTTAGCTTGCTCGAGGGACATTTGTTTATATGGTTGCAGCTGTAGGAATACCCAATCACCTACATCAAAACTTCTTTCATTGCGATGTTGATTTGCTTGTTGTTTCATTCTATTTTGCGCTAAGGTGAGGTTATCCTTTAATAGTTGGAGAACTTGTTGTTGATGCTCGATGTGATATTCCATTGCTTGAACCTTAGAATTTTCTCTTAAATATGATGTGATGGATGGTGGATGATATCCATAAAGTGCCATAAATGGGGTCATTTTTGTTGCAGTATGGAAGGAAGTGTTATACCACCATTCAACTAGAGGCAACCCTTTGACCCATTGTGTTTGTTTATCGGATACAAAGCAACGAAGATATCCTTCCAAAAATTTGTTTACTATCTCAGTTTGCCCATCATGTTGAGGATGATAAGATGAGCTATGAGCTAACTGAGTACCAAGACAAGAAAATAATTCTATCCAAAAATTTCCAATGAAAATGGGATCTTTGTTGCTTACAATAATCTTTGGGTTTCCATGTAGCTTTTGAATTGTTTCCATAAATGCAGTAAAAACTATACTCGCTTTAATTGGATGAGATAATGCACAAAAGTGTGCATACTTGGTAAGTTTTTCAACTACCACCATGATAACACTCTTTCCTTCGAACTTGGGTAAACGTGTGATAAAATCCATTGAAACCACCTCCCGACCTTGGCTTGGAATAGATAAAGGTTGTAATAGTCCTGGGGTCTTAATTGTTTCAACTTTATTTTGTTGGAAAACTAAACATTCTACCACAAACTTTTGAATATCCAATTTAAATCCATCCCAAAAAAAATCCTTCTTAACCTTGTGGTAGGTTTTTAGAAATCCTGAGTGCCCTCCTAAGGGAGAGGTGTGCAATTCCCTAAGAATCTTTTGTTTGAGTTGGGAATTCTTACATAGGTATAACCGATCCTTGTACCATAACGAATCATTTTTCTAGCTAAATGTATTAGATGTACTTGGATCTTGTTGTATCTTTTGAATGAGTGCCCACACTTCCTTGTCATTCATCCATTCATCCATTCATCCCTTGCTTCGTTTATCCAATCTGGTTGGATAATAGAAATGGCGCAAAGAAATGCTTCCACATCCTCATCCTTTCTTAAGAGTGCATCTGCCACAACATTCTACTTCCCTTTTTTGTAGATGATTTCAAAGTCATAACCCAACATCTTTGTGACCCATTTTTGTTGCTCTTCTAAAGATAATCTTTGTTCTAAAAAGTATTTTAAGACTATCATGATCTGTTTTTACCTTGAAGTGTCTCCCCATTTGGTAGGGTTGCCATTTCTTAAGTGCATGTAGTATTGCCAACATTT
Source organism: Pinus tabuliformis (assembly GCA_031772625.1). NCBI lineage: Eukaryota > Viridiplantae > Streptophyta > Pinopsida > Pinales > Pinaceae > Pinus > Pinus tabuliformis. Next base: position 773,368,370 of record CM062820.1, on the reverse strand, counting down.
CATTCTCATAAATAGCTTTGTGTAAATACTTTCCTTTGATTGGACAACTTTTGAAAGAAATGGGTCTTTCTTCTTCATTAAAACAGCATCAATTCCATTTCCTGAGGCATCACATTCCACAATAAAGGTTTTTGTGAAGTCCAGTGTAGCTAGGACTGGTGCTTGGCACACTGTCTCTTTAAGATGTTCAAAGGCCTTCGTTTCTTCTGGAGTCCATAAAAATGCATCTTTCTTGAATAATGTTGTTAGAGGTGCTGCTATTCTCCCATAATTCTTAACAATCTTGCGATAATACCCTGTCAACCGAGAAATCCTCATAGATGCTTTATGGATATGCAGATTTTCCATTCCTTAATGGTTTTAATTCCACTAGGGTCTACCTTAACACCTTCATGAGATACAATATGACCCAGATATTCCACCTCTTGTACTCCAAAGAAACATTCAGATATTTTTGCATATAATTGTTTCTCCTCCAATAGTTTGAGCACCATGTCAACATGTTGGACATGATCCTTCCAAGACTTGTTGTAGATTAGTATATCATCAAAAAATACTAACACGAATTTTCTAAGGAAGGTTTGAAAATGGAATTCATCAAACCTTGAAATGTATAAGGTGCATTAGTAAGGCCAAAAGGCATGACCAAAAATTCATAATGACCCTCATGAGTTCTAAATGTTGTTTTTGGAATGCCTTCAGTCTTCATTCTGATTTGATGATATCCTGAACGAAGATCCAACTTGGTGAAGTAAATTGATCCATGCAATTCATCCAATAATTCATCAATGACAGGAATGGGAAATTTATCTTTAATAGTGAGCTTGTTGAGATCCCTATAATTTGTACACTTGCGCCATGATCCATCCTTCTTGTGAACCAATACTACTGGAGTAGAGAAAGAACTTTGACTGGGTTGAATTATACCGGCCTCTAGCATCTCTGCAACCATACGTTCAATTTCACGAATAGGTGGGAGGCCTTTGGGAGTCTCAAATACCTTGGAATGATCGTCCAAGACTTTTTGGAGATCTAGAGAAATGGATGATTTCGATGTGGGAACCTCTAGTGAACATAACTGTGCAATTATGCCTCATTGTTCTTTCTTTAGAGGCTTTGTCATTCCGTTAGAGCTGATTATCTTTCCCGGTTTCCCTGCAATACCCCTTAATTCAACTTCCTTTCCTTCTGAAGAGAATTTCATGAAAAGTTCTTGAAAATTAAAAGCTATTGTACCCAAGGATTATAGATTGAACTCCTAGTACAACATCAGCACCACCCATTGGAATGGAAAGCATTGGACTATTCAATACATATTCTCCCATGGATAGCTTGATATTATGGCACTTTCCTGAGCAATTTATGGTTCCTCCACTTGCAACCATCACTTGAAACTCTGGTGTTGGATATAAGAACCAATTCAATTCCTTGACTATCTTACAATGAATAAAATTATGGGTACTTCCATAATCCATCAACACTATTACATTTTTCTTCTTAATATGCCCTTCTATCTTGATAGTTTGAGGAGTGGTAATTCCAACCAATGCATTACAAGATATGGCCAGATTCATTTATTCTTTTTATAGGGTTTTTTCCTGGTGTATATCCTCTTTTTTTAACGTTTCTTGTTCCTTTTCTTCCTCCTCTTCACAATCTATGTAAAATAATTTCTTCTCGGCAGACTTATGACCTTTAGTGTATTTGCTATCACAACTATAACAAAGCCCTTTTGCTCTTTTTTCTTCCAATTGTTGCGGTGTCAACCTTGTAGGTTGTGGATGGCTAGGGGCAGCAACACTTCCATCTTTATGATTGTGAGTGGTAGGCTTCCTTGTTGCCATAATTTTGCTTTCCATTTTTCTTGCCAACCTGAATGCCTTCTCCAATGAATCTGGTTCCCAAAGGCGAACCTAATGTTGGATGTTATATTTTAAAGTCCCTATGCAATCCTATGCTCCTCTGGAATATCTTTTACCCTTATATTCAATTTTTGGAAGTCCTCAATGTGCTCCAACATTGAACCCTTTTGTTTGAGATTTATTAATTAGCTAAAAAAAAGTGTTGCTTTTTTTATCCTCATAATGTGCTATCATTTCATCCGTAAAAATAGTCCAAGTGACAATTTGTTTACGAGAGCAAAGCCATCAATACCATACAAACTGATTTGGTTCCAAATATAAAGTTGCAATGCATACCTTTTGTGTGTTTTGCACATTATGAAGATCGAAAAATTGCTCCATCTGTAGTATCGATGTTCCGGGATCCTTTCCATCAAACTTCCTCATATTGATCTTTGGAACATGGTGGTTCTTCGATCCAACGTTAGAGTCTATGAAATCATGATTAACATTTATTTTGTTTTCATCATGAGTTTCCTTTACTACCCTTTCGCCATTAGTACACATTTCTTGTAGAAACTTTGTCAAATCTGTCTTCAAATCTTCCATGCCTTTCTTTAAATCATCCATATTAGCTTCCATGCCATCCATCTTTGTTGAAAATAGCAACAAGAAATGATAAATATAGAATCCAGAATATTCCAATTTTAATTTGTCCTTGAATTAAAATTGTGAATTAAATTCGAATTTAGTCTCACCAGCTGCTTGGAAATAACTAATTAATTCATTATGGATTAATTAGTTGGATAAATTCAAGTTAGAAGTCTTTATGAAGTCATGCAAGAGTTATCCCTTAAATTAAGGAGATTATCCCTTAATTAAGGAGATAAGATTGAATTATATTTGAGTTGTAATTAGTTAATTTAGTTTACTGAGTTAAGTCTACTTAAATTAGTTCCAACCTGTTTGAGGAACTAATTGTGAGTTATCAGTCAGTTTATGCATGCATGCACTCAACTAGAGTACTCCAAATAATTGAAGATTCCCTCATCAGAAACTCATGCATGTCTATTCTGAGAAAGACCCAGTTGAGCTAAATGTCAAGGACGGTGTACTATCAGTGGCATGTGTTTTTCTATAAAGGAAACTCATGCATGCAGAAGGAATAACGTTCCTTGAGGATTGCGCAGTTCTAACAGTGCGTTAGAGCAGTGTGTGAGAGCAGTGTTACACTAGGGGAAGGAGATCATCCCAGAGGTAACTACGCAAGGAAATAGGAGCTTGGAGGCAGAGAGGAAGGCTTGTGAGAAGCTTTGATTACCTGTCAGCATCCAGGAGGATTGTACTGAGAGCTGGCTAGCTATGAGGGCTAAGGTTTTGTATAATTCTCATGTATTTCCAGCTTGTATGATAATACAGATAATGGGGTTTTTAGCTGAGGCTTTCCCCTGAGTATTTTTTGTGTTTCATGTATATTGATTCCTCTTTTTCTGGTTATATGTGTTCAGCTCGATTTTGTTCACTATTTAAGCTTCCACAAAGCAAGTTTGATAGTAGAAGTAGATTATAGTATTTTTCTTTGGTATATTGCATTATCAGGTTAATCTATAGTCAAATTTTCTACAGAGATCTCAAAGGTAGATTTGTAGAGAATTTACAGAATTTCTACATGGTATCGGAGCCAACTGTATCAGAGCTATGAACAATATACAGAGAAGAGAATTCAAAGTTTGAAGTTCGGGGTTGCAGGTGCAAATCGAATTCTTATCATACTTCAAGGTTGGCCAATGACGTTCTATGGCTTGAGACTCGAGCATGCCTTGGAATGAAGCTCGAATTACATAACATGGAAAGATCGCATGGAGGCTGTATTAGAAGACAACGGCTTGAAGGATTTCATTAATCAAGAAATCCCAAAACCATGTTCAACTAATGCACAAGAGTTGGCTAAGTGGAAGAAGTGTGTGGCGAAGGCAAGACAGATTATCCTTAAGGGAGTTCGAGACCATATTGTCTCGAGTCTCCATGGGAAGGATACTCCATATTCAATGTGGAAGACATTGAAGGACCTCTACCAGAACAGTAGTGACCAGAGGAAATTTGTGCTCAAGAATAAGCTTTGAAGAATCAAGATGGAGAACGACGATACTATTTCCACATATCTAAACAAGCTCACCACTTGTAGAGATGAACTTGGTAGTGTGGGAATAACTACTGTCGATGATGATATGGTAAGCCTAGCTCTCCTTGGCCTTCCAAAGAGATATAATAGCTACTAGGACTCTGTGAATGGAAGGGAGAAAATGCCAGACTAGGAACAACTGTGGTCGGATCTCATGCAGGAGAAGATCAGGGGGAGCACTTGAGATGGTTCTTTATCCAAGGATAATGATGAAGAAAATATGGCATTAGCAAGTAAGGAAAGGAAAGGGAAGGGGAAGGATTCCCATTCCAAATCGAATTCTTCTCATGGATGGAAGAAGGGTGACAAGTCTAAAGTGAGATGCTTTAATTGTCATGAGATGGAACATTATGCGACTAATTGCCCATCGAAGAAGTCCAAGAAGGGACTTTACCCTCATCACATGCATGATGTCATCAATGATGGGTTGTGGTTGGTATTTTGACAGTGGAGCCTCATTCCAAATGACTGGAGATAAAAGTTTATTCAATACCTTGGAGGAGAAAGACCTCAAGATGTGCATAGAGATGGGTGACGATGAAAGGTATAATGTTTCAAGAGTGGGCACGGTTGCTTTTCAGAGGGAGCATGGAGATCCTATCACCTTGACAGATGTGAAGTATGTGTCTGGACTGAAGAAGAACTTGGTATCGGTCGCGATGTTGGAGGACAAAGGCTACGATGTTGTCTTTAGTAAGGGAAAGGTTTTCCTTAGACACATCACCACGAGACAGGTGAAACAGATCAGTTCACGAGTTAAGAACATGTATGTTCTTGAAGTTCAAGATGCATGCAAAGCCTTGAGGTGCAAGGAAAATGTTAGAGACTTGGTGGTTGAGAGGGAGAGTAAATTACTTCTCAACATCCAGTCCCAGAAGAAGTCTCAGACAATTGTGGAGGAGCCACAATTGGAGAAGTGGGCAGAGGGATCACATGCAGCCATACCTTTAGGTGTGAGGTGGGGCGATGTGAAGTGATAGTCTCAAGAAGGCTAAAATTGGGCAGGGTCCATTGAGAGGTTTTATCTCATGGATTGTACCTTGCTATGGGAGCCCAAAGTACAGAGTAGCTGGAGGAATCAGTGGGATTGGTGCAGTCAGAGATCAAAGTGACAGATGCTAGAGCAGTCAAATACTGAAGAGCACAAAGAAGGATTGACAACAGTGCAAAAAGGCAGAGTCAACCGAAGCGCAAAGTTTTCAGTTGACAGAGGCAATAGCAGTCAGAGACTTTGATGACAGATGCATCATATTGATTCAGGTTGGATGTTTTTTTTTTTGTTTCTGGAGTTGTTGGAGCAACAACACTAGAGAGAAGTGTTGCATGCATAAAATTCCAAAGGTTCATGATCGGGATCGAGTTGAATTCCTTCCTTGTTAAGAGGGAGTGTTGAAAATAACAACAAGAAATGATAAAAATAGAATCCAGAATATTCCAATTTTAATTTGTCCTTGAATTAAAATTGTGAATTAAATTCGAATTTAGTCTCACCAGCTACTTGGAAATCATTAATAAATTCATTATGGATTAATTAGTTGGAGAAATTCAAGTTAGAAGTCTTTCTAAAGTCATGCAAGAGTTATCCCTTAAATTAAGGAGATTATCCCTTAATTAAGGAGATAAGATTGAGTTATATTTGAGTTGTAATTAGTTAACTCATTTTACTGAGTTAAGTCAAGTTAAATTAGTTCCAACCTGTTTGAGGAACTAATTGTGAGTTATCAGTCAGTTGATGCATGTATGCACTCAACCAGTGTACTCCAGATAACTGAAGATTCCCTCATCAGAAACTCATGCATGTCTATTCTAAGAAAGACCCAGTTGAGCTAAATGTCAAGGACAATGTACTATCAGTTGCATGTGTTTTCCTATAAAGGAAACTCATGCATGTAGAAGGAATAAGGTTCCTTGAGGATTGTACAGTTCTGAGGTAACTGCGCAAGGAAATAGGAACTTGGAGGGTAGAGAGGAAGGCTTGTGAGAAGCTTTGATTGCCTGTGAGCATATAGGAGGATTGTACTGAGAGCTGGCTAGCTGTGAGAGATAAGGCTTTGTATAATTCTGATGTATTTCCACCTTAGGTCTGCACCTCCCTCTTCTATCTCTGCTTCCTCTACTTCCTGCCACTGTAAAGGCGTAGTTTGCCCCTCGCCTATTGAAAATGGCAACAAGAAATGCTAAAAATAGCACTGTTATAAATATCAGTTCGGGTACCAGTGTTGGATATAGCAACAAGGAATGAAAAATGGAAGTGCTAAAAATAGCATTTCAGGATGGAGTCTTATTTTAGTTAGTACCTGAGCTAAAATAGTGAAGTAAAATTCAAATTTGATCTTAGCAGTTGTTTGTAAAATAATTAATTAATTCACCATGAGTTTTTTTTTTCCCCGGTGGTTCACGTACACCCGTGGTCAGGGGTGCAAGCTACGTCCACAAAATAACTAGGCCTGATCTCTAGGATCACACCCCTCGGCCATCACAGACCTAACCCCAAGGGCTTCGGGTAGAATCGACCCTGTGACCTCCCGTTTTGGCGAGGCACGACTTGACCAGTTGGGCTAACCCTTGAGGCTTAATTCACCATGAGTTAATTAGTTGTAGAATATCAAACATGAAGTCTATGTGGGGACATGCAATAGTTTCTCCATTAATTGAGGAATTTGTCCTTCAGTTAAAGAGATAAGGATGAGTTGTAATTAGTTGACTCAGTTAACTAAGTCAAGTCCAGTTAGATTAATTCAAACAGTTTGTTGAATTAATTGTGAGTTCAGTTAGTTAATGCTTGCATGCAACTGTTGCACTTTAGATAACTGAATATTCTCTCATAAATAACTCACGCATGTCAGTTCTGTCAGAGACCCAATTGAGATCAGAGGAGGGACAATGTACTATCAGTTGGATGAATTTTTCCTATAAAGGAAACTCATCTATGCAGAAGGATTCATCTCCTTCAGGATTGTGCAGTTAGATCAGAGGTTAAAGAGTGTGTGAAGAGGCCAATTCACATAGGTGGAAGCACTGGACCCCAAGGAAAACTACGCAAGGAAATAGGAGGCTTGGAGGGCAGAGGAGAAGGTTGTGAGAGCCTTTGACTGTCTATGAGCAGTATTGTTTGATTGCAGAGAGAGCAGGATAGCTTGTGAGCTGATTCTTTTTGTAACTTGAACAATATTTCCACTTGTATGATAATACAGAAATTGGGGTTTTAGGCTGAGGCTTTCCCCGGGTTATTTCTTCTGTGTTATGTGATATTGATTTATCATTCTCAGTTATATGTGTTCTCTTGATCTTGCTCAATTGATTAAGCTTCCGCAAAGTGTTGTAGAAGTAGATCTTGTATTCTGTTTTACTATATTGCATAATCCGTTGATCTACAATGGGAATTTCTACATCACCCACCTTTGTGACTGCTTCCTGTTCTATTGCTACTGTTGTGACCTTTTCCTGCTCAGCTGCTTTCTGTGTCACGTCTCGCACTTTCCGCACTTCTGCTGCTGCTACTTCCTTCCTTCATTTTTCGGCCAACTATGCGATGCGCAGTTTGGCCTCGTCTTTCTTTCGTTGCGCCACCGACTTCTCAATCTCTGCAATGTCTGGGGTGCACCACATTGGCGGCCATGCCTCTAGTACATTGAAAATGATGTCGTATGTGGCTACGAAGGGTAGCTTTATCCACTGCTTGGTCGGGTCCTTGTGTGCCCTAATGTAAATGTTATGCATGTCCGCCTTGAATTCTGCAAAACTATACACACTGTTGTAGACAGTGGGTGACAACCACGGCTTGCAATTGATCCCCATTCTGAGGTTCATCTCCATGAACACCCAAAATATTTTGTTGTTGCGGATCCTCTTAGCATCCTTTGTGGCTCAGAGCGAAGAGTACTTCGTGGCCTCCGGTAAATCCCTATCAATTATGGGGAATTGACTATCCTCTATTAATTCCCCAGCCATGAGCACTATGGACAATAGAAGCCATGCATAGTGGAACGTTTTGCCCTGTGCCTGAGCTTCGCGGAAATTTTCTAAAACTCCTGGTAGAGGAACTCAAACCAGTTAAATTGGACCCCCTCTGCGCACTGCTCATCCAGTGTTACCACCGGCGCGGGTACTTCGTCTGTGCAGCACTTGCACATGACCTTTCCTGCTAGGATTTGTGTCGCCACGTGTACTGCTTTCTCCTTAATGTTGGAGAAGGCGTAGCCCCTCTTCTTCTTTTCTAGCTTGTACTTTTTCTTCATGACCTCTGCAATAGCCAAGTCACTGCCCTTACCTTCTTATATGTCTGCATGGTCCTCTCCTTTGCAAGGAAGCCGGGAGACGTGGTGAATCAAGTCTGTCATGATGGGGATGAGCTCCTCCAGCCACAAACACCCATCATGCACCAGGCAGAGCAACTACCTGATGACAAAAATCGTTATTGGGCGTGATGGAAATGCGGTACCCAAAGAAGATACAGTAGCCCAGCCTTTTCCACTTCGCGCAACCACTTTCGAGACTCTAGCTCTATAACCCCCATCGTGGTGTTCTGCTTGGGCTTCATCAGGTTCCTGGTCTTAAGGTGAGGGAACTTCTCGTGGTCAGCGCGGTCCCGATATTTGAATTTCAAGCTCAGCACGCGTCCCAGGTGCGTGCCCTAAAAAATAATGTTGTTTGGGAGGAGTGGGGTCTAGAGTGAGCTCTTGGTCTCGTCCAGGTCCTTGGGCACCTTAGCCTTCCCTTTTCGCGAGGGGACAGAGGGAGGAAATTTTGTCACAGGGTGCGCAGGCTAAGTGTCCTCCTCCATGCCTTCATCCTCCTCCTCTGTAATGATAAGATCCTCTAGATCTTCTTCTTCCTCGTCAGTCTCTATGGTGATGGCTTTCCCCTTCTCCTCCATTGATAGCTTGGTGCGCAGCAAGTTCCGCGGGGACACACGTACGGGAACCATTGCTTGTTTGTCCTTCTTGGGTCTTCGCGCGAGCGGTGATTTCGGAATTTCTGCCACAATCCCGGTTCCTTCCGAAGAATCTCCCACAGCAAGGGCCTGCACGGCCTCTCCAGCGGTCATTTCGGTTATCTCCATAACGTCCTCAGTTGTTGCCATCGTATTCATCTAGAAATATAGCACTCGCGAACTCAGGGGCTCAATCAACGCTCGGCTTACAACAATCAGGGCTCTGCTCAATCGCTCAATTCATAAATGACCAAGTGTTGTTTGTTGGGAAACCTTTTGTATTTTATAGTGCTTATTGAATTTGAATTCGACCGTTACCCCCAAATATGGTTCATTAATGCTTCCTTAGCAGCAAATTTTTCCAAATCTTGCCCATAAATTGCATCTTAACTACCTTCTTCCTGCTCCATTTAGCCTCAAGTCGAGCATCCCATTGTGAATAATGACTTCAATGGTCACTTTCTGGCCAACCCGCACGGCACCGCAACCCCCCGTGTGCGGTCATGAACCTTGTGACTTTTCGTTTCTGTGCGCAACTCCAACCTCGCGCAACTTCCAAGCAGAGTGGTTTATAGTCCTGCGCTTCCTTTCAACTGCTTGGATCACTAAGATTGTTCCTTCCTCGGCTATTCATGTGGTCGCGCCACCTGTGTGTGGTTTCTCTAGTCATCTAACATTCTTCCTAGGAAATACCTACCTTTTACCGTTACTGGCGTCGTCATGCACCTTATCATCTACAACGCATCACCCTGGTTAATTCACTTAGTAATATGCAGTCCAAGCCAAGGCATCAGACTGACATATTCATAGCGATAGTGCTCAAAATCTTCAGCATGATCATGCACACCCTGTTTTATCATCGTGGTCTTCTTATCGAGAAAATCGTCCCTTATCTCATCTTCCAGCTTCTTGACTTCCGTTTCTACCAAAGCGCTTTTCTTCCTTAATCACACCCTTTCTTTTTCAATCCCTTGGAGCCTAAAAATTCCCTGTTGGATTTCTGCTTCCAAGGTTCCACGAACCATTGTATCTATTGGTGTGATCATGTGCAGCCTAAGTTCTCCAAGTATTATAGGGCTTACTTCAGTTCCTTCATCCTCAGCCTTGGCAGTGCCTGCGCGGTCATGGTTTTTCACACGGTCCTAAATGCCCAGAGAACCACTAGTACGCGCAGGTCCCAGTCAACGCACTTCACATGGTGGACCGTGTTCAGTGCTTCACATACTTTGTCAAAAGCTTTTGCATGAATGTGATTCTGCGCGCTTGGTCTTACCATACTTCCTGGTCCTAAATGGAGGGGTCATTCGCACCATTGTCTTTCTCGTACCTGCGTCTCGATCGTGTCTCCTACCATGAGTACTTTGTGTATTCTTACAAGTTTCTTACCATATGCTTGTAGCCACCTGGAAAGGTGAGCACACAAGCCATTTCGTCCGTCATACTTGTCTTTTAACCACATCTGAGGTTTCCCAAATCGTAGGCGTATCATCCTTCGACAGTCGTGCAAGTCCTCAAAACTCTTTTGGTGCGTACCCCACCACCTTGCGGGCGTAGCACGTAGTACCCATTTCAGAGCGCCTAAACGTTGTTGTTCCGAGACTTCTTCTTCAAATTTGTTTAGGAACTCCTCCACTTCAGCTAATCTGTCATACGTAGGCAGATCTCTTACCTCTGTTGCTACGCAGTGCAACGATCTTGTCATCATGTTACAATTGAGCATGGTTACCTCGTGTAACCAGTTTTACCATCGTTCTATCTCCTCATCAGAATCTGATGTGTAGGAGCTTTCGCGCTCCCATGAGATTCGCCATCCACAGTTGGATTTACCCAATCTTTCTCCCATGCGGTTATCTTGTAGATGCAGTCCAAGTCGTTGTCGCGCACTGGTTCTGTGTAGCACGATCCTTCTGCAGGGTCTAAAGGTACCACTACGTGCAGTGACTTTTTCTCAAAAATCATCTTACGCTTCTTTAGATTTATCACTCCATTCATGTTAGTGGCCCAAGCTATTCCCAGTAGTGCGAGGTAGGGATTGTTGTCGTCAACAATATATCACCTCGAAATCTGCAAGTGTGCTTGCTCCTTCGATGTCTATTGTGATTCCCTGCAATCTTCCCATAGGTAGGATCTTTTGCTAGTTCGCCATGCGTAGTTGGATAGGAGACCATTACAACGCAGGCCTGCCCATGCACTCCCATCTCTACTTTGGCAGGACATTCACGTATGATCCTAGATCCATAATCACTTGATCCATCTCATATTTCCCGATATACACAGTCAATCTCATCTCCCTTCCTGTTCGCGTTGTGTGCTTCTCGAGCTTTCGGACTACACGCGGTTCTCCTGGCGCGGTCCCAACACATCTAGTTATGAGTTCTTGCAGCCCCTTCACAACCTTGCTATCGCGCAGTAGCTTCATGCATGTCTCCAAGAATGTAGTGAGCTTCGATGGGTCCATTTATGGCTCCAATATGTCCTTACTTCTTGAACTAGAGGCATCAGCGAAGCTCCTCTTAGCTTCCATGAAGGTCTCCTTAGCATGCTCTAAATCAAATTCTGGTTTCCTTGTTGGAGCCTTGCAAACCCAGGTACTTTCTTAGGCTACTTACCTTTGTCATCCCATGTCGTAATACCACTCTGGAGCACGATATTTACATTGGGGTCTTCCTCGCGCGGCTCAGACCTCATCATTTGCAGGTTCTAAGTCAGGGGAGGCTAGAGTGCTCCTTTATCGCACAACCTCGCTATGACTGTGGCATAGTCCTCTGTCTCATGATCAAATTGCGTACAATATAAGCATGATGGTCTCGTTGGATTTGTACAATCACGGGCATAATTCCCTGGCCCTCTGCAATTGTAACATATCAGTTGCCCGTGACCTGTTCCGCGTCGCATTCCACCTCGGCCTCGTCCGCGCCCCTGAAATCCAATGCACGCCATTCCTGCATTTTGATCGAGGGCCCGTGTTTCGGCGTGAACTCTGTAGGCAATAGTCTGATCCATTATTAGTTCATAACTTCTACAGGTGTGCTCATCATGTCCTACTGACCTACAGAAATTACATAACAACTCCTGGGAATTCTGTATATACTTTTGTAATAGATGACAGTTAACTGTAGCATGCTTCCCTCCTATCTGAAAAATCATGCACCACAATGCAGGCGTCGCGCTTGGTCCTGCTTGTGCCTCCAGTCTTAGCGCCATTGGCCCTCCTCCCACGAGGTAATTTGCAAACACTGGGCAGTGGTCTTTGTCGTGCCCCTGGCCCTTACATTTTATGCACCATACCTCGTCGCACACTTATGGATGAGCCGTCCTGTCTTGTTTCAAACTCTGCATCTCCAGGCACAAGTTTTTCAACTGTGCATGAATCTGTTGGACTCCCAGGTTAGGATCTTGTATCAGAGTCTCGCGTAATCTCATTGCGAACTCCAAAGCCTCAGCCTAAGTGGCTAGCCTTAATTGCGACAACGCGTTCCGTAGATGCGGTGTTAGCTAGGCTACAAACCATTCGCAATGTTGCCCATCTGTTAAGGTCATGTTCGCTTCGCGAATTGTGCACTTCAGTATTTGATCCAACTCCCACGGGGTTTCACCTGGTAGCATGGTGATTTCCTTGAATCTAATGATCGACCGTGCCTCCGATTTTGGCCTACTAAATTCCTTGTTTAGCACAGCTTCGATATCCGCTATCCCTACATTCGGATTATTATTGGAATGCTTAATGTACCAGGTTAGTGCACGATCCTGCAAAGCGCTGACCAACGTTGCTTTCTTTATATTGTCGTCTGTGACACCCTATGCTTCCCATATCGCTTTTATCACGAACCAAAACTGGTCAGGATATTCATTCCCTACTCCTTTGAGCACTGGTAGCTTTATCACGCTGGCCATATTGCTTCGCGTTGGTGGCGGAGGTGGTATGGGCGAAGTCGGGGGTGAAGATAGTGAAACGGGTGGTGGTGTGGGTGGGGGTGGTATGCGTGGAATTCTCTGCTTTATCAGGTTGATTGCACTTCTTGGCAAAACCTTCACCATCTCTTCTTCGCTACCTCGCAGAGGTGAAATCAAGGGGCTAGTTTCTAGTTCCGTTCTACCTTCGTTTATGTAGATTCTCCCACTCCACGTAGCCCCAAACATCAATTTATTCGCATCACTCGCTTTTCACACAGTAGCATTTTAATCCAAGTGTTCAAATATTTAACGTACTTACCTCGTGGTCCCTTGAGGAAGCGTCGTTCTGCCTCGCTATAGTTGACCGAAGTATCTACTGTGAATTCGGTGATGAACCCTCCTATGATTCGATCCAGCCAGTGATCAATAACGCGCGCGATCTTATCCTCTAATGTTTCTAGTCTGCACACCAATTCTGGAGTCCACACAATCGGTTTGTCTTATTTACACCTTCCTTGGCTATCTTCTAGCTTCTCGATCCACTCGTATAACTCAGTAGGGAAGGATGCAAAGAAAATTTCGTGGATTTTCGTATATAAGTAGCAATCTTACCACTCTTCCTTTGATAATCGTGGATTCCTATTTTCCTATGTCGCGAACTCGTGAATCTTTCTATCCAAACACTCTTCAATTCCTTTCTTTGTCCAATTCCAGTGGTACGACATCAGACATCCCTATGTAGATCCCGATCCTAGCAGCGGAACCATTTGTTGGCTTGTTGGGGCCTGACCCAGGTTCAGATTTAATTAGCCAAACAAATCCCGGTACTACTGGCCCTTTCGGCAACAGTCTGCAGAACGCAGACTGAGGTCTCACCCGAAGTAGTATGGGAGGGTTCTAGAACCAAGTTTCTGCACCGTGGAGATGCCTGATGAGTTCTATTGGTCCACAGTTTGTCCCTACGTGTAGGTTGTTCACACACTTTTCTGTTCCTCACGGCCTGATATACTACCTTCGCGTAGCCCTACTCATGGGTTGTGCACCGTGCTCTGCGTTATTACCCAAAACCTTGCTTATATTCCAATATTAGTTAATTATCTTTGCCTACTTGAGTGCTTTAAGTTATACTTAACAACATAGAACCTTCATACAGGTGCACGCAGTAAATAAACAATATATTCGCAAATTATATCAATCATGCATTAACCCAAGAACAGATACACAGAATTATAGAAAAACTTCTCTTTATTGATTCTTTCCATGGTTACAGACTTGACTCACCCTGCGCACTCAGCTGCAGGGGTCTACGCACTCAGCTGCGGACTACTAGGCCTCTGCGCACACAGCTACAGAGCCTTCTCCTACTCTACGACCCAAAGACACACTTTACACTGCAACTCAATCCCTTAGACTTCTCATCTTCATCTATTATCTCCTCTACTTCTACACTTAGGGCCTCGCTCTATCTATCCAATCTATGGTCTGCAGACCATGGGTAGGTCTATCCAGTCGACAGTACATTACAAAACTAGGGCAGACAACCCTGTGACTCTATCATACTTTCATGCCCCACGCCCGCAATTCGTGCAGATTTACAGCAAGATTCGGTCAAAACTTGGGCTTTAAGCCCCAAAACATGCCTTCGGGGGATTCCATGCCCAACAACCTTATATTCTAAAAATGATAACCAAAAAACTATAGTTTGTCCTCTTTCTGTAACTTCTTACGAAAATTCAATATGATGCTCAGAGCGAAAGTTATGAAGATTTTCCCAAGGTCACCAGTTTGAAATGTAATTTGGGGGTCTGCAAAAACCCTAACTTCCTTAGACTATATCTTTGAAAACATAGCGAGACAAGATCTGAAATTCTTTAGACTGATTCTGTCTCAAATGGGTTTTTTTTAGCTTCTCAAACTTTGTAGCAAAAAATTTATAGTGAAAATTCCACGATGACCTGTTTCGAGCAGCGAAACCCTAGAATCCAAAGCTCTGATACCAAATGTTAGGAAACCAGCTCACAAAAAGATAGAAAAGATAGATCAACACCTTAGAAATAAGCCTCTTCGAGGGGACAACCTCCTTTACATTACAGAAATGAACAATTCTTAGATGATTCAAATGACAAAACCTCCTTTCTATATATAGGAGTCTAAGGGGTCACAATATAACCAAAGCCGACTAACAATAATAATATAAAGGCACAAAAATAACAATAGTTGGATTCTACAGGGCAAAATAATAACAATATGGGGACAATAAGGGCACAACAATAACAATAAGGGATACAACGACAATAGTAATGGGGGAATCACTAGTATTATAGGGACCTAACAAATTCCCTTCAACCTTGGAGTTGTAAGCCTCTTTGATTAGCTATAGTCACTCACCTCTGGGAACATAAAGCTTTGTATGACCTATAAAGTAAACCATTTCGGAGATAATAGTCAATTGTGCTTCTCCCTTGTTTGCATGACTCTGCCTTTGCAATTGTTGAAACACCTCCTTGAAGTCCTCATTTTCTATATATTATCCTTTGCATGCATCATGGGTGAAAGGATCCATGTGCATTAGAGTTCCTAGAGTTGTAATTTTTAATCTGGGTGGCCTTGAAAGCATGACAACCAACTTGTTTACGTTTCCCTTCTTATGCTTGACTACTAAATGAAACTGCATGAAGAACCCCATCTAATTGCAGAGTTTAGTTTGTTGTGGCTTACTCTAGGCTTACAAGTATCATGGTACCTGGTGATCTATGTGGATCACGGTCTCTTTTCCCATTAGATATTGTTTCCACCTTTTTATGGCTTGTACCAAGGCATATAATTTGTTGTCCTAAGGAGGTAGTTGAGAATTTCCCCATAAATACTTTTTAATGGTAGTATGTAGGCCTTCCTACATCAAGACCTTTTTAATGTCATACCCGCTTGCATCTATTTCTAGTTCAATGTGTTGTTACGAATTTAGTAACACAAGAAGTGGTGCTTGATTGATTTTCTTCTACAACTCTTCAAAGGCCTTTTGTTGACCCTTCATTAACTTGAAGGCCTTTCCACTTAATGTTATAATGTGGAGTGGTGTAGCTACTATTAAAAATGAAGATATAAATTTCCTCATGTACCATTTTGTCCCATTGGAACTCTTAACTCCATAGACATATGTAGGGATAGGCCACTTCATGATGGCACCCACATTTGTAGTATTTATCTTGAGCTCCCTCCACCAATCACATGGCCCAAATACACCAATGAATGTTATGCAAACTCACATTTCTTTAGTTCATGTTTCTTCAAAGTCTCTAACACCTGCGTCAAGTGCGAGATGTGCTCCTACTAGGTAGCACTATAATCCATTATATCATCCAAATAAACAACAACAAATGAATTTAGATAAGGGTGCAATACATCATTCACTAATCTCATGAAATAGTTAGTGCATTACATAGATCAAATGGAATGACTAACTAGTCATACAAACCTTGTTTGATTTTGGAGGTGGTCTGCCAAGTATCCTCTTCTTTGATTCAAACTCAGTGATACTTTAATTTTAAATCTAGCTTGGTGAAATATTTTGCTTGTTGCAACTAATCCAACAAATCATCAATCTTGGGTAGGGGTACCTATTCATGAGCATAATCTTTGTTGAGTCTCAAACTTGCATCTTCCCTATATACCTTTTAAGCCTTCTTTTCCATTTACTTGATCCACCAAGTTGTCAAATTATTGCATGTTAGTCTAAAAAGAGCTTATAAAATGGTTTCCTAACTATGTTTGTGATTGCTGTTTGATTTAGATTTTTGTTCAATCAGCTGTGGAAACTTGTCACTTTCCGCAGCCAGCTCAAGTTTCCGCAGCCATTTTGTTAAAGACTATGTTACAGGTGTCCAATGGATAATCCGGCCACATGGGCAAGCTGCAAATGACATGTACATGGAGCGTGTCCCCTTGGTTCAGCCGAATCACTCACAACCAGCCATGGTCAAAGACGGTCAAAGGAGTGGTCAAACCAAGAGTTTTGCGGTGGCACAGCTCTGTTTTGCCCACGTGAAGTTTTGTGTGGCAAGATCCTCAATCTCCGGAGGTGTGCTAACACCTGTGGATCAATCCGTGAACCAAATCGAGCAGCCACCACTCCATGGATTTATTTGTCATGATTACCATACCGCTAGATCTCAAGCCGTGGAGATTTACGTGTCTATTTGGCAGCGTAGAATCTAGGAATCAGTTATAGCATTTTCACTTATAAATAATGCGTTATCATACGCTTGATAGTTAGCTTTTACATGTAATCTTGACTGTGTTTACGAGCCCACTGTGCCGTGCTCTATTTCTATGTTTTTACTGCACTTTAATATATGAGAAGACAACATTCTTGAGTTCAATTTGTGACTGAGTATTGATTGGCCGAGGTTGCTGAGGGCCCCTGTACACCAAGGATCTGTATCTACTGTATATTTTCTCGCTTTCTTTCATTATGTTACTGCTTTTATAATCAGTTGCTTGTATATATTTCCTGATATTTATACTAACTGTTGTTCATATTTTCTTTTATGCTTTCTCATGGTTGCTAGCTGATCGGTATTTTTCTTTCAGGTTCTTGTAGGCAGCCCGGGCAAATTACATAGTTTTAATGACTAATGACATGAGATCATCTTGTCCTTTCTGTTGATTCATTTACTGAGTTTTAATTCCAGCATTGTCATTTCTTTCAATTTTGCTTTGCTTATTTACTTTTCTGCAACTTAGATATCATATTACTCATCTGTTTATGATTTCCTTCCTATAGCCAAGCGACTCAAATAGTGAGGAATCAGAATATTACTTGATGTAGTATGATTTAGTTTACTTTCCTGCAAGTTAGTGATTAAATTACTTATGTCATTTTCAGGAATTGAAATATGAATGAGTAGTTAAATCTTAGTTTCATTTTAAGCAATTTCATTTCCTGCAATTTAGATATCATATTACTTAGCTTGTTTATGATTACTTCCTATAGCCGGAGTGAGTCGAAAGGTGAAGGGTCAGAATATGGGTTGAAGTAGTGTGATTTGGTTTGGTTTGCTTTCAGTCTTTGAGTTGCTTTGAGTTCAGTTTTTATTTTATTTTCATACATCAGTAAGGATACTGGGCTTCATTGTCACTAGTTCACTGTTTTGGTACATTTTTATTTTCTTTTGAGAATTGATTTCATTACAGTCAGTTTGAAACCTTCTTTTTGAGAACTTTAAAGTTTGGAAAATCATTGTAGAAATCACCATTACCATCCATACTTGACCTTCAATTTTGCCATCTCACACTAGGGAATCCACAGAAGATAAACCCAAAAACAAACCAAAAACTCAAAAACGACAAAGAACTAAGAAATCGGTTATCTTGCATATACAGTGCACTTCACTTCAGCAGTTTACGACTCTCGGATTGACATTTTAAATATCAATTTAGGACACACTAAATTGACCAAACATTTTAGCGCCATTGCCGGGGAAGTGAAACTAGGTAGCCAATTTCTTTATAAAAAAAAAAAAAAAAAACACAAGAAAAATTCAAGGAAGGAAAAATTGATAACTTCTCAAAGTATGCTCTCCTCTTGCACCTAGTGTGATCTGGAGGATCAGAAAAGAGAGAGTTATTGGTTTAATAATTTATTGAGTATGCTCTCTTCTTGCACCTAGAGTGACCTAGAAGATCAGAAAGAGAATTATTAGCCCGACTTGAAGAAAGAAAAAAAAGAAAGGGACATGCATAGGGCAAGAGATTCTAGGGGAAGGTTTTTAGCTAGGGCCAAGAGTTCGATTTTTACAACTCTATCTACTTCAAGGAATAGACAAGAGACACCTCCATCATCTCCAACTCACACTCCTAGCCTTAGGATTCCTGGAATTCAAGAGGCAGTAGTTGAATTAGGAGACTCTCCCACACCATCCATCGAATCTGAATTAGGAAAAGACCCTTTCTTTACTTCTACAGGAAAACAGATTGTAATTGAAGAAGTAGAATCACCTGAAGAAGAAGAGGGAGAAATTCCTCCTCGTTCGCCATTAGTAGAGGAATCAAAGGACTCTGAAGTCTCTGAGAAAACTATCATGACATAGGAAGTAGTAAATGGATTTGGTAGAGGTAGAGGTAGAGGAGGAGGAGGAGGAAATAATGGAGGAGGTAGAGGTAACAATGGGGGAAATAGGGATGGAGATAATTCATTCTGATTTCCTATAGTTGATGAGGATTCTCGAGCAACAATGAAAAACATCTCACCATCTGTCCTCCCAAATTTTCATGGGTTAAGAAATGAGGATCCTGAAACATTTCCATTTGAGTTTGAAGTCGTGTGTCGAACTTATGATTATCTGGAAGACTCTCAAAAACTCAAATTGTTTCCTTCAGCATTGAAAGGAGCTGCTTTGAAATGGTTCATGGGATTAGTCACTCAATCCATTAGGACTTGGAATGATATGAAACAAACATTTTTGGATAGATACCTGGACTATTGCATGCCCACCAATCACAAGGATGAGGTATTCAAAATGGTGCAAAGAGAAGATGAAAACTTGGAAGATTTACTTGAAAGATTTCAATACAACCTGAAAAGAACTAAGATGAATAACTTAGATGAAGAAACCTTGAAAGCCCTTCTATTAAAAGCCATTAGAGATGAATGGATAGATATTTTGAACATGATGGGAAAAGGAGATATATCTCAACTTCCACTTCATGATATAGCAGAGCTATGTGTCCATCTCTCAAGGGGAAAATCTAAAACTGGAAAAGGGCCTAGAAATCCTTCTCTCATTAGAGCAAACAAATTTGCAACTAGATCAGTAAGTAGGGCTGAGATTGGCAACATGCTTGATGAATTCAAAACTGATATCTTAGGGAGTCTTAGTGAGCAACTAGACACCCTTAAAATACAAAACAAGCAGAAAGCAGAAGCTGAAGCTTTGGCCATCTTTTGCCCAAAATGTAGAAAGAAACATGCTCTAAGGGAATGTCCCTTGGATGCAAAAGTTGTAGAAACATGTGTGATTTTTTCAGAAAACCATAAGACCAAGGATTGTCCTTCAATTCCTGGGCTCAAAGCTGTCTTTCAAGAAGATCCAAATTCAATTGAGTCTCTATGTTTTGTTGCAAGGAGACCTTGGCAAGGGCAACAAAATCAAGGGTTTAATAACTCTATGAACTTTCAAACCCCACCAAATTGGAATCCTTGGCAACAACCTTGGTCCCAACCTCAAAATCCTTTTCAATCATGGGTACAAGGTATGCAAAATCCTTATGGGAGATTTGCTCAATTTTATCAATATCCTCCATCTTTTCAAAATCAACAAGCTCCACAACTTCCAAATCAAAATCCACAACTATCATTGCCATTTCCACAACAACAACAACCTTCTCAACAGAATCCAAAATAGTTACCAGAGAATCCATAGTAAAACTTATTTTTCGTTAACGTTTCAAATCCCAACTGGGATCCATCATCAGGACTTTCTTGAATGCTGATAGAAGAAGAGCTTAAATCCCTCAATTAAGCTCTTCTTCTATCAGCATTCAAGAAAGTCCTGATGATGGATCCCAGTTGGGATTTGAAACGTTGACGAAAAATAAGTTTTACTGTGGATTCTCCAGTAACTATGTCTAAAGATATATACCACAGATGTCTTAAATCCAGAATCCAAATTCTCAACTCTTGCTTCCATTCCAACAGAAAACAAATCAACTACCTTCCCAGCCATTGCCGAACTCCAATAATAAAAACCCTCAAAATGCTTACATGATATAAGGACAACAATTTCCTACCTATATGATTGTTCCTCTCAATGATGTACAACTCAGATCTGGTAGAGTTTTAGATAAGCCTTCTATAGATGCTCAAAAGCAAAGCATTTCTGAGGAAGATTCTCTTGAAGCTAATAAAGGTTCTGAAGTATCTCTTCAAAACCCAAGCATTCAAAAAGAAAAAGAAAAAGAGTCAACCCCCACAACTCCTATTGTTGAGCAACCTGCATCTTCATCCACACCTCCTTTTCCTGAAAGATTACAAATTGACAAAGGGGTGGAAAAACAAATCTTGTTGCCTGACTATGATTTTCTAGATGAATTAAAGAATGTCTGTATCAAGATTCCCTTGCTACAAGCCATTAGAGAGATTCCTATTCTAGCAAAAACAATAAAGGAGTTGAGTCTTAAAAGACCAGGAAGGAAACCGAGAGATACAAAAATAATCCACCTGGTAGAAAAAATTGCAGATATCATGATGGGAAAAATTACTATGCAGAAGTATGTAGATCCTGGTAGTCCAATTGTCAAAATACATATCAATGGGGTAGAAATTCCAAATACTTTGATTGATTTAGGGGCAGCTATCAACATTATGAGTAGACAGACTATGGAACAGCTAAAACTTCCTAATCTTCTTTTTACACCTACTTTACTGCAACTTGCAGATCGATCAATTATCAAAACAGATGGTGTATTAGAAGACATTTCGGTCTCCTTAGACTCTTGGGAATATCCAGTAGATTTCATGATTTTAACTCCCAAGAGTAATTTAGGAGGACACCCTCTCATCTTAGGAAGACCTTGGCTAGCCATAGCTGATGCTTTTATCAGTTTTAGGTTTGGGGATATGTATATTTCTAATGGTAATTCGACAAAGAAATTCAATCTGTATCCTCCAGCAAAAGCAATTACAGAAATAGGAGATAATGAGTGGGTTGATGATGAGGATTCTATACAACCTGTCTTTACCATTTCTGAAATGAGTGAAGATAATCAAATTCTGAACACATTAGAAAACTTTGAAACATCTTCAGAATATGACCACACACAGTTTCAGTTAGATTCTGACATTGAGTATCTATCATCTAGACAAATGTCTCTTTTCTCTGTGGAAGAGTTTGGTAGTTCCGCCATTGAGATCTTTCCAGGTAAAACATTGAATATCAACAAAAACTTGGAAAAATCACAACAGGGGGAGCTAACCAAAATCTTGCAAAAACATTCTACTGCATTTGCATGGGAGTATACCGATATGAAAGGTATTGACCCTAAGACTTGCATTCATCACATCTATATCGAGGAAAATAGTAGACCAATCAGACAACCTCAGAGAAGGATGAATCCAAACCTTAGGGAGATAGTGAAAGAAGAGCTCCAAAAACTACTCAATGTAAACTTCATTTATCCAATTTCAGATAGCCGATGGGTTTCTCCTTTGGTTATAGTACCTAAAAAGAATGGTAAATGGAGGGTATGCATTGATTACATGGAATTGAACAAAGCAACTTTGAAGGATCACTTTCCTTTACCCTTTATCGATCAGGCATTAGATACTTTAGCAGGCAAAAAGTATTTTTCATTTTTGGATGGTTTTAGTGGCTATAATCAGATTCAGGTAGCACCTGAAGATTAAGATAAGACCACATTTACCTGTCCATGGGGAACTTTCGCTTACCGAGTACTTCCTTTTGGATTTTGTAATGCACCTGCAACATTTCAAAGGGCAGTACTAGGAATCTTTTCTGATCTAATCCATGATTGTGTAGAGGTTTATATGGATGATTTTACATTTTATGGTAATTCATTTGAAGAGGCATTAGAGAATTTGGAAAAAGTCCTTATAAGGTGTAAAGAAACAAACCTTTCATTGAGTCATGAAAAATGCTTTATGATGTTTACTGAAGGTATTGTTTTGGAACATCATATTTCGGGGGATGGGATTAAAGTTGATAGATCAAAAGTTGAAGTCGTCTCCAAGTTGCCTATTCCAAATTGTCAAAAAGATGTCAGAAGTTTTCTTGGATTTACTGGATACTATAGAATATTTATCGAAAACTTCACCAAAATAGCATCTCCACTCTTCAAATTACTTACAAAAGACTGCGAATTCAAATGGGATCCTGATTGTCAATCTGCATTTGAAACTTTGAAAAAAATAATATCTGAAGCACCCATTTTGAGAGGGCCAAATTGGAAACTTCCTTTCCATATTTCTACAGATGCTTCAGATACAACTCTAGGAGCTGTGTTGGGTCAAAAGGATTTAGTTCCTTACGCCATTTACTACACCAGTAAAAATTTGACTCCCACCGAGTTGAACTATATTGTGACTGAAAAAGAGTTATTAGCTATTGTTCATGCAATCAATAAGTTTAGACATTATATAACAGGCTATGAAACTTTTGTCCATACTAATCATTTTGCAATTAGATATCTAATGAACAAACCTGTTACTAATGGCAGAGTTACAAGATAGCTCTTAATTTTACAAGAATTCAATATTACTGTGTTAGATAGACCAGGGAAACAAAATACAGTAGCTGATTTCTTGTCTAGGATCCAAAATACTAACGAAGATTCTCCTGTAGAGGATAAGTTTCCAGATGAATATTTATTTGCAGTAACTACTAAGACTCCTTGGTATGCAGATATTGCTAACTATTTGGTTACAGGGAAGCTACCTCCACATTTGTTTCCTAGTGAAAAAAGAAGAATTATTCAGGAGAGTTCGAATTATTCATGGATTTCTAACGAATTGTTTAAAACAGGGCTAGATTGTGTGATCAGAAGATGTGTTCGGGAAGATGAAATGCCTGACATCCTCAAGGCATGTCATGATGAACCATGCGGTGGACACATTGCTGACAAAAGGACAGCCTATAAAATCCTTTCTTTAGGATATTATTGGCCTTCCCTCTTCAAAGATACAAAACAATATGTCAAAAGGTGTGACAGCTGCCAAAGGGTTGGGAGACCGACTCTTTCAAATGAAATGCCATTACAACCACAGGTACTCATCGAACCCTTTGAAAAATGGGCTTTAGATTTTATTGGACCCATTAATCCACCATCTAAACAGAAGAAGTATATATTGGTATGCACTGATTATGTCACTAAATGGGTAGAAGCCAAAGCATTTCCTTCTACCACTGAAAATTCAGTTGTTAATTTTCTTTATGAGGATATGTTTACTCGTTTTGGTGTCCCAAGAGAAATTGTGACAGATCAGGGAAGTCAATTTACATCTAACTTGATGGAGAAGCTGATGGAAGAATACAAAGTCAAGCATAGAAAATCTACTCCTTACCATCCGCAAGCAAATGACCAAGTGGAGTCTACAAACAAAGTTCTTGAGAGCATCATCACCAAAACTGTCCATCTACACAGAAGAGATTGGGCAGAAAGGCTTCCTGAAGCCTTGTGGGCCTACAGAACTACATGGAGGAATACAACAGGACATTCTCCCTATGAACTTGTTTATGGGAAAGAAGTCCTGCTCCCCATTGAATTTCAAGTCAAGACTTTCAAGATGGTAGTTCAGTTGGGGATGAATCTATCAGAAGCCCAAAAGCACAGAATAGAGCAGCTGAATGAGCTAGATGAGATCAGACAAGAAGCAATTTTAAGAACTGATCTAGTTCAACATCAAAGAGCTAAGTGGCATGACAGATACATCAAAGAGAAAAGTTTCAAGAGGGAGATTGGGCACTACTTTTTGATTCCAAGTTTAAAGACTTCAAAGGTAAATTTCAGACCCATTGGCTTGGGCCATATGAGATTGACAAAGTCTTTAGCAATGGAGCGGTAAGAATCAAGACCATTGATGAATTTCAAACTCCTTTCATTGTGCATGGCCACCGATTTGAAAATTTATCATAAGCCACTCTCAAAAGAGGAATTTGTCAAAATGTTTCAAGAGAATTCTACAATAAGGCTAGTGAAGAAGAATCTTTCTTCCCCACCAGCCTAGCCTTTGTTTCTTTCAGTTAAAAAAAAAAAAAAAAAAAAAAAAAAAAAGATTGTATAAGACTGAAAACCAAACCAATCACAGATTGGCGGTTTTATACAGAAAATGTAGAGTGAAAATTAGGGACACCTGACACTCTATATTTTCCAAAAAAAAAAAAAAAAAAATCTTCTCTCCTTCTTTTTCCATCTTCACTCCACCTCATTTTCCATTCCACTCCATCTCCATCTCATTTCCATTTCACTTCATTCCGCTTCATTTCACTCCATTTCATTCATATCATTTCATTTCATCAATAAAAGTCCCTTTCGGGACCATTTTCACTCAGTCAGTTATTATCTAACTATCTTTGTTCAGCTAAGTGGGTGTTGTGTCAGTTTCCGCAGCTGGTAGCAGTTTCCGCAGCCACCACTTTGTTTTTCAAATCCATAGTCAAAATGTTAGTGCAATAATCATGAAAATGCAAGTGTGATTGAGCATATGCTATGAAGACATGGAGCATCTCCAGACATCAATGAAGAGCAGTTGGTTAAAAGCTAATGAGCAACAAATGACAAGGTTTCCAAAGGTATGAGCAATTTTTTTTTTCAAATAGCAATTAAAGTCACGATTATGCATAGTTATCAAACCATAAAAGCTCTACTATGTGCAATGATCGTCATGATAGCTCCATTACCCACTACCATTCAACGATATTATTCCGCACACCATGCATTCATTTCTTAACGATCTCATGATTGATTTTCAGGTTTAAACTCATAGTTGGATGCACTTTCATTCACCACCTGTAATCATGAGATGTGACCTATCTCATTACGGCTCCTCTCCACCGCATTTTCCGCAGCCATCCATTAAAACGTGTAACATTTCGTACGCAGCCGTTTAATTCAAAATCTCGACTTCACTCCATTCCCTTACCATTCTATTAAGACCATCTTCTTCACATACGTCTGCACTTCATCTTGTGAACTCACTACGGTTGCTCATCCTCTGTTTCACCTGTAATTCCTAAGCACTCCCGTTACCTGCTATCCATATACCGATTGCAGCCACTGTATTTTGCCATAAACCCTGCAACCGAGCCACCTTCCCTCTGCTAAACCCTCGCACGCAATTGAATTTTCAGTTGAAATTTAAAACAGAGGAAGAAATGGGACGATTACTAAGGGCTGAACCAAAAGGACCTAAATATTTAGAAGATTACCCTCAAGCAAAAGATTTGTTGAAGAAAGCCAAATGGTTACGCTTCATCCAAAAATTTAAGGGCTATAATAAAGAGGTAACCAAAGCCTTTGCACGGTCTTTCGATGGCTAGATGATGGAAATTGGAGACTTGAAGCTCACGGTGACTGAAACAACAGTAGCAGCTGCCACAGGCTTACCCCAGGGAGGTGAGCGATGGTTTAAAAAAAAAAGCGTGACGAACAGACATGGAGAATTATGCTACAAAACCCAGGTATGGACACCACTGTGTTTACAAAAGGAATTCATGTTCATGCATTGAAAGAAGAATGGGCTAGCTTGTTGTTAGTTATCCAAAAATTTATCACTTGCGAAGGACGCTTGGTTCAATGTACATGTACCATGCTAGATTGTTGATGAATTTCTTAGAGAGTCAAACTCTTAATTTGCCTTATTTCTTACTGCTGAGTTTGAAAAAGATGAGTATCATAGTCCAAAAGCACATAGGAAATATAGAACCTCATCTATATCATCATGGACTTGTAAAGATTCTCATTGAAGACCAACTGAAGAAAAACGAAGATACTTGGGAACAATTCTTAATAAGAAACTACTTTCAAGAGCCATCTGAGGCATCTGAAAGTAGTACACCAAAGACACCAAGAAAGAGTAGGAGAAAAGAAAAGAGTGCCATAGTCCAAGACTCTCCTACTACAGAAACTCAAGAAGTTGGTCAAAAAGAAAAAGAGAACAGAACTAAGGACAAGAAACAGAGAAAAGTGAAAGGCAAAAGAAACATAGAAGAAGTCTACCAATCACCTGAGCCATCTATAGAGGAAGATTATCAAACATTGTCGGAGAGATTAGTGCATCTTCAAGAACAGGCTGCTATAGCAAAGAAAAAGGAAAAAGGGAAACAGAGCATACAAGAAGGGAGTACTAGTCCACCATATTTAAGAAGAAGCACCAGGCTTAGAGGAAAGGGGAGTAAAACACAAGTAAAATGGCCCCACTTCATTGACTTGGGTGGGGAAACACCCGAGAAACCTCCAGCTGGCCGTAGTCCACCTCGTCCTCAGCCAAGTATTGAAACTAGTCCTCCACATGTTGATGAAATCCCTTCTCGGCCAGAGCTAGAAAGAAGCCCTCCTCCTCCACAAGACTTTGAACTCAGTCCAAGAAAGACACCTGAAATAGATCCCAGTCAACAGGAGGTATATGACTACCTCGAATCTTTAGAAAAACAGCTGCAGGTTCGAGTACCACTCTGCCCCACATGACACCAGATGCACAAGTTCAATCCTTAAAGCAAGACGTGTTTGAATTAGAGGTTCTAAACAGGCATATCAAGCAAAAAAATGAAGCACTTAAGGAGCAGAGAAAAGTAGATAAAATTATTCATGATAATACTATGCTTCATTTGGGACTATGGCAAAAGAAGAACAAGAAACTAAAGAAAAAGTGCAGAAAGTTGAGCAGAGAATTGATCAATCTCAAATTCAGATGTCTAATAAGGAAACCCAGGATGGTGGTAGCACCAAGGAAGAAGAAAAGAGGACTAGATGTCTTAGCAGGGGCTTCAGAACATATGGATTAAAGGGGAATGACTAAAATTTTGGTTGCATGAGGACATGCAACACCTTCACAGTGGGGGTATGTTGAGTCCCAAACTTGCATCTTCCCTATATACCTTTTCCGCCTTCTTTTCCATTTACTTGATCCACCAAGATGTCAAATCATTGCATATTAGTCTAAAAAGAGCTTATAAAATGGTTTCCTAACTATGTTTGTGACTGCTGTTTGATTTAGATTTTTGTTCAATCAGCTATGGAAACTTGTCACTTTCCGCAGCCAGCTCAAGTTTCCGCAGCCATTTTGTTAAAGACTATGTTACAGGTGTCCAATGGAGAATCTGGCCACATGGGCAAGCTGCAAATGACATGTACATGGAGTGTGTCCCCTTGGTTCAGCCGAATCACTCACAAACAACCATGGTCAAAGACGGTCAAAGGAGTGGTCAAACCAAGAGTTTTGTAGTGGCACGGCTCTGTTTTGCCCACATGAAGTTTTGCGTGGCAAGATCCTCAATCTCCGGAGGTGTGCTAACACCTGTGGATCAATCTGTGAACCAAATCGAGCAGCCACCACTCCATGGGTTTATTTGTCATGATTACCATACCGCTAGATCTCAGGCCGTGGAGATTTACGTGTCTGTTTGGCAACGTAGAATATAGGAATTAGTTATAGCATTTTCACTTATAAATAACGTGTTATCATACGCTTGATAGTTAGCTTTTACATGTAATATTGATTGTGTTTATGAGCCCACTGTGCCGTGCTCTATTTCTTTGTTTTTACTACACTTTAATATATGAGAAGACGGCATTCTTGAGTTCAATTTGTGACTGAGTATTGATTGGCCGAGGTTGCAGAGGGCCCCTGTACACCAAGGCTCTGTATCTACTGTATAGTTTCTCGCTTTCTTTCATTATGTTACTGCTTTTATAATCAGTTGCTTGTATATATTTCCTGATATTTATACTAACTGTTGTTCATCTTTTCTTTTATGCTTTCTCATGGTTGCTAGCTGATCAGTATTTTTCTTTCAGGTTCTTGTAGGCAGCCCGGGCAAATTACATAGTTTTAATGACTAATGACATGAGATCATCTTGTCCTTTCTGCTGATTCATTTACTGAGTTTTAATTCCAGCATTGTCATTTCTTTCAGTTTTGCTTTGCTTATTTACTTTTCTGCAACTTAGATATCATATTACTCATCTGTTTATGATTTCCTTCCTATAGCCAAGCGACTCAAATAGTGAGGAATCAGAATATTACTTGATGTAGTATGATTTAGTTTACTTTCCTGCAAGTTAGTGATTAAATTACTTATGTCATTTTCAGGAATTGAAATATGAATGAGTAGTTAAATCTTAGTTTCATTTTATGCAATTTCATTTCCTGCAATTTAGATATCATATTACTCAGCTTGTTTATGATTACTTCCTATAGCCAGAGCGAGTCGAAAGGTGAAGGGTCAGAATATGGGTTGAAGTAGTGTGATTTAGTTTGCTTTGCTTTCAGTCTTTGAGTTGCTTTGATTTCAATTTTTATTTTCTTTTCATACAACAGTAAGGATACTAGGCTTCATTGTCACTAGTTCACTGTTTTGGTACATTTTTATTTTCTTTTGAGAATTGATTTCATTACAGTCAGTTTGAAACCTTCTTTTTGAGAACTTTAAAGTTTGGAAAATCATTGTAGAAATCACCATTACCATCCATACTTGACCTTCAATTTTTCCATCTCACACTAGGGAATCCATAGAAGATAAACCCAAAAACAAACCAAAAACTCAAAAACGACAAAGAACTAAGAAATCGGTTATCTTGCATATACAGTGCACTTCACTTCAGAAGTTTACGACTCTCAGATTGACATTTTAAATAGCAATTTAGGACACACTAAATTGACCAAACAATCTTGTTTAATACTTTGTATTTAATGCACATTTTCCAAGTCCCTTCCTTCTTTGGCACAATTATGATTGGTACCCCACAAGGTGAGGTAGTTGGTTAAATCACACCTTGCTGTATTACACTTTGATGTATTCTATAATAGATTGTTTGTATATCCCAATATTTAATAATGAAGAGTTCAACAATAGTTGGATTTCATGATCCACTTCCTCTTGGGTGTTATCCATTTAATATCCCTAATTTCTCCCCAATATCTTTGTACAACCCTTCCAGTTGTTATTTCTATTCTTTAGTACACACCTCTAGGGATTCCTTTACCCTTATTTACTCCTTATTTGATTGATTTTCTCTTAAAAATAGTAATACATATTTATTTCTAGAATTTACCAATTTCTTGGCTTGGTTGGCACTTGCTAATGAAATATCCAACTTTCCTTTATGCACATTGATGTTGAATGATTTCCCATCTTTGATGAGGCAATATTGGTTGGATCTTAGCATGAAGATTGTATTTTACATATACATGTAGGAACTCCTAAACACATTCCACATACTTCAAATGGAACTACATATAATTCTACTTCATCAATAAAATCAACATTGATAACAAAATTTATCCTACATTATTTGTTACGTTAATTTCCACGTCCTTATTTACCCATCCAAGGGTGTATGGGCCAGGATGATCTCAAATCTTCAATTCAAGTTTGTTTACCAGATCCATTGCTATGACATTAGCCTATGAACGTAAGTCAAACATGGCATCGATCTTGGTCTTCTTGACTTGTATCGTAATGTGGAAGAGCTTGTTCATCTTCTTCTCTTCTTGATGATAAAGGTTATTCAAGTTCACTTCCTTCAACGCTGAGATACAGACAAACTTTTCATTCACGTCGAAGCTACTTTCCACTTGATTTCTCAACTATATGATGATAATATTCTTTTTCTTCCCATCATTATTTTGTCTCTTTAGGTTCAACTCTGGATGCAATTTCCAAAATATATTCTCTATGTGGCCAATAATGTTGTAGTTATTGCAATTATTTCTAGGATCTTTGAATTGATGTGCAGTAGATGTTGCCTTATTGCCCTTTCTCACTTTCCACTTCTTCCTCCCCTATTTGGAATCTTCCTAATGCTCTTTCCATTTCAAACCATTTGGTTGTCGTTTCTTTTAGCCTATGTTTTCAAGGTATTGTGCATGTACACAAGACTCATCCACTGTTCTTGGCTTGAAAAATATAACCTACTTTCATATATGATAGTGTAGACCCTCCAAATAATTAAAGAGTACATATGGACTCTTGGGAGATATTTTAGCATCATGACCATCTTCCTAAAATTTTTGGTGTACTCCTATACTCTCTACCCCTACCTCTACATCAAGTACCGCCATCAGATCCATTTTTCCTCTACATACCTGATAGTGAAATTGGGACTTTGTGAGGTTTTTAAATTCCTCCCACTTAGTTACTTTGGGATCACCCTCTAGTCTAGGTGTCTTCATGTGGCTTTCCCACCAAGTTAGGGCATTTCCCTTTTACTTAAGCCAAGCAAACAATTTCTACTCCTCATCTATGTGGTGAACGCTAAAGTATTCTTCTAATTGTTGCAACTAATGACTCAATTTTAGGGCATTAATTTCACCTTGATATGAATTAATGTGAACCTTCACTTGCACCTTGAATAGGGACTATGAATGTTTGACGACACTCAAACTTCGTTGCTCTTTTTGGGTTCTTTCCTTGACTTATTTTATCGGTCTTCAGGTTCCCTCAATTTCCCCTCAGATATGACCTTTGATTTGGAAACTCGATCTCCAAACTTGTTGGCTAGAGTCGCCATAAGGAGTTTGATATTGCGACTGATATCTACGACCTACGATTCAAGCCTTGAGAATCTCAACTCTGCCAAATTAGGGATTTGTAAATAAATTTGTTGGCCATGGCCAGGGTTATACAACTTTATGTTTAGAGTATTTCCTAGATCCCATACAACTTCCCATGAGATTGCTCACAAAAACCTACTTTAATACTATTATGATCTGTAAAATTCCATCAATATTCCACAGTATAGTTCATCATTTTGGAAAATGCAATGTGACAACTATTAATTCCAATTTTTACTAAACCTCAATACTTGCTTGTGAACTTTATTCTTCTTCTTGTGTGTCTTTATTGTATCTTTTCATTAAACAAGTATCAAGAGAAAAATAGCAAAGACAGTGGACACAAAAGTTAGGCTCCAAGTCAGGGCAAAACCCCTCCAAGGGGAAAACCCATAAAACTCCTCTTCTAATAGAATCTTCGAATGAGACAAAAAAGACCCAAACCCTAGAACAAGTCCTCCTCCAAATAACATGTCAACCCTTCAAGAAAACTTTCCAATAGGATTACTTCAACCATCTTCCATCTTCACTACTACAACTTTGTCCAACATCTTTGTCCTACAACTTCGACCTTACAGTTGTTGTAAAAACCCTAATCTAGTAATGAAGCAGTTCTTCAAGAGACCTTCCTTTGAGAAAGATAATATCTTCCAAGGCCAATAAAGTCAAAACAAGATACTCATCCTTCCAACAACTCGTTTCTGCAACTTGATCTTCCTGCAATTCAGAGCTACAATTTCAACCTCTTTTGTAGCTCTCAAAATCCTAGTTCTTCGCACATGTGAGAGAGATAGAGCCCCAAAAAACCAAGTTTTTCTTTGACATCTTGCATTCTATACCTTTGCCTCTCCTTCCTTGCCTCTCTTAGCCTTATATTAAACCTTTTCTTAAGAGATTTAACTTGTGGTTGAGTGAGTGCCAAATGAGATTGAAACTACTTCTATATATAGCCTTTACAGGGGGTCGAATTCCCTCCTTTAGGCTGACTTGAAGTTATCAAGGCCAACTTGTAATTGAGAGGTTTCTAGGATTTTCTAGACTCAAAATAAATTATGTTACAAGATATATTTTTCCTGGAAGGGTCTTATAAACATGATGTTGACTCTCTTGACTCATGACAATATATCATATGACCTATCAAACCCTAGAAGCATGAAGAACATGATTTTACCTAGAAGGCCATCAATAAAGAGCATGAAACCCATGCTTTAAAATAATAATATTTTTCTTTTATTTTTTTGTTTGTTACATAAGATACATATTAAAATGAGTACAAAAACAATATGAAGACTGAAACTAGTTACATTTCCAACACTCCCTCTTAACTATGGAGGTATTCATAATTTTACAACTAGTACAACAACATTCTCACACTTGAGAGTTCTCATAAGAAGAGTCAAATTGATAAGCCAAACTATTTTTGAAGGCTAGACAATCTCAACTTCATTCAAGAGCATTATTCTAGGAGGCTTTACATATGATATCGCACTACCTCTACAAGGCACATACCCCATCCGGATGTTTACAAGGTATGTCCTTTTAGGACTATTCTTATCTTGGATTACCATTCATGAATCCTCAAAGAATCTTGATCCTCTTCGATCAATCTCATCTTGGATACATGTCTCATCCTCAAAGAGTGTCGATACCTTTCCTTTCTTAGATTATTTATCCTTGAGGAAACCAAAAATGCGTATCCAATCCTCCACCATTCTTTCTCCATGATTTTCATTTAGACATACGATTGTTAGTCCTAGTCAAGTTTCTAACACATGAAGAAGAGAATGCACATGTGATGCTCATAATCACTCCCTCTAAACCAGAGAGGATATCCTTGTTCCCTCTTAGTTAGGGAATATATCCTTGCTCCTTTTTAAGTAGACTCCTTATCCCTCTCAAATCTAGAGGAGATTCTAGACTTTATTTCAATTTGGAAATCCAGCACCACAAGTCTTGAGGTTTCTCTTCATAAGAGTATAAACTACTTGTTCTTCATAGATACATGGATTCCTCTTTCCTTCACATCTCTTGTATCGATATTTCTTCCTTCTAAGGTATCATGGAGCCATCTTCACTCTTCAATCTTGTGACAAGATCCACGTCACCACTTTCATCTTGTCATCATAGATGAAGGCATTATATTCAACCTTTCCAAACTTCAAGTTGATCATAACTTCTGCATGAAAGTGATCTCCCTTGTTGACCTTCAGGTTATCTTTCCTCACTGCTACTTTTCAATCCCAAGATGAATATATCTTAACTTTCTAATTTCCAAGTATCCTATGTTGATCTTGCCTCAACATTCTTCATATATTCCTGCAAATATCCTTTTAGGTAGCAAAATAATATGATAACCAGATAACCAAAAAATAAAATTAGACTTACTTCATCATGATGACCTTCTTGTCCAACCAACATCCTCATGGTCCATCTTTGAATGAATCTTCCTTCATGCATTAGAGTTCCCAAGGATTACCAAATTAGAACTTTTCTTCTCGATATTATATTGGATGTTAATCATTATTCTACATATTTTAGAGAAAGTATTAATTTTTTATTCATCATTGAGTAAGTAAGATTCATCTCTTTAAACATCACATAAGCATGTTACAAGACTTTGCATATATGAATCTTATCCAAGGGTTATTCTCAGTATGCATTCCTATGCTCTTAATTCATCATCTACCTATGAGTCTGCAACCTGACCCATTGCATTCCTTCATCCCTTTAAGAGTATTGTTTCCATACTTTATGGAATGTATGCTAACCTTGTCATAATGCTTCTTCCAAGAACCTTCTTAAATGATGGTTCTTACATCACAATGATACCTTAGCAAGATGATTGCCTCTAACATAATGTTAGATAATGCCTAGATGAACAATATGCAAAATGGTCTATCTATCTATCTTTAAAGACAAGATGAAAGCAACTTGACCAAGTAGAATCTAAGTATACTACTATCACATGCTTCGTGATGTTATAATTACCAACATCATTGTTAAATTAAATATTTATTTAGTCAAATCTAGAGGTTTAATTATTTAAAGATTTATATTTATTTAATTATTTAGTTAGTCCTAGTATATTTATTATTTAGTCATAGATTAAAATTTAAATATATTCTATTTACTTAGTCATAAGAAGTTAGATAATTATTTATTTAAGCAGTCAATTCTAAGAATTTATTTGCTTGAACCTTTATTGGGTATTAATATTATTTAACTGAATTCTTCTCGTGATAAAAAAGTCTTAAAATTGATTAAAATTAATATTCATTTTTTTGTCAAAAAACATTTAAGGTCTTCATTCATTAATTATAATATTTTTTAATATTTAGTCAAAACTAGTTGTTAAACTCTAACGATCAAAAAATTAACTCTCTTCATCGCTATTTAATCAGTTGCCATGATCTAACTCTATATCTTGTCCTGATGATGAACCACACTAGATGGCTCGAAACGCGTCGACATAAAACTTTGATGTGATTAGTACCGAAAGATGTCCTAACAATCACTATAAAGAACCTGACAGACATGATGCCTTCTTTAATAGTAAAGATATTTCATGTATTCTTTCTTTGACTTCTTCTTAGGTTCTCCCATTTCCTCAACTACGTGAGCCTCACTTCTTTCCTTTATTTTGTTGTTTTTTTGGTTTAGAAAATCCCTCTTAAAATGTCCATACTCATTGCATTTAAAGCATTGAACCTTGGACATATCTTTCTTCTTGAACATCCAAAACTTTCCCTTATTTAGCTTCTCGACTCTAGCTATAAAGGCTTGATATATTTCATCTGATCCAATGTCATCCTTTGCCTTGATCTTAGTTTCTTCCAAGAAGCATTGAACCCACAACTCATCAAAAAAAGTTGAGTATTTCTTAGAGTAGATGCTTGTTGCAAAGCTACTCCATTATGGTGATAATGCATTTATTACACAAATTATCATTTCTGAATAAGAAATTGTCGCTCTAAGCCCCTATAAGTGATCTCTTAATTTAGAGATATTCATTACAAAGGATGACATGTACTCATCCTCTGATTTCTTCATTCTATATATCTTATTCCTCAAAGACGTCTTTTGCCCTTATGTACTTACAAAGTACAAATTCACTAGCTTGCCATACATAGCCTTAGAAGTTTTAAAATTTGCAACAAATGGAGCAAGAGGATCCTTAATAGATTCAATGATGATACTTTGTGCCCTTACTTCTCCTTTCTTGTATTTTGTTAGTTCTTGAGTCTTGTCTTTGGTAGGTTAAACAATTTCACCAATAACATGTTCCATTACTTCATGTTTTGTAAGTGCCACGTCAATCCTTTTCTTCCATGCTGGGAAATTGGAAAATGAAATGTGGCAACTATTAATTCCAATTTTTATTAACCTTATACTTGCTTGTGAACTTTATTATTCTTCTTGTGCTTCTTTATTAAATATCTTCATCAAATGAGTATCAAGATAAAAATAGTAATGATAGTGGACACAGTAGTTAGGTTCCAAGCAAAGGCAAAACCCCTCAAAGGGGAAAACCCAGAAAAGTCTTCTCCCCTTATAGAATATTCAAATGAGACAACAAAGACCTAAACCCTAGACCAAACCTCCTCCAAGTACCAAGTCATCCCTTCAAGAAAAACTTTCCAGTAGGATTACTTCAACCCTGCAACTTTGTCGAACAACTTTGTCATGTAACTTCGACCTTACAATTGTTGTAGAAATTCTAATCCAACAATGAAATGGTTCTTTAAGAGACCTTCCTTTGAGCAAGACAATATCTTCTGAGGTCAATGAAGTCAAAACCAGATACTCGTTCTTCCAGAAACTTGTTCCTGCAACTTGATCTTCCTACAATTCACCTGCAGTTTCAACCTCTTTTGTAGCCACATAAACCCTAGTTCTTCGCATGTGTGAGAGAGATAGAGCCCAAAAGAAACAAATTTTTCCTTGACTTCTTTCCTTCTAAACCTTCTCTTCGCCTTCCTTGCCTCTCTTAGCCTTATATCAAACCTTTTTTTGAGAGATTGAATTTGTACTTGAGTGAGTGCCAAATGAGATCAAAATTACTTCTATATATAGACTTTATTGGTGATCGAATTCCCTCCTTTAGGTCGACTTGAAGCTATCAGGGCTGAATTATACTTTAGAGGTTTCTAGGACTTTATAGACTCAAAATAAATTATTTTACAAGATATGTTTTGCCTGGAAGGGTCTTATAAACATGATGTTGACTCTCTTGACTCATGACAATATATCCTATGACCTAACAAACCCTAGAAGCATGATGAACATGCTTTTACCTAGAATACTAACAATAAAGAGCATGAAACCCATGCTTTAAAATAATAATCTTTTTATTTTCTTCTTTTGTTTGTTACATATGATACATATTGAAATGAGTACAACAACGATTACGAAGACCGAAACTAGCTACATTTCCAACACATCACAATAAATCTGATAAAATTAGGCTAAAATCTATACTATGAGGATTAAATTCATTAGATTATGAATTTATTAATCATGGTTTTCTGCTTATGCATGTAATAGATAAATTGTGGAAAATAAAAAACAATAAAATACAATCACACATCGATCACAATAAACACAAATATATGCTCTAAGAAACCCTTACGAAAGAAAATCTAGTTGGATTGTGAGGTTGCTATGCTCTCTTTTGTTTGGAATGGAAATAATGAAAGTAAAAAGAACAAGGCACTCTCTATGGAGTTATTTGAGCACTTGGCCTAATAGGTTGCTACATAACACTAACCTCCCTCTGTTATGTTCTATTACTTCTGCACCAAGTCACTTTTCTCAACTATGGAACAAGATATAATTGAATAGAATTAAACCCATTTTCCTCCTAGAGACCTGATTATAACAAGCCCGATATCCAATTGGGGGTCATGTTTGAATTATTCAACCCTCAAGAGTCTTCTTCCAAGTATCCATACAACTAGCCCCTTTTACATGAGTAACAAGGGTTGACATGGCATGCTCTTGAACTGTGATGGTCAAACAAGGTAGGTCAACTTCTAGGAGGCATAACTTTTGGATACAAATTTTGATTGATGCAATTTTTGAACCATTAAAAAGGTCTTTGAGAGTATAATAGCACCATGAGGCTCCATTCTTATGCATGAAAATTTTACTCCTAAAAAACATCATTTAAGGCCTTAAAATGGCCTCAAAAAGTTTTAAAAACCCTAATAATGTAAATTGGGTTCTATCGATAAAATGATTCCTACTATTATTGATTCGAAGCAATAATGGACCTGCAACGTGTGCTCTCCCTGTGAACTCCTTCCTGGTGCGCCCCGAGGGCCTCTGTAGCCTTGAGCATCGAGCTGACCAGAGCGGCCTCTTGCTGCGATCATGGAACCACTGGATCCACCGAAGGATGGAGATCCTCCTCCAAGAAAACTAATCCCTAAGCAAGATGAAAATGCAGATGCCTTTGCATCTCTGATCTCAGTCATTTACCCCCCAAAAAACATACCTTCGATATCCAAGTTTGTGAAGAAACTCAAAGACATCCCAAAGATCTCTCTACCTCCATCTCCTCCTCGCCATGCGACTCTGTCTCTATCAGAAAGGGGATTGGTTTGCTAGTTTATGGGACTCTAGCCCTCACCTTGATCGGTTCAGAAATGGGTTGAAAGGAACTGGTCCTCTTCAATAAATGGAAAAAGCTCCATAAGGTTCTGTGGAAGAGGATATATACCTTTCATTTCGAACTAAAGAAAGATCAAGACTTATTCTTCAGAAACGGCCCATACTTCATGGACATGTGAGGCCTGTACTTAAACAGATGGACCCCTAACTTCGATCCTAAAATGGATGTTCCTAGTGCAATGCTAGTTTGGGTAAGACTCCCTCATCTCCCTCTACATTGTTGGGGTGATAGATCTGTCAGGGCCATCTGGAATGTTGTGGGGAAGTATATTGATAGATGTGAACCAAAAGAGAACATGCATGCATGTGCGACGATATGTGTCGAAGTGGATCTATGGAAGGGCTTACCAAAGGCAGTAAAGATTAAAGTAGATCAATGGACGCGCATACAACAGTTGGACTATGAACAAATATTGTTTAAATGCAAGGTATGCCATGAATATTGTCATTTTGCAAATAGATGTCCAAAAAAACAAGAATGTGAAAATTTAGAAGAGTCGGAAGCAAAATGGAAACACGTTAAAAAGAAAAAATCGGCAAACAAATAACCCCTCCCCTCCTCAAGCCATATCCAAGCTCCCCTTCCCCCCCTCTGATCCTTCTCTGTCATCCCCCCCCAGCCAATCCTCCCCTAATCCCCTCATATTTCAACAATCCCAACCCCTTTGGACCTCTTGATGATCCTCCCATTACTCCCTCATCCCACCCCTCCTCCCCTTATCTCTCTCCTTCCCATATCCTCACCCCCTTCATTCCTATTATCCCTCTCAGCCCCCATCCCCCCTCAATTGATAGAATTTTGACAAGAAACCAATAAAAGAAATCTCTTCAAACCTTAGATCACCAAAAGAAAGCAGGAATAAAATATAACAAAGAACTTAGAGATGAAGCATCAACAAAATAAATGGCTTTAGGAACGTAGCAGCCCATGGACTCCTTTTTTGGGAAAAGCTCTGGGAATAATGAGAAAAACCAAAATCATCAAAGAGGGAAAGGACCCTCTGCCCATCAACTAAATAAATAATGATTGTGGTCTCCTGAAATTGTCGTGGTTTGGGGACACCTTTTAAAGTAAATCCAGCAAAATATATTATAGTAAAGGAAATCCCAGATATTCTAATGCTTCAGGAGACCAAAACTAGTCGCCAAGATTTGGAAAAAATGATAAAAAAAAAATCTAAAAAGTTATGAAGGAACAACTCAACAGGCTATATGGGCCTCAGGTGGAATTTGCACATTATGGAGGAAAGGAAAATGGGAGCTGCTACAGCAAAAAAAGGAACAACACTGGATTAGAACAGACCTAAAAGAGACAACCACCAATGAGCAATTCTTCATTGTCAACATATATGCTCCCAACAACTTCGGGGAAAAATAACAATGTTGGAATACGATTCAAGAAACCTTAAATGACACTTAGGTAGGGGACCTCAATCTTGTCCTTAATGTAGAGGAGAAATTTGGATGGGTTTACCATTCAGACCCCTCAAGGGATGCCATTGAAAACATAATGGAAAAAAACAATCTAATAGACATCCCTCCCAACAATGGTAAGTATACGTGGAACAACAAAAGGATAGGAAGCAACAATATAAAGGAAAGATTAGATCGTATTTTGGTTCAGTACAACATCATCTACAACTACAATTCAGCAAGATCAAGAATCATTCACACAACAACATCAGACCACAAGTCGGTGGTAATTATTATGGGGCTGATGGAAAATCAAGGCCCAATACCTTTCAGATACTGCCCAATATGGAACAGCAATGAAGAATTCAAAAATCTAATTGCAGAAGTGTGGTCTCAAAAAGTCACAGGGTCCCCATATTATGTGTGGGAAACCAAGTTAAAAAAACTTGAGAAAGGAACTGAAAATATGGACCATAGAAAACGAAAAGCAAACAAAGAAAAGAAAGAATGAGTTATTAAAAAAATGGAGAAACTTCAAGGGGCAAAAGAAAACAAAGAGGAGACAAAAGAGAACCATCTTCAGGAAAAGGCCCTCTTTTGGGAAATATACAAAGAAAATTGGAAAGAAGAAGAAGTGGTGAGACTAAAGTCAAGAAGCCTTTAGTTAAAAGCATGGGACAAAAACACAACCTTTTTTCATAATACAATGAAAATCAGAAGAGCCAGAAATCAGATCAACAAAATCCAAATAGAGGGACAGGAAATTAGAGGAGCTGCTGAATTAAAAAAAGAAGCTCATAAACATTTCAAAAACCTCCTAACAACAAATGGAGAAAGAGCAGACTACGAAACCTTTTTGCAGCATGTGCCAAACAAGATAAGTGCTGAACAAAATTTGGAAATTATGCAAGAAATCACAGAAGAAGAAATCGAGGCAGTTGTTTGGGGCCTCCATCCAGATAAAGCACTAGGTCCAGATGGATTTGCAATTGATTTTTACAGACATCACTCGCAGATAATAAAAAAGGATTTAGTAAGAATGATAAGGAATGTGTTTATTAAAAAAAATGGGAGGTTTCACTAAATCATCCTCTCTGGCTTTAATTCCAAAAGATGCAAGGCCTTCCACTTTTAGCAGATTCCGACCTATTTCATTGTGCAAATCCTCTTACAAAATAATAACGAAGATCATAGCCAACCGAATAAAGAAAGTTCTCCTTGAGATTATCTCGGAAAACCAAGGAGGCTTTGTTCCAAATAGACAGATTATAGACAATGTTTTGGTTGTCCAGGAAGCTCTACACTCAAGCATGTTGAAAAAAGAATAGGGAATCATCATAAAACTGGATATGGCCAATGCCTTTGACTGTGTAAGTCTTCCTTACCTCACTGTTGTCTTAAAGAAATTTGGTTTCTCAAACGAAATCATTGAGGTAATCAGTGCCTGCATTATGGGACCATGGATAGGCCCATTGATAAATGGAAGACTGAGTGATTTCTTTCAAAGTTCTAGAGGGTTGAGGTAGGGCTGCCCTCTTTCACCCTTATTATATATAATAATGGCAAACTCGTTAAGTAGAGCTTTGGAAAAGAGTAGGAGAGAAATAACACTAATTGGATTGCACATTTCACATGGTGTAAAAAACATTAATCACTCTTTGTTTGCAGATGACACTTTGTTGATGGGTGGAGCCTCATGCATTATTGCTCAAAGATTCAAAAAAGTCCTAGATAAATTCATGGAGGTTTCAGGTGGTTTCTTAAAGAATGAAAAATGTAGAATATATCGTTGGAATTCTCCCTCCTGCACCATGCGAAGAATATCTCAAATCCTTGAGATACTCATACATGAAAATTGGAATCACTTTTTCTACCTAAGACTACCCATATCAAAAGAAAATCTGAAGGCTGAGTTATGGAGCACACAAACTGAAAAGATGAAGGAAAAAATCTAAAGCTAGGGAGTGTTGTGGTTGAACATTGCGGGCAGGGTGACACTAATCAAAGCCATGCTCACTGTTCTGCCAATTTACCAATATGCCACTATTCTGGCTCCGGCCAGCATCCACAAACAAATGGAATTAATAATTAGGATTTTTCTATGGCAGGGAGGAAAAAAGGTGACCAAAAAATTCAACTTGGTAAAATGGGAACAAGTAATTTTTCCTTATGAGAAGGGAGGCTTATCCATAAGTCTGCCTGGAATGATGAATGTTGCCTTAGGGGCAAAAATTATATGGAGAATGATAACCGGAAATGATAGTTGGTGGAAACAAACTTTGGCTTTAAAATATATGAATCATCAAAGAACCCACTTGCTGGATGAAAATGTCCCAATAAGGCCATGCTCACAAGTATGGAAGCTAGTCAAAAAAATGTTACCTACTATCACTAAATACACTTCAAAGATGCTCAGAAATGGCAAAAGTATCAAGGTATGGGGAGACAAAATCATGGGGAAAGAGCCTTTATCAACCTACCCGGTATCCAAGAGATAAGAGAATGGATGCAAGCTAAGGGGCTAACCTCCCTGCATTCTATTTCTCGATGGAAAAAAATAAATTGGCATGATTGGCACATTCCAAATCTGCCTCAAAATTTAAAAAGTCAATGGGATCTCTTATTCCTCCATCTCAAAGGATCAGCACCAACAAATATGGAATATGAAGACACAATCATTTGGGATCCTAGTGGGGTGCCTATTCAGTCAAATATGGATATAACACTCTCCAAGCTCAGCATGATGAGCAAGACTGAGCCCCCTGGAAATCTATTTGGAAGACAGAAAGCCTCCCCAAAGTTAAGATTTTCAGTTGGACTCTCCTAAAAGGAAGAATTCTTACTACTGATAACCTTAAAATAAAGGGATTCTTCGGCCCGTCAAGGTGCTCAATGTGCCTAAAAGAAGAAGAATCTATCCAACACCTCTTCTTGGATTTCCCATTTACTAGAGAGTGCTGGAAGTAGCTTACTATTCCTATAGAAATGGAGCTCAACTTCTCCATAACCTTTAATGACTTCTTTACTGAATAGAAAAAAAAATTACCCTTACTCATCAAAGAACAAGCAAACCATCAAAAGGTTCTGGGAAAGTCTCCTGTCATTTCTCTGTTGGTAGATTTGGCTCTCAAGAAATAAAAACATCTTCAAAGACCAAACCCCAAAGATTGGAAGAGTTCTGTCAAAAACTTGGGGACTCACTTCAGAATTTCTAAACATGAAAGGTTTAAAAGCAATAGATAGTAGCAACCTCCAGCAAGAAGAAAGGAATTGGATCAGCCAAGCAACTATCAGAAGTAACTGGAATATCAGTCCCAATGTTAGACCCCCAACTCAAAACTAGAAAATTAGATTAAATAAGGAAGAATTTTCAACATGGAAAGGAAATTTGAACAGGCATTGTCTCTTCTTCGATGGTGCCTCCAAAAACAATCCGGGTAGAGCTGGAGCAGGAGGGATCCTCCTCGAACCAGGGGGGAATAATCCAGTCACTTATGAGTGGGGGTTGGGGGAAACCTCTAACCATAAGGCAGAGACTTATGGCCTGCAAGTGGGAACCAAGATACAAAAAAAAAATGAAATCAGAGACCTTATAATAATGGGAGATTCAACAATCATAATTGAAGCCATGATCAGTAGAAGAAACCCTCCAAATGTTTCCATGCATCGAATCCTCAAAAGGATAAGGCAAAATATGGAAGACCAGGGAAATGTCACCTTTAAACATATCTTGCGGGAAAACAACAGTTCCACGAACAACCATGCAAATTTGGTAGTAGCTAAGTCTGAAGGGGAAACAAGAGTAGCTGAGGATGTGTTCATCACATCTATTCCTTAGTCCTATTGTCCCTGTATGAAAATCATGTCCAAAATCTCTTCATTTGATTATTGTTTGTGGTTCAATGCAAATTTTATCTGCAGTACCCAAACATATCCTCGCAGTGATTTCTTTTTTACTGACAGAGCATGGAGGTCTCATGACTCCACATGCATCTCTTTGCGCATGTTTTATCATACCATTAGCGTGAAGATTTTCAATACACATCCAGTCGAGCTAGCCCAAGTAGGTTTTTCTTCTCCTCTAACTTGGTCTCCTTCCACTCCCCACTCTCCTATATATTTCAGGCCTCCTACTCCTCTTTTTACTCCACGATCATTTCCTGTTCTACCTGTTGATCTCTCCCCCAACAAACTCCATGTTTCTCTATTTCCCCATCCCTTCTTCTCATCTCGTGTTCCATCCATCTTCACCCTCCCTGGGCCCTCTTAGGCATTTTCACTCCCCCACTCTGTGATCCCAAGCTTACTGCAAGATCGCAACCAATGGATTGCTTCTCTCCTCATGCAATAAATCCTCTCATGAGCTTCACGTCATTGCTCTGCTCTCCCTTAGGCTTTATGCACTTTTCTACTCTCTCTAATGGCATCTTTATTATCTCCTCCATCTTCGTTGTCTATGTTGTAAAGCTTGATCTCTTCTGCTTCCTGTTTCAAAACAAACCAGCAGACTGATGCTTCATCCAAGGGAAGTTGGAACTTCGTCCATACAGCAAGAAGGATCACGGGCATCACTCTATCAAGCTCAGAGGAACAACAGCAGGGCCTTCATCTAGCAAAGATACCAAGAAGAACCAGCGCACCACAGAGGATCATAAATCAGACCAAAGGACAACAAAAGACCGCTCAACAATGGACTTCAATCCAGTAGACCGAGCTTCCCAAAATGAGAAATACGCTACTTGCAGAGCTAACAAATTCATGATCGTCAAGATAAGAGAGACAATTCAAGACTTGAATATTCAAATGAGGTCTGAAAATTGTGATTTGAAGATACAATTGGAGAGTCAGAAGGCTGAAATAGACTCCTGCACCAACAAGTGCACTCACCTTGAGGAGACAATCACTACCTCAAAAACATTACTTTGAATCAGGAGGGAAAAAACTCAAACTACTAAAGTAGTAAACAAAGATCTCAACAAGATCAATCTGTAAATAAATATTAAATTGCCCCATAAGTGTTTTTGAAGCCTCTTAGTTTTTGAAAGTTATGTTATGTAAGTGCATTTTCTTGCTTTCTCAGTTTGTAAGGCAATATGCTAGAAATGTAGTTGGAATCTCTGGATTTTTTGGATTCATGTCTAAAGGAACTCGGAACTGCATTCCTGATTTTCTCTCCTTCAGCATGACTCTTTCCAGCCCTATATGTATCAAGAGCTTTCTCCTCTCTCTTTTTTGGAATATATAAAACCATAACGATCTTGTAAAAAAAAATGATTCCTACAATTTTCCACTATAAAAGCATTGATATAATTGATAAACAATATAATTATCTAATCCTGATCAATGTGCCATTGACAATTTTAAAGAATATCCATCGACATTGGTGAACAAAGTTATACTTTGATTACACACTCAAAATATCTCACTGACCACTGATGACTTCATCAATGACTAGAAAAATGCTTGTAATTTGACCCTCTATACTAGTTCTATTTCATTGACGTTGATTGTCCCATTAACAATCAACACAAATTTTAGATTTTGGATCTTGTACTTGTTCAATTATATTGACGTTAATGGTTGCATCAAGCTTTTAGAGAAAATGTAGTATTCTAGTTGTTTTATTCAAATATTTATCTTTTTTTCTTCTGTTCAATGTAAGATATGAGATTTTCTTAGAGTTTTTAAGGATTCCTTGAAGTTTAGAAATGAAGAAAAAA
This sequence comes from Pinus tabuliformis, assembly GCA_031772625.1. NCBI lineage: Eukaryota > Viridiplantae > Streptophyta > Pinopsida > Pinales > Pinaceae > Pinus > Pinus tabuliformis. Next base: position 773,323,429 of record CM062820.1, on the reverse strand, counting down.
ATTAGATTTGATCAAACGAAAATAAAAGCATGTTCTTTTTGAAAAAATACGTCGTAATAAACAAGAAAATGCAACAAAACATGGTGGCACCCTAAATTTGAGAATAGTTTAAAGGGGGGAGTTGAATACTCAACGATACCTACTTACATATCATTTAACACTCTATGATATATGAGCATACAAATATCTCTATACATAGAGAGAGTGGGTGTAGTATAGGGGTTACTCCATGTGGGCTTCACTTAATGAACCTCTGACCTATCACATGCGTTCATGGCATATTAAACAATACCCTTAATTTGACTACATATTGGAAAATTCCCCTAAATACCACATTATTTAACCCCCTACCAATACGAACCCAATACACCTTCCCAATTTAAAAAAACCCTACTTCCACTAGATATTGTAGGTATCCATTTTTTCATTAACATTTTTTTATACCCCTTTATATTTTTTTCTTTAAATTTGAGCTCCATTTTTTATACCTGCCAATATAAAAACTCTTTACCCCATATATCCCCCAATATATTATGCCATTTTTTCCTCAATAAATATCCCCCAATATGAACCCACGTGGTATGGTATTGCTACCCTAATGAAGACCATGTGGGTTACATCACCTCATTTTCAATAACCTCATTGAGAATTTGATAAACCCGAGATCACTAAAATCTTAATGTCAATGGTTCAAACTATAATTTTAACCATTTGGGTTAATTCAAAGACCTATGATATTTGTGTGGTTGAGATGGCAAGTTTTGGTTTTTATGGTTTCAATGCCAAATTTCCGTCAAATTTGTCTCATAATTGACATTGAGAAGAGAGATGATTTCAATATCCCTTATCTGTTATAAACCACAAGTGTGGAGATCCTACCTCCTTGTTAGATGCTAAAATTATAAACAATGCATAAGAACACTTCATTCCTTTTATTTTTCTTAATCTCTAGCCTAGATCCATCTTAAACCAAAATCTATCGAGCATAGAAAGATATCACATTTCTTAATGTGTAACTTTTTAATCATTTAATTCCATGTCATGTATTAATTTCTCCATATTAAAAAAGTTAACATTAATAAAATTTATTCCTCTTTGTGCTTTCATAGATCCAGATTTAAGATTGATCTAGGCTTGCTTATTTTTTTAGATGTTGTTACATGCATATGTATGTGTTTATATGATTATTTATGTTTTAGTTAATTTAATTTTGTGTTGTTTAAGATGGACATGACTTGCATTTTTTTTTATTATTTGTTCTTCACGACTTCTCCCCATACTCGGCTACCAATATCAATCCATCTTAACTCCAGATATACCAAGTGTCGAGAGGGATCAAATCTCTCAAGATGCAAACCTTTTTTTGAGTGCGAAACTTGAAGAAAAGCTTGCATTTCCTCTAGGGTTTTGATAGATCTGAAGTTAAGATTGATCTATGATATTTCTCAATAATATTTGTTGTATCTATATAAATTTCACATCTCTATACATAGAAATATGTTTAGTTTTAACTTTATTAAAACCCTAATAATATATATGTGTGTAGGTGACATTTTTCTTTAACATGTTTCACAATTTTTTTATTTTAATATGATATGCATAACATCAATGTAATATATATATATATATATATAACTTTACATGTTTATTAATTAAAATAAATATGAAGTTTTGAAATATAACGGTTATTAATATAAATCATTATGATATAAATTTAAATAATGATTGATATTGGTAATTATTATATTTCAAATTTCATATTTAAATTTAATTAATAAACATGTAAAATTTTAATATTTAAAAATATTTTTATTTTTAAATATATATTTTTTTTGTTTGAGAGAATCTCTAAACAGATCCACCCAAAGGAATCACATCTAGTCAGTTTATTAATAAAACCTAACCTTGAGGGTGTCCAGAAAAATTGACCCTAAAACCAATTGAAATTAAACTACCTTCACCACTATATTTTTTAATAATAAGTTTATTAATTAATTAATTTTCTTGAATTAAACCCAATTACAACAACCGCTCTTTAATCATAAACGCTCAGATTTCTAAATCTGATGACAGATTGCCGTAAGCTTCTTACAAAGATGATATTTTTTTAATAATAGGTTTATCAATTAATTTTCTTGAATTAAACCCAATTACAACCGCTCTTTAATCATAAACCCTGAGATTTCTAAATCTGATGACAGATTGCCCTAAGCTTCTTACAAAAATGATCTTAAACCATACATACATACATAATGAGGGAGCACACCAAGGACCTGACAATTTCGTTAAAAAATGCATCTATCATCAAGCAGAGCAGATGTATCATTGATACTTCTTTTTCCCTATAATAATATGAACACATTCAAAACCTACCTCGGAAGTCGTATCATAAACCAAAGAACGCTCCGCTCCCACGAGCATAACCATAAGCAGTTTAGAAAACGTGAATCCCATGGGGTGGGGTGGGGTGCAACTCACATCCAAGATCTGAAACCCCACTCTTGGCCGGCCACCCTAGTATTCTGAAGAACTAAATGATGAAGCGGGCGGAGGTGTGGAACTGATTTGCTTGAACCATGTTGCGTTTATCCCTTTAGGTAAGAAAGCAGAAACAGAAGAACATCATGTCAAGTCAAAAGGAGATCCAGGGCTCGAAACCTGGCAGGAACAAAACAGAAGAAGAACATCATGTCATGTCAAAAAGGGAGGTCCCAGGTTTGAAGCCCTGGTAAAACAAAACAAAGAGTACTTATTAGCCTCCATTGATACTCTCAGCTCCACTATTATTATACGTAGTTTACACCATTTTTATTATATGTAGTTTATAGCCATTGCGATAGCCAACCGAAAAAGCTAGTTGGATTACAACATTGGCCTTGTTTGCACTCTGCCATCTGGATGTATTTGGTGGGCCCCGCCTTGTGGCTTCCCCATATCACAATGGCTTATCTTTTACCAACTCTACAAGCTTTGCCTGTACAATCACTGACCACAAGCCACTAAAATAATAATAATAATAAACAACCATTAAAGGTAGCACAAATCTGGAACAATATGTGGCTTCGTGCTATGGAAGTTTGGTGTTTTTTATTAATAATTATTATTATTATTTTAAATTTATATTTTGTTTTAAATAATAATATTTTAATTTATTTATTTTAATTTTGTTTTAAATAATTTGATTGTTATATTAGTATTAATGTCATACTGGATTGTGAAATGTTTACAATAAAGTAATTTGTTATTATTTATACAATTGTTGACATCAAATTGGTGTATGAATAAATGAATGAGATTTAATGTTTATGAGACTAAAATCAATCTATTGGATGTAACAGTTGTGGTGAAAATTCCATGTAATAAGAGATATATATATATATATAACCATGGTAGATGGGACACTTATTCGAAGCTAAATGTTGGAAAAAACATCCTAGTGGGCATTCATTTGGTTTAGTATGACTAAGGAAATTGGCGAAGGCAAAGGCTCTGGAAAGACAAAATGACATTTTTGGCACATTTATTTATGAAAATAATGGAAAATGAAGAAAATAGAGGCCTAATTGACAAAAAGGCTTCTAAGGATCAATTGGTGCCTTTTGTCAGTTCAGTTTTGGAGCTTTTTCTTTATTCTCTCTCTCTCTCACATTCTTGGAAACTTAGAATTTTCTTGGAGCACTTGACATTGGCACAAGAAAGGCAAAAGAAGACAAGATGAAGGAAGGAACAAGCAAGGGAGAGCAGGATCAAGCAGCTACAATATGATTATTTGCATGTGTGATTTCCTTGCTAGATTTGGCATGCATGGTATTGCATGTGGTTCTTTTCTGTCATGGCATGGGTTTTTCCAAGTGTGACAGTGTTTTCAGCCTAGCCTTTCCATTTCCGGATAGCCTTGATGAGATGGGTTCTCATACTTCGGTTGAGTTGGATTGCCGGATGGATTCGAAGCTGAGTGAGGTGGATCTCTGAAATGAAAAACACATGGCCTAGTGGTCCCTGAACCAGACTATGGATCACGGTAAATCCACTAGCCTAGTAACCCCTGAGCCAGACTGTGGGTTGTGGTAAATTTAGGATTGTGTGCCTTGATGGGCCCAGGAATCCTTCTTGGTGAATGACAGGATATACGGTAAATCCAAGAGGTAGATTGCTCTCCATTGGGCCTAGTAGTCCAGGATGGGATGTATGGTAAAGCCAAGAGAGTGGGTCTCGGTGTAGGTCCTAATGATCCCTAGATTAGACTGTGGATTATGGTAAAGCCTTAGAGACTAAGAAGCACTAAAATTCCTCACGATGTAGGTGGAGAACTCGGGTAGCATCCATGCATGTTTGGTTATTTTTGGTTGGTTATGAGTCCCACATTCATGCTTAAAAGATAGCACAATGGGTGATTGGCTGAAGAGAGTTTTGGCTCAACCAATCTATGGTCGGGTGGAACGTGGTAGTCCCATCCCCGATTGGTTTCTACATTCATTAATGAGAAATTCATTCCCTTGGTTTTTTCATATGTGAATGTCTTAGTTTATATGTGGATTCTATGGCTGATGTATTCATGGTATTTCTGCTATTATGTTATTACCTATGAGCATGTATTCTGACAGTGATGATGTACGACTCTCCTCAATGTTTCTATTTGTAAATGAATAAACAATGTATCTATGACCTAATAGATGACAATGCGGCAAATGATATAAGGGAACAATGCTTCTTAGCGATTCTCAGATAAGTATGAGACCCCTATGCTTAAATTTGTTATTTACACCTATAGATTGCATTAATGCCAAGTGTTTGACAGAATCCCAGTCCTGGTTGGGGATGGTTAGGCCTAGTCCTGGATTTAGTTTTTGGTTTATTAGTCTTGTCATCATGTGTTTAATGGATTTCGGAAGTTACAGCAAGTTTTGGGCAATGGCCGAAATTATGGGCTTGAAAAGTGCCTTGAATCCCGCGGACTCTGGCATAGGTCAGCTGGAAATAGTCCCTGGACGCAGGCATGTAGGGTTGTGGGAGCGTCGAGAGCTCACTAGACGCTGGCATGCCCATAGCATGGGAGCGTCTGGAGGTTTAGTAACTTAAAAACTCAGTGGGACCCTAGGGCATGATACCTGTGTGGGAGTGTTTTTGTTGATGTGGGAGGTATGTTTGATGTGTTTCCATCGATTCCACTTCCTTAAGGTCACCTAGGATGTTGAATCATATCATAGTATCCTATCGTCACATGTTTACCCTGGTTGGCCGGTTACTTGGGTAGATGTGGGAGGAGGGTGTTATAAAGTGGTATCAGAGCATGGTTCACCCCTTGGACTGGATGGGTGGTGTGTTGGTCATGCATTCATGTCGTTTGCACATGTGTTTTCATCCTTGTGGTCTATGTGCTTGTTGCACATGCATGGTGTCGATTATGGTTGTAGTGATGTCGCCATGTGAAAGAGGATGTTGTTGATGGGAAGTGTGTCATCATGAGTGTATGATTGGTTACATGTTGTTATATGTTGCTTACATGTATCGTTCTTGTATGCTTGGTTAGATTTTGCTACTCGTTGTTACAAGTATTGTTTGTTTATGCTTGATTATATGTGTTTATGCATGTGCGTTGTCCATGTTTATGCTTGTGTGTTGTCCGTGTGTATGTTGGTGTATCGTCTATGTTTATGATTGTGTATTGTCCACATACACTGGTATGGTTGATGTCGTCATGCATGAGGTCATAGTATGTGTAGTGACATGGTCATGCAAGGATGACTGGACTCTAGCTAGAATGATGTTATGTGTTGGCACACTTAGTTGTTATATGTTGTTATGATTATGTTTATACATGTATCACACTGATTTGGATGATCTTGCAGATGAGATATCCTCCCCAAATTATACTAAGTTACACTGGTTTATTATGATTTGGTTTAGCTGACATATTATGCCTTGTAGGAGAAAGATAAAAATGAATAGAAAGAAGGTAGACTACAAGGATTCTCCCTATGAATTAGATGAGCAGCGTGGTGGGCACTCCTCTGATTTGGTAGACACATTGAGAAGCTTGAAGGAAGAAATAAGGAGTTGTAAGGCAGATGATGACAAGATCATATAGGCACAAGAGAAACAAGGAGAGGTTATTGCAACACTTCTTCAGAGTTTGTCAGAATTGTAGCGGAAAGGGCCACTTTGGATCAACCATGGGCGGGAGGACAAAACTAATGGGGCATATGGCAGCAGGTCTCCTGGTAGACACATGTCGGATAAAGCTGACATGGTGAGAGATGGAACACTGTTGGACACTATGGATATGAGGGGTGATGAGTACATGTACTATTCTAGTTTTGGTTCGGATAGACATCATGATCGTCATCGTTATCATCCGTACAAGAGGAGTGATAGGGGATACTTGCAAGATGAATTTAAGAAAGCAAAGCCACCTACTTTTGATGGAGAATTGAAAAAACCATAAGATGCAGAGGCTTGGATACTTGGGATGAACAAATTATTTGAGTTGCATGAGTACAAAAATAACATGAAGGCTAAGATCACTATCTTCAACATGAAAGGGAAAGCCACGGGTAAAGCAGACATTTGGTGGGAAGACGTGAAGCAGGTCAGAGACATCAGGACAGAGGACTTGAGTTGGCATGAGTTCAAGAGGCTTTTCAAGAAGAAATACTTGTCAGAAAGGTACTACGATAATAAGGCCAAAGAATTTTATGAGTTAAAGATGGGGTCAATGACAAATGAAGAGTACATGACCAAGTTTCTGGAACTATGGAGGTATGTATCATATCTTAAAGATGAGAAGGCTAAAGTTCAATGATTTTTCAGTGGTTTTCCATTAGCACTTAGAGATCGGATTGAGTATGATGAGCCTTGGTCACTTGATGAAGTTATTGGGAAATTGAAGCATTGCTATGAACAATCAAAGCGTAATAATGAATCTAAGCAAGGATGGAAAGGGAAGGATAAGGAAAATGGTAAAGGTAAATCGTAGCCTAAGAGAGCAAGGCCTCAAAATGTAGAGGAGAATGAAAATGTGGCACCTCAAAAGAAGTTTAATGCGGCTAGATAGGGACACGGATCACAACAACAACATAGAGGTAATGGTATAGGATGGTTGGAGTGTTGGACATGCAGTGAGGAACACCTTAGGAGAGATTGTCCGCATAATTAGGGTGGTAGGCCTAAGATATGTAGTGCACAGGAGGCACAGACTGTTGGGGATATTGGGAAGAGCATTCCTCGTATTTATGCATCCGTGGACAACAGACAGGCAGAGCACCATGCATCTATCATTGATATGGATGACAAGCTTTGTGATCAAGTTATTTCTATTTTGATTGACCCTGGATCTAATTATAGCTATGTTAGTCCTAACTTGGTGGATAAGTGTGGTTTGAGTAAGGAATTGCATGCAAAATCTTGGTTAGTGCAATTGGCTACAAGTACAAAGAAAAGAGTTCACCATTGGGTAAGATGTTGTGCATTTGAGTTGAGTGGCATGCCTACAACAATGCACTTGAACATATTGTCATGGGGTCATACAATATGCTATTTGGTATGGATTAGCTATACCATCACAAGACCAAGGTGGATTGTTACGACAAAGCTATTGAGTTCTTGGATGACAACGGGGAACCAAGAGTTTTACAGGAGAAGAAGAAAGCCACATCAGTTAGGATGGTGACAACTATGCAGGCCAAGCGCAGTCACATGAAAGGGTGTGTGCTATTTGCAGTTCATAACTCTAATGGAAAGGGTAAGGAAGTTGAAGATGCAGATGTTTTGAGCAGGTACCCAGTTTTACAGCAGTTTCAGGATGTATTTCCTGAGGATCTCTCAGGGTTGCCACTTCATAGGTAGGTAGACTTTTCTATTGAGTTGGTACCCGAGGCAACTCCAGCATCAAAAACACCTTACAGGATGAGTGCACCTGAGTTGGTAGAATTAAATTTGCAGTTGAAAGAGATGCTTGAAAAGAGATACATTAAGGAAAGTGTATCACCATGGGGCACACCAGTGTTGTTTATGAAGAAGAAGGATGGTACTCTCAGATTGTGCATTGATTACAGGCAATTGAACAAAGTGACCATTAAGAAAGGGTATGTGTTACCGAGGATTGATGATTTTTTTGATCAACTGAAGGGAGCAACAATGTTCTCTAAGATCGACTTGAGGTCAATATACCACCAGGTATGCATCAACGAAGAAGACATCTACAAGACCGCATTCAGGACCAGGTCTTGGCATTACGAGTTTGTTGTAGTTCCATTCGGTTTGACTAATGCCCCAACTACATTTATGTGTTTGATGAACAATGTGTTGCATCCTTATTTGGACAAGTTTGTTATTGTGTTCATTGATGACAGATTGATGTATTCTAAAAATGAGGAAGAGCATGCTGAGCATTTGGAAACGGTGTTCAGATTGTTTTGAGAGCATCAGTTGTATGCTAAGCTCAACAAATACAGTTTCTTCCAGACTAAGGTACATTACTTGGGACATGTTGTCTCCAAGGAGGGCATTGCAGTAGATCCAGAAAAGATAAGGGTCATCATGGAGTGCATAGCCCCCTAGAAATGTAGATGAGGTGAGATCATAATGGGGTTGGCAGGTTATTACTGGAGGTTCATTAGGAACTTCTCACATATTTCTTATCTTATTACATCATTGCAGAGGAAAGGTAAGAAGTTTGACTGGACAGAGGAGTGTAGGGCCAGTTTTAAGCAACTTAAGCAGTTGTTGACACATGCTTAAGTGTTAAAGATTGCAGATTCAGACAAGGAGTTTGTAGTATGCACAAATGCTTTCAAGATAGGACTTCATGGGGTCCTTATGTGGGATGGACATGTGGTATGCTATGAGTCACGAAAACTAAACGAGCACGAGCAGAACTACTCGACACATGATCTTGAGTTAGCAAAGATCATACATGCATTGAAGATGTGGAGGCACTATCTTCTTGGCAGGAGGTTTGTACTGATGAGTGATCACATTAGGTTGAGGTACTTGTTTGACCAACCAAATTTGAACTCTGGGCAAGCTAGATGGTTGGCCACGATGAATGATTTTGACTTCGAGATCAGGTACATCAAAGGAAAGGGGAACATAGTCACATATGCTCTTAGCATGCGGGTATAGGTAAATTACATGGCATCTATGAGCTCCTATGGGACAAATTTACAAGATAGGATTTTGCAGACAGGTCGGTATGATGACAGGTATATGGAGATTGTGCACAGGTTGTAGTAGAGTACATGTATAGGTGCCGCTGTACAGGATTTGGACTACCGTCTCACATTAGACGGATTGGTTAGATTTAGAGACAAGATATATGTGTCAGGCAACAATGAGTTCAAGAAGGTGATCTTGAGGGAGTTTCATGCGAAACCATATTTGGGCCACCTAGGATTACAGAAGACATTAACTGCAGTGAAGAGGTTCTATTACTGAATGAATATAAAGAAGGATGTGGTTGAGTTTGTAGCTAGGTGTTTGGACTGTCAAATGGTCAAGGCAAAGTGTAAGCATCCAAGTGGACTACTACAACCGATTACAATTCCAGAGTGGAAATGAGGGTCATTTCGATGGACTTTATCACATGATTGTCGAGGACAGTGAGACATCATGATTCCATCATGGTTGTTGTGGAAAGGTTGACAAATGTTGCACACTTCATTCCAGTGAAGTATGCATTCGTAGCTAGTGATGTAGCACATGTATTCATTTGAGATGTGGTCAAATTGCATGGAGTTCCAAAGAATATTGTGTGAGGTAGGGATGTAAAGTTCACTTCAAAATTTTCGAAGGAGTTGTTTGCAGGTTTGGGCACAAAGTTGGCTTTTAGCACAACTTATCATCCGCAGACAGATGGACAGACAAAGAGGGTCAACCGAATATTGGAGGACATGTTGAGGATGTACGTGATGCATCAACAGTGAAAGTGGGAGGAATATCTTCCACTGGTAGAGTTCGCTTACAATAATGGGTATCATGAATGTTTGAAGATGAGTTTATTTGAGGCATTGTATGGGTGAAGTTACAATACTCCCATCAGTTAGAGTGATCCGGTTAACAGGGTGTTGACTAGACCAAACATGTTGGCTAAAATAGAACTTGAAATGCAAGTAATCAAGAAGAATTTGAAAGCAACACAAGATAGGTAGAAGAGCTATGCAGATCGGAATAGGTTGTTCAAGGAGTTCCAGGTTGCAGAACATGTGTATTTACACATAAAACCGAAGAAGAGATCCTTACGGATTGGATCATGTGCCAAGTTGGCACCACGATTTTATGGACCTTTCAGGATTATTGAGAGGATATGACTAGTAGCCTATCGACTTGCATTGTCGTCCACAGTGAAAGTCCATGATGTTTTTCATATATCGTTGCTTAAGAAGTATGTTAAAGATGTTGATCATGTGATTGACTAGTCTGTATTACAGGTGGAGCCAAATGGAGAATTCCAGTTGGAGCCTTAGTGTATATTGCAGAAAAAAAGGTGCTCATGCTCCGGAACCAAGCAATCGAGCAAGTTAAAGTGCAGTGGAAGCATTTTGGGTCCGATGAAGCTACATGGGAGATGACGGATTAGATGCGGGCTATGTATCCTTCAATGTTTTCCCGTTGAGGCAAAGCAGTTTGGGTATGATTTTTGGTATATGTTTTGGCATATGTTATGGTGTGATGTTTTGACATATGTATAGGGATGTAAATACCACCATGAGCTATGTTATAAAGCTCTAATAAGCGGTATGGGTGTCATGTCATTATAGTTGTCATTTTGTTATGTTGGTTTGCTTTCAGCAGGGTGATCATTGTAAATACTGCATTGAGCTATGTTATAAAACTCCATGAACTATATGTTTTCTTTCCAGCGGTTTTGCCAGGGTAAATGTAAAGTTGAACACTGAGGACGGTGTCCCCCAAGGGAGAGGGTTCTGTAATAGCCCTGGTGAAAATTTTATGTAATAAAAGTTAAATATATATATATATATATATATATATATATATATATATAAAACCATGGTTGATGGGACACTTATTCCAAGCTGAATGTCAGGTAAAACATCCTAGTGGATGTTCATTTGGTTTAGTATGATTAAGGTAATTGGAAAAGGCAAAGACTTTGGAAAGACAAAATGACATTTTTGGCGCATTTATTTATGAAAATAATGGAAATTAGGAGAAAAGGGAGGTGAAAGGTCATAGATTGCATGTGAGGAGGAAAATGAAGGAAAATAATGGAAAATGAAGAAAATAGAGGCCTAATTGATAAAAAGGCTTCTGAGGATCAGTGGGTATGTTTAATCACTTCAGTTTTGGAGCTCTCTCATTATTCTCTCTCTCTCTTACTCTTGGACACTTAGAGTTTTCTTGGAGCACTTGCCATTGGAGCAAGAAAGGCAAAAGAAGGCAAAAAGAAGGAAGGAGTAAGCAAGGGAGAGTAGGATCAAGCAGCTACAACATGATTCTTTATAGGTATTGATTTACATGTGTGATTTCCTTGCTAGATTTGGCATGCATGGTATTGCTTGTGGTTCTTTTTTGTCATGGCATGGGTTTTGCCATGTGCGACGGTGTTTTCAGCCTAGCCTAGCCATTTCCGGATAGCCTTGATGAGATGGGTTCTCATACTTCGGTTGAGCTAGATTGTCGGATGGATTCGTAGCTGAGTGAGGTGGATCTCCGAAATGACAAACACATGGCCTAGTGGTCCCTGAACCAGACGGTGGATCACGGTAAATTCACTGGCCTAGTAACCCCTGAGCCGGAATGTGGGTTGTGATAAAGCCATGATTGTGTGCCTCAGTGGGCCTAGGAATCCTTGCCAATGAATGGCGGGATATACAGTAAAGCCAAGAGGTGGATTGCTCTCCATTGGGCCTAGTAGTCCCACAATGGGATTTATGGTAAAGCCTAGAGAGTGGGTCTCAGTGTAGGGCCTAGTGATCCCTGGATCAGACAGTGGATTACGATAAGGCCTGAGAGACTAGGAGGCATTAAAATTCTTTATGGTGTAGGTGGAGAAATCCGGTAGCATCCATGCTCTTTTGGTTATTTTTGGTTGGTTATGAGTCCCACATTCATGCTTGGAATATGGCACAAGGGTGATTGGATGAAGAGAGATTTGGCTCAACCAATCTATGGTTGGGTGGAACAAGGTAGTCCCATCCCCGGTTGATTTCTACATTCATTAATGAGAAAATCATTCCCTTGGGTTTTCATGTGTGAATGTACTGGTTTATATGTGGATTCTATGGTTGATGCATTCATGGTATTTTTGTTATTATGTTGTTGGTTATGAGCGTGTATTCTGACAATGATGATGTATGGCTCTCCTCGTGTTTCTATTTGTAAACGAATAAACAATGTATCTATGACATAATAGATGATAATGCAGTAAATGATATAAGGGAACAATTCTTCTTAGTGATTCTCAGATAAGTATGAGACCCCATGCTTAAATTTGTTGTTTACACCTGTAGATTGCATTAATGCCAAGTGTTTGAAAGAATGTCAGTCCTAGTTGGGGATGGTCAAGCCTAGTCCTGGAGTTAGTTTTTGGTTTATTAGTCTTGTCATCATGTGCTTAATGGATCCTGGAAGTTACAGTAAGTTTTGGGCAATGGTCGAAATTCTGGGCTTGAAAAGTGCCTTGAATCCCGTGGACTTTGGCACAGGTTTGCTGGAAATAGTCCCTAGATGCAGGCATGCAGGCTTGTGGGAGCGTCCAAAGCTCTCTAGATGCTGGCATGCCCATAACATGGGAGTGTCTAGAGGTTTAATAGCTTAAAAACTTAATGGGATCCAGGGGCATGATACCCTGGCTCCTGGGAGTGTTGTTGTTGATGTGGGAGGTATGTTTGACGTGTTTCCATCGATTCCACTTCCTTAAGGTCACCTAGTAGGTTGAATCACATCATAGTATCCTCTCGTCACATGTTTACCCTAGTTGGCTGGTTACTTGGGTAGATGTGGGAGGAGGGTGTTACATCAGATCACCGACCTCTATGTTTTTTTCTTTTCATAATTCAATCTTTTTCTTATTCAAATTGATGGTGAGTTGATCCATCATTCAAATAGTGAAAAAACAATGCTAAGAAGCAGTTGCTCACATATTGCCATAACTATCCTTGATGTCCTTGAAAACGTCACATTCCAAAATGAAATGTTTTTATGTTCAAACATTTCTTGACTACTCACATCAGACATTTTGATTATCGACATTTTTGAACCAGTAAGTGTGGCTCATCATCAACAAGTGCATAAAATACACCCCTGTTCTTCCCAAGCTTGTTTAGGTCTTTTCCATTGTCCTATTTCACACGAAGTTTATGTGAATTTGTTCTTAATTGAACAATAATAGTCTTTGCTCTCCATGGAATGTTAACTCCAATGTACTATTTTTGTTGGAGATCACTAGTAAGGTTGACTTCCTCAACATAATACTTCTTCTTTCTACCCAACTCTTTTCCTCATATACGCTTGTGGAACTTCTCCATAACAAAATTCATTAACTCCTTGCTATTTGTGGGACAAACATTGATTTAAATATTTCATTTATGCATCTATTCGTTATTTTGTTTCATCCATGTTTTCTTTCTTTTACTTATGTTTTCATTGAAGACAATTTTATGCCATCTACTTACTTCCATTTGCTCAATTCCTTTCAGATATATTATGAGACACACCATAACAATTGCTTCGATGGAAGCTGCCTGTGTTTCACTCAACGTTATCTCATAAGGAACCAAACTTTTTTATTTTGAACTTGTTCAAGATCAAGCACTTTGGATTCTCTCAATTTGTTTCCATTTTGAAATGGGAGTGTTGCTAGCTCACAATCACACCCATAAAGCATCATTGGACGAACTAGGAGCCCAAAAAGCACTTTAGTCATTTTCCAATTCCATAGCTCAACCTCTCTACATCTATTTTGAAGAGCATATAATGATTTCCACCCTTCTAAATTTTTTTCTTTCCACAATCCTGAGGTACATGTACTCATTTACTTCTTTGCGAGTATTGCCTTTAGAGAAGAACACATGTTGGCTCTACTTCCTTCTATTAGAGAAAATCACCATTTTGGTTTTGCTGGTATTGACTTACATCCCCACTGCTCTACAAAAATGCTCAAGGGCATATAGGTGCATCTGCAATCGATGAGTTGATTTAACAATCAACACAAGTTCATTGGCATATAAAATAAGCCTTATCACAAACTCCCCCAGACAAACACCATTCCCACCTTACAGATTTAGCCATTCTTCCAGTTTCTCAATATGTAAACTGAAAAGAGTAGGGGATAGAGGGCAACCTTGCTTAACTCCAATGTCACTTCAAAATATTTTTGAAATGCTTGTTGAAGTTCTATTTTGACTTTCACCTCTTCATGTAGCATATGGACAACGACCCTATAATGCAAAGGAATTTCAAGTTCTTCAATTCTACAACTTATCTCTAGGGACCGTGTTAAATGCGTTTTTTTTTAAGTCAACAAAGCAACATAATACTTATGCTTTGCCCCCCAAACCTTTTCAATAATGTGTCTCAACATGATACCATGGTCCATCGTAGAATGTTTTGGCCTAAAATCAGGCTTCTTTATATACAATTAAATAATGTGTTGATAATGACCTCCATACAAGGATTTGAGTGCTATAATTTACATATGTGTACATACTGTACCCCCTTTAGGCTTGAACTTGTTACTTCATATGACGAAACACATGTTCTTAACCATTAGACTCAATTATAAGAAGAAGCCTAGCCCCATCTTAAGTCATGATCTACCAAGCAACAATAGGGTTCAAATATCTTTTCACTTTAAAAGAGGTTTCTACAAAAAGAGATTTGATCCCTCTTTGCACTTAATAGATCCGAGTTAAGATGGATCTAAGTTGATAGACTATATATATTTCTTTCTTCTTACATAAAAATACCATTGACAAAATCATAAGTTGTGAAACACTGGAACCAAAAAGGCCAATGTTAAATTGATTATTTTTACTTCAATGTTAGTTTAATTGTTAAATTTATTATTTTACTTTAATTTTCATATTATTTGATTAAGTCCAAAAAAATTTATATAACATAAACATTACAACATCTCTTCCATAACAAATCTCTCAATTTAAAATTAATTAATTTCATAATAATATAAATATTAATTTTTTTTAATTAACTTGATTATTTAAGTTTAAACTTTAATCAATTGCCCACATTGTAAAATTTCATAACACTAATATTTAAAAATAAATATTGATAAAATATAAATGTATTTTTTATTATTGATAAAATATAATTATATTAATTATTATAAAAATAAAAAATATAAGATTTAAGATTACTTTTAATCCGCTCACCATCCAATACTTTGCCTCCTTCCAAAAAAAAAATGATTTCAAATAATGTGATTTTGATTTTCTTTAAGAAATTATGAAAAATCAATTCACATTATCGCCAATCACACTGTGAGTTACTTTAAAAAGGTAGATATAAGAGATGTATCAAACGCATATGCCATTGTGACTTTACTAAAAAAATCACATTCCGTTCAAGCAAACGCATCATCATAAATCATTCAAATAATTTCATATTCAAAAACTGAAGTGCAGTGGAAGTCGAAGGCCCACGGAGGATTGCTCTCGCGGTTGCGGTTGCGGTTGCGGGTCCAATCCAATGGGGGATGCTCCCATTCTGCGGCGTTCCTGCAGAAGGGCGGGCATCGTTGTGGATGTGGATGTAGACGAAGGTGGTGTTGCCGCGCAAATCCACCAGAGGAGAGCTCATGCTGCTTGCACACCGGTATCCGTCAAGGGGAAGTTGATCAAGAGTCCTAAACCGCAGAGTTACAAAGCTCTAGTAAAATCCAAGGAGATTCAGACTGACAGTGTTGCAGATATAGAAGATTGTTTGAGTGGGGTCACAGATTTTAGAGACGAAGAGGCCTCCGCTATCTCAAAATGCCTCATTCAGTGGTACAATGGAAACCATCGCGTTTTGCCTTGGAGGTCCAACCAAGGTGGCGAGGAGGGGGATGAACAGAGCAGGGCATATGCCGTGTGGGTATCGGAGGTAATGCTTCAGCAAACAAGGGTGGCTACTGTTGTCAGCTATTACAATCGCTGGATGGACAGATGGCCCAATCTTCATCATCTTGCCCAGGCTTCTCAAGAGGTCCTTCCTCATCTTTTTCATGACTACCAACTTCCCCCCATTTTTTAAGTTTTAGAATCATTTAAATGCATGTTTGTATTGAACGGAGGCCCCTTTTGTTTTGAGATTGTAAATTTGATGGAGAACTCTGCTAGAACTATAGGTGTGATTTTCACATGTGGCCACAGCACAGCCATGTGTATCATTATATCATGGCTAAGGCTCATTTATTAGAATATTTGGGAATCGTTAAAGTTGACCTAGTCAAACTTGTACACGTGAACTTATCAACTCTTCTTGAAGCTCATTAGCACCCCCTGAGTTACTGTCTTACTTGAGTTGTGTATGAATATGCCACAACTTTTATTTGTAAATCACTGAATAGATCCTAGCCTTAGATATATTAAACACAGGTAAAAAAATAAAATGTAAGATGTACTTAAAAATTGAAGGTTCAGATGGTTCTACGTTATGGGATATCATGTTTTTTTTTTATTCTTTTCTATGATTGCGATAGTGTTTTATTAAAATGACTTTATTTTACACATCTAATCGATATTTTGTTCTAGAGTACACTTTGCTTTGCAATTAAAATAGGTTGATTTAATTTTTTAATTTTTGATAGTTTATTTTATTTTTTTCACCAACCAATACCATGTTCTTATGTTCTGTTACACAACTCATCCATACTAGGCTGTAGAATACATCTCACTCTGCTTTGTGCATTCATCTTTTGATCCTTTCGATATCTCTTATAAAGTGTTTTATGCTTAGGGACAGCTACATCTCTGGCATTTTCTTATGCTTAATATTTCTTTTCTTTTAATATGCACTTGTTCATCTCTGGTGTAGTGCGCTTGTGCTTGGGAATTTTTTTCTCTTTCTAGCATACTGGGGTTATCTCTTTCCATTGTAGTCATGACTAGGTTTTAAAAAACTAGGTTTTGTCTTTTGATTACATTCAATTCTCACTTGTGAATTTCAACATGGTATTTGAGCCGATGTGTCATGTATCTAGATTCTAGATGCCTCCGTTGGCCATCAGGGCATTCGATGCTAAATTCTTTCTTTCATTAACCAACTGTTAGGTTGTTAAGGAAAAATAAAATTCAAACTTTTATTTTGCAGGTGTAAAGCAAACATGAACTCTAGCAACATTATAAACAAATTCATATGCACAAATGATTAATAGTGGAAATAACATGCATATTTTGAATTCACTCTTTACCCATTATTAAAATAGAATTTAAACATAAACATTCCATACAAAATTGATTGTGGATATTTATTCTCTTCCAACTGAAGTCCACGAAACCGATTGTTGAGGAGTGATTCACTGCCCAACTTAGGAATAAAATATGGAAGGAAGCTTTTAGAAGACTACAATCTCACATAGGCAAACCCATTTCTCGATTTTGAAGCCAATTTTCTAATTACTGAGCACTCTTGGCTCTCATTCAAGCCATCAATCAACCTTGCCACTCTCTTCCCTTTCATAGCATAGGGAAGATCTTTTCTTTCTCTACTTCACAGTCCTTCATGGATTTTCTTCCTTCCCAATGCATTCAAAAAGAATCCAAGACTATTGGTTTCCTACTTTGAATGACCTAGAAGATATAACTTGGCCTATGCAGTGAATGGGAAACAATAATAGGGTTGTAGATTTGTGGTACTTGCTTTAGTAGTTAGGGAAACTCTAACCATGGTTTTATTGTAGAAACCTTCCTATTTCTCTTTGAATTCTCAACAGTGAATCCTGCATTTTTATAAGTTTTTACTAGTTATAATTCCATGGGGTTCTCTCACCAATTATAGGGATTGTTACCCACCACCAGTGGGTGACTCCATAGGAGAAAATTTTCTCCTAGATTTGTCTTCAGCCAGCAACCCCTGACAACCACCAATGTAGTTGATATTTTGCCAGATGTCTGCTCCCTGAGCCAGTCGTATATCCCCTGCCCATCTGTCGAGATAATATGCTTGAAGGTGGGCCATCCAATCCTAAAGGTATGATTTTTCATTATGTAACTGGGTGCTTATGCTTGCTTTTCTTGGGCACAATTGGGTATGGATTATTGGGTGGCTAGGAAGGAGGAAGGGTTTTGACTGTAGACTTGTTCCCTTTACCTTAACTGAGGGGTTAATCCTAAACCCTAGTCTCGTGGGATCTCCGCTACTGGCTTACAACTTTAGGATCGACACTACTTTGAAAACCTCGATTTTGGTAGCACGGTCCTGTTTTCCCGTTCCACATTTTTCACTACCCTCCACATATTACATGCCCTATTTCATCATCCTCCCTCTTTGGCTCCACAAGGCTTTGGTACTCCCCCTCCCCTTGTCCACATGTCTGGGTCGGGCTTGGAACGATGCCCAGGAGGTTGATGCAGCGAAAAAAGAAGAATATTATAAGCATAATATCGCCACATACAAAAGGAAATGTACCACAAAATGAAAAATATGGTTGGGACAATAAAATTTAGCACATGGGCAAAAGCCAAACATGAGCTCTACCCCTTATCATTATGGCCATCACCCTAGTTCCTCAGACCCTTATGAGTGCCCCCTGCATCATTAAGGAACCCATGTATGCCCCAACCTCTGGTGGGCAATGAACTACCCCACCTTAAGGGGGTAGTCATTGCTATATCATACACATCATGCTCTCATCCCCCGAAGCCCTGAGCAGTAAAATAAAGAAAAATCAATTAAAGGCAAAGGGAAAATGAAGAAGGGTGGAAAAACAAACGCTGAGATAACACATGTACCGCGATTGATTCCTCCTACATTCATACACCCAAGTATGTGGACATCCCTCATCATTACCACCCTTGAGCCTGTTACCACTCAAACCAGCAGGGGACCTTAAAGGAGTTCCTAAGAGGGCAACTGCTAGGTTAAGGGAAACGATGGGGGCTTAATCCATTGTCACCACATCTAAGTCTCCCTGCACTTTATGGACTTTCACCGATAGGAGGAGTTCCGGTAGTGTAGGGATCACTTGTAAAGTATATGTCAATGGATAGGTGGAAAGTGACCCTAGAAACTGTTTCCCATGGATGTAGCGAAGAATGGAACTTGCTTGCTCTTTAAGAAAGGGACTTGATCTTCCAAGGGTAAGGGGTGAGGATTGGAGGGTTGAGGGAGAAGGAATAGACTTATGGACGAGGTTCTCAATTCCTATAATACTTGGGAAACTTGGATTACCAAATGGTCCTTGACAAATAATTTTTATTGAGAAGTGGGACCACACAGGCCAAGTGGACCCAGCCCAGGTTCGGTGATGGAATGCAGTGACCAATGATGTTCCTATCCTGGACAAGGTGAAGGGAAAGGACCAAACAAGAATATTTACTTCAAAAGGTTGACTTTATCCTGTGAAGGTCTAACCTTGGGGATGTCTAGGAAAAATTCGATCCTAGAGCTAGGGCTTGGGATTCTCGGAGATTCCACCATTAGAATTGCCTCAAATTTGGAGGAGAGGGAGGGGAACCACCAACACAGTATCCTATAGGAGATCGAAGTTTTTCCTTGGGTCAATTCCCGGGAAATTGATGCCCTAGGTGACCTTTGAGGTCTAGACCTGGGGAAAAGTGATAAAAGGTGAAAAGCATTAAGGGAAAAACCATCCTTTTTAGGGATCAATGCCTAATTCACCTGGGGATATGGAGTCAAGGATGATGATGAGTACTAACTTGGTTTCTTGATCAAGGTGGCTTAGAAAGTCAACTTCATCCAATGTTGAGAGAAAGAAAAGAAAAGCGACCTTCAAGCATTTATACTTCAAAGCAAACAATGCAACCTTATCGAGACAAATAATCTCTAGGACATTTCATTTATATAACATTGCCCCATACAATAACTTAGCTAAAACATGCTCAATTCCACATTTCAATCATGTAATGTCTAGCCCTAGGTTTAGCAGTATGCAACGACAAGAATAATAACATCAAAATTTACTTACAACATTATAGAGCATATCCAACCAACATTTTGTTTACAAGACAAAGCTCCAAGACAATATAAATAGCACAAATCCATACGTCAAAATTCATCCATCTCCAAAAATATCCTCCAAGGAAAAAATGCGAAGTTCTCTATGATTAGAGAGATCCCAAGTCAAGTGATGATACAAATGAGTGTATCTAACATCAATATATAGCCTCCTAAGGAGTTCGAATTAGCCTATGGGCCTACATTAGCCCCTAATGATAAAATAATGTGCAAATAAAACCCCTATTGGTGACAAGCCCACCAAACTAGCTCACAAATGTAAAAATAAGACCCACAAGGGGCCAAATAACAATATGTGCATGTTGTAGGGCCCTCCAAAGGCTCAATAATATCCTGAAGTGCCATATTGAGGAATAAATTCCTCGGAATATGATGGACAAGGGGGTGGCCCCTTGTTCTCCAAGTAGTTAGCCATGTGGTGCTTCTAGTGGGTATGAGGGCACATAGATGACCCCATGGGTCTCCATATGAATCAGAGATCCTTTGCAAGGGTCCAAGTGGTGTAATGAATGCTGCCATGATATCGTACAAGTCCTGGGACACCTGTTAAGAGTGCGGGGCTCCTATGGGGGCCTGTTGGGCATAATGTACCAAGCATATCACCATCATCCCAAAGTGGATCGCTAGTAATCTCTGAGCATCATGGAGTGCTGTCTACTGCCGTGGAGGCCAATGGATCTCTATGCACACCCTACATGTGCCAATGTAGAACTCTGGGGTTAGGATATCCCATATAGGGAGACCAAACCCAAATGGAAACCACCTCTAATGCTGCATAAGATCCAATGCGTCCCCTAGGCTTCCAGTACAACCAATCATTAAAATAATCGGGTAAAAGAGCTTACAAATCATGAATAACAATGAGGGCACTTCATAATGGCATGCCCTCTGTAGTGGGCTTTAGCACGTGCTAGTGTCTCTAGGCTCCAAAGGGGGTTAGCCAAGTACCTTATTAGGTGGTTTCAACCCTTAAAGGGGATAGTATGTCCAAGGTAGATCCCTCTAATGGGGGTGGCAAGTGACAAATAAGTGAGGTGGAATAGGGAATGAGAGGGGCAACCCTGGGCCACATAGTGGGGCATAGGGGTAGCTAGATAAAGGGAAGCCCACACCTAGGTATGTAATGTATAGGAGGGAGCAGTTGTGGTACATGAGGTGCCCCGACCTTGATTTTTCCACCCTTCTTCGTATGCCTTTTGCCTTTTATGAATTTTCTTTAATTGACTGCTTTGGGCTCAAAGGACAAGAGCATGATGTGTATGATATAGTAGTGATTACCCCCTTTTAGGTGGGGCAGTTCATTGCCCTCCAGGGGTTGGGACAATCATGGGTTCCTGAATGATAGAGGAGGCTCATCTAGGGCCTATGGAACCAAGGTGATAGCCAATGATTGGGGTAGAGTTCATGTAATGGCTTTTGCCCACGTGATAATTATTTTTGTCCCAGCCATCTTTTGCATTTTGTGGTACAATTTCCTGTTAAATGTGGCCAATTATGCTTTTCACTTTTTTTTTTAATTGCTTCAACCTCCGGGGCATCATTCTAGGCCTGACCCAAGGTGGGGGCAAGAGGATAGGGAGGTTGGCCCTATGTGGACCCAAAATGGAAATGTGGACCTTGGTGGAAGAAAAGATGAATGGGGGTATAATGAGTGGAAAGGGAGTAATGTGTGCGGGTAAAGGAGTGGGACCACGCACCCAAAGTCGGGGTTTCCCAAGTAGTACCACCCTAGAACCAAATGGTCAATAAGGGAGATCCCATGGAACTAAGATCCAAGGGTAACAACCAAAAGAGATCAAGGGGATAATAGCACAAACTAAACCCACTCTTTCTGCCAAATCCCCCCATCAATCCATACCCAAAAGTCTCCATGATAAGTAAACCCAATACTTAATTACCAAATGACAAGACACACCTTTAGATTCGGGAGGCCCACCTTCAAACATACGATCAATACAGGTGGGTGAGGGACCACATGGCTGGCTCAGGTGGCAGAGAAATGGCACAACAAGTTAGTAGGAGGCATCAAGGGGCTGCCGGCTGAGGCTCATCATGGATATAAATTTCTCCTGGGGATATCACCCACAAAATGGTGGGTAACAGAGCCCATGGCATTTGGCCTTGAGACCCCTGTGTCCCCATCCACCTCATCATTATCCACATGACACCTTGTTGGAAACATTGGGGGGGGTGAATTAGTATTTCTTAGCAATTAGCACTTAATTAATCCTTTTCAGAGCATTAGTTAATCTTCAACAATATAACGATTATTCAGTAAAGCAGTAAACAATAATGCAAAAAGATAGAGGCAATAAACACAAGATTTTCAGGTGGAAACCCCCCTCCGGTTCAAAAACCATCGAATGCTTTTCTAATAAGTTATTTAATCTTCAAGCCAAACTGAAAAGAAAACCACAACTTTCTAGAACTCTAGAAAAACATTCTTCTCCAGCTCCCACTGGAAGGATGCCCCAACGCCCTAGTTTTATCAGCAGTCAGCTAAAAAGATGCCCCAACACCATAACGAGCCACAAGTCACCCTAGCACCTGTTGAAGAACGTAACTAGGTTCTGTCTTCATAATTGTATTTGAGTCATAATAAAATGTATTTATCAAAAGAAAGAAAAATAATTTTATTATTATTATTATTATTATGACTTATTAAAGCATGGGTTTCATGGTTGGGTCATCATGTTTTAGGTCAAAGCATTGTTGTGAACATCACGATTTTTTTGCTTCGCTGATTTAATCGTTGTTTTTTTTTTAATCGCGATTTTTTCGAAATAATCGCGATCCGATTGGTAATAAACGTGAGTGGCGGAAACAACGAGTTTTAAAGCCAATTTTTGGTTTTTGTTTGTCATTTTTTTCAGACAGTGGGCAAGTTTGAGAGTTGAGGAGGAGAGGAAGTCATATACAAAGGCAGAGGAGGACAAAAGCAAAAGATTTTAGAAAAAATGGAGGTTTTTTTTTGTGTTGTAAAAAATTTAATGTGTTGTATGTAAATTTTATTTTTACTTTTTTAACTTGCAATTCTTTTTGTGCCCTAGGTTCAACTTCAAACTTCATCTTACATTAAAACTCAAGAGTTCAACCAAGTTACAAACATGCCAAGGAAATTGGACTCTCTATGGGAATTTGATGAACCTGATGGAGGGTTTGACAGATCAAACTTGAGTTGCAAGTTGTGCGAGCATCATATGACAGGGGGGTATACAGATTGAAATATCACCTTGCAGAAATCCCTGGACATGAGGTAGGGCCTTGCACTAATACAAATCTAGAAATTATCCGAAGAGCCCTCGGATGATTGGAAGAAATAGAGCAAACCAAACTGTCCAAGTCAGCTTTGAAGAGTCAACTAGCAGAGAATAGAGTGTTAGGAGGTGAATATGAGAGTGGCACTGGTTCTACTTCAGCATCAGTATCTACAACCAACCCTGTAGCTGCCTCATCATATTTTGTTCCTAGAACCACGTCTGGTTCACAACCATCTATCTCTTCAATTATTAAAAAAAAGGAGAAAGAAGAAGCTGACAAGTTGTTGGGCAAGTTTCTTCTTTGGAGTGATATTCCTTTCAGCGTTGCAAGGAATAATCCATTTTTCCAGCCTGCTGCTGATGCTATTGCAATTGTTGGCCCAGGGTACAAAGTCCCTTCTTATGATGACTTTAGAGGCCGCATTCTTCAAAATGAAAAGGTTGACTGCACCAAGAGATTGGAGGAGTTTAGGGCATCATGGGCACACACAAGATGCACTGTGATGTCAGATGGTTGGACCGATCAAAAGGGTAGAAGCCTTATAAACTTCTTGGTTAATTGTCCCAAGGGGACAATGTTTATGAAATCTGTTGATGCATCTGCACATATCAAAGATGCAAAATTATTATGTGATTTGCTAGATGTGTTTATTTTGGAGGTGGGTCCAGAACATGTTGTCCAAGTCATAACGGACAATGCTGCAAATTATGTTGTTGCTGGCAAGATGCTTATGGAGAGGCATCCTACTTTATTTTGGACACCTTGTGCTGCACATTGCATTGATTTGATGTTGGAGGACATAGGAAAAATTCATTTTGTCAAAGATATTGTTGACTCATCAAAAAGCATTACAAAATTTATATATAATATTGCATCTGTGCTTCAATTGAGGAGAACATTCACCAACAAGAAGGAGTTGGTGCGCCCCGCCATTACACAATTTGCCACCAGTTTCATATCTCTTCAATCCCTCTTGAATCCTATGTGGGATGTGAAGAGAATGTTTCTTTCAGATCAGTGGCGTGCTTTGGTATTTAGCCGCAAACCAGAGGGAGAGGCCATATGCATATTAGTTTCATACCAGGAAAGCTTTTGGGCGGGAGTGCAGGAGGTGTGCAACATTACTGAACCTTTGGTAAAGGTTTTTCGATTAGTTGATGGTGACAAGCCTGCAATGGGCTACATGTATGAGGCCATGGACATGGCCAAAGAATTCATTCAGACCTACTATGATAATAAGGGAGATGAGAGGTTTTAGAAACAACTCCTCCTATGGGAAGTGAATGATGAACGATGGAACAACACATTCCATTGTCCCATTCATGCTGCAAGGATCTACCTGAACCCCACATTTGCTTACCCCTGTGGGTTCTTATTTGATGCTGAGGTCATGGATGGATTCTTCACTTGTGTTTGGAGGATAGTGCCATCTCCAGTAGAACGTGCAGAAATCTCCAAAGAAATGGAGATATACAGGTTGGCAAGTGGCACATTTAGCTTTGATATGGCTCTGGTTGATAGGTAGACTAAAATGCCAGGTATTTTTAAGTTTGTTTCAAATTTCATCGCCTTTTCAAGTTCATAACTTCATATTTTGCTTCAACTTTCAAATTTTATTTTTTTCTTATGTTTATCTTATTTGTAATTTTGTTGTAGATGCATGGTCCAGAAGCTATGATGCCATAGTACCCAATATGCGAAGGCTTGCCATTCGAATCCTTAGCCAAACATGTAGCTCCTCAGGATGAGAGCGCAACTAGAGTGTATTTGAAAAAATAAACACCAAGAAGCGCAATAGGTTAAAACTTAAAATATTCCAAATTTCCAATTAATTTTTTGAATTCATTATTATTATTATTTTTTATAATTATTATTTTATGACCCTTGTAGAGGTTGGAGTCCCAACAATTAATGGCATGGTCTACGTCTACTACAATCTTCGATTGTGGGTGAGACAACTTGAGAGGACACTTGATATGGAGGCCATCTCATTGGATGGGATTGACACCACTGCTGCATGGAGGGTTGAGGCCAAGAGGCCTCTCATGGAGTCTGCCGTTGATTGGTTAGAGCAGGAGGTAGTGGAGGGGGTAGAGGAGGAGTAGGAGGAGCAACAGGAGGAGGAAGTGACACCACCTACCCAAGATACCTCTGTCACCAATAGAGGACGTGGTATACCTCCTGTAGCTCCTAGTTCTTCAACTTCTAGAGCACAACAGAGTCCACTGCTATCTACATCTAGAGGGAAAGCTATTGCATTTTCTCACAAGAGGGGCAAAGGAAATCAATAGTATTAGTTATTTGGTTCATTTCATTGTATATGACATTATGACTCGCGATATGAGATACATTATTATATTTTTTGTTGATATTTTGAGGTTGAGTTGGGACTCAGGACTTACTATTGAGGACATGATTCACTGTTATGTGTGATGTAGCACTAGAAATGATATCACACGTCTTATATGTTAGTTCTTTTATCATATTTATGTATCAATGCATTTATTTTATGTTGTAGATGCTTTAGATATTAACAAAAATTGAAAAAAAAATGATTTTTGTATATGCTGATTTTTTTCCCGTTTTTTCCGATTTTTTTCCCTCGCCGATTTAATCCCGATCACGATGTTCGCAACATTGGGTCAAAGTCCTCATTGAGGACTTCTAGGATTTATATTGAGTCATTAGAGTCATTGTCTATTTAATGAGACCCTTCTTGGGCTTTTGAATCATGTAAAAATAATTATTTTCGAGTCAAATATGTAATTTGTCACCTCCACACCAAGTCGGCCCTTGTTCAAGTCGTCCTACATGAAGGTAATTCAAACTCCAAAAAAGGGTATATATACAGTGCAGTTCGATTCATTTGGAGACACACACTCACATATAAGTTCGATATCCAAGAAGAGGCAGTACAAAAGTGCGAAGTTGCAAGAAAAAGAAAAAGGATTGCAAGATTGAAGTTTCTAGGGCATCTTTCTCTCTCAAGCGTTTTCTGGGCTATTGATGCAAGGTCGAAGTGCTGCTTCTAGGTCGAAGTACTATTTCAAGGTCGAAGTACTGCTTAAAGGTCGAAGTATTGCTTCAAGGTTGAAGTACTGCTTCAAGGTCGAAGTGTTGCTTCAAGATCAAAGTGCTGCTTCTAAGTCGAAGTTCAGTTGTTGCTCGGTCGAAGTTGCTGCTGCCAGGTCGAAGTTGTTGATGCAAGGTCGAAGTTGTTGTTGGAAGGTTATCATCTGCAGAAGAAGGAAGGGCTAACTTGGTGATTGGAGGAAGTCTGTGTCTAGGTCAAGAAGTCTTGGATTATCTCGTGAAACTATTAAAGGAAGAATTGTTGACTAGGTTTCCCCCTAGATTGGGGTTTTGCACTGGCTATCCGCCTACATCTGGTGTCTTTGATCTTTGTGCTATGGTTTTGGTAATTGCTTAATGAACTAAGATAAAAGGAGAATACAAGAAAGTTAATAAGAACATAAGAATATCACAAGTAATTATCAAGATAAAGAAAATCTTCTTGCCTTTTTGATATCAGAGCTAACGTGAAGAGAGAAAAAGGCAACTTGAAGATCTATTGAAAGGTGAATAAGGAATCTCAAGAAGTTGAATAAGGGGTCATCAAAGGGGATCATATAAGAAAAGAAGCTTACTGTATTCAAGAACAATGTCTAACACAATAAAGGGAGATAACAAATTAGAAGGAGCATCCAATTACAGGGCATGGAAGAAGAGGATAGATCTCATCCTTGAAAAGAATAAAGTCCTGGATCTAGTCAAAGGAAAAGTAAAGAAGCCTATAGAGGAATCAAGTGATGTTGAAAAAGCTAAGTTTAGAGAGTTAGAAATATTGGCTATGAACCTAATGGTAGATGGTATAAAGGATAACCTTATCCCATACATTTCCAACATAGACTCCACTCAAGAGATGTATGAAGCCTTATCAAAATTGTTCACCATCAAGAATCTTGGTCAAGTTGCAAGTCTTAAGAATGAACTAAGGACCATGAAGATGACAAAGGATGATACTGTGGCTTCCTTCTTTGTAAGGATAGCTAGAATTAGAGATGATCTTCAAGCCATAGATGAGATAGTACCTGAAAAAGAGCTCGTGATTGCTGCACTATTGGGATTGCCACCCTCTTGGAGTGCCTTTGCTTTAGGGATCAACAGTTGGAAGGAAACTCCTACATTCGAGCAATTATGGAATGCATGTAGTCAAGAGGAAATGATAATTTCATTAGTAACCAACAAAGAGAATAAAGAAGAGAAAGTTTCAAATGCCTACTCCGCTCATCACAAGAAAGGAACCTTCAAGAAGTCTAAAGGGCCAAGAAGGAAGGTAGACCTACCCAAGATAGAATGTTACTAGTGTCATAAAAAGGGTCACTATAAAAGTGACTATCCTGACAATCCGAAGAATAAGAAAAGAAATCGGGATTTTTCATATCCAGCTCTAGAGCCCTGACCTATCGAACTAAAGCACCTTCGTTGCATTGCATTTCCTTCCTAGCCAGCTCTAGTCTAATGGGAGGATGGCAAGCGAACTACAACACCTTCCTAAGTAACTATCTGTTATAGGTACGAATGGGAGATGGTAGGTACGAACCTAGCCAGCTCTAGCGAGCACCAACACCTTATGAATGGGAGGATGGTAGGTACAAAGCTATGGAGCTCTATCGAGCAACTACCAAACCCCCCTTAAAATGAAAGTGATCCCCCCCAATTCATTGCTCACCATTGGCAGACACGAACGGAAAGTGGTAAGCGTAGTCTATCCATCGCATTTCGAATACTAGCAGCCAGCCTGCTAAAGCGGCTACTCTGGTTCTAAACTTAATAAGAGGCTCAACCCTAATGGATGGAGTAAATGGCCAACTATTCTTTTCAACTATTCCTTCCCCACCCCCCCATAGCCGGAATCTTATCTTGAAGGACCAGGAAGGAAAATAAGACCACCGGAACCAATATTTACGGATTTACCCTATATTCCTTCCCTCGCATGCTTCCCGGGTCCATATTGATTATATCATAAGCTATTTCTTAATGGCTCGGGTGAAAAGCAAGCAAGAGGAAGTTCATTATTTTAGCTAGTAGCATTTGCGCTCCTCCCCTGAAGCATATATATAAGGCTCCCAAAAACTATTGGTTCGGTACCTTCTTGGTCCCGTGGACCTAGATACATGCGATCGGGGAGCCCACGTTATCTCTGCCCCAAAAAAGAAGGAAGGTCAGATTCTCCTTTCGTCTCTGTGTTTTCTTGCTCCACTTCTTTCTCCGGAATCAATATTTCGTATAGAATAGCCATTTGATTAGCTTTTCCATCTGATCTGGGACTTTTCGGGCTTATCGAAAAGATTGGGAGAATGAACCGCTTATGGTTCGATCAGTGCGGCGCGAGAGACGGGAACGAAACCCGCTGTTCGGTAAGCCATGCAGATCGACTAGTTGGTTGACGGGCGAGAATAGCGTATCTCTTCTTTTTGGTTGGTGCTTGTACGCTATCGACACTACTCTTTATGCTATCTCTAGTGACTGAAATCAATCTCATTATATATGTCATTATGCATTCATTCGGTATATACGTAATTACGCTTTAGCAGACAATGTTGTTATGGGCATATTGAATTATGCTCTCGAAATCCAATCTGCTATTATATATGTTATTCTGCTTGCCTTATGACTTGAAACGAAGTGTTTCACAAACGTGAAATTTAAGGTTCTTCGCCACACGTACCTCGTACCTCGCCCTTAACGATATCGTCACAACACCGTACCTCGTACAAAGATATCCAGGCCTTAATACAATAAGCAGTTGAGCTCCCCCATACCCTCATTTACCACTACGGAACACGATGGCGTTCCTACATTGCTTACCTCTACAGAACACAGGTAGGTAGGTTCCTACCTCGAATGGATGGAAGGAATTAAGATGCGTTACATACATTGATTCACTATTTGAGGATAATATGCAACAGACAGTGGATAGACGAAGAACCATTCACCAAAAGCCTAGAAGAAAGGGGCAACCCTTTACGAGCACTCCTGAGACAGTTTTCAATTGGGATGAAAACACGCTAAAATGGCCTTCATTTACTTATTGGGGGGATGTCTTTCCTTGGCTGGATGGATGTAAGAATCACTCAGTTGGATGGGTCTGAGAGTGAGGCAGCGGGCACCCACATGACATGGAAATGATGGGTCAACAGCGTGCAAATATGGCCTTTGAAATATTGACTTTCAAGCCTGAGGTTGGTACCATTTGAAGCTTTACAGTAGTTGGGCAGAGAGGGAGGGTTGTTAGCAAGTTAGGCAATTATGGGCCAGTTGTGGATCAAGCAATAAAGAAATGGTTGAAGGCGGGGCTAGTATTAGTGCTTTAGGGCATGGCTTACTGGTCGTCTTACTTCTTGCTTGATCGATCGGACGAGGCAGGTGCGAAGCAGCGCTCTTCGAATTCGACATTTGGAAGGTTGAAATCCCATACATACCTCTATTTATGTGGGTGGGAGGCAGGTGGCTGGGATTGATTATTGCATGAAGCTGGACGGTTAGGGCACTTATTGCTGCTTTATCGCACTAGGTTCAACATCGATTCGGGGGACCAGGGGCAACAATTTCACGAGGAAGAGGCAGGCTCTTCGAAGGAACCATTTGGGAGTGAAGAACATAACCCTAGTCATTATTGTGGAGAGATTGCAAGGCAAGCCAGCTTGGACTATTGCGGAACAAACGTGTGGAAACAAGGTCATCCTTACCCCTCCCTTTGGACATCAAATTACTGTTCCAACAAGTTGTGCGTTCAGGCTTCTTCTTTCATTCTCTTCTACTTTTTGCTTTTCCCTTCAGAACCTTTTGATTGATTATGCAATATCTTCTTCATACACTTCTTATGCATAGACAGGATTATTACCCACCTTCGGGAAAATGAGGAGGAATTAAGACGGGGGCAGTTAGGAAACAAGGAAGGAGGGATGCATCGACACAACTACTGATCGAGAGTATGATCAATACAACCTGATTGCTTAAGCTTCATGATCGAACTCCCCTTATCGCTTCATGATCACAATTGTCTGGTGTTGCTGGTGCTGGTGCTGGGACTCTGATCTTCCCCCTCCCTTCTTCTACTACTACTACTTTTTTCAACAAAGGGGAGGGTGTTGCTACGCTCTGGTTAGATACCGATAACCATTACGCACCAATTCTACCGGCATTCCGCTACTAAGCGTTGGCCATTATACCTCAATTAGACCTTTTGCTTCAACCCTTGAGCTTTGATCGTTATACCCCTTGAGCCCAGAGAGGTGGTGGCAAATGATAAGAGCGTAGCAGGCAGATAAGAGCATTGCGCATAGCAACTAGGTAGGGTTGGCAAATATAAGAGCGTAGCTTAATTATAAAAAAGAGCGTAGCAGGTAGAACAAGAAAACAGATAGATAGATAGATCTACATACGCCCCCCCATTTATCCAAATGAGCCGATACCCTTATGATCCATCAAGACTGGGATCTATTTAGCTGGTTCTTTCTATAGGTCATAATATCCAAAGTTCCAATAAGACTCTAGCTCTTTGCTCTTGACCCTATAGCTTTTCGCTTTTGAAACTCTCGCTCTATGCTTTTATTCTCCTGCCTGCTATGCTCTAATCATTCCCGTACCAGTTCCTTCTTTTGTTAGCGCTCTGCTTTTACAGATCCATAGCTCTTAGCCTTCATTTTGCACTCTTTCTTTCTGCGCACACTGATAAGTTGGTTCAGTTGGTTCAGTGGTTTCATTCCCGTACCGTAAGGTTGAATAGGAACATAGTTCCGTTTCGTGTTGGTTGAACCATTGGCTCTTTACCCCACCCCCGGAGGTACTCATGGCAAGGTGACAAAATCAATCCATCTTCCTTCATCCAGAAGTTTCCACCCGGAATGTCTGACTCACTATTGGCCTAACCACCTCACCTGATGATAGTGTGCCCTCTACCCTATGTGCGGTAGTGGAACCTCATCTGAGCGTAGTATTGCTCCAGCGGTTGTGTGTGGAACCTCTTCATAGAGTGCAGTTGTAGTATCGCTCCATGCGGTTTTGGAACCTTATCAACAGAGTAGTAGGTCCCAATGGCCCAACCTTAATGGAAAAGTTCAATTTACTTATTGGGTGGGGGGGCTAGCGGTCGAGCCTGCTTGCGCATCCTCTCCCTTTTCAAGAGACTAGTTCCTTCCTTGCCCTCCTCACCCTTGATGGGTGAGCAATAAAGAACCTATTGTCGAGCAAGCCATCCTTCCTCACCCATATGAATGAGTGAGCAATCCTTTCAATTTACTTATTGGGTGGGGGGGCTTATGGTCGAGCGGCCTTACGGCACCTTGTTTTCGCAATAGCAGCAGGCAGTCAATGGGTGGGTGCGCTTCGCCTCCTGCCAGTGATAGGGCCACTGGTTCTACCACTTCATAATAAATGAGTGAGTATCCTCCCCCGGGACCGGAATGATTATCCCTGTCCGATGGGTCTACATTCATCCCTGGATGTCGTCGGGTACTTTTCACTTCCCCGCCATTCTTGTCACCGTCACCTGCAATCCGCGCAGGTGTGTTCGCACCCCCTTGAGTGGACGGGAAAGTCTTTATCGGAGCAACCCTCCCTGGTTCCAGACCCAGGAGTGCACTTCCCCGTATGAGCATTCGGTACATGCATAGGTGGAAGAGTTACAAGGTCACCACTACTTGGGATCTCCCCCCTAATCTTAGATTGGTCGTCCGAGGGTTCGCCTTCATTGCTGTGCTTACACACTAGGCTACCCTTCTCCGAAAGCTTCGCGGGACCACCTACCACTAGTCTTCTCCGGATCGCCCGGAGGGGTTTACTGCAAAAAAAGGTCCTGGTTCTTCTTTTCGCTAGCTCTGCGAAGCAACCCTTGAGGGAATCAATCTAGGGCCAGCACAGTCAGGATACTATTTTCTTCCCCTCAAACTGAAAGGTTCTGATTTAGCGTAAGACCGGCCGGCACAGGACCTTACCTGCCTTACTGCTCCTGGGTTGACCGGCGCAGTCAGGACCAACCCAGTAAGGCCGGCCTTTCAGGACCGGATAAGGCCGGGGACCTTACCTACTCCAGGATTTACCCCAGACCAAGATTCCCAGAATCAAATAATATATCCTTCCTTTAAAGGCCTGCCTTATTGTCTGAAGTATTGATCTGAAAAGATGACTTCTTCGTTCGTTAGATAAGGGTTAATGTGGTCGAGCCTGCTGTAGCATCCTCTCCTTATCAGTCGAGCCCCTGACGGACCTTATGGTCGAGCAACTAAAGTTTCAATTTACTTATTGGCTCCCCCAAATAAGTAAAAAAAACAGTCGAGCCGATGGCGGCCAGTCGAGCATGCTTACGCATCCTGCCGGTGATGGCGGCCTTATCAGTCGAGCCTGCTGTAGCATCCTTATGGTCGAGCGACTACGTTCCTTATGGTCTTTAGGCCTTACGGCACCTTGATTTATTCCCCTCAAAGAGCTCTGCTCAGTCAGATAAGGCCCGGGGACGCTGGCTCCCGCAGGCAGAGGCCCAACGAATGTCAGATGCAAAGCTCCGCACCTCATTAAGATCATATTGGCATACTCCCCTAGAAAAGAAGGAGCAGACCCCATCGAAGACGAGAGTAGGGTACAACAAGGCCATTTCCGTCCACCTTCTCACAGAGCCGTACGTGGACGTTACCGCTCATACAGCTTCCAGCCGGCAGTCAGCCCCTACAATAAATAAAGAAATGTGTGTGTGAATGAATCGACGAAAAATCAATCGAAGAGTGACATGAATTTGGTTCTTCAGCAGTAGCATGGGAGGAGCATCCCTGTCACAAAAAAGGAGTAGGTAGAAGGGAGCTTCGTGACATCCGTCCGTGATTGATCCGGATAGCTCAATTTTGCTTGCTAATAATAACGAATCAAACAGGGGCTAATGCTAGTGCCAATGCCAATAACTCAGCTCAGTTTTGTGGGGAAATATCGATCGAAAGTTAGCTTACTTACCGGGTGAAATTGAGGTAGGTTCGGGAATAGATTTCAGGCGGGCGGTAAGGTCCTGCCCTTCTTTAGAAGGGAAAGGTACTATGATTTATTCCCCCCAAAGAGTGAGAAGGGTTGGGTTGGTCCTTTCAGGCAGTAAGGTCCTGAAAGGTGAAAGGTAAGGAGAACCTTACCTAGAAGGGAGCAGCGCCGTAGGGATAAACATTCTAAGAAGGCGGATAAGCCTCCTCCGTAAGTAGCTTGGTTGCTAGATACGACATGGTAGCATGGGTACCTCCTCTCCCTCTCCCTCTCCCTTATGGTCGAGCGGCCTAACGACACCTCTCCCTCTCCTTAACAGTCGAGCGATGGCGGACTTTTAGTCGAGCATTCGTTACCTCACCCTGCCGGACCTTATGGTCAAGCCTGCTGTAGCATCCTCTCCTCTCCCTTATGGTCGAGCAACTAAAGTTTCAATTTACTTATTGGGTGGGGCGGCTTATGGTCGAGCCCCGTTGCCGGTCCTTATCAGTTGAGCCGATGGCGGCCTTATTAGTCGAGCGTACTTACGCACCCTGACGGACCTTATGGTCGAGCGGCCTTACGACTCCTTGTTATGGTGGTAGTTATATATGAGCATGTGGTAGTTTAGGTTCAGTCAGTTCCTTGTCTGATTACAGACAAGCGATATACATTCCTTGCCCTCCTAACATCAAGCAAGCGGGTTCCTCTCCCTATCAGTCGAGTCACTAACGTACCTCTCCCGTTGGTCGAGTCACTAACGTACCTCTCCCGTTGGTCGAGTCACTAACGTACCTCTCCTTATCAGTCGTGCATGCTTATGCATCCTTGCTTCGGGTGTACAAGACTCGATAGCAAGCTCATAGGCTAGCCTATGTTGCGGTAGTTTTCCAGAGGCATGCATCGAGAGTGGAATTTAGTTTTAAAGGCCATTTGCATGCGTTTTACGGCTACTTGACACGCCCAAGCTGGGGAAGGGAACCTGCGTAGACCTAAGAAATAGCCTAATTTGGCCATTTGGGGGATGCGCAAAATGACATATCTCGAATGACGTAATTACGTATATAATGAATGCCAACCAAGACAATGAGTAAGTGACTGCCCCTCCTAATTGATAGCCCGATGAAATGGTGGTAGTTAGTTATATATGAGCATGTGGTAGTTTAGGTAAAGACAAACTTCCTTTCTTCCTTACCTATGCATGCATCTGTATGAAGGTGTTTGGCTAACCAAGCTGCCCAGCTAATGCATCCAACTGGGTACCACTCATATACGGGGTCAAGGGGCTATTGCCCAATAGTCGAACCAGGTACGGGGGACGGGGGTAGGTTTCTTTCTCTTTCAGGCCATATATTGCAGCTAAAAGGCCAGATTCGACATCTTGGCATCTTTACCCAACAAAATAACTGACACCCTTTTAGGAATCCCACCACACACACCTTTCAACTTTCTCCCCATTAGGTGAGAAGTGACAATTTCGGTTGACATTTCAATTTCCAGTTCAATATTATACCAGGACATCCCCTTGGGGTTATCCTCTTTTTATGTTTCATGGGGGTTAGTTCCGCTCTCATTCGGGTACCCTGAGTCAACACTAGAAGAGTGCATCCCTTGAGTTCACCTGTTCAAAGGTGCGAAGCCGCTTGTCCCTCCGGGGGGCAAGGAGTTCCCCAGATTTCTCTCTTCGAACTTGACCCCGATCTCCCTAATGACATTAGTTGGTTTGGGGAGTGGCTCTCATCCCCGGATCTTGCTAGTCGACCAAGCATCTCCCTGATGAAATTAGTTGGTTTGGGGAGCTAGCTATTAGAGCAGAGCTAAGTTCGGGCAGCTATGAGAGCTAATAACACCAACACCCAACTAGAATACCTGGATCTTTATCCAACACCTTTACCCGGATCTACCCGATCTACCTTATTATATGCTTTATTTCACCTGATGAAATCTTAATCTATTTTCTGGGTGGAGCATCGGAATGGGTGGAGCCAGTTTGTTCTCGAGGCCGAAGGCCAAGTGTGTGCCCCAATCTTTAACCCATTCATTCTCACCCTTCCTCATCTTTCATTCGGGTTTAGGTATAAGTTCGTTGGTGTGCTGCTTATTAATAATGGCTCATGATTTAGTGGGGTTTGGGTTTGGAGAAAGTGACCTGGCCTGATTCTGGGCTCTGGTTCGGGGAGCTATCAGAGCTAAGTTCAGGGAATTCGGTAGCTCTTGAATTAGGTCCCCCATATCTCCATTGGAGTTAGTTAGCTGGTTACCCCTCCTAATCTATATTTAATAAGACTTACCCAGCAGACTTGGAGTTTGACTTATATTTACAAGTGGCATATGCTCAGATAGAATATATTATTGAATCCATTTATCTCGAGATCTATCTCTGTATCTGTGGATCTATCTATATATCGATCTATCCATCTATTTAGCAATCCAACCAATACCCGGCATAGCTATTAATCGACGGGCATAGCTCTTACCAAATTCAGTCAAGTAGACCGGGCATAGCTATTAATGCATGGTTAACAACACGACACAAGTGAAAGGCAAAGGAAACGGGTTCAAGAAACAAAGAAAGGCCGGTCCTACCTTCCCATCGGGTGGGTGGGTTCAACGGCTGGCTGGGCTTATTGGGTTGGTTAGCAGGTCTGGATCACTTACCTATTACCTTACCTATTACCCGCATCACTTACCTATTACTTAGCAACTGGAGGAGTCCAAAGCACAGATTCGAAATTCATGCCATATATTCCCTAGAAAATGAACTTTTTGCACCCGGATCTATCATTACCCCACTTTCACCATAGACATACCTTTGAACGTACTTCAGCCATCTTACAGGCTCAGTTATCATCTCGGACTCATTCCTATTTCCAACCTCCAAACTCGGAACGGGAAGTCTTAAGGGTTAGTTACGGGGAGAGTGAAGGGTTAGTTCCCGATAGTCGAGCAAGCATAGTCCGGTTCGGATAGGAGAGGATTTGAGAGGAACGGTCCGGATAGGAGAGATAGTCCCAACGTTCGGGATCCGAGCACAGGGATAGGGCGGGGACAGGGCAGCAGCAGGGTCAGCAGGACAAGCAGAAGGGTCAGCAGGGTCAGGCACAACAGAGAGAGAGTGTAGCCTCATTGGTTAGTTCCGCCTAATCAAGGGTTAGACCGGGTTACTACTCAAGGGGTTACTAACTATACCCCTCATTATGGGATGGCATTATCGGATGCAGGATGATCGGATCAGGATGGCATTATAAGTAAGCGGCAGTAGAGCAGGAGACTAGGAAGGACTATAGGAGGAGGGAGCAGGAGACTAGGAAGGACTATAAGGAGGAGGCTAGGAAGAAGAGTATTCCTCGCACATAGGTAGGCACCTCATAATATGAGCATATATGAGCATATGAATAAGGATGAAATATGAATAAGGAAGGACATTGTTCACGCACACGAATACCTACTTATATTATATACATCTTAGCTATTCATAACTGCCCTACCTAAGTAACTTATTCATAACTGCCCTAATGAACTGATCTGGATCACTTACCCTATTACAGCAAGTTGAGGAGTCCTACCAGCCGGCCAATTGAGTTAGGATTTGGAAGGAAGTATACCAGCCATTTCATTAAGTGTACAATAAGCTCCAAAAAGCATAAATGAAAATTCATACCATCTAGGCCTTTCAAATTCACTTTCATATACCGGATGCCTAATCATACCACTTGAGACAGAGACATATCTTTTCACTTTAGGAATACACATTTCCAGAGAAGGTTTGCTTTGAGAATCCATTCTCATTTCAATGGCAATTCGGGAAGTCGCAAGTCGAGAAGTCTTAAGCGTTCTGGGAGTTGTTCAGGGGGAGTTCCCAATAAGAAAGCAAAGGGCCCACAACGTTCGGTTCGGGAGGGATCAGAGAGAAGAGGAACAGGGTTAGTTACGTGAACAAGGTTAGTTACGTATGCCGTTAGTTACGTATGCCTGATTAGGATTTAGAACCATGAGTACCCCCTTGCTGTCACTTTGAAAGTCTGAGGTCTGACCGAGTAGGGCCTATCTAAGCACCGAGTAATAGGTCCTAACTAAAGTGCTTCCGATCTCCCGAATCAAAAGGGTTTCAGGGTTGGTGTTTCCATTGAAGTAAAAAGGAGAGTAGCATTGAGGTTGTAATTGTGGGACCATAGCTTCAAAACAAAACTAACAGGGACTGCTTCAAGGGTAAAAGAATAACTAGGTAA
Organism: Pinus tabuliformis; assembly: GCA_031772625.1. Classification (NCBI taxonomy): domain Eukaryota; kingdom Viridiplantae; phylum Streptophyta; class Pinopsida; order Pinales; family Pinaceae; genus Pinus; species Pinus tabuliformis. The sequence goes on along the minus strand of CM062820.1, from coordinate 773,285,780 downwards.
GCTGTCTCATATGGAGGTTAAGGTGTATCTCGTGGTGTCAAAGCAGGATCTCAAAATGGAAGTAGTGGTCAAACTGGAATGTACTAAAAGGTGGTTGAGCACGTAGGTAAATAAGCATACTCTTGGTTGGTTGGTTGGTTGGTTCCTTCGTTCCTAGGTTCTCCGGCCCGGCTTCAAATCAAAAACCTAAATGGTGTAAAGCAAAAGAAAAGTAGGTAAGATGATTTGGTAAGACCTAATAGTAAGTGGGAGCTGTTGAAAGGGCATGAGCAGAAGAGGTAGGTCTAAAGGGTAAAGTACTAGCAGGAGTAGGTATAATGGGCGACTAACTAAAATAGGTGGATGGGGTACTAAGCAGCTAGCTCAAAAGGCTGAGCAAAGTAGACCGACCTATGGTAAAACCAAAGGTAAGTGTAGGTCTGATGTAAAGTGTTGAAGCTCTGAGGATGAGCAAAGGAGAAGGAGCTAATCAAATAGGATTCTCCTAAGAGAAAAGTGCTTTATTTAAAAGCACAGGTTGTCTAAAGCAATATAGCAGGTAGTGTATCCAATTGTATATGTAGGTAAAGGCTAAAAGCATCCCCTTTCTGTATGGACTATTTGAAGTCAAGACTCTGGGGTTAGGGATGAAGGAGAGGGAGTTACAGTTGATAGGGATTCAGTTAGGTATGAGGGAGAGGGAGTCCCTAATGATGGTGAAAAAGTTTCTGAATATGGTGAGCTAGAGGGAGTTTCTGCTGTTGTTGATGTTGATGCAGTTGATGGAGCCAAAGTAGTTCATTCTGTTGATGGAGTGGTTGACCTTTCATGCGTGGAAGTTGATGCAGTTACGGAAGATCTAATCCCTTCGTGTGTTCGAGATCCTATTGAATACCAGGATGGGCGTATCGAGTTGACCCATAAGCAGCGGTAAAGGCATTTGACCAAGTGAAAGCTCCAGATGCAAATCGTCTAGTGTTAGATGTCTACGGAGATAGAGAGGGAGGACCTGGTAGAGTGGTATCAGTTTGGCTACCATATGTAGATATAATGCCAGCATGAGTTGTTTCTGTTGGTTCTGTAGCTTATTAAGGTGTTCCTGGTGCAGATGGATACCTTGGTTAGCGAGAGTAAGATTGTAAAGAGGAAGATAAAGCAGGACGAGCAGTGAAAGAAACAGGAGGAGTTCCAGGAGGAGATGGAGACCAATTAGTTCAAGGAAACAAGTCTTCACCTTATCGAGGGTCTTAACAGCACCCTAGGCACCAGCCTCGACAAATTTCATATACCACTGCAAGGGTTATAGGGCCTCATGTTCTCTACCCTCGACCCGATAACTCTACCCGCCGCCCTACACCCTCGACCCTACGCCTCACTTATCGATACGGCACTAGGTTCAGCAATTGGATCGAAGGCATGAATCGACGACAATGCTTACGATGGCTCCTGTCGAGGATAGGATTTGATCATGCAACAGACAGACACACTGTGATTGTATCCGCCGGGAGTGATGATAGTATTTGAAGCGCGAGGCCGATGATGCATTATGTTACTCAATGAAGTGACTCAATGAGGGAAGGAGTATCGCTACCGCTCGATGGGAGCACCTAGTTAGCTGCCGATAGCCGAGACCGGGGGAGAAGAAATAGAGGATCGCTGCCGCTAGCCGAGACAAAGGAGACCTCACCGGAAGGAAGATGCATGGATGGAGGCCGAGAATCGTTCAATTTAGTAGCACAGATAAGAGAATGAGCAGCACTTGTAGGGAGGAACAATTGAAGAGAGAAGAGGCCAGGATGATGTTATTCGTTGATCTTACTCAATGATGAAGGAAGGTGTGATAAGGGAGCGAGGTGCAATGATGTGACTCGATACCAGGTGAGTACAACTACTGCTTGATACCCGCATGATCTGATTGCTACCGCTTGCCTTATGTTGAGCACTACCGCGATGCCTGTTATCGATACCGCTTGACCCCATGACTTGCCGATACGGCACACAGTTCCTACATCTTACACGCCCCGCATCACACATCCATACACGCCCCGCATTCAGTTCCATACGCCCGCATATACGCTATCCATTCAGTTACATCCGCATTCAGTACGCCTTCTAAGTTTGATTATTGAGATCGAGAGCCAGATTCTGGTTATAGGGATGAAGTGACGGATGACCCAGAGGCAGTCCCCCGAATTAGCGTGATCCAGTTCCTGATTCTCGTGAGCTAGACCCAGTTTCTGTTGATCTTGATCCAGTTATGGAAGATCTAATTCCTTCGTGCGTTCCAGATCCTATTGATTCAGAACCACCATCGACAATAGGGACCAGCTTTGGGATTGATCCACAGAGGCGCTAGGTTAGGCGGGTAAGAGAGCTTTGCTCCCTGGTTCAATAAATGGATTCGGTAGCCAGCCCTTCCAAGAGTGAGGTGAGGCTTATTCGTTCAGTGTTTCATGCGTTCTCTCGATATGGCCCCTTAACCCATAGAAGAGCGTGCCAACGCGATCGTACCACCAGGTGGAATACTAACATCTCTGAAACTAAGGCATGTTTGGCTACGAGTATAAGACTAATAACATATCCGAAGATCCAGTTGGAACGGGCATCAACCAATGAAACAAAAGCCCAAATGCATATCATCCAATTTCATTGCCAGGCGTTAAACCACCAATTTCATTGCCTCCAGCAGCAGTAGCACCACTAACAACATCATCCCTAGGTGGTTAGCCATATTTTGAGATCGAGATCCATAGCTAGCAGCACCAAAGTAAGCAAACCTATAAGCATACCTAGGTAGAGTAGTTCCATACCCGCCGTTGAGCAGTTCCTGGCCCACTAGCAGCAGTTTCAGATCCTCCAGCAGAAGTTGAGTCAGTCGAATCAGCCAGCAAGCAATCAAGTAAGCCCGGTTCTTTCTTATCCCAGCCATCCAGGGGTTGTCTCTTTCTATGGATCGTACCAGAATCTCGTATATAGAGAGAGTCTAAATTAGGCCTTGATTTCTTCGGGTGTCAAGTTTCATTTTACTTATTGGGTGGGGGGGCTAACAGTCGAGCCCCTCACCCATCGGAATGAGTGAGTGACCCCTAAGTAATAAATATAGGGTGAGGTAACGAACGCTCGACCCCCGGGCCGCCATCGATTTATCGCTCATCCATCATATGGGTGAGGGCCCTCTTGGGTTTGCTTATTGGGTGGGGGGCTTATGGTCGAGCAACTAAAGTTCCTCTCCCGTTGGTCGAGCCCTGTCGGACCTCTCCTTAGCAGTCGAGCCCCGTTGCCAATCCTTGATAGTCGAGTGTGCTTACGCACCCTGCCGGTCCTCTCCTTATCAGTCGAGCCTGCTTAAGCATCCTAAGGAGTATGGCCTTTAGGTTCGTGGTTAGGCCGATGGGTGGAAAGGGTTGTCTTATTCGAGCGAAGCAGGCTAGGTTGTTCGTTGCCACGCGACTCCTCTTAACTTAATACTATAGTACAAAGCCATATCATCTATCTACCATCTCAAGGTTTTTTCCTTCTAAGGTTAACCCTCTCCCCCTGGTCGAGAGTTTGCTTACTCACCCTGTTATGGCTTAAAAACGATCTTATCTTGTCCTTTTCCCTAGTTATATCCGCGTGCTAGGTACTCATTTTTCTTTAGATAGGCAATCCTCGCAATCTCCATGTTCTTCAACGTTATACCTTCGCAACCCAGCAGCTCGCCCAGGGACAAGAGTCACTTACACCAATCATTCCTTCCCTTCAATAAAAAAGATCTAGCTCCAGTATACACCACTTATCGACAAAAATAGAGCTAAAGACACGTCTACGAATAGTCTTTACGCAGATAAATCGTGCGTGGTTCAGGATGCACTCCAATGTATGCTATCCGGTTTTCCCGATCATATCGGTAAAGAAAGAGGGGTATGTTTGTTGAAGTTGTTGGATGAAGGAAGCACTTTTCAAAGCTGGGGTTGATTTCATTTCATAGGGTGCTTTTTTCATTAATCAATCGTATCTGGCCAGGTAAAGCCTGCCCCCCCACCAATAGCAATAGTATATTTACCTACCTTAGCATTCCTAGCTAAAGCAAAGTGGTTTTTAAGGATGAGTAAGCGAACTTTCGACCAGCCCCCTCACCCAATAAGTAAATTAGGGATAACTCCATTCACTAAGGTTAGGTGAAGCAGTAAGTAAATGATGGAAAAATGTTGGTAGCATGCACGTAAAGGGAAGTATTCCAGGCTCTAAGTAAGAGCCCACTCAAGCCCTTCGAATCATCTTCGGGGTCTGCTGGCTCTGTATTGAATAAAAGCAAGAGGGCAGTTAGTGAAAACGATCCGAGACTGCTGGTAGCTGTTGCACAGAAAGGTAATGGTAGCTTCAAAAGAGAATACAACTCTAAGTGCCCACCCAAACAAGCATGTAAGATCTCATAAATAAGGAAGGCAGTATTGACTAAATCCAAGCAGTTCCAATCTCAGCTCCGTAGGGAGTATTTCCTCTCCCTCTCCCTTATGGTCGAGCGGCCTAACGACACCTCTCCCTTTTGGTCGAGTCTACTGTAGCATCCTTATGGTCGAGTCAGCTTTTGATAGACAGTAATTCATGTTATATAAAGAATCTATTAGAAGAATTTCAGGGACGGAGTCACTCACTATTCATATGGTGAGGGTGCGTAAGCACGCTCGACTGTCCATGAGAGGGTTTTTTCTAATGTACATTCTGTTCACTTAACCTATAACTGGAAATTTTCTTTAATGAAACATGATGGTCGAGCAACTAAAGTTTCAATTTACTTCTTGGGTGGGGGGGCTTATGGTCGAGCCCCGTTGCCGGTCCTTTGGTCGAGCGGCTTCGCTCCTTTTCATCATGTCTCTTTCCATTTTAGGCAGGATGGACAGGTGCTCGATGAAATGAAGGGAGGGCCGGGAAAAAGGTAACTTGCGTTAGCTTTGGTTCCCCAGTTCAGGGTATCGTTCGGGTATTATCTATCATGACCCTACTCAGAACTAGCTGATTCTCGCATTTATGAGATCCCAAGTCTCCAAGTGGCCCTCTTGGCCACTCACAGCCCTGGCTTTTTGGGGAATCCTGCTCTTGTGTCGCTTGTAGCTCGGCGGTCCACCGGGTTTTTTCTCCAGTTCCGAGTGTATTCTTGGATAGTTATAGCGGCCCATAGGCGCAAGATGTACCTTGTGGGGGCGGCCGGGACCCTGGACATAGTCCTTTCAGACAGTGGCCGTTTAGTCCATGGTCCATTGGATGTTCGGTGCAAGGCCAAAAATTGGAACACACTGCCCGAAACGTTCCCGTCCTTCGCTTTAGGGCCTGTCCCTCAGTGTGGTCAGTACTGAATACTGTCGGGCAGCAAAGCTTACACCTGTTCACTTATTGCGATGGTTCACCAGGGCCTCTTTCCTCCTCCCTTTTCTGCTCACTCGTGAATCAGGGGCTGCCGGACCCCCCCTACAAAGGGGGAGAGAGTCGACTGAGCATCTCAGCCATTGGCGGGAATTTCGCCCGCATCCGATCCCCAATTCTTGTTCACCCTGGATGATCGTGTTGGGTGAATTGTTACCTCGTATGATCGTGTTGGGTGAGCAACAGCCGCTTCGTCACAGTACTTACTTATGGGCTAACGGGTCACACTTTGGCCAAGTATCCTACAAAAAGACTCCCGAAAGCCAGAAAGATTGAAGGAATGGCCTGCGGAATGGGCGCATCATGACATCGTAAGATGTCTCGCCCGAATGGATTAGTTGGTGCTGGAAATGTCGGAAAAAGCGAACGGAAAGAGTGATAAGGAGTGGAAGAGACAGAGACACTTCCCAACCAGAAAGCGAAGTTACCACTGATGGTATATTTGGTGTAAGCGAGCTCTGAGATCACATCTTTGGAATAAAATCCAGTTGGAAAAGGAAATCCAATTAGAGATAGGCTGCCTATGAGCATCATGGCATAGGTAAAAGGTAACGAGGAAGCAAGCCCCCCCATCTTGCGCGTATCTTGCTCATCCGACATGGCATGAATCACTGGACCTGCACTCAAGAATAGTAATGCTTTGGAAAAAGCGTGATTCATTAAATGAGAGACGCTAACCGAATAGTTGGAAATGCCGCAAGCAAAGATCATATAGCCTAATTGACTGCAAGTTGGATGAGCTATGACCCTCTTTGAATCGTTCTGTAATATTCCAGTGGTTGCCGCGGAGAATGACGTCATAGCCCCTGCAAAAGCAATAACAATCAAAGCCGTGGGTGGGTATTCAAATAGAGGGGAGCACCTCGCTATCATGGGAACGCCTGCTGTTACCATAGTAGCTGCATGAATCGGAGCGGATACTGGAGTGGGACCCTCCGTTGCATCGGGTGACCGAGTATGCAATCCTATCTGTGCGGATTTTCCAACAGCACCAATAAAGGGCGAGATACGAATAACAGTTATGGCATGAAATCTAATATTGCGGAAAATGAAATCATTTTGGGGTTCGGAAAAGGCACTAGCACGAGCAGAAATGGTCGGGGAGTCTACTGTTTGAAAGAGAGTAAAACGACCCAAAATCCCGAGAGCTGATCCAAAATCACCTACTCGATTGACAAGCATAGCTTTGATAGCTGCTTTATCTGCCTTAAGTCGTGTGGACCGGAAATTAATTGACGAATATGGAGCGAGACCTACTCCCTCCCATCCCGGGAATAATTGAATAAAGTTATCTCCGGTAACCGACATTGGCGTAAAAAAAGTAAGAATGGATGAATGACACATAAATCGAGGGCTATGTGGATCCTCGGACATATATGAAATGGAATGAGGATGGACCAAGCTACTTACGAATGTAACCACAATTGGCATAACTACGGTCGGGCTATCAAACACAGGGTCGGAAGTGAATTCCGGGTCGAACCAATCTGCGAATCGAGCTCTGTTACCCTTGCAATGATGTGGTACCCCCAGGAACATTCTAATTAAGTGCTCTCCGAACCGTGCGGGGAGGTTTCCCATCACACGGCTCACCAACTTGATATTATGGTTCTTAAGGGTAACAACCACCGTATGTCCGAACAGGATCCCCCCCCCCCCCCCCCCCCCAACTTCCCCCTCTATAGTATTTTTTCCCCTCAAAGAGCATAGCGAAGGGTCCCGTTTGAGGGGAAGAAAGTAGTATCCTGCCCTTCTTGAGAAGGGAAAGGTACTATGATTTCTTCCCCTCAAAGAGTTAGAAGGGTTGATCAGGACAGGACCTTACTGGGTTGACCTTTCAGGATGCGCAAGCAGGCTCGACCATAAGCCCCCCCACCCAATAAGTAAATTGAACCTTCCCCTCGCGCGCGTTATAACCTACCAAAGTGAATCAGTAAAGAAAGGCGCCATTCGTTATCGCTTTCCTTTGCCACTCAAGTAAGTGTACGGCATCTGCTTGGGCCCCTTCTTCCTTCCCGCTGATTCGCCCCCCCCCTATGAAAGTCAGTAGAAAAAGAGGGGGATCGATCAATAGTTGAGTGTACTACGAGCCCTCTGCCCCACGCATCCAACCAGCTCAGAATGCGTGGTTCACCGGTTCCACCGACTATACTCTTCCAGTTATTCAGTCGATACAGAGGTGCGCTTGAAGTGGGGGGTGTGCTGTCCCTATTGGACTCTTCCCCATAAGGCCCCCTAAAGCCCGGGCATAAGCGCCCTCTTGCTACCCATATGCGAGGCCCGCCCTTAGCCGCCGCCCGCCTTCCCCAACCTGTGCGTGGGATCTCCTCGCCGCAGGGGATCGATCGCTCCCACACCTGTAGCGTTCGTGATATCCTCAACTGTGTATCGAAAGGCGGGGCAGCACAGCCAGCCGGGGGTTTTTACGTCCAGTATGTCCCCCCCCTTATTCCCGACATGCTATGGTGCCCAGGGTAGTTCCCATAGAGCGAGTCGAGTCCGTATCGCCGCGGAGCAACTGCAGCGTCCGGATCGAATCCATCTACTCGGCGATTCATCCGGTGACTTCACGGTCGCCAAAGGAGCCCCAAGAAGCATCAAACATTTCAGAGAAGATCCGTGGAGCAATTTTTAGATAGCAAGCACTAGCTCCCGGTGCAACTTCATGAGAAGCAGTCAAGGATAAGATAGAAGATAATGAAACGCACGTGGTGGTTACTATGGCGGTTCCTTCTGAACCTAGAAAACGTCCGAAAGCACCTGCTACGGAACTACCGAGCAAGGGCAACGATACTATGAGTAAATACATAAAATCGAATATGGGGACAACCAAGAATCTAAGGGTATGTTGGTGTTAATGTGAAAACCCTAATCTACTTAAGGATATTGGTGAAATCTAGAAAATATTATTCTTTTGATGTTTGGGGTTTTTATCATAATGGCATGTTTGGGGTTTTGATACTATTATAGAAACCCTAGTCCATTAGGGTTTGTTGAGTATTGAAATCCTAGAGTCTTTGATAGATTAGGGTTTATGAGCAAAACCCTTATAGTATTTGTTAGTATCCTATAGTCATACTAGTCAAATAATAATTTGTCTTTTAAATTTTGTCAAAAGCATAAAAGTGTGGCTATGATCTTGTGGAAGATCAAGCTTGAGGTCTTACGTGGAATAATTTTTTTTGTTCATTGTAAATATGTCAAAGTGTGTAAAGAGTTACAGAGATGGTCTTTTTATCCCAAGGGGTCAAGTTAGCTAGCTCTAGGGGTCAAGTTACATCAAGTGATCATGAGAAAGATTGTGTTGCCATGCTTTGTCATCACGGGCACAAAATTGTAGGTGTCTTGAGTGAGTTACATGTCAAATCATGATTGGTCATAACATCGGCAAGAGTACAATGGTCAAGAGGACAATTGCTGCACTTTGGTCTTTCATGTTCAAACCGTAATTATTGCCACCAAAATCTGCTCTTAGCCACCTTGGGGTTATTTGCATGGTTGTATTCATATGAGATTTCTCAGATTTCCATTATTCCCATCAGATGTTCGTTGGTGGTTGCGCTTGGTTGCTGCGCAAAGGAGGCAGGGGAGCATTGAATTCCACACAGTGCTGCATTTCTCTCAACCCGGTGATAAAATCTCTCCCACAGGTGCAAATTCCTGTTTATTTTAGTTCCTTGGTCTTGAATGGTTACCTAATTACATGCATGAGCTGAGAAAATAGCATAGAAACCTGCAAGATACCTAATTTCATCATCACTGTGTTTTTTGCCATCGCTATGTTTTTTCCATTCGCTGTGCTTTCTGCTAATTGCTACGCTTTCTCTGCGTGCTGCATTTTTGTGCTTGTGTTTGCCAAGTCTGTGTTTTTTCTCTGTGGAGCCTCCATATGCAAAGTGTGCCATGCCTTTCGACTGAATTAAAGCGCCTACCATAATTGTTTATGCCTTAGAGGTGTTTGAAAGCCTATCTTCTCATGCGCTGTGCCTGTATTTTGAATTTTCTACCACTAGAATAAAAAATGTATTAGTTGTCTTGGGATTTCCAGCAGGTATTTGTGCTGATTGGTTTGTGTTATATAGGGTTTCCTTCTTAATTTGCTATCAAAGTTAAAATTTGGGGCCTCTTTTCATTATTGCTATTACTTGTTGCACAAATTAAGTTTGCATTAAAACCCTATAGTGTCCCATGCTGCAAACAAGGAACCATGTCAACTCTAGAGGGAAGAAAGCACAAGGGAGGTACTATTGTCAGATTTGAATTTTGAACCACAAGACCTCACATTCATCAATGCAGACCCAACAATTAGAGTTGATTTTGAGTAGGTGGGATGTATCAGGTTTTGTGAAAAGATTCAAAGGTATAATGCACAACTTATTAAGGAGTTTTCCATGATCTTTAATGGGTTGGAGGCTAAGGTGGGAGCGCTCAACTTTCCAGTTATAGGTGGGAGCGCTCAACTTTCTAGTTATAGAGGTCACAATAGCATATGCAATAGAGATTCCCTTTCAGGGAGAGCAATTGTTCAAGGGCATGCCCCTTAATATTGCCCATTATAAAGACTTTTTGAAGCCCGAGTATAGAGACAAGGAGTATGGGTCCATTGTTCCTAAAGCGTATCTACTTGAACATCACAACAAGCTTTTCAAACCTATTCAGAGGTATTTCACACGTGAGGGTAGGTTTGGAAGGATTTATCAATACCATTTCAGACTCTTGATGCATTTTACTGGGAAGAGCCCCTTGAATTTGCCCTTCTATCTATTCAGGAGTCTCAGTAAGATGGCTAACAAAGTGTAGGGGTAACAAAGTCAAATGGAACCAAGCCTTTTCCACTGTTCCTTAACTAAGTTGTTGGTATTGGAGGAGCTGAATAAAAGAAATCAATCATGGTAGTCATTTGTTGATTCTTCAAACCTGGTGGATGATGTGCTAACTAGTCCCTTAAGCAAGAAGGAGAAACCCTCAGCAGTGGTAAAGGACATTCAATCACCAACTGAAGTTTAGTGAAGAGGCCCTCAACTATAGTGTAGTCTACAGGAAACAATAGAGGCAAGAAGCTACAATTTTCCCCAGAAGTGGTGGATGTCCCTAAGAAACCCCTCAGTAGGTCTGCTGCAAAAAGGCTGCCCTTGGAGCAGACATTTGAAACCATGGAGACCATACCAGAAGATGAAGTTGTTGATTATAAAGTCAGGGAGATTGCAGAAATGCAAGAATAATTGAAGAAGGCCCATTTGATGATTGCACAATTGTAGCAGGAAAATAGGTAACTAAAGAAGGTTATTCTAGAAAAGACAACTCAACCTAGTGAAGATGTGCCAGTGGTTAAAGCTACACTAGCTGCTGCCAAATCCAAGGGCAAAGAAAAGGTAATCAAAGAGGATGTTAAGAAGGCAGAAGTTCCAACAACTAGGGTTACTAGATCCTCATCTAGAAAGCTACAAATCTAAGAAGAGAAGACAATGCAAGAAGAGAAGACAGAGGTAGATGAGGGGAAGCACACCTTTAATAGGTTGAGAAGGCAACTGAAGGAGGCTCATAGGGAGATTTCTAAGCTCAAGCAACATGATGAAATGGCCAGGAAACAAATGAGTGATCTTCTGGACATCTATCACCCAGCCATGGACAATGCCAAATACATGTTGAGCAGATCCCTTCCACTACACAGGCAAATGAAAAATATATGCAGGCAGAATCTATCTATGAGGAAAGAATTAAGAGCCACCAAACAACAGTTAAAGGAGATGCAAGAGAAAGATAGAGGCAAGTTAGACCTGTTGGCTGAGGCAGCCAAAGTTTGAATGCTGGAAGGGGTAAAATAACACAGTTTTGATTTTTGACTTTGCCTAAAATATGCTTGTTTATGGGGTTGAAGTTCCAGGTGATAATGTTTTGCATATAGTCCCTTTTGCAACCACATTTAGTTAGGATTCTGAAGTTATGTTTTGAAGAAGCAACTTTCACAGTATTTTGTACCCTAGCTAGCCTTAGGGTTAGGGTTTTTGGTGTGGAGATGAACATTTTGCATTTTTGGTGAAGGAAGGCTTGAAAGGGGTATATGGCATGGTTATTGTAGTGTCAACATCATCATTAACATGTGCAGCTTGTCTAGAAACATCACTGTCACTCAAACCATGAAAAACGATGGTGCTGCGCTTTTGAAACTGGCGCTGCATTTTTAGCTATAGAAGAATTTGTCAAAGTTGGAGGCTTTGTGCGGTAAAAGAAATCTTCCAATGGGGAAAATATGCATGTTCAGGCTTGTTCATACATGATGAAGTCACCAAGTAGCTCAGAAATCAACCAGAGATATCACAACCATGGAGCGTTGCGTTTGCTTGCTGCATTTTTGCATTTCTGGAGAATTAGGGAGTTCGCTGCGCTTCTAGACAAACTTCTTTTTGAACAAGTTTACTTAGTCAAAACTTGCCGTAATTTGTTTTTATGGTTTAGGTAATTGTAATAAGGCATTCAGTGACTCACAAGCTCGATTTGGGGTTGAGAAATTAATGTAAAATGCTTAGAAAAGATCTAGTTATGCAGTCCCTAGTCTTTAGCAGTCAGTTCTATTTTCATTGCAGAAGTTAGAAACTGAAAATCCTAATGAGGAATTCGACCCCTAGAGGTGGGAATTGACTCATTTTGGGCGTATTAATGATATGAATGTAAAGGAAAAAGTTGTTGGTCAGGTTAAGGAGAAAAGGACATTGTATTGCACTTATTTTTGAGATATTTTTATAGTGAATAAAATACAAAGGTGAAATTTGTAGGGATTCTTAAGTTAGTTTTCTTTGGCGACGTGCTTACTTTCTGTGTAAGTTATCTTATATGACAATCAAGCTTTGAATATATCTTGTTTAGTTAAACAATATTTGATTCAGAATTCACCCTGAACAATGCTCTGTTTCAGTTTACTAGACATCTATGTTTTCTGCTAAAATGACAGTTAGTATTCATCTTGATGCTTGATGCTCTTTTGTCATTTTCCATTTTTTCTTCACTCACCCTCCTACAACGAACTCAGACTAAAAAGCTCCAAAGAGACTACCTATCTCACCCCTGTGGAATCTCCATTTTCTTTTCATTTCATCACTGGAAACATAATCAGGTAGGCATGACCGTATGCCCAATGGATTTGTCTCCTTTCCTACCAACAAGCCTTTAAAATTCATTCCCTACTGAGCACTATACCTAGCCTAACATCTTAGTAATTTAACTTCCTAGACAGAGAGAGCCCTCTCTAAAGCTAGAAGTGCTAGATTCTAGCTTGCAAGTGGTTTTGTGGGTGCGTCTGAATTTCTGTCCTCAGCCTAGGGAAAATTACAGAGACCTAACATTTTGGCGCCGTTGCCGGGGAGCGAAAGCTTTTCCCTCGAAAAAATATGCAATTAGAGACTAGATCTAGTTCTCGAGGGTGTCAGAGAACTAGACACCAATTGGCTGAATATTTGCCCAAATTGTTAGTGATTTTAAGATCAACTGAAATCAATTCTTTTTAAGGATATCTGGCTTCTAGGAAAGTATACACCAAACATCATCCAGATCATAACCCACCTGAAGTTTTGGATAGTCCAGAGGAGTTGTTTCGAAAGAAGAAGCTTGCAAAAGAAACCAAGATCAGTGTCATAGAAAGATCCCTGTCCCTACCTAAAAAAATCGAGTCAATAGACTACATCCAATTTGATTTGAGGTTTGCACAAAGTCTTTTCAGATCCAAATCAGAAGGTAGTTTGTTAGATACAAAGTTTGATCAGTCAAAGTTGCAATCTTCTATTTATTTTCAAAAGCAAGGTGTATTAGAAGCAGAGCAAGATATCTGGGCTAAATTCCATAAGCTTGAAGATCTTGTCCATCAGCTCCACGAAGCTGCCACTAAATCCTCCAAATTATTCCATTCTGTCCCAACTGTCTCTATCTCACCATTTTCTGCTCCATTGATCATTCCACTGATTTTCACCCCTATTGTGTCAACTGTTTTTACTCCTGCATCAGCCACTCAAATATTAGTCCCTATACCTTCTTCCTCTTCATTTCAGACTCCACAAGCCCGTACCAGTTCATCTCATTTAGTCATGGCTGCTCGTTATGCACCATTAATTTTGCAGGGCCAACTTCATGATTTGCCCCTAAACTACGATCAAAGATTGCCTCAGTTTGATGGTACAAGGGTTTTGACAACACAACAACATGTTGACAAACTAAATGATTTTATAGATTTGGAAGAGGTGGACCATGAGGATGCCAAGATAAGGCTTTTTGCTCAGAGTTTTTCGGGAGAGGTGAAGAAATGGTTCAGAAGTCTGCCAACTGCAAGTATTGCAAATTTCCAGCAACTAGAACAAAGCTTTCTTGCCAGGTGGGAAGTAAAAAAGAACCCTCTTCAAATATTGGCTAAGTATGATAATTTAAGAAGAGCACCAGGTGAAACAGTTCAAGGTTTTTCAGCTAGATTCAACAAAGTCTACAATTCAATACCAGCTGAACTTAAGCCTCCTCTGGGATTGGCTCTGCTTCACTACCCATATGCTTTTGATGCAAAACTTGCATATTAGTTGAGGGAAAGAGATCCAACTATTTTAGAATATATGTAGAAAAATGCAGTTGGGGTAGAGACCAATTTGTTGAACAAGAAGGCCAAAATGAAGGCTGGAAAACGAGGAGCTAAAGAAGAGGCTTCATATCCGGACAATAAGCTACAGGTCATGGTGAAAACAGTGGAGAAGTTGACCCTAGTAAACAAATGTGTTGGAAGAGATCAGCAAGCTCCTCCTCAAGTTAGAAATCCAAACATTCGGAGGCCCCAAGTGCAGATAAAGCAAAGAAACCAAGGAGATCAGCAGCAGATTAGGCCTCCTTTTCAACAGAATTATGCAGAAGATGAGGAGACAACAGAAGATCAAGATCAGATTCATTATTTTGGTGAGGAAGGGTATGATGTCTTTTTGACAAAGGAGGAACAAGACATGTTTTCTCAGCCACAGGAAGACATTATGCAGATGGAATCAGAAGATTACAAGATGGGATACCAAAATGCCATTTTGGAGGTACAAAGACAATACAATTTGAGAAATAAAAAGGTCCCAGTAAAGCCTCCCAAGAAAGCCCAAGTTGATGTACCTTCCTGCAACAAAAAGAAGGTCGATCCTCCAAAGGAATTCCTGGAAAAAAAGATGCAGCCACCAAAGAGGTAGAAAAAAGTCAATCATATTTTGGTTTGGAGAATGAGATATCAAAAATCAGAATTTCTATTCCTTTTAATGAATTGATTAAGAATGATGGTAGAAGAATAAAATTTGTCAAAGCATTGAAGATAGGTGAAGTGTTAGACACTGCCAATTTAAGTGATGATCATCCGAAATTGCTTTTTGGCCCAAAAGTTGATGGGGATTCTCAAGATGGAGATGTGCCACCTTTTTATGTCAGTTTGAATGTGCATGATTTGATCCTACACAATGCCATGTTAGATTCAGTTGCATCACACAATTTAATGCCGAAGGTTGTCATGGAAAAGCTTGGTTTAGATATTACAAGGCCTTACAAAGATCTTTTCTCCTTTGATTCAAGTAAGGTGAAATGCTTGGGTTTGATTAAAGATTTGGTGGTCTCCCTCACCCAAATCCCAGCAAAGAGCTTAGTGATGGACATAGTTGTGGCTGACATTCCCCCAAAATTCAGTATGTTGCTGTCAAGATCATGGTTTGCAAAATTGAAGGGAACTCTACAAATGGACATGTCATATGCCACAATCCCTGTTTTTGGACAACCAAGGAGATTGTACCGGGAAACAACGATGAAGTATATGGTAAGTGGTAAGGAAAGACCTCAAAACCATCCTATTTATTTGGTGCATTCTGATATGGATTCCTTTATTTTATACAATGATCTATGCTTGGAGGAAGATGATCAAAACAGGGACAACACATCAGAGGAGATTGTAGGTGAATTGCAGGAAACAAAATCAAAACATAATGATGATGAAGAGGGCCTTTGGAACATGGATTTTGATGGGGCAGTGAGTAAAGAAGGGGCTGGAGCTGGAGTATGGATAATGAGCCCAAAGGTGGATAAATCATGGTTGTGTTCCTACAAATTAGCCTTTGATTACACAAACAATAGGCTGGATATGAAGCGCTGATTATAGGGCTGCAAACTTTGAAAGATTTGGGAGCAAAGCGAATTTCAGTCCATGGTGATTCAGAATTGGTTATCAACCAAACCAAAGGTGAGTATCAAACCAGACATCCTCGGATGAGGGCCTATAGAAATGCTGCAAACGTTTCCTAAATATAATCCGTCATTGATTCCTAGAGAACAGAATGCAATTGCTGATGTATTGGCCATCTTAGCTAGTACATTTAGGATTCCCATTTATCCTAATAGGAAATATGAAATACAAGTCAAACATAGGTCAGCAGTCCCCGATAATGTGAAGTGTTGGCAAGTTTTCAAAGATGATAAATAGCTGGTTAGTTTTCTGCAAATGACTGAAGAGTTTTCTAATTCACATATAGATCAAGAAAATTGTCTTGGGGGGGATGAACAACAGAGTTTAGGATCAGATTTGGATGATTTGTAAACCAGATAGCAGAAAAGGATGTTATACAATTGAAAAACAACATAACTCTGAAAGGTTTGGTGCCTCTTGAAGAATTGTTTGACCAAAATGATGTGGCAAAGAATCCTAGAGTAATTCCCTCTGAAACAGAAGCAGAAGACTGCAATATAGGAACCTGACAACAGCCTAAGTTCGTTAAGCTCTCAAAATCCTTGACTCCTGAAGTTAGAAATAAATACCTTGACCTGATGAGGGAGTATTCAGATGTTTTTGCATGGGAATATGAGGATCTTAAAGTACATGACAAAAGTATCATTCAACATACCATCCCAATAAAAAAAGATCGAAAGTCTTTTAAGCAAAAGTTAAGAAGAACAAATCCTTTATTGTTGCCTTTCATTGAAAAGGAAGTCAATAAACTATTTGATGCAAAGATTATTGTTCCCCTTAGATTTTCAAAATGGTTGTCAAATTTGGTACTTGTGAGGAAGAAAACAGGAGAGATAAGGCTTTGTGTAGACTTCAGAAATCTCAACAAGGTGTCTTTAAAGGACAATTACCCCTTCCCTAAGATGGATCATATATTGCAGAAGGTGGTTGGCTCGAGAAGAATGTCCATGCTTGATGGTTTTTCAGGGTATAATCAGATCTTGGTGCATCCGGATGACCAAGAAAAGACAACTTTCATCACTCCTTGGGGTACCTTCATGTATGCCAAAATGCCCTTTGGGCTGATGAATGTAGGGGCCACCTTTCAGAGGGCCATGGATATTGCATTCACCGATGAAAAGGATAAGTTTATTGTCATTTATCTTGATGATATCATTGTTTTTTCAGATTCTGATTTTGACCATTTGAAACATTTGAGACAAGTTTTTGAGAAGTGCATGAGGTATGGCATATCCTTGAACCTGAAGAAGTCCCATTTTGCAATGGAGGAGGGCAAGTTGCTTGGGCATATCATCTCAAAAGATGGCATCAAAATTGATCCAAACAGAGTGGCTGCAATTCAGAAAATTGATATCCCCAGGAGTAAAAAGGAGGTACAGTCATTTTTGGGCCAAATTAACTTTTTGAGGAGGTTCATTCCTAATTTAGCAGAAATTATCAGATTTTTGACTGACATGCTAAGGAAGGAAAGTGAAATCAGATGGACTCTTGAAAATAAGAAATATTTTGAAGAGATTAAAAAGGCTTTAGCTACTGCTCCTGTTTTGGCAAGTCCAAATTATGCTAGAGATTTCATCATTTTTTCTTTTGCATCCGAGCACACTATTGCAGTGGTCCTCTTGCAGAAAAATCAGCAAGGTAATGAGCAGCCCATAACATTCTTCAGTAGAGGTCTAAGAAATTCTTCCATCAAGTATAACATTATGGAGAAACAAGCATATGCATTGGTAAAGGCTTTGAAGGATTTCAGAGTCTATGTGCTCCATTCCCATGTGGTTGCATATGTTCCTAATGTTGTTGTGAAGGACATTTTAAGACTGTTAGATCCTGAAGGCCGGAGGGGCAGATGGATAGCAACAATTTTGGAGTATGATGTGGAGATTAAACCTACTAAGTTGATAAAGGTTCAAGGATTGGCCAAATTGGTGGCAGATTCATATCTCAGTGTGTTGGACATAAACGTTATTGCTCGTTTGTCTAATGACAACAATGAAGAATCTACTCAACAGGTATTCGAAAGGTTTCTCTCCTCCCCTTGGTATGCTGACATAATTTATGTTTTGCAACATTTACAGGCTCCTCTAGAGTTGACCAAAACAAAAGCAAGATTTTTGAAGTTGAAGGCTGTAAAATTCTACATCTTAAATCAATTTCTCTATTCGAAAGATTCAGGAGGTGTGTTGTTAAATTGTTTGTCGTAGGACGAGGCCCAGAAGGTTATGGAGGAATTTCATAAAGAAGATTGTGAAGGGCATCATTTTTGGAAAGCCACAACAAATAAGATCTTGAGGGCTGGCTTTTACTGGCCATCTTTATTTGCTGATGTGTACAAAAGGGTATCAAGCTGCCATGAATGCCATATTTTTGAAGGAAAGAGAAAGCTTTTACCCTTACCCTTGAAACCTATTGCAGTGCAGGCACCTTTTTCGAAGTGGGGTTTGGATTTCATTGGGGAAATCCATCCCTCATCTTTAGGTCAACACAAATGGATTATAATAGCCACATATTATTTCAAAAAATGGATAGAAGCGATACCAACCAGGCAAGCCACGGATACAGTCATCATTCAATTCCTAGAAGGTAACATTCTTTCGAGATTTTGTTGTCCTTATAAATTAATCACAGACAATGCTGTTGCCTTTAAGTCTAAAAGAATGGTTGAATTTTGTCACAAATATCACATTGTACTTGATCGCTCAACAACATATTACCCACAAGGTAATGGCTTAGCTGAGTCCTCTAACAAAATTCTGGTAAGAAATTGCTACAGGATAACAAGAAAACATGGCACAAAATGTTAATTTATGCCTTGTGGGTTGATCAGGTAAATACCAAAAAATCAATTGGTATGTCTCCTTTCGAGGTAGTGTATGGGACAAATGTTATTTTCCCTTCTTCTTTGGGAATTCCAGTCATGAAATTATTGCAGGAAGAGGATACAGAACCAAATGACATGCAAAGGAGGATTAACCAAATGATTCAGCTGCAACAAAGTAGAGAGGAGGTGTACAACAACACTCAGACAATTCAGGACAAGATAAAGAAAATCTTTGATTGGAGGACAAAGGTTGAGGACTTTCAAGCTGGTGACTTGGTTTTAAAATGGGATGCTAGAAATGAAGAAAAAGGGAAGCATGGTAAATTTGAAAACCTTTGGAAGGGACCTTTCAAGGTTGCAGCATTTCACGGGAGCAATGCATACTTGCTACAAGATTTAACAGGGGAGTTTCTTACTGGAGGACCTGTGAATGGCAGGTTCCTCAAGCATTATTTCACTTGAATTCAGCTGAATTTCATCACTACATTGTATATATTCATTTAATTTTCAGTACTGCAGGTGTGGGCAGCTGATTATCAAAATTTGAAGCCCGAAGAGAAGGCCCTGAGATTTTGATGGCCTACTGCCATTTTTTCAGAATGTAATAAGTTTTTGAGTCAGTTTGAGTCAGTTTGGAGTTACGTCAAGAAGTCGATAAGCCCAATGGTTACACACTTGGTCTATGGTGTTCTTGGCACCTCATAGGGAGGATGCCATCCCCATTGGAGCCAGTGTTAGTATCCTATAGTCATAGTAGTCAAAAAATAAATTTTGTCTTTCAAATTTTGTCAAAAGCATAAAAGTGTGGCTATGATCTTATGGAAGATCAAGCTTGAGGTCCTAGGTGGAATAATTTTTTTTATTCATTGTAAATATGTCAAAGTGTGCAAAGAGTTACAAAGATGGTCTTTTTATCCCAAGGGGTCAAGTTAGCTAGGTTTAGGGGTCAAGTTACATCAAGTGATCATGAGAAAGATTGTGCTGCCATGCTTTGTCATCATGGGCACAAAATTGTAGGTGTCTTGAGTCAGTTTACATGTCAAATCATGATTGATCATGACATCAACAAGAGTACAATGGTCAAGAGGACAATTGCTGCGTTTTTGCAAAGTGTTGCGCTTTGGTCTTTCAAGTTCAAACAGTAATTATCGTCGGTAAAATCCGCTCTCAGCCACCTTGGGGGGGTTATTTGCATGGTTGTCTTCATACGAGATTTCTCAGATCTCCATTATTCCCATCAGAAGTTCGTTGGTGTTCGTGCTTGGTTGTTGCGTAAAGGAGGCAGGGGAGCTCTGCGTTTCTCTCAACCCAATGATCAAATCTCTCCCATAGGTGCAAATTCCAATTTATTTTAGTTCCTTGATCTTGAATGGTTACCCAATTACATGCATGAGCGAAGAAAATAACATAGAAACCTGCAAGGTACCTAATTTCATCATCGCTGCGTTTTTGGCCATCATTGCTCTTTTTCCATTTGCTGTGCTTTCTGCTAATCGCTGCGCTTTCTTTGTGTGCTGTGTTTTTTGTGCCTATCTTTGCCAAGTCTATGTTTTTTCTCTATGGAGCCTCCATATGCAAAGTGAGCCATGGCTTTGGACTGAATTAAAGCTCCTACCATAATCGTTTTTGCCTTAGAGGTGTTTGAAAGCCTATCTTCTCATGCGCTGCATTTCTGGCTCTGCGCCTATCTTTTGCATTTTCTGCCACAAGAATAAAAATGTATTAGTTGTGTCGGGTTTTCCAACAGGTATTTGTACTGATTGGTCTGTGTTATATAGGGTTTCCTTCTTAATTTTCTATCAAAGATAAAATTTGGGGCCTCTTTTCATTATTGCTATTACTTGTTGCACAAATTAAGTTTGCATTAAAACCCTATAGTATCCCCTGCTGCAAACAAGAAACCATGTCAACTCCAGAGGGAAGAAAGCACAAGGGAGGTGCTATTGTCAGATTTGAACCACAAGACCTCACATTCATCAATGCAGACCCAACTATCAGAGTTGCTTTTGAGCAGGTGGGATGTATCAGGTTTTGTGAAAAGATTCAAGGGTATAATGCACAACTTACTAAGGAGTTTTCCATGAGCTTTAATGGGTTGGAGGCTAAGGTTGGAGCGCTCACCTTTCCAGTTACAGAGGTCACAATAGCAGATGCAATAGAGATTCCCCTTCAGGGAGAGCAATGGTTCAAGGGCATGCCCCTTGATATTGCCCATTATAAAGATTTTTTGAAGCCTGAGTATAGAGACAAGGAGTATGGGTCCATTGTTCCTAAAGAGTATCTACTTGAACATCACAACAAGATTTTGCAAGCTATTCAGAGGTATTTCACATGTGAGGGAAGGTTTGGAAGGATTTATCAATACCATTTCAGACTCTTGATGCATTTTACTGGGAAGATCCCCTTGAATTTTCCCTTCTATCTATTCAGGAGTCTCAGTAAGATGGCTGACAAAGTGCAGGGGAAACAAAGTCAAGTGGAACCAAGCCTTTTCCATTTTTCCTTAACTAAGTTGTTGGTATTGGAGGAGCTGAATAAAAGAAATCAATCATGGTAGTCATTTGTTGATTCTTCAAACTTGGTGGATGATGTGCCAACTAGTCCCTTGAGCAAGAAGGAAACACCCTCAGTAGTGGTAAAGGACATTCAATCACCAACTGGAAGTTCAGTGAAGAGGCCCTCAACTACAGTGTAGTCTACAGGAAAGAAGAAAGGCAAGAAGCTACAATTTTCTCCAAAAGTGGTGGATGTCCCTAAGAAACCCCTCAGTATGTCTGCTACAAAAAGGCTGCCCTTGGAGCAAACATTTGAAACCATGGAGACCATACCAGAAGATGAAGTTGTTGATGATAAAGTCAGGGAGATTGCAGAATTGCAAGAACAATTGAAGAAGGCCCATTTGATGATTGCACAATTGCAGTAGGAAAATAGGTAGCTAAAGAATGTTATTCTAGTAAAGACAACTCAACCTAGTGAAGATGTTCCAGTGATTAAAGCTGCAGTAGCTGCTTCCAAATCCAAGGGCAAAGAAAAGGTAATCAAAGAAGATGTTAAGAAGGCAGAAGTTCCAGCAGCTAGGGTTACCAGATCCTCATCTAGAAAACTACAAATCCAAGAAGAGAAGACAGTGCAAGAAGAGAAGACAGAGGTAGATGAGGGGAAGTGCACCTTTAATAGGTTCATAAGGCAACTGAAGGAAGCTCACAGGGAGATTTCTAAGCTCAAGCAACAGGATGGAATGGCTAGGAAACAAATGTGTGATCTTTTGGACACTTATCATCCAGCCACGGACAATGCCAAATACATGTTGAGAAGATCCCTTCCACTACACAGGGAAATGAAAAATGTATGCAGACATAATCCATCTATGAGGAAAGAATTAAGAGCCACCAAACAACAGTTAAAGGAAATGTAAGAGAAATATAGAGGCAATTTAGACCTGTTGGCTGAGGTAGCCAAAGTTTGAATGCTGGAAGGGTAAAATAACATAGTTCTGATTTTTGACTTTGCTTAAAATATGCTTGTTTATGGGGTTGAAGTTCCAGGTGATAATGTTTTGCATATAGTCCCTCTTGCAACCACATTTAGTCAGGATTTTAAAGTTGTTTTGAAGGAGCAACTTTCACAATATTTTGTACCCTAGCTAGTCTTAAAGTTAGGGTTTTTGGTGTGAAGATGAACATTTTGCATTGTCGGTGAAGGAAGGCTTGAAAGGGGTATATGCCATGGTTATTGTAGTGTCAACATCATCATCAACATGTGCAGCTTGTTCAGAAACATCACTGTCACTCAAACCATGAAAAAAGATGGCGCCACGCTTTTGAAACTGGCGCTGCATTTTTGGCTACAAAATAATTTGTCAAAGTTGGAGGCTTTGTGCGGTAAAATAAATCTTCCAAAGGGGAAAATATCCATGTTCAGGCTTATTCATACATGATGAAGTCACCAAGAAACACAGAAATCAACTAGAGATATCACAAGCATGGAGCAATGTGTTTCCTCGCTGAGTTTTTGCATTTCTGGAGAATTAGGGAGTTGCACAGTGCCAGGCGCTGCGCTTCCAGACATACTTCTTTTTGAACGAGTTTACTTAGTCAAAAATTGTTGTAATTTGTTTTTATGGTTTAGGTAATTGTAATAAAGCATTCAGTGACTCACAAGCTCTATTTGGGGCTGAGAAATTAATGTAAAATGCTTAGAAAAGATCTAGTTATGCAGTCCCTAGTCTTTAGCAGTGACTTCTATTTTCATTATAGAAGTTAGAAACTGAAAATCCTAATGAGGAACTCGAACCCTGGAGGTGGGAACTAACTCATTTTGGGCCTATTTATGATATGAATGTAAAGGAAAATGTTATTTGTCAAGTTAAGGAGAAAAGGACATTGTATTGCACTTATTTTTGAGATATTTTTACAGTGAATGAAATACAGAGGTGGATTTTTCAAGGATTCTTGAGTTAGTTTTCTTTTGAGATGTGCTTCCTTTCTGTGTAAGTTATCTTATATGAGAATCATGCTTTGAATTTATCTTCTTGTTTAGTTAAACAAAGATTTGATTTAGAATTCACCCTAAACAGTGCTCTGTATCAGTTTACTAAACATCTATGTTTTTTGCTAAAATGACAGTTAGAATTCATCTTAATGCTTGATGCTCTTTTGTCATTTTCCATTTTTTCTTCACTCACCCTCCTACAACGAACTTAGACTAAAAAGCTCTAAAGAGACTACCTACCTCGCCCTTGTGGAATCTCCATTTTCTCTTCATTTCATCACTAGAAACATAATCAGGTAGACATGACCATATGCCCAATGGATTTGTCTCCTTTCCTACCAACAAACCTTTAAAATTCATACCCTACTGAGCACTATACCTAGCCTAACATCTGAGTAATTGAACTTCCTAGACAGAGAGAGCCCTTTCTAAAGCTAGAAGGGCTAGATTCTAGCTTACAAGTGGTTTTGTGGTTACCTTTAATTTATCTCCTCAACTTAGGGAAAATTACAAATAGCTAACAATATCTATAGTTAAGCTCCTAGGAATGAATCCCTAGGTGTATGCTTGTCCGTCTGATTGAAACGCTAGCTTGATCAAGTTTGTTATATGTCTAACTTTAATGTATTGATATTTTGTGTCTTAGGTTTACCTGATATATGTTGTTATGATATGCTTGTGCATGATTATGAAGTCTTAAATATGTATTTGTGCTAACCTAATTGTTGATGCTCATTGTAGGGTTTGTAACTAAGCCCTAGTCATAGTTTGATATTCTAGGATATAATGATAATGTTCAACTTTGATGATGAATCTAGGGTTTACAATAAACCCTTGTAGTAGTTGGTCATATTGTTGAAACCTGAGCTTATGCTGGGATTGTTTTTGATCGTTGAGGCTTAGTGTCTCATAGATGGAATCTAGGGTTTGCATTAAATCCTAGTAAAAATCTAACATATGAATTGTAAAGTTGTTAGATGCGTTGTAGAACTACACTTGTTTGAATTGCTTCTAGGGTTTGCTATATAGAAGAATTTGTCATATCTTTGAAAGTGATATTGAAGCCCTAGATATAATGAGACTGATATCTTGATTAATTTTCTGATATGATCTAGGGTTTGTAACAAAAACCCTAGCACAAAGTTGAAGTATAGAAGTACGTGTCTCTTGCTGACTATGAACCTAACTAAGTTTAGGTATTTGATGTCTAAAAGTTCAATGCTTCCATTATTGTATGATTCTGATATGGTTAACTGCATGCTTGGTTGTACTTGCTGTTTAAGTTGTCCAGGTAGATAATCTTCAAAATGTTGAATATATTTGTAAGTAAAGTTGACTTGATTGGTAAGCATGATGAAGGAAGTTGTATGAATGATGATGATCAAAATGGTTTTGAAGGAATGAAGTCATGAAATATTCTCCGATGTTATGAAAAAGAAGTTGATCTCCCTAAAGTTAAGAGGGAGCCTGGATAGAAGAAATCTCCCTAATTGAGAGGGAGGGCATATTATAGTCATGATGGATACCTTGAAGAAGATATTGGAGAATGCATTTTTGTTGACACCTAATCTTCATGATTGGGGGAATTTGTAAATAAATAAATTAGGAATGTGAACAGTCATCGGGAGATGAACTGAACAATCACTCCTATTGTATATAACAATAACCTACCTATGGAATAATAGACAAATCAGTTTTACTGCCTTTAGAGAGTTACTGCCTGGCCTGACATGGTATCAGAGCCAGTTCTAAAAATAGTTGTAACTCCCTTCATTTTTGCTACTGTGGGCTATACGCTGGCCTGAGCTCTGTCCTCAAACGCCTCTGTCGTTCTGTCCACTGAGCGCTGCTCTGCCTCTGTCCTCAAATGCCTCTGTCGTTCTGTCCACTGAGCGCTGCTTCCCCTCTGTCCTGATGATGGCCTGTCCGAGCTCATTTCGCTCTCTGCGCTTCTATGCTAAAATCTCTGTCGAAACTCTGCAAATCTCGTTCATTCTTGAATACATTCGTTGAAGCGCGTCATTGCATGTTGTATTCAACAATAATATTACTGTTGAAGGGGTCGTATTGCTGTGTTGAGACATTTGCTTTGGAAAGTTCAAAACGATTGAAGAATTAGTATGAGAGCCTGGTCAAAGCTTGGAGGTGTTGCGGTGTTTGGTAAGTGCTTTCAAAAATCGGAATTCGTTATCAAGCTCATAAATTGCAAAAGATTGATGGTCAATGGCGTATACAGTGAATGCTTGAAGTTTTTTAGTCAGTTGAATGGCACTATACGTTGGAGTGATTGTATCCACTGCTCTACCGTTTCCATACGCTATACACTGGAGTAATTGTGTATGCGGTCCCCTCAGCTCCCACAAGTGTATTCATTGTGCGCCCTCTCCTTCGGTCGCACTGTATTAAACCACCTCCGTGCACTCTTGCGGTGAACCGTTTGATTCATCACTCCATAACACTGTCATAACATACCTCCCTCCCGCTCCAGTTTCTCATATCCCACTGTCATAACATACCTCCCTCACCGCTTCGATTTCTCATATCTCGCACAAGGGGAACGTCCTTCATCATCTCATTCTTTTTCTCGCTCGGTAGGCGGAGGGGGTTTTGCTCGAAAGCATCGTGGAGAACCAGAGGATTGTCCACCTCTTGTTGGCCAGGCTGAACAAGTTCATACCTGGCGTCCGCCAATAGGGAGAGGGAGAGAATAGCGGGAAGCAACAAAATTAAGAGGCACCGCGCCATTGCAGAACTGATACTTAAATACGTTGTTCCATATTACCTAAATACATTGTTCTATACATATATAATGCTGATATACATTAGTTCGTTGTTGCTTTTGGCTCCGGCGTTTGGCTCCCACGTTGTATATGAATGTTATTAACGTTGTACGATTGGAATGTTATTATTGTTGTCGTATTGGAATGTTATTAACGCTCTTGCGTTTGGCTCCCACGTTGTCCCCCATATACCACGACAAAATAATACCTCTGTTTTTAATATATCTGAGTACAATTTCACTGTACATCAGCAGAAGTTTTTTTTATCAGCAGAAGTATTTTTTACAGAATGCATTCAATCATCTCTATGGTAGGAATAGTTCTCACTGGCAAGGAGAACTATCCTGAATGGTCCCGGATGATAAAACACACCCTCATCTTCAATGAGTTGTGGAAAGGAGTGTGTGTCGGAGAAGCAGACAATGACCCAGTGCAGCCTACATCAGACAAAGAGCTCGTCATTTGGGAAAACAAGAACAACAAAGCCTATGCATTAATCGCAGCATCTGTAAATGAAGAATTTGCTGAAAGAGAGAAAGCCTTTGGAAAGAAGGCAGCCCCTGAATCTTCTGAAGAGACTGTGTGCCTTGCTCATAAAGAAAAGCATCCTGCTCAAGATTCTACAAGAGGAAGAGGTGGACGAAGAGGAAGAGGAAGATACTTCAGAGGCAGGGGGGTAGACATTCTCAAGGAGAAAAGGCAGACTTACATTGCATTCGCTGCAAAAGAAATGGATCACATGATGCCTCTACATGCAAGCTACCATGGGACAAAATTGAGCAGAAAAGAAACCAACAGAAAGGTAAAACTGATGATACAGACAAAGGTAAAGCACCTGAATCCGCTCACTATATTGAGGCACAATGTAACATTGGAGTAAATGAAGATTTGTTTAATGCTTCACTTGCTTCTTCGAAAAATGATTGGTTGCTTGATTCAGGAGCAACCTGTCATATGACTCATAGAAAAGATTTTTTTGAAGATTTCACTGACAATGTTGATGGAGCAGTATGCTTTGCAGATCAGTCAAAAATCAAGCCATCAGGGCTTGGCACAATCAGGCTTAAATTGCCTGGTCTTCCAGACTTTCTTCTGGATCATGTTCTATATCTCCCACAGCTCAAGAGAAACTTGTTGTCCTTGGTTCACATCCGCCAGCAAGGTCACTCCATTCATATGTTTGATGGCGAGCTTGAGGTAAGAAAAGCATCTGACCACTCACTTGTCATGAGGGGAATAGAAGAAGAAAGGCTTCTCAAACTGCAAGGAACCTCTGCTCATGCACAACATTTCTCATATATTTCTCATCATGAAGAAGGTACACTTCCATCAAGTTTATTATGGCATGCTAGATTTGGACATTTATACTATGACAGTCTCCGCTTATTGAAGAAAAATGGTGTTGCTGGTTTGCCTACAATTCCTAGGATACATAAGCAATGTGATGCTTGCATTCTAGGAAAGCATAGCAAACAGTCTTTTCATTATTCACATTCAAGAGCACATAGGAAGCTTGAACTCATTCATTCAGATTTATGTGGTCCAATGCCTGTTCCTTCTGCAAATGGAAATAAATATATCATGACATTTATTGATGATTACACCAGAATGTGTTGGGTTTATTTATTGAAGAACAAATCTGATGCCTTTCAAACATTCAAGAATTTTCATAAATGGATTGAAAATGATGCACAATCTCATATTGGGTCTATTCGCACTGATAATGGAAAAGAATATACATCAAATGAATTTGAAAACTATCTTCGCCAACATGGGATCA
Organism: Pinus tabuliformis; assembly: GCA_031772625.1. Lineage (NCBI taxonomy): Eukaryota > Viridiplantae > Streptophyta > Pinopsida > Pinales > Pinaceae > Pinus > Pinus tabuliformis. Next base: position 773,258,301 of record CM062820.1, on the reverse strand, counting down.
AACATCAAACAACTGTGCCTTATAATCCCCAACAGAATGGTGTAGCTGAAAGAATGAATAGAACAATCTTGAATATGGTACGATCCATGCTTTTCTTCAAAAATGTAAAGATAATGTTTTGGGCTGATGATGTTCTATGTGCCGCATATATAAAGAATAGATGTCCATCTAATGCTATAAGAAACAAGACTCCTTATGAATTGTGGTATGGACATGTTCCTTTGGTAAAACATCTCAGGATCTTTGGTTCCACCTGTTATGCTTTGATACCAAACGTACATAGAAACAAACTTGGTGCTAGAAGTCGTAAGTGTATCTTCCTGGGGTATTCAAATTTCAAACACCTCCAAAGCATACCGCCTCTATGATGAAGTAAATAAAAAGTTTGTTGTATCTAGAGATGTAATTTTTCGTGAATCATCCAAATCTGACAATGTTGTTGAGTGGCAACTTGATCGCTTGGATAGATTCGCAAAAACGAAATCATTTCAAGAATTTGATAATCAGATTCCACATCTTGAAGGGGGGATTCCTATACTAGATCAACATGTGGAATCTTCTTTTGAAGAACACTCTCCCCCGAATGAAACTCCAACAATGGATGATGCCTTAAGTGATGTAATTGATAGAATTGGGAGACTCAATCTTGATTCAGTCCCAACTCAATCAACAGAGCAGCCTGGACCATCTCAGAAAGGTCCCCCAAAGTGGCTGACAAAGACACTTGAAAGTGTTCATCCTGATGAAATTGGAAAAACAGGAACCAGAAACTCAAACCAACAAAATGGAGGTGATGTAGATGACTCTAATTCACCTGTTGATATGGATGTTACTTATGATTGTGAATTGAACTTGTCTACAGATTTTGAACCAACTTCCTTCAAAGAAGCTGCTTCTCATGATGAATGGAAAGAAGCGATGCAAAAGGAGTATGATGCCCTCATAAAGAACGACACTTGGAAGCTGGTTGATCCTCCATTTGGAACCAAACCAATAGGCTGCAAGTGGGTCTACAAGAACAAGTACAAAGCTGATGGCTCACTTGACAAGCACAAAGCTAGGCTTGTGACAAAAGGTTTTGCACAGAAGGAAGGGGTCGATTATGAGGAAACTTTTGCCCCCACAGCAAAATGGGCCACCATCCGGACACTCTTTGCACTAGCAGCTCAGAACGGTTGGAAAGTCCATCAAATGGATGTAAAAACTGCATTCTTGAATGGAGATCTAAAAGAGAATGTTTTTATGTCCCAGCCTGAAGGATTTGCTGTGAAAGGACATGAACATAAAGTATGCAAACTTGTGAAGTCCTTGTATGGCCTCAAACAAGCACCGTGAGCCTGGCATGAAAAATTAACTGAGCATCTTCTGAAACTCAACTTCAATCATTTTGATCTTGATGATGCAACTTTATTTGTCAAGAAAGTTGGCAAAACAGTTGTGTATCTTGTGGTATATGTAGATGATCTTTTAATGACAGGGAACAATGAAAGCTACATTGCATCCATAAAGAAGGAATTGGGAAAAAGTTTTGAAATGACTGATTTGGGCTATGTTCTTTACTATCTTGGCATTGAAGTAACCCAACATCCAAAATCCATATTTCTTTCTCAAAAGAAATACATTGGAGATTTGTTAAACAGATTTGGCATGACAGAGTGCAATCCTCTTTCTACTCCAATGGAACAAAACTTAAAGCTCACATCTATTGAAGGAAAGGAATTTGAGGATGCAACAAAGTATAGATAGCTTGTAGGAAGTCTCATCTACCTCACTACTACCAGACCAGACATTTCATTTACTGTTGGAATCCTCTCCAGGTTTATGCAAAAGCCTTGTGAGGGACATTAGTCTGCTGCAAAAAGAGTTCTAAGGTACTTGAAGGGAACTCAAGACCTTGGAATCAAGTATACACAGGTGGACGACTTCAGCTTGATTAGATACTTTGATTCAGACTTCGATGGAGACAAAGAAACTGGGGTATCTACTTCAGGATATGCTATGAGTCTTAGATCAGGAGCTGTCTCCTGGAGATCACGCAAACAATCAGTTCCAGCAGATTCCACAACAGAAGCAGAATACGTGGCAGCAGCGGAAGCAACGAAAGAAATTGTGTGGCTCAGGAAAATTCTTGAAGATTTGCAGGTAAAACAAGTACAATCAACTCCACTCATGATTGATAACACCTCTGCAATAAAGTTGGCCAAGAACCCAAAGTTCCATGATCGAACAAAGCATATCAATACTAAATATCATCTGATTTGACATCATGTTGAGGCCAAAACAATCCATCTCCGTCATTGTTCCACAAATGAGCAAATTGCAGACATCTTCACCAAAGCACTTGGAAAGGAAAAGCTTGAACGATTCAGAATGATGCTTGGACTCACCAACATCCCTTCAGATTAAGGGGGGAATGTTGACACCTAATCTTCATGATTGGGGGAATTTGTAAATAAATAAATTAGGAATGTGAACAGTCATCGGGAGATGAACTGAACAATCACTCCTATTGTATATAACAATAACCTACCTATGGAATAATAGACGAATCAGTTTTACTACCTTTAGAGAGTTACTGCTTGGCGGTGGCCTGACAATTTTGAGGTGCTGTTGAAAGAAGGAAAGTTTTTACTGATTGGGGTTGTGTTTGTACATGTAAATCTCTTGGTCTTTTGGTAGCATGTTTCACATGCTTGATGTTACCGATATGTTTGATCGGGAAGGATTTGCTACTTTGAATAATTGAGAGTGTTGAGGCTTTGTGTGTGATACACATTGCGTGGGAGGACATCAGGCTGACACTATGTGTTGTTGTCTAGTTATCAAAGTAGGGAGAGTGGCGTTGGTCATAGAGCTCCGACATTGTATTACGCACCTGGATCCCTGGGTTGATGGTTAACAAGTAATCCTGATGGTACCTAGAGTGGCTGAAAGCTTTAGTCCATCTTAGTCCCACTTGGATAGATTGCCTTGGTCAGGAATCTAGTTCGTGGTACCGTGAGTGCCTAAACTATTTAAGGACTTGAATAGATTGCCCTGGTCAGGAATCTAGTCCATGGCATCGCAGTGCCTAAACTCTTCATGGTTCATGTGTTTTGAGATCTTCCTTGTACTTGTACTTGTATGTGTCATTGTGAATATCTCCCTAGTTAAGAGGGATTGTTGAAGAATGTAACTAGGTTCGGTCTTCATAATTGTATTTGAGTCATAATAAAATATATTTATCAAAGGAAAGAAAAATATTTTTTTATTATGACTTATTAAAATTTAAAGCATGGGTTCCATGCTTGGGTCTATCATGTTTTAATTCAAAGTCCTAATTGAGGACTTCTAGGATTTATATTGAGTCATTGCCCATTTAATGAGACCCTTCTTAGGTGTTTGAATCATGTAAAAAGACTTATTTTTGAGTCAAATATGTAATTTGTCACCTCCACACCAAGTCTACCCTTACCTGTTCAAGTCGACCTACATGAAGGTAATTCAAACTCCAAAAAGGGGTATATATATAGTGTAGTTCGATTCATTTGGAGACACACACTCACATAGAAGTTCGATATCCAAGAAGAGGTAGCAGAAAAGTGCGAAGTTGCAAGAAAAAGAAAAAGGATTGCAAGATCAAAGTTTCTAGGGCATCTATCTCTCTCAAGTGTGAATTTTCTGGGCTACTGCTGTAAGGTCGAAGTGCTGCTTCGAGGTCGATGTACTGCTTCAAGGTTGAAGTGTTGCTTCAAGATCAAAGTGCTACTTCTAGGTCGAAGTTCAGCTGTTGCTGCCAGTTGCTGCTAGGTCGAAGTTGCTACTAGAAATTGTTTCTGCCAGGTCGAAGTTGTTGTTGCAAGGTTGAAATTCTAGATGGAAGTTGTTGCTCGAAGGTTATCATCTGTAGAAGAAGGAAGGGTTGACTTGGTGATTGGAGGAAGTCTGTGTCTAGGTCAAGGAGTCTTGGATTATCTCATGCAACTATTGAAGAAAGAGTTGTTGACTGGGTTTTCCCCTAGATTTGGGTTTTTCCCTGGCTGTCCGCTTACATCTGGTGTCTTTGATCTTCGTGCTATGGTCTTGGTAATTGCTTGATGAACTAAGATAAAAGAAGAATACAAGAAAGTTGATAAGAACATAAAAACATCACAAGTAGTTATCAAGATAAAGAAAATCTTTCTGCCTTTTTGATTTTCTAACAACACCACCCTACCACCCTAAAGTGTTTATAGGCCCCAACCTGAAGGTGACTTCATTCACCTGCCTAGTACCACCCTACCACCCTATAATGACAAAAATAAAATAAAAGTGTGGACTCCTATACCAGGGGAAGTGATCCACATTACAATGATATTTTCAATGAGATTTATTTCACTGATCAACAACACTAGGACCTAAACCATTTTCCCGACAATCCAAGAACTCTTATTCCAACTACAAACCAAAACCCTTGTCCTAAAACAAATTTGCCTTCTTCAACTCTAGGGAATGACAAAAACTCTTTACAAAATATGGGTTCCTGTACCAGGGACAATGACCCAATTACAATGATGTACAATGCTTGACTCAATTTATGATTAATGACTCTAGGACTAAATCTCTACAAGGAAATGGGATACTGTTGTTGATGTTCCATTGCTGTAATGCTTTTGTTCCGACTTCACTGCTTTACTGCTTGTGCCTCTATCGCCATTGGTCCACTGCTTGTGCCTTGTGCTTTTGCACTGCCTTCACTGTAAGAAACACTCTTTCATGTTGCTCTTTGAGATCATTATTTTGTCCTGAATTGTTGTAGGTTCTTACACTGCTAGAGGATGCTTGGAGAAAGTTTGCACCTGCAATTTGAGATATACCCAAGGCGAATCCCAATACTCAAAAGAAAATGCAAATAACCCTTTAACCAAAAAATTCACTTACCTTTGCCTGCAAAAGAGGGTTAGTGCAACAATAATAAAGTTGACTATAATGATGTTGCAATAACAACCATAAAAAATACCTGAAATATTCTGCTTGCAAGAAGTTAGACACACAAAAAATACTAGAACCAATGACCATACCAAAATAAATCTGAACACTGTAGTATGCAATTAATCATATAACACAATTTTTTTTAAGCAAGTCCCATACAAAGCCAAAAGGAAATATGAAACTCTATACCTGTAACATCCTTGAATGATTCACAAAACAAAAGAAAAATTTACAAGCAAACCAACCTGAAAATATGTGCTTATTTTATCAGTCTCCACCTACAACAAAAGAACAAACAAGAACAAATACTATATAACAAATCGACCTGAAATGCAATCCTCAACAAACAACTACAGAGATTTGTTTTTCTTGTCAAGGTGACCGTTGTATATCCTAATCACCAATCCGCAAGGGTAGCTTATGTAGCAAACAATAAGATATATGTTATTTTATCAATTCTGAGCTAAATCAGCTTTTGTCATGACTCAAATCCTTCTTGTAGACCTGAAACAAATGTCTTGCTACTTATTGTAATAGATCCGAACCTTATAGAGCTAGTTTTTGTGAAAAATCGGTTACCTGATTCCTATTGCAGCAAACTGATCATATTTCACGTACTTGTTAGATTAATTGAACATGTAACTTGCAGTTTTCTACGACAAATACTGAATATACACTACAGCCTACACCAAAATAAAACTGTGGAAACTAAATACATCGCAGGAGAGAAATAAACATCACACACATCTGCACAGTTATTTTTGGACAAAAGTCCCCGGAAAAACCCAATGCGGGAAAACCGGTGCAACAACTGAGGGTTTTATTATTATGCAATAGTAATTTTGAGTACAATTCTTTGGACGCCCAATTGGCTATTCGACACAAAGAAAAACTGGACAAAACGAAATAGTGAGATGATCTCACCCTGTCACTGGAAGATCCCACTCTGATCTGTTGGGGACTGCGCTACTCTTCCTTCTGACCCTCTACTTGCTGGAAACTTCTGCTCTTAGCCTCCCGGTCTCACACCCCGGCTCTCGGCTTCTGAAACTCGATTTCCTCCACAGGAATTCGATCTCCTTTGAAGCTTTGTGTTGCCACTGCGTCAGCTCTGCGTGGCCCAACGTCAGCCTCTCTGGACGTCGTTTTTCCCTCTCTGCCTTGTACTCTCCGGCCTAGGAAAACTCCCCACCAGATACTATCCTGACCCTCATTGCAAAAGATCACTTCGAATTTCTCTCCCGGCAATTGCTGTGCTTCAGAAATTCGATCTTCTGATCTCCACTTGATGTGTTTTCCAAATGCCCCTCAAGCCTTCTCTTATAATCCTCTAGTTGAGAACCAACAACCCAGATTAGATTATAATCAATGGCTAGATCATTTTGGCTTGATCCTTGTCTTCTTCTAGAAGTTCCACCCATAGTTAGATTAATACCCTTTAATTATTTTAATTCCCTAAGTTTAGACTTAGGCCTCCATTAAAAATAATTAATTATTTTAATAAAACTGTCTATGGGTATTGTTGAATACATGTGTCTAAGCCTCCCTGCAAATTTTGAGGCTTAGAGCACATCTAATGCTACCAGAAATCAACACTCCCTCTTAGCGAGGAATGTGTTCTAGTAATGCAACCTGCTGAAGCATCACCCTTCTTTGTAACATCTCCCTCTACGCTACTGATGTCTGACATCACTGCCCACCAACTACTGCGCAAATGCTGCATTTGTACTGCTATTGACATTACCACTGCCAACACTGCATCTCTACTTCAACTCCCTCTCAAATTTTGCATCGGTGCTGTTGCTGGCCCTGCCACTGCCAACACTGCATCTGCACTGCACCCTTCTCCAGCTACTGCTGCTACTGCATCAACAACGGAAAAGCATCCAAAATTACTGAACTGATGTTCAACATGATGCATCTGTTGCTGGAGTTCTGACTGTTGCTAGTCTCTACGCTGACCCTCTGAAGCCTCTGCATTGCTGCTGACTTTGCTCTGTGCCAACTGCACTGCTGCCAACTCTAGCTTTGCGCTGCTCAGTCTCTGGCGCTCCTAGCCACTACAATTGTCACTCTGACACTCCTCTGCATCAACTGACCTGGTCCATCCTGCTACTTCTGATCTGGGCTCCCGTAGCAAGGTATTGATCCAAGAGGTGGACTCCTCAAGGATCCTGCCCATCTGTAGTTCTTTCAAACTACAGTTCTATATCACCCCACCTCTAGGCGATCATGGCAAACTCCTCCTCCTCGATTTGTGCAGATGTAGCCTTCGGATCATGCTTCTCGTCCTTGTCCTTCTTCTTGAGAGGACACTGTGTAGCATAGTGACCAAGTTCGCCACACCAGAAGCACTTGATCTTCAAAATATCTTTCTTCTTCTTCCGTTGCTCCTGTTGCCCCTTAGATGCGAGGGCTGCATTCTCATCCTCCTCCTTTGGCTTCGACCCACTGTTGCTGCTGCTACTATCAAGTTTGCACTTGACTAAGTCTCTCCTCATCTCTTCCTGCTGAAGAGCGTCCCACATTCCTTCCCAATCCGATAATCTTTCTTTGCCCAGGATGCTCTGGAGAAGCACTTGCCATTCTTCTGAGATTGAATTTAGAGCCAACCTCACCATCTCGGTAGGCTGAGGTGTTGACCCCACAGCTGCCAACTCGTCTCGGGTCTCCTGAAGCTTTGCAATGAGCGGATCAATGCGTCCCCCCTTCTGCATTTGTGTGGATCTCATCTTCTAATCCAAGTACATCTTCTGTTGCTCGAAAGATCCTTTATATAGCATGGAAAAGGCATCCCACATATCCTTGGTAGTCCCTTTGCTTGAGATGTGACATACTACATGATCCTTCACTTCGTCGAGGATCATCCGCTTGGCCTTTGCCATCTCTCCCTTGTACTTTTTGAGCGGATTTGAATCTGCGGGCTCAACTACTACACTATTGATGTAGATCTTGAGAAAATGTTCATCCGGAAGGCATGACATCCTCGCCTTCCAGATCACATAGTTGGATGCACCATCCAACCAATCCTGATCTCTCAACCCACTGGCTGCCATCTCTACCAATCCAAAAAGTCAAATGACCTCCTTTCTCTTCTGCGCTGCTGCTGGGCTAGCTTACACACTCCCTTCTGGAGTCAGTAGATTTGCTGCCCCTTACTGTTGCACAACAAATTAGAATTCAAATTCCCTGGCTAGGAATTCTCCGAGGAAGAAATTCCCTCAAGTGGCTCTCTCTCTCCCACTGACTCTATTTTGCCAGCAATTGCTGCAAAATATTTGCGTCCCAGTTGAATATTTTCTCTGCAAGGAAAAATATGCTGCTCTCTTCTGCCTTTGGAAAGCTTCGATCTGGATATCGAATTTCTCTGTCGACTCACTCAGAGAAATTGATTTCTCCTCAAAACTTCGACCTTCTGGCCCAAGGACTGCGTTGCCTGATGGGGTTTCGAATTGCTGCCTCTGTAGTAATTTCGAACTCCTCTTCCTTTCTGCTTCTGAGTTCTTCTGCTCACGATCTGTGCTCTGATACCATGTGAAAAATCGGTTACCCGATTCCTACTGCAACAAACTGATTATATTTCACCTACTTGTTAAATTAGTTGAACAAGTTACTCACAGTTTTCCATGGAAAATACCGAAATCCATACACTGCAACCTACACCAAAATAAAACTGCAGAAACTAAATACAACACAGGAGAGAAATAAACATCACACACATCTACACAATTATTTTTGGACAAAAGTCCTTAGAAAAACCCAATGCGGGAAAACTGGTGCAACAACTGAGGGTTTTATTATTGTGCAGTAGTAATTCTGAGTACAATTCGTTGGATGCCCAATTGGCTATCTGATACAGAGAGAAACTGGACAAACGAAATAGTGAGATAATCTCACCCTGTCACTAGATCTAGCTTTGATCTGCTAGAAGTGAGCCTCTACGCATAACTACGTCAACCCACACTGTTTCTGTGTCACCTCTGCTCAAGACTATGCTGCTCTTCCTTCTGATCCTCTGCTGGTTGGAAACTTCAACTCTCAGCCTCCCGGTCTCATACCCCGACTCCAGACTTCTGAAACTCGATTTCCTCAGCAGGAATTTGATCTCCCTTCATGCTTTGCGTTGCCACTGCGTCAGCTCTGCGTGGCCCAACGTCAACCTCTTTGGACGTCGTTCTGCCCTCTTTGCCTTGTACTCTCCGACCCAGGAAAACTCCCCACCGGATACTATCCTGCCCCTCAAAAGATCACTTCGGATTTTTCTCCCGGCAACTGTTGTGCTTTAGAAATTCAATCGTTTGATCTCCACTCGATGTGTTTTTCAAATGCCCCTCAAGCCTCCTCTTATAATTCTCTAGTTGAGAACCAACGACCCAGATTAGATTCTAATCAATGGCTCAGATCATTTTGGCTTGATCCTCGTCTTCTTCTAGAAGTTTCACCCACAATTAGATTAATACCCTTTAATTATTTTAATTCCCTAAGTTTAGACTCAGGCCTCCATTAAAAATAATTCATTATTTTAATAAAACTATCTCCAGGTGGAATCTCCCAAAACGATTTCTAGGTATTGTGGAATACATGTGTCCAAGCCTCTGCAAATTTTGAGGCTTAGAGTACATCTGATGCTACCAGAAATCGACAGTTTTTTTGCTTAGGATTAATTGCCCTAGTACCATGAGAGGTGAGCCTTCTTTCGGTGGTATTTGGTAGAGTGTATGCCTTCTTGAATCTTTAGAACTTTTATTTACATTTGCTGTATGCTTGGGCCCTAACTGCAGGACTGGAAGCTATTCAAGGAATTATATATAGATCTGTGCTTTAATATCTTAACTAAATAGATTTAGAACTTCGGTTTCTTCAGGAATAAGGTTGTAGTGTTGGGCCGCAGAAAAGGAGGTATACATTAGATACTCGAACCTGCAAGGAAATATACCCATACGAATCACCCAAGACAAATAAAAATATCAAATCCTAACCCACACGTTGGATCTGTCTCTTCTTGAGCAAAGGAGGGTCGAAATGTTTCTGAGGATTTTCTCGCAAGATCATGCGTTCATTTTCATACATAATAAGGGAGGTAATGATCTTCTTTTATAGATAAATTATTTGAATAGAAGGTGCTCCATTAGATGAACGTTGGATAGTTGGAAGGGGTTCCATGGAAAATCATTAGAGGAATTTGGGCTTAAACAAGATGCAACAACTACCTTAAGTGAGGTTACCAAAGACTAAACTTGGAATATTATATTATCGATTAGGAGGTTGATTACATGTAATGAGGTGGCAAATTCTTTAGGAGAGAAGGATTAATGATTAAAGAATTGTGTTACTACCCAAGGATACCCAAGAACAAGATCTGATAATGTGCTAACCCTTTTGACTTCATAATGTTGACCATCATTAAGATGCCATGTCACCACCCCATGGGGTTTTAGCCCACAAACCGCCCCCCAACTTTAGATGCAAATATTTGTCAAACGGTGAAAAACTACATGGGGTGCCACATACCACCAAAAACATATTTTCGAGGAGAATCCAACTATATATGTTTTGACTCAAAAAATTGGGAATTGCCACGCCATATTTGTTAAATAAAAGCGGGGCATCACCTGGTGTTGCTTGGCTTGACATCAATGACAACCACCTATCAACAATCTCCCCCTTTGGCATTGATGGCAACACATGTACTCCCCCTGCGATCACGACTCCCCCTGACATCATGCTTCTAACCTTCCTAACGTGCTTTCTCTCCCCCTTTGACATCAATGGCAAAGGGTAACTCCCCCTGACAACCTGCCTCTCTTGTGGACCTGTAACCTTCCTCTACTCCCCCTATCTACTTGACGAGATAACATAACAGTCTAATGGGAACTTGAGAAAATCTCAAGCTTTTGGCGAAGATACTCAAATGTCTCACACGGTAAAGGTTTTCTAAAGATATCAACGATTTGTTCTTTTGTCCCAATGTATTCAACTTTGATATTCTTTTCTGCAACTTGTTCTCTAACAAAATGGTACTTGATTAGAATGTGTTTCGTTTTTGAATGCGTCACAGGATTCTTGGAGATATTGATGGTGTTGGTGTTATCTCAGAATATCGGAATGGGCCCATCAAACTTCACTTGAAGATATTGCAAGGTTTGTTTCATCCAGAGGACCTATGTACAACAAGCTGCTGCTGCTATGTATTCTGCTTTCGCTGTGGATAAGGATATTGAATATTGCTTCTTTCTTAACAATGAAACAAGACAACCACCTAGATAGAAAGCTGCTCCACTAGTGCTTTTACGATCGTCAACATTTCTTGCCTAATCAACATCTGTATAAGCTGCAATGGTTAACTCATTTCCTATACGATTCCATAGTCCATATTCTGCTATTCCCTTGAGATCTTTTGGTGTTGCTTAGAATCGTGCTACCTGTTCGACAACCTGCATCACATATAGCATGAAAGTTGTTACATATAGAAGACTACCAATCATAGATCTATACATCCTCTGATCCACATCTTTGGATGAGTAATCTATGCTCAACTGCAACCTGTCACCATTGGAGTGAGAACTGGTTTGCAATCTTCCATTTGAAACCTCTCCAACATTTCCTTGATATATTTAATTTGACAAATAAATATCCCTTTGTCTTGCTGAGATATTTGAAGTCCCAAAAAGTATGTCAATTCACCAAGTAACGACATCTCGAACTCACTTTGCATATTTGCTACAAACTTCTCGCTTAACCTGTCATCGTCGCTTCCAAATATTATATCACCCACATATACTTCAATAATTGTCAAGGTAACGTGTTCAACCCTTACATAAAGGTTGCTATCAACACTTCCTCTCTTGAATCCTTGTTTTTGCAATTACTTGTCAAGATACAATGCCTTCTTTAATCTGCAAACATAGTCCTTTTTATCTGTTAGCAAAAATCCTTCGGGTTGTTCTAGATATACTTCTTCTTCTAATTCTCCATTTATAAAAGTTGATTTCACGTCCATTTGATATACTTTGATCTTCCTCGAACATGCATAAGCTAAAAACATCCTGATAGCTTCCATTTTGGCAATAGGAGTAAATGTCTCTTCAAAATTGGTTCCTTCAAGCTGTGCATATCCCTTGCAAACCAACCTTGCTTTGTTCCCGATAACCTGTCCATCCTCATTTAGATTGTTTCTGAAAAACCCATTTTTTTCCAATGACATTTTTATCCTTCGGTCGTGGAACCAATTCCCAAGTATCATTCTTCTCAATTTGATCCAATTCTTCATTTATAATAGCTCCCTATTGTTCATCTTGGCTGGCTTCTTCAAAGTTGTTTGGCTCTGTTAATTTTGGGTATGTTCTATGCTTAGAGCAATTTATTTCAATTTTCACAGTTAGCTCAATATCTTTTCCAGATTAGCAATCACATCAGCTTTAAAGTAAATTGCAGATAGAACATAGACATAGATCACAGAAGACAAGCCAAGACAAGAGGACACAAGATGTGGCGCTAGCCAGGGACAAACCCCAATGTGGGGAAACCCTTGATCAATTCTTCTTATATGTTCTTCAATAGTTCAGTAGAGAGAGAGAGATAGTACATTTACAACAGAAGTCAACTCTTTGACTTATCTAAATAAGAGCATAGATCATCTCTAAGAAGATGATACATGAGATTGCTAAACTCAGTTGAAGACATGCTACTTCAACTGATTCTCCAAGGTGACTCCTTCACCTATCATTGTGTTGCACCTCGTCATCATGCTGCACCTCACTGTGCTGCGCCCATCATCACTATGCTGCATCTCATCATGCTTCATTAATCATGACTGTCCCCATCGCTGTACTGCATCATGTACGACCATGTGCCATTGCTGCACCATGTTTGCCATACTGTGCTTACTGCACCTGGCTTACCATACTGTTGTTTCATTGTAAGCATGCCTTTGTTGCTGTCCCATTGTTACATTGCTGTCCCATGTCATCATTGTAACATTGCTGCTATCATGTTGTAATTGTAACATGCTACCCATGCATCTTGCTTACTGTACTACTGTCCTAATTGGCTATTGCTGCTGCCCCATCACAACTGCTATCCAATTGTGCCATGACATAGCTGCTGTCCCAATTGTATTGTTGTTGTCCCATCAATTGTGCCATGCCATAACTGCTGTCTCCATTGCATTCTTTCACTGCTATTTATACTGTGACTGGTTAGGGCATCTGGTCATGCTGCAACAACCCTTAACCATCCACCAAAATGGCTCTTAATCACTGTGGCCCTACTAAGGAAGAGTCCTCCACATTCGTGCTGCTGTTCTGGGCACAAATCTGGCCCAAAACCTCTCCACGTTGTCCCTGTTTTTAAGTGGTCCCACGCTGTCACTTGCAACCCACTCAAAACAGACTTCCCTTACCTTTTCGTTGCCCCAAACAGTCCTGCGTTCACCCTTCTTCAACTCGGCCTCCAAGCTCAGCTCCTTGGTCCTCTAAAAGCAGCTAGGTTAGCCCTAAAACAGACCTTGACTCCCTCACTGTCCTAGCCTTCTTGTTTCGGCTTCCATAGAGTTACCTCTCTCCCTTAGCTGAGTTCTTGGGCTCCTTTGATGAGCTCTTGTGATGCACTAATGGATGTGTAGAGTTGTCATAGGCTAGGGCTGCTAGGACTGTAGCTAGGGCTTCCAAAGGACAGCGTTTAGGGCTTCCTTAGGTCTGTGTTAGGGCTACTTTAAGACAATGTTAGGGCTGCATTAGGACAATATTAGGGCTGCGTTAGGGCTGCTTTAGGACTACGGCTAGGGCTTGTTAATGCCTCCTCCATTGCTGCGTTAAACTTCTTCCATGAGCTCCATTAGGTCAACGTAGATCCCTTCCATAGCTTTGTTGACCTATCTTCTTTGCGGCGACTAGGGCATCCTCCTTTCCTCCAACATCTAAGGGCTACTTCCTCCTAGATTTCTCTCACACTAAAACCCAAAGCGAGTAGAGAGAAATCAAGAGAGAAGTGTGTGTGAAATGACTCTCAAGTCATCTCCTTTTATACTAAAACGTTGAGCACATGTGGGTGTTATTTAGTTGCTGGGCGACCTTGACGGATTGTCTTATAACACAAATAAATTCATATCTCCATGAATACTTATCGGAATCAGATGATCTTTAGATCAATACTACACCTCTCGATGAGAGGGATCCAAGAAAAATATCAGCTGCCATAAATAAGATGACCCACATGGAGTTTGGCCCTAGATTCCAATTTTAACACTCCCTCTCAACTAGGGAGAACTCCATCCACTGATCCATTCGCCAGACTGTACTATCTCTGCCATCAGTGCCCTGCCCTGCTTTGCTCTGTTGAACCATGAAGAAGAAGAATTGATCGAGAATGTCTCATACCATTCTCTATTGACCCGAAGTCAATTCCATATGAAGAGAGTGTGTCATACCACTCTTACTGATCCCAAATCAGTTCCAAAAGAGAGTGAGTGGTGTCACTCTTACTAACCAAAGTCAGTTTCATTGATCCCAGATCAATATCACAAGAGAGTGTCTCAAACCACTCATACTGATCCCAGATCAATGGAGGTCATCCTAGCATAGGGAGTACGTTAGATACAACGATGCGTCTATCGATAGTATTACTATGGTCCCTAACCCCATTTCCCTGCTCATTGGCCAGATGAGAGGTACTTCCCATGAGTCCCAGACTGCATGGGTAGGATGCCTCGACAGGAGAACCACTTATCCTGTCCATAAGTCACCACGGGGTATCACAGGAGAAGGCTGAACCATTCACCCTATATGTAGCGCACCATTAGGGGAGGGTGAGTCACCCTATGGTCGCTTGTTGCTCCAAGAAGTACCCCAAGCCCCCCGGATCTCCCAGAGCTCAATGCATGCATCACGCAGGACCCTCATAAGACGGTCCCTCAACGACTCCAAGTCGTTCGGGAAAGTCACAAATTTGACCTTTCCCCAGGGCTTTGACAGAATGTCTGTGACCTGTACATCAGTCTCAAGGCGATGGAGCCTCCTTGCTCATCGACGTACCATATCCTAGATAAGGTAGTATTTGATGTCTATATGCTGGAGCAATCATAGAATACGAGATTCCTCAATAATTGAATCCCCCTCTGGTTGACACAGAAGATCATGGTGGTATCCATCATGTGTACATATAGCTCACTTAAGAGCTTCTGCAGTCAGGCAGCTTCACACAAGGTCATACTCGTAGCTATGTATTCGGTCTCAGCTGTGCTTATAGCAACTGACTTTTGCTTCTTGCTCATCTAGGATATCGAAGCAGAACCCAAAGAGAACCAACACTCAAAAGTGCTCTTGCGATTCTCCACACTGCCTGCCCAGTCAGCATTCGAATAATCATGCAGCTTCATATTTCCGGCAGTGTATCTCAATCTATGAGAGATTGTGCCCCGAAGATATCACAAAATATCCTTGGCACCAATCTAGTGAGGCTCAACCATATATGTGCTCACCATTCTAACTGCAAAACATATATCCAGATGGGAGTTCGCCAAGAACATCAATGCTAGTATGAGTTTGTGAAACTCAAAGGCATTTCCCAAATCAGGTCCGGTATCCATACCACATAACTTCTGAAAATTAAGCTCCATTGAGGTAGTCATGGGCTTGTAGTTCACCATTCCAAATCCAGAATCTAACTCCCTCTTACTTTTGCAAATGAGAGGGTCTGCACTTGCGAGAAAGAGGTCGTCCTCGGAAGGTGCTGGTATGAGAGGTATATCATCCACAACCTTCAAGCAATGGTTTGGATCGGCTTCACTCCTAGTGAATCTCAGCTTCATCAGACAACTATCAATCCTCTCATATTAATCCCGGGGTGTTTTGCATCAAGCCATAGAGGGCTTTCTTTCACCTGCATACATGATAGTCCCGATCATGAATCTCAAACCCCTCGGGTTGTTCCAAACCTGTGGGCCTGCTACATGAGGGGAATGGTCCCTTGTAAGATTTTCCTTCGGTACATCTTAGACATGTACCTTCATGCTCCTTTTGAATTCAGGCATCCCTGTCACCATCTGACTCACATTGGGCAGGGTCCTATAATAAGTAGACCTCCGGTGCTATAGATGAGATATATCAATTGACATGATCCCCAATGGACCATCCTGCAACTTGATACAAATTGCCAACCCTGAACCCATGAGTAAAAGCATCTTTGAAAATTCTATTTTCAAACATGTACCTTTCCATTGATGAATGCCACCTAGAAACCTTTGATTTCCATTGCCGGAATGGACACCAGGTTCTTCTTGCGATCAGGTACATAAAAGAGATTCTTGTAAATGAATTGAGTTACCCTCATTAAATTGAGGGGTAACATTCCCTACACCCTTTTCAGGATAGGTGGCATTGACTCCACGAATAATCCCACGATTGTTTCCATCTCTACCACATTAGAGAGAGCACCCTTCTATCCGATGAAGTGCCTTGAAGCACTACAATCAATAAGCCAGATTCCCAAAGAGTCTGAAGGAGAGGGCCAATACAAGATAACGCTTCTTTATCTTATCAAAAACAATATTTGATTCTTCATACCTGGGGTTCCTTGCTTTCTTTGAAGAGTCAGCTATTTCCTTGATGACCTGCATTACCTGTCATTCCTTCGATCATTGAAGATGTCCCTGGAATGATTGTCATCTTCATCAAGTGATGTGTCCCTGCTATTTGGACACTCCTTCGCATAATGGCCGAACTTATTACAACCAAGGCATCTGCCTTTCCTTCCACCCTTAGATCCAAACTTCCCATTGAAGTGATCTTTAGGTAGGCCATTAGAAGCTTCTGCTGCGCCATTCTGATAATGTTCTCTGCTTCGATTTCACCCTTGGTGAATTTGAAGAGGGATGAGGAACCCATTGAGCCTTTTGTCCTTTCCCAACTATCTTCGGTGATTGCTCTTTCACTCTTGCTTGGGCTTTGTCTTCACCTCAACTCTGATACCATGTTAATTTTAGGTATGTTCTATGCTTAGAGCAATTTATTTCAATTCTCACAGTTAGCTCAATATCTTTTCCAGATTAGCAATCACATCAACTTTAAAGTAAATTGCAAATAGAACATAAACATAGATCGCAGAAGACAAGCCAAGACAAGAGGACACAAGATGTGGCGCTAGCGAGGGACAAACCCCAATGTGGGGAAACCCTTGATCAATTCTTCTGATATGTTCTTCAATAGTTCAGCAGAGAGAGAGAGAGAGAGATAGTACATCTACAACAGATGTCAACTCTTTGACTTATCTAAATAAGAGCATAGATCATCTCTAAGAAGATAATACATGAGATAGCTGAACTTAGTTGAAGACATGCTGCTTCAACTGATTCTCCAAGGTGACTCCTTCACCTATCATTGTGCTGCACCTCGTCATCATGCTGCACCATGCTACACCTATCATTACTATGCTACATCTCATCATGCTTCATCAATCATGACTACCCATCGCTGTACTGTATCATGTATCACCATGTGCCATTGCTGCACCATGTTTGCCATATTGTGCTTACTACACCTGGCTTACCATACTGTTGTTTCATTGTAAGCATGCCTTTGTTGTTGTCCCATTGTTACATTGCTGTCCCATGCCATCATTGTAACTTTGTTGCTATCATGTTGTCATTGTAACCTGCTGCTCATGCATCTTGCTTACCATACTGTTGTCCTAATTGGCTATTGCTGCTGTCCCATCACAACTGCTATCCAATTGTGCCATGACATAGCTGCTGTCCCAATTGTATTGTTGTTGTCCCATCAATTGTGCCATGCCATAACTGCTGTCCCATCAATTTTGCCATGCCATAACTGTTGTCTCAATTGTATGCTTTCATTGTTGTTTATACTGTGACTGGTTAGGGCATTTGGTCATGCTGCAACAACCCTTAATCTTTGCGGCCCTACTAAGGAAGAGTCCTCCACATACGTGCTGCTGTTCTGGGCACAAATCTGACCCAAAACCTCTCCACGTTGTCCCTGTTTTGAAGTGGTCCCATGCTGTCACCTACAACCCTCTCAAAACAGACTAACCTTACCTTTTCGCTGTCCCAATCAGTCTTGCGTTCACCCTTCTTCAACTCGGCCTCCAAGCTCAGCTCCTCGATCCTATAAAGCAGCTCGGTTAGCCCTGAAACAAACCTTAATTCCCTCGCTGTCCTAGCCTTCTTGCTGCGGCTTCCATAGAGTTACCTCTCTCGCTTAGCCGAGTTCCTTGGGCTCCTTTAGTGAGCCCTTGTGATGCACCAATGGATGTGTAGAGCTGTCATAGGCTAGGGCTGCGGTTAGGGCTTCCTAAGGACAGTGTTTAGGGCTGCTTTAGGACTCCGGCTAGGGCTTGTTAAGGCCTCCTCCATAGCCGTGTTAAACTTCTTCCATGAGCTCCTTTAGGTCAACGTAGATCCCTTCCATAGCTTTGCTGGCCTGTCTTCTTTGTTGCGGCTAGGGCAGCCTCCTTTCCTCCAACATCTAGGGGCTACTTACTCTTAGATTTCTCTCACACTATAACCCAAAGCGAGTGGAGAGAAATCAAGAGAGAAGTGTGTGTGAAATGACTCTCAAGTCATCTCCTTTTATACTAAAAAGGTGAGCACATGTGGGTGTTATTTAGTTGCTGGTTGACCTTGACGAATTTTCTTATAACACATAAATTCATAACTTCATGAATACTTATCGGAATCGGATGATATTTAGATCATTCCCACACTTCTCGATGAGAGGGATCCAAGAAAAATATCAGTTGCCATAAATAAGATGACTCAAATGGAGTTTGGCCCTAGTTGCCGATTTTAACAGGCTCAAATGTCGTTAAGAGAGCAAGATGGCCTGTTGTGGTGTATGAAGTTTTTGGGTTCTCCTGGTTCCTATGCCTTCATTGAGATCCCATATGATCTGATTTGAATGATTATTCTTTTGATGCCATTCTTTAGGGGTCTTCAATGGAGCTTGTTGTTCATCTCTTGTCTCTTCTTGGTTGGTAGTTGTTTCTTCATTCAATTGTGCTTGCTTCGGATCTTCCTCTTTGAACTTTTCTAATTTAGTCTCTTGTATCTCAAATGTGTTTGAAGATGAATTTCCTTGTTCATTCTTTGTCCCGTGAACTTCGTCAAATGTTACATTGATACTTTCAACAATTCCGTCGAGCCACTTATTATAACATCGATATGCTTTTCTTTTTCATGAATACCTGACAAAAATGCCTTCATCTTCTCGAGAATCAAACTTTCTTGTTTTCTGGTCTTCCCTTTTGATGTAGCATTTGCTTCCAAATACCCTAAAATGTTTGACATTTGATAGTCTTCCTCTCCATAGTTCTTATGGAGTCATATCACCACTGCTTCAAGGCAAACCTCTGTTCAAAATATATACTATTGTATCAATTGCCTGAACCCAAAATTTGTCTTCCAATTTTGAATCATTCAACATTGTTTTGGTCATTTCTTGTACAGTTCTATTCTTCCTTTCAACAACTCCATTTTGTTGTGGTGTCCTGGCTGTTGAGAACTGCCTTTTTATTCCATGTTCTTCACAGAAACGCTAAAACAATTTGGAAGTAAATTCTCCACCGTTGTCAGATCTTAAACATTTAATCTTCAAATCAATTTCATTCTCAACCATTTCCTTGTAGATCTTGAAACATTCGAATGCTTTGTACTTTTTCTTCAAAAAGCTAACTGCTGTCATCCTAGTATAATCATCAATTATTAACATAAAATACAATTCACCATTTAGTGCTTTAGTCTTCATTGTTCCTCTTAGATCAATATATATCAATTCCAATGGTTTTGATGTGGAGTGTTCTTTCGTCTTGAATTCAACTCTTGTTCGTTTTCCATGCCTACAATGTTCACATATAGCACTGGTTGGCTTTGAAATTAGTGGTATTTCTTTCACAGCTTCCTTTTTGCTGATTCTAACAAGATTATCAAAGTTTATATGCCCCATCTGTCTATTCCAGGGCTAACTCTCATCTTCTTTTGCCAAGAAACATCCTTTAACAACATCATCCAAAGTGTATATATCGTTTGGAGTTCTAGTTGCAGTAACCACCAGTTGGCCGGATTTTTTTCTTCTTATTTCACATTTCTTTGAGTTGAACAACATCGTATGCCCTTGATCACACATTTGACTTACGCTTAGCAGACTGTGATTCATACTTTCAATATCCTTTGCTATCACATCCTTGCGTCCAAGCTTGACAGCGCCCGTTCCTATAACATTTGCAGATCCGTCATTTCCAAAAGATACTTTCCATATTTTCCTTCATTCAAAGTTATAAATTTATTCCTATCTCCTGTCAGATGTGTCGAGCAACCACTATCAACGTACCAAACATTGCTTTGAGCCTTTAAGGCAAGAGCACATCTTTCAGTTTTATTCTTCCAGACTTGATCATTTTGATTCTGCTGTGATTCTCTTGGAGGAATGGTTAGCCTGCAATCTTTAGCCAAATGTCCAAAGTTGTTGCACCTATGGCACTCTACTTCATTGCATAAATGACCAAACCTATTGTAGTTTTGCCTGTAATTGTTTTGCAAGTTTCTGGGATAATCATTCCTTAAAGGCCTTCCAAAGCTGCTTCTGTTTCTATCATACACTTGACAGTTTGCAACTCATGTCCAAATTTTCCACATGAATAATTGTTAAAATTGGAAACTAGGGCCAAATTCCACTTTGGACAGATCACTTGATGGAGATAATTATTGCATTGAATTCTTCTTTTCGAGAGGACCAAAATCGACCTAAAGATCACTAAATTTGGACAAGGAGAAATGTGTTTTCGAAGTGAATCCCACACATGTGCAAATTATCAAGGTCGACCACATCATCATGTAGGGTCATGAAGCCCAAGTGACATGTCTTTTCACCCACATTGACTCATATAAATAAGAGAGACCTCCAACCTCATTTAGCATCATCACGATTCGTCATTTCTCTCTCTCCTCATTTGATTGGGTCGTAAAAATTGCAAGCAACCTATATCTCTCTCACACGTGCGGATTTCAGGAAGCATCTTTCACTGTTTGGGTTGACTTTCTACAACAGAACTGTTTGACATCGTTTGACCAAGTTCCCCTCACTAGTTTGACTTCATTTGATCACCAAAATTTCGATCTTGGAAGGTTGAGTTGCTGGGCACAAAAATCGAGGAAATTTGGGCACTTTGACCAGCGTTGACTTCAGGGTTGATTACAATTTTGATTGCAGAAAATTACAGTAGATTTTCTCTCTCGAATTTGACTGGACTTTGAAGGACTGTTTTGGGTTGAATTTGATCAGCAAGGAAGGCTGAATTTGACTAGGTTTGACCGAGCTCCAAGTGGATTGTTTGATGTTGTGTTGACCACCATTGACTTTTTGGTTAGGGTTGATTTGACTGCTGTTGACTGAGAGCAGTATTGCAGATTTGACAGTGCTATTTTGGACAGTGATTTGGCAAGTCAATTTTGACTTTGACTTTGTATTATTGTACTCTCTATTTGTTGAACATTTGATATTTATAATAAGAAGAATTGATCAAGGGCTTTCCCCATCCTGGGGTTTACCATTTTTCCTTGACATTAGCCAAATATTGGTGTTCTCTTGTCTTGGCTTGTCTTCTGCAGTTTATTGTTTATGTTCTATCTACAATTACTGTCAATGTGATTAATGGTCGATGTGATTGCTATTGGAAATTAAGTTGAAATTATCATTGGGCTAATACAAGGACATTGAAGTGACTGATGCAAGCATAGGACATAACATTATTATCTAAAATTAACAATAACAGAAACCATGAAAGATGGGTTGATACCTGGGAAGAGGAAACCTTCTTTGTGGAACAGTTCTCCAAGTACTTTCTTGCTGATCTTGAGTGGTTTGTTTAGCTGGGAAATCTTCATCCTTCTTAATGGATCCTTTAACTGTTTCAGCATATGTTTTCTGTTCTTCGCCTTTTCTAGTCATGGAAGAGCTTGAGCCTTTTGTGAATGCTTCTTTGTATCCTAACCCAATCTTATCACTATATAGCCTTTGATTGCTAATGAGCTCATCCAAGGTTCTAGAGCTATTTGCAAAGTTCTGTAGAACATTTCCCCTTTTTGCTTCCTTTCGTAGAGAGACTATTTCAGCTTCTAGTTCTTCCCTTGCCTCGTTGCTTTCTTTTAACTCATTCTTGAGTGATTCTTCAATTCTTTTGGCTTCTTCTAACTGTACTCTAAGGCTAATGATTTCTTCTTCAATCCTTTTGTTCAAGTTTCTGGTGTGTTCTTTTACTTCCTTCAACTCGGCTTCTAGAGAGTTGACACTTTTCATTTCTGCTTTTTCTTTTATAATTTTGACAACTTCATTTTGAAATTCGATTTCAGTCATTTCTTCTTCTTCATCTTCGTCAGGTGCTTCCTTCTTGTTATGCCTAGCCATAAATAATACTCTTTGTTTGTTTTCTTCATTAATGTGACCCACTTCTTCGAATGAGGAACTATCTTCCTTGGAGAAGAAGCTTTTCTTAAACCCTTTCTTCTTGCCTTGCTTGTTGAAATTTCTTTGATCCTTCTTTCCTTTCGTAGATGTTTCATTCTTATGAGGGCACTTAGTTGCAAAATGACCAATTTCACCACAGTTGAAACATACTAACAAAAGTTTTCCTTTGTACTTATCTGTTCCTCTTTTCATCTTTCTCGTAAGGTAGGCAAATTCTTCATTTGAAAATTCTTCTTCTTCTTCCCCTTATTTGCAACTACTAGATCTCGGTTTAGATACCTGTTTGCCTTTCTTAGTCGTCGTGGATGCTATGAATGTTGTTTCTATATTAGATGAACCATCTTCCTCTTCAACCCTCATTTTATAAGCTGTAAGTATCCCGTGTAGCTCGTCCATACTAAGGTTTCTTAAGTCTGATCTATCTTCTAAGACCAAAACCTTAGGATTAAATCTTGCTGGAAGAGTTATGAGGACCTTCTGTACAAGGACCTTTTTATTTGTTGGTTCTCCTAGTCCTTCCTAGGCATTTGTTACTTCGTCTACACGTTGAAAGTAAGCTGCAATGTTCTTGTCTTCTTTCATCTTTAGTTGTTCAAATTGAGCTCTGCAAATTTGAAGTTTTGCTTCTTTGACCTTTGAGTCTCCTTCATATATGTTTTGAAGCTTGTCCCATAGTTCCTTAGCTATTTTACAGGCCAATACCTTAACATAGACAGATTGAGAGAGTCCACTTATAATAATGTCCTTGGCTTTGGCATCATATACGACATTTTTCTTACCCTGTTTATCTGTTGTTGCTTTATAGCCCTGTTCGACTATTTCCCAAACTTCATAGCCTTGTGCAAGTAAATGAACCTGCATCCTTCCATACCATAGTGCATAGTGATCTCCATTAAACAAAGGAACTCTATTCTTAGTGTACTCCATGATCTCTTTCCAGTTGTTAAACAGCTAGTGAAGGAACCTGCTCTGATACCAATTGTTGGAAATACTGAGGGGGGGTGAATCAATACTTCTTAGCAATTAACACTTAATTAATCCTTTTCATAGCATTAGTTAATCTTCAACAATATTACGATTATTTAGTAAAGCAGTAAACAACAATGCAGAAAGATATAGACAATAAACACAAATTTTTAGGTGGAAAACCCCCTCCTGGTCAAAAGCCACCGAATGCTTTTCTAATAAGTTATTTAATCTTCAACCCCATTGAAAAGAAAGCCACAACTTCCTAGAACTCTAGAAAAACATTCTTCTCTAGCCCCCATTGGAAGGACGCCCCAATGCCTTAGTTTTATCAGTAGTCAGTTGAAAGGATGCCCCAACACCTTAGTGAGCCACAACTTGCCCTAGCACCGCCCTACCACCCTATAATGACAAAAATAAAATAAAAGTGTGGACTCTCGTACCAAGGACAATGATCCACGTTACAATGATATTTTCAATGATATTTCTTTGACTGAACAACAACACTAGGACCTAAACCCTTATCCCAAAAAACCAAGAACTCTTATTCCAACTACAAACCAAAATCCTTGTTCGAAAACAAATTTGCCTTCTTCAACTCTAGGCAATGACACAAACTCTTTACAAAATTTGGATACCTATACCAGGGACAATGGCCCAATTACAATGATGTACAATGCTTGACTCAATTGATGACAATGATTCTAGGACTAAATCTTTACAAGGCAATAGGATACTGCTGTTGATGTCCCACCACTGTAATGATTTTGTTTCTACTTCACTACTTTACTGCTTATGCCTCTATCTCCACTAGTCCACTGCTTGTGCCTGTCGGAAAATTAGAAAGGCATAAAGATTTTCTTATGTTGATAATTACTTCTGATATTCTTATGTTCTTATTAACAATCTTTTGTTCTTCTTTTATTTTAGTTCATCAAGCAATTACCAAAACCATAACACGAAGATCAAAGAGACCAGATGTAGGCGGACAACCGGGAAAAACCCCTATCTAGGGGAAAACCCAATCGCCAACTCTTCCTTCAGTAGTTTCACCAGACAAGACGAGATAATCCAAAGACTCTTTGACCTAGACACAGATTTCCTCCAATCACCAAGTCAACCCTCCCTTCTTTTGCAGATGATGACCTTCCAACAACTTCGACCTAGGAGCAGCAATAGAAACTTCGACCTAGAAGTAGTAGTAGAAACTTCGACCTTGAAGCAACAACACTTCGACCTAGAAGCAATAGCAAAAACTTCGACCTTGAAGCAACAACACTTCGACCTAGAAGCAACAACTCTTCGACCTAGAAGCAACAACTCTTCGACCTAATAGCAACAACAAAATTTCGACCTTGAAGCAACAACGAACTTCAACCTCTCCAACAGCAAAACTTCGACCCCAGCAGTAGCCCTGTAACTATGCACAAGTGAGAGAGAGGTAGCCCAAAACTTAGATCTTTGTCCTTCTCCAACAATTCTCCTTCTTCTCTTGGAACTTTTCACTTTTTTTGCTCCTTGTCTTGTAAATCGAACTTGTATGAGAGATATCCTCCAAATGAATTGCACTGCACTTATTAATAGCCTCTTCTGTGGGTCGAATTACCCTAATGTAGGCCGACTTGAGCAGGTAAGGGCCGACTTGGTGTGGAGGTGACAAATGACTTATTTGACTCAATAATAATTCTTTTTACATCAAAAGCCCAAGAAGGGTCTTATAAAATGGACAATGACTCTAATGACTGCAGATAAAACCTAGAAGTCGTCAATGGGGACTTTGAACTAGAACATGATGACATAAGCATGAAACCCATGCTTTAATAAGTCATAATAATAATAAAAAAAAATTCTTTTTCTTTCTTTTGATAAATATATTTCGTTATGATTCAAATACAATTATGAATACTGAACCTAGTTACATTCTTCAACACTCCCTCTTAACTACGGAGGTATTCATAATTACACACATATATAAAAGTACGTGGAAAATCTCAAAACACATGAACCATGAAGAGTTTAGGCACACACGGTGCCACATACTAGATTCCTGACCAGGGCAATCTATTTGGGTGGGACTAAGATGGACTAAAGCTTTCAACCGCTCTAGGTACCATCAGACTTGCCAACCATAAGCCCAGGGAACTAGGTGCGTAATGCAAGGTCAGAGCTCTATGACCAATGCCACCCTCCGTACTTCGGGAACTAGACGTCAACACACAAGCCAGCTAGATGTCCTCCCAGGTATTTTGTATTACACAAAATGCCTCAACACTCCCGATTATTCAAATTGGCAACATGAAATCTCTCCCGATCAAATAGATTGGTAACATCAAGCATGATTCCAAAACTTTGAGAGATTTACTTGAAAAATCACAACCCCAATCAGTAGCAAACGTTCAAATACATAATTAAACACAAACCTTCGGGGTCTTCAGATATCTTGATGCTGCCTTGATTGTCTCAATTTATCACAGTAGGACTTAGAGGCCTCTCAAACGAATCTTGACAGAAGTTTCCTCAACCATACAACTTCCTTTCTTCTTTACATGCAACAACATATTCTACAACCAGATCTTGCTTTTCTTCTTTCAGCAACACCTCAACACACATTCTCGAATTTCTTCTTCAAGGTATCCACCATGACTATAATATGCCCTCCCTCTCAATTTTGGGGATATAAACTTTCTTTTATCCAAGCTCCCTCTTAACTTATGGAGATCAACTACTTTTTATGACATCAGAGAATCTTTCATGGTTTCAATCCTTCTTATCAGAGTCATCTTGATCAACATCATTCATATAACTTGCTTCATCATGCTTGCCAATCAAGTCAATTTTTCTTACGAATATCTTCAACATCTTGAAGATTACGTACTTGCACAACTTAGACAACAAGTACAACCAAATACATAGAAGCATGAAGTTAACTATTAAAATCATATATCCAATACCCACACTTAGGTAGGTTCATAGTCTTCAACTTCTTGCTCGGTTTTTTATCACAAGCCCTAGAACACAACATTTAAAGTAACTCAATCAAGATATCAATATTATTATATCCGGGGCCTCAATATTACTTTTAGAGATATGACAGACTCTATTATGATATATTGCAGACCCTAGAAGCAATTCAAACAAGTACAATTCCATAATGCATCTAACAATTTTCAATATTTATATCATAGACTTCTATTAGGATTTAATGCAAACCCTAGATTTCATTTTTGAGACACTAAGCCTTAAATATCAACAATCAAAACCAATCATAGCACAATCTGAGGTTTCAACAATATGACCAACTTTTTGTAAACCCTAGATTTTAATATCATTATATCCTAGAATATCAAACTTCTACTAGGGTTTAGTGACAAACCCTAGAACTATGATCATCAGCAATTAGGTTAGCACATATACATATCTAGGATTTCATAATCATGCACATATCATAGCAATATTTATTAGACAAACCCAAGACACAGATATCAATACATTAAAGTTAGACATATAAGAATTTTGATCAGGCTAGGGTTTCGATCAGATAGACAAATATACACCTAGGGTTCCATTCCTATGAGCTTACTCCAGATATATAAATGTTTTGCTCATAAACCCTAATTTACCAAATCCTTAAAGGTCTAGGATTTCAATACACAACAAATCCTAAGGGACCAGGGTTTCTATAATAGTACCAAAACCCTAAACATCAAAAGAATGGTATTTTCTAGATTTCATCAATAACCCTAAGTAGACTAGGGTTTTCACATTAGCATTGACATACCCTTAGGTTAGGTTTTTACAGAGAACCTTTTTAGGGTTCCATAAGAATGATCAAATGTATAAAGAGGGTAGATTCAATCTAATAGTTAATCACCCAAATAAGAATCTTTATGATTCAAAGGTATTATACATAACGATGTTTTTTTTTTAACCACGTGGTGAATTGGTAACTGCCAGTCCTAATCTATTGGAGACCCATGATCAATCCTCGTAGCTGCCACTATAACACCAAAAGTACATCCAACTCCTTGCAAGTCGATATACTAAGATCCTATGATTTTAGCAAAGCGAGACTCTCGTGCCGCCAAGGCGGGGGGGGGGGGATCTGCTCTCGAGCCGCCACCACAGCAGGTCATGTACTCAATGAGATTTGAAACATGGTCTCTTGAGCTTCGCCAAAGTAGACTTACCGTTAAACCACACTAGTAATGTAAAGTAGATTAAAGAAATGACTATACCTTTATTGTGAAGGGAACAAAGCTTATGGTCTAAGACATACCTTTGAGTTGTATCTTAACAAACCTTGCAGGGCATTAATCCTTGAAAAACTTCCATTGCAACAAAACTTTTGTCATGCTTTGTCTTGTGAGGTCTCCTCCATAACCCTTGAGTATTTAGCAAGCTTTCCTAAACAAGGAAAATATGAAAGAAATGTTATTAGCATCGAACACAAATATATTTTGATAAGAGAGGAAAACCAAATATAAAAAGATAATACAAGGAGTAAGATACTTATCTTTGGTAAAATGGTGAGGGCTCCCTCTTAATCCAATCTCGAGGGATACCTATAACTTTATCAAAACAATTCAATAATGTTTTTCCAAAGCATGTTAAACTTACAAGTACTAGAAATCCAAGTATAAAGGAAAACAATTCAAAACTTAGAGTGAGGGGTTAAGAGAGAAAGGATTTAGTAGTGTAAGTCCTTTATTTCTGATTCTTCGATCTTATTCTTCTTTGGAGATCCTTCATCGGAAACATTTGCTTGATCCATGTTTCTCTTTTTATTCCTAGGATTATTAGGAAAATCACTTCTATAGTGACCCATCTTGTGACAATTGTAGCATTCAATCTTGGATAGGTCTATCTTCTTTCTTGGCCCTTTGGGTTTCTTGAAGGTTCCTTTATTCTTATGATGAGCGGATTAGGCATTTGAAATTTTCTCCTCTTCATTCTCTTTGTTGATTGCTAATGAAATTCCGACTTCTTCTTGACTACATGCATTCCATAATTGCTCGAATGTAGGAGTATCCTTCCAATTGTTGATTCCTGATGCAAAGACACTCCAAGATGTTGGTAATCCTAGAAGAGCAGTGATCACGAGCTCCTTTTCAGGGACTATCTCATCTATTGACTGGAGTTCATCTTTGATTCTAGCTATTCTTACAAAGAAAGATGCCACAATGTTATCTTTTGTCATTTTCATAGTTCTTAGTTCATTCTTGAGGCTTGCAATTTCACCAAGATTTTGGATTGTGAACAATTTGGATAAGGCCTCATACATCTCTTGAGCGGAATCTATGTTGGAAATATATGGGATGATGTTATCCTTTATGCCATCTACCATTAGGCTCATGGCCAATATCTTTGTTTCTCTAAACTTTGCTTTTTCTACATCACTTAATTCATCTGTAGGCTTCTTCACTTTTCCTTTCACTAGATCCAAGACTTTATTCTTCTCTAGGATGAGATCTATCCTCTTTTTCCATGCCCTGTAGTTGGAGGCTCCTTCTAGTTTGTTTTATCCCTTAAATGAGTTAGACATGGTTCTTGTAGATAGTAGGCTTATCCCCTTATATGATCCATTTTCTTGATGAACCTTATTCAACTTCTTAAGACTCCTTATTCTCCTTATAGTAGATCTTCAGGCTGCCTTTTTCTTCTTCTTCACCTTAGCTTTGATACCATGTTAGAAAATCAGAAAGGCATAAATATTTTCTTATGTTGATAATTACTTGTGATATTATGTTCTTATTAAATTTCTTGTGTTCTTCTTTTATCTTAGTTCATCAAGCAATTACCAAAACCATAACACTAAGATCAAAGACACCAGATGTAGGCGGACAGCTAGGGAAAAACCCCTATCCAGGGGAAAACCCATTCAAGAACTGTTCCTTCAGTAGTTTCACCAGACAAGACGAGATAATCCAAGACTCTTTGACCTAGACATAGATTTCCTCCAATCACCAAGTCAACCCTCCCTTCTTCTGCAGATGATGACCTTCCAGCAACTTCGACCTAGAAGCAACAGTGGAAACTTCGACCTAGAAGTAGTAGCAAAATTTTTGACCTTGAAGCAACAACACTTCGAACTAGAAGCAGATGCAAAAACTTCGACCTTGAAGCAACAACACTTTGACCTAGAAGCAACAACTCTTCGACCTAATAACAACAACAACAAAATTTCGACCTTGAAGCAGTGACAAAACTTCGACCTTTTGTAATGACCCACCTACAACTTACAAATAGAACATAAATATTAGCATGCATACGAGACATGCATATGATAGCTACATATGCATGTATCGCATACGTTGCATTAGTATATATGCAAACCGTCTATAAAAGTCCAGTGAATGAATTATTGAGATACGAGGTAAATACCTGAACTCGCCAAAATCAAATAAATATATACTTATGGAATACTTGTTATACCACCACCATAAAATAACTAATACATTATTCCAAATATATCAATACAAAAAAAATTAATTAAATAAAAGAAATTATATATATTATATAAAACTATGTAAACCGTAAGGTTCTAAATTAAATTATTAAAGTTAAAAGTTAAACAAGAAATATGTTGTTATAAAAGAATTAATTTTTAAATTAAATATCAAATATTAAAAGAAAAATAAAATAATATTAAATAAACCCTAATGAAAAGGGACTATGTAAATTAATAAAATAATGAGTGTCAAATAAAATGTGACTACCTCCTTAAATCACTGTGAGGAGCCACGCAAAGGGACAGGGGGCAAGAATCCTCGCCTCACAGCCACGACGGTGGAGGATGAATGAACGGTGGCTCTAAGCAATAAAAAAGAAGGGAGTGTGACGGAGAAGGCATCCTTTTTTTTTCTTTGTGAGCGCAGTGCAGGAAGGGAGAACTTATAGTAAAGAACTACAGGTAGAGTAGCCTTGATTGTCCTTGAAGCTTTTGAGCACGGGGCCCAAATTACTTCAAATTTGAAGTATTTTGGAGTTGGGTATCGAGATTCTGCCTAGTTTGGAAAGGTGTTGGTCTTTTGGTAACAAGAGCGAATTTGGAGTGTCAACAACCCGAGATTGACCTCAACAGCAAAAAAATCCCACGTATTCTTCTGCAAATCTAAATTTTTAAATCCCAATTACTATCTGGTAAAAAATTCTATAGTTAGGGTATTACAATCTACTATCTGGTTATAAATTCCATAGTTGGGGTATTACAATTTGGTATCAGAGCTAGGTTGAACTCTTGTGGACCTTTTAGGCTCTCCACATGGTATAGAATTACTGTGAAATTTAAATTTAATTGTAATTTTTGTTAATTATAGAAATAGTGTATCAGAATTGTTACAACTGACATAGTTATCCTTACATTTGTTTAGTCTAATCCTGGTAGTCTGGTAGTCCCACTAGAACACTGAAAATTCGAGCTCCCCTGTAGAGTATTTTCTCTCTTCTGCGTATGCAGTAAAAGGTGCTTTGGTGCCAGTGGGGTTTGAATCCGTGATTCAGAGGCAACGAAATATTTAGTTTTTATTTTATTTATTTATTTATTTATTATTATATAATTGGAACCTGCTGCATTAAGATACCGTGGATGGCAGGGTTCGAACCCGCGCGGACAATGCCCACATAATTTTGAGTCATGCTCGGTAATCATTCTGGCTAATTTTAAATATTTTTTTTTAATTAATTTCATAAAATAAAACTACTTTCGTAATTATTTCCATATGCTAACGCGAGAGGCGGGAGCTGAAAGATTTATCACACTCTGTCGTTCTGTCGAGCTTGCCCGACTTCATCTCCAACGTAGGGCGTCAACATTTACTTTTGTGGTTGCAGTGGATGATTCCGTCAATGTTTTTGTTATGACTGTTTTTGCTAATTAACTTATGGCTGAAACTCACTTATAAATGCCTTATTATCCCTGTCTTTTTTAAAACCAATATACATATTTACTGTGAATAATTAATTATGTATAAATATACATGTTTTATACATATATTTGTGTGTTTGCACACAACCAGGATTTTATACATATACAGGTTTTCAGTATCTCATGGCTTTGAATGGGGACTTCCCTCACAAAATTTTAATATTTCATCTCAAAGGCCAATTTAGTCTCGTGCATATTTTTTTTTTTTTTTATAAATCAAATCAATCGATCAATCTAATCATAGCAACATGCCTAATTTATTTGACAATTCAATTGCAGTTTAGGCCTGCGACTATGTGTGCATACTTTCTTTAATTTACTAAATTCCCTGTATGTTAGTTGCGTAAATGCTACATGGAACTAAGATCTTTTGACGAATGAGAAACGTGTCAGGATGGGTTTGAAGTGACAAAGTTGTATGGATCTTTGTTTTAAGACCTGATCGAATAGACTCTGAAACAACCGAGTCAAACCGGGTCGGATGGTGGCCGGGTCGAACCGGACTGGCTAGCTGGGTTGTTATCGCGCTGGCCGAGTTGGCTACCGACTCGGACGGCTCGGCCAAGTCCGAGCCAACTCGACCGACTCGGTAAGAGCGACTAGTCAACTCATTTCAGCGGCATTTTTTTTTTAAATTGATTTTTGGGGACCCCAAAGCCCGTTGTAATATGATTTTGGGTCCTTTGGGGTCCATGCCCCTCTCCTAAACCCTACAAAACCCACCCAACCCCTCTCATTTCCTCACAACCATCTTATTGCATTTGAGTGAGAGTTTGTGAGGAGTTGTGGAGTTTGTTTTTGGAGCAGCAGTGAGGAGTCTTGGGCAAGCATTGTAGCAGGAGTGAGGAGCTTCTGGGGCAACCATTGGAGCAGCATTGAGGAGTTTGTTTGTTGGAGCAACTTTGAGGAGGCAGTTTGTGCCTATAGGTATTTTTTTCACTTCTAAAAATCCGTTTTTGCTTATTTATTTTTTTGTGCAAATCTCGAAATTGAAAAGAGTGTTTTTTGTGAAAGAAAAGAACATTGAAGCAATGCTATTTTTTTTGTTTTCATTTTCAGATTCTTTTTCCTTTGATTTCCAAGTGAGAAAATGGCACCTAGAGTGAAAGATGTTGCTTGGGCATATGTTGAAATGGTTGATAGTCAAATGCATTGCAAATTTTGCCATAGAAAAATTAAGGAAGGTCTTAGGGGCATTAATGGGTTGAAACAACACTTGGCAGGGATTAGAGGCCAAATTACTCCATGTGAATCACCAGAAATTGGGGAGATTAGGAAGGATTTGTTAAATAAGTTAATAACTGAGAAGTTTAAAGAAGAAAAGGCTAGGCAAAAAGAATTAGAGGCTGAAATTGGGAGGAAGAGGAGTATACAACAAATGATGTCTAGCAACCCGCATTTTGATTTTGAGGGTTCTTCTTCTATCCCTTGTACTAATGCATCCAACCCCTTCCGATATGTTCCTCCCTCTTTAGAGTCTATTCAAGAAAAGGGTAAGGGTAAAATGAAAAAGAAGGGTGATATGAATATCAAAAGTTATTTCACTGTCACACCCTCCTCTCCATCAGATGCACATGGTCCTCAAGCTAGTAGAACTTTGCAGCCCACTTTAGATGACCATTGGAAGAAGGAATTGAGGGAGACTTCTTGTGATTACATATGTAAATCGTGGTATGATGCCGATATCCCCTTCAATGCTTCCCGTTCACCATATTATGAGCCTATGTTTGATGTCATACATGCTGCTGGAAAAGGCTTCAAAGTCCCTACTATGCATGAGATAAGGGGTTATCATTTGCAGAAAGAAATTGCCTCTATTAATGAGTATTTGAAAGATTTCATGGACTGATGGGCAAGAATAGGATGTACCCTCATGTTAGATGGATGGACTGATCAAAGGAACCATACCGTCATAAACTTTCTTATCTTCTGCCCACAGGGAACCATGTTTCTAAAATCAGTTGATGCATCTGATAGGGTGAAAGATGGACAATTGTTGTTTCAGCTATTAGATGAGGTTGTTGAGGAGGTGGGGGTGGCTAATGTTGTTAAAGTCATCACAGATAATGAAGGCAACAGAGATTGTGAAGGTTGTTGAGCCACTGGTTAAGGTGTTGCGGTTGGTGGATGGGGAAAGATTGGCTATGGGCTTCATTTATGAGGCTATGGATCAAGCAGAGGAGAAAATAAAGAGGGCATACAAGGATAAAGTGGCTAAGTATGGGCCCATTTGGGAAATCATTGATGAAAGATGGAACAATCAACTCCATCGCCCTATACATGCAGCTAGGTATTTTGTGAACCCACGGTATCATTATAAAGCTCTGGCAGCAGGAGCTTTGAGGGGGGAGGTTAGAGATGGATTGATTGACTGCATTGATCGCATGATCCCATTGGAGTGTGATTAGCTAGAGATACACCGACAGGTCACAACCTTCAGCAAAGCCACAGGTACCTTTGGGAAGAACCTAGCAAAGATTGCAAGGGAAGTAGATGAGCTACGTAAACAAAAATTTCAATTTGCAAATTCTTAATACTTATTTTGTTAAATCTTTTATAATTTGAAAGTTGGCTATAATTTGTAATTTTGTTGAGCTAACTCATTACACTCCTATGTTTTTTGCAACACAATGGTGGGAGGCTTTTGGTAGCCATTGTCCTCAATTGCAGAAGTTTGCAATTCGTATTTTGAGTCAAACTTGCAGTGCTACTGGGTGTGAGCGCAATTGGTCTGTATTTGAGAGGATTCACATGAAGAAGAGAAACCGTTTGGATCAAAAACATGTAAATGATCTAGTCTATGTCCAATACAACCTACGGCTCAGACGCAACCAATTGCTGAACAAAAGACCTGATTCAGATCACATTGTGTTGGAGGACATTGATCCAACATTAGATTGGGTAGTGGAGAGTCATCCAACAGTTTGATTCTGATGAGGATCTTGATTTGGATTTACAGGTGGAGGCATCACTCGAACATAATGTTCAGTTTAATGCAGATCCACTTGTACCAGCCTCAGGGCCAGCCCCAAGTCCTCCAATTGCAGATGCTTCCTTTGCTCAGCCACGACAGAAGCGCATATCTCGTCTATCTCAGCTTGCAGCTACTGCACAACCTTCTAGTGCTACCACTTCTATAGTTGCAGTTGGAGATGATGATGAGGAGGAGCCATGGGCTTCCCTGTCTGACTCTGATTCAGAGGTTGAGCCAGATGATGTTGGCTCCTCTAGTAGTAGCGAGTAGTACTGGTCACAGTTTACTTTTGTTGTAGAGGCCATTTCTAGCCTCCTTGGTTATGTGTTTTTGTTTTGATCTCTATATCATCATCATGTATGTATTGGACAGTGCACTGGGTGCCATTTTGATATAATGGATATATTCATGAGCCTACTTTGATCATATGTTGTCTTCTCTCTATATTCTAATGCTGTGTGTTTGGAAAGATGAATGAAAATCTTTAAATAATGTTTTTTTATTTTCATCACCATTTCATCATTTTCGACTCGTTTGGGATGGCTTCTTTGTTACATTATGAGCTATTTGGTGGGCTTGTCACCAAAGTTATGTTATTTTCTAAGATACCGGAAACGGCTCCCTAGCAGGCAAAAATGTCGTTTTCCGTATCAGAAACGTATTCTGCCCGGAAACGGCAAAAAAATGGCCGAAAAACGTATTTGCAGGTTTGGAAACGTATCAGATTTTCTTTTGCCGTTTTTCAGGCGTTTCGAAGGAAAATACGTCCAGTTTAAAAAAATTTGATACGTTTCAGCAAAAATGAAAACGTATTTCAAATTTTCTAAAACGTATCAGGAAAATCGAATCCGTATCTAAAAAAATTCAATACGTTTCAGTCGATTTTCATTTCACTTGGCCGCCGGGAACTGATTTTCGAAATTTGGCATTTTAATTTTTAGGTTTTGAACAGCCGACGGTATTCAATGTTTTAGCTTCATTCTAGAATCTATTCACTACTATAACTACCTTACCTAACCTATCCCTAAACGACAAGGTTGAACCGTTGAAGAGTTCTGAACTTCTGAGTGAGTGCCGCGGCTGAGAGTTGAGACTCGAGAGTTTTCACTGCAGTTTCAGTGTTCAAATTTCATCGCTGGAGTGACTGGTTCCTGCCGGCATCAACTACAAGCCTCAAGGTACACGACGCACGTAACTTTTAATAGCTTAAGCCTTATAGTCGCATCACTGTTCGCTTATAGTCACGACTCACAGACTGTTTTATGAATACCGTCACAGTTTTATGAATATCGTCGGTTTATAGTCAAAAACCTTTGCGGCTTTGCCCTATCCTATGGCCCGATTCAACAATGTGAACACTGAAAAGAGACGCAGTGCTGACTGCTGACTCGCTGAGTGAACGCTCGAATAATATGTGTATTAGAGCCTGAAACAGATCCCGACTCTTTCGAAAATTTAACGGTTAATAGAGGGGAAACGACTGAATAATAGAATATCAATTGCACGGATTCTTCAGTTTAAAGAAATATATTTATATCTACGCACATATTCTTCAGCTGATATAAACATATTTATATCTATGCCTTGTTGCAAACATAGTATTAAAACAGGGATAAAATTTAGAAGTTAAACTTTAACAACCAATTAGGGTCATATTATTAGAATAAATGATGAATGGACGAATGGAGTTCTAGCCATTAGATTACGGTCCCTTTGACTAGTGTCAGGCCCCATGAAAGAAAAGCTGCAGTTGAATACATCGAAAATAAAATGACTTCACTAAATTGCTGCAGCCTCCAACATCCGGGATAACTGCTGGAGCCTGGAGGCTGGCAGTGAACTACCGCAAGTGCATCATGCTCTCTGAGTCTCTCCCTTTTCTTGTTTTGTGAAGGCCTTTAGGCTTTGTAAGTTTGTCCAATGCTCTGTCCCAGAAGCAATGATACAGATATACCCTACTACCTCGCAATCCTTTAACGTGGCCTATTCTAAATTTCTAATTTCTTGTAGGTGGACATTACTGTACATTATTGATCTTTAAATGAGGCATCCATCCTCAGTCATGACATGGTTTGACTCATATATTTATATTATCTCATTGTTCTTACTCTTGTGAGGGACATGGTCTCTTCATGTATGAATTTATGTCATATGATAGATTGAGAAACAACTCTTACAAGTACTGCCAGTTGATTTCTGGATATGTTGTACCTGATTCCCATTTGTCTTATAGAATTTGTATCTAGAAATTCTTCCACTGCTTCATAACATAATGGTAGTAGGTACTGAAGATAATAATGCAATCATGGGTTGCTTATGCTTAACCATATCCAATCATTTGGTTTCTAGTTAATGATAAACACATGCTGCTGTACTTTGACATGGTTTAGTTCTGCTGTAGGGCTAGGTTTTTCAATGTTCATAGAACAGCCCATCCATTAGGTTTAGTTCTGCTGTGCATTGGCATTTTACAGTTTACTATTTTAATTTTTAGGCTCCAATAGGCCATGGAGCTGGCTGTAGGAAGCCACTTTCAATTTGACAATTACACAGTGTAACTGTAAACAGAACACCAGCTACTTCACCAGAATGAGATCTCAGATGGCTGAAGTGCATGTGAGACATAATAAATTATAATAATTGTGATCTGATATAGGTAACAGCGAAACTATTTCCCCAAACTGAAATTTGTACTTTCATTATCATAGTATGTAGTAATTAGTATGCATTATTAATTTTGGTAATGATGGTGTTTGTGTAAGTTTGTAACTTGTCATGTTGATAACTTGATGTTTGAAATTTGAAACAAAAACTTGATGTCTGATGATATGTTGAAACTTGAAACTTGAATCATGAATGTTATAATAATCCTTAATGATGATGGCAATGTTGAATGTTTATGCCATATGGCATATGTTGAAAGTTGAAAGTTTGAAACTTGAATTGATGATGAAGAATCATGAATCATGATAGATCATAGATGATAATTTAGATTATGAAATATGAATGGTAATATGATTTTTTTATTTTTAATATCTATATATATATATATTTTAAATTTTTATATATTTATTATGTGCCGTTTCCTGCCGTATCGTATCCAGATTTTTTGAAAATTTGCCGTATCCGTTTCAAACCCCGTACCCGTATCCGTTCCCGTATCCGTTTTCTGGTAACTTAGGTTATTTTGCACATTTAAATATTTTTAGGGGCATATTAGACTAATTCGAATTAGAAGAGGCTCATATAAATAAACATAAGTCTCATATGTATCAAACATCATCATCACACTTGGATATCGCTCTCGTGAGAATTTCACACTTTTCTTTGGATGTCTATTGGAGCTCTTTTGATGCATTTCGATATATTTGCAAGTTGAACTCTTGTTCTTTCTTGGAGCTGCTATCTTGATCTTGGATTGGATATATCTCTTGTTAGCTTGTAAGTGGTTTTGCTGAAGATTTTTCCATGTAATCATGTCTAATGTGTGGAAATTTTGCAACTAGCTAGTTCTTCTTGTGCCCTAATTATTGAATATCATTGTAAAAATTATTAGATTGCAAATTTGTGCATGTTACTCATTGAATAACAAGTAGATGAATGTTCCTAGTGGATTGAAATCTGATTTCTTTCCATAAAAGTCCATAGGTCTTGGGTGGGCAATTGTTGAAAAGTAGTTTCTAGGGCATCACTTTTTAGCCTCCTTGAAGGCAACTTCGGCCAAATTTTGAATCACATAGACTCCATAGCCGAAGGACTAGGCACTGATCCAAGAAATTAGGTGATCACCCTCTCCTTCCCCTTTCTTTTTCTCTTCTCAAAGTTTCAGCCCCCTTTTCCTAGAAGACTAGCTAGGGCACCTTG
Source organism: Pinus tabuliformis (assembly GCA_031772625.1). Lineage (NCBI taxonomy): Eukaryota > Viridiplantae > Streptophyta > Pinopsida > Pinales > Pinaceae > Pinus > Pinus tabuliformis. The sequence goes on along the minus strand of CM062820.1, from coordinate 773,220,149 downwards.
CAAAATCCTTTGGAGGGCTTATTTTTCAAATCCGCCAGGATAGGGATTTGCGCTGATGTTTTCTCTAGAGGACCTCAAATTTTAAAGCAATTCTCATAGTAGAATGTCAAGATATTTGATGCCCTAGTGGTTTCCCTAAAAAGGTAACCTAAGCAGTCCTTCATTGACAAAGTGGCTTTCTTGACGATAGTATGAGCCTAATATTCATTTGAATAAATCATAAGAACCCCTTTCCTCTGTCTTAACTTGACCTAGAAAGTGCTTGGAGGGAATTTCCTCCCACGATAATCCTAAAACCCCTAGGTCTAGTGAAAGCCCTAACTAGGTTTCTCAAGAATAGCGAAAGCCTGCTTAATGGTATATAATCATCTTTCAAACTTCTTGAGAGGTCCTATATCATATTGAGGGTCTTGACCATAGACATACTCATCATTTTTGAACCTTAGGTCTTGGTTCTCTTCTTAGGTATTTCTTGGAGAGCCTTTAGCTTCTCTTGAAGCATTGAGCCTCTCCTTGAATGGGCCTTGGGAATCACTTCATACCTTGTCAATGATCCTATCATTTCAAATGATTTCCTCCATACCAAGAGTTCTTCCATCGATGAAAGTTTGTAAAGTGCAGGGGACACTGACTGAGGTGACAGTGAGTCTTTGTCCCATTGTTGTCACTTGGTCTAGTAGTTGTCCCTTAGGTACCCCTCCTAGGAACTTTGCTAGATTGTGTGGCAATAGGCATAACAATGGTTTCACACAATTTCCTCCTTGAACATTGAAGATGGAGAAGAAGAAAATGAGAATGGGATAATGGAGAATGCTCATGATAGAAGAATGTGATGGGATCTTGAATTGGCTCATTATATAAATTTTTTGTATAATCAATTTCTTCCAAAACATTGCAGTTTATCCCTTATTCCACTTGATATATACTAAACTAACCAATTATGTAGCTAATGACAGTGTGATGATTACTAGATTGCAATGGTTTATTTTGTTTATTATTTTGCGAGAATGCTTGAGTTTTCCTTTTGTCGTGGATTATGATATGCTTGTAGTTATTTTGCTTAGGATCCACCTTTGGCACTTGTCCTAGCTACAACTAGGAGAAAGGACTAGTGGTGACCAATTTCTTCCCAAGTTTGCAACTATTATGCACCCATCAATGGGATGAGGAAGAAAAAGTTTCACTAGCAATGGATTAGAGCATTAATTGGCTTAGCCTAGCAACATAAACAAAGAAATAGTTGAGGTTGTAGAGGCACAATCCAAAATGTTCTAAGGATGAGAAGTGGGGAGATGGATGTTACCCACCAAAATGGGTAAACCCCCTAGGAGAAAACGCTTTCTCCTATTTTGGACAATCAAACAACCAACAACCCTACACATTTGCTTGATGATGATGATATGCAAGTTCCTCCACCATTTGCACCAGTGATACACCTCTCACTATCCGACATTCCCATTGGGTGAAGTTGGGCTACCATTCAATAGGTACTTTGATCATTTCGCAATTAGGTGCTTTTACTTAATGTTTTGGGAATTTAGTATGGATAAAGGGGTGATTTGGATGATTGATCGATGTTGACTATAAACTTGTTCTCTCACCTTACGAGGGGTTTATGTTGATTTTTGTGCAAGATTGGGAGGTATTCCCATATGCCAAGAGGCCTCCTATGTCGGCCGAGAAGATTTATGGAAAAAAAATTCAATTTTTTATTGGGCTTCATGTAGGCTTTGTTACCCACCACCCATGGGTAGTATGCATAGGAGATAATTTTTCTCCTAGATGGTCCTCAACCGGTAGCCAACAACCCATTGCAGCCACCAGATAGCTCGATGTGCCATTATCTTTGCCACCTGAGCCAGGCATATGCTCCCTCACCCATCTGTTATGATCGTATGTTTGAAGCTGGGCCTACCAAACCCGAAGGTATGGCTTTTCATTGTATAGTTGGGTATTTTTGTTTACTTATCATGGACACTTTGGGGCATGAATTAGTGGTGGGATTTGGCGGAAAGAGTGGGCTTGGTTTGTACTCTTGTCTCCTTGCCCAAATTGATGGTTAACCTTGTATCCTAGACGCGCATGATCTCCTCTATTGACTATTAGCTTTAGGGGTGGCACTACATGGGAAACCCCGATTTTGGTTGTGTGGTCCCGCTTCTCAACATCATATAGATCACCCCCCTATGCTCATTATAACCCCATTCACCATATTTCCCATCTGAGTCCACATTTGTCCATTGGGTCCACAAGGAGTTAGCTTCCTCTTCTCCTTGTCCACACCTTGGGTTGGGCCTGGAATGATGCCCTTGAGGTTGATGCAGCTAAAAGAAATGAAAAAGCATAAGTTTGGAAAAAGATAGTTCGGATTATCCACTGTATTGTATACACCTTGTTGACGTTTTGAATCCCAAAGGGAATCCATCTTCAAGACACAAATGAGAGATTGATTGAAAGAAAAGTCAAACCGGCTAGAGAAGGTGAATAAATAATGAACGAACAAAAATTAAAAAGGCGGACTAAATTGCTAAAATTACCAAAATCTAAATTAATTCATTACAAATGAAATAAATGCCTTAATAATAACATATAAATAAATAAATAATAATTATTTTTTATTAATTGATTTATTTATTTATGGAAATAAATAAATAATTATTATTATAAAAAAATAATAATAATAATAATAATTAATTATTATTATAAATAAATAATAATAATAATAATAATTTATTTATTTATTTACTAATAAAACATCTAATAAAAAGATAAAGGTTAAAACATCCTAATCAATAAATAAGAAATATAAACAAATAATAACATACCATTAATAATTTTTTAATTCACCCATTAATAATAATTAATTATTTATTTGTAATAAACAAAATTATTATTATTATGAATAAATAATTATTAATCATAAATGAAATAAATAAATAGCTAGCTAATAAATTAATAAGAAACTAAAGCTAAATTTTTATTAAATAAATAATGTTAATGAAGGAGCAAAATCTTTAAGAAATTCAAGATAAGGAAAGGAAAGAAAGTTATGATATATATAGGGATACTATACCTCTGAAGCAAACCTTGAAGCGCTGATATGTCTAATTAGGGGAAGCCAATTTCCATTGATCTCACTCCCACCATCTCTGTTTAGATTGTGTGGATATTTCATAATTTCAAGGGCTTCTCTGATTTTCCTCCTTTGATAGTGCTCCTCCCTAGTGATAATTTTGGCATCTTCTAGACAAACATGATGCTTGGTCTTTGAGGAGTGTTTAGCAAGGGCTAAGGTGTGCGATCTTCCGTTCTTAATGTCGCTCCGTGCTCTTTTAGTCTTGTTTTTAAAGAGCGCCCTGTCTCTCCAATATAACTTCTGCCACAAGAACAATCAATCTTATAAACTCCCTTAAGCTGTTGATGATCGATGCAATCCTTAACAGACCTCATTCTTTGCTTAATTGTTCCAGATGTTGTAAACTGAGTGAATATGTCCTTCTTTCCTAAAATATTTGTGATCTTATCTATAACTCCTTGAATGAAAGGAAGGAATACTTTACCACATTTAGCTTGAGGGCCCTTAGAGAGGACCTTTCCTTCAACTCTCTTTATAGATTTCTTAATATCCTTATCCTTGTATCCTATACTCTTAAATACAAAGGTCAAGTGCTCAATTTCTTCATTAAGGTGATCAGAGTCAGATATTCTCAGGGCCCTAACAGCAAGAGTGTTAAGGACACCAAATTTTTGGGCTTAATGGTGGTACGAGTCAGCGTGAAGATAGCTTTTTGTGTGGGTTTTCTTCCTAAAGACTTAATGTCCTAAAGTACCATCCTCCTTTCTAATAACAAGGACATCTAAAAAATAAATGCTACTGTTTTCTTCAAGCTCCATAGTAAACTTAATTTCAGATGAGATAGAGTTAAGATGATTGAAAAACTTCTCAAGCTCTGCCCTACCATGAGTCCACTTTATGTTGGTGTCATCAACAAATCTCTTCCACCAAGCTGGTTTCAAAGGGTATGAGTCAAGCGCTTTCTTCTCAAAGTACTCCATGTATAAATTAGCAACAATTGGTGAGAGGGGTGATCCCATTGCAACCCCAGATATCTGCTCATAATAACCTCCTTGGAAACTGAAAAAAGTGGAACACAAACAAATCTCCGCAAGCTTAGTTGTTTCTGGATCAGTGACTTCTTTTATAACATGAACAACCTCATCCAAGGGAATCTTGGTAAATAAGGATACTACGTCAAAACTCACAAGAATGTCATCTTTATCAACCCTCTCATTTTTGATAAGCTTTACAAAATCATTGGAGTCTTTAATAAAAGAATATGTGTTTCCAACAAGAGGCTTAAGGATCTTAGCAACATATTTAGCTAATTCATAGGTGGGGGACCCAATGGTGTTGACTATTGGTCTAAGAGGGACCCCTTCCTTGTGGATTTTAGGTAACCCATAAATTCTAGGGATAACCTCACAGGAAGGAATTAACTTCTTTTTTATTTTATCATCAAGATTGGACTCCAAAATTGCTTTCTTGACCTCTTTTATAACCTTGGGAATGGGGTTGGAGTTAAGTCTCTTATAACTACCGCAATTTAGATGCTCATTCATTTTATGAATGTAATCATCTTTATTCAAAACAACAACCGCTCCTCCTTTATCTGCCTTAAGAACCACAATCTTGTCATTATCACGAAGGGACTTAAGAGCAACTTGTTCATCCTTATTTAAATTACTCTTTGGGGGCTTGGCTTTCCTCATTATGAGAGAACATTCCTGCCTTAATACCTCTTTGTCCTCCACGGAGAGGCCATGAATCCCATCTTCAATGCTACAAATGATGCTTTCAAATGGAATGTTCTTAGGAGTAACCGCGAATCCCAAACCTTTGCTGTGAATACTAACAGTCTCCGGACTCAATTTTTGGGAAGAAAGATTAACAACCTTCTTCTTAGGTTCAAATTTCGAACCAAGGTTATTCGTATCGCCATAATCCTTGTTATTAAAAACTAATTTATTATCCCCCCTACTTCTATTCATCTCACGGTTGCAATCCTTGGGGCAAACCCTAAAAAGCGGAGTTTTAGAACTATCAAAATTAATTTCAACATTTACGATGAAGTCATGCCCATACCCCTCGTCACTTAAGCCCTTATCGTTCCTATTATTCTTATCCAAGCTCTTACGCTTACAAAAGATGTTGACCTCCTCGAAACTGCTGCCATTGTATTTGACCTTTGAATTGTTGCGTTCAACCTCCAATTCTTTAGTGCTGCAACCTCCATAATCAGAAAAAACAATGCTGCCCTCGTTCCTATTATTCTTATCCAAGCTCCTACACTTACGAAAGGTGTTGACCTCCTCAGAACCGCTGTCATTGTATTTTACCTTTGAATTGCTGCGTTCAACCTCCAATTCTTCAGTGCTGCAACCTTCATAATAAACGACGCTGCCCTCAATAGGAAATGTACCATAAAATGCAAAAGATGGCTGACACATACAAATTTAACATGTGGGCAAAAGCCAAAATGAGATCTACCCTTTTCATCATAACCGTCACCCTGGTTCCTAGGGCCCCTCATAGTGGCCCCTTACATCATCAAGGAACCCATGATTGTCCCAACCACTGGTGGGCAATGAATTCCCCACCTTAAGGGGGTATTCACTGTTTTATCTTGCATATCATGCTCTCATCCCTTGGAGCCCCAAGTAGTTACAAAAAGAGAAACTAATAAAAGGCAAAAGACATATGAAGAAGGGTGAAAAAACAAAGGTTGGTGTAACTCATGTACCATGATTGCTCCCTCCTACATACATATACCCATTTGTGGGCTTCCCTTATTATGGCTACCCTTGTACCGTGGCATGTGGCTTGGAGTCTTTCCTTGATGACCCACTTTGTTCCATCATTATATCACGCACCACCTGCCATGTGATGGATGTACCATGGACATGTCACCCCCTTAGAGGTTGAAACCACCTAATAGGGTCATTGGTTAACTGTCTTCTTGAACTTGGAGACACTTGTACGTTCTAAAGGCCACTATGGAAGGGCATGCCACTATGAAGTGTCCACTTGGTTCCATGATTCGTAAGCTCATTTACTCAATTGCACTAATGATTGGTTGTACTAGAAGGTGAGGGGACACATTGGATCCGATGGTGGAATCTGTAGATATCCCAAGCCCTAGCTTGGAGACCATTTCCCTAGTTTGCCTTTGGTTGGTGGCTTCGTCAAGGGTCATAACATTGAACATCAAAGACAAAGTTTATCTCTTTGATCCTTTTCTCCTCTTTCACTTGGTCAAGTCTATCTATTTGAATTCTTACCCCACATCCTTGACCTCGTTTGGGTCCACTAGGGATTCTTTGTGTTCCCACAACTTCGACACTCCAATTTCACAAGGATTTCTTAGAAACTCTATTCTTCGAGGATTCCTTGGCTTAGAGCACTACATTTCAATACATATCCCTCAAACCTAGGTCTAAGTTTCCTTCTAGCCCTCCTTCTTGGAGAGCCTTCCATCTTGCTTCAAGAGCAAGCAATCCCTTTCATTAGAGACTCTTCTTTGAATAGGCTTGGAAATCACTACCCTTATACTATTGACACATTTCTTCTAGTGATTTCCCTAATAATGGGACCCGTCCCATTGGTGAAAGCCCGTAAAGAGCAGGGAGCTTTAGTTGAGGTGACAGTGGGCCATTGCTCCATTGTTTCCACTTGACCTAGTAGCTGCTTTATAGGGCCATTGCTCTTAAGACCCTTGCTAGTTTGAGCGATAACATTTTGGTGTCGTTCCCTGGGAGGAAGTAGGTCTACCTCCCTAGTGATTGATTGAGGAATTGATCCATAAACGACATTTCAAGTATTCCTCTGACGACTCTATTCATTGTCCAATCCCCTCGCCAACTTGAAGGTGACGACATTCCTCCTTTGATGTAATATCCCTCCGTTGCTGTAATATTGTTCTAATTAAACTGAATTCTGTTAGAAAGAATGGCGGAAAAGCCATGGAAAAATACTGGAATAATTATGTAAGTGAACATTTATTAATGAATAAATAAACAAGATGTATGTACTTGGAAATGAAACACCTAGACATGAGACTCTTGCCAAAGGCAATAAATAAAATCTCATTGGTAAATGAGATTGGATAATTCTTTCATGATAATATTCTAGATGAAATTCTAGAAAAGCTTAACGGATGGGAAAGAAAGATCCATTAAGTTGCTTAGCTAGAGAAAGATGTTAAGCTTGGAATAAACATAAAAGCACTGCGGGAGAGAAAGGCAGGCTTTTATGGAAAAGCCTCTTCTAGTGGATAAAAAGATCCAAGTGATTAGAACCCGACCTTACGAGTAATGATTCTGTGCCGCAAATACCAGCTTCCTAGAGCAAGCATCGAACCCGAGACCCTGCATCCTGGAAGACCTTAGTTACATCTTGAACTGAGATCCTCAAAATCAGGGGTAATGAAGAACAAAGAGCAATTTTACACGCTGTCACACAAGTCGTGGAATAAGCAACACACAAAATGTAGTAGATGGTTTTCACTGGTGGAAATCGGTGAAGAAACCTGCATAAAGAAGCAAAGATTTCACAGGTTAGGCGCATATAAAGAACTGGAATGCAAAATACGAATTTATAGTTATAACCAGAGCATCAGAGTTACCAGTGGCTAGGCATAGTGAGGGTTCGTGAAGAGGAATGCCTATAGGGGCGCCGAGCAAAAAAAACATGGGTGTGATATCGTGTGAAGGGAAATCGACGTATCTCCTCCCTAGCAATACGGTTATCCTCCAAGACAATCACTGGTAATGCTCTACCCAGATAACCATAGACCGATTAATAGGAGAGCGACGCATAAATGAGCAACAGAAAAATGAAGTTAAGGGTTAGGGTTTGCAAAGCGATGCATCAACCATTCGATTACCTCAATCGATCAGAGCTGTTCACCAAATTTCAAGGCTGACAACCAACTTGAAACCCATGTGACCAGTGCATGGTAATAAACGTGTGGCATAATAGGATTTTCTACATAGTGCCTGGGGCACTGCCTTTCTTATCAGTTGCCGCATATTGGACAGAATAGTGGGAACGCCACATATGTTGAATAGCAACAATAACTTTATAGTTTGATAAATAACCATTAAAACACTAACTTCCCTAGTGTCCGAAGATCAGGTATTGTATGATGAATGGTATAACCATAACACAAAAGAGACCTTGGGTTAGGCGGGTACACATCAATAATCCCCTATGAAGTATGGTGGTACAAAACAACTATTTCACCTAGGTTTCCAAAGACAGGTAAAATCCACCAAGGGATATCATGATTGGCTTGCAAGCATAATGAGACCTTTAATAATAAAAGCAAGACAAAAACCATGCATACAAGCTGTTTAAGTGAGAAATGTAAACAAATAGAATGTTGTAATTTTAGAGATACATAAGGAGGACATATTCAACTTAGGTTGAATATTATATTTCCCTCAATATCACCCTACATTCAATAAACATGAATTGAATATGATCACGATGAATGGGTAACAAAAAGGGAATGACTAACGGTAAGAGGAGGTGGTTATAGTGTTTAATGAATGAAAAAAAATATTTTGTGGGTGAATTATGGAGACGTAACAAATGGTATCAGAGCTTAGGCTCAACCCTTGGGCCTAATGGGCATCAACACTAAATTGAGAATTGTGAAGTCTCTGTACAACTGTTGTAATATTTTTCTTGACAATCAATTTTCTAGGTTAAAATCTCGGACATAATGGACATAGGTATACAATTAAGAATTTGTTGCGAAAATACTAGGTTACTGGACTTACATTGGTTCCGGAACAACAATTTGGAGGAAATAATTATAATAAGTTCGTACTGAATAACCACTGAATGGTAAAGGAAACACCACTGAATGGTAAAGGAAACATAAAACTAATTCAGTTTCTTTTTGTTTTTAAATCACTACATACACACATATAGGAAGGAGCATATGGTAGGTAGAAAAATTTGACCTTCCTAAATAATTCTAAGATAATGCCTGAACCAGTGAGAATACCATTTTGGGTGGGAAAACCGATAGTTGGATTATAGAAAAATTGAAAAAGCCGGCAGGTGTTGATTTTGTATTTTAGAAAGTTGGCAATAGAAATTGTTGCTAAAGACGACCCAACCCAAAATTTTAATAAAAAAGATTATGCCAATAACAAAGGGCAGAGTGGATAAGTTTGTTTGGTTATCACTCGCCGATCTTTTATGAACTGTACCAATGCCTAGTAATATACCACGAAATATGAGAAAACCAACAAGTCCTCACTTCTTGATCACCAAACGGAGGTAGCAAAATTAACATTATCAGTAATAAAGGGAAACAACATACACCCACTTGATATATGTTTGGCTTTGGGGGCAAAAGTTGGTTCTTACAATTACTAAAGCTTGATTGCAAACGGTAGAGAAATATTTGGATGAACATCTTATCCAGTAGTTAAATAAGTTCTTAGGAACACTTAAATTTAAATTTTGTGTTGTGGAAGTTGCTAACAGAAACAAGAAGTGATGTTGTGGCACACAAAGAAGAGTGATACAATACATAAGCTCATAAATCAGAAAAATAATGGACCCGACCAAATATATAAATAGGTCCAAACCTGTATAAACTCAAATAGTTCTTATAGATTTTACCACAATAGCATTATTGCAATATCTCTTTTGTTATTCTAAACTATATGAGATGAAGTTTCAAGGCATTCATTCATTCGATTGACACCACAATACTTTTCCAAATTACAAGTATACAACCTTATTTCCTACTGTTCTGGCTGATAAATAACATGAGGCAGCTTTGACACTTCCATTATGGTACACGTGGGAACAAAGATTTAAGCAAAACACACGTGAACATAGCAAGTTATAAACTAGGGGCATTAGTAGTTGCAGTTGGTATGAACATTAACCCATACCATAATCTAGGATAACTGTACTCACATGAGAATCGAGAGCAAATTTTGTCGCATTGAAAGGGTGAAAGAATATAAAGACACACCTGTGATAAGGTCTGAGACTTTTATAAGTGTTCCTATGGGAGTCCCCAATTGACATCACTAAATGTAGATTGGAAAGGTCCTAGTAGACCATTTTTGGTCATCAAAACTGGTTTGAGCTGAGCACAAATAGCAATGTTGTAGTGTTTTCTTCGTTTGATTGAAGTGTCACTACATCTAGAAAAGGAGTTCTTGCGATGTAGATCTATGGGGGAAAACCTAAGAGGATCATAGAAGGAATACAAGAAAGAAGCATGATAGGGAACTTAATAGAAAAAACAAAATTCAGAAATCTAACTAACTATATATATATATATATATATATATATATATAATGAAATGTGGAAAAGGGTACCAAGGCATAGTTGCAGTTGGAAACCAATGTTGGAAAACTCGACGAAGTATACAACAAATAATCAAAATTTATATTATATTTTCTTAGGAGTACATAGTTTTAAATGTCATTGGTTATCTGACATCGAGTATTTCCATCTGTGTTGAACCTTGTAATACGAGAATTCTTAATTGACAATGAACAAATATCATGTATTGGGAGAGATAGTTAATTGGGTCGAGAAACTGAAGAATTTCAACCCCCACTCTGGTTATTAGTTTTCCTTATTACTCCATGCATTTAGTTTTAAATCCAAGCATGATAAAAATTCTAAAATCTGGAAATGACATTATTTTACGAAAACACAAATTTAGAAATTTCACAACTGCTGAAATTGCAGAAATAAAACACAGCAAAATTATGACAGCCACACATAGAAAATAACACAGTGATCGTGGTCAATGTGACCTTGGAAACCCCCCCTACAACTCTTGGTGAAAACCAGTTTGAGAGCTCTTCTTTATTTCTGAAAATGCTTTTATAGAGAAACTGAAATACACAGAAAAAATTCTAGCAACCACAAATTACAACTTATCTCGATTTTAGTGCTTGAACTTTGCCTTGAAAATCATGCCAATCAACAAGTTGCCAAAACATAAATTTTTCCAGCAATAAAATAGCACTAAATGTTGTACGGTCTGCCTCGAAAATTGTGCCCGGAACCTGCTGTACAGACTATATGGATCCTACGGAGTTCAGCAGTACCGCTGCCTCGAAAATAGCGCCCAAAACTTGCCATGAAATTTGTGCCCTTACTGCTGTATCTCTTCCTCGATTTCTGTGCTTTTCTCCTGCTATACAGTTTTGCCTTGGGATGCGTGCCAATAAATGTTGCTGCCCAGATTTGCTGAAATGTATTCTTGCTGCTCTCCTTCACTTCCTCACTGCTCAAAATTTTTCTCCTTACTCTATCTTCTCTTTCTCTCAAATGCTCATGAAAGAATGAATTGATCTTTTTCTCTTCGCTTCTCCTTTTACTCTCTAAATGACCTTTTGGGTTACCCTAAGATCTAATGGCTGAGATTCATTTAGATCTAGGGATAAGAATAAATGTGCATTTAATTCTCACTTTCTATTTTTTAACTCACCCACTTAAATAAAGACCCACTTAGCCTTTTATTTCCATTGTCACTTTTTCACTTTCTAATTCTTCATTGACTTTAATAAAGTCACCTTTAAATTAGAATATAACTTTACCACTTATAAAGTCACTTTTAAATTAAATTGACTTTACCACTTATAAAGTCACTTTAGGAGAAAAGTACAAATAAATTTGGACACTTTTCCCTGGGCCAAAGATCAAAGCCTCAAGGGACCACTTGTCCTTTGGTACCCAAATTTTAACACTCCCTCTTACCGAGGAAAGTATTCCTCACCACTCTCATCTTGTCTCTGAAGTAGACATGCTTGCCCCGTGGTAAGGCTTTGGTGAAAATGTCTGCTACATGCTCATTTCTGGAAATGTACTCAAGCTTGACAACTCCCTTTTGGACATAGTCTCTAATGAAGTGATACTTGATCTCAATATGCTTTGACCTGTCATGAAAAACTGGATTCTTCGTGAGTTTTATGCAACTCTGATTATCACAGTAAATTACTAAAGGTCTCAATGCCTAATCAAATAGACCAAACAACATCTTGCGAAGCCATATGGCCTCACAACTAGCCAAACTAGCAACCATATGCTTTGCCTCAGTTGAGCTCAATGCAACTGATTGTTGTTTCTGGCTAATCCACGAACCAACTGCCGAACCCAACCCAAAACAACACCCGGAAGTACTCTTCCTATTTGAAGCACAACCTGCCCAATCTAAATCCGTGTACCCTACCAGTCTCACTCCATCACATTGTCTATAATCCAGACGAAAATCCACAGTCCCCTGAGGGTAACGAAGAATGTGTTTTGCAGCCACCCAGTGCACTCTCCTGGGCTCACACATGAACTGACTCATAGTGTTAACTGCAAAACATATATCTGGTCGAGTGTTGAGCAAATACATCAATTTACCAATCAGCTGTCTGTATAGAGTAGGATCCACCAACTCAGAATCAGAAGCGTGAAGCTTCTTCCAGTTTGTGATCATAGGTGTAGACATGGGTTTGCAGTCCTCCATGTGAAGTCTGCGAAGAATATCCACAATGTACTTCCCTTGTCCCAGGAAGAAATGCCCCTCCTCCTGCCACACCTCCAATCCCAGAAAATAATGTATCAAGCCGATATCATTCATCTCAAACTCTGAAGCAAGATCTCAAATGCAGCCCTCAATGAGTCTCTCTACACCAATGATGATCAAATCATCAACATACAACCCCAGAATGAGAGGCTCCTCACCCACCACAATGAAGTATAGGTTCGGATCAGCCTCACTCTTTGTGAAACCCAACTGTTGCAAGTATGTATCAATCCTCGAGTACCAAGCTCTAGGAGCTTGCTTTGGGCCATAGAGTGCCTTTTTCAATTTGCATACATGGGACTCCTTCCCATGCACCTCAAAGCCCTGTGGCTGCTCAATATAAACCTCTTCCTGAATGAAGCCATTGAGAAATGCGCTCTTCACATCCATCTGGTGGATCTTCCAACCCATCTCTGATGCAATCGATATAATGGAGCGAATAGATGTATACCGAGCTACGGGAGTGAAGGTATCCTCATAGTCAACTCCCTCTACCTGTGAGAACCCACTCGCCACAAATCGAGCCTTGAACTTCTTGATGCTGCCATCTGCAACATGCTTTATCTTGTAGAGCCATCTCGAAGTAAAAACTGATTTACCTTTAGGCCTCGGCACTACCTCCCGAACATCGTTCTTCATAATAGAAGAATACTCCTCCATCATATCCTCTCTCCAGACATGTTGGCTGGCTACCATTACAAAACCGCTCAGGTGGTTTACTCTCTCTAACTTGTCTCTTTGGCCCAGCAACTGATGTGGCATTGCGTAAGTTATCTTGAAGCCACTTGGACTTCCTCTTCCCCGAGCATACTTCTTCTACCGGATGAAAGAATCCTCATCATCATCAGAAGCTTGAACTCCTGAAGGCATGCGAATTGACCTCATGCCTGAATCTGTGCATGTAGATGTTGAAGTACCGTGCGAATTGTCCATTAGTGGCCTACCCTGTGAACTGCTCTGCGGATTGCCCTGCATGCTGCCCAAAGAACCACCCACCTGACTCTGAGAGCCACTGCTCATTAATGGACTTGACACTGTAATCGATGTACCTCCTGATCCCTGACCACTGGATCCCTGTGACTGACTCAACTTCTCTTGAGGGTCTGGTGACTCTGGATACTCTGACCTCCTGAAAGCTCTTTCCTCCTCGAACTTCACATCCCGCCTGACAACCACTTTCTTCTGCGAAGGAATATAAATTCGATAAGCTTTCGAGGTCTCGCTATAACCCACAAAGATGCCCTTGTCTACAGTGGGATCTAGCTTGGTCCTGTTCTCCTTGGGGACATAGGAATATGTAAGGCACCCAAAGATACGAAAGTGCCCAACATCAGGCTTCTTCCCAAAAAAAGCCTCCTCTGGAGTCACATTCCCCAAGGCACGATGTGGACTCCTGTTCTGCAAGTACACAACAGTGTTGCAGGTCTCTGCCCACAAAAATAAAGGTAACCCCTAATCATGAAGCATGGCTTTGGCAGCCCCTACAATGGATCTATTCTTCCTCTCCGCAACCCGATTCTGCTGGGGGTTGTAAGGAACTGTGAACTCCCTCCTAATGTCCACCTCAGCACAAAAATCAACAAACTCACCAAGGGTAAACTCCCCTCCATTGTCTGACCCGAGGACCATGATCTTCCTACCTTTATGGGTCTCCACAAGAGCTTTGAACTCTTGAAACTGCTTGAAGACCTCACTCTTGGTCTTCAAGAAATAAGTGGTCATCAATGAATAAAACATAGTACTCATAGCCACTCAAGGATACATGAGACATCCGACCACTCACATCAGTATGAATCAAGTCAAGGAACTCGATCGCTCTGCTGTCACTGCTGGGAAAAGGGGATCTGGCAAACTTCCCCATAGCACATCCTCTGCATACATCAAGATGATCAAAACTGAAATCTGACACACTAGTGGTGATCTCCCGAAATGTACTCAAGGCCCCATGATACATGTGCCCCATCCTGCGGTGCCAAATCTCACACAACTCTGAACTTCTAGATCTGCTGTCGGTTTTGTCTCAAGTTCTGTGACTCAATGCCATCAGGGGCTGGAAAGAGAACTTGTACACCTTGGCATGGCGCACACCAATCACTCTAGCTGAAGAAGCTGGAGTTCCCCTGGGATATATAAGCACCTACCCTCTCCTGATCAACACATCATACCCTCTGTCCTCAAGTGCTGAGACGGATATTAAGTTCTTCTTCATTCTAGGCACATATAGAACCTCTGACAATTTCAAGGGAGGTTTGGGTCCCTTATCAAATGTCAATGTCCCCACACCGACTACTCTAACCATGCTGTCATCACCAAGTACTACCTCCATATCAGTATCATCCTCTGAAATCTCTGAGAAGTACTCTCTGACTCCTGTCATGTGGCGGGAAGCGCCACTGTCAACATACCAAATGCTAGAAGATGCTATGCTAGTAGTGGAGAGTGCACACTCCCTTTGAACCTGTATGGCACGTGATCCTACACTAGTGGCCTCACAATATATGAACCCAAACTCTCGATCAAAGCTCTTTGAGAAGCTCTCTATCTCTGTAGAAGCTGCGATGGGTTTGTCTCTCCCTTTCTTGTTCTTCTTCTCCGGACACACAACAACATAGTGTCCCAACTTTTGACAATTCCAACATTTGACTTTGGAATAGTCCTTCTCCTTGTTCTGCTGCTTGCCTTTGCCTTTGCCTCCACTATTGGAAGCTTGCTTCTTTGCTCCACCCTTTTTGCCTCTTGCTAACAATGCCACATTGTCATCCAACTCCACTTGTTTGGCTACCCTAAGATGGTTCTTTCTGATCTCATTTTGAATGCAATTATCCCACAACCTTTCCCATCCGGGAAGGTTTTCCTGTGCAACAATGCCATCCACAAAATTCTCCCAAGTCTTCGGAAGACCATTCAAAGCAATCCTCACCAACTCAGTGGGTGCAATGACGTCACCTACGACTGCCAACTCATCTCTCACTAAAGTGATCTTTGTGAGGTATGCTATAACACTGTCAGTCTTAACCATTTTAATGGCCTTCAGTTTCTCCTTTGGGACCATTTTTGTGTTTTCATTTGAGCTCTAGTAAAGGCTGGTCAAGGCTGTCCACATCTCATGTGCATAAGTCTTTCCTCTCACATGAGCAATGACATGATCTTTGACTCCTTCCAGAATCAGTCTTTTTGCCTTAGCATTCTTTTTGTTAAACTCTGCAAAATGTATAGGGTCAGCAGGTACTGCTACTGGGTTTTGTGTGGTATTTACCATAATGACCCAGACTTATGCTTCCTTCAAGATGCTCTAGATTCTCTCCTTCCATGCACTGTAGTTGTTCTGCCCATCCAACTTGTCTTCAACTCTCAAACCCAAAGATATGTTTCACTATCCTACGAAACTGAAATTTTCAAATCTGTGGTAAAGGTTTCTGTTTTCTGTGTAAAAATCAGCTTGTTGTAATTTTCCCTTTGCTGTCCCAAACTGCATTTTTCAGCCAACTAAGCTCTGATACTATGAAGAATTTCAACCCCCACTCCGGTTATCAGTTTTCCTTATCACTCCGACATTTAGTTTAAATCCAAGCATGATAAAAATTCTAAAATCTGGAAATGACAATATTTTCTAAAAACACAAATTTATAGATTTCACAACTGTTGAAATTGCAGAAATAAAACACAACAAAATTATGACAGCCACACATAGAAAGTAACACAATGGTTTTGGTCAATGTGACCCTGGAGAAACCCCCCTACAACTCTTGGGGAAAACCAGTTTGAGTTTATTTCTGAAAATCCTTTTACAGAGAAACTGAGATACACAGAAAAAATACCAGCGACCACAAATTACAACTTATCTCGATTTTCGTGCTTGAACTCTGCCTCAAAAATCGTGCCAATCAACGAACTGCCAAAACATAAAATTTTCTAGGTATATAACAACATTAAATGTTGTACGACCTGCCTAAAAAATCGTGCCTGAAACTTGCTCTATGGATTGTATGGATTTTCGCAGTATGAATGCTTCAAAAATCGTGCCCAAAACTTGCTTCAAAATTCGTGCGCTTGCTACTGTACCTATTCCTCGATTTTTGTGTCTTTCTCTTGCTGTATGGTTTTGCCTTGGGATACGTGCCAATAAACGCTGCTGCCTAGATTTGCTGAAATATCTTTTTGCTGCTCTCCTTCACTTCCTCACTGCTCAGAAGTTTTCTCCTTGCTCTCTCTTCTCTTTCTCTCAAATGTTCATGAAAGAATGAATTGATATTTTTCTCTTCTCTTCTCCTTTTACTCTCTAAATGACCTTTTGGGTTACCCTAAGATCTAATGGCTGAGATTCATTTAGATTTATGGATGAGAATAAATGTGCATTTAATTCTCACTTTTTCTATTTTTTAATTCACCTAATTAAATAAAGACCCACTTGGCCTTTTATTTCCATAGTCACTTTTTCACTTTCTAATTCTTCATTGACTTTAATAAAGTCACCTTTAAATTAGAATGTAACTTTACCACTTATAAAGTCACTTTTAAATTAAATTGACTTTACCACTTATAAAGCCACTTTAGGAGAAAAGTACAAATAAATTTGGACACTTTTCCCTAGGCCAAAGATCAAAGCCTTAGGGAACCACTTGTCCTCTGGTACCCAAATTTTAACATATAAATTGAGAGTTGAGGTTCAAATTTGACTGATAAATTGTATAAAGAGGTGTATGTGTGAACCCACAAAAATGTGAAAAAAATTCGAGGATTTTTGAATTAGAACAATTATGAGTAGGTGGATTGAAATCATGCCACTGGGAAAGCTAGTAGGATAGAAGGAAAATCAACGGAGTAGACCATCAAATGGAAAAACCTTAAGAAGAAATTGAGGAAAGGCACATCCAAATCATGGAAAGAAAGCCTTAAACTTAACTTTGTTAGTAATGAAAACATACTCATGAGATTGAAAATGGTTGGAATAGGTGAAAATGAATTCACTAATGCATTGTGTGTGGATACGTATAACAAGGTGAATTGAGTAAGTATCTATGTTGGTGATGTCTTTATACCCTCGTCGACTATTGGAAGGGTATGGACATGTGTAACAAAATAATCCCAAGGAAATTGATTAAGGTCACCTTCAAAAAAATAAATAAATCGAACTGGTCAGTTGAAGATTATCTCACACTGAAATACACATGACGGCTGCGTACATGATACAAGTAATGAACTCACATCATAAAAGAGAAAATGATCAGGTAATTATGGTTTCCATATGTAAGCAATATGAAAGGAAAGTGGGAAATTCCTATATTGAAATTCACAATAAATCACACCTATGTCATTAGATATAATTGTGAATAATTGGGACAAAAAAAAAGAAAAAAAGAAAAAAAAGAAAAAAGATATCTATGGCATTGTCATGACATTATATTAAATTTTAATAACATAGTTTGAATGCATAGGACATGATACAAGTAATGAACTCACATCATAAAAGAGAAAATGATCAGGTAATTATGGTTTCCATATGTAAGAAATATGAAAGGAAAGTGGGAAATTCCTATATTGAAATTCACAATAAATCACACCTATGTCATTAGATATAATTGTGAATAATTGGGACAAAAAAAAGAAAAAAAGAAAAAAAAAAAAAAAGAAAAAAGATATCTATGGCATTGTCATGACATTATATTAAATTTTAATAACATAGTTTGAATGCATAGGACAGATGCAGACGAATTGCAGAAAGCGAGTGTTAGCATGAGTGCAAGCATACTGGGAAAAGGAGGCAATTTCTTTCTGCCACTAAATACAGTCAAGAATAGACATAGATAAGTGACATGAAGGCTATTTTAATCATCACATAGCTGCCATGAAATTGGCTAAAATAGTATAGGCACAATTGATACAATGTTATCTAAGTAATATGCTACAAACAACCCTAATAATTGTTATCTTTATGTGGGCCATGTGAAAAATTATGTATATTAAAGTCAATAAGTAGACAATATTAAGGATAATGAGTATGGACATTGGGTCTATTGTAGTATATATTAATGGTGCTGATCTTGTGGGGTGCAAGTGGAAAGTATGTTGAGTGTAGGTGAAAGTTAAAGAAGCACATATTTAACATGTATACCAATCTGCTAGAAGGGGAACAAGGCATAAATGCAAGAGTATGTCTGCTTCTGAATTGAGACATCACACCAAATGAAATAAAGTGCTGATTGCAAGCATGAAAGGCAAGAAGTATTGCTTGTCGGTGTTAAGAAAATTCTAATGTTTTCATGTATCGTTACCCAAAAGATAGCTACATGATAACTTCCATCTAATCGAGTGGAAAATGATATAGGTAGAGACGAGGGAGATTGTCTGGCCGCACCATTGTACCTTAAACTAGAAAGAGATACGGCTCTGGAATCGAGTTGGGGCTCATAATAAAAGTGCAATAATACAAGTGCAATGATACATAAGAGCAAGAAGCAGAGAAGAATACAGTATTCAGCCAGGTTCCAGCAAGAAGAAACCGGATAACGAACACCGAAGATAGTGTTAGTAAAAGGGGAGGAGAATGTAATATCCTCCGTTGCTGTAATATTGCTCTGATTAAAGTTTAAACTGAATTATGTTAGAAAGAATGACGAAAAAGCCATGGAAACATATTGGAATAATTATGTAAATGAACATTTATTAATGAATAAATAAATGAGATATATGTACTTGGAAATGAGACACCTAGACATGAGACTCTTGCCAAAGACAACAAATAAAATCTCATTGGTAAATGAGATTGGATAATTCTTTCATGATAATATTCTAGATGAAATTATAGATAAGCTTAATGGATGGGAGAGAAGATCCATTAAGTTGCTTAGCTGGAGAAAGATGCCTAGCTTGGAAAAAACATAAAAGCACCGCGAGAGAGAAAGGCAAACTTTTATGGAAAAGCCTAGGCTAGTGAATAAAAATATCCACAAAAGCAGGACACCGCTAAAGGAAATTGTCATGAGAAAAAGGTATTAAATACCTGTTGAAGGGATCAACAAGAGGGATACCTGGGCGAGACCTTCGCAACTCGAGGATGAACTGGAAGAAACAATTCTAGGTTGGGTGGACGCAGGTGTGGAATTTCCAAGCATTTCCATTGTTGCCTTGATGTGAATACATCATTATTTTATTCTTTTATTTTGATCGTATGTAAATATTGTAATTTAGAGATTATTCATAGTTCAAGTTATCTCTTCGGAAGAATTGACTCTTCTATAGAGATGCGGGTACTTGGGGAAACAATGAGTTAGTGGTTGAAGAGTTATTGCAGCTAGGAGATGAATTTATAGGTTAATGATTTCCTATTTTGAATTGTTTAAAAAGGAAGAATTTAGTTGGAATGAGTAGAGTTTTATGGCTATGCTACAAGCGATTGTACCAAGCGCATTGATTTGTAAGTCGCTGAGAAGGAATAAAATTAACATAGAGTAAAATTGACTAATCAATTTCAGAGGAGTGTATATGAATAAGGTGAAAAGAATTACCAGGTTTGAGCATTTAGAAATGCCCAACTAGTTAACAATTGCCACACACAATTGGTGAAAGTGACCTCAGGGATATATATATATATATATATATATATATATATATATATATACTTCGCAACTAGGAATTTTATCCTTGTTACATAGGTAATCTTGGGTGGGTATTCACATCTATTTATGTAATCTAATGTCATATATTAAACCACACCCAGAATTTGTGTTCACTGTAGGATGCAGGGAGGTTATGCCGAAACGATAATCGTTACTAGATAAATCTTTCTGGTAATAGTCATGGGGTTTGATTATAAATCTAGTCACTAACAGAAAAAAGGGATATTCACGGTGAGGATAAGGTTATGTAGTAAGGAGAAGTGCAACTTCTGCGTGAAAATAAATTTCAAGGCTTACCCAAAATGTATATGCTTATATAAATAATTTTGAAAACTCGGAATTTAGCAGATATAGAGGATTAGTTGCAATTCTGGTTAATCTGCTACGGGTATTAAATAGAAAATACAAACAGAATCCGGGAGGAGCATTAACCGGATCCTCCAGAAAATAAGCATCAAAGACTGAGATAGCTATACTCCTCATCGTTCCACTGTAATTCCAAAGAAAAAAAATATACCTTCCCGTGAATATAATTATTACGGCATTCTACGTGTTACCAAACGCCTGACGTACATAAAGAAGGAAATGCCTCTGAGAATATCTTTCAAATAAAATGCAGTATCAGTGGAATTTAGAGCTACGCAGGAGCGTAGTGCTTAGTGGATTTAGGATGGTATTAGAATTCCTGGTGAGAAAGTTAGTACATAGTCCATATACATGATCATCAAGCAAAGAATTATTACAACGTGTGAATATAAATGTATTAAAAAGGGTTAATTGATTTACAGTCGAAATTGCTATGAGGCGACAAGAAAAGAAATAAAACAGAGTAGCGATCACGAGAACGAACTATTTATGAGCATTTTAACCACCTTTACAAAGCTCATACGACTAGCGGTATCGAAACATGGGAAAAGTTACGAAAACATGGGAGAAATTGCATTGACCCAATTTGATAATTGAAAATAAAAATGTGTTAATATAAAACCTACGACTGCAGCTAGACAAGAAAATAAAATCACCATGAAAAATAAAATTATGTGGAAATTCGATTAATATAGCTGGCAAGTGTCATCAACACAACAATAGTTTACTTAAGAAATATTTGAACTACCTAAATACATAAATATGTTGTTGGAACTTTAAAAAACAAAATTACATTCCCAACCGCCTGGAGCAGGCTGTACGCAAAACACAGTTCATTAATACAACTCAAATCTTTTTAACAAATGCTAAAAGGGAAAATTGCTCCTATTTCCGATTTCAGAATAGTCATGGAATGAGAGCCATGCTAGAAAAACTAGTAAACAAGGTTACGCCCAGGAACACCTCAGTTGAGCCTGGAAGCAATATAAGAAGCCAGGATGAATATAACGGACTAGTTAAACAGTAGCAGAACACCAACATGGTGATAATCCAGTAAGCTTATATATATATATGCTACTCCTAAGGGGATGTGTAATTCAATTGTTAACATCACCGACCAGAAAGGTCAAGGTGAGCTGTAGTGTTCGGGTCATAATGAATGTGGGATAACAAACCTGGAAGCCTGGGAGCTCGTCTACACTAATGACGACGTCTTCTCATTTGAACTCGAAAGGAGGTAAATGAAAGGGGTTGTAGTCACCTGGAGGAAACAAATTGCCAGAGCATCATATTTCAAAACCAAATATGGAATTATGTAGAATGAATTTAGGATATAAGATAAGAACGAAAGAAAACAAGGCGAACGTTAAAACCTTTACTTGTTTAGGATGGACAACTGTAAGAGTAGTTGCGGTTAATGAAATTCGACCGTAGCCATTATGGAACGAAAAACCCTAACTCTTTACCTGGCAAGGGGTTTCACATTGTGGGTCATGGGGAAATTTGCTGTTCTTCTCCCAATCCACAAAATACCCTCAATGATATTAGAAGGCTACAGGATCTCCGCACTGGGAAGAATCTGCGTGATGCCAGCAAAAGAGACAGTTACCCTAGATACTGATAGGAAGGTATCGGTAATAAACTTTATGCAGACCTAGCAGCTCCATGGAAATCAAGCTAAGATTAGGTAACCACATAGACATTTGGGAAACTTACCCTATGCAAGGGTATCAAAGAATAAAATAAATTCACAACTCTGTTTGCCTGGTAGTGCGGAAATTTAACAATAGAATATTCAGAGGTGATTAGAACTTGACCTTACAGGTAAAGGTTCTGTGCCGCGAATACCAGCGTCCTCGAGCAAGCATCGAACCTGAGTCCTTGCATCTTGGAAGACCCTAGTTACATCTTGAACCGAGATTCACAAAATCAGGAGTAATGAAGAACAAAGAGCAATTTTACACACTATCACACAAGTCGTGGAATAAGCAACACACAAAATGTAGCAGAGGGTTTTCACCTGGTGGAAATTGGTGAGGAAACCTGCATAAAGAAGCAAAGATTTCATAGGTTAGGCACATATAAAGAATTGGAATGCAAAATAAACGAATTTATAGTTATAACCAAAGCATCAGACTTACCAGTGGCTAGGCACGGAGAGAGTTCATGAAGAGGAAACACCTATAGGGGCGTCGAGGAAAAATGAACATCGGGTGCGATATCGTGTGAAGGGAAATCAACATATCTCCTCCCTGGCAATACGGTTATCCTCCAAGACAACCATTGGTATTGCTCTCCCTAGATAACAATAGACCGATTAACAGGAGAGCGGCGCACAAATGAGCAACAGAAAAATGAAATTAAGGGTTAGGGTTTGTAAAGTAATGCGTCAACCGTTCGATTGCCTCGATTGATCAGAGCCGTTCACCAAATTTCAAGATTGACAGCCAACCTGAAACCCATGTGACCAACGCATGGTAATGAACACGTGGCATAATAGGATTTGCCGCGCAGTGCCTGGGGTACTACCTTCTTATCAGTTGTCGAGTATAGGATAGAACAATGGGAATGCCACCATTAGGGGTATTTTGAGGTCTAAAATGGGCCTCCTAAGGAAATTATAAAATAATAGTGGAAATAATAAAATAAGATTAGATTACATCATCAAATTTTAGAGGGGAAAAAGAAAAAAAAACTCATTTTTCAACTCGTATTTTCAACTTATCTCCCTATGGGTTTACTGAAATTTCGAGCGGAAACACTTGTTGGATGCAAAATTTGATTCCTCATCCAAGGAGTACCCATGTTGCATACTTTCGATGGACCCTACTACACGAAAAATGTAAATACATGAAAACGTGATTGCAATCACGTTTTTTCATGTATTTCTTATTTTTCATGTAGTAGGGTCCGTCGAAAGCATGAAACATGGGTACTCCTTGGATGAGAAATTAAATTTTGCATCCACCGAGTACTCCTGCTCAAAATTTGAGTAAAAGCTTTCGGAGATAAGTTGAAAATACAGGTTGAAAAAGTAGTTTTATTATTTTATTATTTTTTATTATTTTTACTTTTTTATTTCAAAATTGGTGAATCATCCCCCATGGTTGACATCATCATCTTGAATCCTATTGGTTCTTCTAAAGTTTATTTTGGTTGTACATTTTTCTTAGGAGGCCCATTTTAGACCTCAAAATTCCCCTAATGATATGTTGAATAGCAATAATAACTTTATAGTTTTATAAATAACCATTAAAACACTAACGTCCCTAATATCTGAAGATCAAGTATTGTATATGAATGGTATAACCATAACACAAAAGAGACCTTGGTTTAGGCGAGTATGCATCAATAACCACCTATGAAGTATGGTGGTACAAAACAACTATTTTGCCTAGGTTTCCAAAGACAGGTAAAATCCACCTAGGGATATGATGATTGGCTTGCAAGCTTCATGAGACCTTTAATAATATAAGCAAGACAAAAACCATGCATACAAGTTGCTTAAGTGAGAAATGTAAACAAATAGGATGTTGTAATTTTTTAGATACATAAGGAGGACATATTCAACTTAGGTTGAATATTATATTTCCCTCAATATCACCCTACATTCAATAAATATGAATTGACTATCATCACAGTGAATGGGTAACAAAAAGGGAATGAGTAATAGTAAGTGGTTATAGTGTTTAACAAACGAAAGAAACAAATTTTATTAGCTGAATTATTGAGACGTGACATTTGACTAGGGTTGTTGCAAGAAGGGGAGAACGAACTCCATCACCCGTTAGAATCAGCCTTCTTCCTAAATTTGAAAAGGTTGGTGATCTTACCCCCAAGATGGAAACAAGTTCTAGCACCACCCAAAATCAAGACCAAACCAAGATCCCACGAAGTAAGAGGCACTTGACTAGTGTCTTTGCGCCTTTGAAGTTGAGTGATAATCCTGAGCTTTTACCTGAAAAATACAATAATTGGTTACCCAAGTTTAAGGGTGATGCTACCATAAGTGCCCGTGATCATGTTGAAGAATTTTTTTGGGCAATTTCTCCTAGGTTAGTATTCAACGAAGATAGGATCATGATGCTATTTTCCTTGTCTTTTGAAGGACAAGCTAGGGAATGGTATCTTAGTCTCCCTCTGGGATGCATAGAGAACTTTGACCAATTTGAAGATGTTTTCATGAAAAGATGGTCATTTGATGCCCAGGGAACTTTCAACATTGAAAAGTTTTACCAAATAAGTAGGGGAAGGGAAGACATCAAAGAATTCATCCAAAAATTTGATAGGGTAGTTAGGGATATCCCTGACCATTTAAGACCCCCTGATGCTAACATACTTGATAAATTCATTAATGATGTGGGCGGTTATCTGACATATGCTTTGAGAGATAAGAAACCTAAGAGCTTGATTGAGGCCAAGGAAGTAGTTATGGAAGTTGAACAAAACCTAAGAATTTCCAAAATGGATATAGATGAACATCCTAAGGCTAAGGTTGAGGTCAAGAAAAGTAAATCCAAGGACCAAAATGAGGAAACCCTTTTAGTTCTCCTCAAGAAGGTTGATAAGCTTTTTGAGGAAATGAACTCAAGGGACAAACTTTACATGAATAAGTTCACCACCCTAGAAAAGGCTCAAAATTCAAGCTTCATTCCGAAAAACAAGCCTTTTTCCTAGGAAGACAAATGAAGGTAAACAAAGCTCATCTCAAGTTCCTAACACATTGGCCCCAACTAATGTTGTGGAACAAGAGACATCCTCTGAAAGTGAGCAAAGTGATGAAGATGAAAGTGAAGATGAAGAGGGTGAGGAGCAAGCTAATATGGTGGATTCCCACGCCTTCAATATTTTGTTAGGTGGCACATACACTCATCCTCCCATTAGTGAAGTAACCATCAAAGAAGAGAAGGATGAGCCAATCCTTAATGTTGATGATAGTGGAAGATTTAAGGGGATTCAATATTCAAGAAAGAACGATAAAGACCCTTCCACAATCTCAAAGGAGCCCAACAAGAAAGAGTCTCCTCCCAAGTAGCCCCTTCCTAAAGAACCTCCCCCCAAAGAACCTCCTAGGAAAGATCCCCCTAAGAAAGAAAATCCTAAAAGGAATCCTCCAAAGGGAGAGCCCAAAAACAAGTCCAAGGGTAAGGAGGTTGAGCTTGATATTGATATAGGTATTGTTGTAGGAAAGATGACTGTGCAAGTTCCCTTAAAGGAAATTGTGAGGCTCCCACGACAATAATGGCAAGTTAAGAAAAGCCCTTGGGTTTGAAGAAGAAAAGGACACACCAATAACACTACAAAACATTCACCTTTCCAATTCAAATCTAGGACATGAACCCTTCTTGCTCACCTTAGCTATCAATGACCTCCTCTTACATAATTATATGTTGGATTCAGGGGCTTCCGCAAATATCATGCCATTAAAGGTCATGAAGCAACTAAATCTTAGCATTACTTGAAGGTATAAGGTGGTTTGCAGTTTCAACTCCCAACCTGTCGAAGTAGAAGGCCTCATAAAGGATCTAAAGGTTTCCTTAGCTATGAACCCCGATATATCACTGCTCATGGATGTCGTGGTCATAGATATTCCCGATGTATGGGGGATGCTATTGTCTAGGAAATGGGGTGCTACTGTGGGTGGTCAACTCCAAATGGACTTATCTTATGTCACCATTCCGCAGTCTGATGGAACTCCCTTTACCCTCTATAGAGAACCTATGTACCCTACTCACGTGGTAAAACCAAGGCCCATCCCTTATTACAAGATCCCCGAGACCGAGAAACCATCCCTTATTCTCCCTTCTCAAGAGGTCTGTATCCTTAAAAGGCCTAATCACAAGCAAAACAAGAAATGGAAGCCCAAAAAGGAATACAAGGTTGGGGATGTGGTGTTGGTAGATAAAAACCCTATCATCAAAGCTTGAAGCTGTGTCGTCTCCCAGGGAAGTTGAGCTTCGATTCTCTTCTCCCCGACAACGACGCCAATTAATGTTATCACCCCAAGAAACTCACCTAGGCTGTATATCAGTGATGCTCGGGAACATTACAAACTCAACAATTTTGTTGGATAAAATGATGGATGAGTGGAAGATATGCTGCACATTCAAGCCGGATAACCACTCCTACTATGATTTACCCCAGACATGGGTGAACACGCCCAAACTACAAGGCTTTTAACTACCATTTACTCACAGCTTAAGGTAAAGGTGATAATGGAGAAGACTGATCACACCAGCAGATGCACAGGACCCTGTGATGGCTGGCTGCAACCAGTTAGGAGGTCTGTAAATCTATTATCTAATACGCAGACAGGATGACAACTCTCTATGCATTAAAACAACAGAAATCTGCAAGCAATTTCAATGATATAGCTAAATTCTAACACAGAGGCGGGATGACAGCCCCTTTGATGCTAAACATTTACAGCACATGAAATAAATGCAAAGTAGGCACAGCCTGGAACAAAGAAGAAGTGGAAAGTGAGAAAATGACAACAAAAGAAGCTTGTATTAGTTGGAAATGAAGACCAGACATTGCAGGTGTCATAGTATTTACAGTCTTCAGAAGTTGAAACTTACAACACACTGGCACTCATCTAACACTCATCAATCTCATTACTTCTGTTCTGGCTATATATAGAGTTTGTTTACAAAAATGTCCTGTTGTGCTATGCGTGGGGGTGTCTTAATGGATGACCAACTACATTTACAACTAGATATGGGTCCTCTGCTACATTCTCACTATGTCTGCCAATGAATTTGACCATCTCGGATGTTCTGCTATTCTCTTGAGCCGGTAGAGTGTAATATGAAACAATCTCCATAACTGATAAATGCTGTGACCGGCTCGAGGCATGTCCTTTTCCTTCTCGGCCATTCTTCATGTTGAATGCAGTAGTTGAAGATTAATTTCACAGAGTGCTGAATACTGGCCACCTTCGTCCTTTCGGGAGTATGAAATGGTTGAGCGGACAGTATAACAGAGGCATGAGCAAGACGGAGAAAAGACATTAGCCGTTGGATCGCACAGATGGACGGAAGATATGACTCGGCAGGAACACGCAGGCAGGAAGACTAAGTATAGGCAGATACACTATCGGAGGCGGAAAAGCGGACATGAGACTTTATACAAGGGAATGGTGAATCATATCGGGTCCGGCACCTGATATCGCATCGACGGAAATGGAGTTGGTCTACATTAACATCAAGACCCGACCCTGCAACTTGCGATCGTTGATGAACACCGCATCGGTACTTGGGGAGCGAGCGCAAACAAATGTGGGCCGTTGGATCATCGGGATTGATCAGTCGGCGGCGGTGCAACCGCGCTATCGCATTGGAGGAAGACAAAGAGTGAAGACTTAACTTGCATGGGTGCGATCTGCGATAGCGATCAGATCGCATCGCAATATCGCAGCGGAAAAGACACAGGGCGTAACGGAGACAGCAGGGCACGGATGTGATTTGCGATCGCGATTAGATCGCATTGCAATATCGCATCGGAGGTGCTCAAGGGCGATAGGAGGCAGCTGGGTAAAAGTGCGATTGCGATCTGCTGATTAGTTCTGGACCATTGACCGGCCAGATCTAACGGCTGCTGTGCCACCATCATTTAAGCCTGCGCCTGCGGGTATTTTCATGTTTTTATAGTGTTTCCGCCTCCCGATAATGCATTGCCGACCTTCCAAGGGCTCTCCTCTTGCGATGGTTTTGACTTTGAATGATCCTTAAGAGGATTTTGAAGACTTTCTGTGTATGCCTTGAACCCTTTTGAGCACAACCAAGCAGACCAAGCCTGTCTCTGACCATAGAAAATCCTCGTTGTATAGCAGAGCTAACAGGTGGTTCAAACAAAACTGAAAGATATGATTTCTTCTAGGAGAAATTCATCACTGCACTGTCAAATTTTAACACACCACACACTTGGTAGCTTATCTAGGGCCCAGATGAGGATGTGTCTCACCGTGGGAGACAATGGGAGGGCTTGCATCGATCCTTATAGATGGTAGTGTGAGATTTACGCCTGGAGATCTCGTGTGCTGAACAACACTTTGTTGATTTGGGGTAGCATCGGATGTGCTATAGCTATGAAAATTGGTGGAGAGGCTAAAGCACATGAGGTCTCCAAGACCCAAAAATGGTTTGGACAGATTGTACCCGGTTTGGGAGATATTAAAATAATTAATATTTTTAATGGAGTTCCTAAGTCTAAACTTAGGAAAAATAAAATATTAATGGGTATTAATATAAAACTGGGTTAGAAGGTTCCAAAAGTCATGGTTCAAGCCAAATATTATCTTAGCTGTTGATTAGAGATTTAATCTCGGTCGTTGAAGGACCAACGAGAAAAGTATAAGAAGAGGCTTGAGGGTTAGTTGGAGAACACACTAGAGTGATCAGTCATTCATTTTGCTAGAGCAGGGTTGCTAAGCAAATTTGAATCAGTGATCAATAGTGAGGGGCAGTGAGTACTGGGCAGAGAGGCAGAGACAGTACTAAGAGACTAGTGCAGAAGCAACGAGAGCGAGATCAACAGCCAGTTCAGGCCACACAGAGCCCAGCAGAGACAACGCAGAGGGCAGAGGGACTGCATCATCCATGCAAAGGCTGCTGGAGTGACGCAGAGGGTCCTAGAGGCTACACAGTGCCTCAGAGGGTTGATGCAGAGGGTCCTGGGGATGATGCAGGTTAGCAGGAGGCTGACGCAGAGGCCAGAAGGGCCAGCGCTAAGCTTCAGTTGTGCCAGAGGGGTTTTCGTGGGACAGGTTTTCTGAATACCTATTCCAAATATAGAGGTATTGCTGCCATGTATTTTTTCTTTGTCGGGTGAGCCGGTTAGGAACCCAGTTGTACTCAAGGAAATACTGCATAATAATAGACCCTTAGAATAGCTGCACCGATTTTCCCGCATTGGGTTTTTCCGGGGACATTTGTCAAAAAATAATGGTGTACTTGTGTGCTTGTTTTCTTTCAATTGTTGATCTGTAGATGTTGTGACAGTATTGTGTTTATTTCAGTATTTAATTGTATTAAATAACTTGTTCAAATTTAAACAAGTAGAAGAAATAGACCAACAAAATACAGATTAATTTTCTAACGGATAGACTTAGAAAATTCAACACTAAACAACTAGAGCAAACAATGGTTTGGTTGTCAAATGAGCGAAAGTCCCAAAATGAGTGCCTCTTCTCCTATTTGTAATTTTCTGCCCTTCCTGCACTTGCGTGCTCCACCACATCGAACTCCCTTCTTCCCTCTTCTCTCTCCAAATTGAACTCTCCAAGGGGCGCGTATTCCCTCTTGGAGTGGCCTCCACACTCCATTATTGCCAGGATTTTCCCTTTTCTCTATAGTGGTGTCCCTTCTTAATAAAAAATTAAATCTCTTTGGGTTTGCCCACTTCTCCAAAGTTGTGAGTCCAAAATTTATTGTCCTTAGGAAAATTGCAAAAATGGTGTAGCTGCTTGGTAATTTTAATTAGAGGGGAAATCACAGTCCTCCCCTCCCAAATGATGCTTGTCCCTAAGCAACTGTAATGCTGGGTGTTGTAGAATGTGCTGACCCTCCCATGTGACATCCTCATTTGGCAAGTTCTTCCATCGCACGAAATACTCCCTAATAATCAGGCTCGTCAATCTCCTCTCTCTAGTCTCCAAAGCGGCTTCTGGCTCAAGTACCAAATGCCCCTCATCATCTAACGAGGGTAGTTCAATAGCAGCTGTCACATGCTGTCCCAATACCTTCTTGCATGAGACATGAAAGACGTTATGGACCTTGCTTCTTGGTGGAAGCTCCAACTTGTAAGCCACCTCTCCAATCTGCTTGATCACCTGTAGGGTCAATAAAAACGTGGTTGTAGCTTCTCGCCCCCCTTCTGCTTCAACGTGGACTGTTTATATGGTTGGAGGCGTAAAATGACCATGTCTCCCACCTCTAAGTGCCTCTCGACCCTATGTTTGTCCACATACATTTTCTGCTGATTTTGGGCGGTTTGTAGGTTGTCTTTGAGAGCCTTAAGGATGTCTTGGTTCTCCTGAATCCAATCTTTGGCCCTTGGGGACCGACTGTCTACAAAAACAAGGTCAGCAAAGGATAAATCATCATACCTATATAAAGCACGAAAATGTGACATACTGGTGGACATGTGGTAGGTTGTATTTTAGCAATACTCCCCCAAGTGCAACCACCTCATCCAAGCTCGCTGCTGCACCGTCATATAATTCCGCAGGTAACCCTCCAGCCACTTGTTGACTATCCCTGCATGCCCGTCTGTCTGAGGGTGGTAGCTAGTACCGAGAGTGAGCTCAGTGCCCACTAATATGAAATGCTCTTGCCAAAACGCCCCTCATAAAATGACTGTCCCTGCCACTGACTATGGTCTTGGGAAGACCATGCAAACGAAAAACCTCTCTGAAGAACAACTTTGCAACCTGTGAAGTAGAATATCGGGTGGGGATAACAAAGAAGTGTGCATACTTCATCAACCTGTCCACCACCACGTATATACAGTCATGACCCTGCACCATGGGAAGCTCTGTGATAAAGTCCATAGGAATGCTCTCCCACTTCCCCTCTGGAATGGGAAGCGACTGTAGTAACCCAACTGAATGGGTCAACTCTTCCTTGTTCCTCTGACATGCCTCACACTCCTGCACATGCCTCAACACGTCCCCCTTGAGGCCCTTCCATGTGAAACTCATCCTGTAAGTCTTCAGGAACCCTTGGTGCCTCGACAAGGGTGAATCATGTGCTGTCTGGAGAATCCTCTCCCTCAACTATGAATTGGGTACCATAAATATGCACCCCTTGTAGTAAATGACATCAACCATTACGTAGTAGCGCTCATCCCCATGAGTACCCTCCAACATCTAACACGCCTATTGAACCTTGGAGTACTCCAACAATAATTGTGCCTTCCAATCATGGCCAATGCTCATGAGTGAAATGTCGCGGTCCTCCTGGATAAGGCATCTGCCACCACGTTATACTTCCCCTTGACATACCCTATGTCAAAATCGTAGGTCTGGATCTTGCTGACCCACTTCTGCTATCTATCATTGAGGCCCTTCTGTCCCAAAAAGTGGCGAAGACTGTTATGGTCAAACCGTCAATCTTCACTCTGAATCTATTGCTCACCAAGTACTGCCGTAATTTGTCCAACGCATTCATGATGGCCAACATCTCCTTGCTGTAGATGGAGTATAACGTCTCACGGGGAAGGAGTTTCTGACTCTTGAAAGCGATCGGGTGGCCCCCCTGTGACAATATGCGCCAATGCCTTCAACTGATGTATCACACTCTAAGGTGAACGACTGTGTAAAATCGGGTAATGCCAACACTAGACAACTGCTCATCACCTCCTTGAGGTGCACAAATGCTGCCTGCGACCTTTTTGTCCATGCAAATGCCCCCTTCTTGGTCATATCTGTGAGGGGTGCATCCAATCGTGAGAAGCCCTTTACGAACTTCCTGTAGTAAGTGCATATGCCAACAAAGCCCCTCAACTCAGTCACGTTTCGGGGCATTGGCCAATCTCGGATGGCTCTAATCTTCTCCTCATGTACTCTCACGCCATCCTCCCCAATAATGTGCCCCAGGTAGAGCATCTCTGTCAAACCAAACTTGCACTTCGACAACTTCACATAAAATTGTTGTTCCTCCAAAATATGAAGCACCTCCTCTAAGTGTTGTAGGTGCTCCTCCCATGTCCTGCTATAGATCAATATGTCGTCAAAGAACACCAACACGAACCTTTACAACTGCCGACGGAACATGTGGTTCATGTAGGACTAGAAAGTGGTGGGTGCATTGGTTAGCCCAAAGGAGATAACCAAAAACTCAAAATGGCCGTAGTAAAATCTAAAACCTGTCTTGGGGATATCCTGATCCCTCAGCTTGATCTAATGATACCCCGAGCGTAGGTCCATCATAGAGAAGTACTTGGCTCCTCTAAGCTCATCCATAAGCTCATCAATGCAGAGAATGGGGTAGCAATCCTTCAGTCTTCTTATTGAGAGCTCTGTAATCAATGGACATGCGTAGTGTACCATCCTTCTTCTTCACCAGAACAACTGATGAAGCGAAGGGGCTAGAGCTGGGCCTAATGTGCCCCAGTGCCAACAACTCCTGAATAACATGCTCAATCTCATCCCGATAGGCTTTGGGATGTCTATATGGGACCATGATGACTGCCTGCACCCCTGGCTCTTGCTCAATAGTGTGTTCGAACCCCCTGCAGGTGGCTGCCCTGGTGGGATGTCTCCAAACACTGTCGGTTATCTGTCCAAGATGGCATGAAAATCTTGTTGATTTGGGGTAGCATCGGATGTGCTCAAGCCACGAAATTTGGTGGAGAGGTTGGGGCACACCAATACCCAGAAAGGGTTTGGGCAGATTCTAAACAAATAAGGAGATAATAAAATAATTAATATTTTTAATGGAGTCCCTAAGTCTAAACCTAGGGAAAATAAAATATTAATGTGTATTAATATGAATCTGTGTTAGAATGGTCCAAAAGACATGGATCAAGCCAGATCTAATCTTAGCTGTTGATTAGGGACTTAATCTCGGCCATTGAGATGTCAACAGAAAAAGTATAAGAGGAGGCTTGAGGGGCACTTGGAGAACAAACTGAGGGAGACCAGTCAGTTCAATTTCTGGAGCGGGGTTTGCTGAGAAATTGAACCAGTGGTCTAGAGAGCAGTCAGGAGGCAACAAGTACGGAATAGAGAGATGGGAGATCAACACAGAAGAGGCAGACGCAGAACTAGAGGAAGCCACGCAGAGGCAGCAGAGACTGCGCAGAGCCAGAAGGGCCTGCATCATCCACGCAGAGGCTGCAGGAGTGACGCAGAAGCCCAGAGAGGTTGCGCAGAGCCTCAGTAGGCTGACACAAAGGGTTTCAGGCTGTAGCAGAGGTCAGTAAGGCCTACGCTGGGCTTAGGAAAGTGCTGGAAGTTTGTCTATTTGTGGGTAAGCCAGTTTGGCACCTTGTTGTACAAGAAAATTGCTGAATAATAAAATCCTCCCTTGTTGCACCAGTTTTCCCACATTGTGTTTTTCCGGGGACATTAGTCCAAAATAACTATGTCAATGTGTGCATATTTTTGTTTCTGTATTACGATGTGATATCTGCAGCAATATTTATTTTAAAGTTTGTTGAAGTATTTCCATGAATAACTTATGATGAAATAAGTAGGAAAAGTAAATCAGTTGTTGCAGTGATAGAATTTTCACATGGTATCCACGCAAGTAATCAGAGACAGAAAGGGAAAATCAGTTATGGGTCGAGACCACGATGCAGAGGCATCCACCTCAGGGGACTCATGCAGATTTTCAGAAGATTGCACAAGAGAGAGAGATTTCGATTTCTCTATGTTGGCTTCCAAGTTGGAAGAAGAAGTGGCGTGCATGACTGGTGCTGTATCATCAGAAGTATGGTATATAGACAGTGGAGCCTCGTGGCATATGACGAGAATTAGGGAGTGTTTCTCAGAATATCGAGAAGAGAAGATGAACTTTCAGATCACCATGGGGAACGAGGCAAAGTGTACCCCAGTAGGAAAGGGTACCATAGTTTTTCAGACAGAATCGGGAGAGCGGTTCCGTGCCACAAATGTGCTGCATGTGCCAGGATTGGGGATGAACTTACTTTCCGTGTCACAACTACAAGGCAAGGGCTATGGCGTCTACTTCATCAAGGAAAAGGTATACGTCAAACACCCGAGTTGGAAAAAGAAAGTGCAGATTGGGATCAAAAGTAATCAGTTGTACATATTACAAATAGAATCTCCAATGGCACTAATAGGTAGTCATGGGGACAAAGACTTGAACGAACTATGGCATAGAAGGATGGGTCACTTGCACCATGGAGCTCTGAGAATTCTTAGGAGCACTGTAATAGGAGTTTCGAATCTGAGTACAGAACGAGATGATGTATGCAGGGGATGCGCTCTAGGAAAGTATGCCAAGACGACATTTCCTAGGAGCAACCATAGGGCCAAGAGTGTACTGGGATTGATACACTCAGATATCTGCGCACCTATGTCCGTCAAAGCTCTTAGTGGTGCCGAGTATTTCCTTACCTTCATTGATGACCACTCGAGGAAAACTTGGATCTATTTTTTGAAAACCAAGGATGTGGTTTTCTGTCAATTCAAGTAGTTCAGGCTCTAGTGGAGAATCTGACAGGTAAGAAAATCAAAGTCTTGCGCTCAGATAATGGTGGAGAATATGTCGATAAGGACTTCACTAATTATTGCACTAAGGAGGGCATCAGAGGAGAGTGGACAACTCCCTATAATCCGAAGCATAATGGGGTTGCAGAAGGGAAAAACATGACTATTGTAGAAGCAGCTAGGGCCATGCTGTATGATCAGGATATGCCAAAATCCCTGTGGGCAGAAGCATGCAACACAACTGTGTACGTTCAGAACAAGAATCCTCATCGGGCATTGGGCAAGATTACTCCAGAGAAAGTCTTCACTGGGAAGACACCTGAAGTCAGTCATTTCAGGATATTTGGGAGTTTGGCATATTGTCGCATACTCGAAGAAAAGAGGCAGAACTTGGATCAGACTGTAGAAAAGGGGTATCTGGCAGGATATAACGAGAACGCTAAGGCATACAGGATCTATCTTCCACGGAGCAGGAAGGTAGTAGTACAACGAGATGTAAAGTTCATGGAGGACAGAGCTTTCAGAAGATCTCGCGAAATGCCTTCCAAGGAGCAGTCGAAAGAGGATCCGTTGGTCATGCCTCTTCAACCAACGAAAGTGAAGAATCCTTTCTCAGATCAGGAAGATTCTCAGGATGAGGAAGAGGAGCAAACAAAAGCATCGGTTGGCAGAGGAAGAACCAGTAGGGAACTTTGTCAGATTCTGCATGATGCAGAGAACTTCATCGGAGAGCCAAGGAACAGTAAAAGGGAGCGAAAACAACCAGACAGGTATCAGGCATTAGTAGCTCAGGATGGAGAGCCTGCCAGCTTCAAAGAGGTTGCTCAGCATCAGGTCTGGCTAGATGCGATGGTGGAGGAGTATAACTCCATTATGGTAAACAATGTCTGGGAGGTGGTGTCAAGGCCTCAAGACAGATCTGTGGTAGGTTCAAGATGGATCTACAAGATCAAATATGCTGCGGATGACAATATTGAAAAATACAAGGCCAAGTTTGTGGCTAAGGGGTATACTCAAAAGGAAGGGATTGACTATAAGGAAACCTTCACCCCGGTAGCCAGGTATACATCTATTAGGACCGTGATGTCTCTTGCAGCCCAGATGGGATGGGAGATCCATCAGATGGATGTCAAGATGACATTTCTGAACGGGGTAATAGAAGAAGAAGTATACATTGAACAACCAAAGGGCTGTGAAACTCATGAGAAGAAGTCTCATGTATGCAGACTAAAGAAAGACTTGTATGGGCTAAAGCAGGCACCAAGAGCGTGGTATGGTCGAATAGATGGCTACTTGCAGAGGAAGGGGTTTGTCAAGAGTGATGCGGATCCGAATCTCTACTATCTGGTCGTAGAGAGCGAGCCATTTTCTTAGTATTATATGTCGATGATCTCTTCCTGACAGGATCATCCAGACTCATTGAAGATTGCAAGAAGAATCTAGCCACAGAGTTCGATATGAAGGATCTGGGACAAATGCACTATTTTCTAGGGTTGGAAGTTTGGCAGCAAAAAGGAGAAATCTTCCTTGGGCAAGGAAGGTATGCTACAAAATTTTTGAAAAGGTTCGGGATGGGAGACTGTAGACCTATGGCTACGCCAATGATTAACAACTGGAAGAAAATTGATGCATCAGAAGACAAGGATGTCAATCCCAGCCTATACCGACAGCTCATAGGGTCCCTGATGTATCTAGTCAATACCAGGCCGGATATTTACTATGCTGTCAACACCCTCAGTCAATTCATGGTGGAACCAAAGAGGGCTCACTGGGCAGCAACCAAGCATGTTCTCAGGTATTTGCAGGGAACATTATTATGGGCTCTTGTACAACAAGGGGAAGGATATCAGGTTGAGCGGATTTACTGATGCAGATTGGGCAGGAAGTTCAGTGGATCGGAAAAGTACCTCTGGGTACTGTTTCAACATTGGATCAGGAATAACCTCCTAGTGCAATAAGAAACCGAAGTCCGTGGCTCTGAGCTTGTCTGAGGCAGAATATATGGCAGCAAGCACAATTTCGTGTGAGGCCATATGGCTTAGAAAACTGTAGGTAAACCTATTTAGAAGAAATATGGAGGTGACTAGGATCATGTGTGATAATCAAAGTTGCATCAAACTCTCTGAGAATCCAGTATTTCATGATAGGTCAAAGCATATTGATATCCGATGTCACTTTGTCAGAGATTGTGTCCAACGTGGAGTTGTACAGTTGAGCTACACTCCTACCGGGGAACAAGTGGCAGATATCCTCACCAAGGCCCTTGGAAAGTCAAAATTTGATTACTTCAGGGAAAATATGGGGATGGTAAAGAACCCCTTTCAGATGTAGTGTGTTAGCAGCACAAATGCAGAAGGAGTTGCAGTGCAGATGCAGTTTTGGGAGAAAGGACCAACAACAACACAGATGCAGAGGAAGGTGCAGTGCGGATGTAGTGCTGGGAGAAAGGACCAGCAGTAGCACGGATGCAGAGGGAGTTGTCGTATAGATGCAACAGTGGCAGTGGTAGAACCATGGGCAGTAGTACATGATGCAACAGTGCAAAGGATGTTGGGCAGGGAGGCCTAGCATCAGCGCAGGTATTGATGCCGGATGATCAAAGTAATACTCAGTGAGGAGTATTGCTAGAGCACAATCCTCGCTAAGAGGGAGTGTTGATTTGGGGTAGCATCAAATGTGCTCTAGCCACGAAATTTGGTAGAGAGGTTGGGGCGCATGGGATCTCCAATACCTAGAAAGGGTTTGGGCAGATTCTAAACAGATAAGGAGATATTAAAATAATTAATATTTTTAATGGAGTCCCTAAGTCTAAACTTAGGGAAAATAAAATATTAATGTGTATTAATATGAATCTGTGTTAGAATGGTCCAAACGACATGGATCAAGCCAGATCTAATCTTAGCCGTTGATTAGGGACTTAATCTTGGCCGTTGAGATGTCAACAAAAAAGTATAAGAGGAGGTTTGAGGAGCACTTGGAGAACACACTGAGGGAGACCAGTCAATTCAATTTCTGGAGTGGGGTTTGCTGAGAAATTGAACCAGTGGTATGGAGAGCAGTCAGGAGGCAGCAAGTACGGAACAAAGAGACGTGAGATCAGCGCAGAAGAGGCAGACGCAGAACCAGAGGAAGCTACGCAGAGGCAGCAGAGGCTGCGCAGAGCCAGAAGGGCCTGCGTCATCCACGTAGAGGCTGTAGGAGTGATGCAGAAGCCCAGAGAGGCTGCACAGAGCCTCAGTAGGTTGACACAGAGGGTTTCAGGATGACGCAAAGGGTTTCAGGCCAGAGCAGAGGTCAGTAGGGCCTACGTTGGGTTTAGGAAAGTGCTAGAAGTTTGTCTATCTGTGGGTAAGCCAGTTTGGCACCCTGTTGTATAAGAAAATTGGTGAATAATAAAATCCTCCCTTGCTGCACCGGTTTTCCCACATTGGGTTTTTCCGGGGACATTAGTCCAAAATAACTGTGTCAATGTGTGCTTTTTTTTGTTTTTATATTCTGATGTGATATCTGCAACAATATTTATTTTAATGTTTGTTGAATAATTCCATGAATAACTTATGATGAAATAAGTAGGAAAAGTAAATTAGTTGCTGCAGTGATAGAATTTTCATACATTTGGATGTGGCAGTTGGGGCTGGCCCCCAGCCTCCGGAATCCTTAGCTCCATTGCCCACTCAATGTCCCCATGCCTCAAATCGACCTCCATCCTGTGTGCTGAAACTGCTTGTGGCAGGTATGAGTGCATATCCCTCAAGACAACCAACTTCCCATTTGGTCCCATAAACTCCATCTCCAGTTTCTGCCAATCTGTGGTGACTCGCCCAAGAGAGTAAAACCACTAGACAACCATCACCACATTGGTGTCCGGTACATGTACCACAAAGAAGTGGTAGGTCACTGAGTAATTCCCCATGGTCACTATCAAAGTTGGGACATATCAGGTGCACTGCATGGTCCTATCCCTTGGCACAAGGACAGAAACCCCTCGAACTCGTCCGTAGTGATACCCTCCTCTGCACCATCTGCGTGTCAATGAAGTTATGGGTGGCCCCACTGTCTACCAAAACTGAGACATGTTGCCTCTGCACTGTGCCTCAGATCCTTAGGGTCAAGTATCTGGGAACCCAACGCGATGAATTAAGTACTTCCCAAGCAGGTGCGAAAGGTGATCCCCTAGGTGGGGGTGGCGGGGGTTGTCCCCCTGCTGCATGCGGGTCCCTGTCACCCCCATCTACATCCTGCTATACGTCATCCTCCTGCTCATTGTCAGAGAAGATCTCGATGTAATGGGCCTTGCCCGTGGTGCGCCTATGACCTAGGGCCCAAGGCTCTTGGCAGGTGAAGTATAACTTCGTCCTCCGGAGGTCCCTCCTAGTCTCCTTGTCCAACTATCCATGCCTTGGGTTAGATCTTTGTGGTGGGGGCCTGGTGTCACATCCCCTCTGTGGGAAGGGGGCTCGTGGTGGAACCAGTGCCCGAGTCTTGGGGATTGCATCCTGCAAATCCCTGGGGCAAGTCATTGTCTCCTGCAAAGTGGTGGGCCTGCGAGATCTCACTAGCCCACACAATGGCTCAAGCAGACCCTCTACAAACGTGTACACCCTCTTGGCATTAGACAGGTCTGGCACCATTATTGAAACCATCAAAAACTCTGATATGTAGTGTTCGATACTGCCAGTCTGTTTGAGCCAGGTTAGCTCTCTAAAATGTGCCTCCAGGTCCCTCCTGTCAAAGCGCTCTACAACCCTCCGTGTGAAATCCTCATAAGAAGTCATGCTAGCATGCCCTAGCGTGGTCAAACCATGGAACCACCAGTCATGTGCCTCTCCCCCAAGTGCAAGGTAGCCATTTTGATGGCTTCCACCTCTGTCATCCAGCTAAGCTAGAAACAAGTGTCTAGCTTCTCCACCCAAGCCCCAGCGGTTCACTTGGTAGACCCATCAAATGTGGGGAGGTACATCCTCCCAATGGTACACTGTAACTCTGAGTTCTGCGTGCTTGGAACCCCCTGTGCTCTTGCCTTTCTCATTCTGCCTGAGTTGGCAAAAGTCTCAGAAAGATATTGCCGCTCTAAAATCCTCCCCCATGGACTACCACTCACAGAAGTACTCTCCCATGGGCATCTAATAATCCTGTCCCACCTGCTCACTTGGGTTAGAGGGAAAAAACGTGGGCAATGTGGCTTTGGTTGGCCCATTGAAAGCTTGTGGGTGAGTCAGAGGGTAATGGTGGTCGTACTGGTGGGAAACCCTTGAAGTTTCCCCGAATAGAAAGACTATGTTGGTGCCCCTATCTCGGTCCTGCTGCCTGAACTCCTTTAGCATCTCTTTCTGCCCCTTGGCCAAGTCATTCATGGATTTTAGGAGACTGTCAAATGTTGCCTCCTCTTTTCTCTTCGACTCCCCCATATCTTCCTCCACCACTGCCTTCTCTGGGGTCTCCGTGTCATAGGTGATTTCCAATTCCTTTTCCTTGCTTCGGTACCTCTGCCTCCGGTAGGCAACATTCTGCTTGAACTCCAAGGTCATAGAAACAATCCCATGGTTGAGCCAAGATTAGAGCTCTGATACCAATGTAATATTCCTAAAGGAAAATTAACAATGATAAACAAAGCATACAAGGTACATGCAACACAAAATACACACACAAAATTAAATACCCATAAATGCTCCAAAAATTGTGCCAATATGGGCCATTTTCATTATAATTCAAATGGGGTACAACATGAGAATGGAGTGAGTGCACCTGGGCTTGCTCAAGGTAAGCTAACAAGTCCTAGGTGATGAAAAAATACTGCCCAAGTGCTGAAGAGATGTCCCCACAATGATCTGCGTTGGCCCCAGAAAAACTGCATTGCTGGCTGGAAGAATTTGTTGTTTGGCCCTCCTCTGCTGCTCAAAAAATTTTGGGAAATTAACCACGGTCTCATCTCAAATAACGCACCAAAACCCAAAAAGATTTTGGCTTAGTTCTGATCCCAAAATTACCCCCAATTTCTACGTGCTCCTCCAATGACTGGGAATTTCGGCCCACCTCTGGACATCACTGCTCAACCCTCCAAAAATGATGACAAATGCTAGCAAAATTCCCCTTTGGATGCCTTCACCAAATCCAACCCAAATAAGCTTCAAATACCCATCCTATCAACTCCCATGTGTGGCTCAAAGAAAGCCTTTGCGTAGGCCCACTCAATCTTTGAAAGAGTGATGAAACTACAACAAAAACCTCCTAGAAATATGCCCAAACAACACCCTAAGACTTTTGCAATTTGTAGTCTAATACTCCCCCTGAAAGCCGACAAAAACACTACTCTAGAACTGCTAGTCTTAGGAAGTGCGTACTACCTTACTATGCCCAACCTGCTAGGAAAAACCCCACGAGTTGGCCTGCCGCCTGAATGATCACCAGAATGGCTCTGCAATGTGAAATGGATCTCCTCCTAAGAATGGCACTCGAAGTCCACTGAAGGTAGGGTGAGATTTTCGCCTGGAGAGCTCGTGTGCTGAACAACATTGTTGACTTAGCTAAACAACTAGAGCAAAGAATGGTTTGGTTGTCAAATGAGCAAAAGTCCCCAATGAGTGGCTCTTCTCCTATTTGTAATTTGCTGCCCTTCCTTCCCTTGCGGGCTCCACCACATCGAACTCCCTTCTTCCCTCTTCTCTCTCCAAATCGAACTCTCCAAGGGGTGCATATTCCTTCTTGGAGTGGCTCCCACACTCCACTACTGCCATGATTTTCGCTTTTCTCTATAGTGGGGTTCCTTTTTAATAAAAAACTAAATCTCTTTGGTTTTACCCACTTCTCCTAATTTGTGAGTCCAAAATTTATTATCCTTAGGAAAAATTGCAAAATTGGTGTAGCTACCTGGTAATTTTAATTAGAGGGGATATCACAGATCTTATGTGGATGTTTGGATATTGGAGACTAGTGCTTGTTGTGGAGACTTCATTTTGGGATTAAGAAGGTTTGTTATGGGATATATCATGAGTACCTTTTGTTGAATATCTTGTATGATTATTGCATGTAATGAATATTGCTAGGGTTTCTATGCTCCATGTCTAAATGCTTATATTTATATGAAATGCTTGGTAAATTTTGTACGCTTTAGTTTTGTATCGTTGAACTCCTTGCAGAACCTCTGAGGGAGCTTGTCTCTAATATATTTATCCCCTCATAAATTGATGGTTAGTGTTAGCAAGTGAAAACCTAGAGTTTTCTTGCTTACTTCCATTAAGGGTTTTATATTTCCATGGCCAAAATCCATAAGATTCCATCTCCCGAGTAGATAGAAGGCACTGGCATCCATCTTGGTGATAAAAAAATATAAAACTTTATCTTTTTTCCTCCTTCCTTAAAATTCGGCCCTTCAAGGTAAGCCGCTAGGGTTAGGGTTTTATGCTAAATTAAACTAGGGCTTGGACATTGAGCTGATTTGAAGTCGTCTCACCTTTCTTGGCCTTAAAACATCAAAATCTAGCAATTTGCATGGTTGAAAGTCCTTCCCTAGTGCTGGCGTCGTCAACCCTAGGTAATTACAGAGCTTGTAAAACCCTAATTCCGCGTTTGGGTTATAACTTAGGGTCATTTGAAGGTTTGTTGCTTCTATTGTTGATAATATCTTTCAAGCAAACATTTTCCTTCTTGTATGCCTAATTGTGCCATTGTTTAATCATATATTGAAAACAATAAGTTACAAGAAACATTGTAGGGCTCTTCATAGGTATGCTATTTCTTATCACAAAGAATTGAGCCTTGTTCTTAGTTTGTGTACCTTGATTAAGCCTATCATAGTGTCACCTTTGATCATTTGACCCCGAATACCATTTAGGTGACTTATATTGGGAACCGTCCCGTGTGGTGAAATTCCACTAAAGAGCAGGAGGTGGAGCGCAGAGGTGAAAATGGCATCCACCTCACTGCTGTGTCTTAGTTTGGCTTTTGTCTTATGAGGCATCTCAGAAGACTTGTTAGATTTTGAAGCAACATTGCTGGCCAATGTTGCATGAAGCGGGGACATTTTTTGGAAGCGGGTACGCGGAAGAATCATTTTCCAAAAATCTAGGAAGCGAAGCATCTGCTATATATATATATATATATTTTTTTTTTTGCATTTATACTCAAAACAAACATCCCAAATACCAAATTAGTTGTAGAAGACATGAAAACATGCATATTTTTGCATAAATCATGATAGATATAACATCCATTGTACATTAATGATTAATTATTCGAGCATCAACCATTTAGATGCATCAACCATCTAGAATCTAGATTCTTCTCCTCTTGTCTAGCCTTTGCCTCTACCTCGATTGTCTAGTGATATTAGTCAACATTGCCCAATTTTGATCAAACTACCTAATTCAAGACTTAAAATATGGTAGAAAAAGCTTAACATGCTTGATCGATGATTTTGATTTGATTGAAAGGTAATTTTTTGCTAAGGGCATGCCGCGTGACAAAGGAGTTCAACAATTAACACCACCAACGCTAGGGTACATATAGGGATTGGTGCTCTTGATTAAATGCTAATCGCATACCTTCATACTTGATATAATCTAATGAAATGCCACAATCCCATTGATCCTGAATTCCTGAAAACTGTTAAGTCTGCTGAATTTTGAATAGGATATGAAATTCTATTTTCTCCATATGAAGTCCAATAACGCTGGAACCACTCTCAAACATCCTGAGTCATTTCATGGTAATGTTAAAAATTTAAGTAAAAGGATGAAAATGAAAAATAAAGGAGAATGTCACTTTTACTTTAAGAATTTAACATTACCATGAGGGAGCATCTGCTATATTTATATTTTTTTTGCCTTCGTTCCTCACCCTAACCCAAGGTGGACCCACCCCCAACAAGCAAACTCACCTAAAATAAAAAAAGCGATTTTCTAAATAGCGCGGCGCTTTTCCGGAATCGTACGGAAGCGTACAGGAGGTGTACACTTCGCCATCCGAAGCGCCACGCTTCGTATTGCCGAAGCGCCGTACGGAGCGCGCTTTGGAGGAAAGCTTCCGAAATTTCCAGGAAGTGTCCAAAACAGGCGGAAGCGCGCTTCCGGGGACGCTTCCTGGACGCATCTGCACGGGACGCGCTTCGGGCCTTGGAACCGGGGGGGGACGCTTCCTGCAACATTGTTTCTGGCATCGTTGCCGAGGAGGATTTGAGTCAATCTCCTCGAAATTTGAAGTTTGAGCTTCATTTTCTTGATTGAGCTTATTCCACAAACAAGGATAAATCTACTCATATGGAAAGTCCATTGGAAGAACAAAGAGCTAGTTCTTCATGGAGCTTTAGGGTGAAGCAAACATCTGTTAAGACATTTTGAATTCACGCTTGCTACTCCCCATTTGTTTGTTACGAAAGACTCATGGCAATGGCTCCTTGGGATCTGCATGAGATGTACCCTGCTTTGGATGTCAAGGATATTCTTAAATATCCAAATCGTTGTGATACAAATTCCATGATAAATGTTCTGAAATTTGATGGTGATCCTTCTTCAACAATTGATCACATAGCAAAATTTATCAAATATGTTTCGTAAGTCAATATGGTTCATGAGGATGTTCTCATAAGGTTATTCATTAATTCTCTTGAGACTGATCAATTTGAATGTCTTAAATATTCTTGTGGACCTAGAACCATTCCCTCCATTAAGATATTTATTGGATATATATATATATATATTTTTTTGATGAAGTATTGGGGGCTAATTTGTGAAGATACCCTTCAAGATTTGGCCATAGCCATCGAAAAGGAATGCCTTCGTCATCCCTATGAAGATGTAAGACTTAATGAAGATCGCTATCATC
Source organism: Pinus tabuliformis (assembly GCA_031772625.1). Lineage (NCBI taxonomy): Eukaryota > Viridiplantae > Streptophyta > Pinopsida > Pinales > Pinaceae > Pinus > Pinus tabuliformis. Next base: position 773,175,542 of record CM062820.1, on the reverse strand, counting down.
TAAAAGAGAAGACCACCCCTGATTATCAAGTAGAGCATATTGAAGATGAACACATTGAAAGTGACCTCGAGGATGATCTAGGTGAGGAGCATGGTGTTATTAAGGAGAATCCTCCTAAAAGTGATGCTTCAACAAGTGAAGTTGATGCAAGCTCTAACCCTTTCATGGATATTAAGTTTGATGATACATTTTCCAAAGACCTTGAAAAAGTGATGCCATTAGTTCCCTGAAGATTAACATTGATGAGTTTTTTCATGTGGAGAATGAGAATGAGATATAAATGGCCATCATTTTGATAAGGATCTGAATTATGACACTGATGATGATGTCAAAGATGACTTCTTTCTACCTTGCACTCCATGTGATGATCAACAAGATATGGCTGTTGATTTCTTTGAGCCACCTTTGCTTCTTCGTGATGCCATTCCCCATTCACATCCGGGTCCCATAAACCCTGATCTTGATGAGTCAACTTTGGTTGGCCCTTTTGAATTGATTATTGTGAGGAGAAGCCTATTTGTCAAGACCTTTCCCCTTGATCATCTCCCTCCTCATGCAACTTGCAACATGTCCCCAAGGATGTCAATGAGAGTTATATTGGCTGAGATAGCTATTGGGCAAGGGATCCTAAAATTGATCATTGATTACTCCATATTCAGGTTGTAAGAGAGGATCAACAAATATAGGAAAATTTTGGATTCTCCCTTTTCATCCTCTTTGTTCTAATGGTAGTACAACTAATTCATGGTTCATTTACTTTCACACCTCCCACCCCTATGATCCAACATGTGAGTATTGTGATATAGATAATTGTGACGGTTCCTTGTTTTATCCCATGGTTCACCATAGGGATAAGATGTGTAATATCGATCAAATGATATGTTGTCTACATTGATTATATGACTATTGTGTGCTAGTATAGTGTAGAGTAGGTAGTTGCATTGCATTCTACTATATTGCATTTATCGTGTTGTTGTATTGTATCCTAGATCAGATTGCATTTTTCTTTTTGGATTATATCATATGAAAACAAGGGTGGTGATCGACATCCCATGAAATGCTTCCAAACAAGTTGATTGGAGTATGCAGGTAACAAGTCTGTGATCCCGGGGATTGCTGGGGTTCTCATGAACTCCCCATTCAAGCATATGGATCATGTGCTCTATGGTGAGCACACGTCCTCGAGTTGGAGCCAGTTGTTACTCCCCAAAATGGATAACCCCCAGAGGAGAAATCTTTTTCTCCTATTTTGGACAAGGAACCAACTAGCTTCCCTATGCATTTGCTTGATGATGATGATATGCCAGTTCCTCCACCATTTGCTTTAGTCATACACCTCTCACCATTCGACATTCCTATTGGATGAAGGTGGGCAACCATTCAACATTTACTTTGGTCATTTTGCAATAGGGTTCTTTTAATGTTTTGGGCATTTAGTATGGATAAAGGGGTAATTTGGGTGATTGAATGATCTTGACTGTAAACTTGTTCTCTCACCTTACCGGGTGGTTAATCTTTAACCCTAGTCTAGTGGGACCTCCTTTAAGGCCTTAGGGTTATAGGAGGGGCACTACTTGGAAGACTTGGATTGAAATAGTGTGTTCATTCTCCCTTTACCATAACTTAACATTCTCCATATCACATTATTGTCCCTTGATACCACCTCCATTCTTTAGGTGAATTGTGATTTGTTCGTTAGGATTTGGCACCCTCTTATCCACATCCTTAAGTAGGGTCGGAAAACATTGCCTTGGAGGTTGATGCAGTGAAAATAATGAAAAAGCATAATATCGCTGCAATGATAGAAAAAGAAAATCAAAATGCAAAAGATGGTTGGGACAAAAGTTAGCATGTGGGAAAAGGCGTATCATGAGCTCTACCCCCCTCATTAGCCATCATTTTGTTCTTGAGCACTTGATGCTCCATCTCATCAAAAGGAATCCTTGCATGTCCCAACCTTGATGAGTGATAAACTGCCTCATCCTAAGGGGTAAATCAAATGCTATATTATAAAGAGCAAGCTTTGATCATTGAGCTATGCACCAAAATACAAAGCATTATTAAAAAGAAGTAAAAGGTGCACTAGAGGGGTGGAAAAAGAAGTCCAAGCAAGGTAACTCATCTATCCATGATTTCTCCCTCCATTACATCTATACACTTAGGATGTAGACTCCCACTAGCTACCCCCTTGACCATGGCAGTTGGCCATGAAGTCATTCCCATCCATTGCCACTTACACCAACACCTATTGATTGAAGGGTTAACCTTGGAAACGCCACCTCCCCTAAGGGGCTAGAAGAACCTAATGTGAAATTTCCTCGAAATTGCAACAACTGGAAATTTATCCTTTTAACTGATTAATTATGCGGTTTATTTGTTACGACAAATAACGAATAAATCACATTGCAATTTTTCAAAATAAAATTACATTGTGGAAAATAAACTAGAACTGAGAAAATAGATGCACACACAATAAAAATGACACCAATATTTTTGGACTAACGTCCCCAGAAAACCCTGAAGGGAAAACCAGTGCAATAGATGAGGGTTTATTTTTAGTATTATGCAACAACAAAATCTGAGTACATAAATCAGGATGCCAGACTGGCAATCCTCTCTTGAGAGAATCACTGGCAAAATCTCTAAGGGAAATTTTCTCTTATCCACAAGCAATCTGACCTTAATTGGTCACTTGAATGGCCTCCCTGAAATACCCTTGCCTAGCCTCTGCGCTACCTTTGCGCAGGCTATAACTCACAGTCTCTAGAATAGCCTTGAACTACCTCTGACTGACTGTCTCTACCACTGAGGTGAATTCACTAGCCCTCTGGAAGATTTTCCCGGCACTTAGTTACTGAATCAATCCCTTGCTTGGCTGGTTCGAATCACTTCTCTTGGAGGCTTGTGCAGCCCTTGTACTGTCTCTCTGTGGACTAGATGCTGCCTCCTCACACTCCTGCAAACTGCCACTAGAGAATGCTTTAGAATCCTCTTGCTAATGCTCACTCCATCACTGATATCTGGCTCAAACTCTCTCCTGTCGAATCTCTGCAACTGGATAGCTCGATTTGCCAAGGAGCTCTCTCTCCTTGTGTCTCACAACTGTATCCTCTCCATCTCCATTGACCTGCTCTTATAATCTCTTGTTGGATCACCAAGGACCATTATTAAATTGTTATCAACGACTAAGATCATCTCAAACTCTATCCATGTGAGTTTCTAGAGCTTTCTCAACTTTCCTAAGTTAATTACTATTAATTAACCAATTTTCCTAAGTTAGTCATAGGAAAAATTTAAATGATGGTTAATCAATTTAATTAAGGCATTTCGCAAGCTTATCTCGCAAAACCTTTTTTGGGTTTTAAAGATCTCATGTTGCTTAGTCTCTTAGACACAAATCGAGACTAGAACACCTATCCGATACTACAAAAACTAACACTCCTAGCGAGGAAGGTGTTCTTTCCCCTAACATCTTCCTTCACGTTGCTGATGTCTAATATCTGTAACATCCTATCACTGCCCATCAAGCTACTGTGCATACTCTGATTCATCTACTAACCATATAGTTGAACCATCCTGCATATGCGCTGTTGTTGACATTGCACTGTGCCATCCTGCACAACTGCCAACTCTGTCTGCGTTGCCTCTGATCTCAACAACAAAACTGGTGCAACAGATGAGGGGTTATTTTTATTATTATGCAGCAACAAAATTTGATTACATAAATCTGGATGCCAAACTGGCAATCCTATCCTGAGAGAATCACTGGCAAAATCTCTAGGGGAAAATTTCTCTTATCCACAAGCAATCCGACCTTAATTGGCAACTTGAACAACCTCCCGGAAATACCCTTGCCTAGCCTTTGCACTGCCTCTGCACAAACTATAACTCATAGTCTCTAGAATAGCCTTGAACTGCCTCTGACAGACTGTCTCTGCCACTAAGATGAATTTGTTGGCCCTCTGGAAGATTTTCCCTGCACTTAGTTGCTAAATCGATCCCTTGCTTGGTTGGTTCGAATCAATCCTCTTGGAGGCCTGTGCAGCCCTTGCACAGTCTCTTTGTGGACTGGATGTTGCCTCCTCACACTCTTGCAAACTGCCACTAGAGAATGCTTCAGAATCCTCTTGCTGCTGCTCCCTCCATCACTGATCTCTGGCTTGAACTCTCTCACGTCGAATCTCTGCAACTGTATAGCTCGATTTGCCAAGGAACTCTCTCTCACTGTGTCTCACAACTGTATCCTCTCCATCTCCATAGACCTTCTCTTATAATCTCTTGTTGGATCACCAACTACCATGATTAAATCGTTATCAATGACTAAGATCATCTCAAACTCGATTCATGTGAGTTTGTAGAGCTTTCTCAACTTTCCTAAATTAATTACTATTAATTAACCAATTTTCCTAAGTTAGACATAGAAAAATTTAAATAATGGTTAATTAATTTAATTAAGGCATTTCACAAGCTTATCTCGCAAAACCTTTTTTTGGTTTTAAAGATCTCGTGTTACTTAGTCTCTTAGACACAAACCGAGACTAGAACACCTATCTGATGCTACAAAAGTTAACACTCTTAGTGAGGAAGGTGTTCTCTCCCATAACATCTTCCTTCACACTACTGTTGTCTGACATCTGTAACATCCTATCACTGTCCATCAAGCTACTCTGCATACTCTGATTCATCTACTAACCTTGTAGCTAAACCATCTTGCATATGCGCTACTGTTGACACTACACTGCCATCCTGCATTGTTGCCAACTTTGTCTGTGCTGCATTTGATCTCATGATGATGGAGCTGCAGCAACTACAACAATTGAGAAATAATCTACAGATCCACTGCGTCCCCATACTGGCTCTACAACTGTATCCTCAGTCTTTGACTGCAACTAGTATCTCCATTATCTAATGAGTAACTATCTACACCAAATTGTCTCTACACTGCTGTAATATTCCTAACGGGAAATATTAAGTGATAACAACAAATAAAGAATAAACATGTAACCATAAAACTAACACACCAGCATAATGATAAATTGCAATAGAAATTGTACCAAGAGCTGAGCCATTTTATTAACTGAGAAAACAAGGTACATATAAATAAATAAGAGGAACATGGGCTTGCTACAACAAGCTAGTCAAGTCCCAAGTGAAAATGGAGCTGCCCAATTGCTGGAAACTACTCTCCCCAAGGCTCTACGCTAGCCCAGTAATTTCTACTATTGTTGGTTGGAATGTAATTGGTGTTTTGAGCCTCTAAACTGCTCATAAAATTCCAGGAAATTAACAGGAGCCTCCTCACAAGGAACCTAGAGTAACTGAGAAAAATCTCACAAACCCAAGTGGTGGAAATGGTCCCAGAGTGAGTTGCACCCTTCTCCAATAATTTATGCTGCTGGTTGCTGACTAGAACATTGGTTTCTGCCATAAGTGCTACCCAAAAAATTCTACAAAATTAACCCTGGACTCCTCTCACCAAACCCACAAAAACCCAGAAAGTGTTTGGGCTAAATCCACTGACCCCCGGTGACCTCCAATAAGTGCAAATCACTAAATTTGGCCAAAAAATGCCCTATAGTTTGATATTATGGAATTATGCCCAAATCTCCCACTCGCTAAATTCTCCCTTGAGGTTTACCACCAATCTCTGACCCTTGTCTTTCCACAATTATTCTCCCTTCTTCCCTTGCGCAAGCTACGCCAGAAACCCTTATGCACTTCCAAATGAAGAGAATTTTGTCCCACAAATTTGTTGCTCTTGATCCCTGCAAAGTCACCACAAAATTCCTGACTCCAACTAGGAAAATCCTCCTGCAAATAACCCAGACTCCAACTCGCTGTATACTCGACCAAAATGAATAACTCGAATTGCCTCTATGCCTGGAAAATACACAAAATTGGAAATACTGCTATCAATGAAGCTCTATGAAAGCCCAACAATGCACCCTCTGAATTCCCAACTAGGGAGGCACTCGAAGTCTTCTAAAGATAGGGTGGAATCCCACCTGAAATTCCTATTCTAAACAACACTCTACCCTTGTGCTAAACAACTCCATGAGAAGATGAAGTGTTAAGTGTAATAGTCAAAAGATGATTAGCAAATGAGTCCATCCTCCTTTTATAATTTCTCCCCATGGTCCTAGACTCCCTTTTTAATTATTATTTTATTGGTGGGGGCCATTTTCCACTAAGTGGCTTTTGCCTCCATTTTAAGAAAACAGTAATTTGCCACCAATCTCCAATAAAATAATACTTGCCACCTTTCTCCAAAATAATATTTGCCCCTTTTTTTAATGTTACCAAAGTTGGGCAAAATTCCCATGCTCACAAAATTGGGGATATTACAGTGCCTCTAGAATCTGACTGCAACTAGTCTCTGCAACTATCTCTCAAGATCTTACTACGCCCTCTGACATTGACCCTGCTGTTACTGAAAACTGTGGGCCCTCATAGCCAAGGTAAGAAGAAACACCCATCCGATGTAGTCTTGCTTGGACCCTGCCCATTCTTGCAACTTTGAAGCCTCATGCTCCTCGTCCATTTGGAGGTATAACTGCTATAAATGCAAACTCCTCCATCCTGGAGGTTATCTCATCTATGTCTGCCGAAGCTGCGGTCTTCTGCTCCCCCTCTTGTCCTTCTTCTTCTTGGGACACTGGGTGCCGTAATGACCAAAATCACCACCCCTGAAGTATTTGATCTTTGACAAATCCTTCTGCTTCTTCTGTCCTCCCTTTGAGCCTTGTCTTTGACTAGGACCTTTCTTCACCTTTCCTTTATTGGAAAGGGCTACATTCTCCTCCTCCTTCTCAACCTTCTGTCCTTTGCTACTTCTGCTGGTAGTGCCCTGGACAACACTGAGCCTTAGCTTCTCCTGTGTGAAATCACTCTAAAGATGTTCCCAATCAGGTATTCTGCCTCGTCCAGTAATCCCTTGAATGAACGTGGTCCATTGTTTAGTAAAGCCATTTAGTGCTATTCACACAAGTTCACTGTCCTCTAGTTTCTCCCCTACAACTGCTAGCTCATCTTAGACATCTCGAATTTTGGTGAGATACAAAGTTACGCCTTCACCCTTCATCATCTTTGTGGTCCTCAACTTCTCCTTGAGAACCATTTTTCGATTCTCAGATGGATCCTGGTATAACTTCACAACGACATCCCACATGTCCTTTGTTGTTGCTTTCTTTGCAATGTGTGGAACAATATGATCTTGGACTCCATCCAAGACCATCCTCTTGGCTTTGGCCATATCCTTCCTATACTCGTGGAACTAGATAGGGTCTGCCGGTACAACTACAATTGTTGTCACGAACTTTTTCAAGCCATGCTCATCTAATAGGAATAACATCCTAGACTTCTAGATACCAATGTTTGAGGCTCCGTCAGGTCTATCCTGATCTCTGAGACCTGTTGCAACCATCTTTGCGAAAACTCAAAAATTGGGAAATAAATAGGAATCTCCTCCCTTTCCTGCCCGACCTCTTTTTCTGCTACTCTCACTCCCTTTTCGAATGCACAGATTTGCCATTGTCTGCCTCCGAATGTCCTTCTCCGGTCTTCACATTGCCTGCTACCTCAACTGGGCAACTCGCTTAGCCTTCTGGATGTCCTCTGAAATTTGGCACACTATTTGCTGTTCCTGAAGCTCGCACTGGCTGACTAGCACAACTGCTACGACCTACTGGAATTGGAAATCATGGATCTCCTCCTGGAAACTGGATCTGGAAACCCTCTGAGAAATTCTAGAAATTCCTCTTCCTCTGTGCTTTTCTATTCCACCCAAAGCTGATTTGCTGCTATTAGACTAACTGCAAGCCAATTGCACCTAGATATGCTCAATCAAACTAACTGATTTGCTCACTAGAACCCTCTATCCAACAAATCCATTGCTTGCAAATCTTTGCTTCTGAGGCTGATCAAATTTTTCTGCAACCTGCAACTGAAAATTGAACCCCTAACCACTGCAAATTCGCACTTCCTGGTGGCCTACGTAGATCTAAGAAATTCGTGCTCATAATTCCCACTGAACCTGCACAAATTTTTCTCGCTACTAAGTCTCTGATCTAATCAAAATTGCTCTGGTACCATGTGAAATTTCCTCAAAATTACAACAACTGGAAATCTATTCTTCTAACTAATTAATTATGCAGTTTATTTATTATGACAAATAACGAATAAATCACATTGCAATTCTTCACAATCAAATTATGTTGCGGAAGATAAACTGAAGCTGAGAAAATAGATGTAGACACAATAAAAATGACACCAATATTTTTGGACTAACGTCCTTGGAAAAATCCCTAAGGGAAAATCGGTGTGGCAGATGAGGGTTTATTTTTATTATTATGCAACAACAAAATTTGAGTACATAAATCTGGATGCCAAATTGACAATCCTCTTCTGAGAGAATCACTGGAAAAATCTCTAAGGGAAATTTTCCCTTATCCACAATGAATCCGGCCTCAACTAGCCACTTGAACTGCCTCTGGAAATACCCCTGCGTAGTCTCTGCGCTGCCTATAACTCGCATTCTCCAGAATAGCCTAAAACTGTCTATGTTTGACTGTCTCTGCCATTGAGATGAATTCGCTGGCCCTCTGGAAGATTTTCCTGGCACTTAGCTATTGAATCAATCCCTTGCTTGCTGGTTCGAATTGCTGCTCTTGGAGGCTTGCATAGCCCTTGCATAGTCTCTTTGTGGACTAGATGCTGCCTCACACTCTTGCAAATTTCCATTGAAGATGCTTCAGAGTTCTCCTGCTGTTGCTCCCTCAATCATTGTTCTCTGGCTCAAACTCTCTCCTACTGAATCTTTGCAACTGGATAGCTTGATTTGCCAAAGAGCTCGCTCTCCCTGTGTCACAACTGTATCCTCTCCATCCCCATCGACTTGCTCTTATAATCTCTCATTGGATCACTAACGACCATGATTAAATCGTTGTCAACGGCTATGATCATCTCAAAATCGATCCTTGTGAGTTTCTAGAGCTTTCTCAACTTTCCTTAATTAATTACTATTAATTAACTAGTTTTTCTAAGTTAGACTTGGGAAAAATTTAAATGACCTCTAATTAATTTAATTAAGGTGTTTCACAAGCTTATCTCCCGAAATTAATTACTATTAATTAACTAGTTTTTCTAAGTTAGACTTGGGAAAATTTTAAATGACATCTAATTAATTTAATTAAAGTGTTTCACAAGCTTATCTCCCGAAACCTTTTATGGGTTTTGAAGATCTCGTGTTCGTTAGTCTCTTAGACACAAACCGAGACTAGAACACTTGTTCGATGCTACAAAAACTAACATCTAATAGGGTGGACCGCTTAGTCATGTCTACAAGGGTAGGGAATACCTTTACAGGATTTGGTCTAGTTAGACATTTGAAGATGATCCCAAGTTGAAGTAGTAATATGCCCATAATACTTAAGTATGGTCCACTTAGATGCATTTATGATCATAGTCTCTAATGACTAATTTCTTTCACTTAAGTTTGAGTTGGTTTTGCCAAGTGGTCTGGAGTAGCAGAGGCCTTGAGGTTACCCTACCCCACATGATGCCTAGGCCATACATTACATTTTAGAGAGAATGGTGACTTAGCAGATGCAGCGTTGCCCACCTTTGGTAGAGTGTTGGGATTTTTGATGGCTTAAGTAGTTAATATACATCCTAGAGCATCCCCAGGAACTAGAATGTTAGCTTCTCTTGCCTAGCATAGAGGATTCTTGGTGATTTACTAATGGACCTAGCATGCCCACAAGTTGGCCTTGACCCTACTTGATGGGCATGCTAGGATCGAGGGCCCAAATGAGGATGGTTATCCTTATGATAATTGAGGGGGCCTTGTTGCACTTGATGGAACCCTAACACTAGAGATAGAAGCCACCACATTGCCTACTTGGCACACATGGAGATGATGTGTAGCACCCACAACTAAATTTTGGACCCTTGGCGCTGCTGTGATGCTTGATTTGAGGTTTCTATTCAAATGGAGGATGGTCATGATGGTTGGAGACATTTTCAACGTTGTCTTTTCCTTAATGGAGCATTTGGAGCCCTAAAAGGGCATGAGGTCATCACCTTTTTAGGTCTATGGCTCACATGTATGAGCTTATCTCAACATATTTTGTTGTAAAGTTAGTGGGTTGGCCTGTAACCCAAAAATACTTTTTGTTCACTCTAACATGAAACTTATGTAGGGGCTTTTAGTTAGACATTAGAATAGGTAGACCTCATATAAATAAAAGATCACCTCTCTCATTTTGTTCGTCATCACTTGTGGAAAAATCAGCCTTTGTTAGAGAACTCGGCCTAGCTATTTGTACTTCGCTGCTTTGTGGAGATGTGATCTTGTGTATTTTTGGCTAGTGGAGACTAGTTCTTATTGCGGAGGTGTCATTTTGGGATAAAGAAGGCTCGTTTTTGAGAATATTGTGAGTACCTTTTGTTGAATATCTTTTATGATTATTGCATGGGGTTTCTATGTTACATGTCTAAGTGCTTATATTTATATGAAATACTTGGTAAATTTTGCGTGCTGTAATTTTGTATCCTTGAACTCCCTAGAGAACCTCCTAGAGAGATTTTCTTTGGTAAATTTGTCCCCTCGTAAAATAATAGTTACGGTTAGCAAGTGAAATCCTAGGATTTCCCCCATTATTCCCTTCAAGGGTTTGATATTTCCATGACGAAAATCCCTAAGTCTCCATCACCGAAGTAGATAGAAGGCATTGATATCTATCTTGGTGATTAAAAAAACTACAAAAAATTATATTTTCTTCCTCGTTCAAACCTTCAAGGCAAGTCGTCAAGGTTGGTGTTTCAGGCCGAATTTAACTAGGGCATGGACATTGAGCTGATTTGAAATTGTTTCACCTTGCTTTTGGCCTTAAAACATCAAAATCTAGCAATTTGCATGGTTGAAAGTGCTTCCTTAGGGCTAACATCATCAACCTTAGGCAATTCTAGGGCTTGGAAAACCCTAATTCTGTGTTTAGGCTTCAACTTAGGGTCATTTGAAGGTTTGTTGCTCTTGTTGTTGATCATACCTTTCAAGCAAACCTTTTCCTTCTTCTTGTATGCCTAATTGTGCCATTGTTGAATCATATATTGAAAACCCTAGGCTACAAGCTTTACCTTGTAGGCGTCTTCATAGGCATGCTGTTCCTTATCACAAAGAATTGAGCCTTGTTCTTAGTTTGAGTACCTAGATTAAGGTTATCAGAGTGTCACCTTTGATCCTTTTACCTAGAAGACCATTTAGGTGACCTATACTGAGAAGCCTTGTTAATTTTAATTAACATGGTATGTTCTATGCTTAACACAATTACTTCATTGTTCCTTTAGCAGCCCAATGACAGTTTCCAATTCAGTATTCCAATAGCAATCACATTAACCATAAATCACATTGACAATAACTGTAGATAGAACATAAAATAAAATGCAGAAGACAAGCCAAGACATCAGAAGACTAGATTTGGCGGATGGTAGGGAAAAACCCCAATATGGGGAAAACACTTTGATCAATTCTTCTTATTATTTTATCAAATGTTCAACAGAGAGAGAAAGAGTACAAAAGTCAAAGTTGACTTGCCAAATCAAAGTCAAAACAACCCTGTAAAATTTGCAGTCAACTACAGTGAAATTCAACCCTAACTAGAAAGTCAATGGTGGTCAAAACAACAACAAAATGTCTCCTTTGAAGCTTGGTCAAACCCAGTCAAACTTGGCCTGAACAGAAGGTCAAAATCAACCCAAAACAGTCCCAAAGTCAGTGATCAAACTTGGTCAAACTTCTGCCCTGAAGTCTGTGGTCAACATGCAATTTTCTGGTACAGTGAAAGTGCCCAGAATGCCTTGATTTCTGTGCCAAAGTGTACAGTCTGCCCAAATAGAAATCTGCCCAGAAAATCGTAGTCAAAATCCGCTTGGAAAGTCAAACTCAATGCAGGTCAAACTGCAGGAAACTCTGAAATTTTCGGCCTTGTAATTCTGTTTGAAATTCGTCCTCCTTTGCGAGATGTGTACAGTGTGAGTGAGAGAATATGCCCAATAGTTGTACGAACCAATGAGTGAAGGAGAGAAGAATGTGTGAATGATGATGATGCCAAATGAGGTGAGAGGTCACTTATATTTATACAAGTCGTTGAGGGTGAAGTTATAATGTCCCAATTTACTCCCAAATGAAATAAATTTGGAGCCAACACTTCACATCAAGAATTTTCTTCAAATTCTAACTCAATTTCTTTAGATAAAACTTTTATTCATAAACTGAAGATTGCCATGTAAAATTTAGCAAATAAAGCACTGCAATCCCATAACACAAAGAACAAGAAAATACTCAGCTTTATATATTAGATGAACTGGGGTTTACATGCACATACAACCCATATTGCTGAGATAATTTGGCCTCAAACAGATCTACAATAATGTTGCAACCGGCCTTCCAAAACAAAACTGAAAATCAATAAGTTGCAACCTGTGAACCCTGAATGGATCCACCAAAGGGAAGAGATGGGTGCACGACCACTCTCACTGAATCACCTGAGGGTTTCCATCCTGGGGCTACCACTGAAGTAGAGAACCGGGTTCTCAAACCTTTCCACAAAAACAATACACAAATCCAAGATGTCTCCAAATGATCTCCTCCTCCTCTTTTATAGATCTGATGGATAGATCTCCAAGCTTTTAGAAGCATCTTATTTTGTTATTTTATTATTATTCTAGAAGCTCCTCCATTCACTCTATCTTAAGTGACCTTTTAATTTAATTTTATTTCACTTAAGTCACTTTTGGCCCATTTTCTTCAATTAATTATTTTTCCTTAATTAAATGACTAATTAAAGTCATTTTTAACTAAGGAAAATGGTAAATCGCCCACCATACTCTCTTCGGCCACTGGAAGTCACTTCTCAGCATCCCATCCTGTAGATCTTCTCGTTCCAGTTCCAACGAGCTATTACATTGAGGTGTTCCATCAATTAATCTCCCTGGAATGCCACCTCGAGCATAATTAATTAAGTTATGCCAATAATAACCTCGTTTTACGGGAATTATCAGAAAGTCACGGAACCAAAAACAAGATGTGCAGAACTGCTCATGATGATGAATATGCCAAGCGAATGCCATCGGACCCCATAAAAACTCCTCAAAACTCCATCGGGACCCTTGATGACATAAACCTACTCCACTGACCTGACCATCCTCTGCGCTGGACATTATAGACCTCCCGCCCCAAGATTGCTTGCCCTCAAGCAATCCAAATCTGTGGACCAATTTGGTGGCCCAATGCAACTGAGACCCAATGCCCGGATCCCATATGAACCATTGGGTGATGCCCTGCTCCTGTGTCAACCCACCATGAACGGACCCCTCAATGCTCGGATCCCAGAACAATCTCTGATTGAACCCATCATCAACAAATCCTCCTGGATCCCAATGCCACCCAGAACAAGTATCAAGGCTCCAAAGCTCCTGCTGTGCTATAACTCCAACCGTGAATGCTACTCCATCCACTGTGTACCAACTCATCACCTCTCCCCAATCCAACGCATGGACACCTGTGTAGGGAACAAGTCTACTGGACGGATATGGGTCCCTGCTCAATTGATGATGCTCTCTCTGGTCAATCAACCAGATCTGTCTAAGGAAACCTACTCCTCTCTCTATAATAGGCAAAAGTGGGCAAGTTGTGCTACATGTTGATTTTGGGTAGCACCGGATGTGCTCTAGCTCCGAAATTTTGTGGAGGGGCTAGAATACATGAGATCTCCAGAACCTAGAAATAGTTTGGAGAAATTCCACTCGGATGAGGAGTTATTAAAATAATTAATATTTTTAATGGGTTCCTAAGTATAAACTTAGGAAAGTAAAAATATTAATGGGTATTAATAAGAATATGGGTGAGAAACTTCTACGTGATGAGGATCAAGTCTGTTTTAATCTTAACTGTCGATTAGGGACTTAATCCCGGTCATTGATTCATCAATAGGAAAAGTATAAGAGGAGCCTTGAGGGTCAGTTGGAGATACACTTGAGAGATCAGTCAGTTTGATTTTTCTGGGGCGAGGTTTGTTGAGAGAATTGAACAAGTGATCTGTTTCAGTGAGAGAGGCAGTAGCAGAGATTTGGATCGGAATGGAGTTCCAAGCCAACGAGTACTAGGCAGAGAGGCAGCGCAGAGGCCTATGCAGCCCAGGAAGGGGCTCACGCAGGCCAAGAGGGTTCTTGCAGTAGCAATGTGAGATAATTGAGGGACGTTTGAGATTTTGTTGGGAGTTCGATGTTCTGAGCCGGGGGGGCTGAAATCGAAGCTTCTGAGGGCAAATCGATCCAACAGAGAAGTGACACAGTCTCCCAGAGGCAAGACGTTGGCCCACACAAAGCAGACTGTGCTGGGATTTTCGCAGTGCTTGCTGGAGTCAACCATTCAGTGGATCAGTTGAGACTTGGAGAACGAGGTAAACCCTCGTATGTATTTCTTGCTGCCATAATATCTTTGAAAGGTTAGCCAATGTGAGAGGCAGCCTGTTGTACTCAGATTCTGCTTGCTTAATAATACAAACCCTTTATATGCTGCACGGTTTTCCCGAATTGGGTTTTTCTGGGAACGATTGTCCAAAAATAATGGTGTCCCTTGTGTATATGTCTCGTTCTATTTCAGTTCATGATTTGTATGTATGTGTAGTCTGCAATAATGTTTTCATCTTATTTGAATAATTAAATAACTTGTTGAATGTAAAAACAAGTAGGAGATGATAAACCAGTGATTGCAGTAAGATTTCTGATGTGTAGATTCATAATTTTTTCACATGGTATTAGAGTGTTGCAAATCATAGGACACTGAAGACATCAGCCGGGAGATCCAGAGAATTGGCTGCAGAGAAGCAACTATCCCTATTGACAATGTCATTTCAGAGGCAGAGGAGCAGCTGAAGGAGTGACGCAAAGCTAAAGAAGTGACGCAGAGGCTTACGCAGTGCCTACATCAGCTTTTTGAGCCTGTAGAGGGTGACGCGGAACTCGAGAGGAGCTCACGCAGTGACTGCGTCAGCTCTCTGGGCGAGCAGAGAGCCTGAGAGGCTCGAAACAATAAGTTGTTGGGGTTGGAGGAGCAGAGCAAATTCGATCAGTGGAGTTGGTGGGACACTGTTGCTGTTGGTGTAAAACAATGTCTGTGGAGACAGAGTCGAGGTAGAGGGAGTCACTATCTTGTCAGATTTCCAGCCAAAGAAATCTAGACTTGGGTTGCAGCAGTAAAGGAGGATTGGAGAGGAGTGATTCAACATATGGGAGGAGGATTTCCGTGAAGGAAATCAAGACTCAGAGGGAGTCTAGAGGAGCTTGTTCCTTAGAGGGTTTCTTGCGCCAAAGAAATCCAGATGCAAGTCTTGCTGGATTAACATCATGAGAGGGAGAAGAAAACTGGTCCTATTTTTGTTTGAGCAGAGATGGCGGTCAATGGACTGAGGGATCAGGACAGATTGGATGGAGCATCCAATTTTGTCATTTGGAAGGCCAGGATCTTGGCAATCCTAGGAAAACATCGCATCAAGGACTATGCCTTGAAAGTAGTTGTTGTTCTGGTCGACGTTGATCCATTAAAGAAGTACGAGGAGGCCCAGGCGAAGGCCAAGTGCATGATCCTAGACGGGGTCAAAGATCATGTAGTACCACACATTGCTGAGAAAGAAACAACAAGGGAGATGTGGGAGACACTGACCACCTTGTACCAGGGCACTTCCATCTAGCGGAAGATGCTATTAGAAAATCAGCTGAGACAGTACCAGATGCAGAAGGGAGAAGAGATCGATCCCTTCCTCCTCAGGTTGCAAGGGATTAGAGACCAGTTGACTTCCGTGGGGTCTACACTAGATCTTGAGTTCATGGTCAGGACTGCCTTGAATGCAGTCACCGAGGACTAGGAGACATTTGTCCAAAGTATCTTGGGCAGAGCGACTCTCCCCAGTTGGGAGGAGATGTGGGCAGCTCTTCGACAAGAAGAGATCAGGAGGTTGACCAAGGCGGGGGGTAGCAGCAAAGGAGCCCAGGTCAAGAAGGAGGAGGAGGATGCAACTCTCGCATCATCGGGACAATAAGGGTAGTAGAAGCGGAAGAAGAAGGATATTTCCAAGGTCAGATGCTTCAAGTGTGGGGAACTTGGACATTATGCCACTTAGTGCCCCCGAAAGAAGGGCAAGGAGGAAGCTTCTGAATCGAAGGCTGCTCTAGCAAAAGCTGACAGGGAAGGCAAGGATGACGATTGTGCCATGAGTGCTCATGCGCCTCTGGAGAAGAGGTGGGGCGACATGGAGTTGTAGTCGAGAGGACTACATGAACGGGCAAGATCCTTGAGGTGCCCAAACTCTTGGATCACATACGACTATGGGAGGCTTTAACGACAGTAGCAAAATGACGGGTGTCAGTTGGAGCAAAGTGTGATGGAGCGACATTGGCAAAGCTAGAGTGCCAAAGTCTGAGGTAGCGCAGTGGGTGTTGTAGCAGTGCAAGAGGCACAAAGCAGTTTACAGTAGCGCAGTAGCAGCAGAGGGTCAACACAGATTAGCAGCAAAGGTAGCTTTAGCATCACGAGGCATCCAGACTGACCAACATGTCAATTTTTGGGTGAAGTTTCCATTGCTTACTTCTCAGCAACTGAGTTGCAGTGCAACAGTTAGTAGTGGCAGTGCTATGGGCGACATGATGCAGCATGTTGAGAAGGAGCTGCAATACAGATGTAGCAGTGGCAGTGGCAGAGTCATGGGCAGCAGTACAGGAAGCAATAGTGCAGTGGATGGAGGGCATCAGGCCAAGCATCAACAACACAGAGGACCGATGCAGTGGATCAGTGTAGTACTTCTATTGAGAAGTATTGCTAGAGCACATTCCTCGTTAAGAGGGAGTGTTGATTTTGGGTAGCATCGGATGTTCTCTAGCTCCAAAATTTTGTGGAGGGGCTAGAATACATGAGATCTCCAGAACCCAGAAATCATTTGGAGAAATTCCACCCAGATGAGGAGTTATTAAAATAATTAATATTTTTAATGGGTTCCTAAGTCTAAACTTAGGAAAATAAAAATATTAATGGGTATTAATAAGAATATGGGTGAGAAACTTCTAAGTGACGAGGATCAAGTCTGTTTTAATCTTAGCCATTGATTAGGGACTTAATCTCGGTCGTTGATTCATCAACAAGAAAAGTATAAGAGGAGGCTTGAGGGTCAGTTGGAGATACACTTGAGAGATCAGTGAGTTTGATTTTTCTGGGGCGAGGTTTGTTGAGAAAATCGAACAAGTGATCTATTGCAGTGAGAGGGGTAGTAGCAAAGAGTTGGATCGGAAGGGAGTTTTGAGCCAACGAGTACTAGGCAGAGAGGCAACAATAGCATTAGAGAGGCAGCGCAGAGGCCTACGCAACCCAGGAAGGGTCTCACGCAGAGTTGATGCAAGCCAAGAGGGTTCTTGCAGTGGCAGTGCGAGATAATCGAGGGAAGTTCGAGATTTGCTGGGAGTTCGATGTTCTGATCTGGGAGGGCTGAAGTCGAAGCTTTTGAGAGTAAATCGTTCCCGCAGAGAAGTGATGCAGTCTCCCATAGGCAAGACACTGGCCCGCACAAAGCAGATTGTGCTGGGATTTTCGTAGTGCTTGCCAGAGTCAGGCATTCAGTGGATCAGTTGAGACTTGGAGAACAAGGTAAACCCTCGTGTGTATTTTTTGCTATTGTAATATCTCTGAAAGGTTAGCCGGTGTGAGAGGCAACTTGTTGTACTCAGATTCTGTTTGCTTAATAATACAAACCCTCTATATGCTGCACTGGTTTTTCCGAATTGGGTTTTTCTACGGACGATTGTCCAAAAATAATGGTGTCCCTTGTGTATTTTTCTCGTTCTATTTTAGTTCATGATCTATATGTATGTATAGTCTGCAATAGTGTTTTCATCGCTATTTAAATAATTAAATAACTTGTTGAATGTAAAAACAAGTAGGAGATGATAAACCCGTGATTGCAATAGGATTTCTGATGTGTAGATTTAGAAATTTTCACACTACCAACCCTCTCTATGTACTCTTGGATAGGGATGCTCCTTGAAAGTTCTACAGCTTTGCTAGTTGCCTGTGCATCTACCTGCACCTCATCAGTGGGTCAACCGAAAGATGGATGCACCACTATCTCCAATAGCTCCTGCTGTCTACTGGTCTCCTGCAAAACTACCTTGTCAATCTCCAACACCATCTGAGGGCAAGTGTCTGCAAACGCTGCCTCCCTGGAGGCGGCCTGCACATCTGTCTGCTCCACTCCATTGGTTGGCTGCAAGGGGGTCTGCTCATCCTCCATCATGGGCTCAACATGAGCCACTAGCTGACTCTCCAAAAATGGCCCATCTCGCACACTATGTTTATCATCTGACTCATGCTCCTCTATGTGTTCTCTATGCTGTATCATCAGTCGCTCATCTGCTTTCGGATATCCTTCCCTAATGGGAACAATCAACTGCTCGCCATACTCCTATACCACAAATGGATGCACATTTGGGCTACTGTCATCAGCTCCACATGACTACTCATGCTCCTCAAAGGTATCATCGTATGAACCCATGGATTCGTCCAAAGAAGAATCCTCACCCTAAAAGTTAGAAGGAATCTCCTCTAGCTCTACCTCTGTCATCTCCTCAGCATCACTCAAGCATGAGTGGTGAAGTCCCCAAGGTCCCTTGTAGACAAAGCAAAGTCCCTTCCTCCTCATCTCATTCTTGCTGCATGATTCCCCAAACCTGAGAAATTCCTCCCTCGTCAACTGTCTCCTGAACAACCCGATGTTCTGCTCAACCAACCTCTCGTCTAGTTCATAAGCAGCAGGTGAGACCAACTGTTCTCTCCTCCAAACAGACAACAATCGAGATTGCAACTGCCGGAAAATGGCATCGCGACCTCTCATACATGATGACAAGATGGACTACTTGTGTGCTATGACTGTGTTAGGATGATGTGTCCTAATGCTGAAGAAGCATTGGAACATCTGCAGGATCAAACCATCACACTCTAGATCGAGCATGATGCCATATGTCCTAGTCATGGCCATAATTTTTCAGAACCTGAAGCTTCTTCCCAAATGTAGAGCCTGCACTGTTGTCCAAATCTCGGAAATTAGAGCCCAAAGTAGTTTCTTTCCCTCTAATTGTTTCACTTTGGAAAGGAGTGCATCTAGTTCATCTAGTTTGAAAAGGGCTTTCCATGTGACCCTCATGTGCTTCAAATCTTTCCCAAGTGCAAAGATTCTGTGTCCCATTTCTGGCGTCTTCTGCAAATCTCTTGGCAGTTCCTTGGGAAGAATGGCATAAATCCTTCTTAACAAAGGTATGTTGTTTAGTTTTGTTCCCTGGTCTAATGATGTAGGGTGGTTCAAGGAACTAATTTCTGTGGTTAATCTTGTCAGTGGTTTCTCCATGGTTTAGTTCAATGGGGACAATATATCAGGTTGAATTCTACAAGATTTTGACTGATAGTGATGTGACCAACAAACTCAAATATTTCATATCCAACTCAATAATATGCTTATCATGCCTCAACATACAAACAAGCTACTCAAACCCTATATAACTCAAAACAATGGCCCAACATATAAACTGTCACTCAACAATGTCAAGACTCAACCACCCTCCTATCAACCCTTGCCAGATAGATCTATAGCCAATACAACTCATTACAGGTCTTTTAATAAATTCTGTCAGACAAGCTACATATACAAACTCAGAATTTACACTATTGTCTCAAAGTGACACTGGACATTTGCTTGATTGAATACAAAGAAACTTATAAAAGAACAACACTTGGTATATATGTCGCCCCATAGAGTTTCCACAGTTAGCTTTAGCAAAACTATCCCAGTGACCAACTACAACTTCGAAAACTAGCTCTGGATAGTCCTAGGCTTAGATAATTTTTGATGGAGCTCTCGACGAGACTCTTTGTCTGGACCAACTTTGTCATAATCCTGCATCCTTCAACAACCCACAGGGAATAGCAGATCTGATATACACACAAAAGAAGTTATAAAACCAACCCTCCTCGTCCAACAATGAATGCCTAACATCCTGCCAATGGCTAGTTGTTCACTAATGCAAGTGGGGCGATAGGCTTGCAAGTGATGGCTCGTGGTGGAATCGATGCCCTAGTCCTGGGAATTGCGTCCTGCAAATCCCGGGCACAAGTTACTGCCTCCTGCAATGTGGTTGGTCTACGAGATCTCACCTACTTGCGCAAGGGCTCAAGTAGACCCTCCAGAAAAGTGTAGACACTCTGAGCATTCGACAAATCCGACACCATCACGGACACCCTCAAAAGCTCCGATATGTACTGCTCGGGGTTTTCAGTCTGTTTGTGCTGTGTAAGCTCCCTAAAATGTGCCTTTGGATCCCTCCTATCAAAACACTCCACAACCCTTCGCGTGAAGTCGTCATAAGAAGTTACGCTAGCATGCCCTAGCGTAGCTAGCCCAATGAACCACCGGTCATGGGCCTCTCCCTCCAATTGTAAGGTAGCCATATTGATGGCCTCCACCTCTGTTATCCATCTGAGTTGGAAATATGTGTCCAACTTCTCGACCCAAGCCCTAGCCGTGCACTTGGATGCCCCAACAAAAGTGGGGAGATACATCTCCCAATGGTACGTTGTAGCTTTGAATTCTGCGTGCTGGAACCCCTGTGCCTCTGCCCTTTTTGTTCTGCTTGAGCTGGCAGTAATCTTGGAAGGACAATGCAACTCGAAACTCCTCCCCCATGGACTGACATGTTGAAGAAAGTGTAACTAGGTTCGGTCTTCATAAATGTAATTTTGATCTTTGTACTTGTAAAAGAACAGAATTATTATTTTTGTAAATTGTAAAAATGAGTTTCTTGCTCATTGCATAGGTCAAGCACATGTTTGAGTGCTTTTAGGAAAGTCAAAGAGTCAATGTAATTATTGAAGACCCATATGGGCATGTTACACTATGTAAACCTATGTACTAGAGTCAATGAATGACCTCCAAGCAAAGTTATAAGCCTCCTCCATATGTCGGCCTCAACAAAAAAAGGTAATTTGGAATTTGAAGGACAAGTCGGCCTCAATTGATCAAGTTCGCCCAATAGGAGGGACAAACTCCTATATATAGGGCCATTAGACCTCACCAAAAGACAACGAAGTGATCTCTGAAATCAGTGAAGGACAAAGCTAGAAAAGAGTGTGAAAAAGGCAAGAGAAGGTGTCTTTACTTCAACGAAGAAGGAAGGGTAGAAGGCCGAGTTTGGAAGGTCGATTTCAGGCCTAATTACAGTCACACGTGCGAGGAAGAAGAGGCTGATTCTGCTACAACATCAGGCCTGCTATTTTAGTCATAAGAAGAGGATTGGTTGGGCTGGTAAAAGAGTGCTTATTAGGCCTCTTACTCAAGCGAAGGTAGAGATAACTAAAGTGAAGAAAAGAGAGCAACCAAAGTATCATTTCTTGAAATTATCCTCCACACGTGCAAAGAAAAAGAAGCCATACTGCTACTGTTCCAGATGTGCAACTACAATGAAGAAAAGAGAGCTCGGTTGGTTAGAAATAAAAGTCTTCTCCCTTATTAAGGAAGGCTCCATACTAAGCGAAGGAAGAAAAGAAGAATGTCTCTTCTATGGTATGCATAACTAGGGTTTCTGCAGTAAAGCCATCAGTTGAAGAAGGACTAAGAAGAAGGTCGAGGTGTTGCAAGAGAAATTGATCTCAAATCAAAGGGAAAGGCTTGACTTGTGCTTGGAGGATCTTCTTTTCAAGGGTCTAGGGTTTGGAATTTGTCAATTGAAACTTCAATAAGAGAAATTTGCAAAAGGGTTTTCCTCTCTAGGAGAGAGAGGTTTTGCCTTGGCTGAGAGCCAATATCTTGTGTTCTTGTCTCTTTTGTGTTTGGTAACTGTTTGATGAAGTAAGAGAACTCACACTAATAATAATAAGAGAAGATTGTGTCAATCAGAAAAAGTAAAAGTACCTCACAAATAGTTATCATCATCAGAAGAATCTCTCCTAACCTAGATGCTTTAGATTCTTCAACATCGCACTCACGAAAATATTCCCCCATTGGCATGTCATCCTGGCCACCTTGCTTACGAGCTCCTGAGGGCAGAGATGTGGGCAACGTAGTCCTGGTAGGCCCACTAAAAGCTTGTGGGTGAGTTAGTGGGGAGTTGTGGTCATACTGGTGGGAAGCCCCAGAAGTCTCTCCAAGCAGAAACTCTCGGTGAAAGCCCTTGACTCGGTTCTGTTGCTTGATTTCCTCCAAAATTTCCTTCTGTCCTCTGGCCAAGTCATTTAGGGCCTTCAAGAGGCTATCAAATGCTGCCTCCTCTTTGCTCTCGGACTCCCCCATATCTACCTCCACCACGGCTTGCTTTGGAGTCTCAGTATACAGAGTGATTTCCAACTCTCTTTCCTGCCTCTGGTACCTTTGCCTCCTATAGGTAACGTTCTGTCTATCCTCAAAGGTCATTGGAGAATCCCACGATTGAGCCAAGATTTGAGCTTTGATACCACTGTAATATTCCTACTTAGGAAATACAATGATAAACAAAGCGATAAGAATACGCACACAGAAAAATTCAAATATGTAAGTGAACACCCAGAATTCCACCAAAAATAGCACCCAACTGAGCCATTTTATTAAATAAAACAATAGTACAATTGGGGTATGGTGTGAGTGCAACTGGGCTTGCCAAAAAGGAAAGCTAGACAAGCCCTAGGTGGAAAAGTGTAATGCCTGGATGTTGGAATGTGCTGCTTTAGCTATACCTTGCGTTGCCTTGGAAAAACAACACTGTTTATTGCAAAGGTTCTGCTGTATGACCCACTTCCAGTGCTCAGAAAATTTTGGGAAATTGACCCCAATTTCCATGTGCTCCTCAACTCGCTAGGTATTTCGGCCCTCCTGGAAAAATCACTGATCCAGCCCTCCGAAATGATGCAAAATGCTAGTAATGATGCAAAATTATGTACTTACATGTAACAGAATATATCCAACCATTCACAATTGACAAGGGAGAAGCTCCAAGAGAAGATAGACCAATATCCACTAATCAAAATTCATCCATAAAGCTCCAATTCATCCTCTAGAAAAAGTGCGAAAATTTCAAGAGAGAGAAAAGATCCAATCCAAAGTGATGATGAGAAAATGAGCTCATCTCACTTGTATTTATACACAAATTAGGAGTTCAAATTAGCCTCCTTGGCCTACATAAGCCCCAAAAATAAAATAATGTTGTAAGAATTCAACTTTTGGTGACAAGCCCACCAAACTAGCTCATAAATGAAAAGTAAGCCTGTCTAGAGGTCAAATAATAATCTATGCATGTTGTAAGTCCCTCTAAAAGGTCTAATGAGGTCCATGGTGTGAAAATTTGGATGCCTAAATTTCTACTACACTAATTGATTAAGTTTCTCCTACTTGTTGATTTCTGAATCAAGTTACTGTTTCCTACAGTTTATATCGAAACTAATACACTGTAGTCTACACCATTTAAATTATAAGATGAAACAAGAAACTGAACAAGAAAGAGATACAACACATCTACACAGTTATTTTTGTACAAATGTCCTCGAAAAAACCCAATGCGGGGAAACCGATGCAACAGTTGAGGGTTTTATTATTAAGCAATAGTAATTTCTGAATACAATCTCTGGGTGCCTTCCTGACAATCCAATTACAGAGAATATCACTGACAAAAAGATAAGTGAGGTTACCTCACACTATCATTGGAAATCCTGGCTTGTCGAACCACTAAATGCGCTGCCCCTGGCTGCCTTTGCGCAGTCATTGCGTCATCTTAGTGTCACACCCTCTGCGGACATCGTCACCCCTTCAACTGATCAATCTGCTGCTCAGGAAATTCGATTTTCACCTCCCACACTCACACCTAGGCTTCCAACTTTTGCAATCGATTCCTTCAACTGATTTTCGGATTCCCTCTTGGCTTCTGTGCTGCCTTTGTGTGGCCCTTGCGTCATCCTCTCTAGCTCTACGCTGCCATTGCTGGATCTCTCTCTGCCTTCTCTGTTGAGTATTCTCTGATCGGGAAAGATCTCCCTTCGGATACTATCCCTTCCCCTCTCGGCAAAAGATCACTATCAAAAATCTCTTCGACAGCTGCTCTGCTTTAGAAAATCGAACTTCTGATCTTCCCTCTGTGTGTTCTCCAAGTGACCCTCAAGCCTCTTCTTATATCTTTCTGTTGGACAACCAATGACCTAGATCAACTTCCAATCAATGGCTTAGATCATTTTGGCTTGATCCTCATCTTCTTCTAGAAGTTACACCCACAGTTTAGATTAATACCCATTAATTATTTTAATTTCCTATGTTTAGACTTAGGGACTCATTAAAAATAATTAAATATTTTAATAAAACTGTCTCCGGGTGGAATTTCCCAAAACGATTTCTGGTTATTGGAGAATGCATGTGTCTAAGCCTCCCTGCAAAATTTGAGGCTTAGAGCACATCCGATGCTACCAGAAATCAACAATCTCTATTAGCGAGGAATGTGCTCTAGCAATGCACCCTGCTGAAGCATCATTCTGTTTTGTAACATCTCTTTCTGCGTTGCTGATGTCTGACATCATGTCCATCAACTACTGCACAAATGCTGCATCTGTATTGCTGCTAACCCTGCCATTGCCAACACTGCATCTGTACTACAATTCCCTCTCAATTCTGCATTTGTGCTGCTGCTCGCACTGCCACTACCAACTACATCTACACTACAACCTCCTCCAACTGCTGCTACTACTGCATCAGCAACTGAAAAGCATCCCAAATTATTGAACTAGTGTTCAACATGATGCATCTCGTTGCTGGAGTTTTGACTGTTGCTAGTCCTTACGCTGACCCTTTGAAGACTCTGCGCTGCTGCTGACTTTTGCTCTCTGCCAATTACACTGCTACCAACTCTGCTCTTCGCTGCTCAATCTCTGATGTTCCTAGCCACTACAACTGTCACTCCGACACTCCTCTGCACCAACTAACATTGGTCCATCGTGCTACTTCTGATTTGGGCTCGCATAACAAGGAATTGATCCATGAGGTGGGCTCCTCAAGGATCCTGCCCTTCTGTAGCTCCTTCAAACTACAACTCTAAATCTCCCCACCTCTCTCCTGCAGATGCCTGGAATGTCATGGCGAACTCATCCTCCTCGATCTTCGTGGCTGTAGCCTTCAGATCATGCTTCTCATCTTTGTCCTTCTTCGTGAGAGGACACTGTGTTGCGTAGTGATTGAATTCACCACACCTGAAGCATTTAATCTTCGAGACATCTTTCTTCTTCTTTCGTTGCTCCTGCTGCCCCTTGGATGCGAGGGCTACATTCTCTTCCTCCTCCTTGGGCTTCCACCTACTGTTGCTACTTCCGTCAAGTTTATACTTGACCAAGTCTCTCATCAACTCCTCTTGCTTAAGAGCTGCCCACATTTCATCCCAATTTGGTGAAGTCACCCTACCCAGGATGCTCTAGACAAAGACTTGCCACTCCTCAGATACTGAATTTAGGGCTAGTCTTACCATCTCAGAACCTTGAGGTGTTGACCCCACAGTTGCCAGCTCATCTCGGGTCTCCTGAAGCTTAGTGAGGAACAAAACAATGCGTTCCCCCTTCGGCATCTGTATAGATCTCATCCTCTGCTCCAAGTACATCTTCCATTGCTCGGAAGATCCTTGGTAAAACGTCGACAATGTATCCCACATCTCCTTGGAAGTCCCTCCGCTAGCGATGTGACAGACTACATGATCCTTTACTCTGTCGAGGATCATTCTCTTTGTATTCGCCATTTCTCCCTTGTACTTCTTGAGCGGATCTGGATCCGCAGGCACAACTTCCACGCTGTTGATGTAGGTTTTGAGAAAATGCTCATCCAGAAGGCACGACATCCTTGCCTTTCCGATCACATAGTTGGATGCACCATCCAAACGATCCTGATTTGTCAACCCGCTGGCTGCCATCCTTGCCAAACGAAAAAGTCGAATAGCCTCCTGTCTCCTCTGCGCAGCACTAGACTGGCCTACACACTCCCTGCTGGAGCTTGTAGATCTGCCCCTCTCCACTGGTATTCAGTAAAGGAGAATTCGAATTCCCTGGCTAGGAATTATCTGAGGAAGAAATTCCCTCAAGTGTCTCTCTTCTGCCTTTTGATGTCTTTCTGCTCAACAACTGCTTGTAGAAAACTGCATCCCACCAGAAACCCCTCTTGGTTGAAGCTACTGCTATGTTGCGCCCTCTGACATATTTCTATCTGGAAATCGTACCTGTCAGTCGAGTCACTCAGAGAGAGATTTACCACGAAAATCTAGCCCTCCTATTGAACTGTGCAATCCCTTTGGGGATTCGAGTTGCTGCCTCTACAGAAATTTCGAACTCCCTTACTCCTTCAGCACTGGGATCTTCCGACACTGTTCTCTTGTATCACTTGTGGCTCTAATACCATGTGAAAACTTGGATGCCCAAATTTCTACTGCAACAACTGATTAAGTTTCTCCTACTTGTTAATTTCTGAATCAAGTTACTCATTGTTTCCGACACTGTTCTCTTGTATCACTTGTGGCTCTAATACCATGTGAAAACTTGGATGCCCAAATTTCTACTGCAACAACTGATTAAGTTTCTCCTACTTGTTAATTTCTGAATCAAGTTACTCATTGTTTCCTACAAGAAATATCGAAACTAATACACTGCAGTCTACACCATTTAAATTATAAGCGGAAACAAGAAACTGAATAGGAAAGAGAAACAACACATCTACACATTTATTTTTGGACAAATGTCCCCGGAAAAACCCAATGCGGGAAAACTAGTGCTGCAGTTGAGGGTTTTATTATTAAGCAATAGTAATTTCTGAATACAATCTCTAGATGCCTGCCTGACAATCCAGTTATAGAGAATATCACTGACAGAAAGATAAGTGAGGTTACCTCACACTATCATTGGAAATCCTGGCTGATCCAACTGCTGAATGAGTTGTCCCTGCCTGCCTCTGCGTCAACCCATCGTCACACCCTTTGGGGACAATGTTACCCCTTCAGCTGATCAATCTGCTGCTCAGGAAATTCGATTTTCACCTCCCGGACTCACACCCCTGCTTCCGGCTTCAGTAATTGATTCCTTTATTTAAATTTTGGATTCCCTCTTGGCTTCTGTGCTGCCCTGTGTGGCCTTGTGTCGACCTCTCTAGCTCTGTGCTGCCACTGCTGGATCTCTCTTTGCCTTCTCTGCTGAGTATTCTCTGACTGGGAAAGATCTCCCTTCGGATACTATCCCTGCCGTTGTCTGCAAAAGATCACTATCGAAAATCTCTCTGATAGATGCTCTGCTTCAAAAAATCGAATTTCTGATCTCCCCTCTGTGTGTTCTCCAAGTGCCTCTCAAGCCTTTTCCTATATCTTTCTTTGGACAACCGATGGCCTAGATCAATGTTGCACGAAGCAGGGGCGAAGCGGAAGCGTTTTTTGGAAGCGGGGACGTGGAAGCGTCATTTTCCAAAAATCTAGGAAGCAAAGCGTCCGCGGAAGCGTCTGCTATATATATATATATTTATATTTTTTTGCATTTATACTCAAAACAAACATCCCAAATACCAAATTAATTGTAGAAGACATGAAAACATGCATATTTTTGCATAAATCAAGATAGACATAACATCCATTGTACATTAATGATTAATTATTCGAGCATCAACCATTTAGATGCATCAACCATCTAGAATCTAGATTCTTTTCCTCTACCTCGATTGTCTAGGGATATTAGTCAACATTGCCCAATTTTGATCAAACTACCTAATTCAAGACTTAAAATATGGTAGAAAAAGCTTAACATGCTTGATCGATGATTTTGACTTGATTGAAAGGTAATTTTTCGCTAAGGGCGTGCTGCGTGACAAAGGAGTTCAACAATTAACACCACCAACACTAGGGTACATATAGGGCTTGATGCTCTTGATTAAATGCTAATCGCATACCTTCATACTTGATATAATCTAATGAAATGCCACAATCCCATTGATCCTGAATTCCTGAAAACTGTTAAGTCTACTGAATTTTGAATAGGATATGAAATTCTATTTTCTCCATATGAAGTCCAATGAGGCTGGAACCACTCTCAAACATCCTGAGTCATTTCGTGGTAATGTTAAAAATTTGAGTAAAAGGATGAAAATGAAAAATAAAGGAGAATGTCACTTTTACTTTAAGAATTTAACATTACCATGAGGGAGCATCTGCTATATTTATATTTTTTTTTCCTTCATTCGTCACCCTAACCCAAGGTGGATCCACCCCCAACAAGCAAAGTCACCCAAAATTAAAAAAAAATTGAAAAAAAACGATTTTCTAAACGCTTTTCCGGAAGCGTACGAAAGTGTACGGGAAGCGTATGATTCCTCCTCTGGAGCGCCACGATTCCAACGCCCGAAGTGCCGTACGAAGTGCGCTTCGGCGCTTTGGAAGTGGCGCTTCTGTACCACGCTTCCGAATTTCTAGAAAGCGGCTAAAAATTCGGAAGCGGCACTTCCGAATTTCGGAAGCGCACTTTCGGCCAAGCTTCCTAGGCGCTTTCGTACGGGACGCGCTTCGGGGCTTGGAACCGTGGGGGGGGGGCGCTTCGTGCAACATTGGCCCAGATTAACTTATAATCAATGCCTTAGATCATTTTGGCTTCATCCTCGTCTTCTTCTAGAAGTTACACCCAAAGTTTAGATTAATACCCATTAATTATTTTAATTTCCTAGTTTAGACTTACGGACCAATTAAAAATAATTAATGATTTTAATAATATTGTCTCTGGGTGGAATTTCTCAAAACAATTTTTGGGTATTGGAGAATGCATGTGTTTAAGCGTCTTTGCAAAATTTGAGACTTAGAGCACATTCGATGCTACCAGAAATCAACACATGGGTGCCACAATGAAGAATAGGACCCTCAAAAGCAATGGACAAGGGGTTGGTCCCTTGTAATAACTTGTGGTGCTTCAAATGACATGTGGGGGAATGCAAGTGTCCTCATGGGTTTCCAAACAAATCGAAGATGCCTGTAGATTGTCTGCAATGGCTATGATGAGTTTGTAGGTGATGCCACATCATCGTGCAAGTCTTGGATCAACCGCCAAGTGTATGGTGTAAATCTGGGGCCAGCTAAGCATGATGGATCAGGTTCATCTTCCATCTCCAATAAGTGAACCACGAGCAATCTCTGAATGGCTATGGGGATCCAGGGGGTGTTTTCTGCTGGTGTGGAGGCCCATGGCTCTCAACGCACACCCTACAAGTGCCAATGTAGCCCTCTGAAGGATTAGGATCTCGTATAGGGAGACCAAACCCAAAATGGAGACTATTTGCAATCCTGCATAAGATCTAATGCGTCCCCTAGCCTCCCAGTACAATAAGTTATTAGGGAAATCGAGTAAGTGAGCTTACCAAATCATGGACCACAGGTGTGTAGGAATTTACAGGGTAAGTTCCACAGAAAGAATACCAAAAGGACACCGCTCACAACCAGATCTCAAATCAATACACCAGTATTTTTGACGTGGTTAAAACCCTCAGAGTGCAAGGAGGGAAACAGTCCACGGCCTGTCCCAACGTGGGTACTACGGGCAATTTATTAATCAAAGAATGAAAATTTACATAAGCTTCTCTCATGCACGGATTACCCGAACAATGACCCTCCATGCGCTTTAAATAGAACTCATGGACCAATCGGGTGTCAAGCCACGGATCAAGTGTCGGTAATACCGAGGTGAGAGTGAACCGTCGGATCACTACATATCGTGACCGTCGGATTGTAAGTTACAAAATGTACAACGGTAAAGAAACACACTTTACCTAACTCTAACCTAACTCTATACTAGACCAAGTTGAACTTAACTATATCCTATGTGTCGGAATATCCTAACATCCCCCCTTAAGAACAACTTGGGATAGGATTGAAGGATTTACAAATATGACACAATAGGAGAAGGAAGGAGGCACTAGAGCCTATCCCCCCTTAGTGACAACTTCCTGAACTCCAAGCATATATCGAAGTTTAGTGAACTTCGCCTCTGTGAGAGCCTTTGTGAAGATGTCTGCAACCTGATCATCTGTTGGACAATATTGCACTTCAAGAACATGGTCATGAATGAGCTTTCTGATGAAGTGCATGTGTAGTTCAATGTGTTTGCTGCGCTGATGCTGGACTGGATCTTTGCATAACTGAATGGCACTTTGATTATCACACCAAAGTGTGGTTGGATGCTGCTGCTCAAAGCCAAACTCTGATAGGATCTGAAGAAGCCACAAGGCTTCCTTACTAGCTTCCACGGCACCACGATACTCTGCTTCTGCTGACGAAAGAGAAATGGCAGCCTGTTTCTTACAAGCCCATGTAATAGGTCCTAAACCAAGAGTGAAGACATAACCGGCAGTAGACTTCCGATCATCATGGTCACCAGCCCAATCAGAATCAGTGAAACCAACTAACAGAGGAGCTGCTTTGGCACTGTAATGAATCCCAAACTGTACTGTACCTCGAACATAACGAAGTATTCTTTTAGCTGCTTTCCAATGACTTTCACGGGGGTTTTGCATAAAACGAGCAACAAGGCCAACAACAAAGGAAAGATCAGGACGAGTATGGGTTAAATACAAGAGTTTTCCGACAAGTTGACGGTATAAGGTAGCATCAACTTCAGGAGAAGTACAAGAGACTGAAAGTTTGACTCCAGACTGAAAGGGAGAAGGGGCTGGCTTACAGTCTTCCATGTGAAAATGACGAAGAATATCACAAGCATACTTGGACTGGGAAAGGAAAATACCCTCTTGGGATTGCAAGACTTGAAGACCGAGAAAATAGTGTAAGTGTCCTAAGTCTGTCATTTCAAATTTCTTTTTAAGGCTGGACTTCACATGGTTTATAAGGTTGGGATCACTACCAGTAAGAATAAGATCATCAACATAAAGAACAAGGATGATAAGAGAGTTGCCCACTTTCTTGGTGTAGACAGTATTGTCAGAATGACACCTAGAAAAGCCAGATTCTAAAAGAAAGCTATCCATTTTGGCATACCAAGCCCGAGGAGCTTGCTTGAGGCCATAAAGGGATTTCTTAAGTCGACAAACAAGGCTGGAGTCTGTTTGTATGAAGCCAATGGGTTGTTCCGTATAGATTTCTTCCTGCAAGTCCCCATGCAAGAAGGCAGATTTAACATCCATCTGATGGACTTCCCATTTTAAAGAGGCAGCAAGGGAAAGAACAAGGCGGATAGAGTTCATTTTGGCAACAGGGGAGAAGGTTTCAGTGTAGTCAATGCCTTCAACCTGTGAAAAGCCCTTAGCAACGAGACGAGCTTTATGTTTATCAACTTTCCCATCTGGTCCATACTTGGTTCTGTAAACCCATTTACATCTAACAAGTTTGCGTCCCTTTGGTAGAGGAACAAGATCCCATGTATCATTTGTCATCAATGAATGATATTCTTCATTCATAGCTGCTTCCCAATGTGGATGGCCTGAAGCTTCTGCAAAAGTGTCAGGATCATGATTTACTGGAGCTTGAGCCAGTAAAGAAGAGGCTCTTTCAAACTGAGAACGTGTCCGTCGCTGATCTGTAGGATCACCGGCAAGATCACCTGCTGCATCCCGAGTAGCACGGACCCATCTTGGAAGTTGAGGATCCTGAGAAGGTGGGGGAGGATTATCATCCTCGCTTTCATCATCTGAAGAAGAAATGTTTTCAAAGGTAGAAGAGATAGGAAGAGGTGGCACATCCGCTGGACTAGGCTCGCAGGCCGATTTATTTTCATCAAATTTTACATCTCTTCTAATGATAACATTTTTGGACTTAAATGGAATAAGTCGATAACCTTTTACATCTTCAGAATATCCAACAAAAGTGCATTTCTCACTCTTAGGTTCTAAAGCTTTATGCTTTTCATCTGGAATATGGGCCCATGCTTCACTTCCAAACACACGAAAGTGACTTACATCTGGTTTAATGGAACTCCAAGCTTTTTCTGGAGTGATATTCTCTAGAACCTTAGTAGGAGTGCGATTGATTATATAATTTGCACAATTAATTGCTTCGGCCCAAAAACTAAGACTGAGTCCTTTAGATTGCAGCATACAATTAGCCATTTCCTTTAAGGTGCGATTTTTCCGTTCAGCTACACCATTTTGTTGTGGAGTGTATGGAACAGTATGTTGCATTTGAATTCCATTTTCGGTGCAAAAGTTGATGAATGTGTTTTTAACATATTCTCCACCATTATCATTTCTTAGCTTAAGAATTTGATGTCCAGATTGTTTTTCAACAAAGGCTTTGAAGGCCAAAAAAGTGTTAAATACTTCGCTCTTGAGTTTTAAGAAGTATACCCAAGTGCGTCTGGAGAAATCATCAATGAAAGTTAAGAAGTACTTGCAGCCAGAGAATGAAGCAACAGGAAGAGGACCACATAAATCACTGTGCACAAGCTGTAAAGGGGCTGAGGCGTGCCAAGAGGCACGTTTGTCAAAACTGTCCCGATGATGTTTTTCGAGTACACATCCGGAACAAACACCATCTCTGCAAGATATCATAGGAAGACCTGTCACCATGTTTTCTTTACATAGATGCTGAAGGGAGCGATAGTTTAAGTGACCAAATCGCTCATGCCAAAGTTTGCTCACTTCATCATTATGAGCAACAAATACTGAGGGAAGATTGGATGACCCAAAGTTGTGAAACTTATACAACCTTTTGGAATCATCAGCAAGACCAGTAGCCAGAATCTGTTTAGGATCTTTTAGATCCTTGATTACAACATCATGAGGTGAAAATTCAACAATTTTACCTTCACCTGAATGAGTTATCTGATAGACAGATAGAAGGTTGCAGGATAAGGTTGGAACACATAATACATCATTAAACTGACCATTGTCTAGATGAACAGTTCCAGTCCCTACAACATTAAGAGATCTATCATCACCAATATATATATTTTTGGTGTTACAATCATTTAAAGAAGAAAACATGGCTTGGTTTTTGGCCATGTGACAAGAGGCTCCAGAATCAATGAGCCACTCTTGAGAATGAGAAGAAAAAGAAGATACATTTAATGCATAACCAGACTGAGATGATTGATAATGACATGCAGAAAGTGCCATTCCGGAAGTTGAAGTTGAAGTAGGCTCCACATGGATGTTATGTTTCTTCATTGCGGCTTCCAAGGCTTCCATCTTCTTAAAGCATTTAGATTCTAAGTGGCCATCTCGATTACAAAAGTTACAATGTCTATCAGTCTTCTTCCATTTGTTTTTATTGGTCTTATCATTTTGCTGAAATGATCTTTCATTTTGAGGCTGAGATGGTTTAGGACCATTCTTTTGAGGATATGACTTCTTAGGATTCTTTGAATTTGGTTGCTGCTGGGCGGCTAACGCTTTCGTGGAAGAGTTTCCAAGATTAAGAAGACCAAGGTGTAAGAGTTTTTCTTGTTCTCTTATTAAGGAATCACAAAAGGAGTCAAAGGAAGGGGCCTTGTAATCTTGTCCTTGACAAATGAAAGCTTCCCTTGTAGAATGGAAAGTGGAAACAAATACAGAGTAGGCTGGTCCCAACTTAGTAAGGATGGAATAAATAAGGTTACCATCTTCTTTCTTAACTTTAACACCTTCCAAGAGATATCTAAGGGTCTTGAATTTGGACAAGAAATCTTCAATGCAAGAAAAATTATTAGGATCCAAAGTAAGCAGCTCATTTTCAAGTTGATGGGCTCTAATTTCATTTTTAATCCCAAAAACTTTAGCAAGTTTTCCTAATGCTTCATGAGGAGTCTCAAGTTCTGCAATGTGGAATCTAAGATCAGGAGAAATAGACATCCCTATCAAACCACGTGCTTGATCTTGTTTATTTTCCCATTTTGCCGCCTTGTCTTCATCTTTTGGTTTCTTCTCTTGGTCTGTGGCTATTCTGAAGAGACCTTTACTTCTAAGTAAATCTTCCATGTAGGCTACCCATTGGAAGTAGTTAGTGCTGTCAAGAATGACTTGGCATGGACTTTCCATTTTTAAAAAAAAAACTGAAGCTGAAGATGCTGAAAGTAAGTGTTCCAATGGATAGATCTCGAAAAAATAGGTGGTTTTAAAAAAAACGGCTCTGAAAAAGGCTTCCGGATGAAGAAGTTATGGCTTTTTGAAAAAAAATTGTTGACGTTGCCGGCAAAGTGCGCGAATGTGCGGGAATGAAAAAAATCCGCCCCCACAAAATGGAGACTTGAACCCAAGACCTCTACTCTCTTAAAATAGCTTTGAACCAATTGATCTATACAAAAAATTTGAGAGAGAGAGAGAGAGAGAGAGAGGGGGGGCCTTGGTTTGCGTGCTTGCCTTGAGAAAGCTCTTTTTCCCTGCAAAACACAAAACACAAAACCCAACACGAATATGCAAAGAAAAACGAACCTTGCGGCTCGAAGTTAGCTTTAGCCAAAAAACTAGAAATTTAAAAAAAAAAAAAATCTCAAGGTTAGCTTTAGCCGAAAAACTAAATATTTTTCTCAATGTTTCTGATTTTCCGAGATCACACTAAGGTGCAGGGAAAAGAGCATACGCATGAGAAAAATCCTTCCTTTCTGTTTCTGATTTGCCCAGATCGCACAGAGTCGCAGGGCAAAGAGCATACGCAGAAATGAAAGGTATAGATCCGGTTAAGAAAAAAAAGGCTAAATAAACTGAGACCGAAATAAGCAGAGAGAAAATAACAGTAAACTGCAAAAAAAACACTGTATACCTCCCGATCTGAAAAATGACGCAGCTAGGGCTACCGGAAACCTTTTCGCGTGAAACGAAAGGGGTTCCTCACTGGAACAGATGCTCCGAACGCAACAGAGCAGTCCTCTCGGCCCGAAAGCAGTCAGAAACAGCAGATCTAGGAAACGACAGCCGCATGCAGTTCTACCGGCTTCAGATTTGGATCACCAACGGACGCGGCCCTCAAATTGCTTTGATACCATGTAGGAATTTACAGGGTAAGTTCCACAGAAAGAATACCAAAAGGACACTGCTCACAACCAGATCTCAAATCAATACACCAGTATTTTTGACGTGGTTAAAACCCTCAGAGTGCAAGGAGGGAAACAGTCCACGGCCTGTCCCAACGTGGGTACTACAGGCAATTTATTAATCAAAGAATGAAAATTTACATAAGCTTCTCTCATGCACGGATTACCCGAACAATGACCCTCCATGCGCTTTAAATAGAACTCATGGACCAATCGGGTGTCAAGCCACGGATCAAGTGTCGGTAATACCGAGGTGAGAGTGAACCGTCGGATCACTACATATCGTGACCGTCGGATTGTAAGTTACAAAATGTACAACGGTAAAGAAACACACTTTACCTAACTCTAACCTAACTCTATACTAGACCAAGTTGAACTTAACTATATCCTATGTGTCGGAATATCCTAACAAGGTGGGGACTTCATAATTGCCTACCCTTCCATAATCGACTTCAGGATGTGCTAATGAATCCTAAACTCCAAATGGGGTTAATCAATAATCCTATTAGGCAGTTTCTACTTCTAAAGGGGATAATATAGTCAAGGTACATTCTTCAAAAGGTGGTGGCATGTGGCAGATGGGTGAATGAAGTAGGGAATGAGAAGGGGCAACCGTGGGTCACATGTTGGGGTACAAGGGTAGCTAACAAGAGGGATGCCCACACTTGGGTTTGTAATGTATAGGAGGTAGCAATCGTGGTATATGAGGTGCCCTGACCTTGATTTTTCCACCCTTCTTTATACGCGTTTTGCCTTTTTATGATTTTCTTTGATTAACTAGTCGGGGCTCAAGGGGGAAGAGCATGATGTATAAGATATAACAGCGAATACCCCCTTTTAAGGTGGGGCGGTTCATTGCCCACCAGGGTGGGGACAATCATGGGTTCCTATATGATGAAGGAGGCTCATAGAACCTGTGGGAACCAAGGTGATGGCCATGATGATGGGTAGAGCTCATGTATTGGCTTTTGCCCATGTGCTAAATGTGTTTGTCCTGACCATCTTTTGCATTTTGTGGTGCATTTTCCTGTTGAAGGTGGCCATATATGCTTTTATCTTTCTTTTTAGCTGCATTAACCTCTGGGCTTCATTTCAAGCCATGACCCAGGTGTGGGCAATGGGAAGGGACGTGCTAACCCTATGTGGACCCAGTGGAGGAATCTGGACCGAGGTGGGAGAAATGATGAATGGGGTAATAATGAATGGAAAAAGGGTAATATAAGCGGATAAGGGAGCAAGACCATGCAACCAAAATCAGGGTTTCCCATGAAATACCATCCCTAGAGCCAAATGGTCAGTAAAAGAGATCCCACGAGACTAGAATCCAAGGTTAATACTTAAAAGGGGTCTAGGGGACAAGAGGACAAACCTAGCCTATTCTTTCCGTGGAATCCCCCATTAATCCATGCTCAAAAGTGTCCATGATAAGCAAACTACAATACTCAATTTCCAAATGACAAGGCATACCTTTATCTATTGTGATACTCAGAGTTGCATCAAGATCTCTGAGAATCCAGTGTTTCATGATAGGTCGAAACATATAGATATTCGATGTCATTTCATCAGATATTATGTACAAATTGGTGCAGTCCAGCTACAGTATGTTCTCAGAGAACAGGTTGCAGATATACTCACGAAAGCTCTAGGGAGAGCTAAGTTCATCTATTTCAAAGAACAAATGGTACGGTGGAGAACCCATTTCAGTAGTAGCGACAAATTATTTTGGATACTTCTTAGTTGCAGTTGTTATAGTTGTAGCAACAACAAATGAGAAGGAGTTGTAGTGTTGGCAGCGGTACAATGGGGTCAACAACAACACATGCAACACTAGAGGTGCACAATGGTTGGTG
The DNA here is from genome assembly GCA_031772625.1 of Pinus tabuliformis. Lineage (NCBI taxonomy): Eukaryota > Viridiplantae > Streptophyta > Pinopsida > Pinales > Pinaceae > Pinus > Pinus tabuliformis. Next base: position 773,138,639 of record CM062820.1, on the reverse strand, counting down.
GGTAGTGGCAGACAATCACAGTACCCAAACATCAGCAGCGCGACAAAAGGTGATACAAAGATAGGGTGTCGTGGGAAAATGTGCAGCACTAGAGAGAACACAGTCATCGCTAAGAGGGAGTGTTAGTTTCTGTAGCATCGAATGTGTTCTAGCCAGGAAATTTGGTCGAGAGGCTAGAATACATGAGATCTCGAAAACCTAAAAATCAATTCTGGAAATTCCACCTAGAGATGGCTTAATTAGATTATTAGCCAATATTTAAATATTTCCTAAGTTTAAACTTAGGGAACATGGCTAATTAATTAGAATTAATTAAGTCAAGGTGAGAATTCTCTAGAAACTCACATGGATCGATCTAGATATGATCTGATCCATTGATTAAGATTTAATCTTAGCCATTGGAGTCCCATCAGGAAGATATAAGAAGGGATCAATGTGATGATGGAGAATACACCAATGCAGATACTCAGTTGTCCAGCCAATTCGATTTTCTTAGTAGCAGAGACTCAACAGAGAAGATAGAGCCAATGGGTGAGTAGCAGGTTGTAGAGGTGGTTAGCAACGTTTTAGGAGGAAGTGTTCTCATTTCCGGGAGAGGCTGTATGAGGAAGGCTGAAATTCCTAGAGGGTCTGCGCAAGCACTACGCAGTGGTTGATGCAGAAGGATCTGCGTGTGGCTAGGGAGGCAATTTCGGGGGTAGGAATTAGCTGTGGGGTGAGAGAAAATTATCACAATAATTTTGTCAATATTTTTCCTCAGATTAGATTGCCATTAGAGCATCTAAATTATTGTACTCAAAATTGCTATTGAAGAATAATAATAAAACCCTCATTTGTTGCACCAATTTTCCCACATTGGGTTTTTCAAGGGACAATTGTCTAAAAATAACTATGTCAAAATTCTTGTGTGTGTACAAGAATTTCTCAATTTTCAATGTTTTATTTTTTGTAGTATTTTTATGGTGAAAATTGCAATTGTGATTTTTATTCATTGTTTGTCGTAGCAAATAAACTGCATAATTAAAATTACAATTACGAGAATAATTCCAGTTGCTGCAATAGATGAAATTTTCACATAGTGTAGTCAATATCTCAAATTTTTTTGTCATGCACTAAGAAAACATATTCCAATCAAGTATCATTTCCTTAGAGAACAAGTCAACTAGCAGAATGTCAAGATTGAATATATTGGCACCAAAGAACAAATTGTTGACATCTTTACCAAAGCCCTAACCATAGAAACTTTTGAATATCTCTGGCAGAAGTTGGGAGTGATCTCTCCTTTATCTCAGTAAAGGAAGCACAATCTTAGGGGTGCACCCATTGCTATTGATGTCAAAAGGGGAAAGAATGCACACAGGGGGAGCAATTGGAAAGAAGTATGAAGATAGAGGGGGCAGTTGTTAGACGAAGCAAATATCAAATATTTGCCATCAATAAAAAAATGGGAGATTGTTGAAAATGGTTGTTATTGATATTAAAGATTGTCTAAATGAAAGAGGACATTACACAATCAAATAGCATATTCCGAGACCTTTCCAACGAGATATGGGAATCCCTTAAAATCCATAGGAATGAAGAGATATGAAATATTTTGTGAAGGTGATCCAACCAAAGTATAAGCACACCATGTTACCGCTCAAATTAGCAGGGGACCTAAAGGGGATTCCTAAAGGGTCAAATGCTAGGCCAAGGGCCACAAATGGAGACTTAGCTCGTTGTCACCTCAACTAAGGCAACCTACTCTTTACGGACTTTCACCGATGGGAGGAGACCCAATATATATGGAGTCACAAACGAAGGATAAATCAACAAATGGATATAAAGTGACTCAAGCAATTCCTTTCTAGAAGAGGGTCAAGAATGAAACCTGCTTGCTTTCTCAGCAACGTACAATGTCTTCTAGGAGAAGGATGTGGGGATTTGAGGGTTAGGTTTAGGGAATATGACCTGTGAAAGAGTTTCCCAATCCCTAGAATCCTTATTGAAATTGGTCTCCCAAATGGTTCTTGAAGAATAATTTTTTCAAAGATGCAGGACCAGACAGGACCAAGTGGACCCAACCTAGTTTAAGGGGCATGAATTTAGCAACCAATGATGTTCTTAATCTAGACAAGGAGGTGGAAAGGATCAAAGCAAAAATATTCACTTAAAGGTGTCAAATTGATCCTACGAGGCACTATCCTTGGGGATGCTAGGGCAATGTTTGATCTTGGAGCTAGGGTTTAGGTTATCTCACAACTCCACTGTCGGAATGGCTTCAAAATTAGAGGAGGCCGTGAGGACACATCAACATAGGAGTGGCTAGGAGGTCGAACTTATTGGAGGGCTACTTTGTCGGGAAATTGAGGCCCTAAGTGTCCTAGCGTGGCTAGACCTAGAAAAAAGAGAAAAAGGTAAAGAAATAGGTTTAAGGTGACCACCTTTTGATGGATCGACACCTAATTCCTCTTGGGGATATGGAATCAAGGAGAACTATGAAGATGGATTTCATTTCTTGTTCAAGGAGTCTCTCAATGTCAACTTCGTCCAATTTTAAGGGCAAGAGAAGAAAAGTGACCTTAAAAGCATTTATACTTCGTTGCAAATGGAGAAGGCTTGTCAAGGTAACTTCGACCTCTAGGACAATACGTTCATCAAACATGGCTCATACAAAGAGATAAGCTATATAGAGACATAATTCCACATTGATGCCGTAAATGCATGCAACAACTAGTGCAAAAATAATGAAAATTTCGTGACCAATGTATGCAACAAAGTAAAAGAAAATAACATCAAAATTGTACTTACATGTAAGAGAATATATCCAACCATCAACATATTTGCAATATAAGAAGCTCCAAGCATTGTTTTAAGAAACGGCTGTTTCGATACCGAAACGGCCGGGTTGATCCGAGCCATTACCCTCTGATGTAACCCGGCCCTTGGAACGGTTCGACTCATGGCTGACTCGGCCAACTCGGCCGTTTCCATTACGACTCGGCCGAGTCACAAAAAAACGCCCAGACACACGTAAAACTGCGATTTAATAAATTTTTAATGGATTTTTAAAGTGTTTTTTGGTTGGTTTGGATTTTAAAGTGTTTTTTGGTTGGTTTGGTTGGTGCAAAAATAATGAAAATTTCGTGACCAATGTATGCAACAAAGTAAAAGAAAATAACATCAAAATTGTACTTACATGTAAGAGAATATATCCAACCATCAACATATTTCCAATATAAGAAGCTCCAAGCATTGTTTTAAGAAACGGCCGTTTCGATACCGAAACGGCCGGGTTGATCCGAGCCATTACCCTCTGATGTAACCCGGCCCTTGGAACGGTTCGACTCATGGCTGACTCGGCCAACTCGGCCGTTTCCATTATGACTCGGCCGAGTCACAAAAAAACGCCCAGACACACGTAAAACTGCGATTTAATAAATTTTTAATGGATTTTTAAAGTGTTTTTTGGTTGGTTTGGACTCCAAGCAGTTATATGAATTTTCTAAATGACTTTTGGGGTCCATTTCCCCCTCCCAAACCCTATTTAACACACCCAAGTGCTCTCATTCTCTCACAGCAATCTTATGCATTTGAGTGAGAGTCTTCTTTGAGAGTTAGTGAGCAGTTATTGAGCTTGTTTTGGAGCAGCAGTGAGGAGTCTTGGAGGAGCATTGTAGCTGGAGTGAGGAGTTTCTTGGGCAGCCATTTGGAGCAGCATTGAGGAGCTGATTCTTGGAGCAAGCTTGAGGAGGCAGTTTGTTCTTGGAGGTATTTTTTTTCACCTCTATAAATCTGTTTTTGCTTAGTAAATTTTAGGTGCATATCTAGAATGCTTAGAGAGTGTTTTTTGTCAAATAAATGAACATTGAATCAAGTTTTTTTTTTTTTTTTTTGTTTGTTGTTCATTTTCAGATTGTTTGCTTTCATTTCCTAGTCAAAAAATGGCACCTAGAGCAAGAGATCCTGCTTGGGCATATGTTGAAATGGTTGATAGTCAAATGCAATGCAAAGTTTGCCATAGGAAAATTAAGGAAGGTCCTGGGGGCATTAATAGGCTGAAACAACACTTGGCAGGGATTAGAGGCCAAATTACCCCATGTACCTCACCGAAATTGGGGAGATTAGGAAGAATTTGTTGGCCAGCTTTGAGAAATTTAAAGAAGATAGGCTAGGCAAAGAGACATACAGGCTGAAATTGGGAGGAAGAGGGAGATAAAAAAAATGATGGCTGCCAACCCCCATTATGATTTTGAGGGTTCTTCCTCTATCCCTCAAACTGATACATCCAACCCTTTTCGATATGTTCCTCCCTCTTTTGGTTCTGTTCAAGATAAGGGAAAGGGTAGAATGAAAAAGGGTGATGTGACTATCAAAAGTTATTTCACTCCCTCCTCTCCATCATATGCACATGGTCCTGAAGTTAGTAAAACTCAAATGCAGCCCACTTTAGATGACCATTGGAAGAAAGAATTGAGGGAGACTGCTTGTGAGTACATAGCTAGATGGTGGTATGATGCTGATATCCCCTTTAATGCTGCTCGTTCACCATATTATGAGCCTATGTTTGATGCCATACATGCTGCTGGAAAAGGCTTCAAAGGCCCTACTATGCATGAGCTAAGGGGGTTTCGTTTGCAGAAAGAAATTCAATCCATTAATGAGTATTTCCAAGAGTTCAAGGACTCATGGGCAAGAACAGGGTGTACCATCATGTTAGATGGATGGACTGATCAAAGAAACCGTACCATCATAAACTTTCTTGTCTTCTGCCCACAGGGAACCATGTTTTTAAAATCAGTTGATGCATCTGATAAGGTAAAAGATGGCCACTTGTTGTTTCAGCTATTGGATCAGTTTGTTGAGGAGATGGGGGTGGCTAATGTTGTTCAACTCATCACAGATAATGCCTCTAACTATGTTCTTGCTGGTAAACTGTTAGAGGAAAAACACAAGACCATCTTTTGGAGTACATGCGCTGCACATTGCATAGACCTCATGCTTGAGGATATTGGAAAATTAGATTTGGTAAAAAACACTATAGATAATGCCAAAAGCATAGCAAAATTTATCTACAATCATACATTGATTTTGAGCCTCATGAGGAAACACACTGGGGGCAAGGATATTATTAGGCCTGTCGTCACTAGATTTGCTACACATTTTTTAACATTGCATTCTATGCTTTCCCAACATAGAAACTTGCAAAAGATGTTTTCCAGCGATGAATGTAATCAAAGCAATTGGTATAACAAACCGGAAGGCAAAGAATTGAAAAGGAAAGTCTATGAAGAAACTTTTTGGAGAAAGGCAGCAGAGATTGTGAAGCTTGCTGAGCCACTAGTTAAGGTGTTGCGGTTGGTGGATGGGGAAAGGTTGGCTATGGGCTTCATTTATGAGGCTATGGATCAAGCAAAGGAGCAAATAAAGATGGTATACAAGGATAGAGTGGCAAAGTATGGGCCCATTTGGGCAATCATTGATGAAAGATGGAACAATCAACTCCATTGCCCTATACATGCAGCTGGGTATTTTTTGAACCCACGGTATCATTATAAAGCTAAGGAGTCAGGAGCTTTGAGGGGGGAGGTCAGAGATGGACTGATTGATTGCATTGATCGCATGATCCCATTGGAGTTTGATCAGCTGGAGATACACCGACAGGCCACAATCTTCAGCAATGCTTCAGGTACCTTTGGGAAGAACCTAGCAAAGATTGCTAGAGAAGCAGATGAGCCAGGTAAACAAAAATTTCAATTTTCAAATTCTTAATAGTTTTACTTTTTTTTTAAAGTTTGTTAAATTGTTTATAATTTGAAAGTTAGATATAATTTGTAATCTTGTTGAGCTAACTCATTACACTCCTATGTGTTTTGCAGCACAATGGTGGGAGGCCTTTGGTGGCCATTGTCCTGAATTGCAAAGGTTTGGAATTCGTATTTTGAGTCAACTTGCAATGCATCTGGGTGTGAGCGCAATTGGTCTGTCTTTGAGAGGATTCACACAAAGAAGAGAAACCGTTTGGATAAAAAACGGTTAAATGATCTAGTTTATGTCCAATACATCCTTCGGCTCAGACGAAACCATTTGCTGAACAAAAGACCTGATTCAGATCCCATTGTGTTGGAAGACATTGATCCAACATCAGATTGGGTAGTGGAGAGTCGTCCAGTAGAGTTTGATCCTGATGAGGATCTTGATTTAGATTTAGATATGGAGACGTGAGTTGAACTTGAACATGTTGTTCAACTTCAGCCTGTTCAGTTGAATGCAGATCCCAATCCACCAGCCTCAGTCTCACAGCCAACAAGGACTCCAGTTGTAGGTGCTTCCTCTGCTCAGCCACGACAGAAGCGCAGCCGCATATCTACTCTATCTCAGCTTGCATCTGCTGCAGTTGCACAGCCTGCTAGTGGTACCACTTCTACAGTTGCAGTTGGAGATGATGATGATGATGAGGAGCCATGGGGCCCCCTGTCTGACTCTGATGATGATGATCCAGAGATTGATCGACATGATCTTGGCTCCTCTGGCAGTAGCTACTAGCCAGTAGTACTAGTACTGGAGTCTGGTCACCATCACAGTTTACTTTTGTTGTAGAGGCCATTTCTAGCCTCCTTGGTTATGTGTTTTTTGTTTTGAGTCTTTGATCATGTATGACAGTTGACTATGTATTGCCATTGGGTACCATTTTGATATAATGGATTGGTTCATGAGCCTACTTTGATCATATGTTGTCTTCCATCTATATTATAATGCTGTGTGTTTGGAAACATGAATGAAAATCTTTAAAATTATGTTTAAAATCTTTAAAATTATGTTTTTTTATAAAAAAAATAAATATTTAATGTATTTTTTACAACGACCGAGTCATTGAAATCGAGCCGGCCGAGTCATTACCGTTTCGGAGTCAGAGTCGGAGTCGATCCTCGGCCGAGTCGGAGTCGGAGTCGGAGTTTTAAAACTATGGCTCCAAGATAAGAAGTCCCAATCCACACATCAAATTTCATCCATGATCCAAAACTATCCTCCAAGGAAAATGTGAAGTTCTCAAGCGAGAGAATGATCCAAGTCAAGTGATGTTATAAAGTGAATTCATCTAACTCCTATTTATACACTCATTAGGAGTTCGAATTACCTAATTGGGCCTACATTAGCCCCTAAAATAAAATAATGTTCAAATTGAAATTAACCAACTTTTGTTGGCAAGTCCACCAAACTAGCTCACATATAAAATAATAAGCATTTCAAGAGGTCAAATAATAATCTATGCATGTCGTAGGGCCCTCCAAGAAGCTTCATGAGGTCCATAAGTGCCATAATGATGAAGAGGACCCTCAAAAGTGATGGACAAGGGGGTGGTCCCTTGTTCTCCAAACAATAAACTTGTGATGCTCCCAGTGGGTGTGGGGGCACACCAATAACCTCATGGGTCTCCAAGTAAGTCGAAGATGTTTGTAGGCCATCTGTAAGGGCTCAGATGATGGAATAAATGATGCCACATCAGTGTACAAGTTTTGGGTCACCAGCCAAGTGTATGGTGCAATTGTGGCGCCGACTAGGCATGGTGTACCAGGTGCATCTTCCTTGTCCAACAGGTGAATCTCGAGCAATCTCAGAACATCCTCGGGGATCCATGGAGTGCTGTCTACTGTTGTGGAGGCCCATGGCTCTCAACACACACCCTACATGTACCAATGTAGCCCTCTGGAGGGTTAGGATCGCGTATAGGGAGACCAAACCCAAGATGGAGACCAACTGCAATCCTTCATAACATCCAATGTGTCCCCTAGCCTTCCTGTACAACAAGTCAATGCATCCCCTAGTCTCCAAACCCTAAATGGGGTTGACCAAGTATTCTATCAAGTGGTTTCTACTTCTAGAAAGGATAATATGTTCAAGGTACATCTTTTAAAAGGTGTTGGTATGTGATACAGAGGTGGATGAAGTAGGGGATGAGAAGGGGCAGCCCTAGGCCACATGCTAGGGTAAAAGAGGAGCTGATAAAAGGGAAGCCTGCATTTGGGTCTATAATGTATAGGAGGGAGAAATGAGGTGCCCCAACCTTGATTTTTCCACCCTTCTTTATATGCCTTTTGCCTTTATATGATTTTTCTTTGATTAACTGCTCGGGGCTCAAGGGGTAAGAGCATGATGTGTGAGATATAGTAGTGACACTCATGGGTTCGTATATGATGAAGGAGGCCCATAGAACATGTAGGAACCAGGGTGATGACCGTGATGATGGGGTAGAGCTCATGTATTGGCTTTTGTCCACATGCTAAATGTGTTTGTCCCAACCATCTTTTGCATTTTGTGTGGTACATTTTCCTGTTGAGTGTGGCGAATTATGCTTTTATCTTTCTTTTTCGCTGCATCAACCTCCGAGGCATCATTCAAGCCCTAATTCAAGGTGTGGGCAAGGGGAAGTGGAAAGCTAGCCCTATGTGGACCTAGTGGAGAAATGTGGACCCAGGTGGGGGAAATGATGAATGGGGTAATAATGAGCGGAAAGGGGATAATATATGCGGATAACGAGTGAGACCACTCAACCAAAATCAAGGTTTCCCATGAAATACCATACCTAAAGCCAAATGATTAGTAAAAGAGATCTCACTAGACTAGAATCCAAGGTTAATATCCAAAAGGCGTCTATGGGACAAGAGCACAGACCCTGCCCATTCTTTCTGCTGAATCTCGCCATTAATCCATGCCCATAAGTGTCCATGATAAGCGAATTACAATACTCAATTACCAAATGACAAAGCATACCTTTATGTTCGGGAAGCCCACCTTCAAACATACGATCATGGTAGATGGGTGAGGGAGCACATGGATGGCTCAGGGCACAACGAGCTAGTTGGTGGTTGCTCGCTGCCGATTGAGGACCATCTTGGAGAAAAAAATTCTGCTAGGGATATCACCCACAAAATGGTGGGTAACATCTAGGTCCAACTAGAAAGTGATCTTTCGGAGAAGTGGACGAAACTACTTAAACGGGAGGTCACAAGAACTCCATCAATCTCTTAGTTAACTTAGATATGTTATTGACACAAATAAGAGATGAAGAACACGGGGCAACATGCTTTCACGACGTCTCATGATCGCACATGCTTAATGTTAGGCCATAAAATCAACAGAAAAATAAAATATGCAAATTTTAATTTAGATGCATCTAATCTACCATGAGGTATATCATATGAATGTTAGTTCTATTGACAAAATGGACGTGCAATGCATCCTATCCTAACACGCATATAGTAAGGCTAATAGTAAGTGTAATCGTAAGGCTAGTGCAACCTGTTGTTGCACAGATTGTCTGGGCAACGCGACAACACTCAGACTGGGGGCTGTCACCCTGATCCCCGATCTCTCCTTTTAAGCCGTCTCCCGAGGCGAAGGGGGGTAGACCCTATGGGATAAAGGAAGACTAACTATGGACCAGTTGGGTTGGGAGACACAACAAGGCAATTTAGCACCTGATTGATTTTAGAAATTAAGGTACCAGTGCCTTATGGCGTTAATGATTAAATGATTATTTATTAAATGTTGCAGAAATATGAACCTTGTAAAACAATCATTTATCATCAAATATCTCAAGCAATACAAGCTATTCAATAAACTCTCAACGCTTTAATAATGATCCAACAATTAAATTTCTAAAGATTGAATGCTTTAGACAACCATAAAATTTAAATGCTAACTAGATTCAAATAGTTAATCTTCAAATATAAACATTTAAGCACATTTAACTATAACACAATAGAAAAAAGACTTTAAAAGGAATCTTCAATTTTTAATTAGTTTTTTTTTAATTTTTTTTGAAATATAAACTAAAAAAATAAAACAATACTAAATAAAAACCTAAGAATTAAACTTTCTATACTCTAAAATCAAATCCTAAATTAAACTAGTACCAAAATTTAACAAAACTTGAAATAAACAAAGCTAAATCTAAAATTAAATAAATCTAAAAATCAAAACAAAAACAAAAATTTAAACCTTTTATGACTTTTTATTTTTTATTTTTATTTATTTTTATAAAATTCTAAGCTTAAAGTGAAACAAAACTAAAATCTAAATAAAATCTATTCTAAAACAATTGAAAATTGATTTTTTTATTTTATTTTATTTTTATATACTAACACATAATAAAAATAAAAATAATACACTATCCTAAACAAAATATGCTAATGCTAAACCTAACCTAACGAAATACATACAACATAAAAAAAATATATGTTTGTTTCCCAGCGTGCAGGTTCGGAGACGGAATAAACTTTGACGGCTGAGAGGTTGGAGAATGGTCTACGGCAGAAGAAATCGAGTGAGGCAGACGGAGGTTCTGGAGGCTGCGGTGGGAAGTTGCGTTTGAAGGCAGCGTAGGGAGAGGAAGTTTTTAAGCAATGAAAATGGTATTGGGTAGGGCTGCATATGATTTGATTGCAGGTTGAAGGCTGTGTGAAAGGGAGCAGACATCGAATAGCACGCGGATCTGGAAATGGCAAGGCAACGGAGGATTGCGTGGGTAGGACGCTGCAGCGAATGATGGATGGAGCAGAGAAAAAAAATTGCGTAGACTGAGGATTAGACGCAGGCTTTACATATGAGGTAGCTTGAATGACAACAATAGACAAGCAGCTAATGATGGAGCGATTTAAAGAAGACTGCGTGGGGGTTTCGAAGAATGCGTGGAGGAATTGAGCAAGTCGAAATGCAGGAAGGGACCACGGGTTTTGAAAGCGGTGGAGGAGATTTGGAGATCTTGATGGCAGCGTGGAAAAGAGAGGAGCTGCGGTTGGATGGGAAGAGAAAACGCCAATGATAGCAATAGCAGCTGGTTTGGAGGAGCAGTTGACAAATGCAGATGAGGGGCGTAGTAGATTGCTGAGGAAGCAGAAAAATGACTGCGTGGAGAGAATGGTGAACAACAATTGCACAACCTCCTTGAAAATTTTCCTGTACCACAAATGAAACCTTAGGATGCCACAACATAAAAAAAATTTCGAAAAATTTCTGTCAAAATGAAATCCCAAGCAACAAACAGATAGCTTGAAAAAACCCTCGAATTTCTTCAGAAAATTTGAAACTCCTTTGAAGAGTATCCCTGCAAAAATGATGCTGAGGCGAGATCTTACCCTCCAGGGCCTAGATCTGGCTTCGGACAAAAAAGTTTTCTTCTAACTTGCAACCTGCAATAACAAAAACCAAACACCCAGAATAATATGTGCAAGAAACAAAACTAGAAACCCTAAAACGAGCGAAATAATTATAGTATTCACAATTTAAAGGCTCTAAATAGCCAGATTTGCCAGTATGCCATAGAAATATTTTCAGAATTTTAAATTTAATATGAGGTGCTTCAGAAAACCCTTCATGCATCCGCAAAAAAAATTCTAATGATAAGCCCGGGATCAAAACTGGCTGGGCTCTTCAGAAAATGCAATGCGGGAGTTGGTTGGTTCAGCCGAGAACTTCCCCGAACGCCCGGTAATCTCAAAAAAAGGATTTCCTGCACAACTTAAATCAACCATTAACGAAGAAGGAGAAAACGATACTAAAATCCGAATGTAATGGAGATATCTGCCATCATATCCAGAAATTTAAATACCATTCAAACCCTAGCGACTAAACAAGATACCTGTGTTTAAAATCACTCTTCATCAAGCTATCATCAATGGCTGAAAATAAATTCATGCAGAAAAATAAAACATCTTACAACAATTCCAAAAGAGTAACACCAGCAAGATTTCAACCCCAAAGTCTTTATTGCACAAAAAATGACTAAGAGAGAGCTTTCTTTAGCACACGACTCTAAGATTGAATGATCTCAAATGACCCCTGACACCCTATTTAAAGGAAAAATTCCCAACGGCTAGTTCGAGTGATCCATGTCAAAATGATCTCGACCGTTGATGAGGATCAAAGTCCCTTTTAATCTCATCTGTCGAAATTTTTAAATGCATTTTAATATATTAAAAATTTAAATTTTGCATTTATTTCCTCAAACTTTTGACTTATTATTATTTTATTTTATTTTTAATTTTTTAATTTATTTATTTTATGTTTTATTTTTAATTTTTTTAATTTTTTATTATTTTTACTGGACCCTCGAACTTAGCCTTTGGGAAAAAAACACTGAGGACCTAGGACTTATGAGGGGATTAACCCTCAAGACATTTTACATAATGACTTTTACAATTTTACATCTCAAGGGGGAAAACCCATTTGACATAGACCCTCATAGACCACCCAGTTCTGCGACACAAATATAATCTAGCAGATCAAGCAATTTGTAATAACCTAACCAAATAGTTAGGATTATTTCCAAATTATTTTTACATAGACTCGAAGCACACTAGGATTCCCCTAAGATTCTAATGACAAAATCCATTCCGGCTTTGGAGTTAGGCTGAAGGAAAACTCTGCTGATCATGGATCAGTGAGACAAAAAACCTTCCAGAACGTAGATTATCACTAGAAAATTAGGTTTGCCTAGGCAATTTACATACATGACTCAGATCTGCTAAGATTATTTACAATTTAAACATGTAGACTGGGTTTACAACATTACATGATCGGGCTAATGATGAAAGTCGAATGGCACGGACACGTCGATCAAGCGCTATCCCTTTTGCGAAAAAAGGGGGTGTACTGCTATGGGTAGTTGACACGTAGTGGTCAACATCTGGCTCTACTTGGGGACATGTTGCTGCACTGTAGGAATGTGAGAATCCAGAATCTGCATCCACGCAACACACAATAAAACATAAGTAGCGTCCATCCAAAAATCATCATATAACATTAAGCACAGGAAAGATATAAGCTCTTCATTTATTAACTATCTAGTAACATGAAAAGTAAATCTAATCCTAAAACAGAAATGAAAATGCTGAAAAAACAAGGAGTAGGGTTAGAAATATAGAGGATGCCCCATGGCATCAGATGTGTTCAATATAGTGTATACTGAGCATTTGCCTGCTTTTAGGCAAATCTGTCGGCTGCTTATCGGATGTGCCATGTCCAATTCTGCATATGGTAGGACTTTTTCCTATCCGAAAATAAAGTTGCTCGCGGCCATCTGATGCATCAAGTCTTCTTCTTGTTCTCTTTCTTTTGCGTTTTTTCTTTGTGGCAGGCTGTATCACTGATGACGTGGAACTTTTTGCTTCAGAGCTCTCAGATGAAGTATGTAACATATGCGTGACATGTCTTTCTTCATTCTGCATCTGCCCTGTCAAGGATGATGGATCAATCTTACAGGGGTCATGAGTTATAACCTGATCTTCTAAGACTCGTGGATTAGCCGTGTGAGCATCAACCTGATTATTAATTTCCCTTTTATCTAGGTCACCTTCAATTAGCCACTTTTTAATGGAACAAAGGACCTCATAATAAGATGGAGCTTGTTGCAATAGATAAGGAGGCTTTTGATCTATTGACGTTCCTGGTTTCTTTCATCCTCTGACCGTTGTTGAAATTTTTGAACCCGTATTTTAATGGCATCCATCTGACTAGTGTTCAACCTTCATAGCACTGATTTCCCTGGCATGGTCTTCTTCCATGGTCAGTAATTTATTCTGAAGAAATATTTGACTGGCTTCCATATTTTTTATTACTTTATCGTTCTTTTCCTTTATGGTCATCAAGCAATGCTGCATAGAGTTTATCTCTTTCTAATGATTTTCTTGCATGGTAGCCAACTGATTATTATAATCGAATTCCATGATCGTCATATTTTCCTCTAAGCCTGATAACTTGCTTTGCATAAAATTAATTTCCCTGTCATGATTAGCTTTCGTGGTCTCCATTTCCTTAGCATGCTGACTTTGCATGTCGGTTATGTGATCAGGGTGTTTAATTTTCATGATTTCCATCTCCTTATCACGTTTTTCGAGGTGGGTGCATAAAGTTCTCATATCATGGGCATAATTAGTTTGATTGATCTCCATATTTTTTACCAGCCGCATTAGTTCTTCTATAATTTGCTTTTGATTTTCCTTTTCATTGATTTCACAATTTGTCCCTGCTTTTCCACTATCCTGGATTTGATTTGCAATGATACAGGTGGATGGCCCATTCTGATATGAAGAATTTTCTTTAAATCTTTCATCAACAGCTGGACCTTTCATAAGATTACTTTCATTTTGTTGCACAATTTTAGGGGCACAAGGCGAGCTATCTGGATAACCATATCTATCTTTAAAAGCATTGACAATGTCTTGTAAAGAAGTGAAAGAATCTTCAGGATAATTATTAAACCAATTCAAAGCATCACCCTCTAAAGAAAGGACAAATAGACGCATTTTGACATCTTCATGATCATACTGAGGAGATCTACAATATATGATCATTATACGAGCAAACTTGCCTAGATACTTTCTAACAACGACTAAATCACCACTCGAGAACAAAGGTAATTTAGAAATGGCCACTTTCGGAACATCATGGAGAACATCAGTAAAATGACATGGGGTAAACGAATAATCCATGATGAATAGCGAGGGACCAAATGGATGATAGAGAGAGACCCTGGTTCAAGAAAATCAAGAGATGAAAGAAGTGGAGTCGCCACTTGAACAGTGAATCTAATTCTAGGATCCAAAAAGCAATAAACAAGCAGATATGAGAGAGGCTTATTGTCTGGGAAAAATAAAAGAAATGGAGTCGCCACCCAAACAAGAAACGAACTGAACAATAGTTGCTGATATGACGAAAGATAAGGTGATGAAAAGATCAAATGATGCCAAAGAATGCTGGCCATTTGATAGGCTGATGAATGGCGAAAAGGATGAGATGATGCCAAAAAATGTTGACCTTGCTGGCTCAAATGAAAAGATTCTAGATTCCAGATGAGAGAGAAGAATGAAGATGAAATGTTGTTGAAACGCTTGGGACAGAAAAACTCTATCCTCGGCAACGACGCCAAAAAATGTTGTCGCATAGATTGTCTGGGCAGCGCGACAATGCTCAAACCGGGGGCTGTCAACCTGATCCCCGATCTCTCCTTTTAAGCCGTCTCGCGAGGCTAAGGGGGGTAGACCCTATGGGATAAAGGAAGACCAACTGTGAACCAGTTGGGTTGGGAGACACAGCAAGGCAATTTAACACCTGATTGATTTTAGAAATTAATGTACCAGTGCCTTGTGGAGTTAATGATTAAATGATTATTTATTAATTGTTACAGAAATATGAACCTTGTAAAACAATCATTTATCATCAAATATCCCAAGCAATACAAGCTATTCAATAAACTCTCAACGCTTTAATAATGATCCAACAATTAAATTTCTAAAGATTGAATGCTTTAAACAACCATAAAATTTAAATGCTAACCAGATTCAAATAGTTAATCTTCAAATATAAACATTTAAGCACATTTAACTATAACACAATAGAAAAAAGACTTTAAAAGGAATCTTCAATTTTTAATTAGTCTTTTTTTTTTGAAATATAAACTAAAAAATTAAAACAAGACTAAATAAAAACCTAAGAATTAAACTTTCTATACTCTAAAATCAAATCCTAAATTAAACTAGTACCAAAATCTACCAAAACTTGAAATAAACAAAGCTAAATCTAAAATTAAATAAATCTAAAAATCAAAACAAAAACTAAAATTTAAACCTTTTATGACTTTTTATTTTCTATTTTTATTTTTTTTAATAAAATTCTAAGCTTAAAATGAAACAAAACTAAAATCTAAATAAATCTATTCTAAAACTAATGAAAATCGATTTTTATTTTATTTTATTTTTATATACTAACACATACTAAAAAAATAAAAATAATACGCTATCCTAAACAAAATATGCTAACGCTAAACCTAACCTAATGAAATACATACAACATAAAAAAAATATATGTTTGTTTCCTAGCGTGCAGGTTCGGAGACAGAATAAACTGCGACGACTGAGGATTAGACGCAGGCTTTACAGAAGACTGCGTGGGGGTTTCGAAGAATGCGTGGAGGAATTGAGCAAGTCGAAATGCAGGAAGGGACCACGGGTTTTGAAAGCGGTGGAGGAGATTTGGAGATCTTGATGGCAGCGTGGAAAAGAGAGGAGCTGCGGTTGGATGGGAAGAGAAAACGCCAATGATAGCAATAACAGCTGGTTTGGAGGAGCAGTTGACAAATGCAGATGAGGGGCGTAGTAGATTGCTGAGGAAGCAGAAAAATGACTGCGTGGAGAGAATGGTGAACAACAATTGCACAACCTCCTTGAAAATTTTCCTGTACCACAAATGAAACCTTAGGATGCCACAACATAAAAAAAATTTCGAAATTTTTTTGTCAAAATGAAATCCCAAGCAACAAACAGATAGCTTGAAAAAACCCTCGAATTTCTTCAGAAAATTTGAAACTCCTTTGAAGAGTATCCCTGCGAAAATGATGCTGAGGCCAGATCTTACCCTCCAGGGCCTAGATCTGGCTTCGGACAAAAAAGTTTTCTTCTAACTTGCAACCTGCAATAACAAAAACCAAACACCCAGAAATAATATGTGCAAGAAACAAAACTAGAAACCCTAAAACTAGCTAAATAATTATAGTATTCACAGTTTAAAGGCTCTAAATAGCCAGATTTGCCAGTATGCCACAGAAATATCTTCAGAATTTTAAATTTAATGTGAGGTGCTTCAGAAAACCCTTCATGCATCCGCAACAGAAATTCTAATGATAAGCCCGGGATCAAAACTGGCTGGGCTCTTCAGAAAATGCAATCCGAGAGTTGGCTGGTTTAGCCGAGAACTTCCCCAAACGCCCGATAATCTCAATAAAAGGATTTCCTGCACAACTTAAATCAACCATTAACGAAGAAGGAGAAAATGATATTAAAATCCAAATGTAATGGAGATACCTTCCATCATATCCAAAAATTTAACTACCATTCAAACCCTAACGACTAAACAAGATACCTGTGTTTAAAATCACTCTTCATCAAGCTATCATCAATGGCTAAAAATAAACTCATGCAGAAAAGTAAAACATCTTACAGCAATTCCAGAAGAGTAACACCAACGAGATTTCAACCCCAAAGTCTTTCTTTATTGCACAAAAAATGACTACAAGAGAGCTTTCTTTAGCACACGACTTTAAGATCGAATGATCTCAAATGACCACTGACACCCTATTTAAACGAAAAATTCCCAACGGCTAGTTCGAGTGATCCATGTCAAAATGATCTCGACCGTCGATGAGGATCAAAATCCCTTTTAATTTTATCCGTCGAAATTTTTAAATGCATCTTAATATATTAAAAATTTAAATTTTGCATTTATTTCCTCAAAACTTTTGACTTATTATTATTTTATTTTATTTTTTATTTATTTATTTTAATTTATTTTATTTTGTTTTCTATTTTTTAATTATTTTTTAATTTTTTATTATTTTTACTTGACCCTCGAACTTAGCCTTTCGGAAAAAAACACCTAGGACTTAGGACTTATGAGGGGATTAAAACATTTTCTAACCCTCAAGACACTTTACATCATGACTTTTACAATTTTACATCTCAAGGGGGAAAACCCATTTGACATAGACCCTCATAGATCATCCAGTTCTGCAACACAAATATAATCTAGTAGATCAAGCAATTTGTAATAACCTAACCAAATAGTTAGGATTATTTCCAAATTACTTTTACATAGACTCGAAGCACACTAGGATTCCCCTAAGACTTTAATGACAAAATCCATTCCGGCTTTGGGGTTAGGCTGGAGGAAAACTCTGCTGATCATGGATCGGTGAGAGAAAAAACCTTTCGGAATGTAGATTATCACTAGAAAATTAGGTTTGCCTAGGCAATTTACATACATGACTCAGATCTGCTAAGATTATTTACAATGTAAAATCTCTGTTTTCCCACTCCGGTTTTCAGTTTCTCCTTATTTCTCCCATGTAGTTAAATGCCCATTCCCATAACCATACATTTAACAGACTGAAAGAAATAAATATTGCTGAAAACACAAATTCTGGAAATTTTTCAGAATGCTGGAAATTGCAGAATTAAAAATCAGCAATAAAAAACAGCCATTAAAACACATTAAAACACTGATATTTTTGGTCAACTTGACCCTGGAAAAACCCCCTACAACTCTTGGGGAAAACCAGTTTGAGAGCTCTTCTTTATTTCTGAAAAATTGCCTTTTTACAGTGAGAATTATTCAGCAAAAAATCAGCAAGCAAATTTACAACTTATCTCCTTTCCCGTGCCTCACAACAATCTGGAAATTACAGCAAACAGGACAGCAATAAATGCTGTACGGCCTCCGTTTTGTGTGCAGAAAAATCAGCAAACTGCTCCTCGATTTTTGTGCAAAAATCTGCCTTTCACTGTGCTGAATCAGCTGTACAAATCTGCTCAACTGCTGCCTTGGAATGTGTGCCAAGCTGCTGTCTTTTTCTCCTCCCTGCTCAGAAATCTCTCTTGCTCTCTTGCTCCTTTTCCTCCTTTAATATAACTCCAAGTGACTTTTGGGTGATCCAAGTGACTTTTGGGTGATCTCTAAATCCAATGGCTGAAATAGATTTAGATCAATGGCTGAGATTAAATGCTCATTTAAATCTCACTTTCTATTTTTTATTTCACCCCACTTTAATAAAGACCCACTTAGTCATTTATTTCCAAAGTCACTTTTCCTTTCTAATTTTTCATTTACTTTATAAAAGTTACTTTAAAATTAGACTTAGTAACTTTATCACTTAAAATCACTTTTAAATTAGATTTAACTTTATAAAATTATAAAGTCACTTTAGGAGAAAAATTAAATTCTTTTGGACACTTTTCCCTAGGCCAAAGATCAAAGCCTAAGGGAACCACCTGTCCTCCGGTACCAAATTTCAACACTCCCTCTTACCGAGGAAGGTGTTCCTCACCACACTCATCTTGTCTCTGAAGTAGACATGCTTGCCCCGTGGTAAGGCTTTGGTAAGGATATCTGCAACCTGCTCATCAGTGGAAATAAATTCAAGCTTCACAGCTCCCTTCTGAACATAGTCTCTGATGAAATTATATCTGATCCCGATATGCTTTGACCTGTCATGAAATACTGGATTCTCCGTGAGTTTAATGCAACTCTGATTATCACAGTAAATCACTGAAGGTCTCAACGGCTGACCAAATAAGCCAAACAACATCTTGCGAAGCCAGATAGCCTCACAACTAGCTAGACTGGCTGCCATATACTCTGCTTCCGCTGAACTCAGTGCTACTGACTGCTGCTTCCGGCTGAACCATGACACTACTGCTGAACCCAACCCAAAACAACACCCTGAAGTGCTCTTCCTATCAGAAGCACAACCTGCCCAATCAGAATCAGTGTACCCTGCCAATCTCACTCCATCTCCCTGCCTGTAGTCCAGACCATAATCCACTGTCCCCTGCAAGTACCGCAAAATGTGTTTTGCAGCCACCCAGTGAACCTTCCTAGGCTCACACATAAACTGACTCATCGTGTTGACTGCAAAACAGATATCTGGTCTAGTGTTGACCAAATACATCAAGGAACCAATCAGCTGCCTGTACAATGTGGGATCCACCAACTCGGAATCCGAAGCATGAAGCTTCTTCCAGTTGGTGATCATCGGTGTCGACATGGGTCTACAATCCTCCATCTGGAATCTGCTAAGGATGTCCACAATATACTTCCCCTGCCCCAGGAAGAAATGCCCCTCCTCCTGCCACACCTCCAAACCTAAAAAGTAATGCATCAAGCCGATGTCCTTCATCTCAAACTCCGCCGCAAGATCTCTCTTGCAGTGCTCTATGAGTCTCTCTGCACCTGTAATGATCAAGTCATCGACATACAGCACCAGAATGAGAGGCTCCTCACCAATCACAATAAAGTAAAGGTTCGGATCTGCCTCACTCTTTGTGAAACCCATCCCCTGCAAATATGTATCTATCCTGGAGTACCAAGCTCTGGGAGCTTGCTTCAGGCCATAAAGGGCCTTCTTCAGTCTGCACACATGGGACTCCTTCCCATGCACCTCAAAGCCCTGTGGCTGCTCAATGTACACCTCCTCCTGTATGAAGCCATTGAGAAATGCGGTCTTCACATCCATCTGGTGGATCTTCCAACCCATCTCTGCTGCTATCGATATAATGGAGCGGATCGAAGTATATCGAGCCACGGGAGCGAAGGTCTCCTCATAATCAACTCCCTCTACCTGGGAGAACCCTCTAGCCACAAACCTTGCTTTGAATTTCTCAATGCTGCCATCTGCAGCATGCTTTACCTTGTAAAGCCATCTGGAAGTAACCACGGATTTGCCCTCAGGCTTTGGCACCACCTCCCAAACATCATTCTTCATGATAGAAGAATACTCCTCCTGCATGGCCTCTCTCCAGACTTGCTGGCTAGCTGCCTCCTCATAGCTAGAAGGCTCAGAGTCAAGGATGCTGGTAACCATTGCCATATAGCTACAAAACCTCTCAGGTGGTCTACTCTCTCTGACCGGCTTCTTCGGCTCAGCAACATATGTGGCATCTCTCAAGGTGTCCTGAAGCCACTTGGGCTTCCTCTTCCCTGAGCGCACTTCTCCCACTGGAGAATGAAACTCCTCCTCCTCATCATCATCAGTAGCCTGAACTCCTGACTGTCTGTCTGCTGTCCTCCTGCCTGCACCTGAACCTGTAGAAGCTGAGGTACCGTGTGAACTATCCATCAATGGACTCCCTAGTGAACTGCTCTGTGAACTGCTCTGCATGCTGCCCGGAGCACCACCCCTCTGGCTCGGCGAGCCACTGCTCACTGACGGACCTGACATCCTCATAGATGTACCTCCGGATCCTCCTGATCCTTGCCCACTGGATCCCTGCGACTGACTCAACTGCTGCTAAGGGTCTGGCTGATCCAGATACTCTAACTCTCGTGACCTCCTAAAGGCCCTGTCCTCCTCAAACTTCACATCCCGTCTGACAACAACTCTCCTCTGTGCAGGAATGTAAATCCGAAAGGCCTTTGAGGTCTCACTGTAGCCCACAAAGATACCCTTCTCTGCGGTGGGCTCTAGTTTGGTCCTCTTCTCCTTGGGTATATAGGAGTATGTAATGCATCCAAAGATATGAAGATGACCAAGATCAGGCTTCTTCCCAGAGAAAGCCTCCTCCGGAGTCATGTGCCCCAAGGCACGATGCGGACTCCTGTTCTGCAAGTAAACAACTGTGTTGCAGGCCTCTGCCCACAAGAACAATGGCAACCCCTGATCATGTAACATGGCTTTGGCAGTCCCTATAATGGATCTGTTCTTCCTCTCTGCAACCCCGTTCTGCTGGGGGTTGTAAGGAACAGTGAACTCCCTCCTAATGCTTGCCTCCGCACAATAGTCAACAAACTCTCCAAGGGTGTACTCTCCTCCATTGTCCGACCTCAAGGACTTGATCTTTCGACCTGTCTGAGTCTCCACAAGAGCTTTGAACTCCTGAAACCGCTTGAAGACCTCACTCTTGGTCTTCAAAAAATAAATCCAGGTCCTCCTGGAGTGATCATCAATGAATAAAACATAGTACTCATATCCACTCAAGGAAACATGAGACATCCGACCGCTCACATTGGAATGAATCAAATCAAGTATCCCCGTCGCTCTGCTGTCACTGCTAGGAAAAGGGGATTTGGCAAACTTGTCCATCGCACAACCTCTGCAAGTATCAAAGTGATCAGTACTGAAATCTGGCACACCTGTAGTGATCTCCCGCAATGTCCTCAAGGCTCCATGATACATATGTCCCATCCTGCGGTGCCAAATCTCACACAGCTCAGAACTGCTAGCTCTGCTGTCGGTACTACTGCTCAATGCCAAAAGGGGCTGAAATGCAAACTTGTACACCTTTGCATGGCGTACACCTATCACTCTAGCTGAATCAGCTGGAGTGCCCCTGGGATACATCAACACCTGTCCTCCCCTGAACAGTACCTCATATCCTCTGTCCCCCAAAGCTGAGACGGATATGAGGTTCTTCCTCATCCCTGGCACATAAAGAACCTCTGACACCTTCAAGGGAGGTTTGGACTCCCTCTGAAATGTCACTGTCCCCACCCCGACTGCTCTAACAACTCTGTCATCACCGAGTACTACCTCAATATCAGTGCCACTCTCTGAAAGCTCTGAGAAGTACTCCCAGACTCCTGTCATGTGACGTGAAGCCCCACTGTCCACATACCAGATACCTGTAGATGCTCTGCTAATCGAGGGAAAAGCATGCTCCCTCTGAACCTGTGTGGCAGTGATCTTGCATTAGAGGACTCACATGTAGTGAACGCAAACTCTCGGTCAAAATGACCAGCAAAGTCCTCAATCTCTGCTGAAGCTGCCACGTCTTGGTTCTTCCCCTTCTTCTTCTTCTTCTCTGGACACACAACTGCATAGTGTCCCATCTTTTGACAATTCCAACACTTCACCTTGGAATAGTCCTTCTGTGAGTTCCCCTGTTTACCTTTACCTTTGCCTTTGCCCCCACCACCGCTTGTGGAAGCCTGCTTCTTCCCTTT
Organism: Pinus tabuliformis; assembly: GCA_031772625.1. Taxonomy (NCBI): domain Eukaryota; kingdom Viridiplantae; phylum Streptophyta; class Pinopsida; order Pinales; family Pinaceae; genus Pinus; species Pinus tabuliformis. The sequence continues at coordinate 773,116,169 of CM062820.1, read as the reverse complement.
GCCTTTCTTGCCTCCTGCCACCAGTGCTACGTCCTCATCCTGCTCAACTGGCTTGGCTGCCCTAAGCTGTCCTTTCCTAATCTCTGTCTGAATGCAATCATCCCAAAACCTCTCCCATGTGGGAAGGGTCTCACGTGCACAAACCCCATCAGCAAAGTTCAACCATGAACGGGGGAGACCATTCACTGCAATACGCACCAACTCAGTGGATGGAATGGCCTCTCCAATCGCTGCCAACTCATCTCTCAAATTGGTAATCTTTGTAAGATATCCAGCTGCACTATCATTCCCCATCTTAATGTTCTTCAGCTTCTCCTTCAGGACCATCTTCCGGTTCTCGTTGGTACTCTGGTAGAGATTGGACAATGCTGTCCACATCTCATGGGCATTGCTCTTTCCTCTCACATGAGGAATGCAATGGTCTTTGATTCCGTCTAGAATCAACCTCTTACCCTTATTGTTCTTCTTTTTATATTCAGCCAACTGAGTAACATCAGTGGGGACAACAACAGGGTTTTGTGCGGTATGCACCATGATATCCCAGACTTCTGCCTCCTCAAAGATACTCTGCATTCTCTCCTTCCAAACGCTGTAATTTATATGTCCATCCAACCTATCCTCCACCCTCAATCGCAATGACATCCTGCTGTCCTAAAACTGAAAGAATAGCACTGCTGTAGTAAAGATAAAACTGCTGTTTATGAAAAAATCAGCTTGCTGGAATTTTCTGAGTGAAAAATCAGCAACTGTAATTTTTCCTTTTGCTGTCCCAAACTGCCCTTCAACACTCAAGCTCTGATACCATGTAAAAATCTCTGTTTTCCCACCCCGGTTTTCAGTTTCTCCTTATTTCTCCCATGTAGTTAAATGCCCATTCCCATTACCATACATTTAACAGACTGAAAGAAATAAATATTGCTGAAAACACAAATTCTGGAAATTTTTCAGAATGCTGGAAATTGCAGAATTAAAAATCAGCAATCAAAAACAGCCATTAAAACACATTAAAACACTGATATTTTTGGTCAACTTGACCCTGGAAAAACCCCCTACAACTCTTGGGGAAAACCAGTTTGAGAGCTCTTCTTTATTTCTGAAAATTGTCTTTTTACAGTGAGAATTATTCAGCAAAAAATCAGCAAGCAAATTTACAACTTATCTCCTTTCTCGTGCCTCACAGCAATCTTGAAATTACAGCAAACAGGGCAGCAATAAATGCTGTACGGCCTCTGTTTTGTGTGCAGAAAAATCAGCAAACTGCTCCTCGATTTTTGTGCAAAAATCTGCCTTTCACTATGTGCTGAATCAGCTGTACAAATCTGCTCAACTGCTGCCTTGGAATGTGTGCCAAGCTGCTGTCTCCTTCTCCTCCTTGCACAGAAATCTCTCTTGCTCTCTTGCTCTCCTTTTTCCAATCTGCTCATGAAAGAATGAATGACCTTTTCCTCCTTTTCCTCCTTTAATATAACTCCAAGTGACTTTTGGGTGATCCAAGTGACTTTTGGGTGATCTCTAAATCCAATGGCTGAAATAGATTTAGATCAATGGCTGAGATTAAATGCTCATTTAAATCTCACTTTCTATTTTTTAATTCACCCCACTTTAATAAAGACCCACTTAGTCATTTATTTCCAATGTCACTTTTCCTTTCTAATTTTTCATTTACTTTATAAAAGTTACTTTAAAATTAGGCTTCGTAACTTTATCACTTAAAGTCACTTTTAAATTAGATTTAACTTTATAAAATTATAAAGTCACTTTAGGAGAAAAATTAAATTCTTTTGGACACTTTTCCCTAGGCCAAAGATCAAAGCCTAAGGGAACCACCTGTCCTCCGGTACCAAATTTCAACATACAATTTACACATGCAGACTGGGTTTACAACATAACATGATCGGGCTAATGATGAAAGTCGAATGGGGGTGTACTGCTATGGGTAGTTGACACATAGTGGTCAACACAACCAACATATCATCACATAAATATACATATGCCTGCTAGTATGATTACTCATGTAACAACTCCCAAATCAAATGTGGACATAGTCACATGGCGGGTGAAGCGGGTGGGAGGTGGGAAACCATGATCTCCATCCAAGGCAAAGGGAAGTCCCAGGAGAAAGAAAATAGGTCAATCTAGAGGTCTTGGATTTTCCCTCTAAGTACATAATGGTGTAATGAAAGATCACTCTCAAGAACTCCTCATCATAAACACTGCTTGCAATATCATGCATTGAAGATATGACATGGTTGTGATGAGAGGGGAACAAAGGGTGGGAGAAAGAAGGAGTACAACAAATGGGTTGCTCAATGTGATGGTCACATCGGAGAGGGGAGGTCATGAAATGATCAAAACGCCGTGTGTGAGTCAAAGGGGATAAGTTATATTCAATGAAGGGTTCTTCCTTGACACCATATTCAGAAAGGGGGAAAGGGACATGGTCACTCGAGGTAATAACAAAAGGGACGAGGGACTTACTTGGGGAAGACTCAGGATGATGAACAAGAGGGAAAGGAAAAGGGAAGGGTGAAGTGTCATATTCGACGGTTTTTCCTTCCCCATAATCTAAAGGCTCAAGCGATTTGAATATATAATCATGAGGTGGGTAGGTAGGAGCCTCATTGCTTTCCTCATTATAAGCATCAAAGATTGGGTTTTTAACAAAAGGAGAATCAATCATTTCCAATTGTCCTTCTTCATGCAAGGGCAAATAATAATTCTCCTTTCCAAGGGTATGGATGGGTATGTCATCGTAAGTAATGCCCGGGGTAAAGGGAAAACCAATCTCAATCTCATCTTCTTTAACATTATCATAAATGGGAGCATAAACAAATAGAGGCCCAACAATCTCCCATTTATCCTTTTCAATGCGGAAATACTCTCCAATGTCATCCTCCAAGGGCTAATGGGATCACCTTCCTCAAGGTTCTCAAAAAGAGAGTCATCATGAGTACTACCATTAAGAGAGGTAAGGTCATTCTTGGCCTTACTTTCCATAGGCTCATTCCCTCAATACATGTGCTCTCAAAATCATCTTGGACATCTTGTGGCCCCAATGAGGAATCATCTTCTTGGTCATTGGCGAGATCCTCAAGGTCATCTTCATCTTGGTTGCTTAATAAGCAGGACCTCTCTTCTTCTCTCTTCTCTTGAAGAATAATGGCTAAGGTATTTGTTACATGATTTTGGTAATATGCTTCGAAGAGGAGGGCATTAGTAGGGTTCTCTTTATATTCACATTTCATCTTATGAAGATTCACCTCTTCATCATATAAATGGGAAAATACTTCATTAGAATTACATTCCCTTACTAACCCCCTGCATGACCTACTATATTCATCCATTCTTTTCTGCGTGATTTAGAGGCTTTCAAGATCCAACTCTTCGTCATCCTTAGAGGAGATGTCTTTCACTTCACTTCTATTGGTCCGCAATTCCATAACTGATATTTGTTCATCATCCTCATTTTCTTGGTCATCCCAGTCATCCAAATCCTCATCTGGTAATGAGCCATATTTTTCTTTGATCTTGTGAGACAACGAATTAAATGCACCAGTATAATAGTCAAGCTCCAAGAAGAGATAATCTGTGGGCCCTTCTTCATACTCCTGCCTTATGCTGTCAAGGTTTGCACTGCTCCTGTTATAAAAATTGACTATAAAGTCCTTGTTATCGTGTTATATCAGATGACCACAAAGCTCATATCACGAATCCAATCTTTCCCATAGGTCTTGTTCTTCTTTGGGGCTAATGTTGTGGATACTTTCTCTAACCATTTTTCATTATCTTGCATATAATGGCAAAATGGAGTCGCCAGGGTGAATTGAAATGCCTTCACAAATGCCTGCTTCACCCTACAATCATTTGACTTTGAAGTTCAATGAGGAACTAGGACTTTGCTCCTCCAATAGAGTCGTCAAATGATATATCAATAATGTTGTATGGCGAAGAAAGCACATGTTTCGTGTCCCCAACAATGACACCAAAATGTTACCACTCAAACTAGTAGGGGACCTAAAAAGAATTCCTAGAGGGTCAAATGCTAGGCCAAGGGAAACAAATGGAGACTTAGCCCACTGTCACCTCAGCTAAGGCTCCGTACTCTTTACGAACTTTCACTGATGGGAGGAGACTCGGTATATATGGAGTCACAAACGAAGGATAAATCAACAAATGGATATAAAGTGACTCAAACAATTCATTTCCATAAGAGGGTCAATAATGGAACTTGCTTTCTTTCTAAGCAAGGTACAATATCTTATAGGAGAAGGATGTGGGGATTTGAGGGTTAGGTTTAGGGAATATGACTTGTGAAAGAGTTTCCCAACCCCTAAAATCCTTTTTGAAATTGGTATCCCAGATGGTTTTTGAAGAATAGTCTTTTCAAAGATGCGGGACCACACAGGACCAAGTGGACCCAACCTAGGTTAAGGGGCATGAATTTAGCAACCAATAATGTTCTTAACCCAGACAAGGAGGCGGAAAGGATCAAAGCAAGAATCTTCACTTAAAGGTGTCAAATTGATTGTATGAGGCACTATCCTTGGGGATGCTACGACAAACTTTGATCTCAGAGTTAGGGCTTGGGTTATCTTACCACTACACTATCGTAATGGCTTCAAAATTGGAGGAGGCCTTGAGGACACACCAGCGCTGGAGTGGCTGGGAGATCGGACTTTTTGGATAGCTACATCGTAGGGAAATTGATGCCCTAGGTGGCCCAGCGTGGCTATACCTAGGAAAAAGAGAAAAAGGTGAAAAAATAGGTTTAAAGTGACCACCTTTTGATGGTCAGTGCAAAATTCCTCTTGGGGATATGGAGTCGAGGCGAACTATGAAGATGGATCTCGTTTCTTGTTCAAGGAGGCTCTCAAAGTCAACTTCATCCAAGGTCAAGGGCAAGAGAAGAAAAGTGACCTTAAAAGCATTTATACTTCGTTGCAAATGGAGAAGGCTTGTCAAGGTAAATTCGACCTCTGGGATAGTTCGTTCATCAAACATGGCTCATAAATAGAGATAAGCTGTATAGATACATAATTCCACATTGATGCCATAAATGCATGCAATAGCTAGCCAAAAAATAGCGAAAATCTCATGATCAATGTATGCAGCGAAGTAAAAGAAAATAACATCAAAATTGTACTTACATGTAAGAGAATATATCCAACCATCAACACATTTGCAATATAAGAAGCTCCAAGATAAGAAGACCCAATCCACACATCAAAATTCATCCATGATCCAAAAATATTCTCCATGGAAAAGTGTGAAGTTATCAAGAGAGAGAATGATCCCAAGTCAAGTGATGATACAAAGTGAATTCATCTAACTCCTATTTATACACTCATTAGGAGTTCAAATTACCTAATTGGGCCTACATTAGCCCCTAAAATAAAATAATGTGCAAATTAACTAACTTTTGGTGACAAGCCTGCCAAACTAGTTCACAAATAAAATGATAAGCCTCTCAAGAGGTCTAATAATAATCTATGCATGTCGTAGGGTCCTCCAAGAAGCCTGATGAGGTCAATAAGTGCCATAATGATGAATAGGACCCTCAAAATGATGGACAATGGGGTGGCCCCTTGTTCTCCAAACAATAAACCTGTGGTGCTCCCAGTGGGTGTGGGGGCACACTAATAACCTCATGGGTCTCCAAGTAAGTCGAAGATGTCTATAGGCCATTTGCAAGGGCTTATATGATGGAATAAATGATGGCACATCAGTGTGCAAGTCCTGGGTCACTTGCCAAGTGTATGGTGCAACGGTGGGGCCGACTGGGCATGGTGTACCAGGTGCATCTTCCTCGTCCAATAGGTGAATCTCGAGCAATCTCAGAACATCCTCAGTGATCCATGGATTGTTGTCTACTATTGTGGAGGCCCATGGCTCTCAACGCACACCCTACATGTGCCAATGTAGCCCTTTGGAGGGTTAGGACCTCGTATAGGGAGACCAAACCCAAGATGGAGACCATTTGCAATCCTGCATAAGATCCAATGCATCCCCTAGCCTTCCAGTACAACAAGTCATTAGAGAAATCGAGTAAAAGAGCTTACCAACGATGGACCACAGGGGGGACTTCATAATGGGCTTTTGGCATGTGCTAATGTCTCCAAGCTCCAAATTGGGTTGACCAAGTATCCTATTAAGTGGTTTCTACTTCTAAAGGGGATAATATGTTCTAGGTACATTCTTTAAAAGGTAGTGGTATGTGATAGAGAGGTGGATGAAATAGGGGATTAGAAGGGGCAGCTCTAGGCCACATGCTAGGGTATAAGGGTAGTTGATAAAAGGGAAGCCCACACTTGGGTCTATAATGTATAGGAGGGAGCAATGAGGTGTCTTGACCTTGATTTTTCCACCTTTCTTTATATGCCTTTTGCCTTTTTATGATTTTTCTTTAATTAATTGCTTTGGGCTAAAGGGGTAAGAGCATCATGTGTGATATATAGCAATGAATACCCCCCTTTTAAGGTAGGGTGGTTCATTACCCACTAGGGGTTGGGATTATCATGGGTTCCTATATGATGAAGGAGGACCATATAACCTGGAAGAACTAGGGTGATGTCCATGATGATGGGGTAGACTCTAGACTCTAGAGCTCATGTATTGGCTTTTGCCCATGTGCTAAATGTGTTTGTCTCGACCATCTTTTGCATTTTGTGGTACATTTTCTTGTTGAGTGTGGTCAATTATGTTTTTATCTTTCTTTTTAGCTGCATAAACCTCTGGGACATCATTCCAGGCCAAATCCAAGGTGTGGGCAAGGGGAAGGGGAAAGCTAACCCTATGTGAACCTAGTGGACAAGAGCACAGACCTAGCCCATTCTTTTTGCCGAATCCCCCATTAATCCATGCTCAGAAGTGTCCATCATAAGCAAACTACAATACTCAATTACCAAATGACAAGGCATACTTTTAGGTTTGGGAGGCCCACCTTTAAACATATTATCATGGTAGATGGGTGAGGGACCACATGGCTCGCTCAAGTGGCGGAGAAATGACACAACAAGCTATTTGGTGGTTGCAAGGGGCTGCCAGCTGCCGGCTAAGGACCATCTTGGAGAATTTTTTTTCTCCTATGGATATCACCCACAAAATGGTGGGTAACATCTAGCTCCAACTGGGATGTTGTAATATCCCAAATGGTACAATTTGGGGTTTTCTTGAAATTCCATCTCATAAATACTTCAGAAATTTAAGGTGTCAATACCATAAACAATTTGCACAAATTAAATCACAAAATTTACGGCAAAAACGGGAAATAGAATCTGCAACTAAATAATAGACAATATTTATGGAGAAGATCTCAGCCTTATTTTATTAATATGTAAATAAGCTAGTACAAGGGCAGGACTATGGCTAAGATGATGGCCCCAAATAGATCTACAATAGTACCGCAATTGGCCTCCAAAACAAATTGAATATCAATAAACTGCAATCTGTGAACCTTGAATGGATCCGCCAAGGGAAGAGATGGGTGCTCGCCCACTCTCACTGAATTACCCGAGGGTTCCCGTCTCGGGGCTACTGCTGAAGTAGAGAACTGGGTTCTCAAAACCTCACCACAAAGACAATACACAAATCCAAGATGTCTCCAAATGACCTCCTCCTCCTCTTTTATAGATCTGATGGATATATCTCCAAGCCTCTAGAAACATCTTATTTTATTTTTTTATTATTGTTCTAGAAGCTCCTTCATTGACTTTATCTTAAGTGAACTTTAATTTTATTTTATTTCACTTAAGTCACTTTTGGTCCATTTCCTTCAATTAATTATTTTTCCTTAATTATGTGACTAACAAAAGTCATTTTTAATCAAGGAAAATGGTAAATTGCCCACCATACGCTCTTCGCCCACCAGAAATCACTTCTTAGCATCTTGTCATTCCGGTTCCAACGAGCTATTACACTAAGGTGTTCTGTCAAATATTCCTCTCGGAATGCGACCTTGAGCGTAATTAATTAAGTTATGCCCAATAATAACCCCGTTTTACGGGAATTATCAAAAAGTCACGGAACCAAAACAAAGATGTGCAGAACTGTTCATGATGATGAATATGCCAAGAGAATGCCATTAGACCCCATAAAAACACCTCAAAACTCCATCGGGACCCGTGATGACATAAACCTGCTCGACTGACTTGGCCTTCCCTTGCCCTGGAAATCCACCCTCGCTGTACTATGGAGAAAATTAAAAATGGGGACATTACAAACCTTGTCGCGCCAAGATTGCTTGCCATCAAGAAATCCGCACCTGTGCACTGTAGAGGCATCTACAAACTGATACCAGGATCCCATATGAACCACTAGTCCACATCATGCCTCCAAGCAATCCAAACATGACTGGATCCCCCAATACCTGATGCCCATGCCCATCTCTGACTCAACCTGCTACTAGTATATCCACCTGGATCCCAATGCCGCCATGGCCAATCATCGCCCATGTCCCTTGGCTCAGACTTTGCTCTTTCTTTGGCTATAGTTGCTGCTCCATCAAGCGAATACCAACTCATCACCTCTCTCCAATCCAACCTCGGGCATAGGTCGAGGTCAACCCCACTCTGCTGATGCTGGGCTAGTGCTACTGAAATACTGATGAACTGTTGGTCCACATCCCACTGCCCACTAAAACATATAGTAACCCCCTCATCTAAGTGCCCCTACTGTACTGTGCCTTGAACTAAGGTTGATACTCCATCGAAAGGATACCAACTCATGATTTCCCGCCAATCTAAGGCATGGACTCTGGTGTAAGGAACAAGTCCACTATGCTGATGTTGGTCCATGCTCAACTCGTGCTGCTCTACCTGGTCAATCGACAACATCCGTTGAAAGAAGCCTACCTCTCTACCTACAATGGGTACGAGTCACCAAACTATGCTCCACACCTTGTCTATGTACTCTTGGAGAGGGTTGTTGTCTGAAATTGCTGCAGCTTTGCCGACTGCCACTTCGTCTGTTTGCGCCTCATCAATGGGTAGACCCAAAGATGGATGCGCTGCCACTTCCCTCATTTGGTAGGAAACTCTATGCTCCTCCAGTCCACCAATCTCTTGCAAACTGTCCTGTCATACTCCAACATCTCCTGAAGACATGCGTTTGCAAATACTGCCACCCTACTAGCTGTATGTACATCTGTCTGCTCCTCATCAATGACGGACCCCAAGGGTGGCTGCTCATCCTCCACTATCACAGCCTCAATATGAAACTCGAACTGGATCACCACAGAAGGCTCATCATGCATACTGCAGACATCCTCCTCCTCAGCTGAGTCATACTCCACCATATGATGCTCATGCTGAATCACCACTAATGACTCATCATCCTGAATGTCTCCCATATGGTCCACTAATTGCTCATCATATGAATCTGGCCTGTTGTCAACAACTCTACATGACTCATGCTCCTTGGAGGCGTCCTCTTATGAACCCATGGACTCGTCCAAATAAGAATCCTCGCCCTGAAGGTTAGAAGGAATCTCCACCTGCTCTACCTCTGTCATCTCCTCAGTGTCACTCAAGCATGAGTGGTCAGGTCCCCAAGGTCCCTTGTAGATGAAGCAAAGTCCCTTTCTCCTCAGCGCATTCCTACTGCATGATCTCCCAAACCTGAGTAGCTCCTCCTTGGTCAACTGTCTCCTGAGCCACCCTATGTTCTAGTCAACCAACCTTTCGTCTAGCTCATAAGCCGCAGGTGAGACCACCTGCTCTCTCCTCCAAAAAAACAACAATCGAGACTGCAACTCCAGACAGATGGCATCACGACCTCTCATACATGATGACAAGATGGACTACATGTGTGATATCACTGTGTCAGGATGATGTTTCTTAATGTTGAAGAAGAAGTGGAACATCTGTAGGATCAAACCATCACACTCTTGATCAAACATGATTTCATAAGTCCTAGCCATAGCCATAACTTCTAAAATCTCAACCTTCTTCCCAAAGGTAGAACCTACACTGTTATCCAAGTCCTGAAAAGTATCTACTATCATCTTGATCCGGGTCCGGGTGTGACAAGGACCCTTCCAAGACCTTTTACTTTCGTGAAATGTTAAATTGCATTTTTAAAAGAACATAAATGAATACATATGCATGATGTAAAGAAGAGGAACATGACAATCATCAACACATGAAAACATAAGCCGTTTATAACGGAGTTCGTCCAGGAGGGACTACGTCTCCGGGCCCCGGTGTCAAGATGGTGTAGGCCACTACATTAAGTGCTTTCAATAGTGATGATGTACATAAGAGGTGATGTCGCTATCATACAATAACAATGCCCTCACGCACGAGTGGCTCCAAGAGATGTTCCGCTGCAGGAAACTCTCATTCAAAAAGGTACTCCTATCAGTATGACACAAACTCATGCATGAAGAGCATCCCGCCAACATGGCATAAAAGGGATCTCAATGCAAACATACATGGCGACAACATGAATATCCCATCAACATGACGACAAACGGATCTCAAACAAAACATGACAAATCATGACAACAAATACATCCCACAAATGATTCCGCATCACATCAAGCAGGAATCATGAAAACAAGTAAGAAACAAGATCCCTCATCAAACATCAAACAGGGATCTATGCAACACAATGCATAGCAAAAAGAAGTACATGAACACACTGCATATACCTCACATCTTGGGGCCATCTGAAGAAGAGGATGTCAAACTGCTGAAGCTGTTCGTACCATCGATCTCACGGCGTCGAATCACATGGAAATGACTGCTTGCACATGAATGCTAACACCTGCACTCCACTTTGAAAAGTGGCCGAAAAATGAAATGAGCAAATGGAAAATCTGAACACACCATCATATTTTTGGCGTCGATTATTGCAAAATCGACTGTCAAATTTCTGAATTATGAGAAAGTGGAAATCTGGGGCTCAAGGAATCTTTTAGATTCCCCTTAGATTCCTCAAAGATTCCCTCCTCTGGGTCCTCTGCAAATCTGTTGCTCAGATCAGGGAACTGACTGCGCCATTGGGTTCGTGCCGCTGAGAAGTGTAAGATCGACATAAAATTCGTCCAATTTGGACACTGCACAAATTTCACCCTCCTGGAAATTTCGCTCAATCATGGTTCAAACTGCAATAAATTCATTAAAAAATTCTGCCTCAGTTTCCGTGCACACTCATGATTCCTCCATCCTTGGGTGCATTAAGAAAACTGGGTTTTATATAAATTTTTGGTGGCGGATTAAACAAGAAATGCTGTTTAAGCGGATTGGTATGAGGAGGCGAATAGTAAGGAGGAGGTCGGGGGGTCAAACCCCGACCCCATAATCCTCCGCAACGTGCATTAAAGTGGGATGGCCTATTAATTATTTGGAGGCATGTCATTGTTTGGAGGCGCGTTGGTTTTGAACATTAAATGGGGGTGTTGGTTAATGGTACGTATCACATGGTGTATGGGGGAGTGTGTGAGGGTGCTCGGGAGGCGGGCTGACCGCACTGGCCGGGTGGGTTCGAGCCTCGCCACCCTCGGCATATATATATATATATATATAGAGAGAGAGAGAGAGAGAGAGAGAGAGAGAGAGAGAGAGAGAGAGAGCGAGAGAGAGAGAGAGAGTAATGATTAGGGGTGTGGGTCGGGTCCACCGGAGGTGGCCCATGCCCACCCCATATTTAAAATGCTTAATATATATACGGTTTGGAGGTTGGGTTTGGGGGCTGACGGGGGTCATGGCCCGTTGGTCAAATTCAAATACAATTTGTGATTTGTTGGTTGGGGGGGGTGGCGGGGTTGGTGGCTCGCCACCCCAAAAAATATATTTTTTTGTTTTTTTTTTTAAAGGGGTGATTTTCAAATCTTTAGAAAATAAGGCATATTGGGCAATTTAACGAGGCCACAATTTCGACCGTGTTCGGGAGCTAGGTTTCATGCCCCGGGCTCGGTCAAATTGCAGGACACTTAAACCTAGGCCACAACCCACCTTTTGACCAAAAATTTGACTGGCTTGTGCTCCCTCATACAATCTCGGGTTGACGAATTGTTCGCACCGCTGCGATCAGGACGATGAGATCTATGCTCTGGTCTTGGTTCGAAAGCATTCTGATCACTTTGATTTTCGAGCTTTCGTAAGCCCTCTTTGACTTGTGTGTCTCTTTGGAGCCACCTGGATTAATCCTCCCCACTGAGGAGCTTTTGGTCCTCCAAAAGCATGAAAAATAATCTGCAATTTCTCTATACCTTGTCTGCATCACAAGCGTCCTGAAAGGTCTCGCTTCCATCTCCTTCACCTTTGTTCTTCGGAGCCTTAAGCGATGAGTCAACACCTGCAACCTCTGCAACTTATAGTAGTTTTGAAAATTACATGTTTGACTCTCATGACCAACTAATGACCCAAGCATCCCATACTTGCCACGAGTTTATAACACATACTCGATGGTCAAGTTTACATCAAGATGGACGCAATACCCCAGCTACGAAAACACGACCAACATATCATTGTTGCTTCAACAAGTGACGGAAAACATTTCATCACTCCAACACATGATTTACATAGATACGGCCAAACAATATCGTTTTCTTTGACAAGTGATGGAAACACGACATCACTTTCACAGTTTATCATTCAACACGAAATAAGACCAGGCATCATTGTTGCTGAAGAAGTGATGGAAAACACATCATCACTTTTACATTTAAAAATGCAACAAATGATTCACAAAAGCACGACCATGACAAGCTAACATATGTAGAAACCATTTTTCACTTATCAAGGTGAATGGGTCGCTTCCTTGTGGCGATTTTCTTTGTCGAACAACTGCTTCATCTGGTTCATGCACCGACGCTTTGTCTTTAAGGTGCTGCTCTGGATGGAGCCTCCAACAAGTGGCTCTTTGATGGCCACCTCTGTTGCAATGACTGCAATACATCTTCTTCCTCCAAATTTGCTTAACATGTTTCTTTACATGCTGTTGAGAGGGTCGTTCATGCATCCTCCTTTTGTGTGCTGAGATTCTTTTCCAACACTTAGAAAATGTATGGTTATGTAATCCACAAAAGGTACATGTTTTTCGATGCCATGTTTTACGCTCATCATTAAAAACACGATTATAATCGAAATGAACATTCGAATGTCGAGAGCAGTTATACCTTTCCTTGCCGTCTCTGGTGTAAGTATGGCTATGAGAGCTTGCCTTAGCTCTTTCTTTGCAATGGGCACTGCCATAGGGTGATGGGGATGTGTTCTCATCATTCTCTTTCCTCGACGATTTCGACGATGTCTCAGAAGCATATGACACCTTCGAGCATTCTCCTTTGGTGTATCTCAAGCCTGCAAATTGAGGTCTCTGCACAACCTCGAATGGTTGAGTTATGCCTTGGTTATTAACACCAAGTTCTTTTTCCTCCTCGTGCCTCATCCTGGTAAGGAGCCTCATGTTTGTTCCTGTAATTGGGATCTCCACATCTCCAATAGAAATCATACTATGTGAAGACCAAACCGAAAGGAAATCAACATCTTTTACCTCCTATGTTGATTTGGAAAGCACTGATGAGGGCTTCTCATCACCTGTTGTTGTTGGTTCGCTAGCTGTCTCGGCGCATTCCCCAAGCCTTTTCCTTCATACCCCATTTTCTTCAACAGTTTGGAGCCAATTCCTATGGTATGATTTCAAAAACAGCGAAATCATCATCAGGACACATACATGAATTTAGAGAATTACTTTTTACCTCACATGGGTCACGCTGCAGCTTTTCCAAGGCCTCGTCCTTAGCTTGCAGCTGTCATAGCACACTTTGTTTTTCCTCTTTCTCTTCATGTAGAAGCATCTTCAATCAACATTCTCTGTTTGAAGATTATGTTTGTTGTGCTTCAGTTCTTCCAGGGCCTCTTTCGTGGCTCGCAGCTGAAACTGCAATCGCTCCTTTTCCTTTGTTTCTTTCTGTAGAGTTTCATACATTATTTCCACCCTTTTGGAAATTTTGAGCATGGTCTCGTACATTTCTTTTTCATCCTCTGTCGCTGCACGTTCCATTGTTCACGCTTGCAATTCACATCCACGCAAAGACCGCTCTGATACCACTTGATTCGGGTCCGGGTGTGACAAAGGACCCTTCCAAGACCTTTTACTTTCGTGATGTGTTAAATTGCATTTTTAAAAGAACATAAATGAATACATTTGCATGCTGTAAAGAAGAGAAACATGACAATCATCAACACATGAAAACATAAGCTGTTGATAATGGAGTTCGTCCAGGAGGGACTACGTCTCCAGGCCCCAGTGTCAAGATGGTGTAGGCCGTTGCGTTAAGTGCTGTCAATAGTGATGATGTATGTAAGAGGTGATGTCGCTATCATACAAGGAAAATGCCTCACGCATGGAAAATCTCATTCAAAAAGGTACTCCTATCAGTATGACACAAACTCATGCATGATGAGCATCCCGCCAACATGACATAAAAGGGATCTCAATGCAAACATACATGGCGACAACATGAGTATCCCATCAACATGACGACAAAGGGATCTCAAACAAAACATGACGAATCATGACAAGTACATCCCACAAATGTTTCCGCATCACATCAAGTAGGAATCATGAAAACAAGTAAGAAACAAGATCCCTCATCAAACATCAAACATGGATCTGTGTAGCACAATGCATAGAAAAAAGTACATGAACACGCTGCATATACCTCACATCTTGGGGCCATCTGAAGAAGAGGATGTCAAACTGCTGAAGCTGTTCGTACCATCGATCTCACGGTGTTGAATCGCATGGAAATGAATGCTCGCACATGAATGTTGACACCTACACTCCTCTTTGAAAAGTGGCCAAAAAATGAAATGAGCAAAGGGAAAATCTGAACACACCATCAGATTTGTGGCATCGAATAATGCAAAATCCACTGTCAAATTTCTGAATTCTAAGAAAGTGGAAATCTGGGGCTCAAGGAATCTTTTAGATTCCCCCTAGATTCCTCAAAGATTCCCTCTTCTGGGTCATTTGCAAATCTGCTGCTCAGATTAGGAAACTAACTGTGCCATCGAGTTTGTGTTGCTGAAAAGTGTAGGACCGACATAAAATTTGTCCAATTTGGACACTACAAAAATTTCACCCAATTGGAAATTTCGCTCAATCATGGTTCCACCCTGCAATAAATTCATTAAAAAATTCTGCCTCGGTTTTCGTGCACACTCTTGATTCCTCCATCATTGGGCGCATTAAGAAAACTGGGTTTTATATAAAGTTTTGGTGGCGGATTAAACAAGAAATGTTGTTTAGGTAGATTGGAATGAGGAGACGAATAGTAAGGAGGAGCCGGAGGTCGGGTGGTCAAACCCCGATCCCTCCATTTTAATACCCTTTTGTTTTAACTACTGCATATAAATATTTTTTTCATTGGGGGGTCGGGTCCGCATTGGGCAGCCCGCCCCATAATCCTCCGCAGCATGCATTAAAGTGGGCTGGCTTATTAATTATTTGGAGGCATGTCATTGTTTGGAGGCGCGTTGGTTTTGAACATTAAATGGGGGCATTGGTTAATGGTACGTATCACATGGTGTATGGGGGAGTGTGTGAGGGTGCGGGGAGGTGGGCTGGCCGGACTGGTCGGGCGGGTTCGAGGCCTGCCCGGGCCACCCACCCCATATTTAAAATGCTTAATATTGGGGGTGTGGGCCGGGTTCATCGGAGGTGGCCCGCGCGGGCCACCCACCCCATATTTAAAATGCTTAATATATATACGGTTTGGAGGTTGGGTTTGGGGGCCAACGGGGTTCATGGCCCGTTGGCCAAATTTAAATACAATTTGTGATATGTTGGTTTGGGGGGGGTGGTGGGGTTGGTGGCCCACCACCCCAAAAAATATATTTTTTTGATTTTTTTTTTAAGGGGCAATTTTCAAATCTTGTAAAAAATAAGGGATATTGGGCAATTTAACGAGGTCACAATTTCGACTGCTTTCAGGAGCTAGGTTTCATACCCTGGGGTCAATCAAATTGTAGGACACTTAAACCTGGCCCACAGCGCACCTTTTGACCAAAACTTTGACTGGCTCGTTCTCCCTCATACGAGCTTGGATTGATGAACCGTTCGCACTGCTGCGACCAGGATGACAAGATTTACGCTCTGGTCCTGGTTCAAAATCATTCTGATCACTTTGATTTTCGAGCTTCCATAAGCCCTCTGTCCTGTGTGTCTCTGGAGCCACCTGGATCACATCTTGATAACTCTCCTCATAACATCATCATTGTAAGGAGATATAGGGGTGGCTAGTCTCATGATGTTACTGAGACAAGATGCAACTGGAAGTCTAACCCCTTCACAAGGTTCGTCCAAGAACTTGGGTTGTATGAGAGCAAGCATAGCTGGTCTTAGAGCCCAAATGAGTTTCTTCCCTTCTAACTAGTTCACTTCGGAAGTGAGTGCATCTAGTTCATCCAGTTTGAAAAGGACTTTCCATGTGACCCTCATGTGCTTCAAATCTGTCCCTAGTGCAAATATTTTGTGCCCTATTTCCTGCCCCTTCTGCACATCCTTTGGTTGTTCTTTTTGAAGAATGGCATAGATTCCTCTTGATAAAGGTTTGTTGTCTTGCTTGGGTTTCTGGTCCAATGATGCATGGTGGTTCCAAGGGTCATTGTTTAATTTTTCCAATTTATTTAGGAGTTTTGTGAGTTTCTCCATGGCTTTAGCTCAATGAGGACAAGTACATGATAATAGAGCAACAATTCCCTCACAAGTCACACTCAACAATTACATAGAGGTCTAAATATAATATGAACACCTCATGTAGACCCACCATACTCTCTCACTAACTCAACAAATAAAAAACTTTCTTTGAGAAATTTTAACAAACAGTTAGCAAGCAATACTTTTGTCAAACACTTTGCAGATAAAGTGGAAACACTTGCAACATAAATAAGTATGAGAGGAAAATGCTTGAGAGAATTATAATGCTCAAATGAATTCGATACCACACTGCATGCATGCAAAACCCAGAAGTAGACCCAAGTGTTGGAAATGGCCCAAACTAGTAGCACACATCGTCGAGAAAACACTATTGCTGCCACTGATGAAGAACCGAAATTTCTGTCCTTAAAACTGCTCAAAAAATTATGAAAATTTAACTTGGATCTCCTCACACCAAAACCATAAAAACCCAGAAATGGTTTGGCTTAAATCTAAGTAGATATCAAACCCACCAAGTGGTGTGAATTACCCAATTTACCAATAAAACGAACTGCTGAAGGAATATTGATTTACAGCCCGAATACTACCCAAACAATTATGAAACTTTAAGCACAAAATCTTCTCATAAAACCCAGAAAAACCCAGAAAAGTTTTGGGTAAATTCTAGTTGATCTGAAAAGTCCCAATTTAGTGTGAGTTTCCCAATTTGCCCAAATCTGCACACTGCTCCAAATAAGATAAATTTGTACCACAATGCTCCAACTCTTTAATCTTGCAATTTTACTACAAAATCGTTGACTCAAATGAGAGAAATCTCTTGCAAAACCTCCGGTAAATAAAGTGGGATATGGAAGATAAATTGGGTGTAACAAATAAACTTAGCCCCAATAGATAAATTTGGCTTTGGAAAATAAACTAGGCTCGGGAAAATAAATTGGGCTCCAACAAATAAACTTAGTCCAACAAATAATTTTGGCCCACCAAGAGAAATTCCCCACAGTAGAATAATTTTGGCCCTGCAAGATAAATTTGGCCCAGCAAAATAATCTCGGTATAGAAAGATAAATTCAACCCAACAAAATAATCTTGGTCCAAAAATATAAATTTGATCTAGCAAAATAATTTTGGCCCAACAAAATGAATTCGGCCTAGCAGAATAATTTCAGCCCTGCAATAAATCCAGTCCAACAATTTTTTTTTGACATACCTGCAACAATTATCCTTCGGCAAATAGATTAACAATTTTAATCCACAAACAATAATAGCTTGTTTCTCCAACAAAACATATTTTACTGTAGCAAAATCACAACTTCAACTAATAAAAGAATTTATTTTTGCTTCATCTGGAAATAATTTTCTTTCGGCACCTCCAATATAAACCCTTGAATAATTTGCAATTAAAACCCTCAGGCTGGCAGGAAAACCAACTCTGATACTACTGTAATGTCCCAAATGGTACAATTTGGATTTTCTTGCAATTCCAACTCAAAAATACTTCAGAAATTTAAGCCATCAACACCATAAGCAATTTGCACAAATTAAACTACAAAATTTACGACAAAAATGGGAAATGGAATTTGCCACTGAATAATAGAAAATATAAACATGTAGAAGATCTCAACCTTATTTTATTAATATGTAAATAAGCTAGTACAAGAGAAGGAATATGGCTGAGATGATGGCCCCAAATAGATCTACAATAATGCTGCAATTGGCCTCCAAAACAAATTGAAAATCAATAAACTGCAACCTGTGAATCTTGAATGGATCCACCAAGGGAAGAGATGGGTGCTCGCCCACTCTCACTGAATCACCCAAGGGTTTCCGTCCTGGGGCTACTGCTGAAGTAGAGAACCGAGTTCTCAAAACCTCACCACAAAGACAATACACAAATCCAAGATGTCTCCAAATGACCTCCTCCTCTTCTTTTATAGATCTGATGGATAGATCTCCAAGCCTCTAGAAGCATCTTATTTTATTATTTTATTATTATTCTAGAAGCTCCTCCATTGACTTTATCTTAAGTGACCTTTTAATTTTATTTTATTTCACTTAAGTCACTTTTGGCCCATTTCCTCCAATTAATTATTTTTCCTTAATTAAATGACTAATTAAAGTCATTTTCAATCAAGAAAAATGGTAAACCGCGCACCATACTCTCTCCGACCATCATAAATCACTTCTCAGCGTCCTATCCTGTAGATCTTCTCATTCCGGTTCCAACGAGCTATTACACTAAGGTGTTTTTATCAAATATTCCTCTCGGAATGCCACCTTGAACATAATTAATTAAAGTCGTGCCCAATAATAACCCCATTTTACGGGAATCATCAGAAAGTCACGAAACCAAAAACAAGATGTGCAAAACTGCTCATGATGATGAATATGCCAAGTGAACGCTATCAGACCCCATAAAAACTCCTCAAAACTCCATTGGGACCCCTGATGACATAAACCTGCTCCTCTGACCTGGCCATCCCCTGCCTTGGAAATCCACCCTGGCTGTACTATGGAGAAAAATAAAAATGGGGACATTACAGACGTGATATTTCGAAGAAGTGGATGAAGCTACTTGAATGAGAGGTCATGAAAACTCCAACAATCTCTTGGTTACCGTAGACCTGTTATCTGCACATATAAGAGATGAAGAACACAGGGCAACATGCTTTCGCAACGTCTCATGATCGCACATGCTTAATGTTAGGCCATAAAATCAACAGAAAAATAAAATATGCAAATTTTAATTTAGATGCATCTAATCTACCATGAGAAATATCATACGATGTTAGTTCTAATGAGAAAATGAGCATGCAATGCATCCTATCCTAACATGCATATAGTAAGGCTAATACTAAGTGTAATCATAAAGCCAGTGCAACCAGCATATCATCACATCAATATACATATGCCTGCCAGTATGATTACTCATGTAACAACTCCCAAATCGAATGTGGACATAGTCACATGGTGGATGAAGCGAGTGGGAGGTGGGAAAACATGATCTCCAATCAAGGTAAAGAGAAGTCCTAGGAGAAAGAAAATAGGTCAATCTAGAGGTCCTGGGTTTTCCCTCTAAGTACACAATGGTGGAGAGAAAGATCGCTCTCGAGAACTCCTCATCACAAACACTTCTTGTAATATCACACTTTGATGATGTTACATGGTTGTGATGAGAGGGGAACTAAGGGTAAGAGAAAGAAGGAGTGCAACAAATGGGTTGCTGAATGTGATGGTCACATCGGACAGGGGAGGTCATGAAGTGAGCAAAACCCTGCAGGTGAGTCAAAGGGGACAAGGTATATTCAATGAAAGGTTCTTCCTTGACACCATATTCAGAAAGAGGGAAAGGAACATGGTTACTCGAGGTCATAGTAAAAGGGATGAGGGACTTACTTGAGGAAGACACATGATGATGAACAAGAGGGAAAGGTAAAGGGGAGGCTGAAGTGTCATATTCCACAGTTTTTCCTTCCCCATAATCTAAAGGCTCAAGCTATTTGAATATATAATCACGAGGTGGGTAGGTAGGAGCCTCATTTCTTTCCTCATTATAAGCATCAAAGATTTGGTTTTCATCAAAAGGAGATTCAATCATTTCCAACTGTCCTTCTTCATGCAAGGGAAAATAATAATTCTCCTTTCCAAGGGTATCGATGGGTATGTCATTGTAAGTAATGCCTAGGATAAAGGGAAAACCAATCTCAATCTCTTCTTCTTTGTCAGTATAATAAATGGGAGCATAATCAAATTGAGGCCCAACAATCTCCCATTTCTCCTTTTCAATGCAGAAATAATCTCTATTGTCATCCTCCAAGGAGCTCATGGGATCACCTTCCTCAAGGTTCTCAAAAGGAGAGTCATCATGAGTAATACCGTTGAGAGAGTTAAGGTCAGTCTTGGCCTTACTTTCCATAGCCTCATTCTCCTCAACACATGTGCTCTCAAAATCATCCTGGTCATCTTGTGGTCCCAACGAAGAATCATCTTTGTGCTCATTGGCGAAATCCTCTAGGTCATTTTCATCTTGGTTGCTTGGCAAGAGGGAACTCTCTTCTTCTCTCTTCTCTTAAAGAATAACGACTAAGGTATTTGTTACATGATTTTGGTAATATGCTTCTTCGAGGAGAGCATTATTAGGATTCTTTTTATATTCAATTCCATCAAACTAGCTCTATTATAACAGAAATGTCCCCTGTTTTGCTCGATGGTCCATGTCCTCTTCCTTGCTCCGCTTTGGATTCCTAAAGGTGACCTAAAGGGGATTCCTAAAAGGTCAAATGTTAGGCCAAGGGCAACAAATGGAGACTTAGCCCATTTTCACCTCAGCTAAGGCTCCTTTCTCTTTATGGACTTTCACCGATGGGAGGAGACCCAGTATATATGGAGTCACAAATGAAGGATAAATCAACAAATGGATATAAAGTGACTCAAGCAATTCCTTTCTAGAAGAGGGTCAAGAATGGAACTTGCTTGCTTTCTGAGCAAGGTAAAATGTCTTCTGGGATAGGGATGTGGGGATTTGAGGATTAGGTTTAGGGATATGACTTGTGAAAGAGTTTCCCAATCCCTAAAATCCTTATTGAAATTGGTATCCTAGATGGTTCTTGAAGAATAGTCTTTTCTTCAAAAGGCTCCTTCAAAACAGCGTCAGTACACCTCCAAAACACCCTCAAGAACTTCCTTCAAAAGACACTTAACTCCCTATTCAAGTCTTGCTTAAATTGTTGCACTGGTAGGATATACTTAGCCTTAATCTGAAATGAGTATGGTAATAACTCTTCCTTTTCCCTGTAACAAGGAATGCCTTTGATACAGTAGTCTTATAGCCTCAGAATCTTCGCTTGGACAGAGATATAATAGCTTCAAAATTCTTGGACAGAGTTATAACAACCTTCTAATTTTTGCTTCTCCATATATAAGATTGTCTCAGACTCTTTGCTAGCTTCCACAGGGATACGTCTCAAATTCTGCTGATATAAATACAATTACAGAATCTCATTCCTTCAGCCGAGCCTCCAAAAACAAGTCTGAAATATAACAGTTCTAGGACTGTTCTTAAGGTATCAGCCTCTGCAAATACACGTCCGAGATCTGAAACGATACTGTCACAGTTCTGTCCACAGATCCGAGGAATAAAAACTATGTTATAATAAGAATTGCCCAAACAATTAATTCTTTTTTTTCTCCTCGGGTTCTGTCTCCTTCTGAGCCTCGTATTTGTATTGATCACCGAGATTTTATGATTTGAATGCTGAGTTTTAAACATTAATATATACTAGTTTTTTGAGTTATACGAATAGATACGTCAGTTGGAGGAGAGGCCGAATTTTGTTGAAGCCGACATATCTTTAGGATATTTTTTTTAACATTTATTTATTTGTCTGCCATGTGATGTATGCATTACTTCTATCTTCCATGTGATGGATAATATAAGACCTTGTCTGCCATGTGAAAGATGGATCATATAAGATCTTGTCTACCATGTGGAAAAGACCTTGTTTGCCATGCGAGTGTTATATCCCATGGATGATATATTACACCATGCTGCTGCATTATGTCTTCCATGTATGGTCATGTATGCCATGTTTGTCTGCCATTAATCAAAGTTAATGCCATGTATGGTTTCATATATACGTTGGTCATTAATTCTCATGGGATAAGGGTTAAGTTTATATTTAGTAATGTATTTATTCATATATAATAAAGGCATCATAAAATCTAGCTTTCCATTATATGCATATATTGCTAGGGTTTGGGTATTCACGTATATGGTTTTTAGAATTAGGATTTCATGCTAGGGTTTGAAAGCCAACATTTTATTCATGCAACAATTAGGGTGTCATTTAGAGCTAGGGTTTAGGGTTGCATCATGATGACATTGGGAATCTAGGGTTTTAAGATAAGGTCTAGGTTTCTAGAATTTATGTTCATAGACTTGGGATATGTTTTGGCATGCTTCATCATTGCTAGACATACATTTAGGGAATCATTAAGAACAAGCATTCCTAGGGTTTAATAGAGCAAGGGAATATGCATCATCTTCATGCTTAGGGTTTTCTCATAGGGTTTGCATGAGGTTAGGGCAAAGGGTTATTCATGCATCACAAGAATATTTCCATCACAAACAATGCCATATTGACATCAATGACAACTTTGATTAACAGATGGTTGTCCTCGTCTTCTTGACAGGTTGGAGCCTGCAATTTTTGTTAGTTGGTGCTTACAAAGGATTGGTGTCTTCACTAGAGATTGTAATAAATTAAAGATTGTTTTCAATTATTTCTTCTTCAAATTTTGATTTGCACTTTAATCTCTGTGTTCATACATTGTGGACGATTGATTATTTAATTTGTATTCAGTTTCAAGATTAACTAAGTGAAAAATTGTCAAAAGTAATGAAATATTGATTCACCCTCCTAGTATTTCCAACACATCAAGGGTGTTAGAATTATAGTGGGAATCTTCTCATGGCCACGACACACTCATCTGTATGATATAGCTATTTGTAATCATGGCTAAGACCATCCTTTGATCATTTATTGTAATACTAGAAAGTGGTTAAGCCTGACCTAGTTAAAACTTGTATAAGGTAGACTCATTAACCCCACTAATGGTTAGTGCCCTACTTGTGTTGTCTATAAATAAATCACAACTTTCATCTCGTGATCTTCTTAATCTCTCTTACAAAGTGTTTTTTGTGTAAGGCCACCTACATCTTTGGCATTCTCTTGTGTTTGGCATTTCTTTTGGGTGCACTTGTGCATCCCTTGTGTAGCATACTTGTGCTTGGGCATTTCTACGTAATGCATTTGTTGCTGGGTTATTGCAGAATTTGGGTTTGTCTTTGGTTCCAACCAATTCTCTTGTTTTCACTTGGGACTCTCAACAACCCCAATGTCATAGATACTTCAAGAAGAGACTGAGTTGACTTCCATTGTGTCAAAATAGCACAATGTAACTTGTACTGACCATTCATAATAAAAAAAATGTAATTCCCCACACCTTCAGTTACCTTTGAAGTCCTGTGGGTATTAAGATAGGAGTGATATGTGATCGTGAATAAGCTAACTGATCTCATTCTTCATTTTGTTTCAACCAGGAGGTTAATGACATTTGGGCAGGGCTGGGTTACTACAGGCGAGCCCGTTATCTGTTAGAGGTACTTGTACTTTGACATTCTTATATGTAAATCAGATAGGCATTCTAGACAGAGTTCATGCTTGTTTTTGTAAATGCAGCTACTATTTCTAGCCTTTCAATGCTTTCTGTACTTCTTTGTTTTTTGTTGGGTTTGTTGAGGGATAATCGTTGCAATAATTCAGGTTATTGCTTTGTTTCTCTAAATCAAACCCTACTTTGTTTCTCTTATTAGCCCTTCCTGGCCTTTCCAATTCATGTTGCATTTGTTTATTATCTGTTTGCTGAGGAATAATTCAAATCTGGACAAAATTAAGCATATGAACTCAGTTCCTATGTTCTTGAAGGTTTTAATTTTTTTATTCAAAATGTACCTGATTTATGGGTTGAGGGTTGAATGAAATATAGGGAGCAAAAAAGATTGTAGAAAGGCAGGGAGGAGTATTTCCGCATACTCTGGAAAATCTCAAAAATATTCCAGGGATTGGTGACTATACAGCTGGGGCTATTGCTTCTATTGCCTTTAAGCAGGTAACATATTTTAACATTTTATTTCCTGATTTTAGCAATAGCTGGTTATCCAAACTATGGAATCTTCATGCTTGCAGGCTGTGCCTGTGGTCGATGGTAACGTGGGTCGAGTGCTTTGCAGGTTGAAAGCTATATCTGCAAATCCTAAGTTGTCTACTACTATCAAGCGACTTTGGTAAGCTATGAATGTCCTTTTTTGTTTACAAATGCACTCCAACGTTTGAAGTTTGAACTGTATTTTCCATTATAACATTATGATTGAATTTTGACATCATCTATTAGAGGCACAACTGTTGATCTTGTTCTGAAAAGGGTGAAGCTGTAGTGCCCAGGTTTCGAAATACAGCAAACATATAAATACTCATAAACTGGAAAAACAATAATGCATAAACTGTAATCGGCACATACCTGAACTGCTAGCTGATTGCTGATTCTGCTACTGAACTGGCGATCCCGCTGCTGGTGATGCCATGGCTGTTTTGACCCAGTTTCGAGATGACCAATACCACCCAACCAGACAGAGCAAACCTAGTTGCTCAATCCAGAAAGCTCTCCACAGAGGCTCTCTGTCCCTCCGTGCCCAGAACCCCAGACCACTTAAAGCTCTTCAATTGGTAAAAATCCCTTCTCTCGGCTTCCTGCTGATGAATTTATCCTTCTCGTTCTCTACTGCCCCTCTCTGGTTTTTTTCCCCCCCTTCTCCCGGTTCAGGCCTCTGCTATTTATTTACCGGCCTGGCGGTGGCCGCCCTCCCACTTGCAGCCACCGCCTTTCACGCATTGATGGCTCTCCGATATTTCTTACTGTCCCCTGCACTCTGTAATAAGTATTCAGTTGGTTGGCCCCCTTTATTAATGGACTGTGGTAGATATATAGATCTTTTAGGACAGCTGAGATTTACGCTTACAATTTCCCTTTATGTTTTATAATATTTGTTGTATATACGTCATAAAGTTTAAGTGATATCTTTATAAATTTTCATTATAAAAGTTATAAAGGTAAATGACATATTTTATAACATTTATATTATATAAGCTATAAAGTTTAAGTGATATTTTTATAAATTTTCATTATAAAAGTTATAAAGGTAAATGACATATTTTATAACATTTATATTATATAAGCTATAAAGTTTAAGTGATATTTTTATAAATTCATTTTATAAGGTCTAATTAAATACTTTATAAAACTTTATAATATATATATATATATATATATGATAAAATTTTAAAGTTTAAAATTTTATTAATGGGTCGTTACAGAAGCCATAGACACATATCAAAGAACAATGCGATATTTGTAGGAGATTTGCTTGGAACTGGAAGTACATGTTAACTCTGCTACAAACTTCAGCATTTGGAGGACCAAATATCAGCTCGGCCATGTGTTTATGCAGAAAAGGGAGCTCGCAGCAGTCATTTACCTTCTTCTCCTTCAGCTTCCTTATACTCTCTTAGCCCTCCGTATCTCTGTTTTTCTCCTAAAATCTCTTCATTCCTCACCTTTCCCTATTTCCCCGCTTAATTTCTTTTACCCCGCTGCCTCTGTTTTATTATTCTAAACTCTGCATAACCCATATTTCTTTAGCCCTGGGCGCTTAATACACGAACCCGCGCTCATATAACCCTCCGACTTAATCCCCACCACTGATCGTCCTAATCCAACGGTCCCCGCCACCACAACCCTTTTTCCCGCACGTTAAACCTTGTGCGCGTTCCCTGCCATCCGACTGTCCGTCGCGCGATTGGACGGTAGTCGCTCCTCCCGATTGCGCGAGTTGTCCACTCGTTAACGGGCGGGGAAAGCGGTTTCCTGCCCGTCGCAGAAGCCACGTGCCGCGCGTTGAGTGGGATTGCGCGGGTTTATACGGAAACTGCCGTAGCTCCAAAGGCGGTGCGGGGAATACCGCTTACCGCCATCCCGCCCGTCTCCCGCTCGTTAACCCCCGCGTACTTTCGACCTCCGATCGCCGTCAGATTTGCTTGACTGCGATCCGATGGCCCACGTTCATCCGTCCACGTTTCCTCCCGATAGCTCCCTCCGATTCAATCCCAGCCATTCATCTGCATGATCCGACGGCCAATAATTGTTCCCGTCATATTCACGCTTCCGCCATACTGTTTGTACCACCCTCGACTGTTCTCTGCTTCCGAAGGAAGAAGGTGGCCAATTTTTCAGCTCTTGGTGTAATAAATCCTCAACAACTACATTTAACAAGAAAGCATGGCCGAGAAGGGAAGGACAGCCTCGAGGGGATCAAAGCGTTAACCAGTTATGGGGCTTCTTTCAGTCAACACTTCACCTGCTCGAGAAGGACAACAGAATATCAAAAAGGATCAGATTTGTTCATTAAAGTCAGCAGATTGTAGCAGACACTCCATCAGAGAGTTAAGGTGGTTGGTGGTCCATTATGACCCCTCCATGCAACGAACTCTATATATACCCAAAACAAAGATGTAATCAGGGTTGATGATTGCAGTATTGATGTAAGGTTCAACTTCTGGAGACTGTAACTACTGTGATACCTGCAGCGTCTGGTCTTCATTTTTAGCTAATACAAGCTTCTTTTGCTGTTAATTGTTCACTTTCCACTTCTTCTCTGTTCTAGGTTGTGCCTGTTATGCATTTATTCATGTGCTCTTGATATTTAGCATTTGAGGGGCTGTCATCCCACCTCTGTGTTAGAATCTAGTATGTATCATTGAATATGTTATGCAGGTTTCTATTATTTTAGTGCCAGAGAGCTGTCATCCTGTCTGTGCATTAGGTAATTGATTTGCAGACCTTTTACTGGTTGCAGCCGGCCATCACATGGTCTTGTGCATCTGCTGGTGTGGTCAGTATTCGCCATCTTCACCTATTCCTTAAACTGTGAGTGATTGGTGGTCTAAAGCCTTGTAGTCTGGGGGTGTTCACCCATATCTGGGGTTAAGCATAGTAGAAGTGGTTATCTGGCTTGAATATGCATCGTTCCTTCCATTCATCAAATTTCCAACATTTTTGTTGAGTTTGTAATGTTCCCGAGCATCTCTGAGATACAACTTAGGAGAGTTTCTTGGGGTGATAACATTAATTGGCGCCGTTGTCGGGGAGAGGAGATTGAAGCTCAGCTTCCCTGGAAGACGACAGAGTTCCAGATTTTGATGATAGACAAGGTCTGGGCACGTTTCTGGTTGTAATCATCTATCTGGCGACTCCACTGGAGAAAGACCAACCTTTGGCGACTCCACATTGCAGTCCTGGCTCAGTTTGTGAGGTATGCTCGGAGAAATCTTCAGAAATCACCAGCTGAACCAGTGCCTGACCCTGAGAAGATCATTAAGTAGAAAAAAAACATCGTAGAAAGGAGCATCAGGATCAGGTAAGCCTTAAAAGTCCCATGTATCTCTGCTACTGTAGAAATACCCTTGGAGATTCATACAGCTCCTTGTTCATGCATTCCCCTTTCGGATCTCAGTCCAAGAAAGCATCCATGCTATCCATTATATTCCTTTGTCTCTGTCATCCTTTTCATTGATCCATACCACTACAGTATCCTTTCATATACCCCAGTCATGGCAGGTCAACAAGCTCTTACAAATATAGAAAGAATAGTTGTTGCTAGGTATGGACCTTGGTCTTGCCTGTCCCCTTAAATGCCATGCCTGCAAGAGATTATCAAGAATATATGCCTAAGTTTACTGGTACAGAAGGAGTATCAGCTGAAGAGCACCTTGAATCTTTTTATTGTTATGTTGATAACCTGGATATCAATGAAGAGGATGTGTGGATGAGGGTTTTTGTCCAAAGCCTAGAGGGAGAAGCTAGAAAATGGTTCAGAGAATTACCCCCTAGGTCTATTGCAGACATTGAGGCTTTAGATGGTGTGTTCCTAAAGCACTGGGGGAATAATAAAGATCTGCTCTATTATTATAGTGAGTTTGGGAACTTGCAGAGGGAAGATGATGAGCTGCTGTCCGATTTCAACAAGAGATTCAACCTTATGTACAACAGAATACCATGTGAAATAAAGCCTACCCCCACTTCTGCTGTGATTACTTATGCCAATGCTTTCGATTCTTAGTTCTGCCTGCTGTTAAGAGAAAGAAGATGTGCTTCTTTGGCTGATATGCAAAATGCAGCCTTTGAAGTAGAAGCAAACATCATTGCTGCAGAAAGACTCGAAGGTGATGCTGAAAGAAGAGGACACGGGGGTGAGTCCTCATCATCCTCAGATCCTGATATCGATAAAATTTCTAGGATGACTGAGTTTTTGGCCTCTGAAGTTTCCAAATTAATGGTTGAGCAGCATTCTGAAGAAGCAGGAGCTCATTGTTTCTTTTCTCTTCCAACTCCAAATCCATATAGAGGAGCAAATGAGCATTTGCAGATTTTGCAGAGAAATAAAGATGCAAATGAAGATAAAAGGGTGAAGACCCTTTTTTAGAGTATAGTCATGGAAGAAGAGCAGTATGAAGAAGAGGATGAGGTCCATGGTTTGGAAGATAAGGGTAGTGCCCTCTTCTTAACCAGAGCTGCATATGAAGAAGCATTATCCAATGGCACTGCTTGTGAGTTTGTTGTAGCTGCAGAACAACAAGCTGATCAGCAAAAGCAACCAACAGCTGGTCCCACCATTCTCGAAGAATCTGAGCCCAAGGCCAGCTTAGCTTCTAATGACTATGCAAATCTGCAAGTTCACCAGCCTGCTTTTGTCCCCAGCCCAGTGATCAGTAAGGGAGAAGAAAGCTCCCCATCATCTTATGTTTCTCTGTATGCTCAAGTGACAATCCCTCAAAGTTGCCCCCTGAACACTAAGGCAGGACAAAATTCAATGCTCAAGGCTGATATGGATAATATCTGTCTTGATATTCCGAAACCTGCTCAGTTAGCCTCCACAGAGCTTGATAGGGCAGCTTGTCAGATGACAGAGGAAGAGGGTGCACAGTTTTTGGACTCCTCCTTGGATGAGGACTGTTCTAAGAAAAATGCAGGAGCAGATGATGTTTTTCTGTCCTCCACACATGAACACATTGGTACACCTTTTATAATAGTTGTGCAGGCCACAGATAACACAGACAAGTACATAGCTACCATGGTTATTCATCAGGTGTACAAAGGCTCCCATGAAGAACATCCAAGGAGGAGACCTTACAGAAAGGGGGTGAAATATAGATCATCTCTACTTGATAAGGTCAAATGCCCCAAACTGTTTGAGGTAGACAATCAAATAAATCCAGTTTTGCAGCTCTATGATGAACCGACCGAGAGGGAGAAACAATTTTGATGGCCCATCAGTTGGCCAGTTTTTGAATATTTATGTTGTTTAAGGTCCTCAGGCCTTAATGATTGTAAGCATTTTCTTTTACAGGTTTTAGTGTAGACTTAGTTTGACTCCATGCCCAATGGATACTAGGCACTGTTTTTAAGCTTGTTTTGTATGAAGGCATTGGTCTGCAGTTCTTGAGACCTCACAGGGAGGATCCCATCCCCAGAAGGAGGCAGTGTTAGCTCTGCTACAAACTTCAACATTTGGAGGACCAAATATTAGTTCGGCTATGTGTTTATGCAGAAAAGGGAGCTCGCAGCAGTCATTTACCTTCTTCTCCTTCAGCTTCCTCATACTCTCTTAGCCCTTCGTATCTCTGTTTTTCTCCTAAAACCTTTTCATTCCTCACCTTTCCCTATTTCCCCGCTTAATTTCTTTTACCTCGCTGCCTCTGTTTTATTCTTCTAAACTCTGCATAACCCATATTTCTTTAGCCCCGGGTGCTTAATACACGAACCCGTGCCCATATAACCCTCCGCCTTAATCCCCACTGTTGATCGTCCTGATCCAACAGTCCTCGCCACCACAACCCTTTTTCCCACACGTTAAACCTCATGCGTGTCCCCCGCGATCCGACCGTCCGTCGCGCGATCGGACGGTAGTCGCTCCTCCCGATCGCGCGAGTTGTCCACTCATTAACGCGCGGGGAAAGCGGTTTCCCGCCCGTTGCGGAAGCCACGTGTCGCACGTTGATTGGGATCGCTAGGGTTTATACGGAAACCGCTGCAGCTCCAAAGGTGGTGCGGGGAATACCGTTTACCACCGTCCCGCCCGTCTCCCGCTCGTTAACCCCCGCGTAATTTCGACCTTCGATCATTGTCGGATCTGCTCGACTGCGATTCGACGACCCACATTCGTCCGTCCACGTTTCCTCCCGATAGCCCCCTCCGATTCAATCCCAGCCGTTCATCCGCGCGATCGACGGCCAATAATTGTTCCCGTCGTATTCACGCCTCCGCCATACTGTCTGTACCACCCTCGACTGTTCTCTGCTTTCGAAGGAAGAAGGTGGCCCAGTTTTTCAGCTCTCGGTATAATAAATCCTCAACAACTACATTTAACAAGAAAGCATGGCCGAGAAGGGAAGGACGGCCTCGAGCAGATCAAAGCGTTAACCAATTATGGGGCTTCTTTCAGTGAACACTCCACCTTCTCGAGAAGGACAACAAAATATCAGAAAGGATCAGATTTGTTCATTAAAGCCAGCAGATTGTCGCAGACACTCCATCAGAGAGTTAAGGTGGTTGGTGGTCTATTATGACCCCTCCACGCATAGAACAACAGAATATCTTTGTAAACGAACTCTATCTATACCCAGAACAAAGATGTAATCAGGGTTGAATGTTGCAGTATTGATGTAAGGTTCAACTTCTAGAGACTGTAACTACTGTGATACCTGCAGCGTCTGGTCTTCATTTTCAGCGAACACAAGCTTCTTTTGTTGTTAATTGCTCACTTTCCACTTCTTCTCTATTCTAGGCTGTGCCTGTTATGCATTTATTCATGTGCTCTTGATATTTAGCATTTGAGGGGCTGTCTTCCCACCTCTGTGTTAGAATCTAGTATGTATCATTGAATATGTTATGCAGGTTTCTGTTATTTTAGTGCCAGAGAGCTGTCATCCTGTCTGTGCATTAGGTAATTGATTTGCAGACCTTTTACTGGTTGCAGCTGGCCATCACATGGTCTTGTGCATCTGCTGTGTGGTCAGTATTCTCCATCTTCACCTATTCCTTAAACTGTGAGTGATTGGCGGTCTAAAGCCTTGTAGTCTTGGGGTGTTCACCCATGTCTGGGGTTAAGCATAGTAGAAGTGGTTATCTGGCTTGAATATGCATCATTCCTTCCATTCATCCAATTTCCAACATTTTTGTTGAGTTTGTAATGTTCTCGAGCATCTTTGAGATACAACCTAGGAGAGTTTCTTGGGGTGATAACAGTACATAGAGCAATGATAAAGTTCAAAGACATTCTCAATCTGTATGTAACTCATAAATGTACAAATCTTGCCAGATCATTTTGCACTTGCTAGTGCATACCTTATCTTCACAATCACTGGTTTCACCTTTCGCTTTTAGAGAATGAACATGGTTGAAGATCTTGATTTCTTTCAATCTCTCTCACATCTTGTTTTTAGGGTCTTCGAATTTGACTTCAGGCACATGGTAGGAATGCTAGCCTTTAAAGCTTATCCTTGTTTCATATAATCAATATAATAGGTAGGAATAAATGCATAATGAATTGGTGATAACACACTCAGATCTAATTTCAAGCTTCCTGATCAAGCAAGACAGATTCCAAACACTCTTTTCTCAGGTGCAATTAAAAAGAAAGACTGACATGTGGCTGCTCTATATTTCCTTCAATGGATATGAGGGTTAGTTGTGCTTTTGATTAGCATTACCTTAATTGAAAGTTTTCAAAGTCAAGCCCCTCCTTTGTCTGCCAGTGTGACAGGAAAGACAAAGACAATCTTTACTGTCAAAATCAAAATGAGGAATATTGCCAGTCATTGCAGTGAGACATTCTTGTCCATGCTATGTGCTAGCAGAAAAACATAGGAGAAACGCATAACATTTATCACATTGTCGTCCACTCTCAGAGCTTTGATTGGATAATATATAAAGGGTTCTATTCAAGTTTTTCCATATGATCGTGGGTTGAAATTCTATTGGTTTGTGCATGATTCTGGCTGTTAACTTACCAATTCCAAGAGATCAGGTTGTCTGTAATTAGTAAGCCTAATGTTATGCCAAATCCCTGCTAAGGTTTGACAATTTTTTGTGCTATTTGACATAATATGGATATAGGATGCTGAAATTGCAGTCCTTGTACAGGGAGTTGGCAGGTCAACTTGTTGATCCAAAGGCACCAGGTGACTTCAACCAAGCACTTATGGAGCTTGGTGCTACCATTTGTACCCCAACGAGTCCTGCTTGTTCTTCATGTCCAGTTGCGGAACACTGTAATGCACTTGCTATTGTTAGAAGCTATGATTCAAAGAATAAGCATGCCATGCAGTCTCTGTCCACAGTGTACAATACAGTAGAGGCTGTGACAGCTCCATCTGTTATTGATTACCCAATGAAAGTTTTGAAGCCAATGCCTAGGGAGGAGTTTGCAGCTGTTTGTGTGGTTGAAATGTCTCCAGAAAATGAAAGTGAAAACTTTCTATGTATAAACAGTGACAGAAATTCATTCCTTCTTGTGAGAAGACCCCAACAAGGGTTACTTGCAGGCCTTTGGGAGTTTCCCTCTGTCTTGCTTAGTGGATTGAATCTCAGCCTTGATGAACAAAAAGTGACCATGGATCGGTATCTGGAAATTTCATTAGGGATTCAAACTAGCCAAGGAACATATAAGGAAATTTTGCGAAAGTCAGTTGGGCAGTATATTCATGTATTTTCACACATTCGGCTTCACATGTACATTGAGTGGATGGTCTTGCATGCCCCAGGTAGATAGCAATTGTATCCTTTGCATTCATATATTAGAAGAGTTCCATAGAAATTCTTGGTCAGGATTGATTGTAGTCTAGTAGTCATTCTAACAACTTTTTCTGTGTACAAAGATGGGCTTCATGGAATGCAGCAAAACGAAGATGAAAATGGCACAGTTGTAAAGTGGGTAGGTAAGAAGGCCATTCACAGCATGGGCTTGACAAGTGGAGTAAGAA
Source organism: Pinus tabuliformis (assembly GCA_031772625.1). Taxonomy (NCBI): domain Eukaryota; kingdom Viridiplantae; phylum Streptophyta; class Pinopsida; order Pinales; family Pinaceae; genus Pinus; species Pinus tabuliformis. The sequence goes on along the minus strand of CM062820.1, from coordinate 773,082,852 downwards.
AGGTATAAGTTGCAAGATGCTCTTTGTTGTTATTCATTAAACTGATTTATTACAACTGCTGAGATATGTCCAGCTGTGCAGGTGTATAAGATGCTCCAAGAATATAAGAATAGCCAAGGAACTGGGAAACCTGTGAAGAAAATGAAAAAATAGTAGAAGCTTTATTCATTTAAGATTATTTGTAACTTAAGTGTCCACTTCCTACCAATATATATGGGCTTTTTTTCTTGATCAGTTTCTAAAGTAAATGGCTATGTGTTTAGTGTTCCAGAAGTGCTACTTTTATATTTTGCATGATCTGGATTCTGTATTATTTGTGTTGGATACGTACCTCTATGCAAGCAATGTTCTACTCAACAAATCCCAAGACAAATAGTACTATAGTACCAAATAGTGTGAGGCTGTATCTCCAATTATCTAGTCTCAGACGACGAATGTGCCCATATTAGATTATGAGAGCCGTTGCCTTGTTACAACATTTTTCTTTTGGATATTAAAACAAACCGACATTATGTTATTTATAAAATATTGAACAAAGAGAAGCTATGCTTGTAGCTCTTTACCTGAATAGAATAGAAAACACTGAATTGCCACCATGCTAGCCATTGCAAACTTGCAACGAGATCGAACTCTGAGGATGAATCCTTAACAGTTGGGTATACAACTAACGATGGTAGAAAACACAAGGGATTACAGCCAAAACAAACTTAGTATGGAAATCTTAATCTGAAGTCAACTAAATTTTGTACAAGATGTGATATATATATAGGAATAATAATATATTGAATAATGTATGAGAAAAGGATATGATATACAAATGTGGACCCCATATATCTACCTAAGTGAGAGTGTATTTTCATTAAGAGTAACGTCCTTTGAGACATGTCTTTTCATTGTTATTAAAATAAAATAAAATAATATTGTTATACATATTTGTTTTTTTATGTTTATAACATTGCCTTCCTTTTAGAAAGGCTTTATCGTCAAAGCTTATTGATGAAAATATTGTCTTGTACTTTTACTTGATTTTGTCTTTTGATGTTGTCATGGTTGATAATATGAGAACTTTTAAGCACCGAAGAAATTTGTCGAACTATAACATGATTTGACCATTCTAATTCGATCTTTTGCAAAACATTGCATTTACAAGATTCCCAAGATTTATTAGTATCAATATTCTTCGTAAGATGGGTTAGTAGTTTCTTTTCAGTTTGATGTTAATATACAAATGGGTTAAGGTATATGCTCTTATGATTAAGATGTTGATAAGGTGCCTTTCTAGCATGACTATCCTTTATCATGCTTATAACATTTTATTGGTTTAATTTCTTCTTCACACACTGATGTTGCTTGGTTGGTCACAAGATCTGCACTTGGGATTTGCATTGTTTGTACTGCAACATCTGACTATGTTGTTACTTCAATTGAATTTATATCTTTTTGAGTTGTGATAATAATTGGATCTGTATTTGTTCATGTTACCGCAATATATAACGGTTTAGTGCAAAGCCTCATTAGGCATTCTAGGTCTTATGGAAACAAAGACTCAACCTCCGGTGTCACCTCACGGCCTCTCTGTTGCTGTTTTGTGGTCAAATGTTATCCCCCAAAGAGTTACCAAGAAAAATGATTCTCAGATCTTGTTAACAATATGACCTAGAAAGATCTTCAATAAAGGAAGGCTCAAGGGTGAAAAATCTTGATGGTTATGGAAGAAGGTACCGACAAAGCCTTGGAGGTGAAGATAAGATTTACAAATGTTCAAGTACACTTTCAACCAACCTAATAAGCTAAGAAAATACTTTTATAAGTTAGGGTTTCAATGACATGCATATTTATAACATGCAAAAACATATAACAACCAAGAAATAACATACTAAGGATAAAATCAACAAAGGCTTGAAGGCTATGAAAGAGTTAAGCAAGGGATATGTCAATACAATTTTTAATGGTTTAAAATATAGATAACAACACAATAAATTTAGATGTTAGCCCTAAATTTTATGGTAAAAATGCAATAAATGGTAGATTCTGCATTGAAAACAATAATTAATGCAATTCCTACCCAAAGGATGAACATATAGATATGAAAGTGCTATTAAATGCAGATTTTGACCAAACCCTAACCCTAGCTACCATGAAATGAGAGAAAAGAGAGAAATTTAGAGTGATGAACACAAGACTAGTGCCTTTATTCAATTGGTAATGGAGTCAATTAGGTCGAGGTTAAGGTAAGAGGAACTTGGATGAAGAAAGGTGGATCACAGTTCACTTCCCTAGAAACTCTAATGACTTCTTTCATAAGAGATTTAAAGTCGAAGGATAAATGAAAACAAGTTCATTTGGATTTTTGAATGACAAATTTTGCATAAATATTGAGAAGCAAGAGTTCACAAAAGATACTGCGCTTTTTAATATGGCACAAGATAAACTCTAATATGAGAAGTTACATGCAAAATGGAAGAAAGTGACATTAAAATTACACCATTCAAGCTGCTGTCCTATGAGATAATTATAGGTTAGGTAATTATGCCAGAGCATCTAAAATATTTTGGTTGTTTTTTAAATTTGTGGAAGACTAATGTTTAAGCTTATGTAAACAGGTACTGTGTCCTAATTTCTCTTCAAAACAATGAAATGGCTGTTTCTTTACTTCTAAATAGTAATTTAGCTTTAAAAGATTTGGAATGAAGAATTCAGAGAAAATACGAGTTTTAAGTATTTAGATAGAATATTTAAAATAATCATAAGACAAATGCTAGTAAACTGTGTTCACTAACCAACAAAATGCATCTAAATTCATGAATAATTGACAATTAATTGATGTAGAGGATTTTATTTAGACAAATAGTCTAATAAACTAATCTCTGTAATTGATTATAACTTTGTAGGATATTTAAGATAGACTGATATTCAATTTATATCTTATTCAGATTTCTTCATAAAAATAAATACATGTTGAAATAACAGAATGGAATGAATAACATGAAAAAAACTCACAGAGATAACAAGTTGTTTGAAACAAATTCAGAATCCTTTTATTGATATCAAACAACTTCAGATACATGTAATTTTGCTTCAAATAAACTTAGTCCAAGGGTGCAACCCTTTACAATTCGAATTGGGAATTATTTATACAAAATGTTCCCAAATTATCTAAAGTAAAATATCAAGATACATTGGAAAATATCTAGATACGTTTCTACAAAAATCGTACATAAATATAGAGAAATGAAACTGCTGAAGTTGTTGTCTCTAGGTTCGAGGATTTTGGTGCTGATGTGGCTGATAAACTTGCTATTCTGCTGCTGAATCTGCTGATGACTGTTGCTGACTCATTACTTCAGTAATTTTCATAATTCTTCCCATCTTTCTTCATTTGGAATCTGGTATTTGATTAATCTTCTATAAGTTTCATCTACCTCAGTATATTTTTGAAAAGTTGGTTTTACCACAAATAAATGATTTATCTCATGCTTGATGATTAAATCATAATTGCGGCCTTCAATAAACACTACACTTGTGATTGCGCCTTTGATCTTTGCAAACATGGATTTATCATTGGCAGTTGAACATAATTTTGTTTGATAATCTTCTAGATCAATTAATTTATCTGTCACTCCTTGTAATCTAGGTAATCCCTTTTGGTGTAAAACCGAAAATTTTCTGTAAAAATTATGAATACTTGATTCGAGGTTATGGCACTTATTTTCTAGCTGCAACATCAAATTTTTCTTAATGAGAACTCTTCTCACTTCCAGTATGGTCTCTGTCATGTCCTCTATATCATATTCCTCCAATTCATCTTTGGTTTTGGAATTCAAAACCCTTATCAATGCATGTGCCTTTCCTGGCTTTGAATCCAAATCTTTCTTTACATATGCTATGGCTTGCTTGGCCATCTGTACTAGTTCATCTTGCTCAAAGATTATTTCAATTGAAGGCCATATCTCAGTAATGACTTCATTTATCTGGATCCAAATACATTCTCTAGCCTGTGTGATAGTATCAATCATAATAGATTTTCCTTCTAGGAATTGAACTTTTTGTGTCAGCTACTATGAATTTTGCAACTCAACTAGATAAGCATGGTCAGTCTTTAGTTTCTGTTCTTGTAAATTGTCGAGCTAACTCCTTAGATTTTCGACCTCTTGCCCCTTAATTGACAAATCTTCCATAACCTTTGCCAGCTCTGTTGCTGGATCAATAGATGTAGTCCCCTCTGCTGTTGTAGTGGTTGATGTAGATGCTAGTGCTGTATCAGGTGCTGGGGTTCCCTGCTATTCTTTTTCCTTCAGGAGCTTTTCAATCTCAGTCTCCATTTTCTCAATCTGCACATTTTGTTCAATTATGATCTTGAACATATTTTCTTTCTCCATTTCTAGCTGACCTATCTCTTTTGCTTGTGGATCTTCTGTAGATGGCAGCTTAAGCTGTTTTCTTAGAGCAACTATGTCTGCATTTTTAGTCTTGATAAGTTCTTCTGCTGCTTTTACATTTGTGGGATCATATCCCAACTTTATCACTAAATCCTCTAAGGATTTGATTTTGGTATCTTTCGCCGAAGAAGAAACTTTTTCTAACTTTAACTGAGACTGTACATTGTCTAATGACTGTTGAAGTTTTGATGCTGCCATAGCTGAACTTGTAAGGGAAGAATATATCATTTTACCAGATTGCTCATGAAGGTCAATCTGGTCAATAGGATGAATCAAATTTGTATCAAAAGTAAAAATAGACTTGGTATAATCATCAACACTCCTAGGATGAGTGACTTTGGGCTCTAGAAAGGCTATTTGCATCTTTCCCTTCTCAATGTCGAAGGCATAAAGTAGCCTATGTTGAGTAGAGGATGTCTGCTTCCAAAACTGTGTGTAGGTGGAAGCCTTCAAAGCTTCATTCCTCTGCTTGATTTCTTTGTAAACTGTGAAGATACTCTTCTCTTTCTGCTGCAATTCTCTTGTCTGAGATGATGACACATTTGGACTGGATGAAGATAAAGGAGAGCTTATAACCATTTCTTCTCTGCTAGAAGATGATGATATGAATGGGCCTGTTAGGATAATTGGGCGCTGCTGTGTAGTGTCTTTTGAATGTGTATCACTTGTACTAGCTGTCTTTTGCCTTTTACTGTAAATTTTAAATTCCTTGGTTGAAGTTGTTGTTTCCATGGGAGAAGCACTATCTCTGGGCCTTTTATCCTATTTTTCTTCTCTTAGGGGAGTCTGTGATGGTGTAGATGTTATAACCTGTTCCTCTGCTTCCTGAAGTGTGTTTTCCTACCATTCATCCTGGTTCATAAATTGTTCTATCTCAGGCCTAGGAGTATGAGTATATGGGGTAGTTTTTTGTTCTACCCTTAGTTTTGAAATTACTCCTAGGGGATCATAAGACCAGGTGAAACTAAGCTTAAAGTTCATCTGTCTGAGGAGATCTTATGCTTCCTTGCTTGCTGCTCTAGCATTACAAATAAAGGGCCCTACTTGAGTTTTAATCTTAAATTGAGCCTTTTTCTTTGCTGCAACAAAATGTAGTTGATCCATGTTGATCATTTGTCTGATATACTCTAATGCAAATATACGAATAGGAACAAATTTAGGTAATTTGAATGGAGGCAACTCACATCCATATATCCTAATCTCTGTATAATTTTGGTATAAATACTAATCTCCCATTTTGGTCTGCTCATTGAAATGGAGGATTTTCCTGATTTATGTCCCAATTCTTGGTTTTGCATCACTGTTGAATAAACATGTAGCAACATATAGGAACTGATCTACAAAATCACTGAATGTGAATTCAATGGTGTTCTTCCTCACCAGGGAAGTCCAATGGATGACTGAGTGTGGATTCCCTTGATTGTCCATCTTTTGTAGAGGAAAGGAAAACCTCTTTGACTGATTAAACAAAAACAAGTATACTAAAACAGAGGCATACTTGAACACTCCTTCTATAGGCAATTTCATGAATTGATCATGAATTGACTCTACTAAGTATCCACTGTAATTGAAAATCAAAGAAGGCTTTTCATTTGTGGAGAAAACTGATAGAAAACCTATTAAGACCTCATCGACCCACTGATCAGAATGATAACCTAACAGACATGAGGCAATGGATATAATTTGCTTGGTCATTTATGGAAACATGGATGACTGATAGGGTGGGTTGGTTTTAGGTAATTGGACATCTTTTGGTAAAAAGGTTTCAAAAATTTTGGCTCTCTAGGGAAAGTTAAGATTTTTGTAAATGTCCATGAGGGATTTTGGAGAAAATGGATGCAAGGGTTCAATGTTTTGAATTTGCAACATTTGGTTGATTGACTCAATAGTAATGGTAAAGAGAACTTCATTGTTTTTAGAAACTACTGCTCTTTGAGTGGGAATATACCTATCATGACACCATACAACAAAATCTGGGAAATGGTGGGTCTGTGGAATACTGAACTGGGGTAAGGAGGACTGCCAGAGGTTTATTTCATCACTTTGGTCAATGAATTTCTGTTTTAACCAACTGTGGAGTTCATAGAGATCGAACTCACAATTGGTTTCAACAATTTAAAATATTGGTCGACTAAAGGCTGATGATCTAAATCAATGGTGGGGGCAGCATGGGGTTTTCCATAACATTTGATTTCTTTTTAGAAGCCATGACTGCAAAAGAAGGGTGAAAATGACTACAATTACCCTAGAAATTGATGGTTTTGCTGTTGACTGATAGGTAGCAATGTGTACAATCTTTGTTGATAACTTGGGTAGTTGTTCGGCTTGGTACTGGTCACAAGTAGTTGAATTCTAGTTCTGTAGGGCAGAGGACGATGGTTAACCAGCTAGTTGCGAAGAAAACAAATAAAAATGGGTTTTTTGTTGGTTAAAGTTTTATTGGGTAATGCCCGTTAAATGGCGTGGGAGAAGCATTTATTGGTAACAGAATTTTAACATGTTTCATAATCGGCGTATGAGAGAGTGACAAGTGGCGGAATAGGAGTGGACAAGGTTTTATTTGAAAACGACGGGAGCAGAGGTGTAATAGTTGGTTTAATGTGGAAAGGTGGATTTCGGGGGGGGGGGGGGGGTGGGTGGGGCAAAGTGACTGTGCGGAGGGCATGTGGCGCAAGTGGTTTTTGGACGGACCACTTTTTTCGCACCCTCCTGTTGATTAAACGTCAAAGGGGCTAGGGGATGCGGAGTGGTTGCAGAGCCGTTGATCTCCACGCTCGAGATCTTCAAGTGCCGAAAACTTCGTGAATTTTAACGAGAAATGACAAAAGACATGTCGTTATTTATTTACAATTAAACTTTGATTTAAGTTTTAATCTAATCAGGTTTAGAATAAATTAAACAAAATTAAAAAATAAATGAGCATCATTTAAACTAGATCGCTTTATTCTTTGGGATTTTCATTATTTTCTATTTTTTTTTTTATTTTTTCTAGTTTTTCTTTTATTCCCTTTTACAATATATATATATATATATATATATATATATATATATATATATATATATATATATATAGGGGCGTGGGGCGGGGTTGTGAAGTGACTGTGCGGAGGGCACATGGCGCAAGTGGTTTCTGGACGGACCACTTTTTCGCACCCCCCTGTTGATTAAACATCAGAGGGGCTAGGGGGTGTAGAGTGGCTGCAGAGCCGTTGATCTCCGTGCTCGGGATCTTCAACCGCTGAAAACTTCGTGAACTTTAACGAGAAACGACAAAAGACATGTCGTTATTTATTTACAACTAAACTTTGATTTAAGTTTAATCTAACAATGTTTAGAATAAATTAAACACAATTAAAAAATAAATGAGCAACTGCAGAGGGCACGTGGCGCAAGTGGTTTCCGGGCAGACCACTTTTTCTCCCCCCCACGTTGATTAAACGTCAGAGGGGCTAGGGGGGTGCGGAGTGGCTGCAGAGCCATTGATCTTCGCGCTCGGGATCTTCAATTGCCGAAAACTTCGTGAACTTTAACGAGAAATGACAAAAGACATGCCATTATTTATTTACAATTAAACTTTGATTTAAGTTTTAATCTAACAATGTTTAGAATAAATTAAACACAATTAAAAAATAAATGAGCGACATTTAAACTAGCTCGCTTTATTCTTTGGGATTTTCATTATTTTCTCTCTTTTTTTTTCTTTTTTCCCTTTATTACAATATATATATATATATATCTCAAAAAACTAACTTATCAAAACAAATAATGTTACAACACAAGCAAGAATCACTTCATGAATTCACAAAATAGCCTTTCCACGCAATAAATATCCTCCTTGAGACAATTCACATCGTACTTAGCCATTACGTCCAAGAGAAAGAGAAGAAACACTAGTGCACACTCTCTTAAGAGGAGAAATGAGTGTGTGATCATGATCCAAAGGAAACTAACTTCCCTCTATTTGTAAAAGGGAAAAAAGTCATTTTTCCTTAATTTTAAATAAAAATCCCTAAAATGTTTGCATAAAGCGTTCAACAAGGACAATAGGTCACAACCGACCTAGATATAACTGTGCAAATAGATAAATCACAATAAAATGTCATAAATCCTCCATGCATGAGAGGAGAAGCTCTTGAACATGATGTCATCCTTCATAAATGGGCATCTCCATCATGCAAAGTGACAAAGTGGGTCCATGAGTGCTACTTACTCCAAGGGACGTCATCAAAATGAATGGATGCATTCCAAGTAAGACCTCCTTGTTCAAGACATTGCAAAGAAGCCTAATGTCCTCCTCCGAAGGCATCCATGGGTAACATGGTAGATTTAGGGCACAACTTTTGCCTCAAAAGGGAGAACCCTACCAAAATATTTCAAGTGATCTCAATCCTCATCTAGGTTATGGAACAAGGCAATGCTCATTAAATAGGTATAAGGCAAGCCTAGGGGTGTCCTTGGTGTTTGGGTACAACAACAATCAAACCATCGCCTTGGGTGTTTAAGGTTTCAATATATAGAGGTGTAGAAGAATACAACCATGTGGAGGTTCTTGAAAGCACAACATTGATCTTTGGAAGGACAATGTTGATGTTGCTAAGTCACAAGTGTTCTCATGACTATGCTAGACTTCCTCCTCAATGTGTTAGAAAGGTGTCAAGTCATCCCTCAACGAATATCAAATGTATATCTATATATATGAAATGACCTGAAACATTCCCTCAAGATCAAGTGAGATCAACATCATTAGGGATGGAAACCATTAAAGTATCATAGTGGACCATATTCAATGTTAGGGGCATAAAGTATTTCACACATACCTTGCCTTCAAATGTCTTTCTCGTTGATGATTTGATTAGCCTTATTAGGTGCATAGTTTCCTCAAGGGAGGGAAATTTCCCATGCAGGCCCAACAATCCATAGATGCAAGTGATAAACATAGTTATGTAATGAGAAAGAGTTAAGGGAAAATGACCATAGCCATGGTACCAACTGAAGGAGGTCCAACACCTTGAGTTTAATGATGATAAGAGATAGCAATCGTGGAGGTATGAGTTATCACCCCTTTCCTCGATCTTCTTTGTCCATCCCTCTAGTGCACCTTTTACTTCAATGGTTTTCTTCTTCTTTCTTGCATAACTTGGGTGAGAAAGGTTGCTTTATGCTTTTCCTATACCCTTTAAAGATGTAGTAGTTTATCACTCATTGAGGTTGGTATAATTAAAAGTTCCTTTATTTATATAGAGCAAGAAATACTTAGGAACTACGTGATGGCTAGTGAGGGGAGTAGAGCTCATGGTATGCTTTTGCTCATGTGCTTATACATGTCCCAACCATCTTTTAAATTTTCTATTTTCTTTCATTTATGGCCTTAGATGCTTTTATCGTTCTTTCAACTGTATCAACCTCTTAGGGAAAAGTTTCTAGGCCCTAACTCAAATATTTGGATATAGGATGTTAGTTCCCATGACCAATAGCAATCGATCCAAAGAATGTAACTAAATGTAAGGGAGAGATGGAAAATGGTAAGTATGGATTACCTTGGGCATGCTATGTCAATCAATGGATCCTATTTGTGCCCTCCTAAACAATAGAAGAAAAGGGCCTCAAGGAATGTCACCTTAGATTAGGGGCAAAAGATAATCTCCAGGGTAAAGTGTGGGAACATAGGTACAATCAAGAGCGGTCAATCATTCAACTCAACCTATGATCCATATACGTATGCCCTTAATATTAAATGAAAGCACATGATTATATAAATGGTTAGTGTACCTATAGATAGATGACCCACCTTTCTTCAAGAAGAATGTTAGATGGGAGATAACATTGACAAATGCATAGGTGGAGAGCCCTTAAGTAAAGCTATTTGTTGGTCATCATAGAGTTGTTGTCTAGTTGGTTGACCAAAGGATAATTTTTTTTCTCTTAGGGTCACCCACTTTTGGTGGGTAACAATTCCCCTTTCTTCAACTTGGTCCTTTTTACCTAAGGACTTCAATGTTTCCTTTTAGATAAGTTGTTTTATTTTATTTTCCAATGATTGTTTATCATTCTTAAGCTTCTTAATTTGTGTAAGTAGATTTTGATAATGATGCTTGAGATGTGAAAGTTATTCATCGTCCAAGTCATTGATTTTATTTTTAATATTTTGATACTCAAGTTTCTCATTTTTTAATGCTCTAAATTCTTCTAACAACTTTTGATTAAGGCTCCTCAAGTGCAAATTTTCTTCATCTTGTTTTGATAGGTCTTCATTGAGTTTATTCTCAGGATCTTCCTTTTCTTGCTCCAATTTTTTATTATAATGTTTTGTAATCTTTCTTCTTGAGTTGTGCAAGTAATTTTTGAGAATGGTCCTTTAAGTGAGAAATTTATTTGTTTTTATCTCTATTAATTTCATCAAATTCTTTTGGCATCATTGATATTGAATTTTATTTTTCTTGAAGGATCACCTTTGATATATATTTAAAGTCTTCTTCTGAAAGTATTATTGATTTTGACTTCATTGTAATGTCTTGGATTGTCATCATCTTCTTCTTATAGGGAAACATCAATTTTTTCCTCCATGTTTAACGTGAATGTACTCAGTTTTTCAAATTAGGCTAAACTAAGAATTATGTTGATCTCTTCTTTAAACATAATTGCAACATTGAATTGAAATATACATTCATAATCCTCAATTATTACTCACGAGTCCTTAATTTCATATTGTGTTTTGAAATAAGTATTTTTATTTTCAATTATATTTGATTTTGCAATTAATAATTGATTTTTTAAATCAATATTAATGTAATTTTTTTCATGGTTCTTGTTGATAACAATATTAATCTTTTTTCATTGAATTCTCTTTTAATGTACATAATCTAGAACATGAGATTATACAATCATTATAAGAGAATCTTGCGTCCTTCACTTTCGAATTATCCCTTTTGTACTTCGAAACTCACTTATATTATTTTATTAAACAATCATTTTTACTTTTTTTGTAAGCTAATAATTTTGTTAATACTCCATGAAATTACATATCCCACGAGTTACTGCATGCCATTGTTTTTCCACTAAGGAAACCAGACTAATAGTGATGCAAGAGGCTATTTGCCATAAGTATTTTAAGATCAAAATTTATATATATAGAAAAAGTAAGTGATGTGTTGACATAACAACAACCACTTCTTTTTTCTTTGTTTTAAATTTTAGGTTCCCCTCATTCTTTTAGCAAATTTCAATTCTTATTGGCTAAGTATGAATATCAACCATTTTCATTTGTTTTTTTCCTCAAAATAATGGTTTTACTAGAGAATTTCCAAGCATCTCTTCGAGCTCAAATACCAGGTGCACTCCTTATCAGAATCTTGGCCCTCGATTTTTTTTAAATGACTTGTTAATTTTCCAACCCAATCACCCGAGATCCATATTCGTAAGTTAAAGACCATCTAAACATAAGTTCATGTTTGTATTTTCCATGATCGATTATCAAGCACTGAGGATTGTATCTATGGTTTAGTTCTCCCAATACACTGAGAGCTCAATATCTCGATATTATTTACATGCCTTTGCATATTATGGGTATCACATAATTTCCTCGGTACACTGAAAGTCTTAATATTCTTCTTTGTTGATCTAGTATGACACATCATCAACTAGATCAAAATGACACATCGACATCCTATTACCAACGAAATCTTGCCATGTAGTGATTTGATGACATGGCCTTAGACATGTGTCACTTATTTATACACATATCAATAGGTCAAATGTTCACTTCAACTTGCCACGTGTCATGTATGTGGAATTTCCATGTCACCAAAGATGGTCACGTTGACATAACTCAAGCATCGAAAACTTGGGCATCAACTTATTAGGTTATCCTTTAGCAAAACACTAATACATCGCTTCAGAGCCTGATATATGATATTAGTAAGCTTTACCAAATCAAAATTAATTAAGCATTAAACCCATGTTAAATACATTTTATAATGATTAAGAATAGATTAAGGCTTGTCGTCCACATTTCAAATATTAAGCCTTATTGTTAATGAGTGTTAAATGGACATGTTTTTCAAGTCTATTGGATTTTAAAATGAGAATATCGATTGTTTCCCATGTTGGCGCTGACAAAAGCTTAAGTTCCATTTATGAGCAATATATTGATATGGTACGCTCACTCTGTCCCATGTAGATATGAAGACTTGTACCATTATCAATGAACAAAGGCAAATGGTAAACTCTTTCAGGGCGTAAGACATAGAAAATATGTATAGCTTTTCCAAACCAAAATTGAATTTTGATAAAAACTTTTTTAGAGATTTCAAACCCCAAGAGCATGTCAAAGATGACTTACAAATGGCTGCCATAATTAAAGACTGGTATATTGATGAGGATGCACTTAAAACTAGAGGGAAAATTGCACACCCTTTTGAAAGAACGAGATATGCCCCTGCATCTATTGTAGCCATGCTATGCAGGTTCCATGGAGAAGATAATTTTCATCTGGTCAAAGTAGAATGGGTACCTCTCCTTCACCAAATATTAGAACAAGGAAAGATTTTCGGCTAGGCTATCATTCTATCTAATATCCTAAAGAAGTTCAGAAACCTCTGAGTGCTCCTCTAGGTTTTCTTCCTCATTTCTTCATGTATGCCTATTTACTTGATGCCATCTATACCATAACACCTTTCCCCTTATGAAATGGCATTGAGAGCCTAAATTTGGTTCTATTCACACCTATTGTTCTAAAGTATGGGACACCCAGGTTGTAGATTGATTCCATGAAATTTGCAACGATTTTATGATTCCATTACACCATGTGTTTGGTTTTTCGCCCCCAAGGTTCGGTAATGAAGCTAAGGGGATTGGGAATTTCCCCTATTGGATACTGGTACATAGATGAGAACTTTTCCTACATTAGGATCTATGGTTGTGAAGGCTTACCTAAGTATGTATTAGAAAGATTGGCTTTGAGGGAAATAGCTTATCAATCTATTTCTATAGGAATTTCTAAAGCTCTATCCACTAGTAATAGGAAAATTTGGATATCATTTTCTATTATATTGGGTATTTATGCTTTGGTAGACTCCAAGCATGCCAAAAAAGAAGCAACATCATTAAAGGTACTCAAATTGTCCCGTATAGCTTTCAAAATGCATGATCCTTTGAAAATTGTATCAAGACAATGTAACCCTCAAAATTTTGTGATCTAGATTGGATGATTATGTTGTTTGTCATCCATCTCGATGCATTTGGAGTGGAAAAGGTGGAGGAATTAGCTCATGGGACCATTTTTACCGGCGTGACCTATTTTGGAAAAATGGGGTCTGAAACCTACTAGGAGCATTTTGAGGCATCAAACGACGCTTTTAGGGGTAAAAATTTTCCGCACTAGCTTTAGCCTGGTAAATTTTGATGTTCTACACATAGACATATTTCCAACAACGCAAGAAGCGCGTCAATCAAAGTCCGTATGCAAAAGTTATGCCACTCAGAAGTTGACCTTCCTATTTTCACACCTATAGTTTGGGAGGATGCCATGTCAACCCCCATTATTCATGAAAATGTGCTAGCCACATGTTTGTGATGTAAAAGACTCTAGAAGATTCTATATTGTAATTCTAGTTAAGAGTTGATGTAGTCAAAATTAAGCACTAGTAGGCTATCGGGTTGTGTTATAACTGGGCCACTATGAGGAAGAGGCATTCCATTCTTTCGAGAACATTTTGTTTCATAACTAAGGAAAGATAGCTAGGAGAGATAGGAGGTAGAACACACTGAGAGAATATGTGCACTGTAGCAGCCCATGGGTCACATGCATTACTTCTTTGTACCTGCAACCATATTTTCTAGATAAAGAAAGAGAGCGAAGCGACCTCACCTTCCAGCCGGGTTTTCTCCTGAAAGGGTTTGCCAGAGAGCATATCTTGTGTATTATGTGTGTGTGTGTGAGCTTATTTTTTCGTTCTCTATTTTTCTGCATAATTTCCATTTGCATGCATGCACTAATTACAATCAAATCTACAAATCTAGAATTTTAATAAAACTGTAATAGTGTAAAATTTCAGTGGAATATCCACTACAGTTTACAAATCATTTGGTATCAGAGCCGGTTTCTTTGGGTATTTTGTGAAGATTGTAGGTATCTAGATCGGCAGGGCCAAAAATCGTAAAACCCTAATCATGGGTGATGAATCTTTAAATGAAACTCGAGATCCTACAGAGGTGAGGTTTATTTGGCTGGAACAACAAGTCACAGATATCAAGCACAATGTAATCCTCCTTATGGCGGTCTTGAATAACAAGATGGGGATATTTGGAAAAGATAGGGGTTTGAATGCAGAGGAGAAATCAGAATGGGGATCAAAATATTGGGGAGAAACGAAGAACCAGTCAAAGAAAAGACCCGAAAAATATCGACCTAATTTGAGTGTCGTGAACCAATCACAGTCCCTGTTTAAAATGGAAGCAAAAGTTGATATCAAGTCATACCATGGCGAGATCAACGCTTTGAAGTTGAACCACTGGTTGTAGCAACTTGAAGTTTATTTCAGTGTCCATCAGATCGAGGAAGGGCAAAATATCTCATTCGCATGGCCGAAATTAGAGGGCCATGCACTGACTTAGTGGGAGAGTCACATGAAAACCCTGAGGTTGGAGGGAGAACCTCTAGTGACTAAGTGGGATGATTTCAAAACCCTCATTACACCACAATTTTATACCATTGGGTAAATGGAAGACTAGTGGATCTAATGGCATTAGTTCAGGCAAAATTCTAGCCAAAGCGTGTAGGAGTACACCACGAAATTCAGAAAGATGGCTATAATGTTGGGTATCTCCCCAAAGAACCCAGATGTACTCTTCAAGTATTTGAGGGGTCTTTGCATTTCCATCTGCGTGAGCAAGTGATGTTGTTCAAGTCCAAATTGGTGGAAGAGGCTTCTGTACAAGCATAATACCTAGAGAACATAGGCCTAAAGAGAGCTCATTCAAGTGGATCGAAGTAGAAGGAAAAATAAGATGCTTCTAAGGAGATGAAGAAGAAGGAAAAAGGGGGAAAAATAAGAAGAGCCACAACACACCAATGCAAAGATCCTAGCAACCACTGCAACAATTGCAACATCGATGGCCATACAGAGGAAAAATGTTGGAATTTGCATCCAGAACTAAATCTGAAGAATAGGAAGATAAAAAGAAGAACCTCATGGCCACTAATTTGAGAAACCAAGTTGAAAGAAGCTCGGATGTGGATGAAAAGATCACCTGTACATCAATACAAAAGGAGGTGAATCTAACTAGCCTTCAACAACAAGAAGAGAAATAAATGAGCAAACTCTTGCATATAAAGATACAGGTCAAAAAGACAAAGATTGATGCTCTATTTGATTGAGGATTGTAGGAAATATCATTGCAGCAGAGTTGGTCAAGAAGTTGGGGCTGGAAGTTCGTGATCATCCAAACCCATATCCATTGGGATGGGTAAATAACGATGCAGAGTTGAAGGTTACAAAAAATGTAAAATTAGATTTGCTATCAGCGTTGATTTTATTGATGAAGTAGATCTAGATGTGGTTCCCCTCGATGTATGTGGAGTTGTGTTTGGGACTCCATACATGTAAATGCGTGATGAAATATTCATGAAGAGAGCCAACCAGTACCAAATCATCAAGGGTGGAAAATGGTTCATCATAAATGGCACAAAGGAAAGTAAAAAATTTCGCTGGTAAGTTCCAACCAAGCCAAGAAATTGATCAGTTCGAGCAAGAAGTATGTTTTATTGTTTTTAAGAGAAAGTCAGTCTGTAGAGAGTCAATAAGAGGCAAGGCATCCCTGGAGGGCTATACTAAGAAACATAAATAACAATTGGAGGATTTGTTACAGGCATACAAGGACGTGTTTCGTGATCCTAAATGGTTACCACCTAAGAGAGAAGTGGAGCATGAGATCCAGTTATTTCCAGACTCCCCATTGTCAAATATTGGGTTGTACAAATAGTTTGTTGTAAAATCAAGTGAGGTGAAGAAATAGTTGCAACAACTGCTGGAACATGGTGTCATTCGACCGAGTACATCACCATGTGGTCATCCATCATCATTGTGCTAAAGAAGGATGGGACTTGGCGGATGTGTATAGATTACATGGAATTGAACAAAATCATGCTCAAGAATAGATACCCCCTACCCTGCATAGATGATTTGTTGGATCAGTTGCAGCAAGAAAAATACTTCACCAAGTTGGACTTGAAGTCTGGATATCACCAGGTTCGATTCAAAGAAGAAGACACATGGAAGACCGCCTTCAAAACTAGGCAAGGTTTGTATGAGTGGTTAGTCATTGCATTTGGTCTATGTAATGCACTAGCTACATTTATGAGATTAATGAATGATGTACTACGACATTTTATAGATTCATTTGTTATTTTCTATTTATATGATATACTGAAATATAGTGCTACCCGAGAGGAGCATATGCAGGTTTTGGAAACATTGAAGACGCACTAATTACTAGCAAATCTCAAGAAGTGAGAGTTTGCGTAGTAGTCTTTGGTGTATCTGGGGTATGTTATTGGTGGAGGAGAGCTAAAGATAGATCCTTCCAAGATGTAGGCCATCATGAAATGGCCTGTTAGTTTCAGTCTTTCCAGCCTTCCTCCAGTGATCAAATATGCTCTTACAAAGTGGTCTCAGAGTGTCAAGGTCAAATTTTGTCATTTCAAAGAGTTTTCAAGCAAAATTTGGTCACTAGGCATTAGGTCTAGGGTTTGCTCCCACTCTTTTCAAAGTTGCCCAAATGTCGGTCCATGTCATTATTCATCTGAGTCTATCATCATAAATAGGGTTTTCATTATCATCTCAGTGTCTAATGAGTCATTGACACCTTGTTCATGCTTCGGTTGCGCCCAGACAAGGTCATTTCCCTCTCCTAGGGTTTTGAAGGCAATTTCTCTTGGACGGTCAAGTCATCGGCAAAACTTGTATCCAGATGTTCATACACCTTCCCCTATCCTTAAAATACCCTATCAAATGCTTCCCATCCCTTAGATCCCCCAAATTCCTCATTTTTGCACAAACCCTAGTTTCTAGCTACAACCTGGCAATTTTCTAGGTTGGACCTGTGTTTTGCCCTTTTGGACCCCTTCCCCTCGCTCAATCTATAAGATTCCACTTTCCCCTGCTTCCTAACATCCCTCCCCACTCCCAAAAATTTCCCCAAGAATTTAGAAGCCCCCTATCCCCTTCATTTCGCTCCATTTCGACAAAATTCCTTGTTTCACACATCGGGACAAGTCGCACTCAAATGATGTTCCAGAGCAATAAAAGATGAATTTTGGAAAACTGAGAGAGGTTTTTGTCCACAACATGCCAAGGAAGAAAAACCTCCTTCACTTTTTGCACAGATGTCATGGTTTTAAAGAAATGTCAAAAATACCGGCGAGAACGAAGGTGCTCCAAGGACGGTTGGCCAAAGCACAAAAACGAAGGAAAATGCCCGATCCACTCCAAATTTTGGCCAAAGCCTCTTTGACTGAGCATGGTACTTGATTGGGGACTCCCAGCCCGAATTTCAAGAAATTTGGAGAAAATTTTGTCATTTGTGAATTTTTTATGCCAAACACAGGTTTTCTCCATTAACGGGTCTCACCCCCCGCGCGAACCTTCATCATGGCAACTCCATTTGGCAAAAACTCAGCATTTCCAGATTTTTCATGCAAAGTTACACATGCTCATGGATGGATTTGAGATTTGGTGAAGTTTTGGGCCTCCAGAAAGTCAAAAAACTAGCAAAAAATGACTTTCTGCCACTTTTTTGAATTGCAGAAAGCAGTCTTGGGAGATTTGATTTTTGACAGGGCAAATGAACTCCAAATTCAAAACTTCCAGTTGGGTTGGAAAGTAGACTCACATACCTTTCCAACAAGCCTACTTTTGCTCAATTTGGCCACCTTCAAGTGCCCAAAATATGGCTCCAAAGGCGCGCGACCCGTCAGGCAGGGGTGCGCGACCCGTCAGGCAGAATTTTCCAAAAATGCACTGTACAGCCCAGAAAATGCAGATTTGACTCAGTTTGACTTTTTGGGATGAAATGTGATCCTCTTTGATGTAATTATTGTACTTTTTAGATACTTTTACTCTTATGTAACACTTCTAGAACATTCATTCATGAAAAGGGTAAATATTAAATGAATGAATTGGTTTCCAAGTTTATAGAGGCAAGTTGTTTTGACTGCCTAGTTTGTAGTGCTTAGTTTAGAAGTGGTTGAAACAGCTCCTAGGATAGTGAGCTCGACCCATGGAGGCAGGGAAAGAGGTTAGATCATCTATATTATTTACTTTCTTGCTCATTTTCATGGTTGGACTCTTGAGGGAGAAGCTATCATTGTATTATTTCACTGTATCTCTGCAATTTTTGGCTAAGGAAGACCAGGGTTTTGCAGTCCTCTTTGGGATTCTTGTGGACTCATGTGTTGATGGTGTGTTTCTCAATGTACTTGTAAGCTTGTTATGTGATTCATTTCCTTTCTTTTACTTCTGCACATTAAACAAATGAAGTGTTAAAGTAAGAATTCATGCCTGCCATGCTCTGCTTTTAAGTTTGTTTAATTTCAATGTTTTCTACTGTCTAAAGAGAATTCAAAGTGATTGTTTGCTCTCTTTAGCTCCTCACCTTTCATTCCTGACCATCCACCTCAATCAAAAGCATTAATACTGTCTCCTACCTCGCCCCAAAGAACCCCCTGCAGAAACTGTGTCCAATCCCCGCACCCAAAATTGCCATCCCCTCAATTTGCCACCAAAAAACCCAAAAACCACAAATCAAACTCTTTGATCAGTTTACTAGCCTAATATCAGTGTTACCTTATTGGTCATCTCATCTATTGAATATTTTACCGAGATTGACTGGAGAGAGCCTTCTCCTGCCCCTTAGGGCTAGCTACGAGGCTAAATGGTTTGATGTTGCCTTGAGGTTTACCTTTCTCAGCCTGAGGTGAAATTTCAAGCGCTAACATGGCCCATGCCTACTAATGTTTCTGAGTTCAAGAGTTTCATTGAGGCAACGCAGTACATCTTGAAATTTATAGCCTCATGTTCAACAGTAGCAACATTGCTCCATGCCATAACAACAAGTGACAAGAGTTTCTAGTGGGGAAAATGTCGACAGAAGAATTTCGAGGAGCTAAAGAAGAAGATTAGTCGAGCACAAATTTTCGCATTACCAAACTTGCAACGACCTTTTGAGGTGGAGATAGATGCGAGTGGGTGTTTTATTTGAGCTACATTGATGCAGGGAGGAAGGCTTGTATGCTACCATTCTGAAGTATTTCATGGGGCAGTTCTTAACTACCCTACTTATGACAAGGAGCTCTATGCCATGGTATAAGTTGTGAAAAAGTGGAAACACTATTTGATGGGAAAGGAGATAGTAATACACACATATCACCAGCCATTACAATACTTGTAGGCCCAAAGTAAGCTACAACAGACCAATCATGACAAGTGGATGGGGCTTTTATAACAATTTCATTTGGTTATCAGGTATAAGAAGGGAAGAAAAAACAAGTTGGATGATATGCTTTCAAGGCCACCCACATCAGAGATTATAGGTTTGGGGACTCTTATGCACATGGAGCCATTCAACCATGATGCATATAGAGAGGCATATTCAGAGGATGAGGACTTCAAGGAGGTGTATCAACAATTGAAGAGTCATAGTCGTGCGATAGCGACAACACCATTGAATACCATATCTAGGATGTGTTACTCTACAAGATGGATAAACTATGTGTTCCTAAATGTGAGTGATTGTAGCTGATTAGAGAGTCTCACACCTCCAAGGTTGCAAGGCACTTTGCTGTAGGGAAGACCGTGGCTAACTTTCATAGGCATGTGTAGTACCCTAAGGTGTAAGAGCAGGTAGCTAGGTTCATAAGAGGATGCATGATTTGTTGTACCAACAAACCTAGCAACAAGAAACATTGTCTATATCATCCCTTACCTGTACCTACTCGTCATTAGGAAAACATTTCCATGGAATTTGTGGGACGTTTGACGAAAACCAAGAAGGGACATGACTACCTGTTCGTGGTAGTTGACAAGTTCAACAAGATGTGTGTTCTAAAGCCCTGTAAAAAGACCATCAACTAGAAAGAAATAACAAACTTTTTCTTTGGAAAGTTCTGGGTGCACATTTGGATACCAAGGAGCATCATTTTAGACAAGGATACAAGATTTCTTAGTGCATTCTGGACTACAGTGTGGGAGAAGATGGACACGTAGTTGAAGAGATATATAACATTCCATCCACAAACAGATGGGTAAAGAGAAGTAGTCAACAAGAATTTGGTGCAACTCCTTATGGGATACAAGCAAAAGCATTTGAAGACCTGGGATGAAAATTTGGTTTATAAACAACATTCTTATAATAGAGCAGTCCACAATTCTACAAGAAAGTCCCCATTTGAAACTTGTTTTGGATATTTTCCACATTCACCTTTGGATATTGCATATGGGCAATAGGGAGGCTGAAAAATTTATGGATAATACCAGGTAGATCCATAAACAGGTACAAGAAACACTGTAGAAGTCACATGAGAAGTATAAGGCCAAGCATGATCAACATAGAATAGAGAAGTCATTTAATGTGGGAGGCAAAGTATGGTTACAATTGAATAAGGAGAGGCTGCAAGGGCCTGGTAAGAAAATCAAGGCTCTGAGGTATGGTCCCTTTGATATACTGGAAAAGGTGGGTTATAATGCCTATCGACGCAGTTTACCACCATATATGCACATTTAATTAGTTGTGAATGTAGAGAATTTGAAACTCTATGAGTCTTCCATGTGATATCAGGAAGATGTACATGCCCTACCTTTTATGGAGGATTTGGCACCAGATGCTCATGCAGACTTGACAAAAGATACTGTTTTGTAGAAGAGGTCCAGAAATAGAAGACAAAGACAACATGACCTTTGGCAGATTGAGTTGAAGGGACAACTTCTAGGCAAAGCTAAATGGTACACCAAAGAGAAGGTGGAGGAAAACTTTTCTCACATCATTCAGTAAAAGATTTTCGGGACCAAAATCCTCCCAAAATGGGGAGGTATGATCTAGATTGGATCATTATATTGTTTTTCATCCATCTCAATGAATTTGGAGTGGAAAAAATGGAGGAATCAACTCATGGGATCGTTTTTACTAGCGGGACCCAGTTTGGAAAAACGAGGTCCAAAACCTTTCGAGAGAGTTTTGAGGCATCAAACGAAACTTTTTGGGGCTAAAAATTTTCCTCTCTAGTGCACCATTTATTTATTTTCTACACACAAAGATCTTTCTAATGACACAAGAAGCATGTCAATCGGAGTTGGTATGCAAAAGTTATACCACTCAGAATTTGACATTCCTGTTTTCACACCTATAGTTTGGGAGGATGTCGCGTAAATCCCTATTATTCATGGAGAAGGGGCTAGCCATGTGTTTTTATGTAAAATACTCTATAAGAGTCTATATTGTAACTCTATTTAAGAGTTGATGTAGTCAAAATTAACCACTAGTAGGCTATGAGGCTGTGTTATAATCGAGCAACTAGGAGGAAGAGGCATTCCATTCTTTCGAGAGAATTTTGTTCCATAGCTAAGCAAAGATAGCCGGGAGATATAGGAGGTAGAGAAAACATAGAGGATCTGTTAAAATTGGCAACTAGGACCAAACTCCATGTGGGTCATCTTATTCATGGCTGATAATATTTTTATTAGATTCCTCTCATCAAGAGGTGTAGGATTGATCTAAAGATCATCCGATTCCGATAAGTATCTATGGAGATATGAATTTATTTTGATTATGGAATAATTATCAAGCTGACCAGCAACTCATGTAGGCTCAGAAGCCCAATAGACGCATCTATTCATCATCAACATTTGTATATAAATACAGGAGGTCTTTTCCTCATTTGGACACACACATCTCATCACATCTCTCTCTCTCTCTCTCTCTCTCTCTCTTGCGCAGAAAATAGGCTCTTCTCCTACTGCGCAGAAAGAGACTCTTCGCTCACACGTGTGGAAGGAAGGACGTAGATTTAGGACTACAACTGCATATCGGAAGTTTGACTAGCGTCGACCATCAGACTCTCTCTCAGAGCTGTGCTGTAGGTGGAATTGACTCTCCTAAGAAGGCCGCATTTTTTGGTGAAAGAATCAAGCTGATTCGACGGTCGGTTTGCAAGATATTGTCTGCCCTAGTTTAGGGCTGATCTAGGGTTTGCTGCTGCTGATGTAAATAAGATTTATGTACTATTTCTCTCTGCTGAATTATTGAAGATAAAGGAAGATTTGATCAAAGGGTTTCCCCATATTGGGGTTTGTCCCTGGCTAGCCACCACATCTTGTGTCTCTTGTCTTGGCTTGTTTTTATGTTGATTGTTTAAATGTTCTATCTGCACTTTACTTACTGTACATGTGATTGCTAATCTGTGGATAATAATAATAAAAGGGAGTAAACTACTCTAAGCATAGAACATACCATAACTTAACATGGTATTAGAGCTGAGGTGAAGACAAAGCTCGATCAAGAGCAAGAGCAATCACCGAAGAGAAGATTGGCAAGGCTATCCTAAAAGAACTATGGGGTCCTTAACACTCTCCCCTACCGAAGACAAGCTCCGTGAGAAGTCTAACTATCACAGATGGAAGATGTCTCTTGATCTAACCTTAGAAGATCAAGGAGTGTTGGACCATGTGAGAGGAAATATTGTTGAGCCTCCATCAAATGCACCCGTTGCTGCCAGGAACAAATGGGAAACTGGTGAAGTCAAAACAAAGAAGATCATCCGGGACTCTATCGACAAGCGCTTGGTGGCCTACATCTCTGACCTGAACACCTCCAAGGAAATGTACGATAGACTGGTGAGTTTATTTAAAGTTAATGATGCAAATCAAGTTTTGTTTCCTAGAAATAAGATGAAGGAAATTAAGAAGGGAAAAGATGAGAGCATGCAAGCATATTTCTTAAGAATCACTGAGATCAAGAACGATCTCCTATCTATTGGAGAAATTATTACTGATAGGGAAATGGCACTCTAAACCCTTGGAGGATTACCATCCAAATGGTACGTGTTCAAGACTACTCTTCTCAACAATAACGTAATTCCTGGTTTCAAGGAATTAATGGCAAGATGCATTCAAGAAGAAACAAGGATAGAAGAGCAAGAAATGCCCATGCCTAAAGATCCTCCTACTACCTTTTCTTCTCATGCTAAGAAAAGAAATAATTCCAAGACTAAATAGAAAAGAAAGGCTGGACCTAAGGGTGGAAGAAAAGGACGATGTTACATTTGCGATAAAGCAGGTCACTATGTAAGGGAATGCCCTGATAGAAGGAACTCTCACCAGGATGACGATCAAAATACCTCTCATGGAAATCAAAGGAATGGCAAATCTAATAGCAGAGGTAAAAGGAGTGCTGGAAATAAAGGAGGAGGACAACCATTCAAGAAGGCTAGAAATTCCAGGTATGAATCTAACATTGTTGACAATAAATAGGAGGAATATTATCTACCAGCTGCTCTATCTACTTCTGCTCCTCCGGACTCGTTGGGAAATTGGCTTATTGATAGTGGTGTCTCAAGGCACTTCACTGGTTACAAAGAAGTTCTCCATAATCTGAAAGAGAAAGAAACTAACCTGGAAATTGTCCTTGGAGATATATGAAATCTCCCGTGAAAGGTGTAGGCAATGTCTCTCTTAAATTGAATCAAGGTAATACGATCCACTTATAGGATGTATTATATGTACCTGACCTCAAAAAGAACCTGGTGTCCATCTTGGCAATGGAAGACAAAGGCTACAAGGTGACCTTCAACAATGACAAGGTACGTGTATGGAAAAACAATGTTAAAGATGCCTTTACTCTTGGGTTTCGAGTTGATTCATTATATCAGGTCGGTGGAATTCCGCTAGGTGTCATGTCTTGTGACACATCTCTTCAGTCTGAACTTTGGCATCAGAGGTTTGCCCACCTTCATTATAAAGCTCTACCCGATGTAAGACAAATGGTGATAGGGATGCTCGAATTCCGAGTAGAGAAAGAAGGTGTATGTCCGGGATGTGCCGAAGGAAAGCTCAAAGAGGGACCATTCCCCTCAAGCCAAAGTAAGACCTCTGATATATTACAGTTGGTTCACTCAGACATATCTAGTATGATGCCTGTGAACTCCTTGGGAGGATATTCATATTACCTTACTTTTACAGATGACTATTCTCGAAAGACTTGGATATACTTCTTGAAAAAGAAGGATGAAGTGTTCTCTTGGTTTCGACACTTCAAAGCCTTGATCGAGAATCAAATCGAAAAGAAGATCAAGATCTTAAGGACTGATAATGGGACTGAATATGAATCTAACTATTTTCATGAATTTTGTAAAGAGGCTGGCATTAAGAGGGAGAATACTACACCATATATTCCTGAATAGAATGGTGTGGCAGAAAGGAAGAACCGTACGATTTTGGAAGTTGTCTGTGCCATCCTCCATGATCAAAGACTTCCGAAGTTTCTATGGGCCTAAGCTAAAACACCACCTTATATGTACAAAACTGATGTCGTCATCAAGAATTGGGTTCCAAGACTCCTGAAGAAATGTTCACCGGTAAGAAACCTGACTTATCTCATTTTAGAATTTTTGGAAGCCCTGTATATTTTCATGTGCAGAAAGAGAAAAGGAATAAATTGGGTGCATCTGGAAAGAAAGGAATCTTCATGGGCCATGGTGAAAATACTAAGGGCTATAGAATCTATGTAGCCGGTCAAAGGGAAGTCGTGATTAGTCATGATGTCACCTTTGACAAAGATATGGCTCTCAGCAAGGTGAACAATATTCCTACTTTAAGGAGCTCTCAAGAAGCTGTCAGCAGGGAACCAAAAGAAAAAGATGATGTAACAATACCCGATGTGGATGAACCCATGGATCCTATTGATCTACCTGAGCCTTCCTATTCTAGGAAGAGGCCCTCTTGGCTTAGGGGGCTACTTGATGATGCTGAAGGACACACTGCACCCCGAGGAACCTTCCGTGAAAGTAAGAAACCTAACAGGTATCCGGGATACCTGACCATCATGAGCACGATCATACAAAATGAGGCTTCATCATTCTCAGATGTCGTAAAGCATCAAGTATGGAAGGATGCTATGACCGAAGAATATGAGTCTATTATGAAGAATGATGTCTGGGAAGTAGTTCCTAGACCCTAGGACAAGACAATTGTCAATTCTAAATGGATTTACAAGATAAAGCATGCAGCAGATGGAAGTACGGAAAAATATAAGGCTTGTTTTGTCGCTCGTGGCTTCTCCCAGAAGGAAGGTATAGACTATGACGAGATATTTGCACCTGTTGCTAGATATACCACCATCTGTTCGATCATAGCCTTTGCGGCTTCACCAAGATAGAACCTACATTAGATGGATGTCAAGACCACGTTCTTGTATGGTTCGATGAAAGAAGAGGTCTACGTGGAGCAACCCGAAGGATTTGAGATTTATGATAAAAAATCTCATGTATGCAGGTTGAAGAAGGCTCTCTATGGGCTGAAGCAAGCACCCCGAGCATGGTATGAGAGGATCGATGGCTACTTGATGAAGCTGGGATTCACTGGGAGTGAAGCTGATCCTAACCTTTACTTTAAGGTTGAAGATGAGAAACCTCTCATACTGGTGCTGTATGTAGATGACCTCTTCTTAACAGGTGCAGACCCTCTCATTCAAAAATGTAAGAGGGAGTTGGCTTCTGAATTTGAAATGAAGGACCTAGGACTGATGCACTATTTCCTAGGACTTGAAGTTTGGTAGAAGCCAGGGGAAATTTTCCTATCTCAAGGAAAACATGTGGTGAAGATTATGGAAATATTCGGTATGGTGGACTGCAAGCCCGTAACTACCCCGATGGAGCTTGACTTCAAAAAGTTAAGTGGTAGTACTGTTGGACCTATTTTATGAAATGCCACTGAGTATCGGCAACTCGTTGGAGCATTACTGTTATTAGTGAACTCCTGTCCAGATGTATGCTTTGCAGTCAACACATTAAGTCAAAATATGGTTGAAACTCACCACATACATTGGATTGGTGCCAAGAATCTATTAAGATATATTCGTGGCATAATTACTTATGGGTTGAGATACACTGCTGGAGATGTGAGATTACTTGGATACACTGATGCTGATTGGGTAGGCAATGCGGTGGACCGTAAGAGCACTTTCGGGTGCTGTTTCTCCTTCGTATTTGCTTCGATATCCTGGATGATCAAGAAGCAAAATTCGGTGGCTTTGAGCACCGTCGAAGCAGAGTATATTGCTGCTAGCATGGTCACCTGTGAGGTAGTCTGGTTGAGAAAGCTCTTCAGTGAGCTATTTGGATTTACATTGGATACCACCATGATCCTATGTGACAACTAGAGTGGGATTTGTTTGTAAGAGAATCTCATATTTCATGATCGCTCCAAGCATATCGATATCAGGTACCATTATATTCGAGATATGGTGCAACGAGGAGCAATAAGGCTCCAACATATCGGTATAGATGAACAGGTTGCCGACATTCTGACAAAGCCCCTAGGGAAGGTCAAATTCTTGAATTTCCGAGAACAACTTGGTGTCTTTTGAAGACCCTTTGATGAGGGTCCTATATGATGTATTGAGCTCTAGGAGCTCCAAGGGGGCACGGGGTACTTCTTGGAGCGACATATGACCACAGGGTGACCCACCATCCCCTGGTAGTGTACGTGTATAGGTTAAAAGAATCAAAACTTTCCCTGTGACACCCCGTGGCAACTATGTAACAGGATGATCAGTTCTCCTGTGAGGTCTGGATGATGTGTTCTCCAGGACGATTGTGTAGCAGGATGATTAGTTCTCCTGTGAGGCCTAGATGATGTGTTCTCCATGGCACTTGTGGACCAGGATGATTCACTCTCTTGTGGGCCAGGATGATTAGTTCTCTGTGGAATCCTCTAGACAAGATGTTTATCTCTCTTGTGGGACAAGATGATTTGCTCTCTTGTGGGACAGGATGATTCACTCTCCTGTGGACAGGATTGATTAGTTCTCCTGTCGAGGCATCCTACCCATGCAGTTTGGGACTCATGGGAAGTGCCTCTCATCTGATCAATAAGCAGGGAAATGAGGCTAGGGACCATAGTAGTACCGATGGACGCATTGCTATATCTACCGTACTCCCTATGCTAGGATGACCTTCATTGATCTGGGATCAATGGTTCTGGTTTAGGACTAGTGGTAGGAGTTTTACCTACTATGGCACTGACTTCGGGTCGGTTGAGGACTGGTCTGGGACTAGTGGTACACACTTTGAGACTAAATTTGAGTCAGTGGAGGATGGTATGATACATCCTTGATCACTTCTTCTTCTTCATAATTCGGACAAAGCAGAGCAGAACAAAGCAGAGTAAAGCAAATCAGAATAGGGCAGAACAGAACAGAGCAGAGTAGGCAGAATAGAGAAGAGTAGAGTAGGGTCAAGCTGTACAGGGCAGTGCATTTGATGGATGAATAGTAGCTATCAATAGACGAATTGAAGGTTGAGTTCTCCAGAGTTGAGAGGGAGTGTTAAAATTGGAAACTAGGGGCGAACTCCATGTGGTTCAACTTATTCATGGCTGATAATATTTTTATTAGATTCTTCTCATCGAGAGGTGTAGGATTGATCTAAATATCATCCGATTCCGATAAGTATTTATGGAGATATGAATTTATTTTGATTATGGAATAATTATCAAGCCGACCAACAACTCATGTAGGCTCAGAAGCCCAACAGATGCATCTATTCATCATCAACATTTGTATATAAATACAGGAGGTCTTTTACTCATTTGGACACACACATCTCATCACATCTCTCTCTCTCATGCGCAGAAAAGAGGCTCTTCTCCTACTGCGCAGAAAGAGACTCTTCTCTCACACGTGTGGAAGGAAGGACCCAGATTTAGGGGTGCAAATGAAGATCATAATTTTTACCAGTGTTGACCATCAGACTCTCTCTTAGAACTACGCTGTAGGTGGAATTGACTCTCCTCAGAAGGCCACATTTTTTGGTGAAAGAATCAAGCCGATCCGACGGTCGGTTTGCAAGATATTGTTTGCCCTAATTTAGGGCTGATCTAGGGTTTGCTGCTACCGATCTAAATCAGATTTATGTACTATTTCTCTCTTCTGAATTATTGAAGATAAAGGAAGATTTGATCAAAGGGTTTCCCCATATTGGGGTTTGTCCCTGGCTAGCCACCACATCTTGTGTCTCTTGTCTTGGTTTTTTTTTTTGTCGATCGTTTAAATGTTCTATCTGCACTTTACTTACTGTACATGTGATTACTAATCTATGGATAATAATAATAAAAAGGAGTAAAATGCTTTAAGCATAGAACATACCATAACTTAACAGGATCTATGCATTGTAGTAGCCCACGAGCCACATGCATTACTTCTTTGTACCTGCAACCATATTTTCCACACAAAGAAAGAGAGTAAAGCAGCCTCACCTTCCAGATGGGTTTTCTCCCGAAAGGGTTTCCCAGAGAGCATATCTTGTGTCTTATGTGTGTGTGAGGTTATTTTGTCGTTATGTAATTTTCTGCATAATTTTCATTTGCATGCATGCAATAATTACAATTAAATCTACAAATCTAGAATTTTAATAAAATTGTAATAATGTAAAATTTCAATATTTTAATATATTATTATAAGATCTGTTGTGATGAAATTTCCAATGGAATATCCATGACAATTTACGTATCAATTTTAAACTTATGCAGACGAAGAGTTGGCATTTGAACAAACTTTTCGAAGAGCTAGATCATATGAGGAAGTTGAGAGGGAAACTCATAAAATACCAGGAGGACCCATGAGAACATAGATTTTTTCTTTTCATAAGAGAAGAATGTTAGGTTTCTGTAAAGAATTTATATGAGAAATATTAACACAAAAACATCAATTAGTACCTTTGTAAATAGATTCTCCTCATGTCACCAAGAAAATAGGTGGAACTTTAGTTCATATGCAGGTTGTACTAGAAGAATAGATTGAATGTGATCAATAGGAACTTTCACAAGTCCCCAACCAATCAGTCTAATCCATACATGTTGTATAGGAAATCCTTTCTGTGGACAGAAATGATCCCTTTAGTCCTATGGGAGGATCTAGCAACTACAAAAGACAACTACATGTAATCTTTCCTAATTCATACTAGAAAATACAAAGGAAGATAGATCTCCTACCTCTCTTTGATGCTAATACCCTTGATGTCGACCTTGACTCTTTGGCTTCTGAGATCACGATTGCCTCTTCACTGGTATAGATGAGTGCATGCAAGAAGGATCAAGTGGAGACAAAAAATATGAAAATCATAACATTTTCTAATACAACTTATGTAACAAATCAAGGAGCATTACAATAAATGAACAATAATTGGCACATTTATGGAAAGAAAACATATATTGTATTATTAATAGATGAAAAAGAGAGCATTACAACCAATGAAGCCTTGATGTTGGAAACCTCCTTCAAGTGAGATTCCAAGTCCAAGCCTTAACCTTCAAACACCTTTTCTCCTTTGAAAATGGGCAACATTTGGGCACAATTTAGCACTAGGATGGCAACCAACCAACCAACAACCAACAACCAACCATTAGTGGATGGTGGGAAATTCATTTATAGGGAAGGAGAGGGAGTTGAGGATCCATGAAAAGAGGGAGGAGTTCCACATCTCAAGGGAGAGATCCATGGAAAGAGGATCTAGGGCCAAGAATGGGAGGTCTCATTCCAAACTTCATCTACTTGAAACCATGTCATCATTCTCGAGCTTTCTAGTAAGAGAAGTTTCTCCTGCATTTTTGGAAAATATTCCTGAAGAGGACTAGTGCAATTTTCCTGATAAAAGTAGCACTGAAAGTGCTAGACATGTGTAATGCCAGAGGTTACCAACACAGATTTTCCTGATAAAAGTAGTGTTGGGCTTGCAAAATAAGGCTTTTTAAAAAGCTCTTCAAAATGCTTTTAAGGAAAG
Organism: Pinus tabuliformis; assembly: GCA_031772625.1. Classification (NCBI taxonomy): domain Eukaryota; kingdom Viridiplantae; phylum Streptophyta; class Pinopsida; order Pinales; family Pinaceae; genus Pinus; species Pinus tabuliformis. The sequence goes on along the minus strand of CM062820.1, from coordinate 773,052,372 downwards.
TTTTCTTCCTTTTCTTTAGGGATATTCCAAACATGTTTCATGGTGAATACATTGTTTGCGACAACTTTCATCACTTTGTGACACTTGTGACATTGACGACAGAAAGTGAAACACTTCAGGATACGAGATTTGGAGTGCAACAAAATACTGTATAACAAATTCCCCCTAAAGCGACGTCAGAAATGGAAGTGATGACTCAAATTATTTACAAGCAAAGGCAAGGACTTAGAAAACCACCATCAGGAGACTTGCAAATCACACGTAATATAATATATTTGACATCTGCGATGCAAGTATGCTTAAAGTGTAAGCATCTAACAATACATGGATCCACGACATGGACACAACCATCCATATAGAAAGGATCATGTTTACAATCATGAATAATTAATAGCTCCATAGCCGAGATTTATCAAATGAAACCTAGGGTCTTTATCTCTGTCTCGATCCAACCAAAGTATGAATCTCACCATGCGTATAAATGGGTTGTAGTTGAACATGGTAGACACCACCTAATTACCGACCAATGATGTAAACCGTTAATAGGCACGAGATAAACCACAAATGATGATGATGGCTCTCAAGGTACGACAACACAATCTACAAGTGTGATAATGAGGTTGAATTTGAACACTCGCAGAATCATTCAATTGAAGGCCAGTAATGTGAACCTATCGTTGAATGCGAAGAACTTTCCATTGAGGCATGCAAGCTCCAAGGTGCTGGAAGGGAGTTCCTAGATCATCTTCCTAGATAATGAGTTGGAGTCGACAGGAAGTGATTCGTCGAAGGAGGGTCATAATGTTTCCCACATCATCGACACGAAACATAAGATTTTTCGAAGTTGGCAAGAGTGATTTAGGATTGATGCAGAGAAAGTCAAACGGGGTATAAGTGGTTTGAATTTGTAGGTGGGGCTTCTCTTGAACATATCGGCGACACGACTTAGAATTTGGAAGCATTTGACTCAAAATAGGATCAGAGGTCATGGTGACAATAGGATATAATCAAATGGGAGCAAATGGATTTCCCAAAACCTAGTAAGACAAGTGACAAAGTGAGGATGTCCCAAACCCGATACGAGATACATATAAGTGTCATGTTCAAAAGAGACATATTTCCTTTCACACAAAATACATGATATATGTTTCTTTCCATTCCCCCCCACTATTTCTAGCAAGTACCTCTTTATTTTTAATCTCAATTTTGAAGAGGATACCATATGCTTGTCATATAAGTTCATCCTTCAGATAAATCCATCCTAGTATTTATAACGATCCCTAGGAAGGAGTAGCTCGGTCTCGTCATGTTGACAAGTCCTTTGTTGTTTTAATTTTATGAGTTCGATGGAAGGGTAACTCAACATTTTTTTCATGTTTAGAGAGTTTGAAAAAAAAGACAAAAAGAAAACTCCAAATGTCCCGTTTTGTAGATAGTCTCTTAAGTCTGAAAAGGTAGAAACAATACTCGAGAGAACCTCTTAGCCATGTTCGACTAAGGTATTCCTTTTTCGTAGCTAGTCCATCTTAGTCTGGAAAAGGGTTAAACTTATACTTAGTAGACGCCTTTTAATTTACTTTTACGAGTTTGAAAATACAAGTGCTCGACAAGCTTTTCATATTTTGGAGCCTAAAAAGAGTTGAAGGAAGACTCCACCAGGAGGAATGAGTGGTATAAAAGGATAGGAACCAGTTTCGGTCTTTATGGAACTGCTCAAAACACGTAAAGGTCAAGAGGCTGACTAATAAGATCACTCATCGTAGATGTTCTCTAGGCAAGGGTAAAACAACCAATTGAAAGCATATGATAAGTGATGTAGGAGCATGAGGCTTAAAGGAAAAATCCTTCATATTATTCCAAAAATACAAAAAAAAAGTTACAAGAAAAGGAGTGGGGTCCTTTAGCTGTCAATTTTCAAAGCTTTCTAGATAGGATTTAGACTAGAATCTAGGATATAGATTATCATGTAATATATTTAAATAGTTAGATGTAGTGGAGATTCTCGAGGAGAAAATCATGCACATTAGATAGGATTAGTTAATTTGGTCCTTTGATTTAGGACCTAGTTGTTAATTGAAACAATACTTATGTAAGTTCTGAATCATAATAAGGGGATTTTGACTGATTCGGCTTGTTGGCCAAATATAAGATTTAGTTGTAGAAATATCTCTCTGTATCTTTTGGTGTAGATTTGGTCAATCTCGAAGGTGTTTCATCCCTCTGTAATATCACTGTGTTTTGTTGAATTTCCTGTTTAATACTAAAAATTTCCGTTATTGTGTAATCGATTTTAATTCTCTTTTTGCGTATTATGAACTGTGGAGTTTGAAGGCATACGGGTTCCTTGATCGGGCTTGAAATACTACATTCGTCCTAAACTGTTGATCTTAAATATCAATGCCTTATGACCAGTCCACAGTGGGGTTAGCCTGGTGTTAACTCGTGGGTTATTTGAAGTCTTCGCAAGTCGGAGGACTAGTGGTCATCGTTATCCGATGGATATCGGTTCAAGAGTTGGGCAAACGTTAACTCAGGAACCGGACCCGACATCGACTATATTACATTCTATAAAACCCATCGGGTCCATCCTAAGGAATTAAGCACGTGGGAAAAGCCAGACCCAAACTTCTATAGGCCGGGTGATTAAAAAACCTCATCGGGTTCATATGGTCGGTTAAAGGCCACACAAATTGTTTGAGCGATGAGATGGTGACCATTGGATCACTAAGGTGGTTGACCATTCGATCAACCTCGCATCACTTAGTCAAAAGTAAGTAAGTCTTGTCAAATAGTCTTGCGATTGTGATTTTGTGGAAGTTTAAAAGATTTATAAGGTTCATCCCGTTGGGGAAATTTGAGGCGGTTCTTCTAGGTTAGTAGAATTGATAACTTAGATATAGATGAGCGATACTTCACGGAAAAGAGTAGAAGGGGTCCAGCCTGAATTAGAAGAGATTGTGTCTAGTTTTGAACATTTCTCAATAACGCCTGTACCCGTGCCACCAATCAGCCAAAGAGATGGCGACGATGGAATGAAAAAACAAAGGCTCATCTAGAAAAAACATTCAGATAAAAATGGTGATCGCGAGAGGTAAAGTGGGAATGGTTTTATTTTTACACAAACTTGAAACATGGGAAACTATGTTTGAGGATACTTGAATATGGTTTCATTTTTTACAAGCTTGAAACATGAGAAAAAACTATGCTTTGATTTGGTTTTATTTTTACACAAGATTGAAATAGAGACAAACTATGCTTGAGATTAGTTTCATTTTTACACAAGCTTGAAACAAAGAAAAACTATGCTTGAGATAAGTTTGCATGCCCCCAAAGCTTCATTTCATTCACCTAAGTATACTACGGGTAACAACATCCTCCCTAGTGGAGTCGCCATTTTGTTTTGCAGATAATCCTTTTTGCAAATAGAAATGATCCCTCTAGTCCTATGGGAGGATCTAGCAACTACAGAAGACAACTGCATGCAATCTCTCCTAATTCATAATAGAAAATACAACATAAGATAGATCTCCTACCTCTCTCTGATGATAATATCCTTGATGTCGACCTTGACTCTTTGGCTTCCAAGCTCACGATCTCCTCTTCACTGGTGTAGATGAGTGCCTGCAAGAAAGACCAAGTGGAGACAACAAAACTATGCAAAGCATAGCATTTTCTAATACAAATTATGTAATAGATCAAGGAGCATTGCAATAAATGGACAATAATTGGCACATTTATGGAAAGAAAACATATATTGTATTATTAGTAGAAGAGAAAGGGAGCATTACAACTAATGAAGCAAGTGATATTCCAAGTCCAAGCCTTAACCTTCAAACACCTTTTCTCCTTTTCAAATGGGCAACATTTGGGCATAATTTAGCACTAGGATGGAAACCAACCAACCAATAGCCAACATCCAACTATTAGTGGATGATGGAAAATTCATTTATAGGGAAGGAGAGGGAGTTGGGGCTCCATCAAAAGAGGGAGGATTTCCACATCTCAAGGGAGAGATCCATGGAAAGAGGATATAGGGCCAGGAATGGGAGGTTTCTTTCCAATATTCATCTACCTGAAACCACGTCATCATTCTCGAGCTTTCTAGTACGAGAAGCTTCTCCTTCATTTTGGGAAAAACTGCTTGAAGAGGACCAACATAAATTTTCCTAATAAAATTAGTGTGGTAGCACTAGAAATGTGTAATGCTAGAGGTTACCAACACAAATTTTCCTGATAAAAGTAGTGTTGGGCTTGCAAAACAAGGTTTTTTGACAAGCTCTTCAAAATTGTTTCAAATCAAGTTTTCTTCCTTTACATCACGGATATTCCAAACATGTTTCATGGTGAATACATTGTTTGCTACAACTTTCATCACTTTGCGACATTGACGATACAAAGTTTGACACTTCAGGATATGAGACTAGGAGTGCGACAAAATACTATATTTGTCACTCATGAAAAGAATAAGAAAGGAAAAGGAGGTCCATCAAGTTCAAGAAATCCTACTCCTCAAAATTCAAATAGAAGGAATGGAAGAGTCAAGGAGTTGCACATTGAATGCTACAATTGTCATAAGAAAGGTTACTATGCTTGTGACTACCCTGAGAAGAACAATGATCCTCGCTATAACACTAGAAGCAACAATAACAAGTTTAATAATCAAAGAAGAAGAGATAATTGAAGGAATGATCGTAACAGAAGAGATGCGAGAAGAAGAAGAGGTGCTCTAAGTGATCGTGAAGAAGATCACTGTCCTCAAAAGAAATCAAGATACTCAAGGTATGAAAGTAATGTTGCAAATCAATTTGAATACATTCTTATTTTTGCACTCACTAGCTCCTGTCCTTTAGATTCACGAAACAGTTTGTTGTTTGATAGTGGGACCACTCATCATTTTTCTAGGTATAAGGAATTTCTCTCTAATGTGGTAGAGAGGGAGTCAACTTTAAAAATTATTCTTGGAGACAACTCCACTCATCTCGTTAAAGGATTTGGGTCCATCAAATTTCATTTGAATTCCAAAGAATCTGTTTTACTCTATGATGTGATGTATGTGCCAAGATTGAAGAAGAATTTGGTATCAATATCTGCTTTGGAAGACAAAGGGATGAGGGTTTCCTTCATCAAGGGAAAGGTTCTTACTTGGCCTGTTGGATCCCCTATAGATATGCAGTCACATTGGGATCAGGATTTGAAGGAATCTATAGAGTCACTAGTAGACCTCTTCTAGCATTGGTCCATGAAACTAATAATCTAAGTGAGTTATGGAACTGAATATTGATGCATCTATATTATGATGCTCTTCCGAAATTGAAGAAATTCGTCTCTGGTATTCCTGATGTTCAAGCCCAACATGATGGAGTATGTCCAAGTTGTGCCAGTGGAAAGAAGATAAGGGAACCATTCCCCTGTAGTGAGAACAAGAAAAAAGACATCCTCCATCTCATTTATTCTGACATATGTGGTTCGATGCTCGTACATTCTATATGATGATATGGATATTTTAGATGGTCCTTCCATGCTTGAATCTGAGAGAGACATTATTGATGATCCCATGTAGCCCATGGACCCCTTAGATCCTCCTCCATGTGATACTCCTGCCAAGAAGAGGGCACTTTGGCTTTGTGACACATTATAGGATGAAGCGATACACGTTCCCATTCAAAGATCATTTAGAGAAAGAAAGAAGCCATACAAGTACTAGGGATATATTGTAGATATGAACACTATGATCCAAGCCGAACCTCCCAACTTTGAAGAAGTTACGAAAGAAAATTTTGGAAGGATGTTATGATTGAAGAATATGAATCAATTATGAAGAATGACGTATGGGATGTTGTGCCAATAATGAAGGGGAAATCTGTTGTGACTTCAAAATGGATATTCAGGATCAAACATGGAGTTGATGGAATCATTGAGAAATATAAGGCAAGGTTTGTGCCTCGAGGATTCTCCAAGAAAGAGGGAGAAGATATATATTTGAACTTGTGGCTTGATATACAACCATTCATTTGATATTTGCTCTTGCCACAAGTCAGAGATGGACCATTCATTAGATGGATGTGAAGACAACATTCCTCCATGGCATGTCAGAAGAAGAAGTGTAAGTTGAGAAACCACAGGGATTTGAAGTAGAGGATCGAAAGACACATGTTTGCAAGTTGAAGAAGGTATTGTATGGTTTGAAGCAAGCCCCTAGAGCATGGTACACCCACGTAGACAATTATTTGGGGAAGTTGGGATTCACAAGAAGAAATGCCAATCCCAACCTCTACTTCAATGTAGTCCAAGGTATGCCATTGATTTTGGTTTTATATGTTGACGATCTATTCTTGACAGGTAACAAGCCCCTGATGATCGAGTGTAAGAGGGAGTTAGCCTTTGAATTCGAGATGAAGGACGTTGGACCCATGCAGTACTCTCTAGTCCTTGAGGTATGGCAAAGGCTTGGTGAGATTTGCCTTTCACAAGGAAAATATGTCGTGAAGCTGTTGGAGAGATTTGGAATGAAAAAATGCAAGTCCCCTCCTACACTGATGGAAATGAATTTCAAGAAGTTATGTGTAGAAGTTGCAGGACATAATTTGGCGAATTAATCCAAATATAGATAGTAGATTGGGGCTTTGATGTTCTTAGTGAACACCTGTCTAGACATTTTCTATGCAGTGAACACGTTGAGTCAATTCATGACCAAGCCTCTTCATGCACATTAGATTGCTGCCAAACACCTTTTTGAGATATTTGTATGGGATGATCACCCTTGGTCTAAGATATTTTGCTATATATGTTCGAATTAATGGATATACCCATGTTGAAAGGTAGGAAATGCTTTCGAAAGGAAGAGTACATATAAATTTTGTTTTAGCCTTGGATCCACCATGATATATTGGATGAGCAGGAAGAAGAAGTTCGTAGCACTGAGTACCACCGAGGAATAGTACATTAACACTAGCATGGATAGATATGAAGTAATTTGGTTGAGGAAACTCTTTGGAGAGATATTGGAGCAGGTCCAAGACATTATAATGATATATTGCAACAAAAAGAGTGGTACCCGTCTGGTAGAGAATATCATATTTTATGGCAAGTCCAAGCACATAGATATTCACTATCATTTCATTCGAGACATGGCGTAGAGAGGTTCCATTAAACTCCATCACATATCAACAGATGTGAAGATTGTAGATATTCTAACCAAGGATTTACCGAAAGTGAAGTTCTTGGTCTTCAGAGAGCAACTTGCACTGGCAGATGTGACCCCTTATGATAAGGCACATCGCTAATTAAGGAGACTAAGTCAACTCTTCCCCCTTGTCTGAGATCCCAAGGTGTGGAATTGAGATGGAAGGCTCCTGAGGCTGAGGGATCTCTGGACAACAACGTATCACCCCTTTCTGTTACCCATAGGGTTGGAGATGTTTCTCGCTTATCTTGGCCTATGTAGAGTATACCCCAATTGGAATCATACCCACACATTTGGCTTGTTGGTACTGTTGCTCCCCATCTAGCCAATGGGTTGAGAGAGTGCATGGGGGTGAGTGATCCTTACATTTGGTAAGTTTGGTATCTCACCCAAGTTGATTATGATGCAAGTGTTCTAGCACATGAACCTTGAGGGTCATTTATGGGAAGATTAACATGCAATAGGATGGACGTGATCCTTACCTTTTATATAGAAAGTAGTATCTCACTCATTGATTACATCATGGGATGATTTTGATTTTTTCTTGGTAAGTTTTATCTTGCCTATTGCTTAATGAGATGACTTCGGGTGAGAGTGTCCAATAGGATCTTCCCCACAATCATGAAGAGTGTCCAATAGGACCTTCCCCATTGTCTTAGACATGAGGTGAGAGTGTCCAATAGGACCTTCCTCATTATCTGAGAGGGTGGTAGATTTAGCTCCCTGATGCTTCTTCTTCTTTAGATTCAAGAATGTTTCAGTAGATAGAGTTGAGTAGATATTGGACATGATATGGTGATAGGATACATATGTTTATTACATGACGTAGTTGGAATTTATCCCTAGTTGAGAGGAAGTGTTAATTTGGAAGCTCAGTAACATTCCAACCATGGGACTAGATTCCTCTTTTTGAGAGGACCAACTTTGACTCTTGAAGCACTCAATTTGTACAAGGGAACATTTATTTTTGAATTGAAGCCCATAATGTCACAGTTGATCAGGTTACCCCTAACAGGAAATTGGACACCCTTGGAAGCCTATAAATACAAGTGAGCTCAAGCTCATTTGGACATCACCAAGAATATTCTTCTTCTCTTCTTCATTGGTTCACACAAGTTTGAGGTTGGGTCAAGAAAATTGGTTCACATAGGTATGATATTGTAGGGTCTGAAGCTCACATGTATTTTAGGGATTTGGTTTCCCACTGTAGGTTTGACACTAACAATTTTCGGTTATAAGCATATGCAAGCAATCTCATCCATGAGGTTGGAAGCTATCGACCCCATGCACACCTCTTCCTCTGTGCGGTTAGGTTGTAGGGTTACAAGTTGACATTTGATCGTAGACAAGAAAAGTTTTCTCTAATATGGATTGATGTTGGGAACATATTTCTGAATGTTGTTGGGTTGATTTTTTTACATTATTTTGTATTGGCTCATTGTACTCTCAGCTAAACATTTTATGACAATCTAATAGAAGAAGAATTACAAAGGGTTTTCCCCATAGTGGGTCTTTTCCCTAGTCATTGACTGAAAATTTGGTGTGTCTTGTTGATGTGTTGATTGTATCCTTTGTCATTGCATTTACTATTTTATCTTCAATTCTTGTTCATGATTGGAAATATTAATTATTGATGAAATATTGTTAATTGATGAATTAAGTTGGGCTAAAGTAATTGAAACAACATAGTACAGTCTGAAATTTAATAGCTAGTGCAAAACAAAGAAATTCAATATGAGGAGTTTTGCATGTAGAAAGAGAAAGCAGACAACTTGTAAATAAAAGTGATTGAAAATATTCCCCAACCTAAAGAAACATAGTTGTACAACATCAACCTCAACCTCACCCTGAGACACTACTAGGAATTCAGTTTTAGCCACTTACAAAGTAAAATTTAGAAGTTCTTACTCTTGTCTCCAAGGAACTTCAAAAGGCTGAACAAAGAGAAATTGCAGGGCCATTGACATAATCTGTGATCATTAAAACTGCATTTTTAGTCTATATGGGTTAACTTCATCCACAATTATCCTCATGGATGACCTTGAACCTATTGAATATGAAGAAATTCCTTGAAGTGGGTATTTCTTTAGTAGTGTGAAAAAGGATATTGTTAAAGGAAGATAAAGAAGAGAAAAGTGGGTCAAGTTAAAGGGTCCCCTATCAAACACGAAATTATCTAGGATGCCCCCAAGATCAATAATGAAGACTTTGCAGATGAGGTTGCAAACTCCTACGATGCATATGCACATGCAAATAAATGGTCAATTAAGAATCTAAGAGAGACTATCAAACAATACAAAGAAAAAAACGATGACCTTGAGGTCTCTCTTCAACATTAGAAATCCAAAAGTGAGAGGGAGCATCAATCACAAGTAGACATTTTACAACATCAACATAAGGAAAAACAGACTCTCCACGAGCAATTCAAGGTAGACCATTAAAACATCATTTAACAATTGTCTTTCGAAATGAAACATCTATAGGAGAAGTAATATAATTCATATCTACTCTGGAAAGAGGCACTGAAACTTAATAAATTATTTGGGAATGCTTAATTTTTTTTTTACCAACAATTGCGCCAGGTTTAGGAATTTCATATAATCCTCACTTAGTTTTCAAAGAATTTTGGTAGAGATTCTCAACTACATTATCAAAGTTTCGAATGTTGAGTAGCTTAAAATACAAATATAATTAGATGATTGGAACCGAAAGTTGAAATTTTACCAAGAATTAATTTTGGAGTCCATAAATATGTTCTAATGCATGGGGAAATGTGTTGGATTTTTGTAGCTATTGACACACACACACACACACACAAACATATATCTGTGTGTTGTGATAAATTTCAAGACATGTTCTTCATGTATTTTTCAAAAGAAAGAATTTGAACTTTTTAATTTTGAATATTTTGACATTAAAGAAGTCAAGTAAGCCCTGCCCAATTATGGCACCCATTCGACCTCTTATGATACATATATGAGTCATTCTACCTCCACTTATTGGCATTGTTCGACCTCCACACAAGGCATCTTATGATCTAAGTGAATGATGAAAAGGACAAGAAGGACAAAGAAAAAAGAAGCATTTCTCTCTCCATGTTTGACCTCACACTTTCTCTCTGTGTTAAATTTGAAAATGTGATGTTTTCTAGGCATATCTAGTAGCAAGTATGATTTTTCTGAGTTCAGTAAGAGTGGAAATTCAACTCTGGTTGATTTGACTAGGCCGATTTTATTGGGTATCAATATGACTTGACGTTAGGGTTGGTAGAGAAAGTTTGACCAAGGCTACATTGCTGACCAGTTTGACTTTCTATTTGACTAGAAGAATTAGATGTATCTTTGTTGAAATGAATAATTTATCTAAGGAAAAGGTTGCTAGGATTTCTTACATTAAATGCTTATGTCTCTTGTTTAGTTGTCTCTTTATGATTCTACTATTCTATTGTTGAATATATTTTGTGTAATTGATTAGTGATAAATGTGAATATAAGTGAACTTAAATGAATATCATTAGAAGTAATTATCTGTTAAGAAGACAATGAAAAGTCAACATGGTATCAAAGCTGGTTTGAATAGAACATCCTTGAAGAATCCCTTATCCAAATAATTGTTTGCAAGGTTAATTGTGAAGGTTGAAGCCCTAGGTGCAGGATGAAGTTAGGCCAAAGATTGACTAAGGAAGAACATAAGAAGAGGCCAAAAAATACCTCAATCCAAACCTCATTCTAAATTTCAGAAGTCCGAGGATGCCTCAATTCTGTTGCAGAGAGTTGAAAGGCCTCAGGTCTAATGATAAAAGGATGAGAAGTCACATTCATTTCTTAAAAATAATCTTGGTTAATGGTAAATTCAACCTTACTTTTTTTAAAGGAAAAAACCAATGGATTTGAATGATACTGCATGCTCTACCTAAGACTATTTCATGTATCACTTAAGATCATGTCATCTGTAAGGAAAGTTACAATTATGATTTGGATCATTAGAGGATACCTTAGTTATAGGAGCATGAAATTGTGATAGAAAATGCATTGTCATGTACTAACACGATCATGAGAATTTTGGGAATAAAAGCCTCTATGACTAAGGCCAAGGAGTCTCAGATAATAAAAAAAAGTAATATCTCTTCTTGTGGTCAACTAATATTGTTTGCACAAGGGTTTGCAACAATAGAAACCTTTCTTAATTTCAATGATTGTTACAACCTCCAACATTGATTTTACAACTTGTAGATTTGTGGATGAGAATAATCACTTATATGATCATCAATATGATACTATGTTATGTTGGAATTACTGAGAGGGGGTGGAATCAACATTTCTCTTCAATTAGTTAATCTTAACTTCACAGAGCATTAACTATCATTAACATCATATCAAAACATAAATCAACAACACCATTCAACAATGCACAATATCAAAGACAATAGATAAACAATTTTTAGGTGGAAACACTTCCTAGAGAAAAAACATCAAACACTTCTTAATATAGGTCTTAAAAAATTTACATCAATAGGAATCTCCAACTTTTAATATTTTTAGCATCAATTGAAGGAGGCTCCAACCCCCTAGTTTATAGGGTCCAAGATAAAGGAAGCTCCAACTCCCTGATTTACTATCTCCAACAGAGAGGATGCTCCAATGCCCTGATTTACCAACTCGAACTAGAATGACACTCCAATGCCCTGGTTTTATCAACTTTGACTGAAAATATGTTTCAACACCTTGCATAGTCTCTAACCTGCACTAGTACCACCCTACCTCCCTGAAGTGTTCTCAGACTCCAACCTAAAGGAGACTCCACTCTCTATGTCGCACCATCCTGCAACCCTACACAACAAGCGAACACTTGCCCTGAAGGCTTTGACCTTCAATTCACCACTGTGGACCATGTTTTACAATTTTTAGACTAATACACCTGTGCTTATTATCAAAATAAATAATAATAAGACACCCTGCTGACGTTGTCGATATGAAATGCTGTCACAAAGTCATTAAAAAAAAAACCAAAACTCTTCGTTCAACATCATACTCATGCATAAATTATTTTTCCAAATACAAACTTTGGCTTGTCGAAGAAATAGATGTCACTATCAAAACCTAGCAGCAAGCCTCAACATCACTATTTGCATAGACAGTATTCTGACCTATGCGATATGAGCTATACAATATGGAACCCTATCTCATAAATTCAACATTAGCATCAATACAAGACACTCTTACCACATTAGAATCTAGCTAGAAAATTCTAGCTCAGCCATATATTAACATGCAAACAAATTCTACCAACAAATCTATGAAAATTCAAGGCTCATGGTAGCAAGAGATGACTATAATAATAATGATGTATCCATAACAAAGTATATATAAATTATACCATAGCTCTCAACAATGTGTTACATATTAGAAATAATATTTTGACAACAAACACTCTATTTCTGCCATTAGTAGTGCATGCAATCAAATTCCTTATCTACATATGTAGGTAGTAGTTTGTTTGAGGATATATCAAATGCACACCATTGTTGATAACACAACCTCTAATCATACTATGTATATGAGCACATTATTTTGATTATGTTGATTGTGTAATAACTTATTCAATGTAAGTTGATGGAAAATCTTGGTGACTATAATAACTAGTCACCTTCTTCAGTGACATAATCTTAGATGGAATTCTTTACCCTCACCTCCTTAATTTGAATTTTTCACTATTGTAGATCCTTATTCACTAATAAGATAAGACTTTTATGCTTTCAATGTGGGATCCAAGAAACTTTAGTCCAACATAGGAAATTACCTAATGGAGCCTTTTCTTATTAGTGCATGAAATCATAGTTGGGCAATTCTTGTCGGTTGTCTACTTCACACTACTGTACGTCAACTCTAATTGCAACGTCTCAAGTAAACTGATTTGTCACTGGCCGTGTCATTTTTCTTCTTTGAAAATGATCTTCTTTCCACTGATCTAAAGATTTTCATTTGTTATTGAAATATTTATCACCTCTTCTCGTTAACCATGACTTCAATCTTCCCTTGAAACTTTCTCAAAAACTGACCTAAAGGAAATTATAATTTTCCCTAGACCTCCTTAATGATTGTGCACAAATTTATCTTAGTTCTATCACAAAGAAGACTCAGACAAATTGTGAGTAAATGTTATAGTTTCATATAATATTTGAATCAAGCCAGATCACCCAAAATATTTTCCATAATAAGGAAATCATGGATCAATGAAGTTTTAGTTTATTTTCCAAGATAAATCTCTGTTAATGTTGGCCTTAGTCATGGATAAAACATGTCTTAATACCCTCAAACCAGGTCTCAAATTATGGCATAAAGAGAGGTTTCTAGATAAAATTCAAATCGAATTACCCATAGCCCAAAAATTCAACATGGTTATGTCCTCACAAATGAGGAATACCAGATATATAAAGGTACCAAGATCTTCCACTGAAAAGGATTCAGAACTAGCTACAATAGTGTCCTTTAATCAATCCTAAATCCAAGTGAAAATTCCATAGAGACATAGATCAAAATTTAGTGTGACTTGTTTGTGTGCTTTAATGACTTATCCTTAAAAAAAAGTTTTATTAGCCCTTAGAGAATGATGCTCCAGGGGTAGAACTAGGGCTTAATATTTTATACCAAATGATTTCAACAAGAGGATCCTCAAACTATCACTCAATTTTCATTCAGAATAGACCTTAAAAGGGTTAAATGAAAATTCATAAATACTTCTCAATTAGTGCACAAATCTACCTTATATTTGTTTCTCGGATGTCATACCAAGTCTTTACTAGGGCCAAAACATTGTACTACTTAACATATACAAAGAGGACCAAAATTATGTGCCATCATGCCTTTTAATAGGTCAAAATGCTCTAGTAAGTTCCACCTCAAATGTGAGCCCTTGGAGGGCTGAAGAGAGCCACAAAATTGATCCACTGTTGCCATGGAATTGTTCTTATTAAAGGCTGAATATATCACAAAAATATTACGATCAATTCAAGAGAATTCATCAAAGAGGGTGTCTGGAATATTCCCAAAATATCTTAGATCTGACCAAAGATATAGGTGTCTCAAAGCAATGCGAAAGAGTTGATCAAGAGGTCGAATTTTCCTCCTACAAGAGCATAAAAAAAAATTTCTCTGCAAATAACCCTAGATTGGGCCTTAGAAAAAATGTCTCTGACTTGCCTTAGAAGAGGCCAAACTGGCTAAGAAAATACTCAATATCACAACTTATAACCATAAGCAAAAATATAAAAATTAAAGCCAAAAAACCCTTCTTTAATATGACCTTCATCTTCAAATATTCATGAGTACCTTCGGCCACATAAATCATGAAGAATAGGTGCATAAGAATGATGATTTGCGGAGGAAACAAAGAACCATATATATTAAATGAGGTGGCATTTTGAGAGGGCCGACATTCCCTTGAAACATGGGTCCAACCTTATAGAAAAGTAGGGAAGCCGATCTCAAGAATTTAAATTTTGAAATTCAATTTTAGAAAAATTTGGAACCAAAATTAATCTGATTTGGAGGCCGACTTGATTCACCCATTTTGAATGATTTTCTTAATAAAAATCCTTGGTAAACCCTCTTTTTCAAACTGAATTAGGCAGAAGAGTCCAGTCACACACTGCCATTAATAGTTATTTTTAGGTATCATAACCACATATTCGAGGCTCAAATTTTGATGTGGTATATATCCTCAACCATGAAGAGTTATGAGGTGTCCCACATACTGGTGGAGTCAAAATTATGAGGAAAATAAAGTGATAATGATATCACAACCAAAATAACTATCCTTTACATCCATTTTCCTCAACAATTATGGGGCATCTAGGGATTTCCAAGGCTTCTTGTTATTTGAAGCTTCCAATCAATGCAAACTAGACAAATATTAAGAGCATTCATGAAATAACATTGACATCAATGAAAACACCATTCAAGAATCCACCCCTTTGTCATTAATGGTAACACACATACTTCCCCTGCGATTTATGCTCCCCTCAACTTCACGTTCTGATATTCCTTTCCTAATCCCCCCCCTGTTATAGACATTTTTGTGCCTTACAGCTCTAAGCATGAAATGTCCATAAACCAAGGGATCCTAAGTCCCTAAAAGAGTTTTTCCTGCCCCTAAAGGAACAAGGTCAACCAATTACAGCTTCTCCCAGAAGTTCTCCACCAGAAACTGCTCAGAATCAGTCAAATCAGGATCATTTCAGCTGCTCCACTAGCTAGCTGCGTTGCATAGCACCCTAGTACACTAGCTAGGTGCGTTGCAACGCACCGAAATGCACTACCAGGGTGCGCTGAGTGGGAAATGACAAATGGCAGTGTCATTCCGCGAGGTGGACAGACAATGGAAGCTTCCAGAATCTTCCCCAATGACACTTGCCTCACTGAGTTCGACCAAGGATGAGTAAGAGGCTCTCAGTCTCCAAGTGGAAGCAAGAACTGACAGAGAGAAGCCACAAGTCAAATCATAAGCTGACTCATCCTCTCTGCATACATCTATATATGGATCCCTCATCCCAGAGATCCAGAGGCTGGAATTTTGTACTTTGCAGAGAATTGCTGTTGGTTTTGAGATAGAGATCAATACATTGGGTGATTTATGCTTTGTTGGAGGTGAAGAGGGGATTCCTTTGCTGGGGGGTTGATGCTGAATCAAGAATCATCGGTTGTAACTCCTCCTGGACCTTCTTGTTATATCAATAAAACTATTTGAGTTTCTCCTACATGCTTGTGTATCAATGATGTTTTGTTATATTTGCATGTTTAGCTTAAATTTGATCCTAAGCTATTTATGAATGTAAATCTATGTCTTTGTGTAGTTTTCCTCTTCTGTGATCTTACAGGAACTTGGTGAAGCTGGGCAAGTAAGGGAGCAGGTAGCTGGAAGCTGTCAAAGAGGAGAGAGATTGGATCAAAGGACTAGCGCAAGACACAGGTTGGTTCATCCTATTCCTCTTCGTTTACAGTTCATAAAGAAGAATACGAAAGTAGTTTTCCTTGTTTGTTGCTAAGGCACTGTCACACCTTAGTGGGATAGGGGCGTTCTGAGTAGACACTTTACCCGTCAACAAAATGGCGACTCTGCTGGGGAGCGTGTCTAGTTAGTTAGTTTGTGTTTCTCTTGTTGTTTGTTTCATAAACACAAAAGTGGCAATCGAACTGCATTTGCCATTATCAAATGCAAAGTAGACACCTGCTACTTCAATCCATTCACTGGATTTGTTTATGATTTGAACAGCTGATTCACAAATGATCTGATTACCCTTTGTGATAGCTCTTAGACCTCCTTTAAATCCACCCTCTGATTGTACATTACTGATTGCTTTTACTCGGTCAAAATCCATAGATTAAACTGCAAACCGTGACCCAGAACCCAGATAGAAGTCTCGTTTCTGCCCCAGCGCAGGCTCTGTGAAGAGATTCTGCATTTCAACGCAGTTCCCGAGAGGGCTACCTGCGCTACAATTCAGTTTCTCTGTGTAACAGGTGCGCTGATCATCCTAGCCCTGTGCAGCTGAGGTTCTTTGCTTCATTTTTTCAGTTTTGTCTCTGATTTTGCAGCCTGTGATCAGTGTGTGTCTGTTTAAAAACCCCTTTTATTTGCCTTAATTCCGCCTCCTTTGTACAAAAAGACTGTAGATGTTCTTTGTGTGTTTGTTACATCATTTACAGTTTTCCATTGAAAGAGTAGAATAGTCATACTGTTGTCCTTGGATTTAGATCTTTCGTAAGTGTCGATTTTGATCTTAGGAGAAAGTTTGTTTGCTGTTGACAGTTGATTATACTTTTACTTTTGCCTTTGGTTTGAATTTGTCACTTTCTAGTGTCGAAACGAGTGTTTATTTCAAAATCATAAAGTGTCGTAATCTTCTCTACCTTTTGATTTCGAAAAGAAGCTTGTTTGTGTTTTTCGCTTGAAAGCAAATTCAGATTTGTACATCAGCTTTCTTTTTAGGCATCAATATTAAGAAAGTGAAAACAAATACATGCATATGTGCATTTGCATATTGATAGTCTGTTTGGCTTGGTTTAGGAAAAGTGCATCTACAGTGTGCTCTTTGCTCTTTGAGAAAAGATTGTGTCTTTCTTTTCCCCTTGTAGCTAGGATTTTCATTGCTGAAAAGAGATAAAAGCTTGCTTATCATCTTTAGATTGCATTTTAGGAATTACATCTACATCTCGTGGTGATCCCAAAAGGCAAACTTCTAAGAAAGATCAACTTAAAATAAACTGAATGAATCTAACAACGCTTTGGAACTTAACGCACAACATTTAGAGGTCTAGGCTAGAGACGTATTCCGGCGTCGTAAAGCCTAGTAACTGTTGTCCTCACTGATGGTTGGGTGATTCCTCCACTTTGAGACGATAAGTGCTAGTACGGACTTGTGCTCCCACGTACCATCGAGTATATATTGGGAGACCCCTATAGGCTTAAAACCTTTTATCCATAGGAAGCTGTGTCAGCCGCCCTACTAATCGCAATGCACCGAACACAGCATTCGGGAAGATTGACTGTCGTACCGTAAAAAGTATTCTGTAGTTTTGCGATTGGTTTGGTACTCCCTCTACTTAGATCTCCAGAGCAGTCCCTTTCGTTCCTTTTCAGACTCCTTAACGGAAAAGGTCCATCTGAGCACTTGTCACTTCAGGCTCATTAAAAATCGAAGGAGACTAGAGTCATCTTTTGTTTTTTCTCGACTCTTTAAAATTGAAAAAACAAGTTGTGTCCAAGCGTCTTAAAATTTATTTTAAACGGAATATTCATACCCTTTTCCTACGTTGATCTTAGGTTGAGAAAATGGAGTCTACCAACCAAGGAATTCCCCTTGGTGGAAATCCTAGTCCCTTCTCCTCTTGGGGAGATGTTGGTGCAACCCATATGGCCACATTGTCGCTTCCAGGACTGACAATTGGCTTGCCGGTCTGGCTCTTCTCAACCAATGTCGTTCAGAACACCACTATTCCTGAACAATCGAATCAGTAACCAGACGAGTCCAGAGTTGCCCACCAACCTTCTACTTCCTCTGATTCTTCCTCTCCCCCTTCCTCTTCGCTTGATGGGGCTGGCAAAGCCAAAAGTCAAGTTCCTAAGGAGAAGAAGGAGAAGAAGAAGAAAGAGAAGAAGAAGAAGGAGCCAAAGGTGAACGGAGGAAAACGAGTGTCGTCTAGCGAAAATCCACACACTGCATCGACCAGGCCTAAATCGCCATGTGTCATTTGCAGAGGAGACCACTTTCACAGAGATTGTCCTTGCATCCCTCGGATACTAAGGGACTGGTCTCCTCGTTTGCACAATCCGGTGTCATCAACCTCTGATGATCATGTTGAAAGCACACCGTCAACTAGCGAAAGTGAAGCCCCAGGACAAAAAGGGAAAGCTAGATTTCCTTGTAAACTGTGCGAAGGAAATCATGCCGTCCACCGTTGTCCCTTCTTAGACGAAGCGAAAAGAGTTTTGGATGATCGTCCGGTTTCACCGTTACGACTTCCTCCTGGATATAAAAAACTCTTACCGAGTCCGTCGCTAGTTGAGAATCCAGCTGGCCCGCTCAAGTGGTCGGCTGAAGCACCTATCATCGAAGATAAACCATCTGAATCCATACCAGACGAAATTCAAAAGGTCGAGACAGCAGTTGACCCGGTCTTGCCTTCAGAGGCTTTATCTTCGGATGATACAGTCACTGAAGAGAAAAAGGATGACACCGTCCAAATTCTCTTCATCAACACAGACTCCGACGAACATGGGGGCAATCTACCCATTCCCTTACTGCAGGAGGGAAGTTCGTCAGAGCCATACCCGGCCGTCTACTCGGTCCCACCTCCAAGCAACCTAGTTGTCTCCTTCGACTGGAATCAACTAGGTAGAACCCGTTTACCATCAAGCATACCATTCCGAATTATCGTTCAAATATATAGAATGGTTATGGATGGTACCATCATAGATGAGGGGGCTTCTGTGAGTATCCTTTCCTCTACTGCTTGGAAAGCACTTGGTTCGCCATTGCTGTTGCCTGAGATGAGAAATCTGACAGGCTTTGATAAAGGAACCAGTCGACCTTTAGGGATCCTTCCCAATGTGCCCATAACATGGAGAGGGAAGATAGTTCAAATGAACGTAATGGTAGTTCAAGGACCCTTGGATTATAACCTACTCCTTGGACGAGACTATATTTATTGCATGGGAGCCATCGTCTCCTCACTCTTTAGAGTAATGTGTTTTCCGCACGAAGGAAGAGTGGTCAAGCTCGTGGACCAGCTTTCATTTCCCGGATCACGCATAGCAAATAGTCATATACCATCCCTAAATGGTCTCTTCACGCAAGAAATGTCTCAATCTCCAGTCCATCCTCCCGATGAGCGCGAGTAATTCGGAGGGATATGACTGAAACCCAGGGGGCATGCATCCTGGTCTGCTTCGGTAGGAAAACTTCGGGTATAGAGTAGGTTTCCGCGGGAGAATATGACTAGTCTGTACCCCGTCCGTGATTGGAAGAGGGGTTATTCTAGAATAAGATTCTTTTGTCAAAGTTATGTGAGTTTCGAGCATTGTCGCTCACCTTTGTTTATCTCGGTAGACATCGCCGAAGAAGTATTTTGTTTGCTGCGCGAATAGAACAATCTTTGGGTAACCTGTAAGAGGTAGTACCCTTCCTGATAAAACAAATGTTTTGTCAGCTCGAATAAAGGGTGACCCTTCCTGATAAAACGAATGTTTTGTCAGCTCGAATAGAGGGAGACCCCGAAACTCTGTTTTATACCTGGGGGCATGCGAACCTTTTGGAGTGCAAGCGAGGGGCGACTATTTATTTTTTAAAATTTTTAGGACCTCTAACCCTTTAAACTCATAGGATTAGTCGTCACCTAACTTGCATAAAGAAAGGATGTGGGGCAAAAATCTAAAAGTTGCCGTTTTATATGAGACATTCTTATCATATGACTGGATTAATCGAGCAGTTTTAGCACATAGTTCAAGCTCGTTAAAAAATAAACATAAGACATGAGCAAGTGTTTCCACCCGCGTTTAAGCTCATTAAAAAATGAACTATTCCCCGGTAAGTAACCACCGTGAATGAAGATTTCAGCCATTAAAGCCTTGGTCGTGTTTGCACCATCACCTCCACTTTTCCATTGGCCGATCATTCACCTCCATTTGATTGTTTACCCATTTTGAGGAACAACTGCGAAGAGTGATTTCACTAGCCATCCTTGTGACACTGCCGTGATTGGAAAATTCCAACCCTTATCTGGAATTAGCTGCTACCCATTTTATCACTTGTTCCTCAAAAGACGAGTCTTCTTTAAGCTCTTTTCATCTGACTCGTAAAATATGAAAAGATTGCCGAGTTTTGGCCTTCCAGCTCGTTAAAGCGACCGGAAGTGCTATCCCTCCTCTAGATTTTAATCTTTTTGGACCTGAGGGATTATTACACAAAAAGATCGAGTGCTTGCTTTGTTCGGCTCGTTAAAACTATCGAAAATTCATCCCTTCTGTATTGTTTTATACTTTTTCAGACTTAAGGGATTAGATGACGAAAAAGGAATTTTGGAGTTACCTTTACGTACCTTTTCAGACTCTCTAAAAATGAAAAGGGCTGAGTTATCTTTGTCGTTGAACTCGTTAAAAATATTAATAGCGACAAACTTGTCTTTAGACGAGAACGAGTTTCACTATCGCTAGGCTCGTTAAAACATAACGATGGGTTTGCCTGAAGGGAAAATTATAGAACAAGCATATGTTATCCTCCTCAAGCTTGACAAAAATAAAGAGGTACTGGTCAGCAATGACTGGGGAAAAATTGGGAAGAAACTCAAAGAATCTTTATTGGTAGCAAGTCGCTCTTGAACATGACACTTCCACTCCGTGCCTGAGTCGGGTTGGGTTGTTTCATTCACCGGTCACATCACCATGGTCACGCCATACCATCCACATTTGGGGTAAATGCTACCAATCCATCACATAAGTGTCGCCGACATGTTCAAGAGAAGTCATCCAGAGAAGTCACCCGTTTCCCATCCACTACCATACATTATACTTCATTCCTTCATGACCTCCATCCTGAACCATATATCATCAGATCGTTTTCACCTCCATCAAAATCATTTGCTCCGTTTCGTGTCATTGATGTGGGATTCATTAAGGCCCTCCTTTGATGGATCGCTTCTTGTCGACACCAGCTCATTATCCAAGAAGTTGATCTAGGAACACCCCATTTAGTACTTTGAAGCTTGCATGCCTCAATGGCAAGTTTCTCACTTCCGGCGATAGGTATACATCAATGACTTTCGACCAAAAGATTTTGCGTGGTGTTCGACGCCAAGTCCTTTATTCACACCACGTGAATTGTACTGCAGTACCTTGAGGGTCATCATCCTTATCGGTGATTCCTCTCGCGCTTGTTAACAGTTTACGTCATCGACTGGTAATCAAGCGATGTCTTTCCATGTTCGACTTCAAAACATTTCTCACATGGATCGACTTGTACTTCGAGTGAAGATCGGACGAGATTGAAGACCCCGGATCTAGTTTCATCCATCCGAGATGTGATATATATTCAGGAAAAATAAAAACATTGACATGTACAGCATTGCAGCACAGATAATCGTCCTACCAAAAGGATGATGACTTCATTAGAATCACCAGTCTACCATCAGACGATTGTCTGTCCTATGTACATAAAAAATGAATTTATAAAGCTGAGCATGGGAATGCCCGCCTCAGCTAGATCATGAAAACAGTATGAAGATAATGTATTTTATTTTATCTTATTACAGGTCTCCTCCCAGCATTGAAAGAACTTCGGATCCTCCTAATAAAGCATTTCACCCGATAAACAGCCTCATACTTTAGGGGGCAACTGTTATAGACATTTTTGTGCCTTATAGCTCTAAGCATGAAATGTCCATAAACCAAGGGATCCTAAGTCCCTAAAAGAGTTTTTCCTGCCCCTAAAGGAACAAGGTCAACCAATTACAGCTTCTCCCAGAAGTTCTCCACCAGAAACTGCTCAGAATCAGTCAAATCAGGATCATTTCAGCTGCTCCACTAGCTAGCTGCGTTGCATAGCACCCCAGTACACTAGCTAGGTGCGTTGCAACACACCTAAATGCACTACTAGGGTGCGCTGAGCGGGAAATGACAAATGGCAGTGTCATTCCGCGAGGTGGACAGACAATGGAAGCTTCCAGAATCTTCCCCAATGACACTTGCCTCACTGAGTTCGACCAAGGATGAGTAAGAGGCTCTCAGTCTCCAAGTGGAAGCAAGAACTGACAGAGAGAAGCCACAAGTCAAATCATAAGCTGACTCATCCTCTCTGCATACATCTATATATGGATCCCTCATCCCAGAGATCCAGAGGCTGGAATTTTGTACTTTGCAGAGAATTGCTGTTGGTTTTGAGATAGAGATCAGTACATTGGGTGATTTATGCTTTGTTGGAGGTGAAGAGGGGATTCCTTTGCTGGGGGGTTGATGCTAGATCAGAAATCATCGGTTGTAACTCCTCTTGGACCTTCTTGTTATATCAATAAAACTATTTGAGTTTCTCCTACATGCTTGTGTATCAATGATGTTTTGTTATATTTGCATGTTTAGCTTAAATCTAATCCTAAGCTATTTATGAATGTAAATCTATGTCTTTGTGTAGTTTTCCTCTTCTGTGATCTTACAGGAACTTGGTGAAGCTGGGCAAGTAAGGGAGCAGGTAGCTGGAAGCTGTCAAAGAGGAGAGAGATTGGATCAAAGGACTAGTGCAAGACACAGGTTGGTTCATCCTATTCCTCTTCGTTTACAGTTCATAAAGAAGAATACGAAAGTAGTTTTCCTTGTTTGTTGCTAAGGCACTGTCACACCTTATTGGGATAGGGGCGTTCTGAGTAGACACTTTTCCCGTCAACACCCCCCCTTGACATAAATGGAAAAGGGTTACTCCCCCTAATGAAATATCTTCATCTGATGCTTCTCTTCACCTAACTTGCTATGCCTAACACAACTTACCACAAATTATTCCTTCTACAATTATTTCCATGAATATGCTTGCTACTCCACATGGTTGACTAATCTTCCCATAATACTGCCCATTGTTATGATGACTTATTCACATCTTCCATCTACCAAAGGATAGATATTCAAACGTGAAACCACTATTACATATACTCCCATTCTTCAATATTCACAAGATAGGGAGTCATTAATCTAGATTCTTTAAAATAATGTATGAACCAACTCTTGTTAATTTTCCACTGCTTTATGCTATATTAATTACTTTCGCCCAATTCAATTCTTCCCTTAGCAATATTTTCAATAACAACTGATTCTTCCAATGATCAATAGTAATTGAATATATAACATTAAATGTAATGACAATAAGAGATAATCAAGAGCATTTGGTCAAATACAAAGGCAAAACCCCACAAGGGGGAAACCCTTTGAAAATTCTTCTTCTATTAGATTGTCTTCAAATGTTCAATAGAGAGTACAATGAGCCAAATTCAATAACAAGAGGCAAAGTCAAAGCCTTGACTTGAACAACAAATTAAACAACTAAAAATCAATATGATAATGATGAAATAGTCAAATATGGTCAACTGACATAAATATGTAATTCTGTCCAAGTCAACAATAGTCAAAGTGTTCCCTAACTAGTCCACAAAGTCAATGGTCAAACCTTCCAAACAACTCGGTCAAATCAGAAATAAATGCGACCTCAAGTGTTGGTCAGAGTCAACCCAAAACAATAAAAAAACCCAGTCAAACTCAATCAACGTCTGTAATTTTCTCCATGGTCAAACCTATGGTCAGCTGTGAAGTTAATGCAAGTAAAAAAACCTAGATCACCTCAGTTTTTGTGCCAGCCAACTCAGCTTCAAGAAATCAATATTTTCCCAGTCAAAGAAAGTGAAATGGTGAAGTCAAACTCAATCAAACTGATGTCAAAGCTTCCAGCAAAAAGTCAACGTAGAAAAATATCTCCTAGGACCCTCAAATGTGTGGAATAGAAGTTGCCTCAGACCTATACAAACCATTCATATTTCAGAGAGAAGAAGAGAATTTATGTTGATATGTCCAAATGAGATTGAGTTTACTTGTATTTATATGCATTGGAGGAGGGGCAATTTGTCCTTAGGCTGACCTTGACAATTTGAGTACCTGTGGGGTTGTCTTCAAAAATACACTTTCCTTTATCCAAATTCAATGATTCAAAGGTCAATTTTGGTCCTCTCAAAAAGAGTAATCTAGTCCCATGATTGGAATGTATCATTGAGCTTCCAAATTAACACTCCCTCTCAGCTAGGGAGAAATTCCAACTACATCATGTGATCATCACAAGTATCTTATCATCGAATCATGTATCATCTCTACTCGAATGTATTTGTTGAATCATTCTCGAATCTAAAGAAGACAAATCATAGGGGAGCTTTAGATATCACCCTCTATCCATTGGGGAGCCACTGCTACCACCTCAAATAATTTCTATTGGGGATCCAATGTTACTACCCAGGAATCATTTGTCAGCGAGGAGCCCAATGCTACTACTTGGGAATCTATGTTAGTGGGGAGCCAATACTGCATCCCAATGATATCTTCCAATGGGGAGCCAATGCTACAACCTAAGAATCTATACCAACAACGAGCCAATGCTACAACTTGGGAAACCTACAAACTATAGGATGGATACCACTTACCTTATGAGGTAAGGATCGCACCCATCCCACTGCCTGAAAATAATAGGAGGGATACCGCTTACCATAAATGGTAATTATCATGCTTATCCCTTTATCTCTCGATCTTCCCAACTTGACACTTAAGAGTCAATGGTAGAAGACCTGCATCTCTGGCTTGAGTGGGATGCCACTTACCATAAGTGGTAAAGATCACACCTAACTCAAGCAACCAACACCCATTGGCTAAATTGATGGGAAAGAAAGATGCCAACTGGGGTATACTCTTTTAAATCTATAGTTCCCTCAACCCTAGGAGCTCTAAGCATTGATTCCTCACTTGGGAGCTCAAATGGGGGGAAGAGCATAAATCAGTGTCCTCGATTAGCTAGGACCCTTACCAAGGAGGTTCACATCCGTTAGTCCAAACTTCTCTATGTTTGTAATCAACTCATTAGTCGAATTATGATAGATTCTCGTAGCTCCAATTTGCATCATATCACATATGTAATGATATATGATCTCAATGTGCTTGGGCTTGTCACAAAACACAAGATTCTCTTCCAATTAGATTCCACTCTTGTTGTCACAATATATCATTGTCATATCTAAGACCTGCTAAAACAATTCTTCCAAGCTAACAATGTATCCTACCTCGATTGTGCTTAAAGAAACAAACTTCTGTTTCTTACTTTTCTAGGATAAAATTTTAGATCCTAAGTAACACCCAAATTTTCTCTTTCTATCACCAACAGTTCCAACTCAATCATCATCGGTGTATTCATGCAGCCTCATATCTCTGGAAGTGTATCTCCGACCAAGATATTTTATCTTGAACTCAGAATCCATCTCCTTCTTATGCTCAATCATGAAAGGCCCACTACTTGTCAAGAATAGATCATCAATATATAAAACCAAAATCAAAGTTATACCTTAGACCAATTTGAAGTAGAGGCTCAAATCGACATTGCTTCTTATGAATCCAAGCTTCACTAGGTAACAGTCAATTTGGGCATACCATGCTTGGGGATATTGCTTCAAACCACATAATGCTTTCTTCAATCTATAACCATGATTCTTCTTGTCCTATAGTTCAAATTCTCGAGGCTACTAAACACATACTTATTCCTTGTACCTTTTAATTATTTCATTTGCTTCATGCATTATCTTATAAAGTTGTTTTGAATTTGTGTTATTCTTTCCTTGAGGTCTATAAAAACATCCCATACATCATTCATCATAATCAATTATTTGACCATAACATCCTTCCAAACCTGTTCTTTCACAACTACTCCATTCTGTTCGTGGTTATTGTTGGGCCATGAATACGACCACTTTGTAACACTTATTTCATCCATTTTTACTCTTCTCTATTATATCATCTATTATAATTTATCATTTAAATCCATTTTATAAATGATTTATGCTCTCATGGATGAATATTATTTATCCTCCTTTATTTCTAATAAATTGATGATTATGCATTATTTTATCAATGATAGTTTTAATAAATCAGTTATAACATTATTTACCATTCTTAGCCTCCAAGATAATTTTTAGATTGAAGATTTAATTTTTAAAAGCGCCAACTCAGAAATGCGTGGGAATAAGGAGTGATAGTTTTGCGGTTGAGATTCTGAGCAAATGGAGAAGAATCTGGAAAATCCGGAACATGGGTTTTGTCCAGAACGAACCCAATTAACTTTCGCAAAGAATGGTTTGCCCAAATTCGGCTTGTACAGAGAGAAACGTAGGATTCTTTGAGCACGATTTTCTCAGATTTGCAGTTGCGGCCGTCCTCCAAACTTTAGCTGCAAACCCAAATTCGTCTTGCTTTTGTTGAGAGATGAAAGGAAATATATTTTCTTGTTGATCATCTAGTTAGAATCAACCCAAATTTGTATCTTTCTCTATTTAAATGAAAACAAAGACCAGAGAGGGGGAGACTTCAGGATGACTTTGGGGATTCGAATGATGGCGAATTGATGATTTGAATTAGAGATTCAGAAGCAAGTATTCATGATAGGATAGGAGGAAGGAAGGATTGTTTTATGCTGTAAGTCTCAAAGCTTCAACTATTGTAATGATTTCACTATTTAATGATTAATACATAATTTAGGCATTGCTGTTCACTCTTTTCCTTCTGAAGTAACCCAGCAGCGTCCGCTAGCGGCTAAGGGCCCAGCCTCTGGTGGAGTACGCTGCTGTTGTTGTGTATCATATCTTTACAATTGCTGCTGTATCATTATACTGTGATTTATGCGTGGTTTGCTTATCTTTATTACTCGGTAATCTGATATATATTTCATATGCTATGTTATGCTCTGTTATGATCAATGCACTAATGGTTTTTCTCAGGAAATCTGTGTAATGACTCTGCATTGTATAATTGAATCTTTTCAGAGTTGATCGCATGCTTTTAGTCTCAACCAGTTATTTCCGTTACAGAGCGTCTGTATTGAATATTACTGTCATTTGATTCATTTGAAATCCTGATTATGGGAATCTGAAAGTAATGTTATTCTAGTTGGAAACATAGCCGTATTATCCTTAATTGTCAGATTACTATATTAGTGTGAGGTGTGCATATATGATCGATTATTGCCGTTCCATAATTCATTAATGAGTGTTGTTCCATAAAGTATATTCCATCCAGTTTGCTTGAGGAGTGAAGAGTGTTATTTCATAGCAGAGTGTGAGTAAGTTGGTTTTGACTCGCGAGATTTAGTTCTTTTGATTGCTGTTTCATTTACTGTTGTTCTATTTCCTTTTGTTATTTCATTTTACTTGCTGCCATTCCATTTACTTGCAATTGCTACTTTGGTGTGAGAGAAGGTCTAAGGCTGTAGTGAGTCAGCAAGTCACTGCTTAGCTCCCAGATCTTTGGTCCATACTCTATTTTCCTTTCCATCAATTTCTAGAGGAATGAGTTATTGCTACTGTATCCTCGATTGATGGTTGTTTGAATGAATGATTTAGTTTAGAACATTTCAGTTTCTTGCTGTTCCAATTAGATTTTGTTTCCAGCTTTCATTTACTTTTGTAGCTTTTAAGCACTATACTGCAAAACATTACTCTTAAGTAAATAGCCGCCTCAGACTGAGTACACTCTTGAAATAAAAAGTCGTCCCTGGGTTGATAATTAATGTGAAGGTAATTAGGAGTTTAAAAGACACCTTTTTATCGCTCCACATTTTAGCGTCGTTGCCGGGGAGAGTGTAGCCATTTCTAAAGAGTAGTGTGAATCTGATGAGTGCCTGCTAGGGAAGAGTTGGATCTTAAAAACGGAAGGTAAGAACCTGCGTACGGAGCATGTAAAAGCCCTGCTCCCCCGTCCGCTTTCCAGCAGGACTGTTAAAGAACCTAGGGTAGAAATAGATGTTTGAATTTTTGTGTGAATGATTAGGAAAAAGATAGAAATTTTTAAAAAATGAATCACACGATCTCACGCAAGTGGTGATGTAAGCACCACCCATTTCACTAACCGATTGACAGGAACATTTGAGGAAGGAGCCTCGAAGAAAACACATGAAGAACATCTTATATTATGGTAAGAAATGGCACACGTTTCTACTTTTAAATTTCCTATCAAAGATCTAGGAGTGACACAAATGCACATAATTCCCCCATCTTTATCAAATTTTCATGGTTTAGCAAATGAAGATCCAGATACATTCTTATTCGAGTTTGAAATACTTTGTAGAGGATATGATTATTGTACTGACGATCAAAGATTGAAAGTGTTTCCTCTTACTCTAAAAGGAGCAGCTCTCCGATGGTTCATGAGCCTAGGTGGGAATTGCATCCAATCATGGGAGGACATGAAGAACATATTCTTGAAGAAGTTCCAAGACCATTGCAAATCCAATGAAGATATTTTCTATATGATACAAGGGGAAGACGAAATTTTGGAGGACTATGTAGATCGATTTCAATACAACCTTCAAAAATCAAAATATAAGCATTATGGAGAAAGAGACCTTAAAAACACTCCTTCTTAAAGGGATCAAAGATGAATTTTTAGAACTCTTAAATCTGATAGGAAAAGGTGATGTTTTTCAGTTATCATATGATGATGTTTGTATATTGTGCATAAGGTATTCAAGAGGAATCTCCAAGGCTGGTAAGAATTCTAGAGATGTTTTTTCTTTGTTTTCCAAATCTGCTACAAGAATAGGAGACATAAGAGCTGAAATCAATGTGTTATTTGAAAATTTTAAAGTTGATTTTATTAGCTCTCTAAATGAAAAATTGGATGTTTTGCAGGTTCATAAAAATCAAGAATTGGATGAAGTGTTTTACCCTCAGGACCGAAAGGAGCATCTCATAGATACTCACTCTTCCTTATCTAGGATGGAAGCAGCATATCAAAGAGGTAAGGAAGCTGCAACAAGGTCAAAACCACGGAAATCATGGCCTACAGGTATGGTTCAAAACACTCCCTCTCCACTTTCTTACTTTCATAATCCATTATGGAATACTAATGTGTTAGGGCTGCCATGTCAATCTCAATATAACCACCAGCAATTTTCTCTACAAGCTTGGCATGGTTCATCTTATGATGGCATGACTACTCTCCCTCATCTTGTAGCACAAACATATTTTCCATATTTTTCACCAGCTCTTCCACAACATCCTGCTTGCACACCAAATTCATTCACTCAACCCAATCAACCACATCATCACAATGCTCCATTCCTTACACATTTTCTTGCTCAACTAATTCCACACCCTCACCACAATAAACCAGTACAACATGCTTACAATGTTGAACTGCCAAATTTACCCACCCTTTCCACCCATTCTATCTCACATGCGCCATTAGAGAAAATTTACAATGAGATTCAGAATGTTTCAAATTCAAAAATTGTAGAAGTTATGGGAAAAAATGAAGTTTCTTTTAGTATGCATCAACAAGTCATTTTAAAAGCCCAAGAACTTGATGGTATGATGGCTATGGGAAATCAAGAAAGTAAAGGATATATTGAAGATTGGTTTCACTCCATCACTTGTTTGCAACATCACTCCATACTTCAACAATTTTTGACAACATCTTTTCAAGGGAAGTTGGCTTCTCATACCCTAATATTCATTAATATGCATTTTTCAAATTTGAGTATGTGCATACATGAAGCCCTATTTTGAAAATGGTTCCATTGGAAATACTCCTATACGTAGTCATATTCATTTTTCAAATCAAAATAGGTTAGTGTAGAAATTAAAATAAATAAGGGAATAAATAAATGCATTTTGTGTTTTTTGTAAAACTAGTTGTTTCTTTTGTTGCAACACGCTATTGAAATCAACATCGATGATAAATGTTTCAATTCATTTGTGTATGTAGATGATTTATAATAGAAATAACAATTCTACAAACACTTATATTCATCTTTATCATCAATATGAAAAAATGCTTGAATATCATTTTTTTGGCTTGCGGGCTTGATGAAATTTTTGAAAAACAGTCGGGACAGTCATGTTTTAAGGAACCAAAATGCAATATTTTTAAAACATGTTTATATCCTAAGTAGCCCTTGATATCTACTTTCTAATCCAATTTGAATCACTCAATTTGGATTTGAAACGAAAAAGTTAGAATCGAAACATTGACAGGGTGTCTAGCAGGCAGCTTAGGAACAGAGTTGGGACAGTCAGTTTTTGGAGGCTTAAATGAATGAATTTTTAAAACCTTTTTCTATGGTAGATTCCCATATGAATCTAGTTTATAATTCAATTTGAATCACTCATTTTCTATATCGTATGGGGAAGTTATGCTCAAAATACTGACTGTCTATCGTAAATCAGCACTCTTAAAACTATGTCTTTCTAGCTGTTCCTTACAGTATTTGACCTATCAATTCTTCTTTTCTTCAAAATCTGTTTCTATTGGAGATAAATAAATGAATCTACTTTCATTTCCAATTTGAATCATTTGAATCCGACATCAAACGAAGAATCTATGCTTGAAATATCAATCGTTGGTCTAGATTGGGTAATCGAAAATGACTCTATTATGCAGGTTGTTCTAAACAAATTTGACATATCATAGCATTGAATTTTTAAAACCTGTTGCTACTGGAGATAACCCTTTTAATTGGCTCTCATTTTGCTTTGGAATCACTCAATTTCGACGAAAAAGAAAGAAGTTGTGATTAAAACACTGCAAGTTAGCATGATTGGCCATTGCTCTCCCGCAAGTGATAGATAAATTTTACTTTGTTATTTTCTCAATGGATTTGTTATACAGGGTAACTACTTGTTGTTTTTTGCATAATTCTTGGATTAGGGGAGCCCGATCACCTCTCTTTCTCCATGATTTAATGTTTTATTGTAGGTAGACACTCGTTTTTTGCAGGTCCTGGAAAATAAAGAAGGTCAATTTATGGACGAGTGAGTTTTCAAAAGAAATTTTAAATGAAACAAAGGAATTTCATCCAACTCATTACCCAATGGATTCATAATAGAACAAATGAAGAATTGATTTCGATTTGAAGATTCATGTCTTGTCACTGCTGCCAAAAC
This sequence comes from Pinus tabuliformis, assembly GCA_031772625.1. Taxonomy (NCBI): domain Eukaryota; kingdom Viridiplantae; phylum Streptophyta; class Pinopsida; order Pinales; family Pinaceae; genus Pinus; species Pinus tabuliformis. The sequence goes on along the minus strand of CM062820.1, from coordinate 773,020,975 downwards.
ATTTTTTAAAAAGATCATTTTTTTTACATAATATCATAGCTGTTGTAACTTAATTTAGTTATTTACATATTGTTTTTAAATAAAATGTTGTTTCTTTCCTAATTTCTTTTATATTTTGTGTTTCAGGTGTTGCTTCATTCAAACTGTGACCCATCCTCAACTTCAATACAATGAACAGCTAATTCATTCTTTGCGTGCTTGCATTTCATGCTTGTGCATTTTGCTGTTCCTTTTCTGAAGGGACAACGTTTGTGTGCACTTCTGTCGTTTCTGCTGTTCCTTTTTCAAAGGGACAACAATTTCATTTTACTGTTCCTTTTCCAAAGGAACAACACCTTTTGGTCAACAATTCATTTTGCTGTTCCTTTTTCATGGTTCATTTTGCCGTTCCTTTTCCACGACTCATTTTGCTGTTCCTTTTTCACATTTTGCTGTTCCTTTTCGAAATGGAACAACACTTCTGCACTTTCACGTTTTGCTGTTCCTTTTCGAAATGGAACAACACTTCTGCACTTTCACGTTTTGCTGTTCCTTTTCGAAATGGAACAACACTTCTGCACTTTCACGTTTTGCTGTTCCTTTTCGAAATGGAACAACACTTCTGCACTTTCACGTTTTGTTGTTCCTTTTCGAAATGGAATTGCATGCGATATGATTACTACACTCTGCCATAACTTGTTGATTTGACAAAAGTTTTTCTAACTGAAATTTTGCATGCATTTTATCTGTTGCTATTCAAAGCTAACATTATGGATTCAAGAACATTGTATGCAAAATAGTGCTTTGTTTACAGGAGAACAACAAGTATGGGCAGAATTCTATTCGTAGCATGACCACACTATTGCACTTCACAGTAGAGGCTCGCGAACGTGAACAATTCTTCCGATATGATGTGCTTCCCTGGATTCCACCTTTTGCATCACTTTCAGCACCAACTCTGCCTACATCAGCTTCAACAACTGCCATTCCATATATGTCATTCCACATTTTTGGAGGTAAAACTTGAGGTAAAATTGCATAGTTTTCTAATTTATTATAAATTTAGGAGAATCTAATGAAAATCCATTTTGAGCATTATTTGTCATCCTTCATTCCACATCTTTACCACTTCCCCTTTTTCAACAGCATGTCATTTTCGAGTGTGGGGGAGTGTTGCTTTCATTCATTTCTTTCTTATGACCACGCCATTCATATTCTTTATCATCCATTGCTATTCTTATTCACTGTCAACACCTCCCTTATTCCATGTTGTTTTACACCAAGCATAGAATTCAACAGCTGGTAGCAACCACCTCTATTTGTTTTCTAGCATCGCATGAGGACATGCTAATTTTTCAGAGAGGGGGAGGAATTGCTATGCATGATGGATGTTTTCTACTTTCTTCCTTATTTAAGGCATACAATTTCATTTTTACACAGTGCAGAAATTGATTTCCACATATTTTTAAAACTATGAACTCAATTCTTGTAATTTTTGGAAAACACATACGTATCATTAATACAAACCCACACAATTTCAAGAAATATTGGTTCATAAAATTTCGGAAATCATGCACTCTCACCTACAGCCATTTTGTTTATATCTCATGATCCATGCATCAAAACGATCTGATTTTTGGATCATAGAAGCCTTCATATATTACAAATCTACTTGCAACATTTCAACAAAATCTGGTTTGTAGTTTTTGGGAAAATGGTTAATGAAGTTTGCTGTTATCTATGTCATATTTTGCTGCAACTTCATATATACATATAATTGAATGTCAATGTAAAAATTGTTATGCCTTCATCAAGATTACTAAAAGTGAATATTCATTAATTAAGGAAGAATTCATTTGTTCTATCCATTTCATGAGCTGAGATGAACATATTTTTTATCGCTTGGTTAACACATGGGTTTTTGTCTTTGGGTTGCATGAAGACATGCAATATATTCAGTTTTCGTTGCATGAGGACATGCAATATATTGAGTGTGGGGGTATGTTGGGCCATGAATACGACCACTTTGTAACACTTATTTCATCCATTTTTACTCTTCTCTATTATATCATCTATTATAATTTATCATTTAAATCCATTTTATAAATGATTTATGCTCTCATGGATGAATATTATTTATCCTCCTTTATTTCTAATAAATTGATGATTATGCATTATTTTATCAATGATAGTTTTAATAAATCAGTTATAACATTATTTACCATTCTTAGCCTCCAAGATAATTTTCAGATTGAAGATTTAATTTTTAAAAGCGCCAACTCAGAAATGCACGGGAATAAGGAGTGACAGTTTTGCGGTTGAGATTCTGAGAAAATGGAGAAGAATCTGGAAAATCCGGAACATGGGTTTTGTCCAGAACGGACCCAATTAACTTTTATGAAGAACGGTTTGCCCAAATTCGGCTTGCAGTTGCGGCCGTCCTCCAAACTTTAGCTGCAAACCCAAATTCGTCTTGCTTTTGTTGAGAGATGAAAGGAAATATATTTTCTTGTTGATCATCTGGTTAGAATCAACCCAAATTTGTAAAAGAAATCATGTTGTAATTATCTATGTTATAACTACTCTCTGATCTTTCTCTATTTAAATGAAAACAAAGACCAGAGAGGGGGAGACTTCAGGATGACTTTGGGGATTCGAATGATGGCGAATTGATGATCTGAATTAGAGATTCAGAAGCAAGGATTCATGATAGGATAGGAGGAAGGAAGGATTGTTTTATGCTGTAAGTCTCAAAGCTTCAACTATTGTAATGATTTCACTATTTAATGATTAATACATAATTTGGGCGTTGTTGTTCACTCTTTTCCTTCTGAAGTAACCCAGCAGCGTCCGCTGGCGGCTAAGGACCCAGCCTCTGGTGGAGTACGCTACTGCTGTTGTGTATCATATCTTTACAATTGCTGCTGTATCATTATACTGTGATTTATGCGTGGTTTTCTTATCTTTATTACTCGGTAATCTGATATATCTTTCATATGCTATGTTATGCTCTGTTATGATCAATGCACTAATGGTTTTTCTCAGGAAATCTGTGTAATGACTCTGCATTGTATAATTGAATCTTTTCATAGTTGATCGCATGCTTTTAGTCTCAACCAGTTATTTCTGTTACAGAGCGTCTGTATTGAATATTACTGTCATTTGATTCATTTGAAATCCTGATTATGGGAATCCGAAAGTAATGTTATTCTATTTGGAAACATAGCCGTATTATCCTTAATTGTCAGATTACTATATTAGTGTGAGGTGTGCATATATGTCGATTATTGCCGTTCCATAATTCATTAATGAGTGCTGTTCCATAAAGTATATTCCATCCAGTTTGCTTGAGGAGTGAAGAGTGTTATTTCATAGCAGAGTGTGAGTAAGTTGGTTTTGACTCGCGAGATTTAGTTCTTTTGATTGTTGTTTCATTTACTGTTGTTCTATTTCCTTTTGCTATTTCATTTTACTTGCTGCCATCCCATTTACTTGCAATTGCTGCTTTGGTGTGAGAGAAGGTCTAAGGCTGTAGTGAGTTAGCAAGTCGCTGCTTAGCTCCTAGATCTTTGGTCCATACTCTATTTTCCTTTCCATCAATTTCTAGAGGAATGAGTTATTGCTACTGTATCCTCGATTGATGGTTGTTTGAATGAATGATTTAGTTTAGAACATTTCAGTTTCTTGTTGTTCCAATTAGATTTTGTTTCCAGCTTTCATTTACTTTTGTAGCTTTTAAGCACTATACTGCAAAACATTACTCTTAAGTAAATAGCCGCCTCAGACTGAGTACACTCTTGAAATAAAAAGTCGTCCCTGGGTTGATAATTAATGTGAAGGTAATTAGGAGTTTAAAAGACACATTTTTATCACTCCACAGTTATCATTGGTCTTGATCTTGCTAGAGGGGAATGGTCCCCTTGACTTCTTTCTACTTTGGTGCCTGTTGAGAGTGTTGGATATCACCAACATACAGGTGATTTCCCCGATATGAGGTCCCAATTAGACCTCACACCATTTGGTGTAGGTGTCCCATCCAGAAATATGACCCAGATTTTGTTTACTTAAAGATCTGCCTTGGCTTAAACAGTTAGAAAGAGAGAGAAGTGCACATGTGCTTTTGAATGAGCAAAGAGAGTGTTCCTTGTGAAATGTTTAATTGTAGATGTATCAATGTTCCTTTATTGTGAGGGAGAGGAAGTGATCCTCTAAAAGATAAGTAATAGTACTAATATAATGAAGACACACACACATAGACAAAAATAATCATTGGACGTCAAGTGAAGTAGTTCACATAGATGCAACAATCATTAAATCATCACAACACATTTTCAACAAGTTAAGCACAAAAGTCACTGAAATAGTTAAATTATTTTAGTACATATGAAAAGTCAACATAGACAACAAATATTAGAAGAATAGTCTCAAAACATCTACAATTCATGCATGAAAATGTGCTGGCCAAAAGGCTTCAAGTATTAAGCAAAAGTTCCAAGATACATTACAATGAACACCACTATCTCCAATAGTGGAGCGTTATAGCCACTATTTGCACCCCAAAAGTACTCTCTCTATCTCTATCTCTCTAATGCCTATGGGAAAAGACAAGGTTAAAATTCCTTTGCTTTATTAATGAGGATCCTTTTATAACTTGATACATGACTTTACATATCCTCATGACTCTTGACATTCCAACTTTTAATGACATTTGGACTTCTATAACCCTAGGACTTCCAAATGAATTTTGGAATTACATATGACTCTTGGAATTGCATGTCTTTTGGACTTCTATACATAGCTATTTTATCCATACATGACTCTTGGACTTCCACTTATTTGTATTTACAATAATTACATGATGACATCATAACTTCCACATCATCATGTGGTGAGACATGAGAAGTCAATATCATTGATTACTGAGACTCATAGTGACTGATGACATGGAATTTCTTCAGTAGGTGACATGGATGCCACTTGTATCTTTGCTCTTGCATGTAGATTTGGATCATTGATGTCTTCACCCTCTAAAGGATATTTGATCACATGGAGTCCTCCAGGCTACTTCGATCATCAATATTTCAATGTGTTTGTTGTTCTAAAATGCTTCCTTTGAATACCATTATTTCCTCGATCTTCTTCATGCATCCTTGCCATGTTTTTCTTGAAATAAATCTAACTACAATCACTCATGGAAAACAAGCATTAAACTAAAAAATGTTCTATTCTAACATGTTTCATGTATATTTCTTGTTCATTTCTTAAGGGCTAAGGAGATGAATATTTTGGGCTTTGGGATGTGCTTATGCACTTAATAGGAGACAAATAAATTCATGGGAGGGCCCAGGGCATAAGTCCAAAGGATGAAGGAAAGGCCTTCTATCTTCCCAAGTGCGCTATGTGATTAAGGGAAATAAGGAGGGAACATGGCAAATTGTCATAGGACGGAGGATGAGGCTTCAAAGATTCAGGGTGCGCTCATGCACTCAAGAGGGCCAAGGAGGGCATAGGGAAAAATGAAGAAGGAAAAAGGGGTTAGGCTTCATGGATTCAGAGTGCACTCATGCACTTAGAGAGGGCACAATTCTTCGAGTTGAAGGAATGTGCTCAAAGGAAGGCTTGGTTTTTTCAAAGTGCAGTTCGCAATAAGGAAGAGGAATGATGCTTAGGAGTGTGCTATGTACTCTTGGATAATGAAAGACGCAATTACGAAAAATGAAGGATTCTTTATTAGGGCTTAAGGGTGCACTTTTGTGCTCCTAAACCTAATGGGTTCACTTGAGTAACCAAAAGTTGTCTAAGTCTGGAGGGTAGGACCATGGGTGAACGCAATGAGTTTAGATTTTAAATCAAGTTTGAAGCGTACCAACTCCTCGATAAAACTTAGACATGATTGAGCAATGATAAATAGACATTAAAACACACATTTACATACACTCCCCAAGTACAACAGATAAAGTGTGTGTGACTGTGACAAAAAATGTTGTTTTGCAACAAGAAAGGGTGTCATGGCCATGAAATGTACTAGAGATGTTCTAATCAATGTGAAGACACTTAAGAGTTATCATGAACACTTGAAACATATAGAATGAATTGAAATGACACTTGATGACCAAGGCAACATTTGATGTGATAGTGAGGTAGGATCCAAAATTTGAATGTAGTGAAATTTTGGAGGGTGTTGTAGCAACGAAAATCCCATATCTCATTTCATAATTAGTGTCATGGACCATTGCTAGAAGAGTTTTTCCATTGACTCTATAGATTCCTTCAACTCTAGATCCAAACGTAAAAGCATATCTCATTCAGGATTCCTTCGGCTAAGAGAGGACCTTCCCATTGATGAAGGTTACTCTCATTCCTTTGTCTTCCAAGGTAGAAATAGATACCAGGTTCTTCGTTAGTTCTGAAACATACATCACTTCATGAAGAATAATAAATTCTCCATAGTCTAAATCAAATTTTACAAGACCAAAGCCCTTCATTGGATATGTAGTGTTGTCCCTAAGAATATTCTTTAAACTCATGTCCCTCTCAACCATATTCGGGAGGAATTCCTTATACCCAAAGAGGTATCTATAAGCCCCACTATCTATAAGAAATATATTATACAAATCCAAAGGAGAAAAACTAGAAAGGGTTGAAATAATAATGTACTTAGATTGACTAGTAGATATGTTACTTTCATACCTGGAGATTCTTGACTTATTTACAGGATGAGGACTTTCTTCAATATCATCCATCACATTTCTTCTCCTTCTATCATCTCTTCTTATTCAATTATCTACTCTTCTTCCATTATCATTACTTCTCCTATCATTTTCATCCGATATGATTTCCAACCTTATTTTCCAAGCAACAAAATTTGATGTCTCCCAGCTTCTCAGTTTCCTTGAAGTATGAGGTAGTCATCTTGACATGTTCAGATAGATTCCTTCAAATTGTCCAAAGACGAATGCTCTAGCTGATCTCTCTTTTGGGCTTGTACTTCACCTTAGCTTTGAAACCATGTTAATTTTGTACTACTCTATGCTATATAAATTACTTTGGCCCAATTCAATTCTTCACTTAGAAATATTTTCAATAACAATTAATTCTTCTAATGATCAATAGTAATTGAATATAGAAAAATAAATGCAATGTCTATAAGAGACAATCAAGAGCATTACCAAGAGACACCAATTTGGTCAAAGACCAGGGAAAAACCCCACAAAGGGGAAGCCCTTTGAAAATTCTTCTTCTATTAGATTGTTTTCAAATGTTCAATAGAGAGTAAAATGAGCCAAATTCAATAATAAGAGTCAAAATCAAAGCCTTGAATTTCCCAACAAATCAACCAACCAAAAATCAATATGCCAATGATGAAATAGCCAAATATGGTCAACTATCATAAATATGCAATTCTGTCCAAGTCAACAATAGTCAAAGTTTTCCCTAACTAGTCCACAAAGTCAATGGTCAACCCTTCCAAACAACTTGCTCGAATCAGAAATAAATACAACCTCAACTGCTGGTCCAATTCAACCCAAAATAGTAAAATGAAACCCATTCAAACTTGGAAAAATCCTACAGTTTATATGCAGTCAAATATACAATCAACCCTGAATTTAATGCTAGTCAAATAACCCATATCACCTTGGTTTTTGTGCCAGACAACTTAGGCTCAGGGAATTTGAAATTTCCCAGTCAAATCAAGTCAAATGGTGATGCTAAGCTCGGTCAAACTGATGTCAAATATTCTAGAAAAAATTCAAAGCAAAAAAATGTCTCTTAGGGCTCTCACATATGTGGAATACAAGCTTCCTCAGACTTGTATGAACCATTCAAATTTTAGAGAGAAGAAGACAAGTTGTGTTGATATGTCCAAATGAGATTGATGTCACTTATATTTATATGCATTGGAGGAGGGGAAATTTGTCCTTAGGTCGACCTTGAAAATTTGAGTACTTGTGGGGTTGTCTTAAAAAATACACTTTCCATTATCCAAATTCAGTACTTCAAAGGTCAATCTTGGTCCGCTCAGAAAGAGGAATCTAGTCCCATGATTGAAATTTGTCACTAACCTACCAAATTAAAAACTCTACAACTAGATCATCCTGGAATTTGACATATTCCATTGTAGATTCATCATGATATTGCGACTTCACAAATCCTGAGAGAATGATTATTGTGATTTTTTGATTCACTTGATCTTCTTGTTTTGCTTTCTTCTCCAAACCTTCTTGTACCTGATATTATATTTTTCCTTCATGGAATATTTCATCATGTATCTGCAATCAGGAGCCATATGCCCATAATTATGGTATTTATAACATTCAATGTTGAGCCTCAATGATGGATACACTGACTTATACTTTCTGCTGAAAAGGAATTTTGAAATTTGTGTTGCGATCCTGCAAACTTGCTTCTAGTCATTTGAAAATGTCCTTGATAACCATGTTTTTCATAAATTATGCAATCCCTAGCCATATGCCCTAAGTTATAACATGAGAAAAAATAACCATAAAACATAATAGGGTACCTAGATTAGATACCTTTTCTTGACGATCTTCTTTAGATATTCTTTCTTAGAGGAGGTACATCCCTTTGTTCATCCTTCCTTCTTGGAGCAACAATACCATTAATATTCTGCTGATCTTGATTTGGATTTTGAAGAATCTTAGTGTCAGGCTTATTTTCAATCTTTCTTTGTGGGGTCTTGGAGCTTTTGCCTTCATTGCATAGGGATTCATCTGATTCTTTTGCCTTCATCTTCAATCAAGTAATGACATTATTATTCCTTTCGTCATCCAACAATTTCTCCTTCTATCATTTCCTGAGCTTATATATTTCAGTTAGGGAAACGTCAAGTTCTGTTTCTTTTAAGCAATATCTTCCTAAAATCAACTTTCAAGAATTTTCTTCTTTCTTTTGCCTCCTTTACTTGTAGTTTTATAAGGGTGACCTTTTCTGTTGCTTTGTTAAAATCTTTCATTTGTTCCTTCTACCTTTTGCTTGCCTTTTTGAGCCTGTTTATTTCTGTTAGATATGCATCAAGTTCCTTTTTCTTTTAACCAAATTATGCTATGTACTTCTCAACAAATTCCTCTAATTGGCTTGTCGAGTTCTTCTATTTCTTTTCAACTTCTTGCACTTGAAGTCTTACAAGGGAAAATTCCTCTTTGAGTATCTGATTTTGCTTTATTTCTTTGTTGAGATCACATAATAAATTCTCCCTCCATGTCAACTACTGCTTCTTCTTCTTCATCTACTTCATCTGAATCAAAATCATCATCATCATATTCATCTTGAATTGCATGCTTCTTGGAGTAGAGATCATGGAGATTCTTCCAAAGAGGCTTTTCTTTGATGAGCATTGATATACTTTGGTTTTTACAAGGTCTGGAAGAGCTCTTAGAATGACATTCATTTCTTTTGTATTTTACCTTATATATTCTATATTCATCGTTAGATGTGTCTCTATAAATAATAGAGTGTAAAATATCACTTCCATGAGATTTCAAATAGGCTTCCATTATAGATTCCCATATTTCATTTACTTCATAGAACAGAGGAGTTGAATGACTAACTTGATTCTTTTCATTAATTGTAACAAATTTTAATACTATTGTAATACCAAAGACTTTGATTTATCACTTGGATGCATGCTTCTTTGAATTTCCCATCTCTGTGCTTCTGAGATTTTCCTTCCAGCTATTAATATGAAATTGAAAGAACCTACTTTAATACTAATTGTTGGAAATACTAAGAGGGGGGTAAAACAATATTTCTCTTCAATTAGTTAATTTTAACTTCACAAAACATTAATTATCATTAGCATCATATAAAAACACAAATAAACAACATAATTAAAAAATGCACAATATCAAGGACAATACACAACGTATTTTTAGGTGGAAAAACTTCCAATAAAAAACCACTGAAAGCTTCTTGATATAGGTCTTCAAAAATTTATATCAATAGGAAGCTCCAACTTCCAAGATTTTTAGCATAAACTGAAGGATGCTCCTACCCCCTCATTTATAGGCTCCACCCTAAAGGAAGCCCCAACTCCTTGATTTACTAGCTCTAATTAGAAGGAGACTCCAATGCCTTGATTTACTGGCTCCAACTAGAAGGATGCTACACTGCCTTGGTTTTATCAGCTTCGACTAAAAGGATGCTTCAACACCCTGCATAAGAACCAACCTACACTAGCACCACAATGCCACTCTAAAGTGTTCTTAGGTTCCAACTTGAAGGAGAATCCACTCTGTTCCTTGCACCACCATGTTACTCTACTCAGTAAGACACTACTTTACCTGAAGGCTCTGACCTTCAGTTCAAAACAATGAACCACGTTTCACAATTTTCAGACTGGATTTGCCTGTGCTTAATATCAAAATAAATAACATCAAGACACCTTGTTGGATTTTTTGATATGAAATATTATTACAAGGTCATGAATAACAAAACTAACTCTGTTTTCTCATCATCATACTCCTGCGTAAATGATTTTTCCAAATACAAATTTTTGCTTGGCCAACAAATAGATGTCACTATAAAAAACTAGTAGCATGCCTCAACATCATTGTGCCTAGAGCCAATATTATGTCCTTTGCAATATGAAACCCTAGCTCATCGATTCAACATCAACATCAATACAAGACACTCTTACTATATCATACACTATTTGGACAATTCTCACTCAACCATATGTTAACATGCAAACAAATGTTACCAACAAATCTATGACAATTCAAGGGTCATGGTAGTAAGAACTGACTATAAAAATGACGATGTATCTAGAAAAACATATATAGAAATTATACGGTAGCTCTAAACAATGTGTCACTTAATAGAAATAATATTTTCACAACAAACACTTTGTTTTTTCCATCAACAACGCATGCAATCAATTCCTTCTTTACATATGTAGGTAGCAGTTTATCCGAGGATCTGTCAAATGCACAACATTGTTGATCACACAACCTCTAATTGTACTATGCATACGAGTACATTATTTTGATTATTCCCATTGCAAAATAAGTTTTTATATGTAAGTTTATGGACAATCTTGATGATTATAATAACTAGTCACCTTCTTCAGTGACATAATCTCAGATCGACTGCTTTACCCTCACATCCTTAATTTGGATTTTCACTGCTTTAGATAAATACCCTTAATGAATAATAAGATATGACCTTTTTTATTTCAATGTGGCCTCCAAGTAGCCTTAATCCAACAAAGGTAATTCCCTAACAGAACCTTTTCTTATTAGAGCATGAAATCATAGTTGGACAGTTCTTGCTGGATGCCTTCTTCACACTACTACATGTTAGCTATGATTGTAATGTCTCTTGTAGACTGATGTGCTAGTGACTACTCACTTTCTTCTTTGAAAATGATATCATTGCCACTAATATAAATATATACCCTTGTTACTGAAGTATTTATCACCTGTGCTCCTTAGCCACGACTTCAATCTTCCCTTGAAACTTTTTCAAAAACTGGCATGAAGGGAATTACATTTTTTCCCTAGACCTCCTTAATGGATTTTGCACAATTTTCTCTTAGTTCTTTAACAAAGATGACTGAGACAAACTGTGAGTGAATGTTACAAATTCAAAATGATTGGAGTCAAGCTAGGCCACTAAAAATATGTGCCATAATAAGGTTGCCACAGATCAATGAAGTTCTGGTTTATTTCCCAAGAGAAAGCTCTTTTAATGATGGCCTTTGTCATGGATAAAAAATGTCTTAATACCCTCAAACTAGGTGTTAAATTAGTGCATAAAGGGAGGTTTCCAGATTCAATTCAAATTGAATTACCCACATCCCAACACTTCAACATGCCATTTGTCCTCAATAATGAAGAATGCTAGATAGACATAGGTACCAAGGCCTATCACTAAAAAGGCTTCTGAACTAGCTACAATAGTGCCCTTTAATCAATCCTCAATTTAAACCAAAATGACATAGATACTTAAATCAAACTTTAGTGTGACTTGTTTCCACTCTCTCATGACTCGTCTTTAAAAAATTGTTATTAACCCTTAGCGAATGATGTTCCATGGGTAGAACTATGGATTAATATTTTATACCAAAAGATGTGAACAAGAGGATCCACAAACTATCAATTAATTTTCATTCATATTAGACCTCATAAAGGTTAAATGAAAAATCTAAGCTACTTCTCAATTAGTTCTTGTATATACCTCAAATTTGCTTCTCGGATGTCATACTAATCCTTTTCTAGGTCCGAAAAATTGCACTACTAAATAGATACAAAGAGGATGAAAATTGTGTGCCACAATGCTGATTAATAAGTCGAAATGCTCCAATAAACTCTACCTCAGATACGATCCCTTAGATTGGTGAACAGAGCCATAGACCCAATCCACTATTGCCATGAAATTATTCTTATTGAAGGATGAATATATCATAAAGATATCAAAATTGAATCAGGATCATTCATCAAATATTGGGTTTGGAATATGCCCAAAATATCTCAGATATGGCCGAAGATATAGCTATCTCATAGCTATGCCATAGAACTTATCAAGAGGCTAAATTTCCCTCCTATAAGAGCTTGAAAAACCTCCTCTTCAAATAATGCCTTTGGCCTCAGAAAATATTTCTTAGACTTGCCTTAGAAGGGGCCAAATGGGCTCATAAAATACTTAATATCCCAATGAATAACCATAAGTAAAAATATAAAAATTAAATCTATAAATCCCTTCTTCAATTTGACCTCCTTCTTCAAGTATTCATAACTACCCTAGGCTACAAATACTATGAAGAATAGGCATGTAAGAATGATCGTTTGTGGAGGAAACTGAGCACCATATATAGTAAATGAGGTCGCTCTTTGGGATGGCCTACATGCCTAAAATCAGGGAGATGACCTTACATAAAAGGAGGGAATCATAACCTAAATAATTCAAATTTGGAAATTCAAATCTTGAATAAGTTTGGAGCCATAATTAATATACTTTGGAGGCCAAATTGATTCACCCATTTTGACTTATTTTCTTAACAAAAATCCTTGGTAAAACATCTTTTGCAAACTAAATTAGGAAGGATAATCAAATCACATGCTGGAATTACTATTTCTTTTTAGGGATCATGACCACATATTCATGGTTCAAATTTTGACGAGGAATATCTCCTCAATCCTGAGGAGTTATGAAGCGTGCCACATATCGTTGGAATCAAAATGATGAAGAGAATCAAATGATAATGGTATCATGATCAAAAGCATTGTCCTTTACATCCATTTTCATCAAAAAGTATGGGGAATCTAGGGATTTCTAGGGCTTCTTGTCATTTGGAGATTCTAATTAATGAAAACTAGATGAATATTAAGAGCATTCAAAATTGATGTTGGAATCAATGACAACACTATTCAACAAGCTATTGATGCATTTGGAAATATGCTTGAATCCTATGAGCACTACAAGGGTTGTCAAATTCTCTTAGGGGCAAGGGGTTTACCGAGATGATACTCTTGCTTTCTCTTGACTGAAGGAAGACCCTTGTTGAAGGTTTTGAATTACTCTCATACTCTCAAAATGGAGATAACCATTTATGGGTTGTTGATATCCTTCCCATGAAAATGATATTTTTGGGATCAATAAGTTAAGATATATGCAAATTTCATGTCTAGGTCATGTTGAAAATATCTTTTGCAGGATGTTTTTCAAAAATGTGGTAAGAGATGTTGACCGATAAGGATTATAAGATGTTGGATTTTGACAACATTGTTGGATCTGATGACCAAAATAGAAGTTGAATGCAAAAAGAAAGCATGCCTCTCAGATTCACTAATTGGTAATCAAATTCTATGTCCATTCATACATTCTACTATTATGCGATGTATCCAAAGAACCTGTAGTATATCAAGTTATCAATTCAAGCAAACTATAAATATGTTCGTGAGCCTCAGATATAGTAGTCAAAATGAAATAAAGAGTTTGGACTTCGTGGCTCATTTTTATGTATATGTTATAAGCATGTAAGCCTTTGAATTTAGAATTATGATAAAGATAAATCGAGTTTGGTGTGTATTGAAATTAATGAATTGGGTTGAACATTTCCTTGATATATGTTCAATAGAATACCACTTTGAAATTTCAGTCTTTGATGTTGAGTAAGGGTTTTAGAAATATTTTTATGAATAATAAATTCACCTTTAATCCAAAGGAAGTTAAAAAGGGCATTGGAATATGCAAGAAGTCCCTAAAGAAGTTATTCAACTTTGAGAAGTTTAGTTTTTAACATAACCAATATTATTTATTATTGAACATTGAATGAACATGTTAAGGAATTCAATAAAAATTCTTTCATCAAGTTTGGAGACTAAATCTCTTGTGATAAGTTCAAGTACAATGAAAATATCACTACACTTAAAATACTAGTACATAAATGATTAAAGACATGTTGGCTTGAAGTTTTTGAATCGATCTGTTGTTGCAAATATCTAAGCTTCTAAAATATTGTTTCCATATGTGTTGCAGTGGAAAATCTTGCATTTAGTGCTAGTGTTGTGGGTATTTGGGTGATGAGATATATTTTGTAAATATAATGCCCAACCAAAAATGATGGTGTCTATTCATCGAAGAATAAGATCACTATCATTGATGTCCAATTCTCTAAGTAAAAAATATTAATGTTGGCACAATAATTTTGAGGAATCTGAGTTACTTGGCTTGGGGGGAATAAGGATAATCATTGGATGAAACATCCATGATTGATTAATGGAAATGAACACTGTTTCTCCCTTCAATCTTCGAGAATAATGATGCTCCCTTCAATTGATCGAACAAATCATCAATCCTTGACAATGCATACCTGTTTTTGATGGTCACTTTATTCAACTACCTATAGTCAATGCACAATCTGAGAGTACCATCTTTCTTCTTTACAAATAAGTCCGGTGCACCCCATGGTGATACACTTGGCCTAATGTAACCCTTTTCCAACATTTCATTCAACTGTAGCTTCAACTCTACCAACTTAGGTGTGCTCATCTTGTAAGGTGCCTTTGATGCTGGAGATGCCCCTAAAACCAAATCAATAGAAAAGTCTACTTCCTTGTGAGGTGGAAACTCTGAAATGTCCTTAGGAAATACATCCTTGAACTGATGTAAAACCAGGTACTTGCTCAAAACATCTGCATCCTCAACTTCCTTACCCTTGTAACTAGAAATGTGCACTGCAAATAACACACACCCTTTCCTGCGACTATGCTTTTTTTCATAGCTGTCACCATACTCACTGATGTGGCTTTCTTATTTCCCTGGAAGACTTTTGGTTACCCATTATCATCCAAGCACTCAATAGTTTTTCATAGAAATACACCTTGTTTCTATGAAGGTACAAAAAATCCATGCCCAAAACCATACTATATGATCCTAAAGGTAATACATTCAAATGTGCTGTGGTAAGCATACCATTGAAATCAAATGCACAAGCTCTTACCAAATGGTGAACTCACTTCTTTGTACCTATAGCCAACTACACTAACCATGATTCTACATGCGATTCCTTACTCAAACCTCACTTATCCACCAAGTCACGACTAATATTACAATAATTAGATCCAGGGTCAATCAAAATAGAAATAACTTGATCACAAAACTTACTGTCCATCTCAATGATAGATGCCTGATGTTGGAAATAATACTGAGGGGGGGGTGAATCAGTATTAGTAACTCAATAATGTTTCATTTCCATAGGAAAATATGTATATGCTACTTTAGCTAAGTGAACTAGCGTGTACACGTGACTGTTATTAAAGAAACCAGCGTATATGCAGAGAACTTTTGATTTACCCAATTTATCATGTATTGAACTTTGTTAATTAGACAGTGCGAGTAAAAGCAGAATAAAGCATAAGCATCACACATGAACACCAAGATATAAGGTGGAAACCCAATGTTGGTAAAAACCACATGCTGTTGTCATCTCTATCTTCTTTTAATAATAAGAAAATTCTGTTTACTATTTTGTACTGGTGCAGACTTATACCAATACACAGGCTTCTACCTGCAGAAGGCTGCAACCTTCTCTCATTTTCCAGCTACTACTAGAAGGGAGCTACAACCCCCTAGCTCTTGTACTAGCCGATATGTTTGCTGGTATGTAGGCACCAACCTACAGAAGGCTATGACCTTCTCTCTTCCTCTGGGGACCATGTTTCATAAATTTTCAGACTAGATCCATCAACAACATCATAAGTGTAATTCAATCATCAAATATATCTGCATCAACCAATCACCTTTTGAACCAACCACAACTGAATCAATCAATCACTTTGACAACCCATCAATCTGATCATTCAGAATACTGTCACTAGACTACAATAACCAGAACCCAAACCAGAACCCAGAACTCTGCAACAGCAAACAACAACAACTAAAACATATTTTATAAGGTATACGCTACTTTCATGTGTCGAACCTGCGTGTATACGTGCTTTTCTCAAAGCCAACCAGCGTATACATCTGCAAATATTAATTCATAATTTTGCAGCTATTCCAGACTTCAGTTATACCTAGATCATATCATTTACAGAATAATATATGCATTAGTATTCAGATCTAGAATATTCATGAGAAAAAACACATAATGATAGTTCATTTTACTCCTTAAGATCCCGATCCATCATTAGATCTAGTCCCTCATCATCCACTAAGGTTCATCCTTGGTTCAGATCCAGCAATGCACCATAACCTAATAACCTGCATACTAGATCTCACACTTCATCAGATATTCGATACTTGCACACCTTGGCCTAATGATCTTCTCCTCCTTTCATAGTTTTAGGCCTTTCTAAATACCATGGACCAAAACCACTTGGGACCAATACCTTGGACCAAACACCTAGGGTCAATACCTCGGACCAGATCCCTTGGACCAATACCATGGATCAAAATACCATGGACTAAATACTTCGGACCAAAAACTTAGTTTTCCAAGGTATACATGCTTTTCCTTCTGTGAAAGTGTGTGTGTATGTATATGCGACTTGTATACAATGAACCTGCATGTATACGTAGCTTGGTCAATGGTGAACCTGCGTATACCTCTCTTTCTTCATTCTGTGAAGACTGATATGTAATTCTTTGCTATTTACCTTCTATACTGTGATCTTTTGTCTAAGTGAGTTGCCATCAAGGAAAATACCTGTATCATAATGCCAACAATCTCCCCCTTTGGACTTGATGGCAAAAACCACACCAAGTCACTCTCCTCCTTTGACATCAAAGGCAAAGGGCCATGCTCCCCCTGAGTACATGCTGAAATGTACTGAGTGAGCTCCGATCATCGAGTCCATGCTCCCCTGAGCACAAGCAAAGTCTGCGAAAAGATTTTCTAAAAGAGGAACATGACTCTATACCAATGACCTTCCTATCACCAATGACTCATACATACGTCCATTTGATCGAAACAACACTTCATTTCCTTGATCACACATTTGAATCACACTCAACAGGTTATGCTTTAAACCATCAACATACATAACATTCTCTGCTTTAGCTTTTTCATTCAAGAAAACAGAGCCTTTACCTTTTATGATAGCAGGAGTGTCATTTCCAAATGAGACATTCGTTTCCTTTTCTAAAGCATTATACGAGTGTAGTTTTTCTTTGTCACCTATCATGTGTTTTGAGCATCCACTGTTGATGTACCATTGGTTTTCTTGTCCTTATGCATACAAGGCTATACCACATCTTTCTGTTTGCGGTTCTTTCTTTCTCCATATTTTAGGATTTAATGGAGTTTTATCCTTTTGAGATATTTGTTGAAATTTACTCCTACATTCAGAATGCTGCGATTTGATAATTTCGTTTAAGGTTTCTGATCCTTTCGCAAATCTAAGATTGAGAGATTTTGTTTTCTCAAGATCCTTTCTTAGACCCACAATTTCACATTCTAGTTTTTCATTGTGTTTTTCTCTTTCAGCAAGTTGATATGTCAAGGTATCTATAATCATATTCTTTTCTTCTAAATAGATTTTAAGTTTAGAAATTTCTTCATGAAGTTCATCTTCTTCTAAAGCATCCAAAAATTTATCATTTTCATAAGCCATTAGAATTCTATAGTCATTACTATTTTCATCTTCATCACTATTTGATAATCCATCGCTATCTTCATGAGTATAGTAGCTCTTTTTACTTACACTTTGTTTTCTATTCCATTTTGTAGATTCCTTCCCTTTATCATATTTATCTTTATGAGGACATTTGGTAGCATAATGACTAACTCTACCACAGGAAAAACATTTGAAAGGTAGTTTACCTCTAAATCTTCCGGAACCCCGTTGAAGCTTCTTGACAAAGTTTACTTCATCTTCTTCTTCTGAAATATGTCCTAATTCATTGAGTTCTTCTTTTCCTTTTGCTGAAGCTTTAAATGCGACTTCTCTCATATCTGATGGGCCTCCTTTTCTCATCTCAAAGGCAGTTAAGATTCCGTGAAGCTGTGTCATAGTAATAGTTTGTAGATCCTATTTTTCTTCTATGGCAGATCCTTTTGATTCAAATTTAGCAGACAAGGATCTTAAAACTTTCTCAACTAAGGTAACTTCCTTTATCTCTTCACCCAGATTTTTCATGCAATTAACAACTTCATCTATACATAAGAAGTAACTAGCAATACTTTCATCACTGTGCATCTTAAGAATTTCATATTTTATTCTAAGAGTTTGTAGTTTAGCATGTTTTACCTTAGAGTCTCCTTTGTAGCTTAGAATGATTTTGTCCCATATTTCTTTGGCTGATTTGAGCTGGATAACTTTGACAAACTCTAATTATGACAGACTTCCCAACAATGTATTGACAACCTTGGCATTTGTTTCATATTGCTTATTACCTTTTGTATCTGTAGGAATTACTGATGGAAATGTATATCCTCCTTCCACGATTTTCCAGACATCTATTCCAAGTGATTAAAGGTAGTTTGTGGTTCTTATCTTCCAATAAACAAAGTTGCTCTCATCAAAGATTGGCGGTCTAATGGATCCCCTGCTTTCTTGATTACTCATGATGATGGATCTTCCTTCAAGTGATCAAGCTTCTTCAGAAGGACTTGCTGTGATACTAATTGTTGGAAATAATAATGAGAGGGGGGGTGAATCAGTATTAGTAACTCAATAATTTTTCATTTCCATAGGTAGATTTGTATACGCTACTTTAGCAAAGTGAACCAACATGTACACGTAACTTTTATTAAAGCAACCAACATATATGCAGAGAACTTTTGATTTACCCAATTTATCATGTATTGAACTTTAACTAGTATGTCAAATATTAATTAGACAGTGCAATAAAAGCAGAATAAAGCATAAGCATCACACATGAACACCAAGATATAAGGTGGAAACCCAATGTGGGTAAAAACCACCTGTTGCTGTTGTCTCTGTCTTCTTTTAATAATAAGAAAATTCTGTTTACAATTTTGTACTGGTGTAGACTTATACTAGTACGCAGGCTTCTACCTGCAGAAGGCTGCAACCTTCTCTCGTTTTCCAGCTACTACTGAAACAGAGCTACAACCCCCTAGCTCTTGTACTAGTTGATATGTTTGCTGGTAGGTAGGCGCTGACCTACAGAAGGCTGTGACCTTCTCTCTTCCTCCAGGGACCACATTTCATAAATTTTTAGACTGGATCCATCAACAACATCATAAGTGTAATTCAATTGTCAAATATATCTGCATCAACCAATCACCTCTTGAACCAACCACAACCGAATCAATCAATCACTTTGACAACCCACCAATCTGATCATTCAGAATACTGTCACCAGACTACAATAACCAGAACCCAGAACTCCGCAATAGCAAATAACAACAACTAAAACATATTTTATAAGGTATGTTAGGTTCCTATACTAATAGGTGTCATAATTTATGATTGACTTAGTTCATCTCTGTAATATGTACATACCTTTTCTTTCTGCAAATTTTTTCCATATTCAAAAAATAAGAAAATGTAAAGAGTGTCTATCCTAAAAGAAAAATCAAAGGACAAAAAGAATGAAAAAGGTCGAAAAAAGATGAAAAAATGAACCCCAAGAAAAAGACCATGAAAGTGAGCAAGTCCAAATGCCACTCCTAGTCACCTTGGATGTAAAATAAAATATTGTATTCAACTTGTAATTTATGCCACAATCCATGACAGTCAAAGTGTTTAAACTTGGCTAGTTCATGTTTTAAATTTCATGTTGATAGATAGAGAATTAAAATCTGACCAAACTGTTTAATCTTGGCAGATAATTAGATTAGGTAGAGTGAATAAAAGGAGCTCAACTGTTTAATCTGAGCCCTTGGATGTAATAAGGTTAGACTTAGTTAGATTACTATTGTAAAAGAAAAGAAAAGGTTTTGATAAGGGTTTGCCAGTTTAAGTGCACCCTAATAAAGAGAAGTAAAAATGGTAGGATGAGTAGGTGGGTAAGTAGAAGAATGGTTGCAGAATTGTGATGATTGTCAGATAAGAGCATAACATTCACTTTCATCATCAAAAGTTCTAAGTATGGGTGAAAATAAAGCACGCGTCAAAGTTCACAAAGTCAAAATGATTAACTTCCCTCACTCATTACATTTTCACTTAACTAATATCCAAGAAAAAGTATTAAGTACCTAAAATCTTAAATCAAAGGGGCTTAGAGCATTTCTCTGACTTCCAGAGGGACCGGACCCTTGGCCCAATGACTTATAGGTCCTAAGTACTAAAAATCCCCTCATAAATAGTCACCCCCTTCAAATCACTCATTTTCCCAAACAAGTCCCTTTTCTTAAGAAAAAACATGATTTTTTCTAAGGAAAAGACATTACCCCCAAGTAAACTCCTTTTCCTAAGAAAACCCACAAAAATAACACTAAGCCTAAGTTATAATGTGTTTATACAAAGGCAATGAACTATAAATGTACATTGTACTTAGCGCTAAATCCATTACCGCTTCCATTTCATATTAACTTTAATTTCGATTATATTTATTAAACTCCCAAAAAAAAAAACCTTTCCCGTATGTTTATTAAAAACTCCATATGTTAATATCCCGCCCCAAGATTTGAAACATAAGCCTTATTAATAAACTGATTAATGGGTTAAAATTAGTCGATCAGCGGCTAATTAAGAACCATGACCCACCGCTAAAATGAAAGAGATTAATTGATCAATCAATGATTAATTAATAATTTGTCCCCGCCAATGAAATTACTCCTGATGTCATTAAACCTCCATAATCCTTCATTAATTAAATCCCACCGCATTAAAACCCCATTGGGCCCCTCCATTAAACCTTAGATCAAATCATTGCCCCGATCACCGTGCAATCTGACCCCTTCAGATCCAATGGTTGACGCTCATATCGGGCGGCCTCCAAAAGCTGAGCTTTACTCGCCCGATGTGAGTAGTTTCACTGTTCACCCCATCGCTATGTGGCACCTGATGAATGGAATTGGGCGGCCTTCCCTCAAAACCCCCCACGCCTCATAAGCGGTGTGATGGACCTTCAATACCGCTTTCCCCGCCATTTCGAAAAACCGCCCGTCTGTTCATTTAATTGACTTTCGCGCCATATTTCAAAATTCTGCCCGTTAAACCTTATAATGTGAAACCCTGTGTTTTGATGGTTTTTTCCCGTTCGACTGTGTAAACTTATGAAACCCTCCAGTGCCTCCCTGAACCTCTGCAACACAATTTCACCATCTGTTTTCCATCCAAAACTCTATTGCAACCCCTTTCCCAGTCGTCCCTGTTCCAGAGAGCCATCAAGCACCCTTCATGAAGGCCTATGCTCTCTTAAATAATATTGAATTTATTTATTTATTTATTTTTTCAGGTTTTCAAACTAAGATCAGATCTTGGATAAATAGTTTTGATACTAGTCACAGAACTGGTTTATTCCAAGAATAAATAGAAAACCTCATTCAGAATTTGCACTCAGAGTATCAATTACATAATTACACACAGAGGAGACAAGAAAACAGTCACACAGAGCTATGACTGTCAAAATAGAGCAACCAGACAGAGAATATAGTTACAAGACAAGTGAACAAAATATGCATATACTTAACCTATATCCACGACCTGATGATGATATACACAAAAATAAAAGGATTTACTGTTGAAATAGACAGTAAAAACCTAAAATATACACTGAAGGTAAAATGACACAGTAAAGAACAGTCAAAGTGTATAAGGGTAAAGAGTATCAGATTGAAGACTAAGTCAAGTAAATCAACTAGCATGAAGATAAACAACAGGGAAGACAGTTACAAAGCATAGCATAGAGTTTCATGTCAAAGTGAAGATAGATGAAAAAAACAAAACGGTAAAAGTAAAAAATTAAAAGTAAACTTGGATGCAGTAAGGGTTAAAAAGAGATGAAAACACTTTCACCAACAACAATGAAGGTTATCCAAAGTAAAAGTGAAAAATAGTTCAAAGAAATTTGAGGTTAAAAGATAAAATCAGAGCAGAAATGGTACATTCTTAAGAAATTTTCCTGTTTAAGTCATAGTATTGCAGAAACTATTGTGGCCAATCCAAGAAGTATTTTACGAAACTGGAGGAGGTTTTTGTTCCTAACAGGCCAATCTACAAAAAAATATCTCACTTTTTACACAGGTATTACCAAAAGGGAGATAAGTGCATGTCTGCACAACCTATTTTTCAGTTTGTGAAAAGTCCTGTTTTTGACATCTTTTTGCAGAGAATATTGTGAACAACAGGAGCTTAATTTATGGAAACTGAGAAAGGTTTATCTGAATAGCATATTTATATACAATAACCTCTTTCACGTTTTACATATCTATCTTGGATTGAGATATAAAAGCGTATCATTGGACCCTAAGTTTTCATAATTTCTGGGGCAGAATGCACAAAGAAAGGATGTAGTTAGTGACTGGGATGCCTCATCATCACTTAAGAGCTGCTATCAAATTCGAATTTATATCCTTTGTCACCTAAATCCATAAAAATAGTTCCAAATAGATTCATTAGTTTTGAGTGTCCTTTATTTAAGTTCTATTAATGTAAAACAGTTGGAGATATTTGTAAAACCAATATTGATATTTTTTCAGGATATTTCAGTTTAGAATTTGTATAAATACTTCTTCATTTGAAGTATTTTGGGTGGATTAAAAATCATTTCTGTAGACCTTTTGTTTGGAGCTAAAGGAGCTATTGTAATCAAGGCTGGACTGGTTTACTAGATTAAATAAAGCTGAGGACATTTCACTCGATTCATGTGCACTGTGGGAAACAAATAAGTATCACTTCTCTGAGTTTAATTATTGTTTTCCTCTATGTTATGAAATATCATATGTGTTTCTCATAATTATTAAAAGCAAACAAGGAGTAATATCATCAGAATTAGCTTAAGTGCTCTCTGTTTTAACTGTTTGCTTATTTAATGTTTTCTACTAAATTGCTTAAGTTTGGGAATTCTTAGTTGCTCCCTTACTTCTGTAATTCATTCCCTCTATTGGCCCCTAGTACAGGATTCTTAATTGCCCTTGCTATTTTCCAAACCTCCCTTCTTCATCTTAATCCATGTTAAGGATTCTTCATTGCCCTTGGCCCTGGTTAAGATTTTCATCCATTGAAACCTTCAGATTTGTCCTTGTTGTGCTAGCTTGCCTTGTGAACTCTTACCTCGGTGATTAATCAAATCCTGATAAACCTTTCATACTTGACTCCATAGCCCAATGGCCTAAATACTTTCTCTACCCATTTGTCTTCTTAATTCCACCACCCAATCAAAACAAAACACCCCTGAACTTTCATAACTAGCCTAATATCCCATCAAACAAAGCTAAATTATAAAGAGAGAGCCCTCTCTAGACTTAGGTTGGCTAGAACCCAAGTCTAAAAGATTGGTTTGTGGTTACCTTGGAAATTTCTTTCTTTAACCTTGAGAAAATTATGAGTGATAACATAGTGGCGACTCCGCTGGGGAGAACTAACATTTTATTCAGAATTGTTTTACAGGTTTAGATCTGATATATGATGGTGGATAGTGATAAGACACACAAAGGTTAAAATCATCCAACTGGCGACTCCATATCAATTTCACAATCAAGACTCCATTGGAGAAATGAACCAAAAGAACTATGTGAAAAGATCAAGCTATTAACTTGGATTGCTATCCAAGACATTATGTTCTTTCTCATTGATAAATTTTTTCAATGTATATTGTATTTTAGAGAAGATTTTAGATCAAATTTTTATTATTTTCCTTTAAAAGTTGTAGATATAAAGTCTCATTACATATTTGAACAACTTTCTTCTGAATCTAATGAAGATCATATTCCAATCAAAGAATCTGAAACAACTAAGACTAGTCATACAATCCTTGTACATGTTCCTATACCTTGTAAAGTTCTTGATAGATATAGGCCCCTTATGTTACCTGCTACACTCCATGCTTTCCCTAATGATTATCACAAGCACCTCCCTCGGTTTTATGGAGAGAATGGTATCACTGCCCAAAAACATATTCAAGCTTTTGAGGATTATCTTAACTTATTTGAAGTAGATGAAGAGGATGTCAGTATTAGGATTTTTTTTCTTTCTTCACAAGACAATGTCAAGAGTTGGTTCAAAACCCTGCTTGAGGCAAGCATCTCAAATCTCCAACAGTTTCTCAAATTATTCCTTGATAAATGGATAATCAAATTTAATCTGTTTGTGATCATAGAACAATATAATCAGTTAAAAAGACATCCATATGAAACAATATAACAATTTTCAAAAAGATTTAATCAAATCTATTATTCAATGCCATCAAATATAAGACCTCCCCCTAGTTTAGATCTTTTGCATTACCCAAGAGCATTTGATCCAGATCTAGAATTTCAGCTAAGAGAAAGAAACCCCTCAACACTGGAACAGATGCAGAACATGGCAGTAAATGTAGAAGTTAATCTGCAAATTAGAAGAGAAAATTTGAAAGCAGAAGCAAATGTTAAACTAGACATTTTGTTAAAAACAGTAGAGGAGAGGATACATAAGACCACCATGAAATATGAACTTTTTGTTCAAAATCACCATGACAAATTTGTTTCAAAAAAAGAAAAGGTTGACAGCCATGAACAAATTCCTCTTAATTCCAACTACCATAAATCTGAAGATAGAGTTATATAACCATATGTGGAGAGGCAATATGCTGATCTAATATGTACATTTGGTGACATTACTTCTTATGATGAAGTACCTAAGCTTGATCACTATAACAATGATTATGTCCCTCAAATCCAAATTAACCTTGTAGAGGAATCAGAAGCTAATTTGAGGAATAAGGATGTTACACAGTAATTTGTCACTGTCTCCCTGTCAGTCACCCTACTATGTCAGGAATTCACAATAATCAAGTTCATGCCTTCTGAACTGGCCAAAAACCCACTTTTCCAAAGTTTTCCTCATTAGCGCGTCTGTTTCCAAAATATCCGCGATGACTGGCGCTTCATAACAGACCGCGTGCGCTGCCAGCGCGGAAGCACACGACTTTTCCGCGCTGATCGAATTTCATGACCAGCGCAGCCTCTATTTATATTTACCTGCGCTGACATGGCCCTTTCCATTATGTCTTTGCGACGTCAGTGCGCCAGACCAGTTATGCACCCGCGCTGATCCAGTTTAGGCGAATTTGTTCCAACAGCCAGCCTTCCAGATAACTCCAGACTTGGTTGTTGGCTTTGTGAGTATCGCCTCCCTTCTATGGCATGTCTGTTCGACCCTTTGCAACTACTTCCCTTGAAGATAAGCTCATCCTTCCACTATTCAAGGAGACTCCTTCTCCTATATAAACCTCTACCATTACCATGAGCAGCTAGTTTTTGAATAGCTTGGATTGTGTGGAGCTTATAGTGCTCAGATTGCTGCTACTATAGGTAGTTGGTGTGATAAGTGTGGAAGTGCTTGATAGCTTAGGGAAGGTTGTTTTGTGTTGCTTGTGTGAGAAAGAGAGTTTCTTGTCTTGGGAGAATCATTTCCAAAGGTGAATGCTTGAGACACTTGCTGACTGGCCCCTCCTGAGAAGGATACTGACGTCAGAACATTTGGTTGTACTCTTCTCTGCTTGATTAATAATAGATGACTACTATTATTGTTCCATTCTCATTTGTCTATACAATGGTTAATGTGAATTACATCCTTTCTGACTGATGTATGGTTGCTTTTATTAGATTTCACGCTTGTGTTTGTTTCCTCTTCGTGTGTGCAGGTATCTATTCGCGGAGATCGTGGAGGATTATGACCAGCCAGGGTGAAGGAGCGAAGGTGGCATCTATTCATCAAACAGCAGCGCTGGAATCCAAGTAGGTGTTCTTTTCCTACCTTTTAATTGCAATTAGGAACTTGCGTAGTAGCATTGACTGATTGTTGCTAGACCCACTCTGGGCTAGTAGGGATCGCCTCTATCCGTAGAGGGGATTTTCCTCTCCAACAATTTGGCGACTCTGCTGGGGAGTTTAGCCTTTTGTCTCTTGTGTCCATTCTTGTGTTTGAATTTGATTGTTCTCTCTTTTCGACATTTGGGGATTGATTCTTTGCTTGTAAACTTCCTGGGTCCATCTGGGGAGTGTCTTAATTGTTAAAGGGTTTCTACCTTTGGTTTGGGAGCTTTTGCTTTGATTCTACTCGTTTTTTACTCTCAGCGTGGTTTAATTCAAAACAGACGCGCTGGCGTCGCATACCTGCTTCTTTGTTCTCCCTGTCATCGCTCCTGTACGACTAACAGTCGCGCTGACCTCGTTTTTGAGACAGCGCGCTTAATCCATGTGCTTCCGCGCTGACGGCGCAAAGTTGCTATAGGCCTTCTCTTGTCAGCGCCGAGTTGCTGAAGGCCACACGCGTTGATTCTGTAGAGTTCATTTTTGTCCAAATTAGCCTCCTGAACATGTTGCTTTGACTTTCCCCTCTTCTCTCCACTTGGTCTATGACTTGTTTTTCATTGCCTGAACTCTTAGGTACTTGTTTACGAAGTCTTGTTCCACAAGGTTTCGTGTTTGCTTATTTTTCGGTTTTGCAAATACCTTCCTCTTTGCTTTCGCTGCTTGGTTTGTATTTCGGCCATCATTTTTACGGTTGCTGGATTGAGTTGAATCTCTAATTGACTGGTTGTAACTCTCATCCTCCGGGTGTTTGCTCTTCTCCATTGATTTCGCACTCTAGCCCTAGGGCATCTAGTGGCCGTGTGTGTGTCAAACCTCCTGTAGGGATCTTGTTCTCTTGTTTGACCAGCCAACTTCAGATTTGTTTTTTACACTTGTTCAGTGATTGTTGAAGTGTTTTTGGTTGTGTTTCCGAGTGGTTTGTGCTTCTTCCTTATTTGAATTCTTGTTTGTTTTGCGGAGCTTAGATCACATAGCTCGCGCGGAACTTGGTTTTTCCTTTTGATTTGGAGATCTTTTTGGATGTTTTGGGAACTTTGTGTGCTTTCATTAAGTGATTTGCTTGGTGTTCCTGTTCCTCAAAATTCATTTGGATGCTTTGTGCCATTGAAAGAAAATCAAACTAGTAGCTTTGCTTTCAAGAATTGAAAAGGAAAAAAATATTTCATTGATTCGCATTTTCAAAAGAAAAGTTTCCTTTCCTTGCTTTTAGCTGCATTAGGTTGTTTGATTGTTTGATTTCATTTTGTTTGATTGAAAATTCTTTACCTTCTCATAGCTAGAATTCATCGAACAAAATGGTATTCTTTGGCATGTAGTTTGCATCTAGGTAATTGTGAGAGAACACACGATAGGGCCTGAAATCGAAACTTAACTCAAGATCAACCATAAAATGAACTGAATTAACCTAAAAACGCATTGGAACTAAACGCAAATATCTAGAGGTCTAGGTTAGAGACGTGTTCCGGCGTCTTTAAACATAGTCACTGTTGTTTCACATTATGGTTGGGTGATTCCTCCTTCTGTGACTCGATAGTGGTCTAACACGGACTGTGCTCCCACGTACCGTCGCGTATATAGGGAGACCCCACTAGGCTTTTATCCTTTATCCATAGGAAGCCGAGTCTGCCGCCTTGTGAACTGTAACGCACCGAACACAGCATTCGGGAAGATTGACTGCAGTACGGAAAGTCATTGGCTCTCATACGATTGCTAAGGTGTATAAGCAGTTTTACGGGTCGCCTGGTAAACCCTATACCTAGAGTCTCCAGAGCAGTCACTTTTGATCCTTTTCGGACTCCCTAAATGAAAAGGTGCCTGTGAGCGTCTTGTCACTTCGTGCTCATTAAACATTCGAAGGAGACTGGAGTCATCTTTTCGTCCTTTTCTCGACTCTTGAAACATGAAAAGGTCAAGTTTGGTTCTTGTGTCTTAAAATTTATTCGGCCACGATAACATCACCTGGTTAGATCTTATGTGCGTTAGTTTTGAGTAGGGTTTTTATCGTTAGTTTTCCTTAGGCTTTCTAAGGGGTCTTGTCATCCTGGCTGACCCGTCAACTCCCGGTCCGAGTGATCAAGGTTTTCCATCTTCTGTTGCTCCAAAGGTACCAGTTGTAAGCGATACTCTTCCCATTGTTCCGAGTATCCAGCCTATCAACGTACGTGCCCCGGGCGACGAAGATTACATAGAAGATTGGAATCCTATCTGGGAGCCTGACAGCGATTCTACCCCTCGTACTCCTTTCGGTATGTCGTCTCCGATGTCTACTTCCCCCATGGATGAGACATCTCCCAGCACAGGTGAGACGCCCGTGGTGACAGACATTGAAACTCCGATCCCAGCTACCTCTCCACTCTTTCCACGATATCAATCAGTGAGGGATAGGATAGCTGCTAGAACTAGTCCTACGACTATATGGGATCCTAGTCTTATTGCCACCGCAGGACCCTTTATTTCGCGACCTCTTAATACACCTGTTACTTCAGGTCTTAATAAGCCTGTTACCTCAGTTCCCACCAATCCAACCATTTGTGTAGCGCATTCGACTCCGGCCGTCAGTGCTGTGACAGCATCCTCATCTACAAACCCTGGAGCTGGTCCCTCTTACAGTCAGGGCCGGCCAGGGGTTTCGTTTGGAGTCATCGATCCTGCACAAAGTGCTCAGCCCTCTTCTGGTGGTGTTCCAGGAGCAGGGCCATACGATGCCCATGGGCAGCCCATTGTCGACCCAGATTACCAAGGTACACTCTTTTATTATGACGCTAACGGTCAGTACCTCGAGAACGTTTCATCCCTGCCTCGTCAACCTTTCGAGGAGAACTCGGCACCGTTGGATGTTACGTATGATCCCGTTACTCATACTTTTCGCGGGCGCCGGAATCCTCCTGGACAGCCCCAAGGACCACCCAATCAAGGCCAGCCGCCTTATGTGCAAACCCCTCAAGGGCAACCACTTTATGGCCCGCCTTACCCAGGACAATCTGGGGGCCCGCAGGGACAACCCTACCCGGGACAACCCTCGGCCGTTGGAGGTCCGTCGTTTTCATATCAGATTCAACCTTCTGGATATCCAGGGCAACCTGGTACCCAGCAAGGTTACCCAACTGGACAACCAGGGCAGCCTTACATTCAACAAGGCCAACCCGGTTTCCAGCAGGGGTACCCATCTGAACAAGCTGGGCAAGTTTATACTCCTCAAAATCAACCAGCAGTCCAGCAGGGATATCCTCTTGGGCAGGGGGGGCAACCCTACTTACAGCAGGGCCAACCTACTGCCCAGTCTGGTCATCTTTCTGGGCAGGGTGGGCAGCCCTACGTTTAGCAGGGTCAACCCACTGCTCAATCCATGCATTCTTCTAGGCAAGGGGGACAGCCTGCTATACAGCAAGGCCAACCCACTGCTCAGCCTATACACCAAGGGGAACAGCATGTTATACAGCAAAGCCAGCCCTCTGCTCAGTCTGTGCACCCTGGGGGGCAGACGGGCCAACCTTCTATGCAGCAAGGTCAACCCGCTGTCCGCCCTAATCATCCATCTGGACAAGCTGGCCAACCTCAGGGTCAACCAGCTGTTCAGCCGGCTCAGTCATCCGTTCCGCAAGGACAACCCTTGGTGGTCCACGGACAACCTGGCACCCAGCAAGTTCATCCTGCTGGCCAGCCAGGTCCATCCCAAATCCAACCAAGTCAACCTTCGGGCCAGATGATCCAAGCCCAGCCGGTTCAAGGACATTACCCTGGGCCTCAAACTCAAATGGGTTATCAAATGCAAGGTGGGCCACAGCCTCAACCTTCTTACCAGATGCAGCCTCCCTATCAGGCTCAGTATGGGGCCCAGCAGTCATATGGCTACCAGCAACCCCAGGGGCAAACTCAATTTGCCCCTTATCAAAATTATCAACAGCCACAGGTCGCTCCTTACCAAAATTATCAGTATGCCGCACCTGTGGGGCAAGTTGCTAATACATGGGGAGTTGGGGGGCAGACACAGGGACAACTGTCCGCATATGGCCAGAATCCGTATGGACAGAACTCCTATGGGCAAGGTCCCTATGCACCAGGCCCTTTCGGGCCGGGTCCATCTGGACAAGGCCCATGGGGGCAACCACCACCTGGTTGGAACCCTAATGTTGCCTCGAATCCGCAGCCACAAATGTCCTTTAACCCTCAGTTACCGTTCTTAGCGACGTTGGAACTGCCTGATGTGTCCAAGTTAACAAATGATCCTATTTTGCATAATCCATATTGGCCACCGGTTCCAACCAAAATACCAGGCGATTGTCCAAAGTTTGATGGCAAAGCTGGTGAATACCCTCAGGCCCATGTAATGAATTATCACCTTTGGTGTTCATCGAACTCATGGCTTGATGATTCTATCCGGCTCTACCTCTTTCAGAGAACTCTCACTGGTTCAGCCGCTAAGTGGTACATCGAGCTGAATCACGGCATGTTTCAAGATTTCAACTCGTTGGCTATGGCCTTCTTGACTCATTTTCAGTTACCTATTCGGTACGAGACTGGGACACATCTCCTTACGTCTCTTAAACAGGATATGGCTATGCACATCTCTGATCATATACATGAATGGAGAAGGTGTCGTCGCTTGATCAAATTTTGGATTCCTGATCAACTCCTGACCGATTGGTTCACGACTTCCTTTGTCCCTAAGATTGCAAAAGACATTGCAATGGGAGCGTGTGTAACTGAAGAGCAAACAATCGCGCGAGCTTAGTACCTCGACTTAGTGTACTCTCAGTCAGGTACTTTGTATGAGTACTTGTCAGATGCCCCAAGGCCTGGACAGCCCAAGGCTCCACCAAAGCCTTCGGTTGATGGAGTCATTGGTTCTGTGAATTCGTCATCAAAGAAACCGGCCGCGAACCCTGGGAAGCAGAAACAGAACGCTTCTAACGAAAATGCTTCTCAGGGCCAATCAATTTCTGGGAGTACCTCCGAGGTAAACGCCGTCCAGTCCACCGCGGCGGACAAATCCTCGAAAGGGAAAAAGAAAGGGAAAGCTAAAGATAAATATGGACAGCCCAAGCAGGATCCCCCTAAGCCTCCCTCCGAGGAAGGAGCTAAGCGAAAACCTAAGTATCCTTGTCTCATCTGCGATGAGGATCACTATACCAAGGATTTCCCAAGGCGGTCCGAGGTTAGTCGACTTTTGAAAGGTGCTCCGGGGCCTCCTGCTGTGCTAAAAGAGCCTTTCCCTTCCCAGCAGACCCAAATGGTGGCAGATCCCTCTCAATCCTCTTCCTCGTTCGGTTCTCAAGTGTTCATGGCTGGAACGATCCCCATCCATGTTTCAACTCGAGCGAAAGATTATCCATCTCAAGCCGGGAAAGAGCCAGAGGTTCCCTCCAGCGCTCCTCCGTCCAGTTTTGGTCCCCTTCACATCGAACGGCCCAGCACTGAGACGATCCCTCGACCCCCTCCCAAAGGTGTACTCAGGAAGTCATCTTATAACCCCAATGCTCGTGCTGCCCAGCACTACAGCATTGTCGAGGACTTAGCTCAGGCTCCATCTGCTATGTCCGTGTTAGAGGTCCTTCAGAGCTGCCCCTCCCAGAGGAAGTCCTTGCTATCAGCCATTGGTGGCATCGACCCGGCAGATTCGGATTTAATTTCTTTTGATCTCGAGGGTTTCACACAGAGACTGCCTCACCAAGTGGCTTTCCTTATACAGGTCCTCATCAATGGCAAAACGATTCACCATACAGTCATTGATGAGGGTGCCTCGACCTGCATCATGTCTGTTGCTTGCTGGAAGGCTATTGGTTCTCCTGCTCTGAGTCAGTCTCCTACGACCCTAGAAGCTTTCGATGGAAGAGAATCTCGTCCATATGGTATCCTCCCACGATTGCCTATCTCTTTAGAAGGGAAAACTGTAGAGGTTGAGGTTGAAGTTGTTGACACTAATCTCACTTACAACCTCCTCCTTGGACGAAGCTGGACATACGCCATGCAAGCCGTGGCTTCCTCCTTGTTCCGTGTCGTTCGCTTCCCTCATCAAGGAAGAATCGTCACAGTGGACCAGCTGTCCTTTTTTGCTTCTTCTTCTGAAGGAAATGTGCCGTTCGTGGAGCATACCTCCAAGTCATTAGTGAGTGTGGGTGCCGGAATGTTCAAAGATCCCTCTTTAATGGGAGTCTTTCCCCTCCCGCCTCCAAATCTCGCCCCTGTTAACATGATTTCAGTACGTTCTGATCCATGGGTTCTTCCTCCCTTGAATCAGGAAGACTCTTGGGGTGAGATGATGCCATTGAGTCCTGCCGAGCTCAACTACATCGAGATTGTCGCTGCATCGGCTCCCCCTCCTGAACCTGCTTTTTTAAGCAGTGTTCCTGATTCATATGATCATTTCCCTTGGCTGGGTGACGAGGCCACTTCGGATCCCCTGAAGGAAACATTTCCCTCCGATGAGGCCATCATAGAGACTATGTCTCTCGAAGATCTCCCTTGGTCAGATCACCACCATCGCTCTTCGTTTCTCCCTCCACATTCGGAAATGGTCGCATGTCTCGAGCGGTTTGCTTCATGTGTCCCATCTCCGCCCCTCCAAACACCTGTCCAGCTATACCAAGTGTCTTCGGAGGGAAATATGGGTAACATCACGCAAACCCAGCCTATCGACATCTCTGTCAAACCAGGGATTGTCGAAAAATATTTTCATTGGAGTCACGTGCACTCCTGAGGAAGTTCAACTCTATACTGCTTTATTTCGTGAATTTCATGATGTCTTCGCATGGTCTTACGAGGAAATGCCCGGCATCAACCCTAGTATTGTGGTGCACGAAATACCTACTTATCCAGGTGCTAAGCCTGTTCGTCAACGCTTACGTCCAGTGCACCCTCGAAAGGCTGCAGCCATCAAGGCCGAAGTCGAAAAGCTTCTTCGAGCTGGTTTCATCTATGCCATCCCCCTCACAGAGTGGGTGTCCAATATAGTCCCTGTGAATAAAAAGCAGGGCACTATCCGGGTCTGTGTTGACTACCGCGATATCAATCGTGCCTGTCCAAAAGATAACTTTCCTACGCCTTTCATTGATCAGCTTATTGATGACTGCGCAGGGAGTGAAATGTATTCGTTTATGGACGGCTTCTCTGGTTATAACCAGATCAACATAGCCCCTTGCAGACTAGCATAAGACAGCTTTCATTTGTCCTTGGGGCACCTTAGCTTATAAGAAGCTTCCTTTCGGTCTCAAAAATGCCGGTGCCACCTTCTAGCGTGCGATGTCATATGCTTTTCATGATATTCGACACATCGTACAGCCTTACCTGGATGACCTCCCAGCTCATTCAGCTAAGCGTCAAGACCATCCATCTCATCTACGCGAAATTTTTCTCCGCTGTCGACACTACCGTATTCGACTCAATCCACATAAGTGTGTCTTCTGCGTAGAATCTGGCCAACTACTCGGGTTCATCGTCTCCCGGGAAGGCATTCGTCTGGATCCCCTCAAAGTCAAGGCCATTTTGAATCTTCCTCCCCCTGCCTCTTTGCAGCAATTGCAGAGCTTGCAGGGTAAAGCTAATTTTCTCAGACGATTCATTCCGAATTATGCCGAGGTGGCTAAGGGTTTCACACGGTTATTAAAACGAGACACACCCTTTCGTTGGGATGCTATCGCCCAGGAATATTTCGAGCGCCTTAAAGACCTTCTTGTCTCAG
This sequence comes from Pinus tabuliformis, assembly GCA_031772625.1. Lineage (NCBI taxonomy): Eukaryota > Viridiplantae > Streptophyta > Pinopsida > Pinales > Pinaceae > Pinus > Pinus tabuliformis. Next base: position 772,986,926 of record CM062820.1, on the reverse strand, counting down.
CTCTGCTCTTAAGACCTCCGAACTACCACCGTGATTACACTCTCTATCTAGATGCCGCTGACACCACCATCGGCACGGTTCTAGTGCAGGATGATGATGCCGGCACCGAGCACGTTATCTATTATCTTAGTTGCAACCTTCTAGATACGGAAACTCGCTACGCATATGTCGAGAAGTTGGCATTGGCAGCTGTCTGCGCCGTCCAACGATTCCGGCATTATATCTTGTTGCGCACAACGACCGTGATCTCTGACTGCAACCCCATGACCTACATTTTGTCGCGTCAACTGCTGGGGGGAAAATACTCGAAGTGGATCGTAATCCTCCAAGAGTTCGACTTGGAATTCACTGCAGCCAAGTCTAAGAAATCTCTGGTCTTTGCTGAACTGCTCTGTTCTTTACCATCTCACTCTACACCATCTTGTTCGGAGGAGCATATCCCGGATGAAACATTGTTTCTCATCAACACCTTCGACCCGTGGTACGGGGACATTATCGTATATTTGCAGACGTCTTCCTTCCGTCCAAATGTATCGAAAGATGCTCGACGGCGAATTCATCACCAAGCTTAACCCTATCGCATTTTGGGCGATACCCTGTACCGCCTCGGCGTTGATTCTGTTCTCCGCCGATGTTTGACTCTTGAGGAGGCTGAGCGGGTGTTAAATGACTGCCACTCTGGTGCTTGTGGCGGTCACATGTCCGGATATGCTACCGCCCAGAAAATTCTCCATGCTGGTTACTTTTGGCCTTCTATCTTCAAAGATTGCATTCTTGCCGTTCGTGCATGCCATGAATGCCAAGTATACCACTGGAAAATGCGTACTCCTCCTGCGTCACTGCACCCTGTTGTCACCGTCGGTCCATTTTCCAAATGGGGCATCGATTATACGTCCTGTAACCCTCGTTCGGCCGGGGGGCATGGGTACATCATCGTTGCCGTGGACTATTTCACCAAGTGGGCCGAAGCGATGCCTACATTGAACGAAGACGGTTACACAGCGGCGCAGTTTTTATTTAATCATGTCATTACTCGTTTCGGAGTCCCTCAGGCTATTGTCACGGATCACGGAAAGCATTTCCGTAATCACATGATAACGGAACCAACGACCCAACTAGGCTTGCGTCAAGATAGTTCGACACCGTACTATCCACAATCCAACGGTCAAGTCGAGGCCGTGAACAAAGTTTTGATCACTATGCTTCAACGCACCGTCAATACGCACAAGTCTAATTGGCATCTGATGTTGTTCCCAGCCTTATGGGCCTACCGGACTTCTGTGAAGGACGCCACCGGTTTCACTCCGTTTCAGTTGGTTTACGGACTGGAGGCCACCCTTCCCGTCGAGTGTGAGATTCCTTCGTTGAAATTAGCTGTCGAGTTGCTTCCCAACACCACTCCGGTGGAGGAACGACTTCTTTACCTAGAACGGTTAGACGAGACTCGTCGTTTAGCTTCTCTGGCTATCGAAGCGCAAAATAAGAGAGTCAAGGCTCAGTTTGACCAGAACATTCATCCTCGTTCCTTTGTTGAGGGAGATCTAGTACTGCTCTATGATCAAGCTAAAGATAAGCTGGGGGCAGGAAAACTCGAGTCCATGTGGCTAGGTCTCTACATCGTGAAGAGAGTTTTACAAAAGGGCGCATATGAGTTGATTGATTACGAAGGAAATCCTCTTGACAAGCCCCGCAATGGGCTGTATTTGAAGAAATATTATGCATGACTTCGTGCACTCAGTTTGTATATACGCGTGTTTAGTGTGTTTTGTGTGCATGATTTCATGTTTTGCTTTGGTGTGAAGGCGTGTTTGCCTCTTATTGTGTTTTCTCCTTCTTGTGCAGATGTCTAGTGCACCTTATGTTGGTTTCGCTGATGGCGCCTGCCGTAGTACTTGCAATTTGTCCTCTGCGGCATGGGCAATCTATGATCCTCACAGAGAGTTGCTAGATCTTCAAGGAGTCTGCCTCGGTCATACCACTAATAATGTTGCCGAATACAGTGCCGTAATTGAGCTACTAGCCGAAGCATTTGATCTCGGCATTCGAGCAATGATGGTAAACCTGGACTCCCAGCTTGTCGTTCATCAACTAAACGGGCGATATTCTGTCAGAGACCAACGTATCCTAAGGTTGTATCTACGTGTCAGATTGTTAGAAAGGAATTTTGACTATATCACATATCAACATATTCCGAGACGATTAAACACGTTGACTGATGCATTGGCACATCATGTGTTAGACAGAAATTTGCGAAATAGATAAAAATTATACAAGAGAACATAGAAAGCATAATAGAGTAAAGCATATGTAAATAAGATATTTCCCAAGCATAGTTTGCATGCGTGCTGTGTGTGCTTTTAAGCTTGCATTTAAAACATTAAAATATATGGGTCATGTGTTGTGCAATTCATACATAAGATTACATTTGTACTAAACATTTGCATAACATAAATAAAACATCATCACATGTAACAAGACCCATCCAAAAATCGGTATGTATATATATATATATATATATATATATCGTGTGGCGCACTAAGGCGCTCAAAAATAAGTGTATATGTCAAAAATGGAATCACTGTCCTCAGTACATCCGAGACATATGTCTCTCAAAACATAAGTGGAAATAAACCTAGGCGACTACTGTGCTGGGTTATGCTCTCTGTAGCATACAGCTGCTCGTGCCACCCGCCTCAAGAGGCGGTGCATCCTAGGTTCCACCCCCACCGTGTGGATCTGATGAGCTATGGGGACCTCCTCGACCCCCTGGTAATCTGGCACCCCCTCCAGTAAACCCTCAAGGTTGTGAGCTACAGTCTCCGACGTGTCAACTCCTGGAGGAACTAAGGCCAGGGCTCCAGCTCCTTGCCCCTCTCTCCGAGCCTCTGGGGCTAGGCCGATGGGTCTAACAGGTCCCACATCTGCACACCGTGACGTTTATCAAGACATGTACATGAAAAATCAAAAACATTAAAAAATTAAAAAGAGATCAAGTGTCATACCTCCATCATCCCAATGCTCTCCCGCGGGCAGTGGCATGTCAGGATCGTTGCGGAAGTCCATACCGGCATATGGCCAGTCCTCTACGAAAATGACCTACTGGTCCAACCACTCTCAAAAGTACACTCCCCAAGCCACTGGGCGGCCACCACCCCCGCACGGCATGATACGGGCCCATCGAGTGGCCCTCGTCTCTCGGGGACCCCTAGGTGGATCCACGGCCATGGTCTGTAGCCGTATGGCTGGCACCCGCTCCAGAATTAGTGGGAGCAAGAGCGACCCGTAGCCAAACTTTTTCGTCTCCCCGCGACGACAGTTGCTAAGTTGCCTCTTCATGCTGTTTGTCACCGCCATTGCCCAGTTGAACACAGTAGGCTGTAAGCACTCGAGAGCTAGTAATAGATGGGTCTTCGACGCCTCATGGTTGGCCAAGCTCCCCGCTGCCCGGGTTACCATAAAAAGTATGGTACGAAGGACCATATCAGTCACCGTGGGAATCAACACCTTTCCACTTCATGATTTTATCGCCTCTGGACACACTCGAGCCATGAGCTGGTCAAGTGTCTCGTTGCTGGGCCGTTGCCCCTCTATGATAGGCATCACGCCCCGGCGCGACAATCCAGTCAAAAAATAAATGTCCATATGGTCAAACTCAATGTCACGGCCTCGAATGGTAAATTTTCCATCTACTAGGTTCCATGCCCTGATCAGGAACTCAAGCAGGTCAGGCTGAGCCCTCAGACGTGGAGTGAGAAAGAATTTCATGAATCCGCACGCCCGCATGGCATTTCGGCAATTCGCATCTGCAAAAGCAGCTATATCCTCGACATTGTGGGCCCTCTCTTGCCATTGAAAGGCCATTGCGTCCTGCATGAGCATCAAAAAATATTAGAGTGCTGACTAATGAGTTTTTTACGTTCAAATCTTAAAAAACAAAATTTTACAGCGTCAGCGCGACTGTTTTTAAAACAGTCGCGCTGACCATGGCAGCCCGTTGTATTTTCCCCAGGGCAGCGTGGAAGAACACTGGCTTTCCGCGCTGACTGGGAAGGTGGTACGTATAATTTTTAATTCGATCAGCGCGGACCCGCGCGGGAAATCCGCGCTGACCGAGAGCGCACCAACGCTCAAAGAATTCGCCCAAACGGCCAATTCCCACCGTTAAAATGCTCAAAACGAGACTCAAAATAGAGCGCATGGCAAAGGGGAACCTACCTGGAGCAAGCCGTTCGATGAATGGTGTCCGCACGGGGAAGAATTCGCTCCGTCAACTTCGCAGCTTCACAACGTTCTCAAAGGCTCAATATGGTAACAATGGTAAAAATGACTATTTACCCTTCTATTTATAGTAAAAATGGCTTAATTAACTATAAATTTTACAAATGCAGGTTCTTGTCATGCTTTTACCATGGATTTAGCACTTCTGTTAATGTCTTATGCCTTTATGCATGTTTTACTATGTTTTTAAACATGTCGAATGGATTTACGCGGGTATTTTTACTGTGCAGGTTCTAAGAAACGGTGAAGTCATAATGGTCCTAAATACACTTGGTCCCAAAAAATGTCGTCTTTGAGCTCTTTTCCGACATGAAACAAGAAAAGATGGCCGAGCTTCCTTTCAGCTCATTAAAGGGAACAAGAGGTGGTCGTTTTAAGCTCTTTTTCCGACCGTGTAACTTAAAAAGATTGCGGGTGTTTGTCGTTTCGCACTCGTTATTGGCTCTAAAACGATGTGTTTTCGACCGCTTTTTTACTTTTTCAGGTCGAAGGCACTATTTACGAAAAGTACTCCTCGATCGTAATGGTCGGGCGGTTCTTTCGAGCATTGTTTTATACTTTTTCGGGCTCGAGAGACACAACTTTACGAAAAAGGACCCCCCTGGAGTTTCCTTTTCCGCTGTCTTTTCAGACTCTCTAAACAAGAAAAGACGCCGAGTTTTTCCTTTGTCAGGCTCGTTAAACACTTGATGACATCGGGCATCGTCGAAATGACGCTCTTCAAGCATATGCTATCCCCGTCAAGCTTGTCATCCAAAAATAACCGGGGTACCTGCCAGAAATGGTGGGGAAAATGAAACTGCAATTGTCGCGTCGGCAGTATGTCGCTCTTGAACATGGCACTGGTCTGCATTCGTGTCGGGTGGGAATTTCTCATTTTGTTTCACAACTGACCTCCGTGGGTACGGGTTATCCTATTTGACCTCTCATTTGCTCATTGCCGTCGTCATCATACCCTCTGCTCATTTGATGTCAAATACTGCCAAATCCACTGTCATGCCGCCGATATGTTCAAGAGAAGTTGACCTCTGAAATAATACAACCTCATCTGCTATCTCACACAAATCATTTTACCTCTGTCTCGTGTCGATGATGTGGGAAACATTATGGCCCACCTTCGATCAAGGTCACTTCCTTTCGACTTCAGCTCATTATCCGGGAAGGTGACTTAGAGACTCCCTTCAGGTACCTTAGAGCCTGCATGCCTCAATGGCAGGTTCTTCGTGTTCGACGCGAGGTTTTCATCATTGGCCTCCGATCGGATGATTCTGCGGGTGTTCGACACTAGCTCATTATTGGTGGTACCTCTCGCGTATGTTAACAGTTTTCATCACTGACTGGTAATCAGACGATGTTCATGCATGTTCGACTTTAGCTCATGTATTCACATGCTTGGACTTGTACTTTGTTCGGGTCAGGATGGAGCGCAAGACCCTGGATCTCTCTCTGTTATGGTCCAGGTGGCGATTTTGTGGATGATCATTACATGACTCATTGATGGATGGCTGCGCCCATACCTGAGTCTTCATGGATGGCTGCGACCATACCTTATCATTATTCTGGTCTCTTTAACTGGGTGGCTGCGTCCATTCCACAGACCTTTTCGCATGTCTTTCGGATGGCTGCGCCCATGCCTAGACTGCATGTACTTGATTATCAGAGATATTCGGTCCTTCCTGGTGGTGTTCCAGTTCGGCAAGTTTTGTAAAGCATTTCACCCCTCCCACTCTCTCGGTCTTCATGCTTTAGGGGGCATCTGTTACACAGTAATTTGTCACTGTCTCCCTGTCAGTCACCCTACTGTGTCAGGAATTCACAATAATCAAGTTCATGCCTTCTGAACTGGCCAAAAACCCACTTTTCCAAAGTTTTCCTCATCAGCGCGTCTGTTTCCAAAATATCCGCGATGACTGGCGCTTCATAACAGACCGCGTGCGCTGCCAGTGCGGAAGCACACGACTTTTCCGCGCTGATCAAATTTCATGACCAGCGCAGCCTCTGTTTATATTTACCCGCGCTGACATGGCCCTTTCCATTATGTCTTTGCGACGTCAGTGCGCCAGACCAGTTATGCACCCGCGCTGATCCAGTTTAGGCGAATTTGTTCCAACAGCCAGCCTTCCAGATAACTCCAGACTTGGTTGTTGGCTTTGTGAGTATCGCCTCCCTTCTATGGCATGTCCGTTCGACCCTTTGCAACTACTTCCCTTGAAGATAAGCTCATCCTTCCACTATTCAAGGAGACTCTTTCTCCTATATAAACCTCTACCATTACCATGAGCAGCTAGTTTTTGAATAGCTTGGATTGTGTGGAGCTTATAGTGCTCAGATTGCTGCTACTATAGGTAGTTGGTGTGATAAGTGTGGAAGTGCTTGATAGCTTAGGGAAGGTTGTTTTGTGTTGCTTGTGTGAGAAAGAGAGTTTCTTGTCTTGGGAGAATCATTTCCAAAGGTGAATGCTTGAGACACTTGTTGACTGGCCCCTCCTGAGAAGGATACCGACGTCAGAACATTTGGTTGTACTCTTCTCTACTTGATTAATAATAGATGACTACTATTATTGTTCCATTCTCATTTGTCTATACAATGGTTAATGTGAATTACATCCTTTCTGACTGATGTATGGTTACTTTTATTAGATTTCACGCTTGTGTTTGTTTCCTCTTCGTGTGTGCAGGTATCTATTCGCGGAGATCGCGGAGGATTGTGACCGGCCAGGGCGAAGGAGCGAAGGTGGCATCTCTTCATCAAACAGCAGCGTTGGAATCCAAGTAGGTGTTCTTTGCCTACCTTTTAATTGCAATTAGGAACTTGCGTAGTAGCATTGAATGATTGTTGCTAGACCCACTCTGGGCTAGTAGGGATCGCCTCTATCCGTAGAGGGGATTTGCCTCTCCAACAAAGGAAGTTCAGGTTCAACAGCTTGAAAATAGTGACCAGCTTGTTCATTTCAGCTATCAAAATGAGGAGGAAAGTGAAGAAAACTTTGAAATCAGTGAAGGAACTTTACCATTATGTTTTTCTTCATTTTGATTTATCAGAAATAACTTTCATGCAATCAGAAATCAAATGTCAACAAGTTTTGATATTAACCATCTAGAAGGCAATAAAATCCTTGTTTAAGACTTCTCATATCTAGATTTGCAGCCCCAAAATGCCAATGAATGTCAGGTTGCAGAAGAAGACTTGGAAGCTGGAACATATGGTCAAATGATAAAAGATGATTCCCTACCATTTTGTTATGAGTCAGTTCAGTTTTTGAAAGGAAATTTGCATAATCTATTTGTAAAAAAGGATGAGCAATTTTTAGAAAATCATGCAGTTTCATTAGAACCAATAGAAAATAGACGGAAACAGTCTCTTCAAGTCTTTCATGATCCAATGCCTAATGTGTTGGATGGTGTTTTTAGTCAAAGTCCTTCTCCATTAGCTAACTATAACTTTGAAAATGGTATTGATACAGACTTGGCTAGGCAACTAGTTTTCTTGCCATTTTCAGAAGAAACATCATCACAAAGCTCATTTGAAAACATGCAGGGTGATAAAGATGAAGTTATTATTTCAGTTTCATGGCATGCAGGCCATTCACAACAGATGTATAATTGTTTGAATCAGTTCAAGAATAGTGCATATATTTTACAAGATCCTTTTGTACAATTTCTAGATTCGACAAAGGAAATCAGGAATTTCCTTATCTTCTCAAAGGTTAACAAAGTTATATTTGATTTCAAGATTTCAATTTTAACCACCAAAAAGCACAAGCAACAAAAGTCACCAATGTATATGATGCTTGAGTGGTTGCATTGGTTGTTTAATTTTACCTAACCAGCAGTCACAAAGCTGATTAGAGTAAATAGGTAGAATTTCAGTTTGAATAAATTCAGTTTCAGCAGCAAGTTTATGTTGATTAGATTTCAGTTTGCAAAAAAGGGTGTATTTTCAGTTCAAAAGTTTTAGTCACAAAGATTATACAACAGAGCATACACATGTGTGGGATTGGCCCAATGGACTAGGCTACTAGTCGACGGTGTTCTTGACATTTCACAAGGAAATGCCATCCCCAAGTGAAGCCGCTATTAGGTTCCTATACTAATAGGTGTCATAATTTATGATTGACTTAGTTTATCTCTGTAATATGTACATACCTTTACTTTCTGCAAATTTTTTACATATTCAAAAAATTAAAAAATGTAAAGAGGGTCTGTCCTAAAAGAAAAATCAAAGGACAAAAAGAATGAAAAGGTCGAAAAGAGATGAAAAAATGAACCCCAAGAAAAAGACCATGAAAGTGCGCAAGTCCAAATGCCACTCCTAGTTACCTTGGATGTAAAATAAAAGATTGTGTGAAGCTTGTAATTTATGCCACAATCCATGAAAGTCAAAGTGTTTAAACTTGGCTAGTTCATGTTTTAAATTTCATGTTGATAGATAGAGAATAAAAATCTGACCAAACTGTTTAATCTTGGCAGATAATTAGATTAGGTAGAGTGAATAAAAAGAGCTCAACTGTTTAATTTGAGCCTTTGGATGTAATAAGGTTAGACTTAGTTAGATTACTATTATAAAAAAAGAAAAAAAAAGATTTTGATAAGGGTTTGCCAGTTTAAGTGCACCCTAATAAAGAGAAGTAAAAATGGTAGGATGAGTAGGTGGGTAAGTAGAATACTGGTTGCAGAATTATGATGATTGTAAGATAAGAGCATAATATTCACTTTCATCATCAAAAGTTCTAAGTATGGGTGAAAATCAAGCATGAATCAAACTTCACAAAGTCAAAATGATTAACTTCCCTCACTCATTACATTTTCACTTAACTAATTTCCAAGAAAAAGTCTTAAGTACCTAAAATATTAAGTCAAAGGGGCTCAGAGAATTTCTCTAACTTCTGGAGGGACCGAACCCTCGGCCCAATGACTTATAGGTCCTAAGTACTAAAAATCCCCTCATAAATAGTCACCCCCTTCAAATCACTCATTTTCCCAAACAAATCCCTTTTCCTAATAAAAACCACCATTTTTTCTAAAGAAAAGGCATTACCCCCAAGTAAATTCCTTTTCCTAAAAAACCCACAAAAATAACACTAAGCCTAAGTTATAATGTGTTTATACAAAGCCAATGAATTATAAATGTACATTGTATTTAGTGCTAAATCCATTTACCGCTTCCATTTCATATTAACTTTAATTTCTGTTATATTTATTTAACTCCCAAAAACAAAACCTTTCCCATATGTTTATTAAAAACCCCATATGTTAATATCTCGCCCCAAGGTTTGAAACATAAGCCTTATTAATAAACTAATTAATGGGTTAAAATTAGTCGATAAACGGCTAATTAATAACCATGACCCACCGCAAAAATGAAAGAGATTAATTGACCAAATAGTGATTAATTAATAATCTATCCCCGCTAATGAAATTACTCCTGACGTCATTAAAGCTCCATAATCCTTCATTAATTAAATCCCACCGCATTAAAACCCCATTGGGCCCCTGCATTAAACCTCAGATCAAATCATTGCCTCGATCATTGTGTGATCTGACCCCTTCAGACCCAACGGTTGACGCTCATATTGGGCGGCCTCCAAAAGTTGAGCTTTACTCGCCCAATGTGAGTGGTTTCATTGTTCATCCCGTCGCTACGTGGTGCTCGATGAATGGAATTGGGTGGCCTTCCCTCAAAACTAACCATGCCTCATAAGCGGTGCGATGGCCCTTCAATATCGATTTCCCTGCCATTTCGATAAACCGCTTGTCTGTTCAGTTAATTGACTTTTGTGCCATATTTCGAAATTCTTCCCGTTAAACCTTATAATGTGGAACCTTGTGTTTTCATGGTTTTCGCCCGTTCGACTGTGTAAACCTATGAAACCCTCCAGCACCTCCCTAAACCTTTGCAACATGATTTTACCATCTGTTTTCCATCCAAAACTCTATTGTGACCCCTTTCCCAGTCATCCCTGTGCCAGAGAGCCATCAAGCACCCTTCATGAAGGCCTGTGTTCTCTTAATAATATTGATTTTTTTTCAGGTTTTCAAACTAAGATCAGATCTTGGATAAAAAATTCTGATACTAGTCATAGAGCTGGTTTATTCCAAGAATAAATAGAAAACCTCATTCAGAACTTGCACTCAGAGGATCAATTACACACAGAGCAGAGAAGAAAACAATCACACAAAGCTATGACTGTCAAACCATAGCAACCAGACAGAGAATACAGTTACAAGACAAGTGAACAAAATATGCATATACTTAACCTATATCCACTATCTGATGCTGATATACACAAAAATAAAAGGATTTACTGTTGAAATAGACAGTAAAAGCCTAAAATATACAGTGAAGGTAAAAGGACACTGTAAAGAATTGTCAAAGTGTATCAGGGTAAAGAGTATCAGATTTAAGACTAAGTCAAGTAAATTAGCTAGCATGAAGATAAACAACAAGGAAGACAGTTACAAAGCATGGCATACAGTGTCATGTCAAAGTGAAGACAGATGAAAAAAAAAAACGGTAAAAGTAAAACAGTAAAAGTAAACTTGGATGCAGTAAGGGTTAAGTAGAGATGAAAACACTTCCACCAGAAACAACGAATTTTATCCAAATTAAAAGTGAAAAGTAGTTAAAATAAATTTGAGGTTAAAATATGAAATCAAAGCAGAAATGGTACATTCTTCAGAAATTTTCCTGTTTAAGTCATATTTTTTCAGAAACTATTGTGGCCAATCCAAGAAGTATTTTATGAAAATGGAAGAGGTTTTTGTTTCCAACAATGTAGTATACAAAAACCTATCTCACTTTTTACACAGGTATTACCAGAAGGGAGATAAGTGCATGTCTCACAGCCTATTTTCCAGTTTGTGCAAAGTCTTGTTTTTGACATCTTTTTGAAGAGAATATTGTGAACAGCTGGGGCCTAATTTTTGGAAACTGAGAGAGGTTTATCTCAATAGCATAGTTATCTACAATAGCCTCTTTCATGTTTTACGTAGCTATCTTAGATTGATATATAAAAGCGTATCATTGGACCCTAAGTTTGCATAATTTCTGGGGCAGAATGCACAAAGAAAGGATGTAGTTAGTGACTGGGATGCCTCATCATCACTTAAGAGTTCCTATCAAATTCTAATTTTTGTCCTTTATCGCCATAAATCCATAAACATAGTGCCAAATAGATTCATTAGTTTTGAGTGTCCTTTATTTAAGTTCTATTAATGTAAAATAGTTGGAGATATTTGTAAAACCAATATTGATATTTTTTCAGGATATTTCAGTTTAGAATTTGTATAAATACTTCTTCATTTGAAGTATTTTGGGTGGATTAAAAAGAATTTCTGTAGACTTTTTTTTTGGAGCTAAAGGAGCTATTGTAATCAAGGTTGGACTGGTTTACTGGATTAAATAAAGCTGAGGACATTTCACTCGATTCATGTGCACTGTGGGAAACAAATAAGTATCACTTCTCTGAGTTTGATTATTTTTTTCCTTTATGTTATGAAATATCATATGTGTTTCTCATAATTCTTAAAAGCAAACAAGGAGTAATATCATCAGAATTAGCTTAAGTGCTCTCTGTTTTAACTATTTTCTTATTTAATGTTTTCTACTAAATTGCTTAAGTTTGGGAATTCTTAGTTGCTCCCTTACTTCTGTAATTCATTCCCTCTATTGGCCCCTAGTACAGGATTCTTAATTTCCCTTGCTATTTGCCAAACCTCCCTTCTTCATCTTAATCCCTGTTAAGGATTCTTCATTGCCCTTGGCCTTGGTTAAGATTTTCATCCATTGAAACCTTCAGATTTGTCCTTGCTGTGCTAGCTTGCCTTGTGAACTCTTACCTTGGTGATTAATCAAATCCTGATAAACCTTTCATACTTGACTCCATAGCCCAATGGCCTAAATAGTTTCTCTGCCCATCTGTCTTCTTAATTCCACCATCCAATCAAAATAAAACACCCCTGAACTTTCATAACTAGTCTAATATCCCATCAAACAAAGCTAAATTATAAAGAGAGAGCCCTCTCTGGACTTAGGTTGGCTAGAATTTGAGTCTAATAGATTGGTTTGTGGTTACCTCGAAAAACTTTTTTTAACCTTGAGAAAATTCTGAGTGATGACATAGTGGCGACTCCACTGGGGAGAACTAACATTTTCTTCATAATTGTTTTAAAAGTTTAGATCTGATCTGTGATTGTGGATAGTGATCAGACACACAAAGGTTAAAATCTTCTACCTGGTGACTCCAAATCAATTTCGCAATCAAGACTCCATTGGAGAAATGAACCGAAAGAACTATGGGAAAAGATCAAGCTTTTAACTTGGATTGTTATCCAAGACATTATGTTATTTCTCATTGATAAAGTTTTTCAATGTATATTGTATTTTAGAGAATATTTTAGATCAAATTTTTATTATTTTCCTTTAAAAGTTGTAGATATAAAGTCTCCTTACATATTTGAACAAATTTCTTCTGAATCTAATGAAGATCATATTCCAATCAAAGAATATGAAACAATCAAGACTAATCATACAATCCCTATACATGTTCCTATAGCTTGTAAAGTTCCTAATAGATATAGGCCCCTTATGTTACCTGCTACACTCCATGCTTTCCCTAATGATTATCACAAGCACCTTCCTAGGTTTGATGGAGAGAATGGTATCACTGCCAAAAAACATATTCAAGCTTTTGAGGATTATCTTAACTTATTTGAAGTAGATGAAGAGGATGCCAATATTAGGCTTGTTTCTCTTTCTTCGCAAGACAAAGTCAAGAGTTGGTTCAAAACCCTGCCTGATGCAAGCATCTCAAATCTCCAACAGTTTCTCAAATTATTCCTTGATAAATGGATAATAAAATTTAATCTGTTTGTGATCATAGAACAATATAATCAGTTAAAAAGACATCCAGATGAAACAATACAACAATTTTCAGATAGATTTAATCAAATCTATTATTCAATGCCATCAAATATAAGACCTCCCCCTGGTTAAGCTCTTTTGCATTACCCAAGAGCATTTGATCCAGAGCTAGAATTTCAGCTAAGAGAAAGAAACCCCTCAACACTGGAACAGATGCAGAACATGCCAGTAGATGTAGAAGTTAATCTGCGAATTAGAAGAGAAAATTTGAAAGCAGAAGCAAATGTTAAACTAGACATTTTGTTAAAAATAGTAGAGGATAGGATACATAAGATCACCATGAAATATGAAATTTTTGCTCAAAATCACCATGACACATTTGTTTCACAAAAAGAAGAGGTTGACAACCATGAACAAATTCCTGTTAATTCCAACTACCATAAATCTGAAGATAGAGTTATAGAACCATATGTGGAGAGGAAATCTGCTAATCTAATATGTACATTTGGTGACATTACTTCTTATGATGATGTGCCTAAGCTTGATCACGATAATAATGATTATGTCCCTCAAATCCAATTTAACCTTGTAAAGGAATCAGAAGCTAATTTGAGGAATAAGGAAGTTTAGGTTCAACGGCTTGAAAATAGTGATCAGCTTGTTCATTTCAGCTATGAGAATGAGGAAGAAAGTGTAGAAAATTTTGAAATCAGTGAAGGAACTTTACCATTATGTTTTGCTTCATTTCAGTTTATTAGAAATAAATTTCATGCAATCAGAAGTCAAATGTCAACAAGTTTTGATATTAACCATCTAGAAGGAAATAATATCCTTGTTCAAGACTTCTCATATATAGATTTGTAGCCCCAAAATGCCATTGAATGTCAGGTTGCAAAAGAAGACTTGGAAGCTAGAACATATGGTCAAATGATCAAAGATGATTCCCTACCATTCTATTCTGAGTCAGTTCAGTTTTTGAAAGGAAATTTTCATAATCTATCTGTAAAAAAGGATGAGCAGTTTTAGAAAATCATGCAGTTTCATTAGAACCAATAGAAAATAGACGGAAAAAGGCTCTTCAAGTCTTTCATGATCCAATACTTGATGTGTTGGATGGCGTTTGTAGTCAAACTCCTTCTCCATTAGCTAACTATGACTTTGAAAAAGGTATTGATATAGACTTGGCTAGGCAACTAGTTTTCTTGCCATTTTCAGAAGAAACATCATCACAAAGCTCATTTGAAAACATGCAGGGTGATAAAGATGAAGGTATTATTTCAGTTTCAAGGCATGCAGGCCATTCACAACATATGTACAGTTGTTTGAATCAGTTCAAGAATAGTGTATATATTTTACAAGATCCTTTTGTACAGTTTCTAGATTCAACAAAGGAAATCAGGAATTTCCTTATCTTCTCAAAGGTTAACAAAGTTATATTTGATTTCAAGATCTCAATTTTAACCACCAACAAGCACAAGCAACAAAAGTCACCAATGTATATGATTCTTGAGTGGTTGCATTGGTTGTTTCATTTTACCTAACCAACAGTCACAAAGCTGATTAGAGTAAATAGGTAGAATTTCAGTTTGAATAAATTCAGTTTCAGCAGCAAGTTTATGTTAGATCAGATTTCAGTTTGCATAAAAGGGTGTATTTTCAATTCAAAAGTTTTAGTCACAAAGATTATACAACAGAGCATACACATGTGTGGGATTGGCCCAATGGATCAGGCTACTAGTCGATGATGTTCTTGACATTTCACAAGGAAATGCCATCCCCAAGTGAAGCCGCTGTTAGGTTCCTATACTAATAGGTGTCATAATTTATGATTGACTTAGTTTATCTCTGTAATATGTACATACCTTTGCTTTCTGCAAATGTTTTCCATATTTAAAAAATTAAAAAATGTAAAGAGGGTCTGTCCTAAAATAAAAATCAAAGGACAAAAAGAATGAAAAAGGTCAAAAAAAGATGAAAAAATGAACCCCAAGAAAAAGACCATGAAAGTGAGCAAGTCCAAATGCCACTCCTAGTTACCTTGGATGTAAAATAAAAGATTGTGTGCAGCTTGTACTTTATGCCACAATCCATGACAGTTAAAGTGTTTAAACTTGGCTAGTTCATGTTTTAAATTTCATGTTGATAGATAGAGAATTAAAATCTGACCAAATTGTTTAATCTTGGCAGATAATTAGATTAGGTAGAGTGAATAAAAGGAGCTCAATTTTTTAATCTAAGCCCTTGGATGTAATAAGGTTATACTTAGTTACATTTCTATTATAAAAGAAAAGAAAAGGTTTTGATAAGGGTTTGCCAGTTTAAGTGCACCCTAATAAAGAGAAGTAAAAATGGTAGGATGAGTAGGTAGGTAAGTAGAAGAATGGTTGTATAATTGTTATGATTGTCAGATAAGAGCATAATATTCACTTTCATCATCAAAATTTCTAAGTATGCGTGAAAATCAAGCATGCATCAAAGTTCACAAAGTAAAAATGATTAACTTCCCTCACTCATTACATTTTCACTTAACTAATTTCCAAGAAAAAGTCTTAAGTACCTAAAATCTTAAGTCAAAGGGGCTCAGAGAATTTTTTTTACTTCTAGAGGGACTGGACCCTCGGCCCAATGACTTATAGGTCCTAAGTACTAAAAATCCCCTCATAAATAGTCACCCCTTCAAATCACTAATTTTCCCAAACAAATCCCTTTTCCTAAGAAAAAAACACCATTTTTCTAAAGAAAAGCCATTACCCTCAAGTAAACTCCTTTTCCTAAGAAAACCCACTAAAATAACACTAAGCTTAAGTTATAATGTGTTTATACAAAGCCAATGAATTATAAATGTACATTGTACTTAGCACTAAATCCATTTACTGCTTCCATTTCATATTAACTTTAATTTCCGTTATATTTATTTAAATCCCAAAAACAAAACCTTTCCTGTATGTTTACTAAAAACCCCATATGTTAATATCCCGCCCCAAGGTTTGAAACATAAGCCTTATTAATAAACTGATTAATGGGTTAAAATTAGTCGATCAGTGGCTAATTAAGAACCATGACCCACTGCCAAAATAAAAGAGATTAATTGATCAATAAGTGATTAATTGATAATCTGTCCCTGCCAATGAAATTACTCACAATGTCATTAAACCTCCATAATCCTTCATTAATTAAATCCCGCTGCATTAAAAGCCCGTCGGGCCCCTCCATTAAACCTCAGATCAAATCATTGCCCCGTTCACCGTGCGATCTGACCCCTTCAGATCCAACGGTTGACGCTCATATTGGGCGGCCTCCAAAAACCGAGCTTTACCCACCCAATGTGAGCGGTTTCACTATTCACCTCGCCGCTACATGGTGCTCGATGAATGGAATCGGGCAGCCTTCCCTCAAAACCGCTCACGCCTCATAAGCGGTACGATGGCCCTTCAATACTGCTTTCCTTGCCATTTCGATAAACTACCCGTCTGTTCAGTTAATTGACTTTCCCACCATATTTCGAAATTCTACCCGTTAAACCTTATAATGTGAAAACCTGTGTTTTCATGGTTTTCACCCGTTCGACTGTGTAAACCTATGAAACCCTCCAACGCCTCCCTGAACCTCTGCAACACGATTTCACGATCTATTTTTCATCCAAAACTCTATTGCGACCCCTTTCCCAGTAATCCCTGTGCCAGAGAGCCATCAAGCACCCTTCATGAAGGCTTGTGTTCTCTTAAATAATATTGATTTTTTTCAGGTTTTCAAACTAAGATCAGATCTTGGATAAACAATTTTGATACTAGTCATAGAACTGGTTTATTCCAAGAATAAATAGAAAGCCTCATTCAGAACTTGCGCTCAGAGGATCAATTACACAATTACACACAGAGCAGAGAAGAAAACAGTCACACAGAGCTATGACTGTCAAAACATGGCAACCAGATAGAGAATATAGTTACAAGACAAGTGAACAAAATATGCATATACTTAACCTATATCCACTACCTGATGCTGATATACACAAAAATAAGAGGATTTATTGTTGAAATAGACAGTAAAAACCTAAAATATACACTGAAGGTAAAAGATCACAGTAAAAAATAGTCAAAGTGTATCAGGGTAAAGAGTATCATATTTAAGACTAAGTCAAGTAAATCAGCTAGCATGAAGATAAACAGCAGGGAAGACAGTTACAAAACATAGCATACAATTTCATGTCAAAGTGAAGACAGATGAAAGAAACAAAACGGTAAAAGTAAAACAGTAAAAGTAAACTTGGATGTAGTAAGGGTTAAACAGAGATGAAAACATTTTCACCAGCAACAATGAAGTTTATCCAAAGTAAAAGTGAAAAATAGTTAAAAGAAATTTGAGGTTAACAGATGAAATTAGAGCAGAAATGGTACATTCTTCAGAAATTTTCCTATTTAAGTCATAGTATTACAGAAACTATTGTGGCCAATCTAAGAAGTATTTTACAATACTGGAGGAGGGTTTTGTTCCTAATAGGCAAATATACAAAAACCTATCTCACCTTTTACACATGTGTTACCAAAAGGGAGATAAGTGCATGTCTTCACAGCTTATTGTTCAGTTTGTGCAAAGTCTTGTTTTTGACATCTTTTTGCAGAGAATATTGTGAATAGTTGGAGCTTAATTTTTGGAAAATGGGAGATTTTTATCTCAATATCATACTTATATACAATAACCTCTTTCACTTTTTATATATCTATCTCGGATTGAGATATACAAACATATCATTGGACTAAGTTTGTAGAATTTCTGGGGCAAAATGCACTAAGAAAGGATGCAGTTAGTGACTGGGATGCCTCATCATCACTTAAGAGTTGCTATGAAATTCTAATTTCTGTCCTTTGTCACTATAAATCCATAAACATAGTGCCAAATATATTCATTAGTTTTGAGTGTCCTTTATTTAAGTTCCATTAATGTAAAACAGTTGGAAATATTTGTAAAACCAATATTGATATTTTTTCAAGATATTTCAGTTTAGAATTTGTATAAATACTTCTTCATTTGAAGTATTTTGGGTGGATTAAAAAACATTTATGTAGACTTTTTGTTTGGAGCTAAAGGAGCTATTGTAATCAAGGCTGGACTGGTTTACTGGATTAAATAAAGCTGAGGACATTTCACTTGATTCATGTGCACTGTGGGAAACAAATAAGTATCACTTCTCTGAGTTTGATTATTGTTTTCCTTTATGTTATGAAATATCATATGTGTTTCTCATAATTCTTAAAAGCAAACAAGGAGTAATATCATCAGAATTAGCTTAAGTGCTCTCTGTTTTAACTGTTTTCTTATTTAATGTTTTCTACTAAATTGCTTAAGTTTTGGAATTCTTAGTTGCTCCCTTACTTCTGTAATTCATTCCCTCTATTGGCCCCTAGTATAGGATTCTTAATTTCCCTTGCTATTTTCCAAACCTACCTTCTTCATCTTAATCCCTGTTAAGGATTCTTCATTGCCCTTGGCCTGGTTAATATTTTCATCCATTGAAACCTTCAGATTGGTCCTTGCTGTGCTAGATTGCCTTGTGAACCCTTACCTCGGTGATTAATCAAATCCTGATAAACCTTTCATACTTGACTCCATAGCCCAAAGGCCTAAATAGTTTCTCTGCCCATTTTTCTTCTTAATTTCACCGCACAACCAAAACAAAACACCCCTGAACTTTCATAACTAGCCTAATATCCCATCAAACAAAGCTAAATTATAAAGAGAGAGCCCTCTCTAGACTTAGGTTGGCTAGAACCCGAGTCTAAAAGATTGGTTTGTGGTAACCTCGGAAATTTCTTTCTTTAACATTGAGAAAATTCTGAGTGATAACAAATTATACGCTACTTTCATGTGTCGAACCTATGTGTATATGTGCTTTTCTCAAAGCCAACCAGTGTATACATATGCAAATATTAATTCATAATTCTAAAGCTATTCCAGACTTCAGTTATACACAAATCATATCATTTATAGAATAATATATCCGTCAATATTCAGATCTAGAATATTCATGAGGAAAAACACATAATGATAGTTCATTTTACGCCTTAAGATCCCAATCCATCATTAGATCTAGTCCCTCATCATCTGCTAAGGTTCATCCTTGGTTCAGATCCACCAATGAACCATAACCCAATAACCTGCACACTAGATATCATACTTCATAAGATATTTGATACTTGCACACCTTGGTCTAGTGACCTTCTCCTCCTTTTATAGTTTTAGGCCTTTCTTAATACCATGGACCAAAACCACTTAGGACCAATACCTTGGACCAAATACCTAGGGTCAATACCTCGAACCATATCCCTTGGACCAATACCATGGATCAAAATACCATGGACCAAATCCTTCGGACCAAAAACTTAGTTTTCCAAGGTATACACGCTTTTCCTTTTGTGAAAGTGTGTGTGTACGTATACACGACTTGTATACAGTGAACCTACGTGTATATGTAGCTTGGTCAATGGTTAACCTGCATATACCTCTCTTTCTTCATTCTGTGAAGGCTGATCTGTAATTCTTTACTGTTTACCTGCTATATTGTGATCTTTCATCTGAGTGAGTTGCCATCAAGGACAATACCTGTATCATAATGCCAATAGTCTCCCCCTTTGGACTTGATGGCAACAACCACACCAAATCACTCTCCCCCTGAGTACATGCTGAAATATCTGATATGCTGAAGTGTATTAATTGAGCTCCCATGATCGAGTCCATGCTCCCCTTGAGCACAAGCAAAGTTTGCGAAAAGATTTTCTAAAAGAAGAACATGACTTTATACCAATGACCTTCCTATCACCAATGACTCATACATACATCCATTTGATCGAAACACCACTTCATTTCCTTGATCACACATTTGACTCACACTCAATAGGTTATGCTTTAAACCATGAACATACATAACATTCCCTGCTTTAACTTTTTATTTCAAGAAAATAGAGCCTTTACCTTTTATGATAGCAGGAGTGTCATTTCCAAATGAGACATTCTTTTCCTTTTCTAAGCCATTATATGCGTGTAGTTTTTCTTTGTCACCAGTCATGTGTTTTGAGCATCCACTATCGATTTACCACTGGTTTTTTTGTCCTTATGCATACAAGGCTATACCACATCTTTCTGTTTGTGGTTCTTTCTTTTTCCATATTTTGGGATTTAATGGAGTTTTCTCCTTTTGAGCTATTTGCCGAAATTTACTCCTGCGTCCAGATTCTTCATGGCCAAAGTTGTTACAGATTGAACATTCTACTTCATTTTCAAGAAGAGAAAAGTTACTATAGGAACTTTTTCTTGATCCCTATCACATTCCTTTGATTTCCTACTTCTCTATTCATGATGGTTTTGTAAGCAACACATTGAGCAACTTTGTGTCGAAAATTATGACATGAGAAACATTGACCATTGAAGAAGTTCTTGCGATTATCGAATCTATTGATCTGGTGATTGTAGTTTCTATTCATCTTTGAAACAAATTGAGTATGATTTACCTGAGGCTGGTTGTGACTTCTGTTTATCCTTGGAGCAAACTGAGCCTGATTTACCTGGTGATCTGCCTTATGGCTTTGCTAACGATTGTCATACTATTCATTGTTCTTTGCTGCATCAAGATAGATTTTAGTAGAGGTTGACGGCTTCTTTTATTGAGGTGCTTCTTCAGTATATCCAAGACTTGTTTTTATCAGAGGATAACGCTGCACTTTGATAATTTCATTTAAGGTTTCTGATCCTTTAGCAAATGTAAGATTGAGAGATTTTGTTTTCTCAAGATCCTTTCCTAGACTCACAATTCACATTCTAGTTTTTCATTGTGTTTTTCTCTTTCAGCAAGTTGATATGCCAAGGTATCTATAATCATATTATTTTCCTCTAAATAGTTTTTGAGTTTAGAAATTTCCTTATGAAGTTCATCTTCTTCTAAAGCATCCAAAAATTTATCATCTTTGAAGCCATTAGAAGTCTATAGTCATTACTATTTTCATCTTCATCACTATTTGATAATCCCTTACTATCTTCATGAGTATAGTAGATCTTTTTACTTACACTTTGTTTTCTATTCCATTTTGCAGATTCCTTCCATTTATCATATTTATCTTTATGAGGACATTTGGCAGCATAGTGACCGAATCTACCACAACAAAACATTTGAAAGGTAGTTTACCTCTAAATCTTCCAGAACCCTGCTGAAGCTTGATAAATTTTACTTCATCTTTTTCTTTTGAAATATGTCCTAATTCATTGAGTTCTTCTTTTCCTTTTGCTGAAGCTTTAAATTCGGCTTCTCTCATATCTGATGGGCCTCCTTTTCTCATCTCAAAGGCAGTTAAGATTCTGTGAAGTTGTGTCATAGTAATAGTCTGTAGATCCTGTTTTTCTTCTATGGCAGATACTTTTGATTCAAATTTAGCAGACAAGGATCTTAAAACTTTCTCAACTAAGGTAACTTCCTTTATCTCTTCACCCAGATTTTTCATGCAATTAAAAATCTCATCTATACGTAAGAAGTAACTAGCAATACTTTTATCATTGTGCATCTTAAGAATTTCATATTAAATTCTGAGAGTTTGTATTTTAGCACGTTTTACCTGAGAGTATCCTTCATAGCTTAGAACGATTTTGTCCCATATTTCTTTGGCTGATTTGAGCTGCATAACTTTGACAAAATCTGATTGTGACAGACTTCCCAATAATGTATTGACATCCTTGGCATTGGTTTCATATTGCTTTTTACCTGCCGTATTTGTAGGAATTGCTAATGGAAATGTATATCCTCCTTCCACGATTTCCTAGACATCTATTCCAAGTGATTGAAGGTAGGTTGTGGTTCTTATCTTCCAATAAACAAAGTTTCTCTCATCAAATATTGATGGTCTGATGGATCCCTCGCTTTCTTGATTACTCATGATGATGGATCTTCCTTCAAGCAATCAAGCTTCTTCATAAGGACCTGCTCTGATACCAATTGTTAGAAATAATACTAAGAGGGGGGGTGAATCAGTATTAGTAACTCAGTAATTTTTCATTTCCATAGGTAGATTTGTATATGCTACTTTAGCTAAGTGAACCAGCGTGTACATGCAACTGTTATTAAAGCAACCAATGTATATGCAGAGAACTTTTGATTTACCCAATTTATCATGTATTGAACTTTAACCAGTATGTCAGATATTAATTAGACAGTGTAGTAAAAGTAGAATAAAGCATAAGCATCACACATGAACACCAAGATATAAGGTGGAAACCTAATGTGGCTAAAAAACACCTACTGCTGTTGTCTTTGTATTCTTTTAATAATAATAAAATTTTGTTTACATTTTTGTACTAGTGCAGATTTATACCAGTACGTAGGCTTCTACCTGCAGAAGGCTACAACCTTCTCTCATTTTCTAGCTACTACTGGAAGGGAGATATAACCCCCTAGCTCTTGTACTAGCCGATATGTTTGCTGGTATGTAGGCTCCGACCTACAAAAGGATATGACCTTCACTCTTCCTCTAGGGACCACGTTTCAAAAAATTTCAAACTGGATCCATCAACAACATCATAAGTGTAATTCAATCATCAAATATATCTGCATCAACCAATCACCTTTTGAACCAACCACAACCGAATCAATCAATCACTTTGACAACCCACCAATCTAATCATTTAGAATATTGTCACCAGATTGCAGTAACCAGAACCCACAACTCTATAACAACAAACAACAACAACTAAAACATATTTTATAAGGTATACATTAATTTCATGTGTCGAACCTGCGTGTATACATGCTTTTATCAAAGCTAACTAGTGTATACATCTGCAAATATTAATTCATAATTCTGCAGCTATTCCAGACTTCAGTTATACCTAGATCATATCATTTACAAAATAATATATGTGTCAGTATTCAGATCTAGAATATTCATGAGAAAAAACACATAATGATAGTTCATTTTATGCCTTAATATCCCGATCCATCATTAGATTTAGTCCCTCATCATCCGCTAAGGTTCATCCTTGGTTTAGATCCAACAATGCACCATAACGCAATAACCTGCATAGTAAATCTCACACTTCATCAGATATTCGATACTTGCACATCTTGGCCTAATGATCTTCTCTTCCTTTGATAGTTTTAGGCCTTTCTAAATACCATGGACCAAAACCACTTAGGACCAATACCTTGGACCAAATACCTAAGGTCAATACCTCGGACCAGGTCCCTTGGACCAGGTCCCTTGGACCAATACCATGGATCAAAATACCATGGACCAAATACTTCAGACCAAAAACTTAGTTTTCCAAGGTATACGTGCTTTTCCTTCTGTGAAAGTGCATGTGTACGTATACACGACTTGTATACAGTGAACTTGCGTGTATATGTAGCTTGGTCAATGTTGAACCTGCATATACCTCTCTTTCTTCATTCTGTGAAGATTGATCTATAATTATTTGTTGTTTACCTGTTATACTGTGATATTTTGTCTGAGTGAGTTGCCATTAAGGAAATACTTGTATCATAATTCCAACACCTGATGGTGTTCCTATTTCTTATCCAATGCTGCATAAATACGAGGAATGCTCTGACTAACATCCCCAATAGTATGTGCATCTTGTGCACTATATATTCGAGGCTTACCACCCTGATAATGTGGAAAATATCTTCTGTGATGATCCCCTCCACAAGTCCAACACCACGCGGGCTCCTTATTCTTCTCCTCAGATCGATGTCCATGTCCTCTATGTGATGCATTGAACTTCTTAGATCTCACATCATTCTCTTTATTATTTGTACCCTGACGTCTTGATCTTTTCTTGTCCCATTCTCCTTTGTTCCTTGCATACCTTTCTAATTTGGCTTAGTCTCAAATATGCGCTTCAATTGTTCATAGCAATGCCTTATCTTTCGAATGGTATCCTCCAATGATTTAGGCTCATCGAACTAAATCATGTCTTTGAATGAAACCGATAATTTACTAATGAAACTCTAAATCTTGGCCTTCTTCTCCATGACATAAGGCACATACCTCAGTAACTCCAAGAACCTACTAGTGTACTCCTCATCTGTCATCGATCCCATCTTTAGGTCATAGAATTATTTTTCCTTGTTGTCAAAGTATGTCTTCGACATATACTTATTATTGAATAGCTTCTCATATTCACTCCAAGTCAAGTATTCCTCACGAATACATTTGACATTCTTCAAGTCTTCCCACTAAATATCTGCTTTACCTTTGAGACTGAATGTAGCTACTCTAGCTTTCATGTTATTTGAATAATCATGCAACCTGAAGAAGTTCCTAATGCCAATCAACCATGCTTCTGCATTCTATGGTTTCTTCATCTCTCCATCAAATGTAGGTGGATTTCCTTTCTTAAACCCACTGACAAATACCCCCTATCATTCCTCCTGTAAGGATGATAACAATGACAAACATATTGCCTATCTGAATCAAAACTAGAATAATACTTGTGTCTATCCCTCCTCCTATCCAGAGTGTCCAACAATTTGCCATCTCTAATTGTGTCATCTATATCTGACCTGTAAAAACCATGCCACCTACTACCATATGCCTCATTAGTTCTATCCTCCTGCTCATAGCTGTTCTGACGTGGTCCTTGTAGCTACAAATGTGACAAAATTTGAAGTATTACTGCATTTACTTCTGCTTGTTTTTCCTGTGCTTGCATGATTCTACCATTATCCTCCTTACAATTCCTTATTTCTTCCTTTAATATTCTTAGTGTATCTACCAAATCAGAAGAGTTCCCAACACCATACTACTCTTTTGATTCATAGGGAGAGTCTTTGTAGTCTACCATCCTGCTAGCCATTTGATATTTCTTCTTGCAAGGTGTATCATATCAGCTAAACCAAATCACAATAAACTAACGTAGCTTAGGATAGCTCGGGGAGGATACCCTGTCTGCAAGATCAAAAAATCATCGTGATACATGTATAACATAATCATGACAACATATAGAAACATACCACTTAATTATGTAACCATGCAACCACCATTCTAGCTAGGGTCCATTCATTAATGCATGGCCTTATCAAGAACACATACCACGAACTCATGCATGACGACAACAATTACATCACAGTGCACTTGACCACATGAAAACATTAACATGCATAAGAAATGTGTAATCAACCACACACATGCATATACATGTCACCAAGCATACAAGAATGCAACCAAACATACGAGAATGTAACCAAGAATACAAAATGATACATGTAAGTGACATATAACAACATGTAACCAGTCATACACGCATGACGATGCATTCCAAAATAACAACATCAACTTCCACATAGCAACATCACTACAACCATGATAAACATTATGCAAATGAAACAAGCACATGAAATGCAAGTGTAAGAGACACACATGCAATTGACATGCATGCATTACCAACACACAACCCATCCAGTCCAAGGGGTGAACCATGCTCTGATACCACTATGTAACACCCTCCTTCCACATCTACCCAAGAAACCATCCAATCGGGGTAAACATGCGACGAGAGGTCACTATGATATGATACAACCTCCTAAGTCACATTAAGGAAGTGGGATCGACATAAACACACCATACATACATTCAATATTAGCATTAGGGTCCTCAGGAAACAATCCAGTATTTTTGCCAACCAGCCCCTGGGTCCCACTAAGCTTTTAGACCACTTTACGTTTAGACACTCTCATGCTATGGGCATGCCAACATCCAGGGACTTCTGGATGCTCTCACAGGCCTGCAAGCTAGCGTCTAGGAACTTTTTTTCACATTGTTGTGCCAACGTCCCCAGGATTTGAGCCACTTTTTCAGGCCTAGAGCCCAGGTCACTGCCTAGAATAGAATGACATATTCAGAATAATAAGATAATAGGGAAATTCCAGTGCAAAAACAACTACTTGAATAAGACCTTGATTGGACCCCTATTAGCCATGATAGGAATTTTGTCAAACATATCACGAATATGTAATCTAGATGTGTAAATAAAAAAGATGAGCATATGGGTCACATACTTAGTTGAGAATCACTAAGAAACATTGATCCCACAACACATCAATTGACATTTCATCCATTAGATCATAGATACATTGTCCATTCATTTATCAATAGAAACATGATGAGAGCCATACATATTTACTATCATAAAACATATATATAACCAACATAATAATCACATAAATACTAATGAAATCAAAACCATATAAACTACATATAGCCCAATATAATACTCATAGAAATACAAGGTGAAGGAACCTCATATTAATGATGAAAAATCCAAACTCGGGATGGGACTTCCACATTCCACCTGACCATAAAATGGCTAAGCCAAATCTCTCTTAAGCCATTCACCCCTGTGCCATATTCCAAGCATGAATGTGTGATCTCATAAAACACATCAATCCAAAACCATCTAGGGCTTCTAGAGGCCATCCACCTCAACCCATCAAACAATGATTCCACCTCATGGTTAGACATCACCAAACCATCATCATATTGGTCTCTATCCCAACCATCTAGGGCTCCAGAGTGTTTGTTCCAACAAAGGATCCAAGACAAGTAACCCAACCCACAGCTTCCACTGGGCCCAAGAGCGTTTGTACAGCCAAGGCTCCAGGAGTAGTAACTCAACCCACCAAGGGCTTAGAGCATTTTCCCAATCAAGGCTACAGGACTAGTAACTCAATCTACGTTGTTACAGGTGATCCATATCGTTTGTCCAACCAAGGCTCTAGGAAATAGTAACTCAACCCCAACTAAGGAAACATGAGAACCAACCAAAACAAAAAAAGGAAATAAACCAACAATCTCCATGGCTATTTAGGAAATGGAAAGGTTAGGAAATCCACTATCAATCCAAGAAATCCTTCATACCAGTGATAGATCATGCCCAATAATCCACATGCATATGCCATGCATGCCAAAACTAGTGAGGAAAACATACATGTAACTCGATACCTGCAAGAAAATCCCATTGTAGTTGTTGATCCCAATGTCCTCTTGCACTTTCCTGCTCTTCCTTTGCCTTCTTTCCCCAAAAATCGAAGTATGCTACACCCTCCAAGAGTGCTCCAAGAAAAATCTAAGTATCCAAGAGTATGAGAGAGAGAATAATTAGAGAGCTCCAAAACTGAATAGACAGAAGGTTACTAGTTGATCCTAAGAAGCCATTTTATGAATGAGGCCTCTATTTTCTTCATTTTCCATTATTTTCCTTCATTTTCCTCCTCACATGTAACCTGTGACCTTTCATCTCCCTTTTATCCTAATTTCCATTATTTTCAAAAATAAATGTGCCAAAAATGCCATTTTCCTTTCCAAGGCCTTAGCCATTTCCTTTGCCAATTTCCTTAGCCATTAAACAATCAAAAGTGATGCCCATCACTAGGATGTTTCCCAACATTCATCTTGGAATAAGTGTGCCATCAACCGTGGTTATTATTTTTCCTTTATTAACTTTTATTACATGGAATTTTCATCAGGGTTGTTACAAAACCCTCTCCCTTGGGGGAACACCGTCCTCTATGTTCAACAACACCTATAACCACAAAATTGTTGTAAGAAAAATATATTGCCGATGGAGAGTTATAATTTAGCTCGATGTAATATTTACAATGATCAACCTGCTGAGAAGCAAACCAACATGAAAACATAACAAACATAACATCATAATGACATGACACCCATACTGCTTATTGGAGGTTTATAACAAAAACATATGTACCTATACCAAAATCATAAAAAATATACCAAAACATATACCAAGACACATACCAAAACACCATACCAAAACACCATGCCAAAACTACTTTTCCTCAACCGGAAAACAAGGAAGTATACATAGTCAGCATGTAGCTTCATCGGGCCCAAAGTGCTTCCATTGCACTTTAAATTACTCGATTTCTTGGTTGCAGAGCATGAGCACCTTTTTCTGCAATATACACTGAGGCTCTGGCTGGAATTCTCCATCTAGTTCCGCATACAATACAGACCAGTCAATCACATGATTAACATCTTTAACATAATTCTTAAGCAATGACACATGGAAAACATAATGGACTTTCACTCTTGAAGGCAGTGCAAGTCGATATGCTACTGGCCCAATCCTATCAATGATACTGAAGGGTCCACAAAACCGTGGTACCAACTTGGAACATGATCCAGACCGTAAGGAGCTCTTCTTTAGTTTGATGCACAAATACACCTGTTCCCCAACCTAGAACCCCTTGAACAACCTATTTTGATATTCATAGCTCTTCTTCCTATCCTGTGCTTCCTTTATAATTTTCTTTATAATCTGCATTTCTTGTTCCATATTCGCCAACATGTCTAGTCCAATCAACACCCTATTAATTGGATCACTCCAACTGATAGGAGTATTGCAACTCTGCCCATATAGTGCCTCAAATGGACTCATATTCAAAGATTCCTGATACCCATTATTGTAAGCGAACATCAAACTCTACCAGTGGAAGATACTCTTCCCACTTTCGCTTCTATTGCATCACATACATCCTCAACATGTCCTCCATTATCTTGTTGATCCTCTCTATCTATACATCTATCTGCAGATGATAAGATGTACTAAAGGCAAACTCTGTGCCCAAACCTGCAAATAACTCCTTCCAAAACTTGGAAGTGAATTTCACATCCTTGTCTGACACAATCTTCTTTGGAACACCATGCAATCTTACCACATCTCTAATGAATACTCTGCTACATCACTAGTTGAGAATGTAGACTTCACTGGAATGAAATGTGCAACCTTTATCAACCTGTCCACAACAACCATGATGAAATCATGTTGTCTCACTGTCCTCGACAAACCTATGATGAAGTCCATGGAAATGACTTCCCATTTCCACTTTCGAATTGCAATCAGCTATAGTAGTCCACTGGGATGCTTACACTCTGCCTTCACATGCTTACAATCAAAAAACCTAGCCACATACTTTGCTACATCCCTCTTCAGGTTTGACCAGTATTAAAATCTCTTCACTATTGTTAATGTCTTGTGATAACCTGGGTGACGCGAATATGGTTTCACATGAAACTCCCTCAAGATCACCTTCTTGATCTCACTACTGTCTGGGACATATATCCTATCTCTGAATCAGACCAATTCATATGATTTAGGGAAATAGTCCACATCTTGTGCATCTGCACCTATAGCTTCATCGGGCCCAAAGTGCTTCCATTGCACTTTAAATTACTCGATTTCTTGGTTGCAGAGCATGAGCACCTTTTTCTGCAATATACACTGAGGCTCTGGCTGGAATTCTCCATCTGGTTCCGCCTACAATACAGACCAGTCAATCACATGATTAACATCTTTAACATAATTCTTAAGCAATGACACATGGAAAACATAATGGACTTTCACTCTTGAAGGCAGTGCAAGTCGATATGCTATTGGCCCAATCCTATCAATGATACTGAAGGGTCCACAAAACCGTGGTACCAACTTGGCACATGATCCAGTCCGTAAGGAGCTCTTCTTTAGTTTGATGCACAAATACACCTATTCCCCAACCTGGAACCCCTTGAACAACCTGTTTTGATATTCATAGCTCTTCTTCCTATCCTGTGATTCCTTTATAATTTTCTTTATAGCCTGCATTTCTTGTTCCATATTCGCCAACATGTCTAGTCCAATCAACACCCTATTAATTGGATCACTCCAACTGATAGGAGTATTGCAACTCTACCCATATAGTGCCTCAAATGGACTCATATTCAAAGATTCCTGATACCCATTATT
The DNA here is from genome assembly GCA_031772625.1 of Pinus tabuliformis. NCBI lineage: Eukaryota > Viridiplantae > Streptophyta > Pinopsida > Pinales > Pinaceae > Pinus > Pinus tabuliformis. The sequence goes on along the minus strand of CM062820.1, from coordinate 772,957,007 downwards.
GTAAGCGAACATCAAACCCTACCAGTGGAAGATACTCTTCCCACTTTCGCTTCTGTTGCATCACATACATCCTCAACATGTCCTCCATTATCTTGTTGATCCTCTATATCTATACATCTATCTGCAGATGAGAAGATGTACTGAAGGCAAACTCTGTGCCCAAACCTGCAAATAACTCCTTCCAAAACTTGGAAGTGAATTTCACATCCTTGTTTGACACAATCTTCTTTGGAACACCATGCAATCTTACCACATCTCTAATGAATACTGTGCTACATCACTAGTTGAGAATGTAGACTTCACTGGAATGAAATGTGCAACCTTTATCAACCTGTCCACAACAACCATGATGAAATCATGTTGTCTCACTGTCCTCGACAAACCTATGATGAAGTCCATGGAAATGACTTCCCATTTCCACTTTCGAATTGCAATCAGCTATAGTAGTCCACTGGGATGCTTACACTCTGCCTTCACATGCTTACAATCAAAACACCTAGCCACATACTTTGCTACATCCCTCTTCAGGTTCGACCAGTATTAAAATCTCTTCACTATTGTTAATGTCTTGTGATAACCTGGGTGACCCGAATATGGTTTCACATGAAACTCCCTCAAGATCACCTTCTTGATCTCACTACTGTCTGGGACATATATCCTATCTCTGAATCAGACCAATTCATATGATTTAGGGAAATAGTCCACATCTTGTGCATCTGCACCTATAGCTTCATCGGGCCCAAAGTGCTTCCATTGCACTTTAAATTACTCGATTTCTTGGTTGCAGAGCATGAGCACCTTTTTCTGCAATATGCACTGAGGCTCTGGCTCGAATTCTCCATCTGGTTCCGCCTACAATACAGACCAGTCAATCACATGATTAACATCTTTAACATAATTCTTAAGCAATGACACATGGAAAACATAATGGAATTTCACTCTTGAAGGCAGTGCAAGTCGATATGCTACTGGCCCAATCCTATCAATGATACTGAAGGGTCCACAAAACTGTGGTACCAACTTGGCACATGATCCAGTCCGTAAGGAGCTCTTCTTTAGTTTGATGCACAAATACACCTGTTCCCCAACCTAGAACCCCTTGAACAACCTATTTTGATATTCATAGCTCTTCTTCCTATCCTGTGCTTCCTTTATAATTTTCTTTATAATCTGCATTTCTTGTTCCATATTCGCCAACATGTCTAGTCCAATCAACACCCTATTAATTGGATCACTCCAACTGATAGGAGTATTGCAACTCCACCCATATAGTGCCTCAAATGGACTCATATTCAAAGATTCCTGATACCCATTATTGTAAGCGAACATCAAACTCTACCAGTGGAAGATACTCTTCCCACTTTCGCTTCTGTTGCATCACATACATCCTCAACATGTCCTCCATTATCTTGTTGATCCTGTCTATCTATACATCTATCTGCAGATGATAAGATGTACTAAAGGCAAACTCTGTGCCCAAACCTGCAAATAACTCCTTCCAAAACTTGGAAGTGAATTTCACATCCTTGTCTGACACAATCTTCTTTGGAACACCATGCAATCTTACCACATCTCTAATGAATACTCTGCTACATCACTAGTCGAGAATGTAGACTTCACTGGAATGAAATGTGCAACCTTTATCAACCTGTCCACAACAACCATGATGAAATCATGTTGTCTCACTGTCCTCGACAAACCTATGATGAAGTCCATGGAAATGAATTCCCATTTCCACTTTCGAATTGCAATCAGCTATAGTAGTCCACTGGGATGCTTACACTCTGCCTTCACATGCTTACAATCAAAAAACCTAGCCACATACTTTGCTACATCCCTCTTCAGGTTCGACCAGTATTAAAATCTCTTCACTGTTGTTAATGTCTTGTGATAACCTGGGTGACCCGACTATGGTTTCACATGAAACTCCCTCAAGATCACCTTCTTGATCTCACTATTGTGTGGGACATATATCCTATCTCTGAATCAGACCAATTCATATGATTTAGGGAAATAGTCCACATCTTGTGCATCTGCGCCTATACCTGTTCCTGTAATCTGCTACAACTTGTGCATAATATCCATATATATGACATCCCACTGACCTGACTACAAGATCCTATCCTGTAAGTCCGTCCCATAGGAGCTCATAGCTTCTACGTGATTTACCTATATCCACCTGCTAAGAGAATCTACCACTCTTTTCTCTTTACCTTTGATATATATGATCTTGAAATAGAACTCATTGGTTGTGGCCAACCATCGATCCTGCCTACCATTTAGATTTAGTTGGTCAAATAGATACCATAGCCCACTGTGATCATTCATCATCACAAATATCCTTCCTATAAGGTAGTGTCTCCACATCCTCAATTCATGTATAATCTCTACCAACTCAAGATCATGTGTGGGGTAGTTCTGCTCGAGATCATTCAATTTCCATGACTTATAGCATACCACTTGTCTATCTTGCATAAGGAATCCAACAAGCCCCTTCTTGCAAGAATCTGCGCATACCACAAACTATTTGTCCGGATCTAAAATCTTTAACATCGGTGCATGTGTCAACAACTACTTAAGCTGCTCAAAACTAGCCTCACACTCCTATGTCCATTCAAACTTATTACCTTTCCTCTGCAATGATGTAATAGGATAAGAAATCTGTGAGAATTTCCCGATGAAACTCCTATAATAGCCTGCCAACCCCATAAACGATCTCACCTCATCTACATTCTTAGGAGCTACTCACTCCATGATGGCCCTTATCTTTTTTGGATCTACTGCAATGCCCTCCTTGGAGATAACATGCCCCAAGTTGTTTAAAAGTGTGCAACAAGAAATTCTTGTTGAGAGTGCAACAAGATGATGGAGCTTAGTGAAAAGAGTCGCCTTCACTAAGTGGGCCCGCAGGCTATTTTTGGCACAAGTCTATTTTTAGAGTATGTCTATTTTTAGACATATGGATCATGTCTATGGATTGCATGTTGCTGTTTATGGATGATTTGTCAAGTTTGGAAAAATAGATGGAATTCTATTTTTGATCAAAGTGTGAGTGATCAAAGTCTATTTTTAGACTGGCTGTCAAAAATAGAAAAGTCAAATATTATTGTCTCATAATAATATTTGGACTATAAACTTGGTCTTATTCTCTTGGAGCATTTCAGTTTGAGCTATAGAGGTGGCACATGCAGCTGTCAGAAGGAAATACGCTTTTCTTATGAGTCAGTTGAGTTGTTGCATGCATGACTTCAGTTAGAACTCAATTAGTTGAGTTTGGTGGAGTTCATTGTGCAGTTGATGGAGTTGTGTTCAATTTAGCTTTGTTAAACTAGTTGTATTTAGTCTAACTGATCAATAGACTAGAGATGAGTTGGGTGAATTAGTTATTAATTAATTCACAAGTTATTAACTCATAATGCAACTATAGAATACATCAATTAACTTAGTTGCATGTCAGTGCATGTTCAGTTCAACAGGGACAGGTGGTAGAGAATTAGATTGCTATCAGTTGTGACTATAGTTGTGCACCAGATCTTGCACAATCAAGGGATTGAGTATTCCAATGAGTTTGCTCACGTATTTTCCCAGTATTGTAGCCTTTGCTCACGTCCAACAAAGTGTGAGTGACTATTTTGAGGTGAAATACGAGTTTGGTGAGCCATTCTCATTAGTTCTTGAGCAGGTATTGAGCTGTGGAGGTAGGCAAGAAGTGGAATAGATTTGGAGATCAGATCTGAGCTGTATTATGTGTAACAGGTGGAGCTGGTACTGGATTTCTTGTGATAAGCATTGTACTTTGTAATGTTACATGATTCAATCAATATAATATACAGATAGTTGGGGTTTTTAGCGAGATTCTTTCCCCGGGATATATACTGTGTTTATGAGTTTGATTGATGCTTCTATGTGTGCCTGTGAATGTTTCTGCTTCTGTAAATTGATGATCAACGTAGAGGAGGTTATGTATTATGCATGTTCCGCTTATAAGTGTATAATCAGGATAATCTCTGTGAATATGTGTCATATTATTCAAAATTTCTACACAAGTAATGTACCTCAGTCTGAAAGAAACTACACTTATTGAGCTTAGCATACAACTGATGCTCTCTCAACAACCTCAACATTGCTGCTAAATGATAGACATGCATACCAATTTTTCATCAATGAACATAATATAAACTTATCCAAATATAGACACAACACATTATTCATCAAGCACATAAATGTAGCTGGAGAATTAGTTAAGCCAAATGGAACTACAACAAAATCATAAAGCCCATAATTGTTCCGGAAATTTTTCTTGTAAATGTCCTCCTCTTTGATGCATACTTGATGATATCCAGATCTCAGATTAATCTTCGAGAACAATACTGCTCCCTTCAACTGATCGAACAAGTCATCAATCCTCGATAGCAGATACCTATTCTTGATGGACACTTTGTTCAACTGCCTATAGTCAATGCATAATATGAGAGTACCATATTTCTTCTTTACAAACAAGACCAGTGCGACCCATGGTGATACACTTGGCCTAATGTATCCTTTTTCCAACATTTCCTTCAACCATAGCTTCAACTCTACCAACTCAGGTGTGCTCATCCTGTAAGGTGCCTTTGATGCTAGAGTTTCCCCTAGCACCAACTCAATAGAAAAGTATACTTCCCTGTGAGGTGGAAACTCTAAAATTTCCTTAGGAAATACATCCTTGAACTACTATAAAACTGGGTACCTTCTCAAAACATCTGCATCCTCAACTTCCTTACCCTTGTCCCTAGAAATGTGCACTACAAATAACAAACACCCTTTCCTACGACTACTCTCCGCTTGCATAACTGACACCATCCTAATTGATGTGCCTTTCTTCTTTCCCTGTAAGAATCTTGGTTCCCCATTGTTATCCAAGCATTGAATAGATTTTTCATAACTATTCACCTTGGTTATATGAAGGTACAACCAATCCATGCCCAAAAACATACTGTATGATCCCAATGGTAATAAATTCAAATGTGTTGCGGTAGGCATACCATTCAAATCAAATGCACAAGCTCTTACCCAATGGTGAACTCACTTCTTTGTACCTATAGTCAACTACACTAACCAAGATTCTGCATGCAATTCATTACTCAAACCACACTTATCCACCAAGTAAGGACTAACATAGCTATAATTAGATCCAGGGTCAATAAAAATAGAAATAGCTTGATCACAAAGCTTACCATCCATCTCAATGTTAGATGCCTGATGTTCTTCCTGTTTTCTATCCAATGCTGCATAAATACGAGGAATACTCTGACCAAAATCCCCAAAAGTCTATGCATCTTGTGCACTATATATTTGAGGCCTACCACCGTGATATTGTTGACTCTCCTGCGATGATCCCCTCCTCAAGTCTAGCATCGCATAGGATCCTTATTCTTCTCCTCAAATCGATGTCCCTGTCTTCTATATGATGCATTGAACTTCTTAGATGGGGAAACATTCTCTTTATTATATGTAGCCTGAGGTCTTGATCATTTCTGTCCCATTTTCCTTTGTTCCTTACATTACCTTTACAATCTGGATTAGCCTCAGATCTGCTCTTCGATTGTTCATAGCAATGCCTTAGCTTTCAAATGGTATCCTCCAATTATTTAGGCTCATCGAACTCAATCTTATCTTTGAATGCAATTGTAATCCACTAACGAACCTCTAAATCTTGGCCTTCTCCTCCGTGAGATAAGGAACATACCTCAATAACTCCAAGAACATGCTAGTGTACTCCCCATCTGTCATCAATCCCATCTTTAGCTCATAGAAGCATTTTTCCCTGTCATCAAATTATCTCTTTGAAAGATACTCCTTCTTGAATAACCACTCAAACTCACTCCAAGTCAAGTCTTCCTCATGAATACATCTGGCATTTTTCATGCCTTCCCACCAAATATTTGCTTTACCTTTGAGACTGAATGTAGCTACTCTGGATTTCATGTTCTATGAATGATCATGAAACCTAAATAAATTCCTAATCACAAGCAAGCATGCCTATGCATCTTGTGGTTTCTTAATCTCTCCATCAAATGTAGGTGGCTTTTCTTTTTTAAACTTATCCAGAAAATACCCCCTATCGCTCCTCCTGTAAGGATGATAACGATGAAAATCATAGTGCCTATTTGAATTAGAACTAGAAAAATACCTATGTCTATTCCTCCTCCTATCCAGAGTATCCAACAATATGCCATCTCTAAGCGTGTCATCTCTATATGACCTGTGACCACCATGTGACCTACTACCATATACTCCATTAGTTTTGTCCTCTTGCTCATAGTTGATCCAATGTGGTCCCTTTTGCTTGCAAATATGACAAACTCTGAAGTATCACTCCATTTACCTCTGGTTGTTTCTCTTGTGCCTGCATGATTCTGCCATTATCTTTCTTACAAATCCTTATTTCTTCCTTTAAGCTTCTTAGTGTATCTACCAAGTCAGAAGAGTTCTCAACACCATACTACTCTTCTGATTCATAGGGAGAGTATTTGTAGTCTACCATCTTGCTATCCATTTGATATTTATTCCTGCAAGGTATATCATGTCATCTAAACCAAATCACAATAAACCAACGTACCTTAGAATAGATTGGGGAGGATACCTTTTCTGCAGGATCAAAAAATCAGCGTGATACATGTATAACATAATCATGAAATCATATAGAAACATAACACATAAGTATATAACCATGCGACCATCATTCTAGCTAGGGTCTAGTCATCAATGCATGACCTTATCAACAATGCATACCATGACCTCATGCATGATGACAACCATTACATCATCGTACACTTGACCACATGCAAACATTAACATGCATACGCAATGCGTAACCAACCACACATGCATAAAAACTTGTAATCAAGCATAAACGAAGAATACTTGTAACCAAACCTAAAATAATGATACATGTAACCAAACATACAAGAATGCAACCAAACATACGAGAATGTAACCAAGCATACAAAATGATACATGTAAGCAACATATAACAACATGTAACCAATCATCCACTCATGACGATACATTCCACAATAACAACATCAAATTCCACATGGCGACATCACTACAACCATGATCAACATTATGAAAATGCAGCAAGCACATGGAATGAAAGTGTAAGAGACACACATGCAACTGACATGCATGCATGGCCAACACACAACCCATGTAGTTTGAGGGGTGAACCATGCTCTGATACCAATCTGTAACACCCTCCTCCCACATCTACCCAAGCAACCGACCAACTAGGATAAAGATCAGACAAGAGGCTACTATGATATGATTCAACCTCATAAGACATATTAAGGAAGTGGTACCGACATAAACACACCATACATACATTCAACATTAGCATTAGGACCCTCAAGAACTAATCCAACCTTTCTGCCAACCAGCCCCTCGGTCCCATTGAGATTTTATACCACTTGACCTTTGTATGCTCTCATGCTACGGGTATGCCAACGTCCAGGTACCTTTGGACGCTTGCACAAACCTACAAACTAGCGTCTAGGGACCTTTTGCATAGTTCTATGCTAGTGTCCTCAGGATTTGAGCCACTTTTTCAAGTCCAGAGCCCATGTCACTGACCAGACTAGAATGACATCTTCATAATAGTAAGATAATAGGGAAATGATAGTGCAAAATAAATTACTTGAATAATACCTTGACTGGACCCCTACTATCCATGACAAACATTTCGTCAAACATATCACAAATATGTAATCCACAGGCATAAATAACAGAGTTGAGCATAGGGGTCTCATACTTAGTTGAGAATCACTAAGAAACATTGATGCCTAAACACATCAACTTCCATTTCATCCATTATGTCATAGATACATTGTTCATTCATTTATCATTTGAAACATGATGAGAGCCATACATAGCTATTGTCATAAAACATATATGTAACCAACATAATGGCAATTGAAATACCAATGAAATCACAACCATATAAACCACATATAAACCAGTATAATACTCATATAAATACAAGGAGAAATAACCTCATATTTATGATGAAAAATTCAAACCCAGGATGGGACTTCCACGTTCTACCTGACCATAGAATGGGTGAGAAAAATATCTCTTCAACCATTCACTGTCATGCCATATTCCAAGCATGAATGTGGGATCTCATAAAACACATCAATCCAAAACCATCTAGGGCTTCCAGAGGTCATCCACCTCAACCCATCAAACAATGATTCCGCCTCATGGTCGGACATCACCAAACCATAATCAGATCGATCTCTCTCCAAACCATCCAGGGCTCCAAAGCGTTTGTTCCAACCAAGGCTCCAGGACTAGTAACTTAGCCCACAACTCTTGTTGGGCTCCAGAATGTTTGTCCAACCAAGGCTCTAGGACTAGTAACTCAACTCACCAAGGGCTCCAGAGTGTTTGTCCAACCAAGGCTATGGGACTAGTAACTTAACCAAAGTTGTTACAAGGCTTCACATCATTTTTCCAACTAAGGTTCCAGGAACTAGTAACTCAACCCAAGCTAAGGAAACATGAGAGCCAACCAAAACAAAACAAGGAAATAAACCCACAATATCCATGGGATATATAGGAAATGGAAGGCTAGGCAATCCACTGTCAATCCAAGAAATCCTCCATGCCACTAATAGATCATGACCAATAATCCACATGCATATTCCATGCATGTCAAAACTAGTGAGGAAAACATACATGAAACTCGGTACTTGCAAGACAATCCCATTGTATCTGCTGATCCTGATGTCCTGTTGTGCTTTCTTGCTCTTCCATTTCCTTCTTACTCCAAAAATCGAAGTATGCCACACCCTCCAAGAGTGCTCCAAGAAACCCTCTAAGTATCCAAGAGTATAAGGGAGAGAATATTGAGAGGGCTCCAAAAATGAACGGAAAAAAGGTTACCAACTGATCCTCAAAAGCCTTTTTATGAATGAGGCCTCTATTTTCTTCATTTTCCATTATTTTGCTTCATTTTCTTCCTCACGTGCAACTCGTGACCTTTCATCTCCATTTTCTCCTAATTTCCATTATTTTCATAAATAAATGTGCCAAAAATTCCATTTTCCTTTCCAAAGCCTTAGCCAATTCGTTTGCCAATTTCCTTAGCCATTAAACAATCACAAGTGATCCACATCACTAGGATTTTTCCCAACATTCAACTTGGAATAAGTGTTCCTAGCAATTGTGGTTATTATTTTTCCTTTATTAACTTTTATTTCATGGAATTTTCATCAGGGTTGTTACAGTCGGAAGATTGACACCTAAGCCGAGTCTTTTTTGACAAAGTTTCCATAGTGGCAACGTCTTGTGCCATTGAAACTACCATCACAAGGCTGACGCTTGCATCAAGTTTTTTCTAACAAATTAGACATAGTGGCCACATCCTGTGTCATTGGAACTATCATTTCAAGACCAACGTTTACGTTGAGTTTTTTCTGACAAATTTTCCATAGTGGCAACATCCTTTGCCACCATAACTTTCATTGAAATACTAACATTGACGCTAATTTAAAAAAAAAAAAAATCCACTAAATATTAATTTTAAAACGCATGCATGTTCACAATGCCATCACTGGACACATGCATGGTCCCTACCATTGGATGAAAGGCCAGGGTTAGTTCGTTGTCAGGAGTTAACATGAAGTGATGTCTCATGTAGCATTTTTTGGGATACCACCAAGATTTTTATCTACAACTGAGATTGCAACTTGATCCTCCCTCCATTTATTGAAAACAACTAAGGGGGACCCCAGTGTGATGATTTGTGGTTTCTGCAAAAACGTTCATTGGAACAACCCACGATAAGACAAAACATGTCATGTTAACTGGTACAACAACCTGGTCAACACGTCATGATGGTGACATATGTCCTTTATGAACATGCATAAAATACCTAGAAATTGTATCAATAAATGCAATTATAAGCCATCCATGTCAGCCCTAAGTCTTTCGCTATTATTATTAGTGCTTGTGCTTGTGCTTATGCTTGCATCTTGGTAGATATTATGAGGATGGGGCTAGGAAGGTGTATAGTAATTTCTAACTCAATTTTTTTTCAAATATGCGAGTAACAACTAACTCACCTTTGAAAAAAGTATTCTTGAGGTTTCATTGCAAGGAAAAGTAAAATATCATGAAAAATGAATTAAAAACACAAAGCATTCAAATAAGCAATTATGACCTTTATATTTTGAGAGTCATTTAACTTCATGGAAAGTCGATAAATGCCAATTCCCCAACCACCAGTTGGTTGTAAGCCATACTCTATTGCAGTGAAAAATGTCTCATCAAGAGCCATTGCTTCATCATCACCTGATTGTCTATCCTGAAATATTGAAAGGCATTAGTAAAATAAAATTTGTAAGAAAATATTTAGATTGAATATCCATTTATGACATCAAATGATTATTTAACTTTGTAAGCATCTATGAACACTCAACATTTTTATCTACCCCCCTTGCAAATCAAAATTTCATTGCCAAATTTGAAATTTGATAATGTCATCAAATGACGAAAAGTGGTCAAACTAACAAAGACGAAGGATGTAAGGAAAAATTAAATAGGTAAGGGGATATATGAATCTCCCATTGAATCCTATGTACTTTTGACACATATTCTAGCAAGTTTAGCTACATGGGACCTAATACTCATCATGTCTTTCTCGAGGAAATATCTGATGAAAGACCTAATCACTCTATAACAAAAAACACTTAATTGTAATATATCAATAGATTGGTACAAATATTTGGCCTACTTTTTTGAATAGTTGAGCATGAAACCTTTAAGTAGGGATAATGGGTAGGAACTCACACACATATATTTCTACTAGACATATGTAGCGAACACGTTTCAAGGCCATGGTGCATAATGTTTTTGAGATAAGGAACATTGTGAGTAAGGCTTTCAATTAGATAATTGAAGAAATATTTGAAGGATGTTGAGATAAACTAGTGACATTCGGTAGCATTTCATAGGTTCATTAGGAAGTATTAAATAAGAAACTATCTCCATGAGATAAGCCTATCAATGTAGCAGTTAAGGTGTGCCATCTTCATGTAAGAAAAATAATCTAAAGGGATTTCACAATAATAAAATATTTTGCAAAGGCTTCAACATTGATGCTTGATATGAAGCATTTGCAACTTGACAAGAGTGTGCACCACTTTTAAAGTTTCGTAACTAAGCAAGGTCATTTTTTTGGAGTATAAAAACATGATAGGAGACACTAGTATGCTAAGGCTTTGTGGAGCAGTTGAGATGGGGTGCCAGAAGCAAAATTAGACCTATTTCTTTTATTGGTAGAAATACTGTATAACCAATCTATAATTGATTCAAATAATCTTGGCATGGCAAGTAGGGCACAACATAACATAATTAACTGCAAAGAAAGTGTGTAGTCCATCCTCATGGGGAATATTTTCAAATATTTTCAAAAGGTTGTCTTTAGAAGTGAAGATCTAAAGGAATTATTTCATTCCTTACCATTTACAAGGAAATAAAAATATGTCAAGGAGTTCAAGAAATACCACAAAAGAGATGATTATAATTCACTTTTAAATGTAGTTCATCATAGTAATATGGGTAGCTAAACTATGAAACTATGTGGGCATCGATAACCTAGTTGTCAGGGATGTTTGGGAAGGATTTTGAGCACACCTAGAACTACATGGAATTCTTTGGCATAGGACAAGAGGAAAGAAGACAAGAGTTGAGTCATATAAGTCTTATGTGATACTTTTCCAAGCTTAGGGATTAGGTAGAGAAAAAAACTTATGTTAACTAACTAACAATAATATGAAAGTTATCCCTATAGGAGGAAGCCCTGCTGATGCTTCATGGATTGGCTTGTACAAGTTTGCTGGATGGGCTTAAGAGGCTCTTGGGTGCAACCCATTTACATGTGTTGTGCATTATGGATGTTTTATGTGTTTTGAATGTTACTTTTCCTTGAATCTATATTTCTTAAGTTGTGAAATTGGTCAAGTATTGTATTGCAAAATGTTTTAAGGCTACAATTGGATGTATCTATGATATTTTTTATTGGATGAACTAAGTGGTGTTGTGTAGCACTTATATTTTTCTTTTAGTTTCTATTTATTAAAAAAAAATGTAAAAACAAATGGATGGAACTTTACATTTCATGCTCAAAAGGAAAATATTTTTTTCTTTTCAAATAAAAGGGAAACGGGCTTAAATTCAAAGTTTTATGTTATTATATTAAGGGCTAACAGATTCAGGTATAGCCCCCCGCACATAAAATTTATGGAGGTGGGTTTATTCTATCAAATATTAATGTTAAAATATGCACATGTTCATAATTCCATCACTAGACACATGCATGGTCCATAGCATCAGACGAAAGGCAGAGGTCAATGCCTTGTCAGGAGTTAATGTGAAGTGAGGTCTCACATAGTGTTGTTTTGGGATACCACTAAGATTTGGTTCTACAACTGAGATCATAGTGGGATCCTCCCTCCATATATTGGAAAAAACTAAGGGGGAGCCCTACACGATGGTTTGTGGTTTCTGCAAAACCATTCATTGGAACTATTAGTGTCAGTCAGTTCAGCCTGTCACCAATGATCAAATATGCTCTTACAAGGTGTTGTTAGGGTGTCAAGTCGATTTTTTGTCATTTTAGTGAGTCTTCAAATAAAAAATTGGTCACTTGTTGTTGTGTCTAGCTAATTGCTGCTCCCTTCACTTATTCATGGTCTTCACCACTCATCATGTTAATTGTCTTCTTCAAGGTATCAAATCTTCATTTAAATGTCTTGGGTCATGAAATGGTTAAATTCCTCATTTTAGATCATGGTCTAGGGTTTCACTCCATGTGTCGTCATGATACCATATGTCAAAACAAAACATGTCCATAAGTAATTCAGTGGGTAAAGGGATTTAGCAGATTAGGGAAATCAAAATAAAGGTAAAGGTAATGTTTAATTTCAAATAAGACAATGTTGTAGTACACTACCTTGCCTCATCATTCCTCATAGGGACATGTTTGCTTCAAAATATGTTTCTGAAAAGATGGAGAATAATTTTACAAAAGTGAAAGAGGTTTTGGTCCTTTATAGTCCAAGGAACAAAAACGTCCTTCATTTTATGCACAGGTGTTATGATTTTAAAGAAATCCCTAAAATACACTTGCTACGAGAGAGTTGCTGCACTTCTGGACAACTTGACTTCAGGACAGTTTTTCAGGGGTTTGGAGCAGGTGTTGGTAATGCTTAAGGACTCTATTGTGTAGAATACATCCTAATATTTCCAATGGTACATTACGATCGTGATTTAGATTAGTGGAAGGCATCCAAAAGTTCTCTATGAGTTGGCGCTGTGATTTTGTTAGAAACACCCTAGGTGTTTGGAGCGACCTTGGGAAAATCAATTTTTCTCCCTCACGGAGTGTCCAAATTACATGCTTGAGGTGTCCACATTGTAGCCAAATTCAAGAAATTTCCAACGAGCTATCAATATCTCAAATTGGATTAGGTTAAGGCCTCCAAACGTGGTTTAGAATATCGGCATTGCGCATAGAGACACTGTGCTGCGCACGGGGCAGCGTGTCTTGAAAAATGCCCAAATTTCTCACAGATTCAATTTTTTAGCTTGTTAACCTGATTTCATTGCTTCCTAAGCCAAGAAAAAAGTAAGTACAACATTATTCTTCCTTCTTCTCTTTTCAAAATCATCTCATGCTAATGATTTTTCCAATTAGGGTTTTGTAGTGAATTTTTCATGAAAAATGATAGGTTGATGATGGCCATTTTTACTTCTTGGTTTTTAAACATGTAAAATGTTTCCCTACACCTATATACATGTTTTTTAAGCTATTTTAAACACTCAATCAACCTCAAAACAGAATTTTACCTCTCCAAAAGTAAAACCCTAGTTCATTCCTAGGGGTTTTTGGGCACTTTCACTACAAACTCTGTTTTTCCTTCTCACAAGCAGATCATTCCTCCATTGATTTTCCACTCATTTTATCTACTCTCCATAGTTCATTCCCACCTCTTTCAAACCTCCTTTTCCATTTTTTCAAACTCCACTTTCACATCACTTCATTTTCCACTCATCCCTCACTGTTTTTCCCCTCTCCTATCATCTAGGGCTTCAAAAATGAAATGAGATTACTTCACCAAGCCATCACCAAGACACATCAACACATCCTATGGAAGTAGGGTTATCAAACAAATCAATTGAAAGAACCAAATCACCTAAGCCTGAGGTGACCAGAATGTACAAGAGAGGAAAGAAGCTTGTGTTTGCTTCTCATGGTGAGAAAGGGGCCAAGCCTTCTTCATCAACACAACAAGGACCAACAACGGAAGATAAAGACACAATTGAGCATGAGTTTGAGCTAGTTGATTCAGAGGTAGAGGATCAATATTCAAGTATGCAAAAAAAATTAGAGATAAAGACTATCAGATCAAGGAACTTATAGTCAACATGGTGAGAGCTAGATACATCATTTCATTCCTTGAATAGGAGAATAGTTAGCTCAAAGTGAAGGAATTGATCATGGAAAAAGAACAAACCAAGTTTTTGCAGCAGGTTGGAAAGTGAAAATAAATCATAGAGTTAAGTGATCCTGAAGGAGAAAAAAGGAAAGGTAAGAGGAAAAGGCCAAGAACAAAGGGCCTGAAGAAGGCATTGCAAGAAGAGGGAGAACACATCCTGTTGAATGAAGACATAGACCTAGAGGACAAAATTTCTCTTGAGATCAATCAAGACAAGGAGCATTGGCTCAACAGGTTGAATGAACATTTGGAAAAGCTCCTTGAGAAGGCAAACAGAGATAATCGGTTGCTTAAGCATATGGCACACCACTACCAAGCTCAAAACATGATCACCAATGTCAAGGTAAAGCAACTTGAAAACAAACTCAAAGAAGCCAAAAATGACCAAAACGATGAGGGAAACTTGGAGATTCTTACTCAAGTATATATGAAGGTCTAACATACATAGTTTTATAGATTCTAGCCAATTTTGATCAAATTCTGAGCACTTTTAGTCTTTTGTGAATTTTGGAGCTAAATTTAGAAAATCAACAGCTCGAGAAATGTAGCGCCTTGGCGCTGTGCTTTTTCCTCAGGCATCTATTTTAGGAAAGGTATGCATTTTTGGAAAGCTCTTGCCATCCTCTAAAAATAAATTTGCGCATATTTTACAGAGGTGGCTCACTTTTGGAGAAAAGTGCAAAAAAGTGGCAAAAAATAGCATTCTAGACCCTTTTTTTGACAGGCCCTACACACCTGGAGTGACCTTGGGAGAATGGAGTTTTGAAGGCCTTCCCATGGTCCAAACTAAAAAATTTAAACTGTTCTAGAAACTGTACTTGAAGGGTGAGTTAACCATTCTCTCATATTTGTATTTTTACCTCTAGAAGGCACCTCAAAATTATATCAAAGTCAGCGCTTTGCTTCTACACTTTTCTGTGTTTTAATTTGTACATTTCACTGTGTAAAATTTCTAGTTTCCAGTTTGACTTAGTCAAAGTAAAACATATTTATGCAATGGCACTGGTTTCAAGGCTAGGTGATGTATTCATGAATAAATGTACATCATAGGCTGTTTTTGATTTCTATGAGGTCTCATAAATGAAGCAAACTCCTAAACAAACTCTCCATGAAGTGTTTGAGTTTCACCTTCTCACTCTCACCTGTTGGTTGAGAGAATCTTGGAGTCAGTTCCTCCACCAAGGAATTCGACTCCTGAAGGTGGGAAAGTAGTATAAGAGAGTCTATATGTATCATTTCTCTTCAGGAGAAGAAGGTTGGACTTTTTGTGGAGGAGGCTTGCATGTAATCATCTTTTCAGCTAATATAGAGACAATTGCAGCTATTTTCAAGGAACTCTAGCCCAGTGAGTTCATGGTGTTTGTTCTTCATTCTATTTGTTTTCTAAAGGTTAAAACATCTTTATCTACATGATATATCTTCTTTCTATGGATGCCTTACAGTGAAATATACAGAATTCTTGTTTCTCAAGCTTTGTTTATCTAGTTTTCATAGTTATGTTTATGTCTTCCTAAGCTAATGAAATCATGTTTACTTATGCTCATTAGTTTCTTCTACATTTTCTCTTCTATACTACATTGACAATATTCTAAATACACCATGGCTTCTGATATCTAGCTCCTTCTCATATTTTCTCCTGCACTCCTACAACCTAGACCTATTTGTGGCTCCAAACCCTAGTTCAGCAAACCCTAAAACCCAAATTTTCACAAACACACAAACAAATATATATATATATATATATATATATATATATAATACACATATATATATATATATATACATACATATATATATACACACACACACACACACACACACACACACACACACACACACACACACACACACACACACACACACACACACACACACACACACACACACACACACATATAGACTAAAACTCATTTGCTTTAAAGTCATATCATTGATAAGATACTTAGAGAGATCCCTCTCATGCTCAGTAGGGATAATTACTGAGTTGAAGTGGTTTGAGGTTACCCTTCTCAATTTGATTTTTCAGCCTAGGAAATTGTAAGGACTAATATTTTTGGTGCTGCGAAAGATCATATCTTCCCTGGGAAAGAACGATAAAGATCAAATCTAATTGCTGATGGTGAAGAATGATTAGACACATATGAAAGGCTGAACCATTCACCTAGCGACTCTGCTGGGTCCGAAGACTCCATTGGTAGTAGGATCGATAAATCGGAATGAGTTCCCAATCCAGAAGGTATGCTCCTATGCATCGAGATCATGTTCCAGGCTTTCCAAATCGTATGCCTTAGGCTGATTGGCAAACATACTTGCCAAAATTCAAAGATGGAAAAGGTGATGATGCTACACTTCATTTAATAAGATTTTATATGAATGTGCGTAAGATGAGGATTAATTTTCATGAACATTGTTTAATGAATATGTTCATGGTCACATTAGAAGAAAGAGAGCAATCTTGGTATGAAAGCTTGCCTCCCACTTGTATCTTTTCTCTCAAGGATTTCACTTAGTATTTTTTTCAGAATTATAGAGAGGCCTATCATTCTTTCCTTTTGATTGAATATCGCTGTGAAATTTGAAAATTTTATTCAAGAGTTGGAAAGTGATTATGGTGATGAAGAGTTTATGGATGGTGAAATCATGGATGTTTTGAATGAAAACCCTTTTCACCACCATGTTAAGGTCATGGATTCTACCTTGGATGACAAGGAAATTGAGTAGAATTCTCCAATAGATGACAATGATCTTCTATCATCTAAAATAGGTGATGATTTGTAGTAGTGTTATGATCCACAAGAACATCCCCAACAGATAACAATTTATGTAGCTGAAAATGAAACTGATCAGATTGTTAAGGATCAAGAAAAGAGCAGTGAAAGAGAAGAGTTTGTTCTAAAGCATATTGCAGAAGAGAATTGTATTCAGGAAAACTTCAAACAAACAATGTCTTGTTTGACTGAAGATAATATTGATCAGCAATCAATTGATGATGATCACATTCATTCCCTTGAATTATATAAATGTATTCAAAAGTGTTCAGGAGACCAAGACATTGATGAGGAGTGTCAATCAAATTTCTCTTCAAATATTTCATTTCTTGAATTTTTGTTTCAAGATGAAACTTGTCCATCTATATGTTTAGAATTTTTTGAAGACCAAGAGCACAGTCTTGTCGAAATTCATCATGAAGAGAAACTAGTTGCAATAGAAGGATGTTTCTTGATTCCTTCAAATCAACAAGAGCTAATTTTTCATGATTTTCAGGATCATGTGGAAAATTTGTTACAGCCATTAATGGAGGTCGATGTTGCAACATTCATTGATGAAGGTGATCAGTTTTAGCACATAGACAAATCAACAATTTGGAATGAGGTTTGATTTCTTGTTTTAAATAATCCTGAAAAGGATATGTTACATTCTTTCCATGATCCTCTGGTGAGTTTATTGCAGTCATCAGTAGAGGAAGAATTTTCCAAGTTTTCCAATACATGTATTGGATCCAGTGGAAAAGTTGAGTTGCCATTTTCCTTTTTCTTTTGCCTGCTCAAGGAAAGTATGAGTAGGATTCAAGTAAGTAGCCATTTGCTGGATTGGTTACACTAGAGGGATCATTACACATGATTGTATATACATCTTCAGCAGGTGGGCAGTTATCATCAAGATTTGAAGCCCGAGGTGAAGGCCCTAAGATCTCGATGGTCTTCTGCCATAAGTAAGTTCAGTCAGTATGTTTTTTAAAATCATGTTAGTCAGTCAGTTAGTTAGTTTTCAGTTTGAGTTTAGTCTTTGCATTTTTACTCCATGCCCAATGGATAAGGCTATTTGGTCTACGATGTTCTTGACACCTCCAAGGAGCTTCCATCCCCAATTGGAGTCAATGTTAGTGTCAATCAGTTCATCCTGTCACCAATGATCAAATATGGTCTTACAAGGTGTTGTTAGGGTGTCAAGTCAAATTTTTGTCATTTCAGTGAGTCTTCAAATAAAAATTTGGTCATTGGTTGTTATGTCTAGGTAACTGCCGCTCCCTTCTCTTATTCATGGTCTTCATCACTCACCATGGTCATTTTCTTCTTCGAGGTATCATATATTCATTTAAATGTCTCGGGTAATGAAATGGTTAAATTCCTCATTTTAGGTCATGGTATAGGGTTTCACTCCATGTGTCATCATGATACCATATGTAAAAAAAAAACATGTCCATCAGGTAATTCAGTGGGTAAAGGGATTTATCAGCTTATGGAAATCAAAATAAAGGTAAAGGTAATGTTTAATTTCAAATAAGACAATGCTGTAGTACACTACCTTGCCTCATCATTCCTCATAGGGACATGTTTGCTTCAAAATATGTTTCTGACAAACTAGAGAATAACTTTACAAAAGTGAAAGAGGGTTTTGTCCATTACAGTCCAAGGAACAAAAACCTCTCCATTTTATGAACATGTGTTATGATTTGAAATAAAATCCCAAAATACACTTGCTATGGGAGAGTTGTTGCACTTTTGGATAACTTGACTTCAATACCATTTTTTAGAGGTTTGGAGCAGGTGTTGGTAGTGATTAAGGACTCTATTGTGTAGAATACATCCTAATATTTCCAATGGCACCTTAAGCTCATGATTTGGATTAGTGGAATACATCCAAAAGTTCTCTGCAAGTTGGTGCTACACTTTTGTCAGAAACAACCTCAGTTTTTGGAGTGACCTTGTGAAAATCAATTTTTCTCCCTCACGGAGTGTCGAAATTACATTCTTGAGGTGTCCATCTTGTATCACTCTTCAAGATAATTCCAAGGAGCTATCAAGATATCATTTTGGAGCATTTTAAGGCCTCCCAAAGTGGTTTTGAAGACTAGCGCTACACACAGAGACATTGTGTTGTGCACAACCTAACTGCGCTGCGCACGAGGAAGAGTGTCTTGAAAACGCCCAAATCTCTCCCAAATTCAAGTTTTTGGCTTTTTAACCTGATTTCATTACTTCCTAAGCCAAGTGAAAAGTAAGTACACCATTATTCTTCCTTCTTCGCTTTTCAAAATCATTTCATGCCAATGATTTTTCCAATTAGGGTTTTGTAGTGAATTTTTCATGAAAAATGATAGGTTGATGATGGCCGTTTTTACTTCTTGGTTTTTAAACATGTAAATGTTTCCCTACATCTATATACATGTTTTTAAAGTTATTTTAAACACTCAATCAACCTCAAAACATAATTTTATATTTTCTAGCCAATTGAGTTTCACCTTCTCACTCTCACCTGTTGGTTGAGAGAATCTTGGAGTCAATTCCTCCACCAAGGAATTCGACTCCTGAAGGTGGTAAAGTAGTTTAAGAGAGTGTATATGTATCATTTCTCTTCAGGAGAAGAAGGTTGGACTTTTTATGGAGGAGGCTTGCATGTAATCATCTTTTCAGCTAATACAGAGACAGTTGCAACTATTTTCAAGGAACTCTAGCCAGTGAGTTAATGGTGTTTGTTATTCATTCTATTTGTTTTCTAAAGGTTAAAACATCCTTATCTACATGATATCTCTTCTTTCTATGGATGCCTTACAGCGAAATATACATAATTCTTGTTTCTCAAGCTTTGTTTATATGGTTTTCATAGTTATGTTTATGTCTTCCTAAGCTAATGAAATCATGTCTACTTATGCTCATTAGTTTCTTCTACATTTTCTCTTCTATACTACATTGACAATATTCTAAATACACCATGGCTTCTGATATCTATCTCCTTGTCATATTTTCTCCTACACTCCTACATCCTAGACCTATTTGTGGCTCCAAACCCTAGTTCAGCAAACCCTAAAACCCAAATTTTCACAAGCACACAAAGACATATATATATATATATCTAGCCTAAAACTCATTTGATTTAAAGTCATATCACTGATAAGAGACTTAGAGAGATCCCTCTCATGCTCAGTAGGGCTAGCTACTGAGGTGAAGTGGTTTGAGGTTACCCTTCTTGATTTCATTTTCAACCTAGGAAATTTTAAGGACTAATAGGAACAACCCACAATAAGACAATGTGCCATGTCAACTAGTACAGAAACTTGGTTTACACATCAAGTGAGCCAACCACGAAGAAATATATCTAGGTGCTGAGGTGGAATCCTATGTCATCCCACGCTAAAATGATGAAATTTATGAACTGTTGTATTTATCTATCCTGCTAAAGTTTTTATGTCCATTTTCCAGTTGCATGTCTGTCTGCCATCATAGAAACAAACTAGTAAGTTTTTTGAGTTTGTTTGTCATTATGCCAACCTTCAAAGCTTAGTCATGGTTTTTGATCCCACCGAGCAATCCTAAATCTCCTTTATACAATTTCAAGTCTTTTATGCTCTTTATAAAATGATAAAAATGAAGAAATTGAAATATGTCAATCCAAAACCTAGCATGTCCCATTTAATCGATTGTGAATTAGACATACATGATCCCCAATGTCCTTTTAACCTTTTAATTGTTTTCCAACAATATTTTAACTTCCACAGGGAGTCAAATGACCTTCTTCGTTTAATATAGTCAGGGTTGGGTTATGCAATTGTTCATCCTGTGTATGCTTTTCCATAATTTATCTCTTGGTTAGGACCTACTTTCATTCCTTGAAGGGGTTGTATAATCTCTATAAAAGGTGAAGTTGTTTTTCAATGTACTCCTGAATTAATTCAAAATGCCCTCTAATTTCCAGCTACTGAGAAGATGCAACAATTTATTAATGAAACCCTAGCCTAGAATTATAAATCCTTGTCCCAATATGATAGAGAAAAAATGTTAAAACTGGTATTGCCTTCAAGGTCTCTAATTCCACAACCTGCAATTCACTATCTTTTAACTTTGTTCTTTTAAATTTCTCAACGAATATTAGTTGTTATTCTGTTCATACTTGGAGAGGACAAAATTGAGGTAGTGAATGAAAAAGCATTAGGTTTTCTCAATTTAATGCTACAACCTAGAATTATCCTTGATATTCCAAATTACTTAGCTCAATCCATTAAATTCTGATTGCAACATTTCCAAAATACTAAGAGCTTTAGATACCCCTCATACTTGGTTCACCTGTATTTGTATCCGCATGTAGGTAAGTTCAGTCATTTGAATTTAAGTATAATAGAATCATTGAAACTATTGAAATTAGTGGTGGAATGGACATATGTTATCAGGAAAAAGGAACAAAATGAGAGCTTTCCTCAATTTCTCTCTTCTTTTATGTCTATTACCTTTAGCATTTTAAATGATGAATTCCCTCCCAGAATCTTGCCTAAAGAAAAGGAACATTTATAGCTCAGTGTGGACACAAGGATTGGGGATCGATTTTCATTTCAGGATGACATAGAGATTAAGTTGTATGGCGTCGAAGTACAACCCTATCACCTCCCAAAGTTTTCACCAATAATATTTTTCTCTCTGAAATTCATAAGGCATAGTCTGCACGTTGACCAAATACATTTTGTGCCTAGACATAAAGAATACATGTATAAACTTGAAAAAGAAGTGGCACCTTTTATTGTTAATTGTAGGATGGCCTGGGAAAAAATAGAAGATATGATGAATGAATTCAATTTTGAAAAAGGTGAGGCTTGGTAGTATGATCCTCATCATATTACTTCAGATAGAATATTAGGAGCTAGTTCATGGGATTATATTCATGACAATAAGCTAGAATTAAAGAAATTGGCCAATCAAGAGGGTTGGATCAGTAACTCAATAGGTCAAAATTCAAGTGAAGTTTTAGGAAAGAAAGACATTGCCACGAAACCCCTACCACTAAGGAAAACAATTTGAAAATACCTATCACAAAGTAATCAGATGTTGAAATGGAAGACCAACATGGATAAAAAAGAGCTAGAATTCAAGAGGAAGAAGTTGGAATGGGGAATTTTGAAGTTAGATTGAAGGAGAATCCATAACAACAACCCGAGTTTGAGATGTAGTTAAAAAACACTAAATGGGTGATTCCATCTTCAAATTCTACAAAAGTGATAGAACCTCTTGTTAGGAGGATTCCACCTCAAATGGAAACTTTACAAGAAGGATATCAACTGATTGCATAAAAGAGTGGAAAAATAAAAACGGATACGAATACCTAATTGTCAACTTGAGATTATCAGACAAGGCTACTGTCAACATTGGATTGGGAAAGAAATAAACTCAAATTATCCTTGGTTCATCCTACATCTCAATCGATGCCATTAGTGTTTGATTTTAAGACAACTAATTTGTTTATTGGTGTAAGTGAGATTCCCCTAATAGAAAAAAATAATTTTCACAAACAAACTAGAGAGCTGATTTATAGGGACCTTACTAAAAGTTCCCTAACAGTAATAAAGGTAGATAAAATAATTGACAAAGTTACTGAGAAGTTGAAACAAGAAAGGGAAAATTCTAGAGCTAAACAAAAGTATCTAGATGAGTACAAGAAGTTGATAGTCAAATTGGGGGTAGATCCAGCAGATGGAGAAGCCATTAAAATTTTATTACAAAAAAAAAAAACTGAAATGTAATCCTTGATGAAAAAGCTAAAATTACCAAATACATATCAAGTTCAAACAACAGAGCCTTTTCAAGTTGAAAAGGAAAAAGAGCAGTTACTGGAAAAACTAATACATAGGAACAATGAAGTCACTAAGCTACAAAAGCAAATTAAAAAATTAGAGAAATCTATCCAAAGTCATATTTGCAGGATTCTTGTTCTAGTTGACACACATTCATAGGATCCTTCAAAAAAACTTTCTAAAGTATTGCCAGATTTGAAGCTTTTAGAAGTTGAATCATGGAAAACATAGAGCTCATTGGAAGAAACAAAATAATAGTTGAATATTAAAGAGAGGAAGATTAATCTAGCAAATGAGAGGAACAACCAACCACAACATGAAAAACAAATTACTGAAGAAGGAATCTATAAATTGAAAGGAAAATTGAAGGGAAATGCATCCTTAATAAAATGGGTAGTTTTGGATGAAATTATAGAGGTAATTCACTCAATTTGGGACTATATTGGTGTTGTTGTAGAGAAAAAATCCCTACGAAAAAATCACATATAGTCATAAAAAGAGTTGAAAATGAAATAGGAGACAAAGTCCCAAAAGAAAAATAGATAATAAAATATTTGAATGAGAAAAATCCAAATGAAGTCAGGGCCTTAGATGTGGCTAACATAGTATCTTTTATTGTAGAGATAAGAAATGTCATCAAGAAAAACCTCCTTCACATCCAGGCTTAGAATTGGCAGAAAGAAGTTTAGAGGGTAGTTTCAATATTCAGTAGTAAGTTTGATCTAATAACGATAATTGGATTGCCCAGTTGTTGGGATCAAAATGGGAAATTTCTTTCTTAGGAAGCATATGAAAAAATGTTATCAAATATGAAAATTCAAACTCATAGAATTCCTAACTATCAGAAGCTTTAAAAGTATGAACTATTTTTAATTATCTACAAACATGATTTCCAACTCCTATGGTTGGTGAAGACCTTGTTTGTGGCAAAACCAAATTATTCTAAGATGGATTGTCAAGAAACTCTTGTGTATCATCTTCCAGAGGAAACAATTTGGAAAATATGTGAAAGGATGATCTGGCCTCCAATTTTGGAAGTCGCAGAATCAAGACCTAGTCAAACTAGTCAACGAAATATTGTTATTTAGTTTTGTTAATTTCGAGACTTATCAAATTTCTTTTTTATGAGAAAAAATTGTATAAAATATTTAAAAGACTCATTAGACAAAACTAGTTATAAGTAGTTATAAGTTTGGCAGTTACTTGGTAACTGAGAATTGAATTTTGATATGTTATTTAACGAGAAGAGAACCACATAAATGGGGTTTAGATATTTTACAATTTTGGTCTATGATTGTAATGCTTCATATTCCTTGGAGAGTAAAAAATGAAAAGACAAATTGATTCTATATTTTGATATGTTACATTCAGTTATGTTTCTTTCTTATTGTACTCTTTCTAGAATTTGTTCTTCTTCATTTGAAGTTAATGTATGATGCAACAAGTTCCTCCTGAAATAAATTCAGATTTCTTGATTTCACTGTTGATTTATGTAGCTTGGGAGGTACTCCACAACCCTGGGTATTGGGTTTCTGTGAGTTGGCACCACAAAAAGCTCTTTATGGGAAAATCACCCAATTAGTAAGCTTTGCACCCAAAGTTATGGGCGTGAAACCAAGAGATATTTTGATGATTGGACCATTGTGGAATGTGTGTCACCCTTACTGGAGCAAGGAGAAACTAAGGCATCCATGGGAGGATTGTTCAAATGAGAGAAATATTTTTATTTATTTATATGAGTGGGGAAAATTGACAAGATTTAAAGTCGTATAGGCCTGTAGAGGTACCCTTTGAGTGCAATTCGTTGCACCCTTAGAAGCATATAAATAGAAGAGGATTGAGACCTCATTTGAACACATCACAAGTGTGAAACATTAAGAGGAGAAGGACATATAATATGAGGAGTTTCAACCTATAAGATGTTTTTCAAGAAGATAAGGATGAGATATAGGTTATCTTTATATGTTTGAAGGAGGCCAAGATAGGTAGAGTGGTGGCCAAGTGGATAAGGAGGAGCTCTAAGAAGATTTGTTCATGTTTTGGAGGTTCCATTATTTGCTAAACACGTTGCAAGTTTCTATGTCTCTTGGGAAGGAGGGTAGAGGTCTTGTAGATAATATTTAAAGGTTTGTAAGGCCTAATAGATAGCTAGAAGAAGGGGATGAGTAGTCCCAAAGGACAGTGCAAGAGGAGGGATTGTTAGAAGAGGAAGAGAGCAATTTTGAGGGTGATTTGGAGGTCAAATTGGAGGGCTAGTACCTTGCTATATACGTTCCCTAACTAGAGATGAGGAGCCTTAGATAACAACCTTAGAACCATTACCTAAAAGGTTATAAAGAGTCTACTATTTAGGTATTTTTTGTGTGTTTCAATGCTTGATGTTTTGCTAGGTTGATATGTCTAGATTAGATAGATTTGGTGGCAGCTTATGTATAGTGTTGGAGGGATATTGTAAGTTTCCATATTATGCCCTATGTTTAGTCCTTTGTAAAGGACTACAAGGCTATTAGTGGGAAGGTGTTGTGAACCCATAAGGGTTGGATTTTAAAGGAAGAAAGGTAAGCCAAGAGGGCTACTTTTGAAGCCCTACTTTAGTGAGGATTAATGGACATCTTCAGTGATAAGTGGTAAACCTCCATAGTCCTAAGATCTATCATCCTTGCAGAAGCAGTGTAAGAGAAGTGGGTAGCAGTGTGAAGACCCTTTGTGTTGGACGCTTTGATGAACTAAAGAGTAGCTAGAGGGCAGAAAGAGTTTCACGAAAGTTTAGTAACCAAAAGGAGGAATTTTCATTAATAGTGGCAGATTGTGGAGTTCTAGAAGGGAAGGAAAAGTACCACTACATGTGTTTAGGTAGGTGGAATGAAAGGAGATGTGGAGTGTGCTACATCAACAAGTAGGGTCAATTTTACTTTGTTTAGGGTATATTGGTAATCATATATTATTGATACCAATCCCTATTTGTTTTCTTGTATCAAATTTTATTATAAAGGCCATGTTCCTTGGTACGAGAGCCTTAGACTATTGCATTAAATATTTGTAATATAATGAAGTTGGGTTAAAAAAAGTGTTTTGTGTACTAGTTGATTCATTGTTTTTTAATTTCATTGTGAAAAGTATAAATTTTGTATTTGGGTGTGTTTGTGTTCAAGATCTTAGACTCAAACCAAATTCTTGAGTTCCATGGAAAAATCAACATGCTATCAAAGCTACTTTGAGGGGCCTGTGAATTAGAATGTGCATAACACAATGTACAACTCAAGAGCGAGTGGGCCCCATTTTTGTTGAAGGACTAATAACAATGGAAAATTTGTAGGTTGGTCTGCGATATGAGGATAGGTTGGATGGGCTATATAACTATAGTCCATGGTAGGAGAGGATCAGGTTGGTCTTGATGGTCAACAAGATCTATCATTTTTCTAGAAAGGAGATCAAGAAACCAATTGACGATAACGAGTTGGAAGTGTATAAGGAGATGGCTATGAAGGCTAAGATTATCATCCTAGATGGTGATCCAGGTGGATTTTGGTGGCCACCCACCTATCCCATTTGGACCCCCACAACTGTCTCTTTCAATCTTTTCAGTTTCCTAAATTGTAGCATAGTTTACTATTTTTAGTAGTTTTTCGGGTCCTGAACTTCTGGAGCCATTTTGAGGCCCTAAACGACGTTTTTTGGGAAATCTGGGGGCAACAGGGGTCCATGGATTGATGTCACCCTTCCCAAAGTGGTAGTGCTTGGATAGATCTTTCTAACGAGCTATTGTACGCGTCAAACGAAGATCGTATGCCAAAGTTACGACCCTGGGAAATTGATGTACCAATTTACGCAAACAAGGCCTACAATTTGGCGTTTCATCTTCTAGGGTTAGGTTTTGGGATGTTAAGGGTTTTCCATTGTTTCTCAACAATAAATAGGCCTTCGAGCCTCATTGTAACATAGTTCAGAGGCATCTAGCCGCCACATCTCTTCTTAGAGATAAGCTACCATCGCCCTAGCTGGTTTATTTCAAATTCTATTTGTAAGCATATTTCAGTATTTTACATTAATGAAATGAAGTATTATTTCCGCTACATCTCTATGTTTAGGGTTATCTCTGTAATTTGTTGCGTTCCTGTTTAAATCTGGATCAGTGGTATCAGAGCGGTTTGATTTTTCTCTGCTTTTCTTTGCATGTCCCCAACGAGGTCGGGATATAAGGAGTTAGGGCTTGAATGGTTCGAACCTTTGCAAGACCAGCCTCACAAATCCCAACAGCCTCCCATGGCGGATGAAAAGAAAGATAAGGGGGCAGGAGATCCTATCAAAATATTGCTCGAAGAAGCCCTCGAGTGACAAAGGAACTCGATGATGGATAGCTTTGCGCAGATCCTTCAGCAACTACCTAGAGGCGACGCATAGGCTTCCAACAACTACTATGGAAACGCCACACCGTTTAAGGTATAAGTTAATTTTGAAATCCCCATCTTCAAGGGTCAAATAAATGCAGATGCCGTAGATAAATGGTTAAATCTGCTAGATGGGTATTTTTCTGTTCATGAATTTTCGAGTTGGGAAAAGATTGTTTTTGCTCTTCTCAAAGCAGCCCCCCACGTCAAGGACTAGTGGGAAACCTACTGCGAGAAGAAGGATGAAAGTACAGGCTCACTATTTTCAATCGCACCCACTTGGGATTCATTCTGTGATGCCGTCAAGGAGTAGTACTACCCTATCAAAAGCTATGAGGACAAATACATCAAATTGACCACACTGCGGCAGGGAAGGGACCAAGATGTACCAGAGTTCACAAAAATTTTTCATACCCTTCGCACACAGTTGGGTATTAAAGATTCTGAGCTGCATCTGGTACTCAAAAACTGCGACTGCCTACACAGATACATCTAGGAAGAGTTGGAGTTCCTGAACATCTCCTCGCTTGGCACGACGTACCGATATGCGGTCAAAATCGATCAAAAGTTCAAACAGAAGAAGCAAGACTTCGGATCTGCAAATTCGAAGACCAAAGGACAAAGCCAAGGTGGGGTGACCCAAGACAACCCGTCGAAGCTGCAAGAAAAGAACAACACCACAAAGTCAAAGAAGGACACAGGAAAGTGGTGTGAGTTCCAAAAGATTCCCACTCATAACACAAGTGAGTGTCGGACCAAGCAGTCACTGGTGGCCGAGTTAAAGGCTTCCGAATTAGATGCATGTTCTGACCTTGAAACAAAACCCGACAAGGGGAATGGAAAAGGGAAGTAGATCATTGATACAGAGCCCAGCGTCACTGTTGCCACCGCCAATATCCAAAAGAATGAGCCCGAAGACCCAGAGGAGGGGGAGCGTCTTTTCCACTCACAGATGTGGGTGAAGGGTTCGCCGTTGCAATTCATTTTTGATAGTGGCAGCCAAAAGAACCTTGTTTCAGTAGAGGTCATGAAGCGGTTGGGCCTACCGACTACACCACACCCATAGCCGTATAGTATCGGGTGGCTTCATGAAGGACGAGATCTCAAAGTTTGCTAGTAGTGTCGCCTTCCCTACAGCATCAAGCCCTTCACAGACGAGGTATTGTGTGATGTTACACTTCTGGATGTTTGCGATGTACTATTAGGCTAGCCATACTTGTGGAGGCGACATGCTATGTATGAGTCAAGGCCTCGCACTATCATTATTTCTTTGGATAATTAATTATACAGGATATCAGAGGTAGCCCTACCTACTGTCACCTCTTTGATCACTGCTAAGAAAGGCAACAAGCTCATCTCCCTAACTAGGAAATTCATTTTCTGTCCGGTTTTCTCCCAAAGTAAGGGGAAGATCATCATCACATCCATGACCCCCGTGAAGGGTCCCTCCATGTAGCAGCAACACCAGAGGGATACGGTCATGAAAGAACATAGGAACAACTTCTCCTCACCCACAGGGGTAACGCACAAGCTTCAGGTGGGCAACAAAGTCTCGTTGCATCTGCAGAGAGAACACCTTACAAGAACCCATCAGAAACTCAGACCAATCGGACATGGTCCTTACACCAATAGCAAGGCTACATGCAACAATGATTTGAAGCACAAAATTCCTCCATTCCTTCACTTGCACTGAGTGTTCAATGTGGACTGTCATCGACCATGCTTCCCACCATTTTTGGACACATCAGAGATTGCAGAACAGCTTACCAGAGACCCAGCTCAGTAGAAGCGTCCTCATCTCAGGGAGGAACTCAATGCAATGGGGACCATTGCTTCCTAAGGGGGGAGGAATGATCCAGGTGGATGTTGGTGGCCACCCACCTATCCTATTTGGACCCCCACAACTATCTCTTTAGTTTTTTCAGTTTCCTAAATTGTAGCACAGTTTAATATTTTTAGCAGTTTTTTGGGTCCTCAACTTTTGCAGCCGTTTTGAGGCCCTAAACGATGTTTTTTGGGAAATATAGGGGCAACATGGATCCCTTCCCAAAGTGGTAGATATTTCTAATGAGCTATTGTACGCATCAAACAGAGATTGTATGCCAAAGTTACGACCCCGGGAAATTGATGTACCAATTTACCCAAACGGGGCCCACAATTTGGCGTTTCATCTTCTAGGGTTAGGTTTTGGGATGTTAAGGGTTTTCCATTGTTTCTCAACACTAAATAGGCCTTCGCACCTCATTCTAACACAGTTCAAAGGCATGTAGCTGCCACATCTCTTCTCAGAGATAAGCTACCATCGCCTTAGCTGGTTTATTTCCAATTCTGTTTGTAAGCATATTTCAGTATTTTACATTAATGAAATGAAGTATTGTTTCTGCTGCATCTCTATGTTTATGGTTATCTCTGTAATTTGTTTTGTTCCTGTTTAAATCTAGATTAGATGATGTCAAGGATCATTTGATACCTCATTTATCAAGGAAGAGAAATGCGCATGAGATGTGGAAATCTGTTCAGGATTTGTTCTAGAACCGGAACAAGAGCTAGATGTTGGTATTAAAGGACAAGTTGAAGAGCACCAAGATGTTGGATGGAGAAGTAGTGGGGCCATATCTGAAAATATTATCTTAGATTTGAAATGAGATTTCCTCCATTGGTGAGGCTGTTACAGATTATTAGATGGCAAGGATTTCTTTGAAAGGGTTCACTGCGAAATGGAAACCCTTCATCAAAGGGATTGTTGCTACAGAGAAGATTCCATATTGGAATAGGTTGTGAGATGACTTCATTCAACAAGAAATGTGAGATGAGTAACTTCGTACGATGAAAAATTATTCAATTGATAATGTGTCTCTTGCAAGGAGAGTGAAGGGAAAGTCGAAGAAGAACTTGAGTAAGTTGAAATGTTTCAACTATGGCGAGTATGCTCATTATTTGACAATGTTTTTGAAGAAGAATAAGGGAGGCAATGAGAAAAAGAAGAGGAAGGAGATAACATATGTCACTAACTCTTTTGAGCTAGATGAACCTTCAAGAAGATTGAAGGCAAATGATTTCTATCTAGTATCTCATTTCTTTGAGGGTGTCATTGACGAGACTACACGGTACATGGACAATGGTATGTCAAATCATATGACAAGTTCATATGATTGGTGAGACTCTAAGTGGGACTCAAAGTTTCACATGATGGTGGGAGATAAGAGTTAGAAATAGATTAGAGGATCAAATGTCATGCCATTCAGGATGGAGTCAGGTCAAATTATGCAAGTTTAGGATGTACTCTTTGTACTAGAGCTCAGATATAATGTATTTTCTACCTCAGTGATTGAGTAGAAGAGGGTTAACATTATTTTCAAGGATGGGAAAGTGAAGCTCAGGCCTAAAGGATCTAACTCTATTGGAGTGGTAAATGGAGATAGGGAGTATGGTATATATCAGCTAATGTTCAAGCCTATAGATCATTATTAGAAACAAGTGTAGGATCCTGAGGATTATAGGGAGCCAAGTTTTAGTGGGAGTATGTAGTTTCATAGGGAGAATGTGAAACCCAAGAAGAGCATTTTGTCAGTGGGGTGTAAGAGTACGTCTAAAATTAGCAAGAAGCAACCATAGGATGACGTGAAAACATTTTAGGAGAAAAAGAAGCAAGAGGATTCTCGCGACAGAGACACTACTGAGATGAGTGTGGTCCATTCTACAGGGTGTGCTGGAGTGGTGAACACCAGGAGTTGTGCTAGTGTCACCAGCAATAATGATGATGACGACGAGATACCTCCTAGTGGCGGAAGTACCTCCCTCACTAAGAGGGAGTTTTGATTTAAGTAGCTTGGGAGGTAATCCACAACACTGGGTACTAGGTTTGTGTGAGCTAACACCAAAAAAACACTTTGTGGACAAAGCACCCAAGCAATGGGTTTTTCACCCAAACTTGTGGGTGTTGAACCAAGAGCTATTTTGATGACTGGACCATTGTTGCATGTGTGGCACCCTTAAGGGAGCAAGGGGAAACTATGGTTGCCATGGGAGAATTGTTAAAATTAGAGAATAATTCTTTTATTTATATGATTGAGGAAAATTGACAAGATGAAAAGTTGCCTAGGCTTGTAGAGGTAATCTTTGAGAGAAAGTCATTTCACCCTTAGAAGCATATAAATAGAATAGGAAGGATACCTCATTTGAACACATAAAAAGTGTGATACATCAAGAGGAGAAGGGCATCTGATATGAGGGGCCAAAATTTATAGGAGCTTGTCCAAGAAGAGAAGGACAATCTGGAGGTTATCATTTTTGTATTTCGAACAGGCTGAGATAGGTAGAGTGGTGGCCAAGTGGATAAGGAGGAGTTATGGGTAGATTTGTTCAAATTTTGGAGGTGTTATTATTTTCTAAACATGTTCTAGGTTTCTTTGTCTCTTAGGAAGGAGGGTCGAGATCTCGTAGCTTATATTTGGAGGGCTATAAGGCCTAACAGGTAGCTAGAAGCAAGGGCTAAGTAGCCCTAAAGAACAACATTGGAGGAGGTCTTGTTAGAAGAGGAAAAGTATAATTTTGAGGGTGATTTGGAGGTTGATTTGGAGGGTTGGTACATTGTTGTACAGGTTCCCTAACCAGGTCCAAGGATCATTAGAGAATAGACTTAGAATCATGAACTATAAAGGAAAAAATAGTCTACTATTGAGGTATATTTTATGTCTTTCCATACCTGATGTATTTCTAGGTTGATGTGTCTAGATTGGACATATTTGGTGGAAACTTGGGTACAGTATTGGAGGGATGTTAGAATTTTCCTTATTGTTCCCTAAGTATAGTCCTTTGCAAAGGAATACAAGGCTATTAGTTTGAAAATGTTTTGAAGCCCTAAGGGTTGGATTTTAAAGGAATAACGGGTAGCAAAGAGGGATTTTCTCAAGCCCTAGTTAAGTGAGGATCAGTGGACCGAAGAGAAACTAGAGGGAAAATTGAGTTTGGCCTAAGTTTAGTGACCTAAAGGAGTAGTGTTCATTAATAGAGGCATATTTTTTGTGCAAGAAATCCTCTTTGTGGACAAAAATGATCCCTCTAGTCCTATGAGAGGATATAGCAACAAACAAAGACAAATATGTGCAAAATTTCCTAGTTTATACCAGAAAAACACAAAGGAGGATAGGTGACCTACCTCACTCTGATGCTAACATCCGTTGGTGTCGTCCTTGATTCTTTCGCTTCCAAGCTCAATCTCCTATTCACCGTTATGGATGAATACCCACAAAGAAGATCACATGGAGACAACAAACACATACATAGCAAAATGCATTCCAATATAAACCATGTAATAGATCAAGGAATATTACACTAAATGAGCAATAATTGACACATTTATGGAAAGCAAAAACATAATATATTATTAATAGATGGTAAATGGAGCATTACAACCACATAATCCTTGATGTTGGAAGCCTCTTGTAGGGGAGTTTCCAAGTCCTAGCCTTAACCTTCAAGCACTCCTTTCTCCTTAGCAAAATGGGCAACATTTGGGCGTAATTTCAGCACTAGGAAGGCAACCAAGAAATAGCCAATCAATTGTGGATAGTAGGGATCTTATTTATAGGGAAGGAGAGGGATTTGAGGATCCATAGAAGGAGGGATAGGTTACACATCTCAAGGGAAAGATCCATGAAAGTAGTATCAAGTACCAAGAATGGGAGATCTCGTTGCAATCCTCATTCACCTGTAACACGCTCGTCCTTCTCGAGATGTATAGTAAGAGAAGATTCTCCTCCACTTTAGAAAAAACTGCGTAAAGAGGTTCAACGTGAGTTTTCCTGATAAAAGCTGTGCTGGCAGCACTAGGACAGTATAGTGCAACAAGGTACCAATGTGGGACACTAGTGATTAAAAAAAGCACTGATCTTGAAAACAAGGTCTTTTGACAAGTTTCTTCAGAATTCTTTCAAGGAAAGTTTTCTTCTTCTTTTAGGGATTATTCTGAACATGTTTCATGATGAACACACTGACAACTTTCATCATTTTTACACTTCAAGATATAAGATGGGGAGTGTGAGAATACACTGACAACTTTCATCACTTTTACACTTCAGGATACGAGATGAGGAGTGTAACAAAATACTGTATAACAAATGCCCCCTAAAGAATGAAGGAAAAATGGGAAGTGATGGTTGAAATTATTTACAATTCAAGGTAAGGAATCTGGAGAAATACCGTTAGGAGACCTGCAAATCAAGCAAAATACAAGATATTTGACATCTCTTATGTAAGTATGCCTAATAACACATCTCTGAGTAGGCATATAACAATACATGAATCCGCGGCATGGACACAACCATATGAATAGAAAGTATCATGTGAATGGATCCACAACATGGACACAACCATCCAAATAGAAATGATCATGTGTATGGATCCATGACATTGACGTAGCCATATGAATAGAAAGGATCATGCGTACAATCATGAACATCTAATAACTCCACGTAGCCAGGATTTATTAGATGAAAGCCAGGGTCTTCATCTCTATCTCGATCCAACCAAAGTATGAATCCCACCATGTGAATAAATGTGCTAGAGTCGAACATGGTAGAAACCACCTAATTACCGAACAATGATGGGAACTGTTAACATACACGAGAGAAACCACCAATAATGACAATGTCTCTCAAGGTACAACAACACAATCCACGAGTGTGAACAATGAAGCTGAAGTCGAACAATGGCAGAATCATTCAATCGAAGGCCAATGATGTGAACCTATCGTCGAATGCAAAGAACTTGCCATTGAGGCATGCAATATCCAAGGTACTGAAAGGGAGTTTCTATATCATCTTCTTGGATAATGAGTTGGAGTCGATAGGAGGTGATCCGTCGAAGGAGGTCCATAATGTTTCCCACATCTTCAACACAAAACATAAGATTTTGTAGAGTTGGCAAGAGTGATTCAATATTGTTGCAGATAATTAAAACATGGTATAAGAGGTTTAAATTATACACAAGACTTCTCTTGAACATATTGGCAACACAAATCCAGAATTTGGAAACATTTGAATCAACATAGGATCAGAGGTCATGGTGACAATAGGATATAATCAGATGAGAGCCAAATGGATTCCCAAAACCCAGTAAGGAAAGTGACAAAGTGAGGATAACCCAAACCTGACATGAGATACAAACAAGTGTCATTTTCAAGAGTGACATGATTCCTTTATACAAAATATAGGATACATGTTTACTTCCATTTTCCCCCACTATTTCTAGTGAGTACCTCATTTTTTTGATCTCAAGCTTGAAGAGGATAGCATATGCTTGTTGTATAAGTTCATCCTTTGGATGAATCCATCCTATTATTGCTAACGAGCCCTAGGAAGGAGTAGATCAGTTTCGTCATGGTGACAAATCCTTCTTCATTTTAGTTTTACGAGCCCGACGGAGGGGTAACCCAACATCGTTTTCATGTTTAGAGAGTTTGAAAAAGAAGAAAAAAGGAAACTCTAGAGGGGCCTTTTTGTAGATAGTCTTTTGAATACGAAAAGGTAGAAAACAATATTTAAGAGAACCTCTCAGCCACGTGTGACCAAGGTATTCCTTTTTCATACATTAGTCTAACTTAGTTTGGAAAAGGGTTAAACTTATACCGAGTAGATGTCTTTTCATTTACTTTTACAAATTCGAAAAGACAAGTACTCGACAGTATTTTCATATTTCGAGAGTCAGAAAAGAGTTGAAAGATGACTCTAGGGGGTTTTTTTTTCATTTATTTTTCACGAGTCTGAAAAAGAGATAAAATAAAACTTGATATTTTATCCAAAATCAATTATTTTGCTAATAAGCCATAACCTTTTGCTACACATGTGAACAAACATTACCTAGTTCGAGAAACATATATAAATATAGGTAAAAATATGCTTTAAATGGTAAAATACTTTAGAAAGTTTATATAAACTCAAAAAGTAAAAAAAAAAAATTAACATTTGTCATTTTGTAATCTGGAGAGCACATTTTTCCCTAAATTCCCCCATCTTCAGGCAAGGAGTGTGATCGATCCAAGGCACCGTTCGATGAACCGTCTATTGCAGGTAAGAGATTTATCCTTCCTATGCAATTTAATACTAATTTCAAGTAATTTAATCCATAGAATAGGTAGCTAGTAGAGCTTGAAATGTTTTTGAGTCGAGGGTGCTCAGTGCGGGTTTTACCCACCGGGACTGCGCTGACCTCCCTAGGCTTAATGGTGCCACCATACTAGAAGTGTGGAAAAAATTATGACTAGTCACGTTGGCACCGTGAAGTAAATGTTTTTCAATAGATCTCCAAAAACACTAATTGTTTTGAAAATTTTCCTCTATAGGAGCTACTAAAAACTTTATTTATTGATGTTTCACAGGTTATTTGCTGGAAAAAATGGTTATTGAGTGAAAGGAAAGAGGCGATGAAGTGGAATACCATCAAGCATCACAAGATCCCAATTGCATAAGGTCTCTCTGGATAGGTGGATTTATCAAATTCTTCCATACCCCTAGGATCAGAACCTAGGTGGAATTACTGCAACACTTGGTAGGATGGTGGGATGTAGACCGCTAGGTGTTCATAATAGGGGACCAAGGATTTGACATAGAAATTACTGACTCTACTTTATCACAGGTTTATCTAGGAGGGGACAACAAGTTCAATTGTCTCATTCTCATGCTGGAGGAGAAAGTACTGACATGTTAATAGCTAGAAATTGCTTAGGTTCCTGCAAAACAAAAAGTGGGAAGATTGACATAAAAACTGTCACAAATATTTGAGAAAATTATACATGTTATAGTTCGGGTAGCTGGAGCCTAAGCTCTGCATGAAGCAAGAAAATATCACTTTTAGTATGAAGTGGATTGTCTTAGTCTGACTGTGTTCAACTGGTGTGAAGGATTACTGGTCAATATGAAAGACCAGCTCACCAGGTGTAAGATAGATAGACTCAAAAAATTTGGCTACGGATTGATTTTGGTGACATTTTTTCTAGAGCGTGTCCCATTGTTTAGGTATGAGTAGGTGGAGGTGGAAACTCTTGGATCCAGGGATCCACGATTAGTGTAGTGGGGAGAGTTTATGCTTCGCCATGGAGGTGGTCAACAAATTTCCTTTCCACCTAAATTTTTTGTATGGCTCCGTTAGCATCTCATCATGGTAGATGATTGGGCCTATGGTAGGATAGATTTTCAGGGAGATCCTGATCTCTCACTACCACCTAGAGCAGGATGGATTGACTCAGGTAAAGAACTATTTTTTTTATGTTTTTCAATTTTTTGATATATACATTTTTTTATTATGTGAACTGACATTGAGACTTGTGATACTTTTGCAGATGTGGGACCAGAGAAACATATAGGGGTTTCCCTAATAGTGAGGAGGGTGGAATGACAACTCAAGGATGCACCCTATGAGGGGGATCCGATCCCATGGTGGAGGTGGAGCACAACTTGGAGGCCTTGATGAGAGGCATTCCAGAATATGTGATTATTGATGATGTGTCACTTTGGTATCAGAGGCATACCATGGGAGTATCAGCTAGACTGCGTCAACTGTTGGGATGAGTTATCAGGGTTGTTTCATGCTATCATGAGCACCATGTTGGTGGATAGCTATGTATCCAGTTTTATTTTATGCACTTATGTAGGCTAGAGAAGCCATATGTCTCAGAACACAGAATTTGATTTTTGATGTAATAAAAATTTTGCAAACCCTACACACACACACACACACACACAGCACACACACACACACACACACACACACACACACACACACACACACACACACACACACACACACATATATATATATATATGTTTTACCTTATATACCTGATGTTCTTATTATGCTATGGTTTTCATTTTTACATATGTTGCAAATGACTTGGAATGTGTTGATATTTTATGTAATCAAAATTTCTTTCCAAGAGATGAACACACAAACACATCCTTCAAATGTTAGGGTTTGTGATGGAATAATTCTCGTTTAATTGTAATACAATGAGTTGTGAATCAAGTTTAACAACTAATGCCCTAATACCAAGAGTAATAGATTTCGGTAATAGTTCGATGATCGCATTATATTATGCTATGTTGTTAGTTGTACGTCCTAAACATATACCCTATAAAATCACTAACTCATCATTGGAAGCAAAGAGTGCCCATGCAGCGGAAGACAGATTTCATGTACTATGACAAGTGCCATCAATGAAACCAACATAAGGAATAGGGCTCGTTGACATCTGCAAACCAAGTGGAACACATGGTAAGTAGGGGAAAACATGTTTTAAAAAATGCAAACAATCACACCAAAATATTGCACACTAATGAAACACACACTAATGTACAAACCAAATAACTTATTTCCATCATAAAATGTGAATGTTTTCGACTATCCCTAGTTCCATAGAGATGTTGATGGGCATTGTTTCTGAGATGTTTCTAAAATTTTCTTCAGAAAACACTTCGTGATCTGATATGAGTGTTTGAAAATGAGCAGTCATTGCAGGGGAAACTAAAGTATCTAGACAAATAGGAATCACACCAAGGATAGGAAGAAAAGATGAATGATGATGAACATAATTCCAAAGGGTTTATTTAGGAGACATGCCTTCAACGATTCTTTCATCAGTAAGGAAAGTCTCATTCAAAGTATCTTCAGAATCTGAAGAACCAAGCGAAGAATATTTTGGATATGATTCTAGGACCATACTCAATCAGTCATTGGTTTCATATGCATCCATGGAAGGGATAAGGAGAGCTTGGTAAGCTTGTTCGACGGGCTGAACGACATGGTGTCACCAAAGTTATCAATTTGATCAGGGCTAGGGATGATCCTGTTAGAGCCTAAATCTACCTCAGGCTGAGAAAGTC
Organism: Pinus tabuliformis; assembly: GCA_031772625.1. Lineage (NCBI taxonomy): Eukaryota > Viridiplantae > Streptophyta > Pinopsida > Pinales > Pinaceae > Pinus > Pinus tabuliformis. The sequence continues at coordinate 772,918,639 of CM062820.1, read as the reverse complement.
AGGTCTAGGGTAACATCAAACCACGCTTAACTTGGTATCTAGCCCTACCAGGTCGGGAGAGAGCTCTCTCCTTGTCAATCTCAAAGAAAATATGGCAAGTAAGGCTTAAGATGACTGGTATGAATACTAATTTTAGGATAGGTATATGATCATAGGATTTTGTTTGATTTTAATGGTTGGTTGTTAGATCAGATGAGGAAGGCAACTTTGGGTCCAGGAAATCAACTCAGATTTGCAGAGGTTTTTGTGGGGAAAGGTAGGCAAGTGTTTTAGCACTTTGAAATGAATGTGATGGTGAGTATAAAGACTATTGAGGAGTTGGAGAGGGCATGCAAGTTTCATGAGTCCTCTTCAAACAACAAAAAACATTTAGAACTAAATAAAACCCCAAGGCAGAGCACTGAACATCAGTGGATTCCACCCTTTAATCTTGATTCATTTAGTTATGAAGAAAAAGAGAGATGATGGAACATATCCACATAAGATAAACTAAATAACAGAGGAGAAAACTATGATAATTCACATTACCACAAGAATCCCTCAAAATGCTACAAAACCCTAGTTCATTTCCTTGCCAAACTACATAAGTGATTTACAATAGTGCTCAATGCATCCACAAGAGTCCAACCTTGACAAATGACTAGGAAAGTACAAGATATATGCATCAAACCACCTATGCTAGCCATCAGGGGTCGAATCCATGAGTTAAGGAGCTGTTTCAACAAGATCAAAACTAGGAACTGAAAAATAGGCAGTGGAACAACTTTCCTCTAAAACTATGGAAACTGATTCATTCATCCTCAAACCAACTCTAATTGATGTATCTACCCCCTCAAGTGATATTTCATCATATTTAAATCATAGTACATCATATAACATCATATTACATCATTAATTTACCAATGGGAGAAGAAAAAGTCAACTAACAACTAAACTGGGCGAAATTTTGAATAAACAAGTAAAACTGGCAAAATTTCCCCTATGTGCAGCGCCACTGATCCTATGTGTAGAGATTTTTCCAAGCTAGTTTTGGAAGGCTTCCTGAAGTCCAAATCAGGTGCAGAATAGCTCATTAGAAATATTAGTGAGTCTACTTTCTGGGACAACTTTAATTTTTTTATTTGGAGTCCATTTGCCCCTCCAAAATTGAAATCTCCCAAGACTGCTTCTTGTGTGGCAAAAAAGTGGCAGAGAGGGCACTTTTTGGGTGTTTTTGGCTCTTCTGGAGGTCCAGAACTTGTCAAAATTTCTCAGCCATTTCTGAGCATGCATAAATTTTCATGCTAATTCCAAAAATGTGAACTTTTTTGCAAATGGAGGCCCCCATCAAAAGCGTAGTGCCACCTGTTGGAAAAGCATGTGTTGAAAATTTCTATGCGCAATGCCACTGATTCTATGCGTAGTGCCACTTTCAGATCAAGTTTTGGAGGCCTTTCCGGTGTCTAAAGTGGGTGTAGGATAGCTTGCTGGAAGGCTTATCAAGTCTAATTTCCATAAAATCTTTAATTTTCCAATTTTGATGTCATTTTCCCTATCAAAAGTTAAATCTCCTACGAGTGGTAAAAATGTGCAAAATGAGGCTTCCTAAACACAGAATGCTGTTGCAGTCAACTTTTGAAGGTTTTTCTCAACTCCAAATTGAGCTCATGATAGCTCATTGGAAAGATATTTGTGTCTAGTTATCATTTAAATCATCAAGAAAGTCATTTAACCAACCAAGCTAGGAGAAATATTGATTTTCCCAAGGTCACTTCAGAGGTGCATTAACTCTCCTAAGGCAACTTGTATTTTTGACATTTCTCTAAAACCGTGACACCTGTGTAAAAAGTGAAGGAGATTTTTATTCCTTGGCATATTTTGGACAAAAATCTCTCTCACTTTTTCCAAATTCATTTTTCCTTGCTCAGAACAGCATTTGAGTAAAACCTATCCCGATGTGTGGAACAGGGGATTTGTTGAAATGAAGGGGATAAGGGGCTTATAAATTATTGAGAAAATTTTGGGAAGTAGAAAGGGATGTTAGGAAATAGGGGAAAGTGGAATTTCAAATATTGAGTGAGGGGAAGGGGTCCAAAAGGGCAAAACACAAGCTTAGCCTAGAAAATTGTCAAATTGTATCAAGAAACTAGGGTTTGTGGGAAAATGCAGAATTTGAGGGAAATCAGTGATGGGAAGTGTTTAATAAGGTACATTAAGGATAGAGGAATGTTTATGAACATCAGGACACAAGTTTTGTTGATTATTTGACCATCCAAGAGAAATTACCTTCAAAACCCTAGGAGAGGGAAATGAGCCTTACCCAAGTACAATTGAAGCACGAACAAGGTGTAAAATGACCCATTGGAACCTGAAATGATGATGACATGATGATGAAAACTCTTTGAATGATGGTACACTCAACTGAATGGTGACATGGACTGACACTCGGAAAACTTTGGAAGGAGTGAAAACAAACCCTAGACCTAATACCTAGAGACCAAATTTTACTTGAAGACTCACTAAAATGACAAAATTTGACTTTGACACCCTAAGACCACTTTGTAAGATCATGTTTGATCACTGGAGGAAGGCTTCAAAGACTAACACTAACATTGGCTCCAATGGGGATGGTAGATCCTTGGAGGTGCCAAGAACCACAGATCTTTGAGAGAGTAGACCAGTGCCTTATCCATTGGACAATGGAATCAAAAACTCAAGATGAAATTACACAACTGAATATTGATGACTCAAAAACACAAACTGACTTGAAACTGACTCAATACTAAACACCATTGACAAAATGAAAGAGACGCTCGAAGTGGAGCTTATTCAATAAAACCTACTCTAACTGTTGCATTCATCACCTGATCAAGTGAAATGAAACAACCAATGCAACCATGTAAGTATTCTGGTTTCTTTTTGAATTCTCTGCAAGTGCTTGCTTATGAAAAACATGAGAGAAATACTGAAAGGAAACTCCCATGAAAACTTTTAAATAGATCCATTGAATATTATGGATTCTCTATCTGACTCCAAAAACACTGCATAAGGATCTTGAAATTCATGTGCACTGGGACTTAGCTCATCCAATGGATTACTTTTCCTCTCCTTGTACCATGAATTCAAACTTTGATATGAGCTTTGTGATGAGAATCCTACTAAAAATGACAAAGAAATTGGCTGCCAGATCAAGTTTGTACCTGTACACGTTTCAAGCTCACAGGTAGCTAATGGAGAAGGACTTTGACTACAGACATCATTCAACACATCAGCTATTGGATCATGAAAAACTTGAAAAGACTGCTGAAACCTATTTTCTATTGGTTTCGATGAGATTACGTGATTTCCTATAGGCTGCTCATTTGAAGATATACTATGCAATTTTCCCTTCAAAGCTGAAATGATTCAAAACAAAATGGTACGAAATCACCTTGCATCATTTGATCATATGTGCCAGCTTCCAAGTCTTCATTTGCAACTTGACAATCAAAGGCATTCGAGGGGTGCAAATCTGGATATGAGGAGTCTTGAACAAGGATTTCTTTTCCCTCAAGATGCTCCAAATCAAAACTTATCGGTAGTTGATTTCTGATTGCATGAAAGTTGTCTCTGATGAACTGAAACGAAGAAAAACAAAAAGGCAAAGATCCTCCACTTACTTCAAAATTTTCTGCAATTTCCTCCTCACTTCCATGGCTGATATGCAATGGCTGATCATTGTGTTCGAGCTGCTGAAAATGAACTTCCTCCTTCCACAAACCAGCTGTTGATTTGTCTACAAGACTAGCTTCTGTTTGGAGAACATAATCATCATCATACTGATCAAACTAAGGCAAATCATCAATATAAAATACATCATCAAGCATACATGTCATATCAACAGATCTCTCTTCTCCAAGATGATCTACAAAATAATCATTATCAGATCTATGACAATTGGAAAAAGAAAGAAAATGTTTTGGATCAACAACTTTTTCCTCTTCAATCAACGAGCCATGGTCTTGAACGTCATACTCATTCCTTGTGATGATATTTTTCATCATCTCTTCCACTGCACTTACCAAAATGTCGAGCTTTACCTCTAAAGATGTCGATTCCTCTGGGTCTATGTTCTTCATCTCTTCTTCCTTTAACTTTGCCCTTCTGATCAGCAAATTAGCCTCTACATCTACTGCACTATTCTTCATCTCTTCAAGTGTTGCAAGGTTCCTTTCCCTCAGGTGAAACTCCATTTCTGGATCAAAGGCTTCTGGGTAGTGCAAGAGAGCAGATCTAGGAGGAGGTCTTATATTAGCCGGCATTGAAAAATAGACTTGGTTAAATCTGGCAGAAAACTGTTATACTATCTCCCGTGGCAGTGTTTTTAGCTGGTTATACTCTTCTATAATCAAGAAAGGGTTCTGTCTGACCACCCCCTTGTCGAGGAACACCTTGGCGAACTGTTGGAAATTTGAGATGCTCGCATCAGGCAGGGTTTTGAACCAACTCTTGACTTTGCCTTGCAAAGAAAGAGCAAAAAGCCTAATACTAACATCTTCTTCATCAACTTCAAAAAGGTCGAGAAAAGACTCAAAATTCAATACATGTCTCTCAGCAGTGATGTTTTCACGTTCACCATCAAATCTTGGTAGATATAGGTCATGATTTTTAGGGAAAGCATGGGATATAGGAGGTAAAATCAGAGGCTTGTATCAATCTGGAATTTTAAAAGGTATAGGAATATGTACAGAAGGTGTAGAATCGGTCTTGGTCTCTTTAGGCTCATCAGTTTGAAGACGGTCATCACAAGCTTCAGAAAAAGGGTCTTGATCAAGCTTAAAGGCATGAAAATCTTTGGTATTCACTATCTTCATAGGGAAGGAATCAAATGTAGGCCGAGGATCTTTTCTCAAATACAATATACTTTGAAAAGCCATATTGACATTCAAGAGAAGAAATAATTTATAACAAAGAACATCATGTCTTGGATGAAATTCCAAATTGAATACCTGAGCTTTCCATATTTTCCTTTCATGTTTTTTCTGGTCGGGTCCATCCTCCAGTGGAGTCCTTAGATCTGATCTTGAAACTGATTTGGGGTCGCTAGGTGAATGATTTCAGCTTTCCGATGTCTGATCATTGTCCACCATCAACAATCAGATCTAAACTTGATTATATTTTGCTGAGGAACATAAAACTACGTTCCCTAGTACAGTTGCCACTATGAAAGAGCCTAAATATACCTCAGGCTGAGAAAGGCAGGTCTAGGGTAACATCAAACCATGCTTAACCTGGTAGCTAGCCCTACCAGGTCGGGAGAGGGCTCTCTCCTTATCAATCTCAAAGAAAATATGGCAAGTAAGGCTTAAGATGATTGGTATGAATACTAATTTTAGGATAGGTATATGCTCAAAGGGTTTTGTTTGATTTTAATAGTTGATTACTGGATCAGATGAGGAAGGCAGCTTTGAGTCTGGGAAATCAACTCAGATTTACAAAGGTTTCTGTGGGGCGAGGTAGGAAAGTGTTTTAGCACTTTGAAATGAATGTTATGGTGAGTCTAAAGACTATTGAGGAGTTGGAGAGGGCATGCAATTTTCATGAGTCCTCTTCAAACAATAGAAAACATTTAGAACTAAATAAAACCCTAAGGCAGAGCACTGAACATCAATGGATTCCACCCTTTAATCTTGATTCATTTAGTTATGCAAAAAAAGAGAGATGATGGCACATATCCACATAATATAAAATAAATAAAAGAGGAGGAAACAATGCTAATTCACATTACCACAAGAATCCCACAAAATGCTGCAAAATCGTGGTTCATTTCCTTGCCAAACTGTAAAAGTGATTTACAATAGAGCTCAATGCATCCACAAGAGTCCAACCTTGACAAATGACTAGGAAAGTACAAGATATAGGCATAAAACCACCTATGCTAGCCATCAGGGGTCGAATCCATGAGTCAAGGAGCTGTTTCAACAAGATCTAAACTAGGAACTGAAAAATAGGCAGTGGAACAACTTTCCTCTAAAACTATGGAAATTGATTCATTCATCCTCAAACCAACTCTAACTGATGTGTCTACCCCCTCAAGTGATTTTTCATAATATTTACATCATAGTACATTATATCACATTATATTACATCATTAATTTACCAATGGGAGAAGAAAAATTCAACTGACAGCTAAACTGGGCGAAATTCTGAACAAACAGGCAAAATTGGAAAAATTTCTCCTATGCACAGCGCCACTGATCCTATGCATAGCGATTTTTCCAGGCCTATTTTGGAAGGCTTCCTGAATTCCAAATCAGGTGAAGAATAGCTCATTGGAAATATTGGTGAGTCTACTTTCTGGGAGAACTTGAATTTTTTGATTTGGAGTCCATTTTCTCCTCCAAAAATGAAATCTTCCAAGGCTGCTTCTTGTGTGGCAAAAAAGTGGCAGAGAGGGCACTTTTTGGGTGTTTTTGGCCCTTCTGGAGGTCCAGAACTCGTCAAAACTTCTTAGCCATTTCTGAGCATGCATAAATTTTCATACTGATTTCCAAAATGTAAACTTATTTTTAAATGGAGGCCCCCATCAAAAGCGTAGCGCCGGTGGCACTACGCACCTATTGGAAAAGTCTGTGTTGAAAATTTCTATGCGCAGCGCCACTGGTTCTATGCGTAGCACCACTTTCAGATCAAGTTTTGGAGGACTTCTAGGTGTTCAAATGGGGTACAGGATAGCTCATTGGAAAACTTATCAATTCTACTTTCCATAACATCTTGAATTTTCCAATTTGGAGGTTATTGTCCTTATGAAAAGTCAAATCTCCCATGACTGGTCAAAATGTGCAAAATGAGGCTACCTAAATGTAGAGTGCTGTTGCAGTCAAATTTTGAAGATCTTTCTCAACTCCAAATTGAGCTCATGATAGCTCATTGGAAAACCATTTATGTCTAGTTATCATTTCACTCATCAAGAAAGTCATTTGGCCAACCAAGCTAGGATAAATCTTGATTTTCCCAAGGTCGCTTTAGAGGTGCATTAACTCTCTTGAGGCAACTTGTATTTTTGACATTTCTCTAAAACCGTGACACCTGTGTAAAAATTGAAGGAGGTTGTTCTTTCTTGGCCTATTGTGGACAGAAAAATCTCTCATTTTTTCCCAAATTCATTTTTCCTTGCTCAGAAATAGTATTTGAGTAAAACCTATCCTGATGTGTGGAACAGGGGATTTGTCGAAATGAAGTGAAATAAAGAGGATAAGGGGCTTCTAAATTCTTGAGAAAATTTTGGGAAGTAGGGAGGGATGTTAGGAAATAGGGGAAAGTGGAATTTCAAATATTGAGTTAGGGGAAGAAGTCCAAAAGGGCAAAACATAGGCCTAGCCTAGAAAATTGTCAAATTGTAGCAAGAAACTAGGGTGTGTGGGAAAATGGGTAATTTGAGGGATATCAATGACGAGAAGTGTTTAATAAGGTACATTAAGGATAGGGGAAGGTGTATGAACAGTAGGACACAATTTTTGTTGATGATTTGGCCATCCAAGAGAAATTACCTTCAAAACCCTAAGAGTGGGAAATTAGCATTACCCAAGTACAACTGAAGCACGAAAAAGGTGTAAAATGAGCCATTGGAACCTGGAATGATAATGACAACTCTTTGAATGATGGTACACTCAACTAAATGGTGACATGGACCGACACTTGGAAAACTCTGGAAGGAGTGAAAACAAACCCTAGACCTAATACCTAGAGACCAAATTTTACTTGAAGACTCACTGAAATGACAAAATTTGACTTTGACACCCTAAGACCACTTTGTAAGAGCATGTTTGATAATTGGAGGAAGGCTTCAAAGACTAACACTAATAGATCCAATGTTCATCACTAGATAGGATCATGTTAACTAAGGCAACATTGGTGGGAGGAGGAAGGGAAAAAGTTCCCATTAAGGAAGAGTCTTTGAAAATACCCAGTCTAACATTTTCATAAGGAATGGTGGTTTTCCCAACATAAGGTACATTACTAGTTAAAGCGTCAGAGGAAACGAAAGCCAATTGGTCTGCTATGACAATTTTCCCTCAGTGGGGAAAACAAGGTACATGGAAAAGAAAAGAAACCACACAAAACATTGCGTGAGTCCAACTACGGCCAAGTAGAAGGTTATAATTGATATTTGGTCAACAACCTCTACTTCCAAATTGACAGTTTTTCCTTCTAAATAAATGAGTAAAGAGTTGAGAATACCATACGGTCGGAAACCTCTATCATCAAAAACTTCCAAAGTATTTAGGGACTAGTTGAGAAGAGGGGAACCAATGGCTTTACAAAATGATATGGACATAATGCATGTAGAGGCTCCTTCATCAAAATCATTTATGTGAATGGTTTTTCCCATAATGATGACCTGTATGAGACACACAATTTGAGGTGGTAGGCGAGGGACATGGTTTTCAATATCAAAAGTGATCAAGCTAGAATCCGTGGGATCAATTCCTACAATGGAGGATGGCAAAGCCTTCCTTTGTGATGGAAATGTTTGAAGGATTTCCAAGGCCGACATTGTTGAGGGTGCTTGAGCCAAATCCTCTACAACATTGTAGCGTTGGGAAGCTCACACATTTGGATTATAAGATGATTTCCAAAGAACACCTTTAGGAGTTGGTCGAATTATGGAATCAATGCTAGGTTACTCGATATGGAGAGGACTAGAATTGGGTGAAGTGGAGGAAGAGGGTATATCAGTGGCATCTTTCTCCACCACGGGTTTTTTAGGAGTTGGATAATATTTTGATCTAATGGCTACGAAAATAGGTTCTGAGCCACTCATGAACACTTGAGAGCTTCCATAGGTCTAAGTGTGGGGTTGGTCTAACATTTGTGTCTACTGAGATGGAAAAGATGCCTTCAACACAACTAGCATCCGTGAGGTTCCTTTCAGAAGACGACTTACTTCGGCATGTCGGGGAAATCCTTAGTGTAATGATCCTCATCACAAATAAGGCAAGGATATTTATGCCTTCACTTTGATGAATTGTTAGCTGATGGCTTTGGGGAATCCCATTTGAGGGTATGCTGCTTAGCTTTTCCTTTACCCTTTTTCTTTCCTTTCGAGGATTTATCTACTGCAGTAGAATAGAAAACATTTACCTCTGAGGTTTTACCCATATTCTTTGAGTTTTCTAAAATATTTGAGGTTGCAACGACCAGAGTAGATTTAAGTTTCATAGAAGTAGCCGATGTATTAATAGACTGCTGAGCCACAGATGTAATGATACCATTAATAGGTGGTGAATATGCAGGTGTGGAAGATGCAGGACCAGTCGAAGGTCAATGGGCACCAGGTAGGAGTTCATACAACATGCTAGATTGTGAATAGACAAGATCCAAATACTAGGCATGGATGATGGCTTGTTCATCAGTTACACGGCCACCCATGGCTATGTCTTTAACGATAGTGAGGTTGAATGATTTAGTAAAACATTCAGTCAAAAGATGATCTAAAATGTCAAATCTGATGAGATGATACCTATGTCTCCATTCATGGATATGATTGGAGATATGAGTGGAGGTCATCTGCTACAAAGATGTTAAGATATGGGTTCCAGTCTTGTTCTAGAAAGGAAATTGGAAATGGGTGAGGAAATCCATGGCTAGAGAATTGAAATATTGGAAAGTACCTCGAGGGAGATCGATATACCATTTAGCGGTAGTGTCCGTCAAAGTGTGCTGGAAAATATGCAACCAGATTGAATCATCAACCCAAGAATTAGAGGAACACCAAAGGTGGTAAGTCATAACATGTGCTTGAGGATATTCTCTATATTTACCTTCAAACTTAGGACAATCACTAGGTATTTTAGTTGGTACTAGAGGCTAATACGGTGCATGTAGTATTGAGTCATTTGCAAGCCTTGACACATCCGACAATTCCAACATCGCCAAGAATGGAAGTTGTGGATTATATGGGGTGTTTTTGAGCCCCAGAACTACCTCTCTTCTACATATTTTCCTAAACCTTTCTCTTCTATTTTCCCATATCAGTCCCTCATAGGCTATCAAAAGTTGTTACATATTGATTTCAGGAGTGCATTTGAGTGATTTTCAAGCTATATCATTGTGTGTGCTATTTGATTTAGGTTTTCTTCATCAGCTACGGAATGTAGCCACTTTCCGTAGCTAACTCACAATTCCGCAACCATTTCCTTTGTTCTGTAGGTTATAGGTGTCGACAGGAGAAACGAGACACATGGGTAGCTCAAAAATGATCCACACATGGACGAGGTCCTATCTAATTAGCCGAATTCGTGAAGAAAGGCATCGGTCAAAGGATGGTCAACAAAGAGTCCTACATCAACTAGGACTCTGTTCCAGCATGTGAAAAAGTCTGAAACCATTCCTGAACTCATGGATCCATTTTTGCCACCTACAGGCCATCTCCATAATGCAATCCAACATCCACTTTGCGTAGATCTGTTGTTCATGGCAATCGAGAGGCTAAACTTCCGGATTCTGACCTGTTCACGTGTCCGTTGCTGAAGAATTTTCTCCAAAAGATAGTTATCTATTTCCTCTATAAATATAAGCATTTGCAATGCAAGTAGTTAGTCTTGATACTGTTGTTTTAGAGTTATTTTGTTGTTGTAACCGAGAGACATATCCTCTGTTCCATAATACAAAAAAATTGTTTTCCACATGACTATTTAAAGCGTGGTTTGAAGTGACAGAGTGTTAATCCAAGGCTGTGCAGAGGACCCCTGCGTGGCTGAGGTTCTTCTTTCGTTTTGTATAGTTTTCGTGCATATTTCCTCTTATTTGAACTGTACATTTCTCATGTTTTGTTTATCGTATTGATCGTTTTACTCATGTACATGTTTTTGCAGAATTGACATATTTTCCACTAACATTGATCAGTGCATTTCAGGATAGGTTATGCTCGAGCTTTTTAATGTAGTTTTTTCATCAAGTGGTGATCTGAGACTTGCTTCCTCTACTGAACTTTAGATTTTAATTCTAGTTATGCTTTTATTTTAGTGATATTTGTTTACTGCTTTTAGATAGTTTAGATATCAGTTCTTCATGCTATATGATGATATCTCCGGTGCCTTTAGCTTAACCCCATTTTAGAAGTTAATTGGCGAGCTATTGTGATAATAGGTGAAGTAATTTGATTTTTCTTTCATTAGTCTGCAAGTAGATAGTTTAGATATCAGTATCTCCGGTGCCTTTATATTAACCCTGTTTTAGAATTTAATTGGCGAGCTATTGTGATTATAGGTGAAGTAATTGATTTTGCTTTCATTAGTCTGCAAGTAGATAGTTTAAATGTCATTCTTTCATGCCATATGATGATATTTCTGGAGTATTTAGGTTAACCTCATTTTATAATTTAATTTACGAAATATTATGATTTATGGGTGAAATCAGTGACTAGTTTCCAACTTCTTTACTTTTTGGTTTTGAGTGCAGTAGTTTATTAGATTTTAATTCTGTAATTAGGTGGACAACAGAGATAGTAACCTCATTTTCAGTACTTCATCTTTTGCTTGATTTATGTAGCTACATGTTTACACTTTTGTTCAAGTTTTGATTTTATAAATAGCATGTTTTGAGATCTTTAAAATGCTAAGTTTGGAAATTACCATAAGAGGCATAAACCTTGCCTTCAATTCTACATCCATACTTGACCTTTAAAAGTATTCTTAAAACCTTAGACTAGGATTTCCATTTGCATTAAACACTTTAGGATACCAACAAGAACAAAACCCCAAAACGAAATAAAAACTAAAAACGATAAAGTAAGAAAGAGGTTGTCTTGCACATACAATGCACTACACTTCATCAGTTTACGACTCCTGGATTGATAACTTATGTAGCAATTTAGGATACATTAAATTGAATAAATAGGTGTAAGGTCTCTGGTATGTACCAAACTGAGTATTCCAACCTTGCTGAGTTTAGGTCTACCCCACTATGGTGGGTTTTGTCTATAAGGAGGTTGACCATAAGGAGGTTGACCATATGGAGGCTGACCATAAGGAGGTTTACCATACAAAGACTTATAACCATATTGAACGTATGGAGTCTGTTAGCACTTGAAATTTCACCTCAGGCTGAGAAAGGTAAACTCCAAGGCAACATCAAACCACTTAGCCTCGTAGCTAGCCCTACGGGGCAGGAGAGGGCTCTCTCCGTTCTATCTCGGTAGGGATCTTCAACGGGCGAGATAACCAATGAGGAAACACTAATTTTAGGCTAGTAAACTGATAAAAGGTTTGATTTGGGATTTTAAGGGTTTTGGTGGAAAGTTGGGGAAAGGCAATTTTGGGTGCGGGGATTGGATACAGTTTTTGCAGGGGGTTCTTTGGGGCAAGGTAGGAGACTGTAATAATGCCTTTGAATTAAGTGAATGGATAGGAATGACCGGTGAGGAGCTAAAGAGAGCAAGAAACCTTCAAGGGTTCTCTTTAGACAGATGAAAACATAAATATTAAGCAAACTTAAAAGCAGAGCATGGCAATCATGAATTCTACTTTAACACTTCATTTGCCTAATTTGCAGAAGGAAAAGTAAGAAGATGAATCACATAACAAACTTACAAGTACAAAGAGAAACACACCATAAATACATGTAACCACAGGAATCCCAAAAAGGAATGCAAAACCCTGGTCTTTCTTCCTTTGCCAAAATTGCAGAGATACAATGAGTAATACAATAGAAGCTTTCTCCCTCAAGAGTCCAACCATGAAAATGACCAAGAAAGTACATATTATAGGCAATCTAACATCTTTCCTTGCCTCTAAGGGTCGAGCTCACTATCCTAGGAGCTGTTTCAACCAATTCTAAACTGAGCACTAAAAACTAGGCAGTCAAAACAACTTGCCTCTATAAACTAGGAAACCAATTCATTCATTAAATTTTTGCCTATCACATGAAAGAATCTTCTAGAAGAGATAAATAAGTGTCAAAATATCATAAAGTTACATAATTTACAACAAGGAGGATCAAAGCTCACTCAAAAAAGTCAAATCCAGTCAAAACTGCGTTTTGCTGAGCTGTAGGTGGATTTCTGTGAAAAACTGCCCAACAGGTCGCGCCCTAATCCTGAACAGGTCGCGCTACTTTGGAGCTTCTTTTGAGGCACTTCCAGGTGTCCAAATGAGGCAAAAGTGGGCTTGTTGGAAAGCACTGGATGTCTACTTTCCAACCCAAGTGGAATTTTGGAATTTGGTGGCCATTTGCCCCTCCAAACCTGCAATCTCCCAAGACTTCTTCCTGTGTGTCAAAAAGGTGGCAGAAAGTCATTTTTTGCTTGTTTTTTGACCTTTTGGAGGCTCAAAACTTGATGAAATCTCTTGGTAATTGTTGATCAGGTGTATCTTTGCATGAAAAATCCAAAAATGCTGAGTTTTCCCGAAATGGAGTTGCCCATCGAATAGGTCGCGCGCGGCGCGTGACCTGTTGGGGAGGAAAACCTGTTTTTTTGCCCAAAAATTCACAATTGACAAAATTTTCTCCAAATTTCTTGAAATTTGGGCTGGGAGTCCCCAATCAAGTACCATGCTCAGTCAAAGAGGCTTTGGCCAAAATTTGGAGTGGATCGGGCCTTTTTCTCCGTTTTAGTGCCTTGGCCAACCTCCTTGGATCTGGCGATTGTATTTTTAACATTTATTTAAAACCATGAAATCTGTACAAAAAGTGAAAGAGGTTTTTCTTCCTTGGCCTATTGTGGACAAAAACCTCTCTCAGTTTTCCCAAATTCATCTTTGATTTCTCTGAAACATCTTTTGAGTGAAACTTATCCCGATGTGTGGAACAAGGAATTTCGTGGAAATGAAGCGAAATGAAGGGGATAGGGGGCTTCTAAATTCTTGGGGAAATTTTTGGAAGTAGGGAGGGATGTTAGGAAGTAGGGGAAAGTGGAATCTCAGAGATTGAGCGAGGGGAAGGGGTCCAAAAGGGAAAACACAGGCCAAACCTAGAAAATTGCCAGGTTGTAGCTAGAAACTAGGGTTTTTGCAAAAATGAGGAATTTGGGGGATCTCAGTGATGGGAAGTGTTTGATAAGGTACATGAAAGATAGAGGAAGGTGTATGAACATCTGGATACAAGTTTTTCTAGTGATTTGACCATCCAAGAGAAATTAGCTTTCAAAACCCTAGGAGAGGGAAATGACCTTGCCTAAGTGCAACTGAAGCATGAACAAGATGTAAAATGACTCATTAGACACTGACATGATAATGACAACCCTATGAATGATGATAAACTCAGCTGAATGGTGACATGGATTGGAATTTGGGAAACTTTGAAAAGAGTGAAAGCAAACCCTAGACCTAATGCCTAGTGACCAAATTTTGCTTGAAAACTCTTTGAAATGACAAAATTTGACCTTGACACTCTGAGACCACTTTGTAAGAGCATATTTGATCACTGGAGGAAGGCTGGAAAGACTGACACTAACAGAGTCTATGAAGCAAATTGACCATATTGTTGCTGGAAGGGTATCTATTATGACTGTGGTGGCGGTTATTAGTAAGGTCCTTGTTGTGTTTTCTATGGAACCTGTGGTGATGGATGTTGGTAAGGTCCCTGTTAGGATTGCTAGGAAACATGTAGTTACAGCTATTGAAAAGGTCCCTGCCAGGTTTGGATGGGAACTTGTGGTCACGATTGCTGGTAACATCCCTATCGGGATTGGAAGGAAACCTGTGGTTGTGACTGCGGGTAAGAAACCTGCGGCTGCAATGGCAGGTAAGGTCCCTACTATGGTTGGATAGGAATCTATGGCCGTAGAGGAGGATTCCCAGTCCCATGACCATACTGCATATGAGGACCATACTGCATTTGAGGGTCATATAGCATATAAGGACCTGCCTACTGATAAGGACGAACTCGTGATAGTGAAGTTTGGAGTTCTTGAGAGCCAGTAGGAACATATGGTTGTTGGTAGGAAGGTTGAGTCAAGGGGACTTGGTGACCTTACAAGGGGGTCCTCATGACAGTACCAGATACTGGTGGAAATGGCATTCCACCTAGGTTAGAAACAACACCAGTGGGTTAATTTTACCCCGATGTAGGAGGGAGTGCATAGTTTCCACTAGAATAAGGAGGTACATAGGGAAGAGGTAGTTGCCCCCCATATAGTGGAATGGATGAACTCGTAGGTTGTCCACTCAGAGAGGGGACCACAATTACCATGGCTACAGTAGGAGGAGTAGAAAGACCAAGAGGAACATGTGTTTCACCTATTGTCACTGTAGGTTGAGAAGTCAATGAAGTTTGCACAGGTGTCTGTGCATTTGGAACAAACAAGCTAGAAGTAGGAGTGACACCAGATGACCAAATGGGGTTATGGAAAAGTGAAGTTGCACCAGAATTGTTGGAAAAAACATCACCAAGAGAGTTATAACTGGGTGGGACCATGGGTGCACTATAAGCAGGAGGTGTACTTGGCAGATGGCCCATTCATTAGATGGTAGGGAGTAGAAACATAAGGGAAGTTTTTAGGAGGAAGAAGTAATATAGGATCAATTTCAATAGCTGGAATATGAGTTCTAGAAGTTTCCACAGGAACACCCTGGGTTGTTGACCCTACAGGTGGGTTAATGCCTTATGTTTCCATGGTCGGGAACAATTATCGAATGGGAACTCGAGTCGCTATGGGAGAAGGAATCAAAGGTACGTTAGGAATATCAAAAGGACTATACAGATGTGGAGGTGACAAATACATAGGATCTGATTCAAAGATTGGATTGGGATGAAACACAAGAACTCCAAAGAGGACTAGTCAGAGGAGAAACCTAAGATGAGCCAATCAACTCTGGTGGTGGTCGGGAAGAAAGGGGATGAGACCAAGTTCAATGCGTTGGTTCTCAAGAGACTCAGGATTAACAGTATCATAACCTACAACTCTAGGTGAATCAGGTGCATTAGCATCTCCATAGATATTGTGTGATGTATCCGGGGTCACGTTTTGGACTCCGTGTGGTTCTGCCATGATGTATTTTCACGAAATCAATCACTAATTATGTGTTGGTGAATACTTTGGCTTAATTCTGATTTTACAATTAACCACTTAATGTTGAGGAAAAAAGGAGTTTTTTCACGGGTAGGATGTTATTCCGTGGTTGATTAATTTTAGAAATTAAAAAAAAAAAGTGAATCAAAATGGGGTAACTAGGCATGAGAGTTTACCAAGAAACCATGAATTTCTATATACAACTTGGTGAAAGAAGGACTTAACATATGGTAGCCAATCTCCCTGAATGCTGTGTTCGGTGTATCATGGTATACAAGGCGACAAACTCAGTTACCTATGGATTGATAGAAACCTATTGGGGACTCCCTAAATATACATGACTGTACATGGGAGTGAAGTTCATAGTAGTGTTGTCTAATGCGTAACCATTCGATGAGAGCGTTCCCATATACTTACCATGCATGGAGCGCCTCTGATATACCTGAACGTTTTGGAGAACGGTCCTATACACTTTCATACGTGGAATGAGATTTCACCCCCGGGATACAACGCTGGAAAATAATGACAGCTCCTACATTTAATGACATCGGAACACATCTCTAGCCTAGAACTCTAACTGTTTTTGCTAATGTTCCAAATGGTCCTTAGGTTAAATGAGATAAATTTTAAGTTGATCTTGAATTAAGTTTCGGTTTTAAGGCTCAAATATTGATGTCACCTGAACACACCTATGATTCAACTAGTATGAAAAAATGATTCTTTTCATTTCAATGAAATCTTTTAACATAGGGAAGAAGTTCAAGAACTGATACAACAACCAAGTATGCAGCAAACAAAGATTCCTAAGTAGATATTTCACTTTCACTATTCCAATGCACCCACCAAAAGTAAAGTGAATTTCAATTCACTAAGATGCACCTACATGATTTTTTTCACTTTTCCTTTTCAATGAATGAAAATACACTTTTCAGCTTTCAACACTAAGAGATGTTATCTATACTAAATGATAATCCCAAAATGACTTTTCAATGCAATGTAATCTAATGCAATTCGAAAAGTAAACTTTGATATGAAAACTAAGCACATATAAATGCCATTTCTTTTATGATTTTGAAAAGAACTAATAATTATTTAATTAACAACAAACCAATATTCCTTCCACACACACAAGAAACAAACATTAAATTCAATTGAACTAAAGAGCTAAAGACTCAACCAAAATTCACTTTCACTACATCAAACAATGGGATGGACTTTTACAACCCAATAAGAAATCAACCAAAATAATGGAAAATTCAATGCACACAAATAAGGAGGAAACTTTAGAATAGACCTTTCTGGTATAAACCCTAATTTTTATTTTATTTTAAGGATTAGTGTGACTGTAACAGTCAAAATCCATGCTGACAGGGCTTTTAGCACGACTATAATGGAAAAAACCACACTGACAACACAACTTTTTCTAGATATAATGCATTGGGCGAGAAAGAATTAGGAAAATGAAAAAAAATTCAAAGAGAGATCCAAACTTGAAACTCTAAAGAGCACATTACTCAAAATGGAGACCCATAATGAACCTAAGTTACAGATCACTAGGAGGTTGGCCAAACTAATAAAAAATACTAAACATAAAAAGGAGGTTTGAAGGGATATAAGCTCCCCAGCTGAGTCAATATTTTTTTGTGTAGGCAATCCTTTTTGCAGACAGAAATGATCCCTCTAGTCCTATGGGAGGATCTAGAAACAAACAAAGACAAATATGTGCAAAATTTCCTAGTTTATACCAAAAAACACAAAGGAGGATAGATGACCTACCTCACTCTGGTGCTAACATCCGTTGGTGTTGTCCTTGATTCTTTCACTTCCACACTCAATCTCCTCTTCATCTTTATGAATGAATACCTATAAGGAATATCGAGTGGATACAAAAGTCACATTCATAGAAAAATACATTCCACTATAAACCATATAACAAATCAAGGAATATTACACTAAATGAGCAATAGTTGACAATTTATGGAAAGCAAACACATAATGTATTATTAATAGATGGCAAAGGGATAATTACAACCACTTAAGCCTTAATGTTGGAAGCCTCCTTTAGGTGAGTTTCCAATTCCTAGCCTTAACCTTCAAGCACTCCTTTCTCCTTAGCAAAATGGGCAGCATTTAGGCATACTTTTAGCACTAGGAAGGAAACCAAGCAATAGCCAACGAATTGTGGATAGTAGGGATCTTATTTAAGGGAATGAGAGTGAGTTTAGGATCCATTAAAGGAGGGAGAGGTTCCACATATCAAGGGGAAGATCCATGAAAGTAGGATCAAGGATCAATAATGGGAGTTCTCATTACAATCCTCATTCACTTGTAACTGACTTGTCGTTCTCGAGACTTCTAGTAAGAGAAGCTTCTCCTCCACTTTAGAAAAAACTTCCTGAAGAGGTTCAGCCCAGGTTTTCCTAATAAAAGCCACACTAGAAACACTAGCACAATATAGTGCAACAAGATACCAACACGGGTCACTAGTGATGAAAAAAGCACTGATCCTCAAAATAATATATTTTGACAAGTTTCTTCAAAAAAAAATTCAAGGCAAGTTTTCTTCTTCTTTAGGGATTCTTTTGAACACGTTTCATGGTGAATACATTGACAAATTTCATCATTTTGACACATTATGATATAAGACAAGGAGTGTGACGAAATATTGTATAACAATATTGTGGAGATACAAAAGGGAAGGGAAAGGACCGCTAGATGAGTTCAATGTACATGGACTAAAAGGAGATCTAGAGCACACTACATCAACAAATATGTCACTTTTAATTTTTTCAAGGTAGATTGGTCATCATATATTTTTGATACCAACCCCAGTTGTTGTCTTGTACCAGGGTTGGTTGTAAGGGCCATAATCCCTGGTACGTGAACCCTAGACTATTGTACTAAATATTTGTAATATAATAAAGTTGGGTTGAAAATTTCTGTATTTTGTATAGTTGATTTATGATTGTGTTTATTTTTCCATGTAAAGTAGAAATGTTGTGGCATTTTGAGACTCAAACTAGATTCTTGAGTGTTGTGGAAAAATCAACAGTTACAGTCTATGACCAAAATACCTATTTATACTTTTAAGAGGCCTTAATAGGCACTCCGTTATCTTTAACATAAACATTATTCTTTGTTTTTTTGTTACAATAATTATTTCTCACTCAGGGTTCTAGAATTAGATGTGAAAACCCTTCTAAACTTCTTATTTCTTCATACCATATTGAAACTCTCAAAGGTCTGTAACAATCAAGAAAAGGCCAGTCTTTTGGGTCTTAGTTACTCTTTGATATTAAGTTTTCATTACATTCTAGGGTGTTTTGTCTTCAGATAAACATTTCAAAAAATATTTATCTACTTTATGAATGTCCTGGGCACTGGTTCTTTTCAGTCAAGAATAGTTTCTAGGGTACAATAAGTGGGTTAATCATGGCAAGGCATCTAACTTCTTCTAGTCTAATTTATATAACTCTTAATGGAAGAAGGATAGTCTAATTAATCTACGATTTAATCTCAATACCAACCATTTAATCACATATATTTTTATTCAAAGATGATAACAAATACCTAACAATTTGTCCACTTGCTTTCCAACCATGCTACATTTGTGGATGGAAGTTTTTTGGAATAAGAATACCTGAAATGCATATAAATTGTGTTAAAGGTAGATAAAGAATTAGTAGAATAATTAAATAAATTAAGAAACATTTTTATGACTAAATAAAAATTGGAAAGGTTTCAAGGATAATTTATTGGAGTAGTCTAATCTTGGAGTAAACGTTCCTCGATTTGACAAAGCAACAATGAAGTCAACATTGACTTTGTTGTTCATCTATTGGAACGAGGGAGGTTTGATCCAAGACCATCTGAATCCTAAATTTTTTCTCTATTGAACAAGGCCAACCACGTGAAGGTGGAAGCTCTTATGTCCGCACCCCCCCCCCCCTCCCCCAAATATCACTCCCAATTCCCCATACCTAATCTATCTATTAGATATAGTTGAAATCAACACATTAAATTAAACAACCCTAAATATTTTATACAAACCCCTCTTATCTATTCCCCTAAACCCTGTACCTTTAAAATGGTAGAACATGCATAGGGAATCTCCATATTTCCTTTGTTTTTCTCTTCCTAACAAATACAACATTTAGCCATTGTATCATCTCCACAACACATTAGTGATTCATATTTAAAAAAAAATGAAAGATGTTAATAAAACCCAGAATTGATATCCAAAACTTTAAAAGAGGAAATAAGTACCACAATATCAAAACATAATATTGTAATACTGAAAATACTTCTCAAATAGAGCATAGGTATTGGTTAAGACAACCAATATTTCCTACCGTCTTCACCAGTAGCATATGTAGCATATGCAATTGCTGAATGTCATAATTATCAAGAAGATTACAATAGATAAATTGAGAATAAAAATACCTGCAATTCACATAAATTGAATTAAAGGCAGACACTATTTTTAGATCAAAACAAGTTCTCAAAGGATGGTAAACTAGTTCTCAGAATAATGCAATTACACAAAAAACTATCAAGTTGTATTTTTAATCACATATCTACCATTTAATCTCAATACCACCCATTTAATCACATATCTTGTTATTCAAAGATGATAACAAATACCTAGAAATTCATCCACTTGATTTGCAACCATATTACATTTTTGGATGGAAACTTTCTGGAATAAGAATACCTGCAATGCACATAAATTGTGTTAAAGGCAGATAAAGAATCAACAAAATAAGAAAATAAATTAAGCGACATTTTTATGACTAAATAGAAATGAGAAAGAATCAAGCACATGAATACCTGAATGAGATCCTCTTGGTTTCAAGAATAATTTATTGGAGTAATCTAATTTTGGAGAAAACGTTCCTTGATTTGACAAAACAACACAAAAGTAAACATTGACTTTGTTGTTTGTCTGTTGGAATGAGGGAGATTTGCTCCAAGACTATCCAAATTCTAAACTGTTTTCTACTAAATAGGTTCAACCGCATGAAGGTGGAATTTCTTATTCTCCCCACCCTCACATCACTTTGCATTCCAGATTACCCATTCTATCTACTATAAAAAAACTTGATAGAAACACATTAAGAATCATGCATACACACTAGAAAAATAGAAATTTGACAAATAAACATATTTTTTCACATGCATCCTATGGAAACTTCTAAGAAGTATATTTAATATTTTTCTAACATAAGTAGAAACATCTATGCAATATCTCATTTAAAGTACTCATTCAAAGTCATATATCCAAAAAAAATATGCAAGAACTCATTCAAGTATTATAATAATACATCAATATGTCCTTTTATAGATAAAAAATATTATACAATTATTTGTCTTATACAATACAGTATAACATTGTACATCATCATTTTTTTTCCTTTTCTTATTATGGCTTAAAACGTTCTTAAGTTTTTCATACATTTATGAATTTTCATCTTCTAGCCAAGGTTGTTTCGATGATGATTGTAATTGGATCCTCTAGTGCATTGCACCTATGGTCGTGACGTTCTCATAGAGTCAAGGATGATGTGGGGGAGCATCGCCTACAAAAATTATTAAATTTATATGGCCATTTATTGAATATCATTGAAGTAGTTTTTTAATAATAAGCAATACTTTTGCAATGGTATTATTTACTTGGTTCACTAGTCGACATTGTTGCAATGACTACCCCATTGTCCTCTTATGGTTGAGAATTCTCATGTACGACATGATTTTCTATTGAAACCACAAAATTTATAAGTAGAAAATCATAAATGAACAAGTAAAAAAAAAAAATAGAAGCACATACTTTATAAGTACGAAATTATTAAGTATATGATTGATATACAACCTTATTACCACCATGGGCCTCATTTGTTGATGCAATATCTTATGGTTGCACCCAATTATCATGGGGTTTTTACCCACTGTCATGGGGTTCCTTAGGATCACCAAAATGTTCTGTCTGGTGCGAACTATCAAAGGACTGTTACTTAGTAGCCATAGGATCCTTTATATTTGTACTACTCCCCTGCTAATTAAAGCAAAACAAATTAGATTTATGGACAATATCAAAGATGATGTTATTTTATAATTAATGAAAGGTTAATATGGATTGATTTTATTTACCCTGTCCTTCAAACTCGATCTTGGGGTTTACCCCATGCTTTTTCAATGATTGACTACAAATTTAAATTTGAACTTGAAACTAATATGGAGGTCTTCCTCTGTGGCTTCAGTTTCAAATTCATCACCCTGCATTGCATAATATTATTGATTTTTGTTATTGGATAGCACAATTACCATAAATTTAGAAGGTGATATAACATATAACATTGTTAAGATGTTTGGGTACTTACAATTCATGCATGCAGCTTCAAATAGCCACCTTGACCTAGTTTGTGCTGGCCATGCTTCTCAATCCTTGCCATGGTTGCATTTTATGTGTTAGGGACCCTTGAAATTTTCAAGTATGTTATATACCAAAATTTTATTCAAAACTAAAGAAAATCAAAAGTATTGAATTCAAGATGTAATTTATACCTTACTTCACCAAGTGGTGTTTTCCTTTCTTTTTTCAATTTCTTCCATTCAACATCCTTGATAAGGCCCTTCCATTCAATCTCACAAATCATGAGATGACACTCATACCTAGGGTTATCTCCCAAGTGAACCCTATAATAGTCCCATACATGTTTTAAATATTTTTTGACTGTGAAAGTGACCTCAGTTTTATTGAAGGTATCTACCCCAAATAGATCTTCAAGGTAGCTCATAAGCTCTTTCTTAAGGTTGAAATTTTGGCAATTCTAGCTTTCATGTATGGTGGGCACAAAAATATTTAATTCTTTGCTTCCCAATTTTTTATAAAACATGTTGTTACCTACATGTAAAAAGATACGATCATTAGTTTGAAAATAATAATATATATGACTTATTTTTGAAATAGACAACATGAAATAGTTAAAACAAAAATAATAGGAGTTTTTTGTGTTTTTATTAGAATTTCTTTGTCATTCACCAAAAATGTGCACACGATTTTCCCCGTGCTCTTAATACGTGATGCCCCAGGAAATGAACCAATAGTCTCATCAGTACTAGGGTCACCTCTGTCACCAACTAATCCAGAGCTTGGTTGTGTGTTTGGCTCAGGGGGTATGTACTCATGGGTCAAAACCAATGGTGTGAACCTAGGGTCACTACTGGGAGTATGGCCACTCGAAGGTGGAGAAGCGAATAACTTTGTCGTAGATATATGTGATGTGTTAGTGATGTTTGGACACTCATGTCGTGTCTTAACAATTTCACTAGTACCAACATCAAGATGAGGATTAGATGACTAATTCAGGTAGCAGAGTGTCTCCAACTAAGCCTACATAAGAAATAAAATGATGTTGTGATTAGGTAATGTAAAATTAAAAAAACAAACTCTCATAATTGAACTTATGAAATAAAAAAAAAATCACTTTAAAATATGGTTATTGCCTTGTATGTCTTAAGATCTTCTCTCAATTCCTAGATCCTAGCCTTAGTCATAGGACTTTGATCCCTATTATGAATCAACTCCATAATTTGTTTGTTTATTTTCTTCACATACTTTGATATTGTGACCTCAAGGTTGGAAGATGACCACAAGTCTTCGTCGTTAAGAACATCATCATCAACATGGGGCTCAAACTACATATGTCAACAAAAGAAAAGTTATTATTTTGATTATATAAACAAATAATTAAAAATCCACATTAAATGTAAATCAAAATTATTAATTGTTTACTTATGACTATGCAGGCGATTTTCCACGTGGATCAACTTGCCACATAAAAATATAATTAGAGTTGTGAAATATTTTTTAAAAATGTTAAATAATAGGTATCAACATAAAAATTTAATCGATGGACATATAAACATATACAAACATGAGGAATAAAAGAATAGTCCTATAGCATGCATGTGAGTAATTATGACATTTTCAAAACCAACATTTTATGGCAAATGACCTACATAAATCAGACTGCAAGACAAGAAAACTAGCACAAATTTGAGTCAACCTTTGGTAGATGCAACTAAATAGACATAAAATAAGGATGTTATGGGCCTTTTGTTTTGGTAACTCAAATAAAAACAACCACAAATTAGACTATTTGGACTCTAAATAATAGTCATATATCAATTATTAAGGTTAGATTGTTCACCCACAAGAAATAAATTTTATTTTACGTTACGAAAGAAAACATTTGGAACATAAGCATGGTTTGGACCTAAGTAACTACATTGAAGAACATCTAGCTATTTTGTTTGGGGGTTTATTTTGGACCATTATGAGAAACAACTCTTGGACACAATTAAGCACACTTGAGTAACAAGGGAAAAAAATGAAGAAATAATTTTAGTAGTTAAATTCTTAGCTTACCATGCTACTTGTTATAGAAATTTTTGGGCACTACAACCCCAAGCATAAATGTCCATAAACTAAGGGCTCGTAAGTCCCTAAAGGTGTTGTTACAACCCCTAAAAGAACAAGGTCAACTGACTACAGCTTCTCCCAGAAGTTCTCCATGAAAAACTACTCAGAAATGGTCAAAACTGGATCATTTCACTTGTTCCATGGCCAGGGTGCGATGCATCGTACCTTGTACACACAGGAAGTGCGTTGCATTTCAAAAAGCCTTCTATGGGGTGTGATGGACGGGAAAAGACAAGTGGCGGAGATAGTTTGCGAGGTGGATGATCATGGAATCTTCCAGAAACTTCTCCTGGGACACTTGCCTCTCAGAATCGCCCAAGGATGAGTAAGAGGTCAATGAGATCTCCAAGTGGCATCAAGAACTATCAGAGAGAAGACACTAATCAAAAACCCAGACCTGACTCACACCTCTGCAAATATCTATATATAGATCTCTCATCCCAGAGATCCAGAGGTTAGAGGCTGGAATTTTTCATATTGTAAGGAATTGTTGTTGGTTTCTTGAGACAACATCAGATTGTTGGGTGATCTAAGATTTGTATGAGGTGAAGAGGGGCTTCCTTGTTGAGGGGATGATGCTGGGTCAGAACAACTGGTTGTAACTCCCTCGGCTCTTTCTTGTTTATCAATAAAAGCTATTCAATTTTTCCTCCATACTCTTGTGTCATTTATGTTTGCTGCATTTGTATGGTCAATTTACATTTGATCCTAGATTGTTTATGATTATAGATCCATGTTCTTGTATAGTGCTATGCTACTGTGATCTTACAGGTACTTTGTGGAGCTGGGCGTGCAAGGGAAAAAGTAGCGAAAGACTATCCAGAGAGAGAGGAATCGAACCAGGAGATTAGCGCAAGACAGAGGTTGGTCTTCTTTGTTCTTCTCTCATCTATACTTCATAAAGGAAAAACGAAAGTAGCTTTACTTTGTTTGTTTCTAAGGTAGCTATCACACCTTAGTGGGATAAACAGTTCTGTATAGACACTTTTCCCTGTAACAAAATGGCGACTCCGCTGGGGACGAATTAGGTTGTTTATTTATCTTCCTTGTTGTTTATCTTATAAACTTATAGACGGAGCCTGAAGTCGAGCCAGGTAGCTTTCGAACTACATTTGCTATGCAAATGCAAAGTAGATAAACGCTGCTTCAGTCAATCTCCAGGTTTTGTTTATAAATTAAACAACTGATTTACAAACTCTCTGATTGCCCTTTGTGGTAGCTCTAGTAACCTCCTTAGATCTACCCCTGATTGTTGCTTTACTGATTGCCACTTGCTCGGCCAAAACCCATGAAATGAACTGCAAACTGTGACCCAGAACCCAAGCAAAGTCTCATCTCTGGCCTAGCGCAGGTTCTATTCTGTGAATCTAAAATTCAGCACACTTCCCGAGTGTAGTAGGTCCACTGCATTTCAAGTTCATTGTGTTACAGGTGCGCTGATCAGACTAGGAATTGTTCAGTTTTGGTTTCTGTGATTCATTCTTTTCAGTTCTATTCATGAATTTTGCTACCTGTAATCAGTATATCTCTGTTTGAAACCCCTTTTCCTTGCTGTTATTTTGCCTCCAATGTGCAAAGAACTGTAAATGGTTTTGTGTATTTTTTGAGTCATTTTCAGTTCTCCTTTGCAAAAATTAACGTAATTGTACTGTCGTCCTTTGATTTGAAAGTGTCACAAGTGTCGTTTTCAGTCATAGGAAAGAGTTTGGTTGCTATTGATAGTCGATTACCCTGTTACTATTGTATTTGGTCTGAATTTGTATTTTTTCTAGTGTTGAAAGCAAGTATTCATTTCCAAATCGTAAAGTGTTGTGATTGTCTCCATTTTTTATTTTGAAAAGAAACTTGTTAGTAATTGTCGCTTGAAAAGTAATTCAGATTTGCGCATTAGCTTTCTTTTTACCATTCACATACTAAGAAAGTCGAAAACAAATACATGCATGTGCATTTGCATTTAAACTGTTTTATTGGTTTGATTTAGGACAGTGCATTTAGTGTGTGCTCTTTGCTCTTTGTGAAAGAATATTGTCTCTCTTTCCTTAGTAGCTAGGATTTTCATTGCACAAAGAAGATAAAAGACTGTTTATCATCTTAGATTGCATTTTAGGAATTGTACATCTACATCTCGCGGTGAACCTGAAAGGAAAATTTCTTAAGCAAGATCAACTATAAAATAAATTTAATGAATCTAATGACGCTTTGGAACCTAACGCACAACATCTAGAAGTCTAGGCTAGAGACGTATTCCGGCATCGTAAAGCCTGGTAACTGTTTTTCTCACTGATGGTTGGGTGATTCCTCCACTTTGAGACGATAAGTGCCAGTACGGACTTGTGCTCCCACGTATCGTCGAGTATATTTTGGGAGACCACAATAGGCTTAATCCTTTATCCATAGGAAGCTTTTTTTTCCGCCCTATCGATCGCAATGCACTGAACACAGCATTTGGGAAGATTGACTGCTGTACCGTAAAAAGTATTCTGCAGTTTTGCGATTGGTTTGGTAATCCCTCTACCTAGATTTCCAGAGTAGTCCCTTTCGTTCCTTTTCAGACTCCCTAACGGAAAAGGTCCATCTGAGCACTTGTCACTTCAGGCTCATTAAAAATCGAAGGCGACTAGAGTCATCTTTTGTTTTTTCTCGACTCTTAAAAATTGAAAAAACAAGTTGTGTCAAAGCGTCTAAAATTTATTTTAATCGGAATAACGTCACTGTTCCCTCGTTGGTATTAGAAGTTAGTCTCCCTTCATCGCAAGTTCTTGTAGAATCGTTAGGAAATCTTTTGGATAAGACTAGATATGTCCGAAAAACTGGTGACATCCAGGAATGTGTCATTCGACGTAGCAGCGACAGAGCCTCCTGTTGCTACTCCAACGATGTTCGCTGGTATACCATCTGTTCCGGCAAGTTATCAACAACAAACCGGAGTCCAATCAGGGACTGTTTCGACGACATGGTCAGTTCCTACTTCTTCATCCAAATTATCATCTGGTATTTCTTATGTTGAAACTCAACAAATTGATCCAATGTGTCTTAAAAGGCCAATCTACCCTTTAAGTACTGGATTGCCACCATATGGAGGACAGTATGCCTTTTCATTGTTCCCTCCCGGAGAAAAACCATATGGGAGTTTACAACAAAGTTTAGGTCAAACTGGAATTACATCCAGTGGTTGGGTACCAATACTGCCTCAGCAACCAAGGGTTGTATATTCAATGCAACCAGTCCACCCTGTGTCGGATATTCCCACTATACCTGCTATGGTGACTGCGTTGCAAGTACAAGCCCTACCTATTGTATGTCAACCCCAAGTTTCTCAAGTTGCAATACAACAGCCTCTTGTCTCAATGACTCAATCACAACCTCAGGTTAGTGCCTCCTTCTCTGGAGCGACTCAGGCTCAAACAAGTACTATGACTTCTCATCTTGGTCAATCATCTAGTATTGGGCAACAACAAATGGTCCAACAACCATGGCTGATTCAAACTCAACAACCGCCATTCCAACAATCATATCAAGGACCTGAGCAACAAGTCTTTGTAAGTAATGGGCAACCGCATTTCCAAAGAGGTTATCAACAACCATATTATAATGGTTATGCCCATCAACCTTGTCAAAGTTGCCAGCATCAAATACATTATGCTGGTATGCAAAGACCCACTGCTCAGGCAATTCCATCTTATCCTGGGTATGCTTCGCCTAACCTAAATCAACATTTGCCCTTTGTAGCAACTCTAGAATTACCAGATCTAAACCGGTTGACGAATGATCCAATTGCTTATGCCCCTTGGTGGCCAGCGATTCCGCATAAACTTCCGTCAGATATTCCTAAATTTAATGGAAATCCGAGTGAAGACCCGTCGAATCATGTGATGACATTTCATCTGTGGTGTTCATCAAACACCCTAAACGATGATTCGATTAGGCTTTTCCTTTTCCAGAGGACGTTAACTGGTCCGGCAGAAAAATGGTATATCGAGTTACCCAGAGCTTCGTTTGACAACTCCAGTACCCTAGCCACAACCTTTTTAACCCATTTTCAGTTACCAATAAGGTACGAAATGGGAACAGAACTTCTTACCAATTTCAAACAAACAACGGCCACTCACATATCTGATCATATACATGAGTGGCGACGTCGTCGTAGAATAGTAAAAACGTATGTTCCTGATCAGCTTTTAGCTGAATGGTTTATTAAGTCTTTGTTACCTTCCATTACAGAAGATGTGGCAAAAGGGGGAGTCGTCACCGAAGAGCAAGTTATTGCTCGTGCGCAATATTTGGACTTGATTTACACTCAGTCTGGAACACTCTACGATAAAATACCTGACGTGCCTGTTGAGCCTCAAACCTGCACCTTCCTATACACCCTCTCAGCCTTCTTTTCCCACTTACTTCATCCACCAAGCTGTTAAATCATTGCATTATAGTCTAAAAAGAGCTTCTGACATGGTTTTATAACTATGCTTATCACTGTTGTTTGGTTTATATTTTTGTTCAGGAAGCTGCAGAAACTTGTCAGTTTCCGCAGCCAGCACAGGGTTCCGCAGCCATTTTGTTAAAGGCTATGCTACAGGTGTCCTATGAAGAAACGAGCCACATGGGCAAGCTACAGGTGACGTGTACATGGAACGTGTCCCTTTAGATCAACCAAATCATCCATAAACGGTCACGGTCAACAAGGGTCAAAGGCAAAGCCAACCAAGGAATTTAGCGATGGCACGTCTCTGTTTTGAGCACGTGAAGGTTTACGTAGCACAGTCCTCAGCTCACGGAGATATTGGCACACCTGGAGATCAACCCCGTAACCTGAATCTAGCAGCTACACTCCGAGGATTTAATGGACATAATGACCATTATGCTAGATCTCGGGCTGAGGAGATCTACGTGTCTCTGGCAACGCAGTTAACAACATAGGATTTAGGAGTTAGTTACAACACTTTTCATTATAAATAACGCGTTGATAAACGCTGTGTGGTTAAGATTTTGGGATGTAATTTTTGAACTGTTGTTATCACCCCACTGTACTCTGTTTTACGTGTTTTGTTGTTGCTTTAATACATGAGAAGACTACTTTCCTAAGCTCATTTTTGTGACTGTTCGTTGACTGGCTGAGGTGGCAGAGGGCCTCTGTGCACTAAAGCTTTGTATAGTTCTAATTTGATTTTATTATGTTTCTGCTTTCATAATTATTAGCTTGCATATAACATGTTGTTTTGATGTTTTTAATTCACCGCTATTTACATTTTCATTTATGTTTTCTTATAGCTGTCAGCTGATCAGTGCTTTTCTATAGGTTTTCTTAGGCAGCCCGGGAAAATTTTCATCTTTTTGATAACTACTGACATATGAGATCATCTTGTCCTTCCTGCTAATTTTCATTTTCTGAAGTTTAATTCCAGCACTGTCATTTTTCAAATTGTGTTTTGCTTATTTATTTTTCTGCTACTTAGACATCATACTACTCATTTGTTTATGGTTTCTTTCTATAAGTCAAGTGACTCTATTAGTAAGGAATCAAAATATTACTTATTGTAGTGTGATTTAGTTTGCTTTCTTGCAATTTAGATATCATATTGCTTAACTTGTTCATGATTGTTTCCTATAAGGCAGATTGAGTTGAAGGGTAAAGGATCAGAAGAGTTGAGGTAGTGTGATTAGTTTCCTTTATGCAATTTAATTTCCTGCAATTTAGATATCATATTGCTTAACTTGTTCATGATTGCTTCCCATAAAGCAGATTGAGTTGAAGGGTAAAGGATCAGAAGAGTTGAAGTAGTGTGAATTAGTTGCTTTGCTTTCAGTCTTTGAGTTGCTTTAAGTTTAGTTTTTACTTTCTTTTTCATACAGCAGTAAGGATACTGGGCCATTGTCATTAGTTCACTGTTTGATAGATTTACTTCCTCTTAAGAATTGATTTCATTACAGTTATTTTAGAGCTTTTTTTTTGAACACTTTTAAGTTTGAAAAATCACTGTAGAAATCACCATTACCATCCATACTTAACTTTCATTTTCGCCATCACACACTAGGGAATCCATAAAAGATAAATCCAAAAACAAACTAAAAAAACTCAAAAACAACAAAAGACTAAGAAAATGGTTATCTTGTACATATAGTACACTTCACTTCGTCAGTTTACGAATCCCGGATTCACATTTTAATCAGCAATTTAGAACACACTAAATTGACCAAACATTTTGGCGCCGTTGCCGGGGAAGTGAAATTAGGTAGCCAATTTCTTTAAAAAAAAACAAGAAAATTTCAAGGAAGGTAAAAATTGATAATTTCTCAAAGTATTCTCTCCTCTTGCACTTAGTGTGATCTGGAGGATCAGAAAATAGAAAGTTATTGGTTTAATAGTTTCTTGAGTATGCTCTCTTCTTGCACCTAGAGTGACCTGGAAGATCAAAAAGAGAATTATTAGCCCGACTTGAAGAAAAATAAAAAATGATATGCATAGAGCAAGAGATTCTAGGGGAAGGTTTTTAGCTAGAGCCAAGAGTTCTATTTTCACAACTCCTTCTACCTCAAGGAATAGACAAGAGACACCTCTATCATCTCCAACCTACACTCCTAGCCCTAGGATTCCTGGAATTCAAGAGGTAGTAGTTGAGTTAGGAGACTCTTCCTCACCATCCATCGAATTTGAATTAGGAAAAGATCCTTTCTTTTCTTCTACAGGGAGACACATTGTAATTGAAGAAGTAGAATCATCTGAGGAAGAAGAGGGAGAAATTCCTCCTCGTTAGCCATTAGTAGACGAACCAGAGGACTCTGAAATCTCTGAGAAAACTACCATGACAGAAGAGGGAGTTAACGGATTTGGTAGAGGTAGAGGTAGAGGAGGGGGAGGAGGAAATAATGGAGGAGGTATAGGTAACAATGGGGAAAATAGGGATGGAGATAACTCATTTGGATTTCCTATAGTCGATGAGGATTCTCGAGCAACAATGAAAAATATTTCACCATCTGTCCTCCCAAACTTTCATGGGTTAAGAAATGAAGATCCTGAAACATTTCTATTTGAGTTTGAGGTCGTGTGTCGAACCTATGATTATCTGGAAGACTCTCAAAAACTCAAACTGTTTCCTTCAACATTGAAAGGAGCTGCTTTGAAATGGTTCATGGGATTACTCTCTCAATCCATTAGGACTTGGAATGATATGAAACAAACATTTCTGGATAGATACATGGATGATTGTATGCTTACCAACCACAAGGATGAAGTATTTAAAATGGTACAAAGAGAAGATGAAAACTTGGAGGATTTACTTGAAAGATTCCAATACAATCTGAAAAGAGCAAAAATGAGTAACTTAGATGAGGAAAATTTGAAAGCTCTTCTATTAAAATCCATTAGAGATGAATGGATAGATATTTTGAACATGATGGGAAAAGGAGACATATCTCAACTTCCACTTCATGATATAGCAGAACTATGTGTCCATCTCTCAAGAGGAAAATATAAAACTGGAAAAGGGCCTAGAGATCCTTCTCTCATCAGAGCAAACAAATCTGCAACTGGATTAGTAAGTAGGGCTGAGATTGGCAATATGCTTGATGAATTCAAAACTGATATCTTAGGGAGTCTTAGTGAGCAACTAGACACTCTTAAGATCCATAATAGGCAGAAAGCATAAGCTGAAGCTTTAGCCATCTTTTGCCCAAAATGTAGAAAAAAACATGCTCTCACGGAATGTCCCTTGGATGAAAAAGTTGTAGAAACATGTGCGATTTGTTCAGAGAATCATGAGACCAAGGATTGTCCTTCAATTCCTTGGCTCAAAGCTGTCTTCCAAGAAGATCCAAATACAATTTAGTCTCTCTGTTTTGTTGAAAGGAGACCTTGTAAGGGGCAACAAAATCAAGGGTTTAACAACTCTATGAACTTTCAACCCCCACCAAATTGGAATCCTTGGCAACAACCTTGGTCCCAACCTCAAAATCCTTTTCAATCATGGGTACAAGGTATGCAAAATCCTTATGGGAGATTTGCTCAATTTTATCAATATCCTCCATATTTTCAAAACCAACAAGCTCCACAACTTTCAAATCAAAACCCACAACTATCATTGCCATTTCAACAACAACAACCATCTCAACAGAACCCAAATTCTCAATTCTTGCTTCCATTCCAACAGAAGTCAAATGAACTTCCTTCTCAGCCATTGCTGAACCCCAATAATAAAAACCCTCAAAATGCTTACATGGTAGAAGGTCAACAATTTCCTGCCTATATGATTGTTCCTCTCAATGATGTACAACTCAGATCTAGTAGAGTTCTAGATAAACCTTCTATAGATGCCCAAAATCAAAGCATTTCTGAGGAAGAATCTCTTGAAGCCAATAAGGGTTCTGAATCATCTCTTCAAAACCCAAACACTCAGAAAGAAAAAGAAAAAGAGCTAACCCCCACAACTCCTATAGTTGAGCAACCTGCATCTTCATCCACACCTCCTTTTCCTGAAAGATTACAAATTGACAAAGGGGTGGAAAAACAAATCTTGTTGCCTGACTATGATTTTCTAGATGAATTGAAGAATATCTGTATCAAGATTCCCTTGTTACAAGCCATTAGATAGATTCCTATTCTAGCAAAAACAATAAAGGAGTTGAGTCTTAAAAGACCAGGAAGGAAACCTAGAGACACAAGAAGAATCCACCTGGTAGGGAAAATTGCAGACATCATGATGGGAAAAATTACTATGCAGAAATATGTAGATCTCGATAGTCCAATTGTCAAAACACATATCAATGGGGTTGAAATTCCAAATACTTTGATTGATTTAGGGGCTGCTATCAACATTATGAGTAGACAGACTATGGAACAACTGAAACTTCCTAATCTTCTCTTTACACATACCTTACTGCAACTTGCAGATCGATCAATTATTAAACCAGATGGTGTATTAGAAGACATTTCAGTCTCCTTAAACTCTTGGGAATATCCAGTAGATTTTATGATTTTAACCCCCAAGAGTAATTTAGGAGGACACCCTCTCATCTTAGGAAGACCTTGGCTAGCCACAACCGATGCTTTCATCAGTTGTAGGTCTGGGGATATGTATATTTTTGATGGTAATTCGACAAAGAAATTCAATCTGTATCCTCCAGCAAAAGAAATTACAAAAATAGGAGATAATGAGTGGATTGATGATGAAGATACTATACATCCTTTCTTTACCATTTCTGAAGTTAGTGAAGATAGTCAAATTCTGAACACATTAGAAAACTTTGAAACATCTTCAGAATATGACCACACACAATTTCAGTTAGATTCCGACATTGAGTATTTATCATCTAGACAAATGTCTCTTTTCTCTATGGAAGAGTTTGGTAGTTCCGCCATTGAGATCTTTCCAGGAAAAACATTGAATATCAACAAAAATTTGGAAAGATCACAACAGGAAGAACTAACCAAAATCTTGCAAAAACATTCTACTGCATTTGGATGGGAATATACTGATATGAAAGGTATTGACCCTAAGACTTGCATTAATCACATCTACATTGAGGAAAATAGTAGACCAATCAGACAACCTCAGAGAAGGATGAATCCAAACCTTAGGGAGATAGTGAAAGAAGAGCTCCAAAAGTTACTTAATGTAAACTTCATTTATCCAATTTCAGATAGCCGATGGGTTTCTCCTTTGGTTATAGTACCTAAAAAGAATGGTATATGGAGGGTATGCATTGATTACAGGGAATTGAACAAAGAAACTTTGAAGGATCACTTTCCTTTACCCTTTATCGATCAAGGATTAGATACTTTAGCAGGCAAAAAGTATTTTTCATTTTTGGATGGTTTTAGTGGTTACAATCAGATTCAGGTAGCACCTGAAGATCAGGACAAGACCACATTTACCTGTCCATGGGGAACTTTTGCTTACCGAGTACTTCCTTTTGGATTATGTAATGCACCCGCAACATTTAAAAGGGCAGTACTAGGAATCTTTTCCGATCTAATCCATGATTGTGTAGAGGTTTATATGGATGATTTTACAGTTTATGGTAATTCGTTTGAAGAGGCATTAGAGAATTTGGAAAAAGTCCTTATAAGATGTAAAGAAACAAACCTATCATTAAGTCATGAAAAATGCTTTATGATGTTTAATGAAGGGATTGTTTTAGGACATCATATTTCAGGGGATGGGATTAAAGTTGATAGATCAAAAGTTGAAGTCATCTCCAAGTTGCCTATTCCAAATTGTCAAAAAGATGTTAGAAGTTTTCTTGGATTTACTGGATACTATAGAAGATTTATTGAAAACTTCACCAAAATAGCATCTCCACTCTTCAAATTACTTACAAAAGACTGTGAATTCAAATGGGATCCTGATTGTCAATCTGCATTTGAAACTTTGAAAACAAGAATATCTGAAGCACCCATTTTGAGGGGGCCAAATTGGAAACTTCATTTCCATATTTCCACAGATGCTTCAGATACAGCTCTAGGAGCTGTGTTGGGTCAAAAGGATTTAGTTCTTTATGCCATTTACTACACCAGTAAAAATTTGACTCCCACTGAGTTAAACTATACTGTGGCTGAGAAAGAGTTCTTAGCTGTTGTTCATGCAATCAATAAGTTTAGACACTATATAACTGGCTATGAAACTTTTGTCCATACTGATCATTCTGCAATTAGATATCTCATGAATAAACCTGTTACTAACGGCAGAGTTACAAGATGGCTCTTACTTTTACAAGAATTCAATATTACTGTGTTGGATAGACCAGGGAAACAAAATACAGTAGCTGATTTCTTGTCTAGAATCCAAAATACTAATGAAGATTCTCCTGTAGAGGATAAGTTCCCAGATGAGTATTTATTTGCAATAACTACTAAGACTCCTTGGTATGCAGATATTGCTAACTATTTGGCTACAGGAAAGCTACCTCCACATCTATTTCCTGGTGAAAAAAGAAAAATTATTCAGGAGAGTTCAAGTTATTCATGGATTTCTAATGAATTGTTTAAAACAGGGCTAGATTGTGTGATCAGAAGATGTGTTCTGGAAGATGAAATGCCTGACATCCTCAAGGCATGTCATGATGAACCATACGGTGGACACTTTGCTGACAAAAGGACGGCCTATAAAATCCTTTCTTTAGGATATTATTGGCCTTCCCTTTTCAAAGATGCAAAACAATATGTCAGAACGTGTGACAGCTGCCAAAGAGTTGGGAGACCGACTCTTTCAAATGAAATGCCATTACAACCACAGGTACTCAACGAATCCTTTGAAAAATGGGCTTTAGATTTCATTGGACCTATTAATCCACCATCTAGACAAAAGAAGTATATATTGGTATGCACTGATTATGTCACTAAATGGGTAGAAGCCAAAGCATTGCTTTCTGCCACTGAAAATTCAGTTGTTCAATTTCTTTTTGAGGATATTTTTACTCGTTTTGGTGTCCCAAGAGAAATTGTGACAGATCAGGGAAGTCAATTTACATCTAACTTGATGGAGAAGCTGATGGAAGAATACAAAATCAAGCACAGAAAATCTACTCCTTACCATCTGCAAGCAAATGGCCAAGTGGAGTCTACAAACAAAGTTCTTGAGAACATCATCACCAAAACTGTTCATCTACACAGAAGAGATTGGGCAGAAAGGCTTCCTGAAGCCTTATGGGCCTATAGAACTACATGGAAGAATACAACAGGACATTCTCCCTATGAACTTGTTTATGGGAAAGAAGTCCTGCTTCCCATTGAATTTCAAGTCAAGACTTTCAAGATGGCAGTCCAGTTGGAGATGAATCTATCAGAAGCCCAAAAGCACAGAATGGAGTAGCTGAATGAGCTAGATGAGATCAGACAAGAAGAAATTTTAAGGACTGATCTAGTTCAACATCAAAGAGCTAAGTGGCATGACAGATGCATCAAAGAGAGAAAGTTTCAAGAGGGAGATTGGGCGTTACTATTTGATTCCAAGTTTAAAGACTTCAAAGGAAAATTTTAGACTCATTGGCTTGGGCCATATGAGATTGACAAAGTCTTTAACAATGGAGCGGTAAGAATCAAGACCATTGATGAATTTCAAACTCCTCTCATTGTGAATGGCCACCGATTGAAAATTTATCATAAGCCACTCTCAAAGGAGGAATTTGTCAAAATGTTCCAAGAGAATTTTGCAATAAGGTTGGTGGAGAAGAATCCTTCTCCCCCACCAGCCTAACCTTTGTTTCTTTTAGTTCTTAAAAAAAAAAAATAAAAAAAAAAATGTGTATAATCCTGAAAACCAATCACAGATTGGCGGTCTTATGCAGAAAATGTAGAGTGAAAATCAGGGACACCTGACACTCTATATTTTTCAAAAAAAAAAAATCTTCTCTCTTTCTTTTTCCATTTTCACTCCACCTCATTTTCCATTTCACTCCATCTCCATCTCATTCTCATTTCCATTTCACTTCACTCCACCTCATTTTCATTTCATTCCACTCATTCCATTTCATTTCATCAATAAAAGTCCCTTTCAGGACTATTTTCATTCAGTTAGTTCTTCTCTAACTATCTTGGTTCAGCTAAGTGGGTGCTGTCTTAGTTTCCGCAGTTGGAAGCCGTTTCTGCAGCCAGAAGCAGTTTCCGCAGCCAGAAACGATTTCCGCAGCCACCATCACTCTGTTTTCAAATTTATAGTCAACTGTTAGTGCAATAATCATGAAATGCAGGTGTAATTGAGCTGAAGATATGGGGCATCTCCAAGACATCAAGGAAGAGCAATTGGTTAGAAGCCTTGAGCAAGAAATGACAAAGTTTCCAAAGGTATGAGCAAATTTTTTTATCAAATAACAACTCAAGTCATAATTACGCATAGTTATCAAACCATAAAAAGTTCTACTACGTGCAATGATTTGATACGATGGCTCCATTAAACCACTCCTATTCCACGATATCACTCCACACACCTTGCATTCATTTCTCCAACGGTCTCATGATTATTTCGAGTTTAAACTCAAGATTGACTGCACTTTCATTTATTACCTGTACTCATGAGACGTGACCTATTTCGTTACGGTTCTTCTTAGCTGCATTTTCCACAGCTGTCCATTGAGACGTGTAACATTTCATACATAGTCATCCAATTCAAAAGAATCCCGATGTTACTCCAGTCGTTTACCACTCCATTAATACCATACTCCTCACATGCATCCGCATTTTATTTTATGAACTCGTTTACTGCTGCTCACCCTCTGTTCCTCCTGTAATTCAGGTATTTCCATTCCCTTTTCTCCATTTTCGATTGCAGCCACTATAGTTATCCTAAACCCCGATTGCAGCCACTACAGTTTATTCTAAACCCTGATTGCAGCCACTACAGTCTATCCTAAACCCTGTAACCGAGCCATTTTTTTTTCTCTGAACCCTCACACGCAGAAGAGCTCTCAGTTGAAATTCAAAATAGAGGATGGGAAAATTACTGAGAGTAGAGCTAGAAGGACCGAAATACTTGGAAGGTTATCCTCAAATTAAAGAATTGTTGAAGAAAGCCAGATGGTTACTATTTATCCAAAAGTTTAAAGGCCATAACAAGGAGGTGACCAAAGCTTTTGCACGGTCTTTTGATGGTCAAATAGTGGAGATTGGAGACTTGAAGCTCATGGTGACTTAAACCACAGTAGTAGCTGCCATAGGCCTACCTCAGGAAGGTGAGAGGTGGTTTAAAAATAAAAGTGTGGATGATCAGATATGGAGAATTATGCTACAAAACCAAGGTATGGATACCACTGTGTTTACAAGAGGCATCCCTGTTCATGCACTAAAAGAGGAATGGTTTAGTCTGTTGTTAGTTATCCAAAAATTTATCACGTGTGAAGGACGTTTTGGTTCTATGTATATGTATCATGCTAGACTGATGATGAATTTCTTAGAGGGTCACACTCTTAATTTGCCTCATTTTCTGCTGTTGAGTTTGAAAAAGATGAGTATTATAGTTCAAAAACACATAGGCAACATTGAACCTCATCTATATCATCATGGACTCATAAAAATTCTTATTGAGGACCAGCTGAAGAAAACTAACGATACTTGGAAGCAATTCTTGATAAGAAACTACTTCCAAGAGCCATCTGAGGCCTCTGGAAGTAGTCCAACAAAGATTCCAAGAAAAAGTAGGAGGAAAGAAAAGGATACCACAATCCAAGACTCCCTTACTACAGAAACTCAAGAAGGAAAAGAGAACAGAATTAAAGACAAGAAATAGAAAAAAGGGAAAGAAAAAAGGACCATTCAAGAAGTCTACCCCTCTCTTGAGCAATCCATAGAGGAGGATCATCAAACACTATCAGAGAGATTAGTACATCTTCAAGAACAAGCTGTTATAGCAAAGAAAAAGCAAAAAGGAAAATAGAGTACACAAGAAAAGAGTACTAGTCCATACTTAAGGAGGAGCACTAGGCTAAGAGGAAAGGGGAGTAAAACCCAAGAAAAACAGCCTCACTTTATCAATTTAGATCAGCCAAGCATTGAATCAAGTCCTCCACATGATGAAAGCCCTTTTCGGCCAGAAATAGTGAGCAGTCCTCCTCCTCCACCAGATTTTGAGCTTAGTCCGAGAAAGACACCTGAGGTAGATCCCAATCAGCAAGAGGTATATAACTACCTGGAATCCTTAGAACAATCAGCTGCAGGTCCGAATACCACTCTGCCACTAGATGCACAAGTTCAGTCCTTGAAACAGGAGGTATTTGAATTAGAAGTCCTAAATAGGCATATCAAGCAGGAAAATGAAGCACTCAAAGAGAAAAGTAGATAAAATTATCCATGATAACACTATGCTTCATTTAGGACTGTGGCAAAAGAAAAACAAGAAACTGAAGAAAAAGTGCAAAAAGTTAAGCAGAGCATTGATTAATCTCAAGTTCAAATGTCTAGTTAGGAAACCCAGGATGATGTTAGCACCAAAGAAGAAGAAAAGAGGGCTATATGTCCTAGCAGAAGCCTCAGAACATATGGATTAGAGGGAAATGACTAAATTTTGGTTGCATGAGGACATGAAACACCTTCACAGTGGGGGTATGTTGAGCCTCAAACCTGCACCTTCCTATACACCCTCTCAGCCTTCTTTTTCCACTTACTTCATCCACCAAGCTGTTAAATCATTGTATTATAGTCTAAAAAGAGCTTCTGACATGGTTTTCTAACTATGCTTATGACTGTTGTTTGGTTTAGATTTTTGTTCAGGCAGCTGCGGAAACTTGTCAGTTTCCACAGCCAGCACAGGTTTCCGCAACCAGCACAGGTTTCCGCAGCCATTTTGTTAAAGGCTATGCTACAGGTGTCCTATGAAGAAACGAGCCACATGGGTAAGCTACAGGTGACGTGTACATGGAACGTGTCCCTTCAGATCAGCCAAATCATCCATAAACGGTCACGGTCAACAAGGGTCAAAGGCAAAGCCAACCAAGGAATTTAGTGGTGGCATGTCTCTGTTTTGAGCACGTGAAGGTTTACGTGGCACAGTCCTCAGCTCACGGAGATATCGACACACCTGGAGATCAACCCCGTAACCTGAATCCAGCAGCTACCACTCCGAGGATTTAATGGACATGATGACCATTACGCTAGATCTCGGGCTGAGGAGATCTACGTGTCTCTGGAAACGCAGTTAACATCATAGGATTTAGGAGTTAGTTACAACACTTTTCATTATAAATAACGCGTTGATAAACGCTGTGTGGTTAAGCTTTTGGGATGTAATTTTTGAACTATTGTTATCACCCCACTGTACTCTGTTTTACGTGTTTTGCTGTTGCTTTAATACATGAGAAGACTACTTTCCTAAGCTCATTTTTGTGATTGTTCGTTGACTGGCTGAGGTGGCAGAGGGCCCCTGCGCACTAAAGCTTTGTATAGTTCTCATTTGATTTTATTATTTTTCTGCTTTCATAATTATTAGCTTGTATATAACATGTTGTTTTGATGTTTTTAATTCACTGTTGTTTACATTTTCATTTATGTTTTCTTATAGCTGTCAGCCGATCAGTGCTTTTCTACAGGTTTTCTTAGGCAGCCCGAGCAAATTTTCATCTTTTTGATAACTACTGACATATGAGATCATCTTGTCCTTCCTGCTAATTTTCATTTTCTGAAGTTTAATTCCAACACTGTCATTTTTCAAATTGTGTTTTGCTTATTTATTTTTCTACTACTTAGACATCATACTACTCATTTGTTTATGGTTTCTTTCTATAATTCAAGTGACTCTATTAGTAAGGAATCAGAATATTACTTATTGTAGTGTGATTTAGTTTGCTTTCTTGCAATTAGATATCATATTGCTTAACTTGTTCATGATTGCTTCCCATAAGGCAGATTGAGTTGAAGGGTAAAGGATCAAAAGAGTTGAAGTAGTGTGATTAGTTTCCTTTATGCAATTTAATTTCCTACAATTTAGATATCATATTGGTTAACTTGTTCATGATTGCTTCCCATAAGGCAGATTGAGTTGAAGGGTAAAGGATCAGAAGAGTTGAAGTAGTGTGAATTAGTTGCTTTGCTTTCAGTCTTTGAGTTGCTTTAAGTTCAGTTTTTACTTTCTTTTTCATACAGCAGTAAGGATACTGGGCCATTGTCATTAGTTCACTGTTTGATACATTTACTTCCTCTTAAGAATTGATTTCATTACAATTATTTTAGAGCTTTCTTTTTGAACACTTTTAAGTTTGAAAAATCACTGTAGAAATCACCATTACCATCCATACTTAACTTTCATTTTCGCCATCACACACTAGGGAATCCATAAAATATAAATCCAAAAACAAACTAAAAAAACTCAAAAACGACAAAAGACTAAGAAAATGGTTATCTTGTACATATAGTACACTTCACTTCGTCAGTTTACGAATCCCGGATTGACATTTTAATCGGCAATTTAGAACACACTAAATTGACCAAACAACACCCAGAACGGAATTTTCGGTCCCCCCTCCTCCTAAATTGAACAATGACTCTCATGCCGGCGATGGCGTGATAAGTATGACAAGCACGAAATCGACAAAGGCTACATCTAAGAAAGCCCGTAAGATTTCTGATCAAAATGCAAATGAAGAACTTCTCGCCTCGGAGGTAAATGTCGTGTCGACCGACAAGGGCAAACAACTGAAGCAACCAGGGGGCAAGAAGAAAAAGAAAGGGAGAAAAAAGAAGCAGGACGAGTCATCTCCTGAAAAAACTTCTGCAAACCCTTTTGGGCAAAGGAAACCCCCTGCAGGGTGTCATATATGCGATGAGGATCATCGGACGAGAGATTGTCCACATAAAGCTGAAGTTAAGAAACTCTTTAAGAGTTCAAAAACTTTAGTAGTATTGACTGATCCGTTTCCAAACCCGGGAACCAAACTGGTTGCTAATCAAAATTCTTCCCGATCCCAAGTGCTTATGTTGTCTATCTCAGAGCAGCAAAATGATGCTTTGACAAGGAATAAAGATTACGGGAATCCACAGCTGTCGAATAACAAGGCTAATGAACAACCTAGTAGTTCGACAACAACTTTGACCGAAGTTGTGCCACCCATCATTCCTGAACCAATGATAAAGTTGCCAAAGGGAGTAGTACACAAATCGACATTTAATCCTCGTGCAAAAGTAGCACAGAATTATAATATAGTAGAGGACCTGGCCCAATCGCCGTCCGCTATGTCGAAACTTTAGGTACCGCAAAATTGCCTCTCCCACAAGCAGGATCTATTATCAATAATAAATGGGATTAACCCAACAGATTCCAATCTTGTATCCTTTAATCACAAAGGATATGACCCTCAGTTACCAGCTCAACTAGCTTTCGTTATTCAAGTGAAAGCCCTCAACAAAACTGTTCATCGAACAATTATTGATGAGGGGGCATCTACATGTATTATGTCGATGAGTTGCTGGAAAAATTTAGGCTCACCACCCTTGTCGAGATCGTCAACGACGTTAAAAGCATTTGATGGACGATCATACACCCCATATGGGATTTTAAGTAACTTGCAAGTTGAACTAGGGGGAAAAACAGTAGAAATAGATGTTGAAGTAATCGACGGAAACCTCGATTACAACATCCTACTGGGAAGGCCTTGGATATATGCCATGGCCGCAATTGTGTCAACCTACTTCAGGAAGATTGCATTTCCCTTCCAAGGAGGAATTACAATCGTCGACCAACAAACATTTCTCCCCAACAATTCACAAGTTACGGGAAGCATTCCAATGATCCATGGAAGCAATCATTCGCTTCAAAATATTGGAGTAGGCCTCCTAAAAGACCCTGCCTTAATGGGTACTTTTTCCCTACCGCCTCCGAGTAATCTGGCGGAAGTGGCCACAGTGGAAACCTGCAATATGAAATCTTCTATATCTAATGGATTCAGAAGATTCCTAAACATTTTTTCAACATGGATCATCGCCATTTTAGAAATATTGTAGCAATCAATTTTCTTGGCCTGGGGGGCAAACCCAAATCAATGCTCATCGAGTGTTTGGATAGATAGGTCTAAGGAATATGGCACCTCTTCAGATCCTTGGTCACATGTACATTCTACAGACAAAGGAATCATTCAGTCAATGATGTTAGGGGAGGCACCATGGGAAGATTACCACCATCGTTCCCATCTCCCGGATTACAACGAAGATTATTCCAATGACCTTAATCATCCTCCAGTTTTTTATTTTCTATCAAATACTGTAAATACGGTGGATTCTGAGGATAGTTGTGTCAACCTCATTAAAAAATGAAACGATTCCCTTTCCAAATCGAGTCTTTGATTACGATGTCGTAAAATCAAAGTCGAGTCTTTCGAAGATCTCGAAGGTAAACCTTCATTCCAACCACCGAGATGAATGCAATGAAGCTTGGGGGGGCATGCACCTCGATTTGTGTTATTATGCTG
Organism: Pinus tabuliformis; assembly: GCA_031772625.1. NCBI lineage: Eukaryota > Viridiplantae > Streptophyta > Pinopsida > Pinales > Pinaceae > Pinus > Pinus tabuliformis. The sequence goes on along the minus strand of CM062820.1, from coordinate 772,875,308 downwards.
GGGGCATGCAAACTTATCACGAGCAGTGTTACCACAAGGTTCAAGCTCGTTAAAAAATAAACCCACCACGAGCAGTGTTACCACAGGGTTCAAGCTCGTTAAAAAAAAAAAAACCTGCATCGAGCAGTTTTAGCACATAGTTCAAGCTCGTTAAAAAATAAACATAAGTCATGAGCAAATGTTTCTCCCCGCGTTTAAGCTCATTAAAAAATGAACTACTTCCCGGTAAATAACCATCGTGAATGTAGTACTTCAGCCTTTAAAGCCTTGGTCGTGTTCTCATCACCACCTCCACTCTGTATTGGCCGATCATTCACCTCCATTTGATTGTTTACCCCTTTTTGAGGAACAATTGCGAAGAGTGATCCCACTAGCCGTCCTTGTAACACTGCCATGATTGGAAAATTCCAAACCTTACCTGGAATCAGCCGCTACCCAATTTTATCACTCGTTCCTCAAAAGAAGAGTCTCCTTTAATCTCTTTTCAACTGAATCGTAAAATATGAAAAGACTGCCGAGCCATTGGCCTCTCCAGCTCGTTAAGGGACCGGAAGTGCTATCCCTCCTTTAGATTTTAATCTTTTTGGACTTGAGGGATTATTACACAAAAAAATCGAGCGCTTATTTTGTTCGGCTCGTTAAAAGTATCAAAAATTCATCCCTTCTGTATTGTTTTATACTTTTTCGGACTTAAGGGATTAGATGACGAAAAAGGAATTTTGGAGTTTCCTTTACTTTCCTTTTCAAACTCTCTAAAATTGAAAAGGACCGAGTTATCTTTGTCGTTAAACTCGTTAAAACTTAATAGCGACAAACTTGTCAGACAAGAACGAGTTTCACTATCGCTAGACTTGTTAAAACATAGCGATGGGTTTGCCCAACGGGAAAATTATAGAACAAGCATATGTTATCCTCCTCAAGCTTGACAAAAATAAAGAGGTACTGGTCAGCAATGACTGGGGAAAATTGGGAAGAAAACTTGAAAAAACTTTGTTGGTAGCAAGTCGCTCTTGAACATGACACTTTCACTCCGCATCCAAGTCGGGTTGGGTTGTTTCATTCATCGGTCACATCACCATGGTCCCATCACACCATCCACATTTGGGGTTAATGCTACCAGTCCATCACATCACGTCAAGAGAAGTCATTCGGAGAATTCACCTGTGTCTCACCCGCTACAATACATTTACACTCCATTCTTTCATGACTGCCACCCTGAACCTTATGTCATCAGATTGTTTTCACCTACATTAAAATCATTTGCTCCGTTTCGTGTCATTGATGTGGGATTCATTAAGGCCCTCCTGTGACGGATCGCTTCTTGTCGACATCAGCTCATTATTGAAGAAGCCGATCTAGGAACACCCCGTTCAGTACTTTGAAGCTTGCATGCCTCAATGGCAAGTTTCTCACTTCCGGCGACAGGTTTACATCAATGACCTTCGACCGAGAGATTTTGCGTGGTGTTCGAAACCAAGTCCTTTATTCACACCACGTGAATTGTACTACAGTACCTTGAGGGTCATTATCATTATCGGTGATTCCTCTCGCGCTTGTTAACAACTTACATCATTGGCCGGTAATCAGGCGATGTCTTTCCATGTTCGACTCCAGAACATCTCTCACATGGATAGACTTGTATTTCGAGTGAAGATCAAACGAGATTGAATACCCCGGATCAAGTTTCATCCATCTGGGCTACGATATATATTCAGGGAAATAATGACATCAAATGTACACCGTTGCTGCACAGATAATCATCCAATAAAAGGGATGATGGCTCTACCAGAATCATCAGTCTACACTCAGATGATTGTCTGTCCTATGTACATGAAAATGAATTTATAAAGTTGAGCATGGGAATGACCGCCTCAGCTAGATCATGAAAAAATTATGAAGATAATGTATTGTATTGTATCTTATTACAGGTCTCCTCCCAGCTTGAAAGAACTTCAGATCCTCATGATAAAGCATTTCACCCGACATCAAAAAGATTAGCGACCTCATGCTTTAGGGGGCAACTGTTATAGACATTTTTGGGCACTACAACCCCAAGCATAAATGTCCATAAACTAAGGGCCCCTAAGTCCCTAAAGGTGTTGTTCCAACCCCTAAAAGAACAAGGTCAACTAACTACAGCTTCTCCCAGAAGTTCTCCATGAAAAACTACTCAGAACTGGTCAAAACTGGATCATTTCACTTGCTCCATGGCCAGGGTGCGATGCATCGCACCTTGTACACACGGGAAGTGTGTTGCATTTCAAAAAGCCCTTCTATGGGGTGCGATGGATGGGAAAAGACAAGTGGCGGAGACAGTTTGCGAGGTGGATGATCATGGAATCTTTCAGAAACTTCTCCTGGGACACTTGCCTCTCAGAATCGCCCAAGGATGAGTAAGAGGTCAATGAGATCTCCAAGTGGCATCAAGAACTATCAGAGAGAAGACACTACTCAAAAACCCAGAGCTGACTCACACCTCTGCAAATATCTATATATAGATCTCTCATCCCAAAGATCCAGAGGTTAAAGGCTGGAATTTTGCATATTGTAAGGAATTGCTGTTGGTTTCCTGAGACAACATCAGATTTTTGGGTGATCTAAGCTTTGTATGAGGTGAAGAGGGGCTTCCTTGCTGAGGGGATGATGCTGGGTCAGAACAACTAGTTGTAACTCCCTTGGCTCTTTCTTGTTTATCAATAAAAGCTATTCAAGTTTTCCTGCATACTCTTGTGTCATTTATGTTTGCTGCATTTGTATGGTCAATTTACATATGATCCTAGATTGTTTATGATTATAGATCCATGTTCTTGTATAGGTTCTTGTATAGTGCTATGCTACTGTGATCTTACAGGTACTCTGTGAAGCTTGGCGTGCAAGGGAACAAGTAGCGAAAGACTATCTAGAGAGAGAGGAATCGAACCAGGAGATTAGCGCAAGACAGAGGTTGGTCTTCTTTGTTCTTCTCTCATCTATACTTCATAAAGGAAAAATGAAAGTAGCTTTACTTTGTTTGTTTCTAAGGTAGCTATCACACCTTAGTGGGATAAGCAGTTCTGTATAGACACTTTTCCCTGTAACACTACTTCTTCTCATTGATGCAAGATTTTATTCATCTCAATAATTGGAGTAATCAACTCATGTAACTTTTTGGTTAAGGCCTAATGAGTGATCAATAGGTATTTATCTTAGAAATTAATGGATGACATTAATCTTTGAAGGTCTTGGAGAGAGGAATGGAGATGGTAAATTAAGCTTCTTTCACATGGCTCTATTTTTCTACAAGATCAAAAGGATAAATGTGTTTTGACTTCAAACACAAAAATAATATTTCTCAAGACTAAACTAGGAAGAAGGATGACATAGAGCGGGGAGTGGATAAAGGATCCCTTACATCTATTTTATTCCAGTTGTAATTGATAAAAAACCCTTCTCTTGCAAATATTGATCTTATTACACATACGAATACATGGTTTCCTTCACATCCCTCAAATATGAAATTGAGTTTCTAATTTGTTGTCCCATGTTGTGTACTATTTATAGACCCTGCAAAATTCCCTAGTGATTTTGGCTTTCTGTCAATATAGATAGACACTCCTTTATTTTTATTGTTGTCTCTTAGCTGTACATAATTTGCAACCAATCCATATCTCCACATACCTCACATATATCAGACCAACTACAACCAATCTCTGTAATTGTAACAAGGTTTGATATACTCCATTAATTTAGTTAATCCACTGTAAGGAACCTTATGTCGTACATGGAAAATAGCCCCAAACCATGTAGCAATGATGAGACAATGTTATATATCCTCTCGTTGAGATTAAAAAATGGGTTTACTTGAGTAAGGTCCTTAGGTACCTATATTTTCACTATATGTTGACACCTCAAGAAACCCTCAACGTCATCTTTGCTCTCAACATAATAAGAACATGACCCCTCTAAAGTAATAAAAACTTCCATCTGTCTATGGAATTTTCTTCTAATGTTCTCACCCCTAGTTGATCTATGTTTTTTAGACATAGTAGATCTTTGACCTTTATCCACTCTACTTGAACTTCCCTCACTCGATGAAGAGAGATCTGACAGGTACTTGTTTAGTAGTACCTGCGATCCATCCAATGTGTCCCTGATTAACAATGAGATGAATTAAACATTGATATGAAGTGAATAAAGCAAGAAGAAACACCACTAAGAAAAAATAACGAATTCTAGCTAAAGAAAACAATGGATATGGAAAATATTTACATGGAAAGAAACACTATTGTGGCCCTCAACCATTTCTCTTGGATTTCCATCATACAAATTTGCTAGCCATATAGAACCTTTCCATGCACAATTGTGTGGGACATATGGATCTCTAGAAGCAATATGTGGCATTATAATGCATGAGGAAGCTTGAAGGCCGAGCAGGACGAGGTTAGGCCGGGCGAGACCAGGTCGGGCAGGCTCTTGTAAGGCATAATCAGGTGGGCTTAGGATTTTTAGAGTAAAGAGATCTTGTTTATCCAAGCTTTTCATATGATTAGTTATGCGTACGAAGCTTGTCTTATGATTTGTTACCATCAAATTTACTCATATAAATATTTGTAATGTAGTAGTTCCTTAGTGTTGACTTGGATCCCTGATGATGTGGATCTCAGATTGGAAATTCATAATTATGGTTATATGATTTTGTGATAGCATACACCACATATGAGATTGATTCTCAACATCACGATTTTCCTAATGTTACTGATTTCATTAGATATCCACATCCCTTTTAGGGAGATATTTTAATAGATTTTTTGATATGAAAAGGCTAAGAAAATGAAAGTTTTCATGAAGTAGAAATAGAGAAAAAGTTGTAAAGGATTTCTATTTTTTCCCATTCATTAGTCCTCCTCCTTTGTAATAGCATACCATACTTTCCAATGTGAATACAAGACAACAACAATTAGATTTAGTAAAGTTGTGGCGTAAAATAGAGAGATCTATGTAGATAAATTTAGACAACCCGTTAGTGAGAAACCTCATTAATTTCCAAGGTTTGTGTTACAACCACCCAATGAATGGTCTAAAATATAATATTTCTGGTGTGTAACCCCGAGAAAGAATCCTTAGTACAAATCTATGGCTTATGCTATATACAACTGTAAATCTAACCAACAAAATTGCATGGAAACTCAAAGACAAAACAAGCTAACGTCCAGTAGTATATTGGCTATGATGGCTAGGAATTGTATTGTGAAGCAATAGAACCTATGATTATACTGATATATGTCAAGGGAAAAAATCATCCCCACTGCCTACCAAATTTATGTTTAAAAGCTTAAACTTATGGTTGAAGAGAAATAATACAAGTTCCTTGTTTTGTGTCTTGGGTGCATGGAATCCAAGGTGCGAAAATAAGGGAATTGTTGTACTAAAATGAAGGTGCTCCATATGTATATCTTAATCTAAAAAAAACCCTATTTATAAACCTCTAAATAACTCAGAAAATCTCACCAACAATCATTATAAAAGAGACATGAAATTCAAGACATAAAAGCCAATAAAAATAACTAAATAAGAACTTGAACTGATTACGTAAGAATGAGGACCTGCATTGGAGTTTGGAAGACAAAATAAATAATTTTGAAGCATGAAGAAAGCACATTACCATTTTTCTTCTTTGATACTCCACCTTTCATTGTGGCCCTAGAATATCAATGTCTCCTCTACTATGGACCTATCAGATCAATGTCTCCTCTGATACGACCCTGACATATTAATGTCTCAGTGCTCGAATGGGTGGGGTTTATGCTGATGAAGAACTGTTGGGGAAGTATGGCCATGAATCTGTGGTGGTTCGAATCATAGATCAATGGTATAGCCATGGGGGAATGGGGTGGTTCGATGAGGAGAAATATCACACAATGATATTGTGGGTGGGAGTCTTGGCTGGGGGATGACTGGCTACGAGTTGGTTGAATCAGGTAGTGAAGGAGAACAAAGGGGGAAAGAAGATTATAGTGCAAAATTAGCCTTGATGAAAGATTAAAAAAGGCCATATATATTACATATTATATATAATATAACCTAGGTGAAGAGGTAGCCTAGCCAAAGGAATCCAAATGAACTATCAATTTTGGTTCACATAGGAGGAGTCAAAATTCTTAGATTACAAAACACGACAAATAAAAATTTCCCCAAAGTTAGGTGATATTGCTTGATTGTCAGATTCTTTCTATGAATTATATTTGAGTCTTGAAACCCTCCCACACCATTAATGCATGCATCTACTATAACCATGTCAAATATTAGTGTGTATGAGAATAGATTGAAAGAAATTCAAAGTTAGTCCCATTCATAGGTCACTATGTGTGGGGTCAATTAATTAGAGCATCATTTAAACCACTAATTATTAGTAAATTTTAAGTTGTGGTCCTTAGCTAGGGTAGGATGACAATTGGTAATGATAAGATTGAGATAGGTGAAAATAGTTGGTTCTTATGATCCGGATTTAAACAAGAATGCAACAAATTACAAAGATCACCATAAATAAAGAGATGCAACATAAATAATACTTCATTTCATTAATGTAAAATGTTGAAATATGTTTACAAACAGAAATTGAAATAAACTAGCTCGGGCGATGGTAGCTTATCTCTAAGGAGAGATGTGGCGGCTACATGCCTCTGAACTACGTTACAATGAGGCTCCAAGGCCTATTTATTATTGAGAAACAATGAAAAACTATAAACATCCAAAAACCTAACCCTAGGAGATGAAGCGCCAAACTATGGACCCCATTTGGGTAAATTTGTACATCAACTTCCCGAGGTCGTAACTTTGGCATACGATCTCCACTTGACGTGCGCAATACCTTGTTAGAAATATTTATCCGAGGAATAAAAATTTTGAGTGAGAAACATTGGTTAATAACCTATGTTTCTCCCAATTTCCCCAAAAAATGTTGTTTATGGCCTCAAAACGGCTCCAAAAGTTCAAGACCCAAAAAAACTGCCAAAAATAGTAAATTGTGCTACAATTATGGAAACTAAAAAAATGAAATAGAGAGTTGTAGGGGTCCAAGTGGGATAGGAAAGTGGCCACCAACATCCACCTGGATCATTCCTCCCCCCTTAGGAAGCAATGGTCCCCATTGCATTGAGTGCCTCCATGAGAAGGGGTAACTTCTGCTGAACTTGGTCCTTGGTGAGTTGTTCTACAATCTCTGATGTGTCCAGTAATGATGGGAAGCATGGTTGAGGGCAGTCCGCATTGAACACTTGGTGAAAGCCAAGGAATGGGGGAATGTTGCGCTTCAAAGCATTATTTCCCATAGCCTTGGTAACGGTGTAAGGACAATATCAGAGTGGTCTAAGATTCGATGGGCTCTTGTAAGGCATTCTTTCTGTAGATGCAACCAAAATTTTCCGTCCACTTGAAAGTTGTGTGGCACCTAATGTTGATAACTTCGCTACTTGTACTTGGCATTTTCCAGAATGGAGTGGTGATCTATCAGCCCGTTAGGTAGAGGTTCTCTCGGAGTCAGATCGAACGAATTCTTGACTTGACAGTGTAATGGTACCCCTGTGGGTGAGGAGAAGATGTTCCTGTATTCTTTCGTGACCATATCCATCTGCTGTTGCTGCATGGAGGAAACCTTCCCGGGGGCTATGGATGTGGCTACGATATTCCCCTTACTTTGAGAGTGAACTAGAAAGAAAATGAATTTCCTAGTTCGAGAGATGATCTTACTGCATTTCTTAGAAAAGATCAAAGAGGTGGCAGTAGGTGGGGATACCTCTGGTATCCTGTATAATGAATTACCCAAATAAACTATTACAGCGTGAGGCCTTGACTCATACACATCATGTCGCTTCCACAAGTATGGTTGGCCTAATAATACATCACAAACATTAAGAGGTGCAACATCACACAATACCTCATCTGTGAAGGGCTTGATGTTGTAGGGAAGGCAACATTGTTGGATAACTCAGAGATCTCGTCCTTGGTGAAGCCACCCGATACTATACGGCTAAGGGTGTGGTGTAGTTGGTAGGCCCAATTGCTTCATGATCTCTACTGAAATGAGATTCTTTTGGCTTCCACTGTTGACAATGAACTGTAGCAGAGAACCCTTCACTCACATTTGTGAGTCGAAAAGTCGCTCCCCCTTATTTGGATATTCGGGCTCATTCTTCTGGATCATGGCGGTGGAAACACTGGTGTTGGGCTCCAATAATCTGCTTTCCTTTTTCATTCCTCTTGTCAGGTTCTGACTCAGGGTCGGAACATAAATCTGATTCTGAAGCCTTCAACTTGGCCACCAGCGACTGCTTGGCATGATACTCACTTGTGTTGTGCGTGGGGCTCTTATGGAACTCACACCACTTTCCCGTGTCCTTCTGTTATGAAACCAGCTCACAAAAATATAGAAAAGAAAATTCAATGCCTTATAATTCAGCCTCTTTGAGGGGGAAACCTCCTTTACATTACACAAATGAACAATTCTTGGATGATACAAATTATAAAACCTCCTTTCTATATATAGAAGTCTAAGGGGTCACAATATAGCCAAAGTCAACCTAACAACAATAATATAAGGGAACAATAGTAGCAATAATGGGCTTATATGGGGCACAATAATAACAATTTGGGGACATTAGGGGCATAACAATAAAAATAAGGGATACAATGACAATAGTAATGGGGGAATCACTAGTATTATAGGGACCTAACATGCCCCTCTCCTTCAAAAAAGTGTTTTCCTCAACGCTTGAGTAGTTTTGGATGCTTTTGTATAAAATTCCCATCCTCCCATGTGGAATCTTCAACGGGTAAGTTCTTCCACTTGATGAGATACTCTGAAATTGATCAATTTTGTAGTTTTCAAGTTCTTGTTTCTTTGACTGCTTCAGGTTCCAATATGATTTTTCCTTCCTCATCAAGTTCTGGCAATATTGCTTGAATTGGGATCTTGTCACCTATAACCTTGTTTAAGCATGACACATGGAAAACTGGATGCACTTGGGAAGCTGCAGGAAGCTCCAATTTGTATGCCATAGTAGCTATCTTTTGCAACATCTCGTACGGACCATAATACTTTGGTGATAATTTATTATCCTTCTTAGCTTGCTTGAGGGACATTTGTTTATATGGTTGTAGCCATAGGAATACCCAATCTCCTACATCAAAACTTCATTCACTGCGATTTTGATTTGCCTGTTGTTTCATTCTATTATGTGCCAAGGTGAGGTTATCCTTTAAGGGTTGGAGAACTTCTTGTTGATGCTTGATGTGATCTTCCACTGCTTGAACCTTAGAATTTTCTCTTAAATATGATGTGATGGATTGTGGATGATATCCATAAAGTGCCATAAATGGGGTCATTTTTGTTATTGTATGGAAGGAAGTGTTATACCACCATTTATCCAAGGAAACCATTTGACCCATTATGTTTCTTTATCAGATACAAAGCAACGAACATATCCTTCCAAACATTTGTTTACTATCTCAATTTACCCATCAAATTGAGGATGATAAGATTAGATATGAGCTAAGTTGCTAACTGAGTACCAAGACAAGAAAATAATTCTGTCCAAAAATTTCCAATGAAAATGGGATCTTTGTCGCTTACAATGATCTTTGGGTTTCCATGTAGTTTTTGAATTGTTTCCATAAATGTAGTAGAAACTATACCCACTTTAAATGGATTAGATAATGCACAAAAGTGTGCATACTTGGTAATTCTGTCAACTACCACCATGATAACACTCTTTCCTTTAGACTTGGGTAAACCTATGATAAAATCCATTGAAACTTCCTCCCAACGTTGGCTTGGAATGGATAAAGGTTGTAGTAGACCCGGGGTCTTAATTGTTTCAACTTTATTTTGTTGGAAAACCAAAAATTCCGCCACAAACTTTTGGATATCCGATTTAAGGCCATCCCAAAAAAATTCCTTCTTAACCCTGTGGTAAGTTTTTAGAAATCTTGAGTGCCCTCCTAAGGGGGAGGTGTGCGATTCCCTAAGAATCTTTTGTTTAAGTTGGGAATTCTTACATAGGTATAATCTATCTTTGTACCATAACGAATCATTTTTCCAGCTCAATGTATCAGATGCATTGGGATCTTGTTGTAACCTTTGAATGAGTTCCCACACTTCTTCATCATTCTTCCATTCATCCCTTGCTTTGTTTATCCAATCTAGTTGGATAAGAGAAACAGCACAAAGAAATGCTTCCATATCCTCATCCTTTCTTGAGAGTGCATTTGCCACAACATTTTGCTTCCATTTTCTATAGATGATTTCAAAGTCATAACCCAACATCTTTGTGACCCATTTTTGCTGCTCTTTTGAAGATAATCTTTGTTCTAAGAAGTTTTTAAGACTATCATGATCTATTTTTACCTTGAAGTGTCTTCCCATTAGGTAGGGTCGCCATTTCTTAAGTGCATGTAGTATTGCCAACATTTCCTTCTCATAAATAGCTTTGTGTAAATACTTTCCTTTGATTAGACGACTTTCAAAAGCAATGGGTCTTTCTTCTTGCATTTAAACAACACCAATTCCATTTCTCGAGGCATCACATTCCACAATAAAGGTTTTTGTGAAGTCCGGTGTAGCTAAGACCGGTGCTTGGCACATTGCCTCTTTAATATGTTCAAAGGCCTTCGTTGCTTCTGGAGTCCATGAAAATGCATATTTCTTCAATAATTTTGTTAGAGGTGCTGCTATTCTCCCATAATTCTTAACAAACTTGTGATAACACCCTTTCAACCCGAGAAATCCTTGTAGATGCTTTATGGATGTGGGGATTTTGCATTTCTTAATGGCTTCAATTTTTCTAGGGTCTACCTTAACACCTTCATGAGATACAATATGACCTAGATATTCCACCTCTTGTACTCCAAAGAAACATTTGGAGCTTTTTGCATATAATTGTTTCTCCTCCAATAGTTTGATCACCTTGTCAACATGTTGAACATGATCCTTCCAAGATTTTTTGTAGATCAGTATATCATAAAAAAATACTAACACAAATTTTCTAAGGAAGGGTTTTAAAATGGAATTCATCAACCCTTAAAATGTAGAAGGTGCATTGGTAAGGCCAAAAGGCATGACTAAAAATTCATAATGACCCTCATGAGTTCTAAATGTTATTTTTGGAATGTCTTCAGTCTTCATTCTGATTTGATGATATCTTGAATGAAGATCCAACTTGGTGAAGTAAATTGATCCATGTAATTCATCTAATAATTCATTAATGACAAGAACGGGAAATTTATCTTTAATAGTGAGCTTGTTGAGTTCCCTATAATCTGGACACATGCACCATGATCCATCCTTCTTGCAAACCAAAACTACTGGAGTAGAGAAAGAACTTTGACTAGGTTGAATTATACCAGCCTCTAGCATTTCTGCAACCATACATTCAATTTCACTCTTTTGGGCATAGGGATATCTATAAGGCCTGATGTTTGGAGGAACACTTCCTGGAATCAAATGAATAGCATGATCATGATCACAAATAGGTGGGAGGCCTTTGGGAGTCTCAAATACCTTGGAATGATTGTCTAATACTTTTTGGAGATCTGGAGAAATAGATGATTTCGATGTGGGAACCTCTAGTGAACATAATTGTGAAATTATGCCTCTTTGTTCTTTCTTCAGAAGTTATGTCATTCCATTAGCGCTGATTATCCTTCCCGGTTTCCTTGCGATACCCCTTAATTCAACTTCCTTTCCATCTGAAGAAAATTTCATGAAAAGTTCTTGAAAATTAAAAGCTATTGTACCTAAGGATTGTAGCCATTGGACTCCTAGTACAACATCAGCACCACCCATTGGAATGAAAAGCATTGGGCTATTCAATACATATTCTCCCATGGATAGCTTGATATTATGGCACTTTCCTGAGAAAGTAATGGTTCCTCCACTTGCAGCCATCACTTGACATTGGTGCTAGATATAGGAAGCAATTCAATTCCTTGGCTATCTTACAATGAATATAATTATGGTACTACCCGAATCAATCAACACTATTACCTTTTTCTTCTTGATATGGCCTTCTATCTTGATAGTTTAAGGAGTGATAATTCCAGCCAAAGAATTACAAGATATGGTTGGATTCATTTCTTCTTTCTCTAGGGTTTGTTCCTCGTGTATATCCTCTTATTTTGACGTTTCTTCTTCCTTTTCTTCCTCCTCTTCACAATCTATGTAAAATAATTTCTTCTCAGCACACTTATGACCTTTAGTGTATTTGCTATCACAGCTGTAACAAAGCCCTTTTGCTGTTTTTTCTTCCAATTTTTATGGTGTCAACCTTGTAGGTTGTGGATGGCTAGGGGAAACAACACTTCAATCTTTATGATTGCGAGCGGTAGGCTTCTTCGTTGCCCTAATTTTTCTTTCCATTTTTCTTGCCAACCTGAACGCCTTCTTGTTATCGGGAAAACTAGTGTCCATTCAGAGCTGCTATTCCCACTAAGACTGGTAGCTATCTTAGAAACAAAAAAACTAAAGTTACTTGTGTTTTCCTTTATGAGATATAGATGAGAGAGAAGCAGAGAGTACCAACCTCAGTCTTTCACTAGTCTCCTTGCTTGTTTCCTCTCTCCTTTGATAGAGCTTTCGCCACTCCTTTCTCACTTATCCCTCTTCAAAGAACACCAAGCTGTAGAGTCAAAGTAGCAAAATACCATCAAAGCATAGAGATCTATAACCATAAAAAATGTAGGATCAGATGTACATTAACCATATAAATACATATACAAATACAAGATTTAGAGATATACAAGCATATGGAGGAAAACTAAAATAGATTTATTGATAGAAGTAGTAGAAGAGAGGATTACAACCAAGCTATCTGATCCAGCATCATCCTCCCAGCATGAAAGCCCTCTTTACCTCATACAAAGCAAGATCACCCAACAATACAATGTCTTCAAAGAGAAACCAACAACACTTCCTTGCAAATTACAAAATTCTAGCCTTCTAGATCTCTGGGATGAGGGATCCATATATAGATGTTTGTAGGAGAGTGAATCAGCTTTTGGGATTTTGATTAGTGTCATTTCACTGATAGTTCTTGGTTCCACTTGGAGATTTCATGATCTCTTACTCATCCCTAGGCAAATTCAGAGAGGCAAGTGTTATATGAGCAGTTTCTAGAAGATTCTTTGAGTTTCCACCTAGCAAATTGCTTCTGCCATTTGTATTCTCTCTATCATCACACCCTATAGAAGGGATTTTTAGTATTCATCGCACCCCCCATGTGTAACAGGTGAGATGCATCGCACCCTTAGCATGGAGTAGTCTGTATGGTCAAGTTTTGACCAGTTCTGATCAGTTTTTCAAGGAGAACTTCTGGGAAATGATGTAATCAACTGACCTTGTTCCTTTAGGGTATGAAACAACACTTTTTAGGGGTTTAGAACCCGTTGGTTTATGGACATATGTGATTTGGGTTTCAGTGCCCAAATATGTCTATAACAGTTGCCCCCTAAAGCATAAGGTCGCAAATCTTCTGATGTCGGGTGAAATGCTTTATAATGAGGATTCGAGGTTTTTCGAACTGGAAGGTGAGTTGTAATAAGATACAATACAATACATTATCTTCATAATATTTTCATGATCTAGCTGAGGCGGGCATTCCCATGCTCAGCTTTATAAATTCATTTTCATGTACATAAGACAAACAATCGTTTGTCTGGCAGACTTATGATTCTGGTAGAGCCATCATCCCTTATTTTGGATGATTATCTATGTAGCTATGATGTACATTTGATGTTTTTATTTTCCTGAATATATATCACAGTTCGGATGGATGAAACTAGATCCGGGGTCTTCAAACTCGTTCAATCTTCGCCCGAAGTACAATTCGATCCATGTGAAAAAGATGTTCTGATGTCGAACATGGAAAGACATCACCTGATTACCAGCCAATGATGTGAGCTGTTAATAGGCACGAGAGGAATCACCAATAATAAAAATGACCCTCATGGTACTACAGTACAATTCACGTGGTGCGAATACATGAGTTGATGTCGAACACCACGCAAAATATTTTGGTCGAAGGCCATTGATGTAAACCTGTCGCCGGAAGTGAGAAACTTGCCATTGAGGCATGCAAGTTTCAAAGTACTGAAAGGGTTGTTCCTGAGTCAACTTCTTAGATAATGAGCTGGTGTCGACAAGAAGTGACCCATTGTAGGAGGGCCTTAATGAATCCCACATCTACGACATGGAACAAAGCAAATGATTTTGTGGAGGTGAAAACGATCTGATGATACAAGGTTCAGGATGGCAGTCATGAAAAATGGAGAGTGAAGGTATTGCAGCAGATGAGGCGTTAGCTAGGTTGGTGAATTCTCTAAGCGACTTCTCTTGAACATGTCGGTGACACAATGGATTGGTAGTGTTAACCCCAAAATGGATGGTACGGCGGACCAATGGTGATATGACCGATGAATGGAATACCCAACCCAACTCAATCATGGTGATGGAGTGAAAGTGTCATGTTCAAGAGCGACCTACTACCAATGAAGTTATTCAAGTTTTCTTCCCTTTTTCCCCAGTCATTGCTGACTAGTACCTCTTTATTTTTTTCGAGCTTGAGGAGGATAACATATGCTTGTTTTATAATTTTCCCTTCAGGCAAACCTGTCGCTATGTTTTAACGAGCCTAGCGACAGTGAAACTCGCTCTTGTTTGCATGGACAAGTTTGTTGCTATTGTTTTAACGAGTTTAACGACAAAGATAACTCGGTCCTTTTCAATTTTAGAGAGTCTAAAAAGAGACGTAAAGGCAACTCCAGTAGTCATTTTTCGTAATATAATCCCTTAAGTTCGAAAAAGTATAAAATAATACGAAAGGGATGACCTTTCGATAGTTTTAATAAGCCGAACAAGATAAGCGCTCTATATTTTTGTGTAATGATCCCTCAGGTCCAAAAATATTAAAATATAGAGGAGGGATGGCACTTCCAATCACTTTAATGAGCTGGAGAGGCCAATTTCTTAGCAATATTTTCATATTTTACGAGTCAGATGAAAAGAGCTTAAAGGAGACTCGTTTTTTGAGGAACGAGTGATGTTTTTGGATAGCAACTGGTTCTAGGTAAGGTTTGGAACTTTTCAATCACGACAGTGTAAAGAAGGTGGCTAATAGAATCACTCATCGCAGTTGTTCCTCAAAAGGGGTAAAAAATCAAATGGAGGCATATGATCGGCTAAAAAAGAGTGGAGGTGATAGTAAGAACACGACCAAGGTTCAAAAACTGATAATTATGCAATCGCAATGGTTATTTATCGAAGGTGGGTTCATTTTTTAATGAGCTTAAACTATGGTGGAACATATGCTCATTGCTAGGTTTATTTTTTAACGAGCTTGAACTTTGCGTAAAACTGCTCGTGCCAGTCATATAATAAGGATGTCTCATCGATAGGTTCATTTTTTAGGGAGCTTGCCCCATTTGAAACTTTGCTTCGGAGCCTTCCATATGCAAGCTAGGAATGACCAACCTACGCATTTAAAGGATTGAGAGCCTACAAACTAAGAAAATAAAAGGTCGTTTTTCACTTGCATGCAAAAAGGTTTGCATGCCCCCAGGTATAAGTAGATTTTCCAGGTTACCATATGGAAGTTCTTGCATTAGCAAGATTGTTCCATCTGCGTAGCAGACAAAACTCTTCCTCAGCTCTGTCCATCAAAATAGACAAAGGTGAATGGTGGGAGCTTCCAATCACATAATCTTTGACAAGGGAATCCTTTTCCAGTATAAATCCATTTTCCTAAATGGACAGGGGTATCAGACTAGTCATATTCCTACGTGGAAACCTACCTTATATCTGGGGTTTTCCTGCCGAAGTAGACCAGGGCGCATGCCTCCTGGGTTTCAGTCATAATCATCGAATCACTCACACTCATCAGGTGGATGGACTAGAGATTGATGAGACATTCCTTGTGCAAAAAGACCAGTTAGGGATGGCATTTGACTAGTAGCTATGTTTGAACCGAGGAATGAAAGCTGGTCTACGAGCTTGACCATTCCACCTTCATGCGGAAAACACATCACTCGAAAGAGTGAGGAAACAATAGTTCCCATGCTATAAATGTAGTCACGCCCAAGGAGTAGATTGTAATCTAGAGGCCCTTGGAATACCATCACGTTTAGATGAACGGTTTTCCTTCTCAAAGTTATAGGAAAATTTGGAGGGATCCCCAACGGTCAACTGGTTCCTTTTTTGAAGCCTGTCAGATTTCGAATCTCAGGCAAAAGCGATGGTGAACCAAGCGCTTTCCAAGCAGTTGAGGAAAGGATACTCATAGAAGCCCCTTCATCTATGATAGTACCAACCATGATCATTTTGTAAGCTTGTACTATGATTAGGAATGGTACATTATATGGTAGGCGGGGTCTCCCTAGTAGATTCCAATCGAAGGAAATGACTAGATTGTTTGGAGGTGGGACTGAATACGCGGCCGGATAAATCTCTGACGAACTTCTTTCCTACGGTAAAGGAACGGGTAGATTGCCCCCATGTTCATTGGATTCTGTGTTGATGAAAAGAATTTGAACGGTGTTGTTCTCATTCTCTTTGGTGATAGTATCATCTGAAGGTGGACCTTCTGAAGACAAGATTGGGTCGACTGCCATCTCGACCTATTGACTTTGGTCTAGTGTGGACTCAGAGGGTTTATCTTCAATGATAGGTGCTTCGATCGACAAAAAAGGTGTGTGTTACACAGTAATTTGTCACTGTCTTCACTCCAGTCTTCCTACTGTGTCATGTGTCCAAGCTGTACATGCTCATCTTAGCCAAATGCTCTCTGATGCTACCAAATGACCCGCTTTTCCAAAGGTTTCTGCCTCATTGCATCTGTTGGCTAAATAAACGCGCTGAAGGGCACTCCAAAATAGTCCAAACGCGCTACCATTGTGGAAGTACACGTGATTCTCGTGATGGTAGAATTTTATGTGCCAGCGCAACTATCGCTTGTAATATTCCGCGATGACCTGACTAGCTACATTGTTCAATAGCGATGTTAGCGTGGAAGGCCAGTTATGTACCCACGATGATCCAGATTGGGCGAATTTGTTCCAACAGTCGGCCTTCCAGATGACTCTAGACCTGGTTGTTGGCCTAGTTTATGTCACCCTCTTTTCTTTGGCGTGGCTGTTCTGTCATTTGTGCTACCTTCTTTAGAGATAAGCTCACTCTCCCACCGTTCATGGAGACTCCTTCTCCTATTTAAACTCTCACCATTGCTATGTGCTGCTAGTTTTGTAGTTTTGGAGTTCTTAGTCTTTGGAGTGGTTGCTGATAGTGCTGTTAGTGCTTGTGAGTTTGCTAGATAGCTGGTGTGAGTGTGACAAGTGTGGGATTGTTGATAGCTTGAGGAAGGTTTTTAAGTGCCTTTGATCTTGTGTAAAACTTGTGAGTGAGAGAGACTTGTGTATTGGGAGATCCATTTTCAAGAGTGAATGCTTGAGGAACATGTTGGATAGATCCCTCTAAGAAGGCTTGTGACGTCAAGAATTTGGTTGTAAGCTTACTCTTATTTCATAATTAATGCAATCAATGATGTTTTCCTATGTCTTGTATGTAATGTACTTGATAGCTCATGACTTCTTGACTTTGTGAGTAAATAGATCATTGTTGTTCCGTTTACGTGCTTTGTTGCATTTCCTTTGCATTGTTCAGTTTGATTACTCATTAGGAAAAGGAAGCGGAAGCTGGAGCAGCGCAACGGATTTCGAGCGACCACCGGTTGAGGTAGGCCTCCAACTATGACTGTTTAAGGGAAGCTATTGTTGATCTGTCCTTGTTTGTGACTAGACCCACTCTAGGGCTAGAAGGGTTGCCTCTGTCCGCAAAGGGAACACTTTCCCGCATCGCAAATTGGCGACTCCGTTGGGGAGCTTTGGCATTTTTTCTTTTCTTGTTTACTCTTGTCTTGATTTTTGTTTTAGTCTCTTTTGAAGTTTTGGGGATTAGTTACCAGTCTTCTGAGTTTCCTGGCCTGATCTGGGAAATGCCCTTATTTGATTAAAGATTGATTGTCTTTGATTTGGGAGTTTTTGGTTCGCTTGTTACTGTTTTGAACATCATCGCGGCTTTTAATCTAACAGTCGCGCTGTCATCGCGTCACCCCTTTTGTAGTATCCTGTTCATTGCGTAATTACGCCTAACAGTCGCGACGGTTCTGTAAATCGACCATCGTGGAAAAGTCGTGTACTTCTGTGTTGACATCGCTTTGTTGCTGCGGTGTGCTCCCTATCAGCACTTGTTTCTTATGTATCACCCGCGCTGATTACTGTAGAATTGATTTTTTCAATTCTGCCTCCTGAATCCATCAGTCTTGCTAGTCCCTTTCTATTCTCACCTGTTTGATAACTTGTTTTTCACTGTTTAGAGGTTGAGGCACTCTCTTGTGAGCTTTGTTAAATGAATCTTGTTTTTCTTGCTTTGTGACCTAGTTTCATTGTTTCAAGTCTTTTGGATCAATTTCTCTTGGTTGCTTGATTACAAGGATTCATTTGTTGCTTGCTGTTGGTTTGATTGAACCTTCCCCTTTGCTTAATTTTGGTTGATTGTTTAGTGATTGTTGTTGGACCAATCTCGAGATTGATTCGATTTCTCTTCACTACCCAGACATAGATTACAATTGTTTGGATCAACCACTTTTCCACATTTGTTTATTTCTTATTGGTTTCTTTTAGATTTAAGAGACATCAAAATCAAAAGAATTGCATTTCATTTAGCATGTGAAAGTGAAAGTGAATTTGCATTTCAAGTTGCATATTGAAAAGCGAATGATTATATCTCTCATTAGTAGTATCCATGCACTTTATGAATTGACGTCTGCTTGCTTTGAGTGACTGTTTTGTTGCCTTGGTTTTCTTGGTTTGGGAATGATATCTCTACCCTCCCATAGGTAGGTGTTCATCAAAAGAAAAAGGATATTTCATTCATTCTAGCTGCATCCTAGGTTTTGTTATATACATACTATAAGGCCTGAAAACTGAAACATAATCCAAGATCAACTTTAAAATGAACTGAATGAATCTAACAATGCATTGGAACATAACGTGCACATTTAGAGGTCTAGGCTAGAGACGTGCTCCGGCGTTGTTAAACCTAGTCACTTTTTATTCCACTCAAGGTTGGGTGATTCCTCCTTCTATGACTCAATAGTGGTCTAGCACGGAATTGTGTTCCCGTGTACCGTAGAGTATATGCTGGGAGACCCCACTAGTTTATCAATCCTTTATCCATAGGAAGCTGTGTCTTCCACCTTACAAGCCGTAATGCACTGAACACAGCATTCGGGAAGATTGACTGCCGTACGGAAAGTCCTTGGTTCTCATATGATTGCCAAGCTGTATATGCAGTTTTACGGGATGTTTGGTAAACCTTTTGCCTAGTTCTCCAGAGTAGTCACTTTCATTCCTTTTCTAACTCCTTAAAAGAAAAGGTCCATCTGAGCACTTGTCCTTTCAGGCTCATTAAACCTCGAAAGAGATAGAGTCATCTTTTCGTCCTTTTCTCGACTCTTTAACGATGAAAAGGTCAAGTTTTGTTCCCGTGTCATAAAATTTACTACCCGTGAAATATTCCTGGTAACAGTTAGAGTTCTTCATTACAGTTTGAGTGCTTTTCCAGGCTTGTTCCCAATGGCAACATTCCCCGAGTCTACCGGCCAAGGTTTTCCCCCAAATGGAAATCCTGGTCCGTTTTCCTCATTCCGAAATGTCAGTGCTCCCTATATGGCAACATTGTCTTTGCCTGGGTTAACCATCGGTTTTCCCGTATGGTTGTTTTCAACCTCGGTGGTCCTGATCATCATGAATCCTGTTCCACCGTCTCCTTTGTTCGAACCATGACATGTTGATTCCAATGTTGAGCCTACGCCTTCTTCCCCTATTTCTTCCTCCTCCTCTCCTCCTTCGCCTGGTGAAAGCTTCATATCTAGTAACCAGGTGACTAAGAAGAAGAAGAAGAAGAAGAAGAAGAAGAATAAGTCTAATAAATGTGAGGCCACCTATGCAGCTACTGCTCCAAGTACATCTCAGGTCAGAACACATTTTGCTCCTTTGCGGAAAGATAAGCTTCCTTGTAAATTGTGCAAGGGTGACCATCTTCTTCGTGATTGTCCTGGCATTCCTAGGATCCTAGAAGTATGGTCTCACGATCCGGCCCATCCCTCATCATCCTCTGAAGCTCATGACGATGCCACCCTATTAACTGGCAATGGTAAGAAGAAAGGGAATATTCGATTCCCCTGTATGCTATGTGAAGGCAACCATCCCCTTCACCCTTTTCCACTCATGGATAAAGCTTCCGCCGTTTTGGAAAGTCTTACAGCTTCTTCACCCCAACTTCCCATTGGTTATCAGAGGCTCTCTTCAGACCCTCTCCCAATTGACAAAGAGATTCACTTAGATTCTTCTCTTGTCTATCCTCCTCCTTCTGAGCCTGGCTGTGCTAAGCCTATTCCAGACCAACCATTGGTCAGGGAGAGTGTCAACTTAGGTTCACCACCTATTGATCACTCTGTTTCGGAAGAGTGTCACACTCATATTCTTCTCGTCTCGTCAGATTCTCCTGAGTCCGAGAACGACCCTCCTATCCCCGCTGATCACGAGCATCCTTCTTCGATTCCTGTAGAGCATGGGGGCAATCATATGATTTCCCCACCAAGTAGTTCAGTCATTTCCTTCGACTAGAGTCATTTGACTACATTCTGCCTTCCATCCCATGTGCCTTTCCAGATTACAGTACATGCCTATGATAAGGCAGTACCTAGCACTGTCTTGGATGAGGGTGAATCTGTCAGTCTTATGCCTTCCACTACTTGGCAAGCTTTGGGCTCCCCATAGCTTGTGCCAGTTGCACAAAATTTGTTAGCGTTTTGACGGAGGAACCAGTCAACCTTTAGGGATCCTCCCAAATTTTCCTGTTACTTTGGGGGGCAAAACCATCTGTATCAACGTGATGGTTATCCAAGGTGCTTTAGATTTCAGTTTTCTCCTTGGCCATGACTATGTTTAAGCCATGGGGGCCCTTGTCTCTTCACTTTTCCATGTGGTTTGTTTTCCACATGACGGAAGAATGGTGACCATAGATCAATTATCATTCTTTAGTCCCCCGGTGTCTCCTGCGCAGCAGTTGTCCCCTATCGGTTCTTGCTCGCAAGCAGTACCTTCCTTACCACATATCAATTATGTGGCTACCCATTCCGTCTCCGCATCTGCTGCTGATCATGCAGATGATCTCGTACATCATGTACTAGGGGCATTGGAACCCGATCTGTCATTGGTGCATCATGACATGTATTCCTCCTAGAGTACGTTTCTTCCATCCCGCGAAAACCTCTTGGGAGCCATGTTCTCATGTGGCCCATGAACAGGAGTCTGAGGATAGTTTTGATCTTGTGTCAACCTCGTTAAAAAATGAAACAAGGTGTATGAGGATAGTTTGTTCCTCTCTCAACCTCATTAAAAGACAATGACAAATTATTGTGTAACAGATGCCCCCTAAAGTATGAAGCCTGAGAGAGAGGGAGGGGTGAAATGCTTTACGAAACTGACTGAACTGGAAAACCATCTGGAAGAACCTGCACGCAAGTACAACTGATATCTCTGATAATGAAGTACATGTAGTCTAGGCATGGGCATAGCCATCCAAAAGACATATGAAATAAGTTTGTGGTATGGACACAGCCATCCAGCTAATGAGACCATGATGATGAAAAAGGTATGGTCGCAACCATCCATGAAGACTCAGGTATGGTCACAGCCATCCATTAATGAGTCATGTAACCATAAACCAATCCACGCAGCTCGAACTTGTGTAATCTGAGTTCGGGGTCTTGAACCCATCCGATCATAGTCCAAATTCTAACATGCGAATAGATGTGCTGAGGTCGAGCATGATAGAACATCGCTTGATTACCGGTCAATGATGAAAACCATTAACAAGCATGAGAGAAACCACCAATAATGCTAATGGCTCTCAAGGTACTGTCCAGCACAATCCATGAAGTTTGAAAAGGAGCTGAAGTCGAACACTCGTGGAATCACCCAATCGACGACCAATGATGAAAGTCGATCGTCAGGTGCGAAGAACTTTCCATTGAGGCATGCAAGCTCTAAGGTACCAAAGGGGATCTATAGATCAATCTCCTAGATAATGAGCTGATGTCGACAGGAGATGACTCGTCACAGGAGGGCCATAATGTTTCCCCCATCAACGACACGAGATAAGGAACAAGTGGTAGATGGCGAAATAGAGTATCAGAGGAAAACGCGAGGGTGTAAACTGCAAAAGGATTATACTCTTGAACATGTCGACGACACGACTCCGGAGGGGGGTGGCAGCATTCAGGCACCAAGGGATCAGAGGCTCGATGGAAATGGCATGAATCGGATGGAATGAGGCTAGAATGAGAACCCAAACCTGCGGAAGGAAAAATGACGATGTATGGATGTCCCAACCCGACAAGAAGCAGAAGTGTCGATGTTTAAGAGTGACTAGCTGCCATAGACAATCAATGATAAACTTGTTGTTGAGTCCAACCTAATAATAGTTTAACGAGCCCTAAGAAGGAGAAGCTCGAGTCTCGTCATTGTGATGAGTCCAATGTCGTCAGGGTTTAACGAGCCTGACATAGGTAAAACTCGGAGTCTTTTTCATGTTTAGAGTGTTTGAAAAAGACACGGAAAAGAAAACTCCAGTGGGGTCCTTTTTCATAGAGTTGTGTCTCTCGAGCCCAGAAAGGTATAAAACGATACTCGAAAGAACTGATCGACCATTACAATCGAGGAGTACTTTTTGTAAATAGTGACTTCAACCCGAAAAAGTAGAAAAGAAGTTAGAAGCACGTCGTTTTGAAACCGATAATGAGCTTGAAACAACAAAGGCCTGACAATCTTTTCGTGTTTACACGGTCGGAAAAGAGCTTAAAGTTGACCGCCTCTTATTTCTTTTAACGAGTCAAGAGGGAAAACTCGGCAATCTTTTCATCTTTAAATGGTCGGAAAAGAGCTGAAAGTAGACCTCCATTTTTATTTTCTTTAACGAGTCAAAAAGGGAAAAATACTCGGCAATTTTTTCATCTTTTACGAGTCAGAAAAGAGCTTAAAGGAGACTCTTCCTGGAGGAACGAGTGGTATAAAGGGTAGCAACTGGTTCCAACAATGGTGGAATTGCTCAAAACATGTAATGGTCAAGAGGCTGGCTAATAAAACCACTCATCGTTGTGGTTCCTCAGGAAAGGAAAAACAACCAAGTGAAAGCATATGATCGACCAAAGAGATGGTGGCGATGGAATAAAACAACCAAGGCTCATCTAGCAGAATTTAGCGAAAAACATGAATCACGAGATGTAAATCAGTTATGGGTTCATTTTTACACAAGCTTGAACCATGGAGAACTCTGCTTGGATTCGGTTTCATGTTTACACAAGCTTGAAACGAAAAACTATGCTTGTTATAAGTTCGCATGCCCCCAGCATAATGACGCAAATCGAGGTACATGCCCCCCAAGCTTCATTGCATTCAACGAGGTGGATGGAATGAAGGTTCACATTCGAGATCTTGGAAAGACTCGACTTGGATTTTATGAGATCTTAATCAAAGACTCGATTTGGAAAAGGGGGAGTTGTTTCATTTTTTAATGAGGTTGACACAGTGAAAAAGAACTATCCTCATAACCCTTGTTTCATTTTTTAACAAGGTTGACATAAGATAAAGAACTTTCCTCGTACACCTTGTTTCATTTTTTTAATGAGGTTGAGATAGGAACAAACTATCCTCGTACACCTTGTTTCATTTTTTAACGAGGTTGACACAAGATCAAAACTATCCTCGGACTCCTGTTCATGGGCCACATGAGAACATGGCTCCCAAGAGGTCTTCGCGGGATGGAAGAAACGCACTCTGGGAGGAATACATGTCATGATGCACCAATGACAGATCGTGTTCCAATTCCCTGAGTACATGATGTACGAGATCATCTGCATGATCAGTAGCAGATGCAGAGATGGAACGGGTAGCCACATAATTGATCTATGGCAAGGAAGGTATTGCTTGCAAGCAAGAACCGATAGGGGATGACAGCTGTGCAGGAGGCACCAGGGGACTAAAGAATGATTATCTATGGTCACCATTCTTCCGTCGTGTGGAAAACAAACCACACGGAAAAGTGAAGAGACAAGGGCCCCCATGGCATAAACATAGTCACGGCCAAGGAGAAGATTGAAATCTAAAGCACCTTGGACAACCATCACGTCGATACAGATGGTTTTGCCCCCCAAAGTAACAGGAAACTTTGGTAGGATCCCTAAAGGTTGACAGCTCATTATCAGTTTCAAAACGACGTGCTTTCGACTGCTTTTCTACTTTTTTCGGGTCGAAGTCACTAGTTACGAAAAGTACTCCTTGATCGTAATGTTCGGGCGGTTCTTTCGAGTATCATTTTATAATTTTTCGGGCTTGAGAAACACAACTCTACGAAAAAGGACCCCCTTGGAGTTTTCTTTTCTGTGTCTTTTCAAACTCTCTAAACATGAAAAAGACTCCGAGTTTTACCTATGTCTGGCTCGTTAAACCCTGACGACATTGGACTCATCACCATGACGAGACTCGAGCTTCTCCTTCCTAGGGCTCGTTAAACTATTACTAGGTTGGACTCAACAACAGGTTTATCATTGATTGTCTATGGCAGCTAGTCACTCTTGAACATTGACA
Organism: Pinus tabuliformis; assembly: GCA_031772625.1. Lineage (NCBI taxonomy): Eukaryota > Viridiplantae > Streptophyta > Pinopsida > Pinales > Pinaceae > Pinus > Pinus tabuliformis. Next base: position 772,850,576 of record CM062820.1, on the reverse strand, counting down.
CTTCTGCTTCTTGTCGGGTTGGGACATCCATACATCATCGTTTTTCCTTCCGTGGGTTTGGGTTCTCATTCTAGCCTCATTCCATCCGATTCATGCCATTTCCATCGAGCCTCTGATCCCTTGGTGCCTGAATGCTGCCACCCCCTCCGGAGTCGTGTCGCCGACATGTTCAAGAGTATAATTGTTCTGCAGTTTACACCCTCACCTTTTCCTCTGATACTCTGTTTCGCCATCTACCACTTGTTCCTTATCTCGTGTCCTTGATGGGGGAAACATTATGGCCCTCCTGCGACGGGTCGTCTCCTGTTGACATCAGCTCATTATCCAGGAGATTGATCTAGAGATCCCCTTTGGTACCTTAGAGCTTGCATGCCTCTGTTAGTGCTTGAAATTTCACCTCAGGCTGAGAAAGGCAAACCTCAAGGCAACATCAAACCATTTAGCCTCGTAGCTAGCCCTACGAGGCAGGAGAAGGCTCTCTCCGGTCTATCTCGTAAAATCTTCAATTAGGGAGATGACCAATAAAGTAACACTGATATTAGGCTAGTAAACTGATTAGAAAGGTTAATTTGGGGTTTTTTGGGTTTTTGGTGGCAAATTGAGGAATTGCAATTTTGGGTGCGGGGATTGGACACAGTTTCTGCAGGGGGTTCCTTGGGGCGAGGTAGGAGACAGCGTTGATGCCTTTAACTGAAATGAATGGTCAGGAATGAAAGATGAGGAGCTAAAGAGAGCAAACAATCACTTTGAATTCTCTTTAGACAGAAGAAAACATTGAAATTAAACAAACTTAAAAGAAGAGCATGGCAAGCATGAATTCTTACTTTAACACTTCATTTGTTTAATGTGCATAAGTAAAAGAAAGGAAATGAATCACATAACAAGCTTACAAGAACATTGAGAAACACACCATCAACACATGAGTCCACAAGAATCCCAAAGAGGATTGCAAAACCCTGGTCTTCCTTAGCCAAAAATTGCAGAGATACAGTGAAAATATACAATGATAGCTTCTCCCTCAAGAGTCTAACCTTCCAACCTCTGAAAATGATTGAGAAAATACATAATATAGGCAAGCCAACCTCTTCCCTTGCCTCTAGGGGTCGAGCTCATCCTTCTAGGAGCTGTTTCAACCAATTCTAAACTGAGCACTAAAATCTAGGCAGTCAAAACAACTTGCCTCTATAAGCTAGGAAACCAATCCATTCATTAAATATTTACCCTTGACATGAATGAATCTTCTAGAAGTGTTAAACAAGAGTAAAAGTGTCTTAGAGTTACAATAATTACATCAAATATAATCATATTCAACCCCAAAAAGTCAAACCAAGTCAAACTGTGCTTTTCCGAGCTGTAGAGTGAAATCTGGCAAAGTCTGCTCAACGGGTCGCGCCCCTTTGGAGCTCTGCTTGAGGCACTTCCCGGTGTCAGAATCAGGTTCAGGATAGCTCGTTGGAAAGGTATTTGAGTCTAATTTCCAACCAAATTGGAAATTTTCAATTTGGAGTTCATTTTCCTTGTCAAAAATCAATTCTCCCAAGACAGCTTTCTGCAGTTCAAAAAAGGGGCAGAAAGTCAAATTTTGCATGTATTTTGATCTTCTGGAGGCCCAAAACTCCATAAAAACTCAAGTCCATCCATAGGCATATGTAAATTTGCATGAAAAATCTAGAAATGCTAAGTTTTTGCAAAAAGGAGTTTCCATGACAAAGGGTCTCACCGGGGGTGAGACCCGTTGAGGAGCCAAAACCTGTAAATTTCCAAAAATTGCAAAAATTACCCAAAATTCTCAAAATTTCTTGGGATTTGAGCTGTGGCTAGGCTATTGAGTGCCATGATCTTTGAGTGAAGCCTCAGCCAAGATACGGAGTGGATTGGTCTTCTTTCTCCTTTTTTGTATCTTGGCCAAACTCCTTGGATACGACGATTGTAATTTTGGCATTTCTCTAAAACCATGACACCTGTGCAAAAAGTGAAGGAGGTTTTTCTTCCTTGGCATGTTATGGACAAAAACCTCTCTCAGTTTTCCAAAATTCATATTTCATAGCTCTGAAACATCATTTGAGTGCAACTTGTCCCGATGTGTGAAACAAGGGATTCTGTCGAAATGGAGCGAAATGAAGGGGATAGGGGGCTTCTAAATTCTTGGGGAAATTTTTGGGAGTGGGGAGGGATGTTAGGAAGCAGGGGAAAGTGGAATCTCCGAGATTGAGTGAGGGGAAGGGGTCGAAAAGGGCAAAACACAGGCCAAACCTAGAAAATTGCCAGGTTGTAGCTAGAAACTAGGGTTTGTGCAAAAATGAGGAATTTGGCGGATCTAAGGGATGGGAAGTGTTTGATAAGGTAATTTAAGGATAGGGGAAGGTGTATGAACATCAGGAAACAAGTTTTGCCGATGATTTGACCGTCCAAGAGAAATTGCCTTCAAAACCCTAGGAGAGGGAAATGACCTTGCCAAGGCACAACTGAAGCATGGACAAGGTGTAAAAAGACTCCTTAGACACTGAGATGATAATGAAAACCCTATGAATGATGATAGACTCAGCTGAATGATGACATGGACCGCCATTTGGGCAAACCCTAGACCTAATGCCTAGTGACCAAATTTTGCTTGAAGACTCACTGAAATGACAAAATTTGACCTTGACACTTCAAAATCACTTTGTAAGAGCACATTTGATCACTGGAGGAAGGCTAGAAAGACTGACACTAACAGCCTCAATGACAAGTTCTTCGCACCTGATGGTCAACTTTCATCATTGGTTGTTGATTGGCTGATTCCATGAGTGTTCGACTTCAGCTCCTTTTTCACACTTCGTGGATTGTTCTAGACAGTACCTTGAGAGCCATTGGCATTATTGGTGGTTTCTCTCGCACTTGTTAACAATTTTCATCATTGACCGGTAATCAAGCGATGTTCTATCATGCTCAACCTCAGCACATCTATTCGCATGTTAGAATTTGTACTATGATCAGATGGGTTCAAGACCTCGAACTCAGATTACACAGGTTTGGGCTGCGTGGATTGGTTTATGGTTACATGACTCATTGATGGATGGCTGCGACCATACCTGAGTCTTCATGGATGGCTGCAACCATACCTTTGTCATCATCATGGTCTCATTAGGTGGATGGCTACGTCCCTACCACAAACCTATTTCGTATGTCTTTTGGATGGCTGCGCCCATGCCTAGACTACATGTACTTCATTATCGGGGATATCAGTTGTACTTTTGTGGAGGTTCTTCCAGATGGTTTTCCAGTTCAGTCAGTTTCGTAAAGAATTTCACCCCTCCCTCTCTCTCGGGCTTCATACTTTAGGGGGCATCTGTTACACAGTAATTTGTCATTTTCTTCACTCCAGTCTTCCTACTATGTCATGTGTCCAAGTTGTACATGCTCATGTTAGACAAATGCTCTCTGATGCTGCCAAATGACCCACTTTTCCAAAGGTTTCTGCCTCATAGCGTCTATTGGCTAAATAAACGCGCTGAAGGGCGCTCCAAAATAGTCTAGAAGCGCTGCCATCACTGAAGTACACGTGATTCCCACGATGGTCGAATTTTATGTGCCAACGTAACTGTCGCTTGTAATATTCCGTGATGGCCTGACTAGCTACGTTGTTCAATAGTGATGTCAGCACGGAAGGCCAGTTATGTGCCCGTGATGATCCAGATTGGGCAACTTTGTTCCAACAGTCGACCTTCCAGATGACTCCAAACCTGGTTGTTAGCCTAGTTTATGTCACCCTCCTTTCTCTGGCGTGGCTATTTTGTCATTTGTGCTACCTTCTTTGGAGATAAGCTCACTCTCCCACCTTTCATGGAGACTCCTTCTCCTATTTAAACTCTCACTATTGCTATGTGCTGCTAGTTTTGTAGTTTTGGAGTTCTTAGTCTTTGGAGTGGTTGCTGATAGTGCTGTTAGTGCTTGTGAGTTTGCTAGATAGCTGGTATGAGTGTGGGATTGTTGATAGCTTGAGGAAGGTTGTGAAGTGCCTTTGATCTTGTGTAAAACTTGTGAGTGAGAGAGACTTGTGTAGTGGGAGATCCATTTTCAAGAGTGAATGTTTGAGGAACATGCTGGCTAGATCCCTCTGAGAAGGCTTGTGACGTCAAGACTTTGGTTGTAAGCTTACTCTTATTTCATAATTAATGCAATCAATGATGTTTTCCTATGTCTTGTATGTAATGTACTTGATATCTCATGACTTCTTGACTTTGTGAGTAAATAGATCATTGTTGTTCCAGTTACATGCTTTGTTGTATTTCCTTTGCATTGTTTCAAGTTGATTACTCATTATGAGAAGGAAATGGAAGCTGGAGCAGCGCAATGGAACTTCATCGACCACCGGTTGAGGTAGGCCTCCAACTATGACTATTTAAGCGAAGCTATTGTTGATCGATCCTTGTTTGTGACTAGACCCACTCTAGGGCTAGAGGGGTTGCCTCTGTCCGCAGAGGGAACACTTTCCTGCATCACAGTGTGTCAGTTGGATTTTCAACTAGTGATGGACTAGGCAAGAGTTTCTTGTATCCAGGAGGAAGTTGCTACGGTGAAGCAGGACGGTTATCCAAGACCCTTTTAGCTTCGTCCAGAAAAGGACATCGGTGGAGGGCATGATCGCCTTCACACAGTGTACAAGGAAATTTAGATCTTCCTTTCTGTCCATTGACTTCATTTTCACTAGTTGATGGTGTGCTCTCAACATGATCATCAGAGGTTGAAGACACTAGATTGTGCAAGTGGGGAGACCATTCCCTCAGGATTCGTGGGATGCAGGGACAATCTCGATGATAGTGGTTTCCCTTGAAAATGACACATGGAGATTTAGGCTTGGACGGTGCAGTGTGTGGATTTTTGCCAGATGATGCATGGTTGCCCCCTTTCGCCATTGGCTTCTTCTTCTTCTTCTCCTTCCCTTTCTTCTTCTTCTCAATTACTTGGTTACTAGCTTCACCAAGCGAAGAGGAAGAAGGAGAGGGAGAAACAAATGAAGTAGAAGGTTGGGGGGTAACTCTAGTATCATCTGGTTGCTATTTTGATTGCTCAGGAATTACGATGTTTTAAACGATAGAGGTCGAGAAAAGCCATATCGGTAGGCCAATTGTGAGTCCTAGAAGGGACAATGTAACCATATGTGGAGCACCAACATATCCCCAAGAATAGAAAGGACTAGGATTTCCCCCAAGGGGAACATTGACGTTATTCCGATTAAAATAAATTTTATGACGCTTTGACACAACTTGCTTTTTCAATTTTTAAGAGTCGAGAAGAAGCTAAAGATGACTCTAGTCGCCTTCGATTTTTAATGAGCTTGAAGTGACAAGTGCTCAGATGGAACTTTTCTTTTAAGGAGTCTAAAAAGGAATGAAAATGACTACTCTGGAAATCTAGACAGAGGGATTACCAAACCAATCGCAAAACCGCAGAATACTTTTTACGGTACAACAGTAAATCTTCCCGAATGCTGTGTTCAGTGCATTGCGATCGATAGGGCGGTAGACACGGCTTCCTAAGGATAAAGGATGTAGCCTATTGTGGTCTCCCAATATATACTTGACGGTACGTGGGAGCACAAGTCTGTACTAGCACTTGTTGTCTCAAAGAGGAGGAATCACCCAACCTACGATGAAAGTGATAGCTACCAGGCTTTACGACGCTGAAATACGTCTCTAGCCTATACTTCTAAATGTTGTGTGTTAGGTTCCAAAGAATTTTTATGTTCATTGAGGTTTATTTTAGAGTTGATCTTTCTTAAAAAGTTTGCAGTCTAAATGCAAATGCACATGCATGTATTGTTTTTCAGTTTCCTTAATTTGAGAATGACAAAAGAAAACTAAGCATAGATCTGAACTATCTTCTTTCAAAGCGACAGTACTAACAATTTCTTCTTCAAAAAATGAAAGGAAGGCTAATATAACACTTTGCGATTTCGAATTTAAAATTGCTTTCGACACTTGAAATATTATTAATTCAAATCAAATACTATGGCAAAAGTGTAATCGACTATCTAAAACAGGAAGACTTTACGACACTCTTTTTCTTGACTGAAAATGACACTTGCGACACTTTCAAATCAAAAGACGACAGTTCGATTAAGCTACTATTTGCAAAGGAGAACTGTAAATGATGAAAATACATAAAAAACATTCACAATTCCTTTTGATGGAGGCTGAAATAATGTAAAGGAATAAGGTTTCAACAATGATATACTGATCATAGACAGCAAAACTACTAAATAAAGCTGAAGACAATGAAGAAAAAACCAAAATCTAGAGGCAAAAACAGTCTTAGTAAATCATCGCACCTGTAACACAGGGAAACAGGGATTCATCTCACCTGCAACAAATGGGAGGTGTAATGCATCCAGATTGCCAATAAGAGACAGTGCGATGGTCTAGGGATGAGACTGAGCTTGGTTTTCACTCACAGTTCGCAGCTAAGTTCAGGGATTTAGGCTGAGCTAATGATAGACAGTAAACACAAAGTATAGGGGATGATCTAATGAGGTTATTTGAGCTACCACCAGGGCACTTAGGATGTTTGCATGCTAGATGTTCAGTTCATAAACCAACCTGGAGATTGACTGAAGCAACGTTGATCTACTTTGTATTTGCATAGAAAAAGCAGTTCGAAGGCTAGCTGGCTTAACTTCAGGCTCCGTCTGTGGCTTATAAAGAAAACAACAGTAACAAAACAAACAAACTATTTGATCCCCAGTGGAGTTTCCATTTTGTTATCGGGAAAACTAGTGTCCATTCAAAGCTACTAGTCCCACTAAGACGGGTAGCTATCTTAGAAACAAACAAACTAAAGTTACTTGTGTTTTCCTTCATGAGAGATAGATGAGAGAGAAGCAGATAGTACCAACCTCAGTCTTTCTCTAGTCCCCTTGCTTGTTTCCTCTCTCCTTTGATAGAGCTTTCACCATTCCTTTCTCACTTGTCCTGCTTCAAAGAACACCAAGCTATAGAGTCAAAGCAACAAAATACCATCAAATCATAGAGATCTATAACCATAAACAATGTAGGATCAGATGTACATTAACCATATAAATGCATATACAAATACAAGATTTAGAGATATACAAGCATATGGAGGAAAACTCAAATAGCTTTATTGATAGAAGTAGTAGAAGAGAGGATTACAACCAAGCTATCTGATCCAGCATCATCCTCCCAGCATGAAAGCCCTACTCACCTCATACAAAGCAAGATCACCCAATAATACAATGTCTTCAAAGAGAAACCAACAACACTTCCTTGCAAATTACAAAATTCCAACCTTTTGGATCTCTGGGATGAGGGATCCATATATAGATGTTTGCAGGAGAGTGAGTCAACTTCCGGGATTTTGATTAGTGTCATTTCACTGATAGTTCTTGGTTCCACTTGGAGATTTCATGATCTCTTACTCATCCCTGTGCGAATTCAGAGAGGCAAGTGTCATATGAGCAGTTTCTAGAAGATTCTTTGAGTTTCCACCTAGAAAACCGCTTTTGCCATTTGTCTGCTCTAGCTCATCGCACCCTACAGGAGGGATTTTTAGTATGCATTGCACCCCCTGTGTGTAATAGGTGAGATGCATTGCACCCTCAGCATGGAGCAATCTGTATGGTCCAGTTTTGACCAGTTCTGAGCAGTTTTTCAGGGAGAACTTCTGGGAAATGATGTAGTCAACTGACCTTGTTCCTTTAGGGTATGAAACATCATTTTTAGGGGTTTAGAATCCCTTGGTTTATGGACATATGTGATTGGAGTTGCAGTGCCCAAATATTTCTATAACACTTCTCCAATGAATCAGGTTCCTAAAGGTGAACCTCGTGTTATATGTTATCCTTTAAAGTCCCTATGAACACATCAATCCTATGCTCCTCTGGAATATATTTTACTCTTATATTCAATTTTTGGAAGTCCTCAATGTGCTTCATCATTGAACCCTTTTGTTTGAGATTTATCAATTGGCTAAAAAAAGTGTTGCTTTTTGTATCCTCATAATGTGCTATCATTTCATCCATAAAAATAGCCCAAGTGACAATTTGTTTATAAGAGAAAAGCCATCGATACCATAAAAACTGCTTTGGTTCCAAATATAAAGTTTTAATGCATACCTTTTGTGTGTTTTGGACATTATGGAGATCGAAAAATTTCTCCATCTATAGTATCCATGTTGCAAGATCCTTTCCATCAAACTTCCTCATATTGATCTTTGGAACATGGTGGTACTTCGATCCAACATTAGAGTCTATGAAATCATGATTAACATTTATTTTGTTCTCATCATGTTTTTCCTTTACTACCCTTTCACCATTAGTATGCATTTCTTGTAGACGTTTTGTCAAATATTCCATCCTAGCTTCCGCGCCTTTCTTTAAATCATCCATCCTAGCTTCCACGTCATCCATCTTAGCTTCCATATCATTCATCTTAGCTTCTACACCTTTCTTTAAAACATCCATCTTAGCTTCCACGCCATACATCTTAGCTTCTGTTACTTTTTGTGCGAGTGAAATTTGTTGCACTTGGTCTTGTAATTTTGATATATCATGTTGCGTTTCTTACTCTTCTTTATGAGTCATGCTAGAGCTTCTAGGTTGCTTACTAGGTGTTTCCATTTTCTTTCTTCGGGGCATCAATTACTGATAATAATGCTTCACTATGCCCTTTGAATTCCTTCAAACTAATTTTTCGAACCAAACTTATGCAAAAAAATAAAAACTACAGACCTTTTTTCACTTTGTAGGAGCTCGATATTGAAAAGACTGTAACTTTGTAATGGAAAATCTCCAAGGTCTAAAATTGCGATCTGAAGTATCCCTCTGTGCCCTCTTTCCAATGCCACTAGTTTGATCGAAATTGGATTTTCCAGGAAAGCGTTATGCACCACCTCCCAAGATGACCTGCATATATACTTTTTCAGTAGAGCGAACTTGTATGAAGTGCCACATGTTACGTTTTCGATCTTAGGTTCTAAAAATTATACCCAAACAAAATAAAGTCTATTCTCTTTCTGTAACTTCTGATGAAATTTCAATCTGATTCTCAGAGAGAAAGTTAAGACGATTTTCCCAAGGTCACATGTTTAGGATGTAATTCGAGAGTATATAAAAACCCTAATTTCCTTAGATTCTATCTCCGAAGCTATAGCGAGACAAGATCTAAAATTCAGTCTTGAGATTCAACGTGATTTTGTCTCAAATGGTTTTTTTTTTTAGCTTCTGAAACTGCACATAAATAAAGTTATAGCGAACATGTCATGATGACTTGTTTGGAGCAGCAAAACCCTAGAATCCAAAGCTTTGATACCAAATGTTATGAAACCAGCTCACAAAAAGATAGAAAAGAAAGATCAACGCTTTAGAATTCATCCTCTTTGAGGGGGCTACCTCCTTTACATTACACAAATGAACAATTATTTTATGATACAAATGAAAAAACCTCCTTTCTATATATAGGAGTCTAAGGGGTCACAATATATCCAAAGCTGACTTAAGAATAATAATATAAGGGCACAAAAATAACAATAGTGGGCTTCTATGGGGCACAATAATAAAAATATAGGGACACTAGGGGCACAACAATAACAATAAGGGATACAATGAAAATAGTAATGGGGGAATCAATAGTATTATAGGGACCTAACACCTTCTTTGACTTCGTGGTGGTTTTCCTTTCTTACAGCTTCGACAGGCTGTCTTGGGTCACCCCGCCATGGATTTGTCCTTTGTTCTTCGAATTCATAGATCCAAAGTCTCGCTTCTTTTGTTTAAGCTTCTTCTCAATCTTAATAGTGTATCAATATGCCATGCCAAGCGAGTAGATTTCCAAGAACTCCATCTCGTCCCAGATGTACCTGTGTAGGTAGGTGCAGTATTTGAGTCCCAAATGTCACTCAAAATCCTTAATACCAAATTTGTGTGAAGGGTATGAAAGATATTGGTAAACTCTGACACGTCTTGGTCCCTTCCCTGCCGCAGGGTGGTCCACTTTATGTATTTATCCTCATAGCTTCTGACAAGGTAGTACTGCTCCTTGATGGCGTCCCGGAACAAATTCCAAGTGGGTGTGGCTAAAAACAGTGAGGCTGTAATTTCATCCTTCTGCTTGCAGTACGTTTCCCACCGGTCCTTGACGTGGGGGGCGGATTTGAGAAGTGAAAAAGTGATCTTTTCCCGATGGAAAAATCAACAACATAAAAATATCCCGCTATCATATTTAACCATTGATATACAACATCTTCGTCTATCTGACCCTCAAATATGGGAATATAAAAGTCTACTTTTACCTTGAAGGTTGTGGCACTTTCAGAGTAGCTGTTGGAAGTAGATGTGTCGCCCCTGGGTAGCCGCTGAAGGATCTGGGAAAAGTTGTCCATCATCGCGTTCCTCTGTCACTCGAGGGCTTCTTCAAGCAAGATTTTGATTGGATCTCATGCCCCCTCGTCTTTATTTTCATTCACCATGGGAGGCCATCGGGATTTGGGAGGCTAGTCTTGGAAAGGTTCAACCAGCTCAAGCCCTAACTCCTTATATCCCGACCTAGTTTTGGACATCAAAGAAAAACATAGAAAGAGCAGACCGCTCTGATACGATTGATCCATATTTAAATAGGAACACAAAAAATTACAAAGATAACCATAAATATAGAGATGCAATAGAAATAATACTTCATTTCATTAATGTAAAATACTGAAATATGCTTACAAATAGAAATGGAAATGAACTAGCTCAGCCGATGGTAGCTTATCTCTGAGGAGAGATGTTGTGGCTACATGCCTCTGAACTATGTTACAATGAGGTTCCAAGGCATATTTATTTTTGAGAAACAATGGAAAACCCTAAACATCCAAAAACCTAACCCTAGGAGATGAAGCGCCAAACTATGGGCCCCGTTTGCGTAAATTGGTACATCAACTTCCTGGGGTCGTAACTTTGGCATACAATCTCTGTTTGACACGCAAAATACCTCGTTAGAAACATCTATTCGAGGACTACAACTTTTGAGTGAGAAACATTGGTCCATAACCCATGTTTCTCTTGGCTTTCCCAAAAAATGTTGTTTAGGGCCTCAAAACAGCGCCGAAAGTTCAAGACTCGAAAAAAACTGCCAAAAATAGTAAATTGTGCTACAATTAAGGAAATTGAAAAACTGAAAGAGATAGTTGTGGGGTTGCAAGTGGGATAGGCGGTGGCCACCAACATCCACCTAGATCCTACCCCCTTAGGAAGCAATGGTCCCCATTTCATTGAGTGCCTCCATGAGATGGGGAAACTTCTGCTAAACTTTGTCCCTGGTGAGCTGTTCTACAATCTCTAATGTGTCAAGTAATGGTTGGAAGCATGGTCGAGGGTGGTCTGCATTGAACACTCAGTGCAAGCCAAGGAATGGGGGAATGTTGTGCTTCAATATTTTTTTCCCACAACCTTAGTAATGGTGTAAGGACCATATTGGAGTGGTCTGAGCTTCCCATGGGATCTTGTAAGGCGTTCTTTCTACATATGCAACCAAAATTTTCCGCCCACTTGAAACTTGTGTGGCACCTGATGTTGATCATGTCACTACTTGTACTTGGCATTTTCCGGAATGGAGTGGCGATCTATCGACCCATTGGGTAGAGGTGCTCTGGCAATCAGATCAAACGAATGCTTGACCTGACAGTGCAACAACATCCCTAGGTGAGGAGAAGATGTTTTTGTATTCTTTCATGACCGTATCCATCTGTTGTTGCTGCATGGAGGAACCCTTTCAGGGGGCCATGGATGTGGCTATGATCTTCCACTTACTTTGAGACAAAACTAGAAAGAAAATGAATTTCCTAGTCTGGGAGATGTTCTTACTGCATTTCTTAGCAGAGATCAAAGAGGTGGCGGTAGGTGGGGCTACCTTCGGTATCCTATATAATGAATTACCCAAAGAAATAAAACAATGTGAGGCCTTGACTCATACACATCATGTCACTTCCACAAGTATGGTTGGCCTAATAATACATCACAAACATTAAGAGGTGCAACATCACACAATACCTCATCTATGAAGGGTTTGATGTTGTAGGGAAGGTGGCACTGTTGGGAAAGTCGTTGATCTTGTCCTTGGTGAAGCCACCCGATACTGTACGACTGAGGGTGTGGTGTAGTCGGTAGGCCCTACCGCTTCACAACCTCTACTAAAATGATGTTCTTTTGGCTCCTGTTGTCGACAATGAATTGTAGTGGAGAACCCTTCACACATATTTGTGAGTGGAAAAGATGCTCCCCCTCCTCTAGATCTATTGTAACATGATTAGTTTTTACCAAACTATATGATCAAACAATTTTAAATTTATGTATTAAATTAGAATTAATTGATAAATTTTGTCCCAATACAACACAATAATTTGAAACATTTCTTACAAAAAAATGAGAATGGATTTTTTGAAAATGAAAGAGGTTTTTGTTTCTAACATCCTATTGTACAAATACCTCTCTCCATTTTCTAACATCTATTATGATTTGGGAGATGCTAATGATTCTTTAAAGACATATTTTCCAGAAATTTTCTCTTTCATTCACCTTTTTACAGAGCATATGGTGGATAACCAGAAACGAATTGTGATAAACTAGAGGAGGTTTATATTCTCCAATTTCTAATATACAAAAGCCACTCTCTTTTTTGTAATAGAGGTTATGGTTTGGGATATTAGAATGAATCTTTGCAGGCATGTTTTCCCGAATTTTCCTGTTTTTAGTCAGTTTTTTCAAATGAAGTTTTCGAGCAGGAAAAAATGAATTTTCAAAAACTGAAAGAGGTGTTTGTTACCAACATCATCATTTAAAAAAACCTCTGTCATGTTTCTAACATATATTATAGTTTGGGAGAAACAAAGGTATTAAAAGACCCTATTTTTCAGAATTTTGGGAGGAAAAAGCTCAAAGACAGTTATTGACTTGGAGGCCACCTCATCAAATACGAGTTGCAATCAAATTAAAATTGTTCTTCTTTATTAATAGAAATCCTAAAGGATAGTACCAAAACTCTTCAAATAGTTTTAGTTACCTTTATTTGTGTTGTATTTTTGTAATACAGTTTTTAGATATTTGTAATAGCTCTTGATATTTTTATCAAGATATTTTGTGAGGAAATTGTTTAAATACTTCATCAATTGAAGTAATATGTGTGGGATTTTGATGGCAAGGCTCTTCAATTTGTAATATATTCTATTATAGGATTTCTAATGAAAGCCTTACGTCTCCAGTTTATGATAGAATTTTGTGTTTTCTAGTATGTCTTTCTAGTGTTTCATATCTTACTTCTGCACATGTTCCAAGCATTATATAAGATCTAGGTAAAGATAGATTGAGTTTCAATCTTCCTGAAATCCCATTAAAATTAATAATCATCTAAAGAAATTATTATATTGGACAGTTTGTCTGTTAGCCCCTCTTTAAACTAATTTTATTGTTTGTACTTCTATCTTCCTTGAATATTTTTTGTTGGGCTATAGAGATCTTCTACATGCATCTAGATTTCCCTAGTTGTTAAGTAGTTTATATGACTCCTCAATTATTTGGAATCTCCTTATATTCTTCTATCATAATCCTTGAAAGGCTAAGTTATTCTGTTAGGTTAGAAGTTGACACATTCTGAAGGGACCCTGTGAGAGAGGCCTTTAATCATGGATAGGGATTGTCATTGATTGCCAACCACCCCAGATTAAAACCATAAATTTGGCCATTGTGCTTCAAATGATGTTGTTCAGTGATAGGTGAACAATGTTAAACAAAGACTCGTAACACTTGATGGAGCCTCCTTTGGTTCAAGGGCCAACTTGAACATAAAGTCTGGTTGAGTTGGTTTCCTGGCGTAGTTTTTGTAGCCAAGGACTACCTACGGGAAACAGGTACAACATCTGGTGCCGTTGCCTAGGAGAAAAGTAACAAAGATCTCTTTCTCCAGGGAATGATAAAGATTAGATCTATTCCTTGCTGGTGAACAAGGAGTAGGAATTTATTATTGGTTTCATTTCTTTCACCTGGTGACTCCACTTTGTCATATGGTGATTCCACTAGATAATCGATCCTACTATTTCAAAATTTCAACTGCCTTTACTGCTATGCAAGGTTCATTGATAATTTCAATCAACAGTATATGTCTCTCCCTCTCAGCCATGGTCATAAATTTAAAATGTCTACAAAGGATGCAACCTTTAAATTACACCTATGAGTATAAGTTTCCCATGGGATTTTATGTTCATATTGTATATATTCTTCAGATTTTTAGCTGCTGGCAACGTTGTTTGTCAATAAATCCACTCTGCACTTAGTTACATTGGAAAGTAGATTACACCTAACCGTGTAAAGTTTTTCAGTTCAGTTAGATAGAGGTGTGGGGATTGAATAGATATTCTAAGTTTCAGTATGCAGTAGATCATCATGTTTGTTGTTTATGAGCGGTGTGATTGATCCAGGTGGATATTGGTGGCCACCTGCCAAGTCCACCTGGACCCCCACCATTGTCTTTCTCATCATTTTTAGTTTCCTTAATTGTAGCACAACTTATATTTTTAGCAGTTTTTCGGGTCCTGAATTTCCGGAGCCGTTTTGAGGCCCTAAACGACGTTTTTTTGGGAATCTGGGGCAACATGGGTCCATGGACCCATGTTGCCTCCCAAAGTGGTAGTACTCGGATAGATCTTTCTAACGAGCTATCGTACGCGTCAAACGGAGATCATATGCCAAAGTTACAACCCCGGGAAATTGATGTACCAATTTACCCAAACGGGGCCCACAAGTTGGCATTTCATCTTCTAGGGTTAGGTTTTGGGATGTGAAGGGTTCTTCATTGTTTCTCAACAATAAATAGGCCTTCGAGCCTCATTGTAACACAGTTCGGAACAGTTCAGAGGCATGTAGCCACCACATCTCTTCTCAAAGATAAGCTACCATCGCCCTAGCTGGTTTCTTTCCATTTCTGTTTGTAAGCATATTTCAGTATTTTACAGTAATGAAATGAAGTATTATTTCCGCTGCATCTTTGTGTATATGGTTATCGCATCTCTGTATTTATGGTTATCTCTGTAATCTTTTGCGTTCCTGCTTAAATCCGGATCAGTGGTATCAGAGCGGTCTGCTTTTTCTCTGTTTTTCTTTGCATGTCCCCAACGAGGTCGGGATATAAGGAGTTAGGGCTTGAACTGGTCGAACCTTTGCAAGACCAGCCTCGAAAATCCCGACGGCCTCCCATGGCGGATGAGAAGAAAGACGAGGGAGCAGGAGATCCTATCAAATTCTTGCTCGAAGAAGCCCTCGAGCGGCAAAGGAACGCGATGATGGATAGCTTTGCGTAGATCCTTCAGCGGCTACCCAGAGGCGACGCATCGGCTTCCAACAGCGACTCTGGAAACGCCACGCCGTTTAAGGTACAAGTTAATTTTGAAATCCCCATCTTCGAGGGTAAAATATACGCAGATGCCGTAGATAAATGGTTAAATCTGCTAGATGGGTATTTTTCTGTTCACGAATTTTCAAGTCGGGAAAAGATTGTTTTCGCTCTTCTCAAAGCAGCCCCCCACGTCAAGGACTGGTGGGAAACCTACTGCGAGCAGAAGGATGAAAGTACAGGCTCACTATTTTCAGCCGCACCCACTTGGAATGACTTCCGGGATGCCATCAAGGAGCAGTACTACCCTGTCGGAAGCTATGAGGACAAATACATCAAATGGACCACACTGCGGCAGGGACGAGACCAAGATGTGCCGGAGTTCACAAACATTTTTCATACCCTTCGCACACAGTTGGGTATCAAAGATTCTGAGCTACATCTGGTACTCAAATACCGTGGCTGCCTGCACAGATACATCCAGGAAGAGATGGTGTTCTTGAACATCTCCTCACTCGGCACAGCATACCGATACGCTGTCAAAATCGAGCAAAAGTTCAAACAGAAGAAGCGAGACTTTGGATCTGCAAATCTGAAGCCCAAAGGACAAAGCCAAGGCGGGGTGACCCAAGACAACCCATCGAAGCCACAAGAAAAGAACAACACCATGAAGCCGAAGAAGGACACAGGAAAGTGGTGTGAGTTCCACAAGAGTCCCACTCATAACACAAGTGAGTGTCGGACCAAGCAGTCACTTATGGCCGAGTTGAAGGCTTCCGAATCAGAGGCATGTTCTGACCCTGAGCCAGAACCCGACAAGGGGAATTGCAAAGGGAAGCAGATCATTGATGCGGATCCCAGCGCCACTGTTGCCACTGCCAAGATCCAGAAAGATGAGCCCGAAAATCCAGAGGAAGGGGAGCGTCTTTTCCACTCACAGATGTGGGTGAAGGGTTCGCCGCTACAATTCATTGTCGACAGTGGCAGCCAAAAGAACCTTGTTTCATCAGAGGTCGTGAAGCGGTTGGGCCTACCGACTACACCACACCCGCAGCCATACAGTATCGGGTGGCTTCATGAAGGACGAGATCTCAAAGTTCGCCAGCAGTGCCGCCTTCCCTACAACATCAAGCCCTTCACCGACGAGGTATTATGTGATGTTACACCTCTGGATGTTTGTGATGTATTATTAGGCCAGCCATACTTGTGGAGGTGACATGCTGTGTATGAGTCCAGGCCTCGTGCTGTCATTATTTCTTTGAATAATTCATTATACAGGATACCGGAGGTAGCCCCACCTACCGCCACATCTTTGATTACTACCAAGAAAGGCAGCAAGCTCATATCACAGACCAGGAAATTCAGTTCTCTGGTTCACTCCCAAAGTAAGGGGAAGATCGTTGCTACATCCATGACCCCTGCAAAGGGTTCCTCCATGTAGCAGCAGCAGCAAAGGGATACGGTCATGACAAAACACTGGAACAACTTCTCCTCACCCACATGGGTACCACAGAAGTTTCAGGTGGGCAACAAAGTCTGGTTGCATCAACAGAAAGAACGCCTTACCAGAACCCATCAGAAGCTCAGACCACTCCGACACGGTCCTTACAGCAGTACCAAGGCTATGGGGAACAATGCTTTGGAGCACATCATTCCTCCATTCCTTCGCCGGCACCAAATGTTCAATGTGGACCATCGCCAACCATGCTTCCCACCATCACTGGACACATCAGAAATTGCAGGAAAACTTCAGCAGATGGAGGAACTCAACGCAATGGGGACCATTGCTTCCTAAGGGGGGAGGAATGATCCAGGTGGATATTGGTGGCCACCTGCCAAGTCCACCTGGACCCCCACCATTGTCTTTCTCATCATTTTTAGTTTCCTTAATTGTAGCACAACTTACTATTTTTAGCATTTTTTCGGGTCCTGAACTTCCGGAGCCGTTTTGAGGCCCTAAACGACGTTTTTTTGGGAATCTAGGGCAACATGGGTCCATGTTGCCTCCCAAAGTGGTAGTACTCGGATAGATCTTTCTAACGAGCTATCGTACGCGTCAAACAGAGATCATATGCCAAAGTTACAACCCCGGGAAATTGATGTACCAATTTACCCAAACGGGGCCCACAAGTTGGCATTTCATCCTCTAGGGTTAGGTTTCGGGATGTGAAGGGTTCTTCATTGTTTCTCAACAATAAATAGGCCTTCGAGCCTCATTGTAACACAGTTCGGAACAGTTCAGAGGCATGTAGCCGCCACATCTCTTCTCAGAGATAAGCTACCATCGCCCTAGCTGGTTTCTTTCCATTTCTGTTTGTAAGCATATTTCAGTATTTTACAGTAATGAAATGAAGTATTATTTCTGCTGCATCTTTGTGTATATGGTTATCGCATCTCTGTATTTATGGTTATCTCTGTAATCTTTTGCGTTCCTGCTTAAATCCGGATCAGTGATTTGAAGAGTATATGATAAGATCAACTTATATTTTCAGTCTCTAGAAATTTTCCGTGTTTAGATTTCAATATGAAAGTGTATCTGAATTAGTGTAGGCATATGGTTTCATTTTACAGTTGCAAGTTGTAGTGTGCAGTAGCAAAGTATTCAAATGACAACACTGATCCATGGAGATTGGTTATATTTCTACATATGATGGCAAATTAGTGATTGATGGTTTTATGGTATGAATCCATGCCCAAAACTAAAGGCAACTGGTATACTAGTTCTCTGAATCCCATAGGGGGAAGTAGTCCTCATTGGAGCCAATGTTGTAACATGATTAGTTTTGATCAAACTGTATGATCAAACAATTTTAAATTTATGTATTAAATTAGAATTAACTGATAAATTTTATCCCTACACAAAACAGTAATTTCAAACATTGCTTACAAACAAATGAGAATGGATTTTATGAAAATGAAAGAATTTTTTGTTTCTAACATCCTCTTGTACAAAAACTTCTCTCAGTTTTCTAATAGCTATTATGATTTGGGAGATGCTAATGATTCTTTAAAGACATATTTTCTGGAAATTTCCTGTTTTAATCACATTTTTAAAGAGAATATGGTGGATAATCAGAAATGAATTGTGGTAACCTCGAGGAGGTTTTTCTTCCTCAGATGATAATATACAAAAACTACTCTCAGTTTTGTAACAGAGGTTACGGTTTGGGATATTTGGATGAATCTTTGCAGGCATGTTTTCCCGAATTTTCCTGTTTTTAGTCAGTGTTTTCAAATGAGGTTTTCGAGCAGGTGAAAATGAATTTTCAAAAATTTAAAGACATTTCTGTTGACAACATCATCATTTACAAAAACCTCTATCATTTTACTAACATATATTATGGTTTGGGAGAAACAAAGGTATTACAGAACCCTATTTTTCAGAATTTCGGGAGGAAAAATCTCAAAGACAATTAGTGACTTGGAGGCCACCTCATCAAATATGAGTTGCAATCAAATTCGAATTTCTCTTCTTTACCAACAAAAATCCTCAAGCATAGTACCAGAACTCTTCAAATAGTTTTAGCTACCTTTATTTGTGTTCTATTTTTGTAATACACTTTTCAGATATTTGTAATAGCTCTTGATATTTTTATCAAGGTATTTTGTGAGGAAAATGTATAAATACTTCATCAATTGAAGTAATATGTGTGGGCTTTTGATGCCAAGGCTCTTCAATTTGTAATAGATTCTATTATAGGATTTCTAATCAAAGCCTTCCGACTCCAGTTTATGACAGAATTTTTTGTTTTCTAGTATGTCCTTCTAGTGTTTCATATCTTATTTATGCAAATGTTCCAAGCATAATAGAAGATTTGAGTAAAGATAGATTGAGTTTTAATATTCCTGAAATACCATTAAAATTAATAATCGTCTAAAGAGATTATTATATTGGACTATCTGTCAGAGTTATCCCCTCTTTAAACTAATTTTATTGTTTGTACTTCTATCTTTTCTGAATATGTTTTGTTGATTTGTAGAAATATTCTACACACATCCAAATTTCCCTAGTTGTTAAGTAGTCTGTCCGGTTCCTCAATTATTAGGAATCTCATATTCTTCTATCATAATCCTTGAAAGGCTAAGTTATTATGTCAGGCTGGAAGTTGACACATTTTGAAGAGACCCTGTGAGAGAGGCCTTTAATCATGGATAGGGATTGTCATTGATCACCAACCACCCCCAATTAAAACCATAAATCTGGCCATTGTGATTCAAAGGCTGTTGTTCAGTGACAGGTGAACAATGTTAAACAAAGCCTCATAACACCTGAGGGATCCCCCTCTGGTTCAAGGGCCATCTTGAACCTAAAGGCTGGTTGAGTTGGTTTCATGGCATAGTTTTTGCAGCCAAGGACTACCTACGGGAAATAAGTACCACAAGATCTTCTCGCTCATTCTACTGGATCTTGGCGGTGGCAATAGTGGCGTTCAGCTCCGCATCAATAATATTCTTTCCTTTGACATTCTTCTTGTCGGGTTCTGACTCAGGGTCAGAACATAAATCTGATTCTAAAGCGTTCAACTCGACAACCAGCGACTACTTGCACTGACACTCACTCATGTTGTGAGTGGGGCTCTTATGGAACTCACACCACTTTCCTGTGTCCTTATTTGACTTCGTGGTGGTGTTATTTTCTTACAACTTCAAAGGGTTGTCTTGGGTCACCCCGCCTTGGCTTTGTCCTTTGTTCTTCGGATTCATAGATCTAATGTCTCGCTTCTTTTCTTTAAGCTTCTGCTCGATCTTAGCAGTGTTTTGGTATGTCGTGCCAAGGGAGGAGATGTCTAGTAACTCCATCTCATCCTGGATGTACCTCTATAGGAAACCATAGTCTTTGAGTATCAAATTCCGCTCAGAATCCTTGATACCCAACTTTGTGCGAAGGGTTTGAAATATATTGGTAAACTCCGACACATCTTGGTCCTTCCCTGCCACAACCTTGTCCACTTTATGTATTTATCCCTATAGCTTCTGACATTGTAGTACTACTCCTTGAAGGCGTCCCAGAATGAATTCCAAGTGGGTGTGGCTGAAAACAGTGAGACTGTACTTTCATCCTTCTACTTGCAGTAGGTTTCTGATGTAGAAGCATCCAGCTCATCAATTTCGTCTTATTCTAGTTAACTTAGAGGGTCTTGTATTTTCAAGGAAGTTGGATTCCTATGTATGTAATTATTAATGTTTTAAGTGATGATGAGGGTAGTAAGAATTAACTAAAGGTTATGAAGGGTCGTATTAGGTTCTGCTTAAAATGTTATTAAAGTTTAGACTTTGGAGAGTCAAATGAAACGTTTCCGCATAGAGTTTATTTAAGGAACCTTAAACCTTGATTAAGTGAAGGTTTTACTAAGACAAGGAATATTTGAAATTCTTGGGACACAAATAGTGTGACATGCAATTTTATTTGCATACTGTGGGTATATGCGGCTTAGGCTGCATCATTATGGTGTTTGTAGCTTAGGTTGGTGTCATTTGGTATCAGAGCAAAACAAGGAAATTCTGTGTGTAAGAATTCTTTGAGAAACCTTAGAATAGAGTTATGTTTTGAAGATATGTATACAGGCAAGAGGAGATCAGATTTTAAATTTGACAAATAGTAGGCACATAGAGATAAAGTGTAGCAGAATATTGGGAGAATTTGCAGATGCAAAAGAAACAGAGAACAATCCATTCAAAGTGCAGGTGAATGGTAGAACAAGATCATGCAGAGGCATAAGAAGGTGAGAAGATTGTAATAACCTAGAGCAAGAAGTGCTCAATTGGTTCCAAAGGAGAGAACCAGAGAGATTCCAAAAGACTGAGCTCAGAGGAGAGAAGCTTAGTGAGGCATGTGTAGCAAGAAGGAGACTTGTTACTGTAGAGGTTTTGTTGCAGCTCACGAGAATATCATAAAGGCAATTCCACAAAGGATGTGGGTAGAATTGCTAGGGGATGAAGAAGCTGGTAAGAATTTATGAGTGAAAGAAGAGGTAGTCAGAACCTAGTATTGCATTTTGATTGAAATACAAGAGAACAATTGTGTTCTTAAAAGGTGTAGATGAGTTGAATACTAGAAGGAGCAGAGAGAAGTTCTCAAAGAGGTTCGGGAGAATAGAGAACCAAGTGCCTGCCAAAAGACCAAGTATAGAGGAGAGCTTGGTGAGGTAAGTGGTAGCACAGGGGACTCGCTGTTGTAGAGGCTTTAATGTAGCTCATAGTAAGTGAGTGAAGAACTCATGAAGATAGATAAGGAGATGACTATTGATAGTCATAACATAGGTAACATAGGTTTTGAGGAAGACCACAACAGATAAAAGTGAAGAAGGAGGATGCCAAGGCAAATGGAAAGAGAATGAGTCAAGAGGAGTGTGACAAGGAGATTGCAGAGTTAAAATAACAACTCAATGTATTAAAGATGATACTAGGAAAAAACAAAGACAATGTTGGGTCTTGAGGAAAAATCCAATGAAGTGGTCTACGTTACATAAAAGGCTACAACAAAAGCAAGTAAAGTGGCTGGTGGAAAAACGCAGAGAACCTGAGTTGGAAATGGAAGTTTCCATTTGTGAAGCAAAATAGGGTGAAGTTCTGGGTGAAGATGAAGACTAGAGATCCGTGGAAGATCTTATGAATTATTATGAGAATTCAAGACAGCAAGGAGATATGATGACTGAAACATTAAGTGAGACCACAAGGTCTTATGTTTTAAAAACTATTAATTTGTGTATGATTGTAGGTATTGCAGGAGAAAAGCAACTTTGTGAAAATGTCTTTAGGATGGATGAAGATCTTGAAGTAAAAGGTGACAAAGAAAATTTCTCAGAAGAGGAAGAATTTGACTGGTTACAGTGGAAAGAGTCTATGGATGAGTTACTTAATGAGAGAAGACAACCATTTAAAGTTGTCATAGATATGGAAGATCATGAACTTATTTTAATGAAGAATGAAAGAATATTGTCTCAAAGAGGTAATCTAATGAATTTGATTAATGTTATTGATGAAGAACAAATGCAGGAGAATATTAGTGCAGACGATGGGGCAAGGATAGCTCTTGAAGAAGGTTTATAGAGAGACAACGAGGCAAAGAGTATTGAAGAATAAGGGGAGGCAGATTTGTCTCAAGACAAAGAAAAGGCATTTAAAGAATTGAAGAAAGAAGAAGTCTATGCAAAAGATTTAGCAAAGGGAGAAAGGACCTCTGATGATTGGTCACTAACAAAATAATGTTTTGCGTAGGATGAGCAGTATTTTGAAGCTGTCAAAAGTATGGAAGAGTATCTTCGAGAAGATGAATACTCTAAAGTAAAGAAGTATGGAGAATGCCTCTTAAATGGGAAAAGTAGTGAATTATTGCAGTATAAAGAATTTAGTAATACATTGATGTTTGAATCTATTACAACACAAGAACAATTTTTTGTGAAAGAAGGAGATGAGAATCAATATAAATAGCTGATATTTGAAGGAACATTTGAGACTATTGAACCTTGTAATTTTCAAATTGATAATTTGTGTATAAATGCAGGAATTATAAGTGATGATGAAGTACATATGAATTGATGGAATATTTGTTGGAAAACTCAAAGTATGACAATGTGATTACAGAGGAAGGAGTTCACCATAATGGACAAGAGCAGAAAGACATCATTGAAGCAGATGGTGTGGAAGAGAGACTTGATGGTAGTTTCAAGAGTCCTTTAGAAAATTCTTTAGAAAGTTCTTTGAAGAATCAACATATTGATGTGATGATAAAAGAGGAAAAATCAGAGCAGCATACTGAAATGTTTCCAAAGGAAGAAGAGGTAATGAGGCCTTATATTTTTAATTCTGATAATTTTTTTATGATTACAGGATTTGATGAAGATGAGACAAACATGTTTCAAGTTGAAGAGTCAGTTTTAGAATTGAAGAAGACTAGAAGTTTCCAGGTTGGACATGCTGATGAGGAAGATGAAAAGCATGAAGACACCATGATTGAAGAAGTTAAACTGATTGTCAGAATCAGTGAAGGAAGTGAAGGACAATTACTGAGGGTTGTCAAAGAAGAAGAAAGAGAATATGCTGGAATTGATGGACAACATAGTGATGTATTTGAGGGGAATCAAGTACAAAGGAAATTGGAGGAAAATTTACTTTTTGAAAGTAAATTTACAGATATTGAACAGAAGTTGTTTGGAAAGAAACAAGAGGGCAAGGATGAAAGGGTGATAGTGAGGATCCAACAACTTCAAATAGAAGACAACAAATAACAGTTTGAAGATGAGTGGAAAAAGTACAACAACAAATGGAAAAGTAATTATCAGTCAAAATATAAATTGGACATAGAGATTAAAAGAATAATAAGATTGATGATGAAGGTGCCCCAGAAGAAAACAATATTAATAAGGCCAAGGAGTAGTAGAAAGAGAGAGACAACAGTAGACTGTGAAAGCATAACTAGTGGGGCAAAGCAACATAAAGTGTGGAAACCTGGAGAACAACAACAAACAACAACAACAACCAAAGACAATTGTAGAACAAAGTATGGGATCTAGGAAGACAAAGGTCAGAAGCACATGATTAGGATATCATGATTATTTTAACCTTAGGAGTCTGATGCAGGAGCATCCAACTTAGAAATTTTGTTTTAGTCGAGTTAACTTAGGGGGTCTTGTTTTTTAAAGGAAGTTGGATTCCTATGTATGCAATTATTAATGTTTTGAGTGATTAGAATAGGAATTAATTAGATATTGTGAGGATATTTGTAAATGCTCTCGATGTAGGAGAACATGATTGATGATGAGTGATGACGAGATAGTTGGAAATCAATTATAAGTCTTAGAATAGAAAGTGGTGTCATGATTTGTGGAACTAGAGAGAATTCTTAGGGATTACTAGAGTTAAAGTGGACACAGAGGATATTCAGGATTTAGTTAAGTAGATTAAGTATATAAACTAGAATTGGTTAAACAGAACCTTTTGTATAAATGTAAGCCTAAAAGGCATAGTAGTCAGGTAGAGAGTAATATATTCAGTCAAGAGTCAGAGAGTCAGTCATTTAGGCCTGTGGGTAGGAAAGGAAGGCCACTAATATTTAAAATCAGTCCGAGGAAGAAATTCCTGTGTAATGGTTGTTTATTAATATATATAACTCGATTCTAAGTTTGTGTGATGTGTATTTGAATTATAAATTATGTGTGAACTTGAGTAGTTCTAAGTAACATAGGTTGCAGGTGTGTAGAATTAGAGAAGAAGTGCATATAGGAGTGTATGGTTTTACACGTAGACAATATTGGAGAAAGCCTTTAATATTATAGCGAAGGTGAAGGAAGCATAAAGGCGTGAGCGAAGATCGAGATCAGAACAAGTGAAGATCATGAGGCAAATACAAATACACAGGCAGAAAGCCAAATGGGTGATTACACATTAAAAACCAAAAGAATGTAACAGTGCTCCGGAACCGTTGGATCAGTCAGATCAACGGACAAGATTGTGTGTGATAGATGAATAAGATTAAGTCGCACGAAATAAAGTCAAGAAGATGAATGAAAGAGATTAACACCACCTGTTAGTAGAAGGATGAAGTGGTATTCACAAGGGGTAAGAAGTTTCTCGTCTGCCCTAAAGGTGGTAAGCGGTCTTTCAAAATTTCATGTGATTACCTTTAACGGTTGACAAGTAGCAAACGATGGAGAGAGAAAACCACTTTTATCGCGTGCTTCCAATATAATATCAATCGTGCAAATATTTGCGTGAGATTGTGCGATAACCATTGGATCGAGTGGGATTGATCAATGGTGGTGATCAACCAAGTTTGTTAGCGAGCAGATGATGCGATATACGTTGGATCAGATGAGATGGATCAATGGTGGAGATCGGCTAAGCTAGTTAGAGATCGGGTGACACGATAACCGTCGGATCGAGGAATGAGATCGACGGTAGAGATTTAACGTGCTAAGGAGAGAATCGATATATGTGAAAAAGGTTTGAAGAATGGCGGAAAGGTAAGGTTTAAGTGTGTTTATGAAATATTTCTATTATACAACAATTATAATAGAAATAAGCAGAGTTAAGGTATTATGGTTTAAGTGGAGTTAAACCAAACTCTAAAGGTCATGGTGTGGTTAATATGCGCGGGTAATAAGAATTAACTAAAGGTTATGAAGGGTCATATAAGGTTCTTCTTAAATGGTTATTAAAGTTTAGACTTTAGAGAGTCAAATGAAATGCTTCCACATAGAGTTTCTTTAAGGAACCTTAAACCTTGATTAAGTGAAGGTTTTACTAAGACAGGGAATATTTGAAATTCCTGGGACACACATAGTGTGACATGCAATTTTATTTACATATTGTGGGTATATGCGGCTTAGGCTGCATCATTATGGTGTTTGTAGCTTAGGCTGGCGTAAGTTTCCCACCAGTCTTTGACGTGGGGGGGAAATTTGAGAAGTGAAAAAGTGATATTTTCCCGGATGGAAAAATCATGAACGGAAAAATATACCTCCAGCATATTTAACCATTGATCTACAACGTCTAGATCTATCTGACCCTCGAATATGGGAATATGAAAGTTAACTTGTACCTTAAAGGGTGTGACACTTCTAGAGTACCTATTGGAAGTAGATGTGTCGCCCCTAGGTAGTCGCTGAAGGATCTGGGCAAAGTTGTCCATCATCGCGTTCCTCTATCACTCGAGGGCTTCTTTAATCAAGATTTTCACAGGATCTCCTACACCCTCATCTTTATTCTCAACTGCCATGGAAGGTTGTTGGGATTTGTGAGGCTGGTCTTGTAAAGGTTCGACCAGTTTAAGCCCTAACTCCTTATATCCTAAACTCTTTGGGGACATGCAAAGAAAAAAAGAGAAAGAGCAGACTGCGCTGATACCAATGATCTAGATTTAAACAAGAACACAACAAATTACAGAGACAACCATAAATACAGAGATGCAGGAGGAATAATACTTCATTTCATTAATGTAAAATACTGAAATATGCTTACAAACAAAAATGGAAATAAACTAGCTCGAGCGATGGTAGCTTATCTCTAAGGAGAGATGTGGTGGCTACATGCCTCTTACAATGGAAAACCCTAAACATCCAAAAACCTAAACCTAGGAGATGAAGCGCCAAACTATGGGCCTCGTTTGGGTAAATTGGTATATAAACTTCTCGGGATCGTAACTTTGGCATACGATCTTTGTTTGATGCGCACAATACCTTGTTAAAAATATCTATTCGAGGACTATAACTATTGAGAGAGCAACATTACCCACTACCCATGTTTCTCCTGATTTTCCAAAAAAATTTCGTTTAGGGCCTCAAAACGGCTTCAGAAGTTTAGGACCCGAAAAAAACTATCAAAATAGTAAATTGTGCTACAATTAAGGAAACTGAAAAATTGAAAGAGACAGTTGTGGGGGTCCAAGTGGGATAGGAGGGTGGCCACCAACATCCACCTAGATCATTCCTACCCCCTTTGGAAGCAATGGTCCCCATTGTGTTGAGTACCTCCATGAGATGAGGAAACTTCTGCTCAACTTGGTGCCTAGTGAGTATTCTACAATCTCTAATGTGTCCAATAATGGTGGGAAGCTTGGTCGAGGGAAGTCCACATTGAACACTTAGTGCAAGCCAAGGAATGGGGAATTTTGTACTTCAAAGAATTGTTTCCCACAACCTTGGTAATGGTGTAAGGACCATATCGGAGTGGTCTGAGCTTCCGATGGGCTCTTGTAAGGCATTCTTTCTACAAATGCAACCAGAATTTTCCGCCCACTTGAAACTTGTGTGACACTTGATGTTGATCATGTTGCTACTTGTACTTGGAATTTTCCAGAATGGAGTGGTGATCTATCAGCCCGTTGGGTGGAGGTGCTCCGGGAGTCAGATTGAGTGAATGCTTGACATGACAGTGCAAAGGTACCCTTATGGGTGAGGAGAAGATGTTCCTATATTCTTTCGTGACCATATCAATATACTATTGTTGCATGGAGGAACCCTTCCCGGGGGCCATGGATGTGGCTATGATCTTCCCCTTACTTTGAGAGTGAACCAGAAAGAAAATGAATTTCCTAGTCTGGAAGATGACCTTACTGCATTTCTTAGCAGAGATCAAAGAGGTGGTGGTAGGTGGGGCTACCTCCGGTATCATGTATAATGAATTACCTAAGAAATAATAACATCACAAGGCCTTGGCTCATACACATCATATCGCTCCACAAGTATGGTTGGCCTAATAATACATCACAAACATCAAGAGGTGCAACATCACACAATAAATCCTCTGTGAAGGGCTTGGCGCTGTAGGGAAGGCGACACTACTGGTGAACTCAAAGATCTCATCGTTGGTGAAGCCACCCGATACTATATGGCTGAGGGTGTGGTGTAGTCAGTAGGCCCAACCACTTCATGACCTCTACTGAAATGAGGTTCTTTTGGCTCCCGCTGTCGACAATGAATTGTAGCGGAGAACTCTTCACCCACATTTGTGAGTGGAAAATACGCACCCCTCCTCTGGATCTTTGGGCTCATTCTTCTGGATCTTGGTGGTGGAAATAGTGGCATTGGGCTCCACATCAATAATCTACTTTCCTTTGTCATTCCTCTTGTCAGGTTCTGAATCAGGGTCAGAACATGCACAGGATTCTGAAGCCTTCAACTCAGCCGCCAGCAACTGCTTGGACCGACACTCACTTGTGGTTTCAGTGGGGCTCTTATGGAACTCACACCACTTTCCCGTGTCCTTCTTGGACTTCGTGGTCGTGTTATTTTTTTGCAGCTTCAACGACTTGTCTTGGGTCACCACACCTTGGTTTTGTCCTTTGTTCTTTGGATTCGCATATCCAAAGTCTCTCTTCTTTTGTTTAAGCTTTTGCTTGATCATAACAACGTATCGGTATGTTGTGCCAAGCGAGGAGATGTCCAGGAACTCCATCTCATCCTAGATGTACTTGTGTAGGCAACTGTGGTATTTGAGTACCAAATGCCCCTCAGAATCCTTGATACCCAACTTTATGTGAAGGGTATGAAAGACATTGGTAAACTCTAGCACGTCTTGATCCCCTTCCTTGCCGGAGTGTAGTCCACTTTATGTATTTATCCTAATAGCTATTGACAGGGTAGTACTACTCCTTGATGGCATCCTAGATTGAATTCCAAGTAGGTGCGGCTAAAAATAGTGAAGCCGTACTTTCATCTTTTTTCTCGCTGTAGGTTTCTGTTGAAGGCCCGAAAATCGGGTCGACAACAAGGGGGATACCCACCCGGTCCGGACCTTGGTTGGCAGCTCCTTATCCGTTTGGTATAGTGGGTCTGACTGGGGATAATGGGACCAGTTTCCCAATCTAAGGGTGTGTGTGTGTGCAAAGTTGGATGATGCTGATCTAAGAGTTCTAATCTACGCTACTTTAATCTAATTCTATGCTATTGTAATCTAATGAAAACAACACATCTAATCTATGCTAACCCGGGGTGTATTTCTTCTATTATGCAATCTAAAGAGATTTCAAACAATAACTAGTAATAAAGATCATTCAGTTATCATAAGAATGGAAATCAATTAAGATGAACCACTTTGCATAAAAAGTTAGGCAAAACAGTTGTGAACAGCATATCGCATAATAAGTTATTCATATATCAAACATAAATAAATGACTCCACCGTACAAAAGTGCCAAATGGTAACTCACACATTCATGCAATAACATATAAACAACTAAAAACTGTATATCACTTTAAGAATATAAGCAGAAATGGCCAAGAGATAAAAGTACCATTTATGACTGGTCCTACTCATAAGCTTCAAGTAATAATGATTTATCTATCCTTGTTTTGATATCTACCAAGAGTACAGAAGTGCAACATCAGTAGCAGATATCAAACGCAAAAATTAATAAACCTTGATCCATTCATTCATCAAAACCTCCTCTGAGGGTGTAGAAGTGCATGTTCTGAGGACAAGTTTTTGAAAAATTTCCAGACCCTTCTCCAAATGCATGAGAAGGGTTTAAATACTGCTAACTAAATAACTTAATTACATAAATTTCGGATACGGTTTAAAATGACCGCCCTTTATCTAACCAAACTTATTTCTAAAAATTGAATCTAATTTCTAACTATTTCTGCATTTGCTCCTTAGTGCTGTGAGCATGCAAAATTTGCCTGGGAAGAGTCGGCTGGTCATCTTCTACTTTTGTTTGAGCTACGAAAATAGAAATGGCAAGCGCTGGCACCTCTTTTTAGTAAACTAGAAGATATTTTTGAGAATCATCTTCTGGTTGGGCGAATTTACTGCGTGTATGCTTGGTAACAACCCAGATTCTTCCTAAACTGTCTCTGCTTTTGCTATCTTGGCTTCCGGACTCATGGATGACTAAGCAAGTTAGGGACTTTGCTTTCTGAACAATTTTCTTAGCAATGCGCGATTAGCGCCTAGCGCTAATCGCGCATAAAAAACTGCCTCCGTTCTTTGATCTGGGCCTTTCTGGTGCATTTTCCGCCTTTAGCGCTTTTTCCTTTACCGAGCATGAGCTTCAGAATTTTACAAACATGCTGCTTTTGTGAGTTTTTGACCTTGAGTGTCGAATCGCCTATTGATATCAGCATCTGTTCAGTAACACTCTGAAATATGCGTTTCTGTTGCATGCGGTATCCGTTGATGAGGGCATCTCTTCTCTGTTCTCCGAGCATTGGCGCTTTCCCTTTTTCCTTAGATGTTTCCTGCAGTTCATGCAAAGGAAAAAGTAATAATAATAAATTTTGACATGAAAGCTTCAAGTTCTACGAATGTGTAAAATCATGACACCCACAGTGAACTGACTCTTCGAAAAACACAAAACTGTCCTTCATGAATACCTTGGCATACATTCATTAATTTTCTTTAAGGCGTGCGTCCAATTTTTGGTTTAGGGACAACTTTTCTTGAATGCTGAGCCGAGGAAAATTTGCGATGGGTAATTTTTGTGACTCATAGATCACAGATCTTATTTATCGCAGATCGCAAGATCGCAGATCGCATGATCGCAGATCGCATGATCGCAGATCGCATTGATCGCAGATCGCATATATCGCAGCATCGCGGCATCGCGCAGACCGTAGATTGCTGCAATTTGTTAAGTTATTCATGTGTTGTTTATGCGACGTTGCGATATGCGATGTCGCATATCGGCCATCGGGCATTTCTTAAGATTCTCATTTATGGGCGCTTCTTAATGTATGCGATGTGATGAATTTAGCGTCGCTTCTTCGCAGTTGTTTTAATGTGCTCATAAATAAATGCTTCACTCTTCTCCGTGTGATGTATTTTTTGAGGAGTATAATACAAAATTTTTTCATAAAATCTTTTTGGAGTTTTTACTAAGGGTCCCCACTTCTTTAGTGTTATTGCTAATACTAAAAGAAGTAGGGGGTTGTTGGTGGTCACAACAATGGCGATTCACTTGGAAGAACCAGTTATCTCTGCTTTTCTATTGAATTCTTTAAACTTCCAAAATAGTAAAATTGTCACAAATCTAAACTTTGTTATGGAAAGATAGAGTACATTATGCCTCATTCTATCAATGATATTTTGTTTCAACTTCGTTCTTCTCTAATTGTTTGCTTCCTCAGGCTTGTCCTTGTATCTACATCAGCCATTACTTGGTCATGTAAAGATAAAATAAAGTCTTCTATGTGTGCTAGCCTTAAAATATGCTCGTTTGTCATAAGTAGAGCCTCTGCTGCCAGCAGGCGTCCATAGCCTCGACAGGGTTACCTGTTACCCAGCAATGATCCTTTATCATGTTTTAAGGTTATCTACAACCCTCAAAGAAAAATCCATTTTGACACTTTTTCCTTTTTTATTCTTAAAGAACAATGTCTTGGTTTGGTAGCCAAATTATGACACATTCATTCACTTGATTTACACTTTTGCTGAACAAGCTGGCTCGTGATGAGACCTCTTGTCTTTTGATTTCAATAATCTTGATTCATTGCCCTGTTTTGATGGACAATGTTTGGCAAAGTCAGCAAAGTTATAATATTTGTGATCATGATAAGCCGGCTCATGATGAGACCTCTTATTCTTTGAGATATAGTGTTTCTTGGATTGTCCCTCTGAATGCTGCGATTTTCTTTAATAGGGAGGATATCATTGTTTTCATTAAGGAAGCTCTGGACGACAATAATAGAGTTTGAAAACAACAGTTTTACAAAGAATCTTTATTTTGTTATTGATACCTTTCATTGTGCTGATATAAAACAATTCCTTCGCTAAAGGTTGCTTTCATAAAAATTTTTTGAAGTTGAAACTAATATCATATGTAGGCCAAAGTTTTTAACTGTATCTGTCAATAATAAAGATCAGATTTTCAAAAAATTTCTATTTATACAAGCGAAAAGCTCAAAATCTGAAAGAGAATTGGTGTCTTTTCGCGAATACTGATAGTAACCATTAACAACCGGTTTTATTATGAAAAGGGAAAAAAGAAAAGACAAAACTATTCTACAAAATAGAAGAATAATCTTCTATGGAAAATATATTTTAAGGATTTGACCATTAATAGGCAAAGAATCCCTTCTACCTGCTAGATCTTGTAAGACAAACGTTGATGGACCTATGACTTCAACAATCTGAAAAAGACCAAGCCACATCTTTTGAAATTTTGTATGTTTGCCCTTTTCTTCATGAGCCTTATCCCATTTTAAAACTAAATCTCCCATCTGAAAATTTTTTCTGGTCATTTTGTTTGAATCGAAAGAGGATTTTATTAGCGCTTGATGATGAGCATGGGTTCTCTTAGCTTGTTCTCGCTGTTCTTCTAATTTAATTATTTCCATTTGTCTTAGTTGTATGGAGGAAGTAGGTACTTCATCAATGTATTGTATTAAAGACAGAGGGAATGACTAAGTGAGTTGGAAGAACCGCTTCTTTCCCATAAACTAAATTAAAGGGGGAAGTGCCGATCAAAGATTTTTTTGTTATTCTATCTGCCCATAAAGCATTTATCAAAACTTTATGCCAATTCTTTTGGTTCTGGTCAACTGTTCTTTTAATAATCCTGATTAGGTTTTTATTTGTTGACTCAGCTAACCCATTACCTTGCAGATAGTAATTGGCCGAATATTTTAGTTTGAATCCTCTTTTAAGTGCAAACTCAGTCATTGCATTTCCAGAAAAGTATGATGCATTATCAAACATTAAAGCCGTTGGCAATCCAAACCTAGTGATTATAAATTGATCTATGAATTCAATAATATTTTTAGAATTAGTTGTCTTGAGAGGAACTGCCTCTACCCATTTAGTAAAATAATCTGTTGTTGTGAGGATGTATCTATGTTGTTTAGAAGAGTGAGGAACGATCTCACCTATTATGTCCAAGCCCCACTAGCTGAATGGTTGCTCGATGTTTACTGGTTGTAGTGGCAGGGACGGCTTCTTTTGTCTTCCAGCAGTTGTTTGGCAGACTTGACATTTCCTCACGTAACTGTGTGAATCTTTGAACAGCGTGGGCCAGTAATATCCTTCACGTAAAATTTTATGTGCAGTAGCATCTCCAGCATAGTGTCTGCCTGCTGGTCCATCGTGGAGTTCCTGCAAAACTTTTTCGGCTTTAGTTTTTTCAAGACATCTAAGAAGAACATAATCATAATTCTTTCTAAAAACAATATCATTTATGAGCTGATATTGTTTAGCTTTCAATCTCAGAGCTCTTTTCTTAGTGTGATCCAGGTGCGATGGAGCATACCCGATCTTAAGATAATAAATGATATCAGCATACAATGATTCTGCATCGTTTAGGCTTACCTCATACATTTGTATCTGTTTGGATGAAATTTCAGGGATTTGCGATGCTCCAGCCAAAATTTTGCAGAAGCCTTGACCTCTTACAATGTTTGCTGGTTTAATCTCAAGATCGTATTCCTGTAAAGCAGTGATCCAATTTGCTCTTTTCTCGCCCATATCCTTCTGTACTAGAAGATTTCTTACCGCTGGAAACGGTACTATGATCTTAATATGGGTTTTGAGTAAGAAAGGTCTGAAATATTTGACCACTTTGAAAACAGCATAGGCCTGTTTCTCTACGTCTGAATAATTGAGTTCAGCACCTTGTAAATTTGAGCTAAAAAATGCAATTGGAGCTTCTGTTTTTTCTTGATTTGCTTGGGTTAGAATCACAGCATATGATTTCTCTGAGGCAAATGTGTATAAAAAAAAGATTCTGAAAAAATTGGGGTTGCTAAAGATGGAGCATTAATAATAGCTTGTTTGATCAGGTTGAATGCTTCATGTTCATCTTGACCCCATTTGAAAATTGAATTCTTTTTAATCATGGTTTGCAAAGGAGACACAATTCGTGAAAAATCTGGTACAAATCTCTTTACAAAATTGATTTGACCAAGGAAAGATTGCATGGCTTTTTTATTATGAGGTAGGGATATTTCAGAGATTTCTTTGATTCTGTCAGGATCAATGTGAATGCCGAATTTTGACACTATGAATCCTAGAAGTTTTCCTTCACTTAATGCGAAAAAATATTTCTTTGGGTTAAGTGAAATCCCATACCTTAAACATTGTTGAAAAATTTGTTTTAAATCTCTGATATGGTCGCTTCGCTTCTTGGAATACACTGTTATATCATCCAAATAAATCACTATAGATTTGTTGACTAGACCCTTAAATGCGATGTCCATGGCTCTTTGAAATGTAGCGTCGGCATTAATCAAACCAAATGGCATCTTCTGATATGCGTATGTGCCCCATTTAGTTCTGAATGTGGTTTTCAACTGATCATTGGGATGCACCAGCACTTGATTATATCCTAAAAATCCGTCCAAGAAAGACATCAGTTCTGAGCCTGCTACTGCCTGTAATATCTGTTCCATAGGTGGAAGAGGAAAATTGTCTTTTTGACAGGCTTTGTTAAGATTCCGAAAATCGATACAGATTCTAATATCTTCGTTTTTCTTTCTAACGGGTACCATATTGGAGACCCATTTGGAATGTCTGACGGGGAAAATTATTCTGTCTTTTAATAACTTATTTAGCTCAGTTTTTATCTAATTTTCTAAATTGGGGTGGATCTTTCTCAATTTCTGTTGGACAAGTTTTTCATTGTCAATCATAGGAATAGTGTGTTGAATGATAGAAGTGTCGTACGTCTTCAGCTCATCATAATTCCAGGCAAAAACATTTTTATATTGTCTCAAAAGACGAATATACGCTAGTTTTTCTTCAGGGGCCAGGCCTATGCCTAGATTAACGTTTTGTGGTTTATCATCGGTTCCTAGGTTTACTAATTCATAGTTCAGAGTTGAATTGTAGAGCTTTGAATTGGTAGACCTTTTAAACCAATTTTTCAAAGCGTACAAGTCTTCTAACTTAACCACCGATTTAGGTATAGCATTATCAGTGCTATTTTGTTGTGTTTGTCGATCGTGATGGTCTTCGTCAATTATCTGATTGGAGTAGGATCCTTCAAAAGTGAGGAAATTTACAATATCAGGATTGTCATTGAATACTCTCCAATTTGTAATGTTGTCAGGGATGGATGGTCTAAAGATTACTTCTATTGAGAATCTATCTGGACTAAAATCTTCGGTGGGAATAAGCCTAGATGCTACGTTAGCCAAAAGGTCTGCACTCGCATTTTGGAGTCTCGGGATTGAAGAGATATTAAATGCTATGAAATGCTCAGTCAGATCTTGTACTAAAGATTGATAGTGTTTTAAATGACCTGATAGGCAATGTATAGTGTTACGTACCTATTTGACGATAATCTCAGAGTCTCCAAAGACCTGAAGATACTTGACTTTTAACCCGATTACTTTGTATAGGCCTTGTACCAAGGCCTCATATTCTGTTGTATTGTTTGTGCAATTGAATTCGAGTCTGCATGTAAGCATGGTCTTGTTTCCTTCTAGACTAATCAGAACGCATCCTGCTCCTGCTCCTTTGTTAGATTTAGAGCCATCGAAATATAATTTCCAAAACAAAGATGTATTTATAGGTTCATCTACAAAATTAACACACTTTGAACTATCAGTTTGGGAAAAATTTTCGACTTGGGACAAAACTGAATTTTCTAAGTAAGGTGATGGGTGAGCATTGAAATTATCGAGAAAATAATCTACCGAGTAATTGCCTATGATATTGCTGTTATACGATACTGCTTCATTTTCTCCCTCTAATTACGTTACTATGTACTTCTGGTGTAACTCTCGTTCAACCTTTATCTGGTTCGGTTTACCGTTATAGGGTAACCACATGTGCGACCAGTTGGTTGCAAAGTATCCGTGGAGTTTCTCGGACCAATCCCTGCTAAGAATTAATCCATAGAATTCTGGGATATCGGCCACTAGAATGTCAATAACTTGACATACCTTCGGGTTAGATGAAAATCTTATGGTTACTTGATTAATTTCACCAATCACTTCGACTTGAGATCGATCAAGCTGAACTATACGCACTGCGGATTTTTGTGGTTGAACATTTAGCTTAGCACATATTCATCTGGGTAAAATATTCGAAGAAGCACCAGAATCTACCAAACAATTGTGCACATTTTTGTTGAAAATCTCGTAAGTGAGAAGAAACGGGGGAGTGTAAGATCTTGTTCTTCCTCCAATTAAGGCGATATCATTTGGATCAATCTTATTGATCGCGTCAGTTGGAGGTCTTCCCATGTTATGGGAAGCTTGAGAGAGTACAGTGGCAGGCAAAGGTACAATAGTCACAGCATGTAATTATTTCATCATTATCTTCTGTTGATGCTTCAATTTGCTCAATTCATAAAGGGTAATATTAGCCCTAGTCTTTTTCATGTCATCAACAATATTGTACTCCATTTCATCTGACACTATCAGTGTTTTTGATGGAGTTGTTTGATCTGCTCGGACTGGGCTAGACTGAGTCGCTTTAGTTGTTGTTTTCTTTGTTGCGACTTTATCTTTTGTTGTAGGGCTTGGGCCCTTCTTCTTAGGGGTAGTTTGGGGAGGATCAAGCTGATTTTTTCTTCTTGTGCTAACCGGAAATACTCCTTGATCTTCTTCTTGTGGGAGGATGAAATCCCACATTCCTTGTAATTCCACAACTTCTTCGTCATCAGTTTGCCCTTCAGTGGCAATTTCTTCTTCTTCCTCTTCCTCAGTTTCAGCATTGGAGATGGCATTGGGTGGTTTTTCATCCGTTGAAGGACCTCTTTTAAAAGTTCTGTAGGGCTTTTTTAAAGAAGTTTGTGCTACTTGTTTTTTTATGTCAATCATCTCATTAGACATGGTCTTTAATACTTTCTGCAATCCTTCCAAATCGAAAGGGTCTTTTGTTTGTTTCTTCTTGGAATCTTCCTTGAAGGTGACTTTTTTGTATTTTCGTTCCTCTATTGCGGATCTCTTTTCTAGGGCTATTACGCGTTTCTCTACTGCTATCGCCTCCGTCATGTTTTCAACTAAGGTTGTTTTATTTGCTCTATCCATGAAGATTGCTATGTTTGATGGTAAAGAAGTAATATACCATTCACATCGTACTTCTTCTCTGGGTTGGGAAGCAGTAGGAATTTTGTTGAGAATCTTAATGAACCGTAAATAGAAATCTTTGATAGGTTCTTTAGCTTGGGCCTTGAGATTGGATAGGTCATTGATTAATGTTGTTGTTGATCTGTCATCACCAAACTTGATAAGGAACTGATTCTGGAAGATATCCCAACTTGTGATAGACCCGGAAGGTAATGAAAAATACCATGACCTGGCTGTTCCTTGCAGTGTGTATGGAAAAAGCCGAACAACAACATCTTCATTAGTAACTCTGTTGAGATTGATAGAAAGCATGAAATTGTTTATGTGTTCTTCTGCTAGCATGCCTGCTTCTGGATTGAATTTAGGCAGCCATTTCTCAGGATGGGCCGGTATTGGGCTCAAGGGTGCAGGCATCCAGACTGCCCCAGGGTTGTTCCATGGAGATTGGGCAATCGTTGAGCTGCTAGTAGAGAAAAGTGCAGGAGATGATCTCTGTGGTTGGGAAGATGAGGATACTATGATCGTGGATGATTGAAGAGGGATTGCGGTAGACGGATGAATGATGGTTTGGAATGGAGGTGTGGGTGGTTGACTTCGCAGTGAGGTAGTTGAAATGGGTGATGTAGACGAAAGAGTCTCACTGTCAGACTCTTGTGGTGATTTCCTCACTCTTTTCCTGGTGGGAAGAGGCAACTCAGTTGGCTGGATGCCAAATTTTTCACTTTTCAATCTGGTTACAGGATGAGCAGGATTGTACTGCAAAGTCACACTGCTTTGAGATTTATTAGACCTCTGAGGAGAAATGGAAAATCCCTGAAGTTTGTGAATCAGAGATTCGAATCCAGGAGGTTTAATGGTAAATTGGTCTGAAATATCAGGGTGTGTAGCAGCGATTGATACTCGAGCGAATTCCGACTCTGGATTTAAATATACTGGAGAAGTCGGGGGAGATGATAAGGGTGATTTACTCTCAGAATGGTATTTAGATTTTGATTTAAGTGCCATTTATAGTTCAGGGCCTCCTTCTAGTGCCAAATATGTTGAAGGCCCGAACATCAGGTCGACAACAAGGGGGATACGCACCCGGTCCGGACCTTGGTTGGCAGCTCCTTATCCATTTGGTATAGCGGGTCCGACTGGGGATAATGGGACTAGTTTCCCAATCTAAGG
Organism: Pinus tabuliformis; assembly: GCA_031772625.1. Lineage (NCBI taxonomy): Eukaryota > Viridiplantae > Streptophyta > Pinopsida > Pinales > Pinaceae > Pinus > Pinus tabuliformis. The sequence continues at coordinate 772,812,602 of CM062820.1, read as the reverse complement.
GTGTGTGTGTGTGCAAAGTTGGATGATGTTGATCTAAGAGTTCTAATCTAAGCTACTTTAATCTAATCATATCCTATTGTAATCTAATGAAAACAACACATCTAATCTATGCTAACCCGGGGTGTATTTCTTCAATTATGCGATCTAAAGAGATTTCAAACAATAACTGGTAATAAAGATCATTCAGCTATCATAAGAATGGAAATCAATTAAGATGAACCACTTTGCATAAAAAGTTAGGCAAAACAGTTGTGAACAACATATCGCATAATAAGTTATTCATATATCAAACATAAATAAATGACTCCACCGTACAAAAGTGCCAAATGGTAACTCACACATTCATGCAATAACATATAAACAACTAAAAATTGTATATCACTTGAAGAATATAAGCAGAAATGGCCAAGAGATAAAAGTACCATTTATGACTGGTCCTACTCATAAGCTTCAAGTAATAATGATTTATCTCTCCTTGTTTTGATATCTACCAAGAGTACAGAAGTGCAACATCAGTAGCAGATATCAAATGAAAAAATTACTAAACCTTGATCCATTCATTCATCAAAACCTCCTCTGAGGGTGCAAAAGTGCATGTTCTGAGGACAAGTTTTTGACAAATTTCCGGACCCTTCTCCAAATGCATAGAAGGGTTTAAATACTGCTAACTAAATAACTTAATTACATAAATTTCGGATACGGTTTAAAATGACCGCCCTTTATCTAAGCAAACTTATTTCTAAAAATTGAATCTAATTTCTAACTATTTCTGCATTTGCTCCTTAGTGCTGTGAGCATGCAACATTTGCCTAGGAAGAGTCGGCTGGTCATCTTCTACTTTTGTTTGAGCTACGAAAATAGAAGTGGCAAGCGCTGGCACCTCTTTTTAGTAAACTAGAAGATATTTTTGAGAATCATCTTCTGGTTGGGCGAATTTACTGTGTGTATGCTTGGTAACAATCCAGATTCTTCCTAAACTGCCTCTGCTTTTGCTATCTCGGCTTCCGGACTCGTGGATGACTAAGCAAGTTAGGGACTTTACTTTCTGAACAATTTTCTTAGTGATGCACGATTAGCACTAGGCGCTAATCGCGCATCAAAAACTGCCTCCATTCTTTGATCTGGGCCTTTCTGGTGCGTTTTCCGCCTTTAGCGCTTTTTCCTTTACCGGGAATGAGCTTCAGAATTTTGCAAACATGCTGCTTTTGTGAGTTTTTGACCTTGAGTGTCGAATTGCCTTTTGATATCAGCATCTGTTCAGTAACACTCTGAAATCTGTGTTTCTGTTGCATGCGGTATCCATTTATGAGGGCATCTCTTCTCTGTTCTCCGAGCATTGGCGCTTTCCCTTTTTCCTTAGATGTTTCCTGCAGTTCACGCAAAGGAAAAAGTAATGATAATAAATTTTGACATGAAAGCTTTAAGTTCTACGAATGTGTAAAATCATGACACCCACAGTGAACTGACTCTTCGAAAAACACAAAACTGTCCTTCATGAATACCTTGGCATACATTCATTAATTTTCTTTAAGGCGTGCGCCCAATTTTTGGTTTAGGGACAAATTTTCTTGAATGCTGAGCCGAGGAAAATTTGCGATGGGTAATTTTTGTGACTCGCAGATCGCAGATCGCAAGATTGCAGATCGCAGATCGCATGATCGTAGATCACATTGATCACAGATCGCATTTATCGCAGATCGCATATATCGCAGCATCGCGACATCGCGCAGACCGCAGATCGCTGCAATTTGTTAAGTTATTCGTGTGCTGTTTATGTGACATTGCGATATGCGATGTCGCATATCGGCCATCGGAGATTTCTTAAGATTCTCATTTATGGGCGCTTCTTAATGTATGCGATGTGATGAATTTAGCGCCGCTTCTTCGCAGTTGTTTTAATGTGCTCATAAAGAAATGCTTCACTCTTCTCCGTGTGATGTATTTTTTGAGGAGTATAATACAAAAAAATTTCATAAAATATTTTTGGATGTTTTACTAAGGGTCCCCACTTCTTTAGTGTTATTGCTAATACTAAAAGAAGTAGGGGGTTGTTGGTGGTCACAACAGTTTCCCATCAGTCCTTGACGTGGGGGGCGGATTTGAGAAGTGAAAAAGTGATATTTTCTTGGCTGGAAAAATCATGAACAAAAAAATATCTCTCTAGCATATTTAACCATTGATCTACAATGTTTGCATCTATTTTACCCTCGAATATGGGAATATCAAAGTTAACTTGTACCTTAAAGGGTGTGGCACTTCTAGAGTAGCTGATGGAAGTAGATGTGTCACCCCTAGGTAGTCGATGAAGGATTTGGGAAAAGTTGTCCATCATCGAGTTCCTATGTCACTCAAGGGATTGTTCGGGCAAGATTTTGATAGGATCTCTTGCCCCCTCGTCTTTCTTTTCATCCGCCATGGGAGGCCATCGGTATTTGCGAGGCTAGTCTTGTAAAGGTTCAACGATTTCAAGCCCTAACTCCTTATATCCCAACCTTGTTGGGGACATGCAAAGAAAAATAGAGAAAGAGCAGACCGCTCTGATAACACTGATCTCGATTTAAATAAGAATGCAACAAATTACATAGATAACCATAAATACAGAGATGCCACAGAAATAATACCTCATTTTATTAATGTAAAATATTGAAATATGCTTACAAATAGAAATGGAAATTAACTAGCTCAGGTGACGGTAGCTTATCTCTGAGGAGAGATGTGGTGGCTACATGCCTCTGAAATGTGTTACAATGAGGCTCTAATGCCTATTTTTTATTGAGAAACAATGGAAAACCCTAAAAATCCAAAAATCTAACCCTAGGAGATGAAGCGCCAAACTATGGGCCCCATTTGGATAAATTGGTACATCAACTTCCTGGGGTTGTAACTTTGGCAGACGATCCTCGTTTGATGCGCATAATACCTCGTTAGAAATATCTGTCTGAGGAATACAAATTTTGAGTGAGAAACATCGGTCCATGACCATTGTTGCTATTGGGTTTCCCAAAAAATGTCGTTTAAGGCCTCAAAACGGATCTGAAAGTTTAGGACCCGAAAAAACTGCCAAAAATAGTAAATTGTGCTACAATTAAAGAAACTAAAAAATTGAAAGAGACAGTTGTGGGGGTCCAGATGGGATAGATGGGTGGCCACCAACACCCACCTAGATCATTCCTCCCCCCTTAGGAAGAAATGGTCCCCATTGCGTTGAGTGCCTCCATGAGATGGGGAAACTTCTGCTAAGCTTGGTCCCTCGTGAGCTGTTCTACAATTTCTGATGTGTCTAGTAATGGTGGGAAGCATGGTCAAGGGCAGTCCGAGTTGAACACTCAGTTCAATCCAAGGAATGGGGGAATGTTATGCTTCAAAGCATTGTTTCCCACAACCTTGGTAATGGTGTAAGGACCATATCGGAGTGGTCTAAGTTTTTGATGGGCTCTTGTAAGGCGTTCTTTCTACAGATGCAACTAGAATTTTCCTCCCACTTGAACCTTTTGTAGCACCTGATGTTGATCATATTGCTGCTTGTACTTGGAATTTTCTAGAATGGAGTGGCGATCTATCGGCCTGTTAGGTAGAGGTGCTCCGGGAGTTAGATTGAATGAATGCTTGACCTAACAGTGCAACGGTACCCCTATGGATGAGGAGAAGATGTTCCTAAATCCTTTCATGACCGTATCCATCTGCTGTTGTTTCATGGAGGAACCCTTCCTGGGGGCCATGGATGTGGCTACAATCTTCCCCTTAGTTTGAGAGAAAACCAGAAAGAAAATGAATTTCCTAGTCTGGGAGATGATCTTACTACATTTCTTAGAAGAGATGAAAGAGGTGATGGTAGGTGGGGCTACCTCCGATATCTTGTACAATGAATTACCCATAGAAAAAATAACAGTGCGAGGCCTCGACTCATACACAACATGTCTCTTACACAAGTATGGTTGAACTAAGTATGTCTCTTACACAAGTATGTCTCTTACACATGTATGGAAGCGGTGGCGTTGGGCTCCGCATCACTAATATGTTTTCCTTTGTCATTCCTCTTGTCAGTTTCTGACTCAGGATTAGAACATAAATCTTATTCGAAAACCTTCAACTCGGCCACCAATGACTGCTTGGCCCGACACTCACTTGTGTTATGAGTGGGGCTCTTATGGAACTGACACCACTTTTGTGTGTCCTTCTTTGACTTCATGGTGGTGTTCTTTTGTTGCAGCTTCTGTTGAAAATGCAACAAGATGATGGAGCTTAGTGGAAAGAAGTCGCCTTCACTAAGTGGGCCCGCACGCTATTTTTGGCACAAAGTCTATTTTTAGACTAGTATATTTTTAGACATATGGATCATGGTCTATGAGTTGCAGGAAGCTATTTGTGGATGACTGGTCATGTTGGTAAAAATAGATGGACTTCTATTTTTAGACATATGGGCAAGTTTCTATTTTTAGACTGCCAGGCTAAAAATAGGAACAGTCGAATATTATTAGCTCTTAATAATATTTGGACTATAAACATTATCTTATCCTCTTGGAGCACTTCAGTTTGAGCAACAGATGTGGCACATGCAGCTGTCAGAAGGAAATACGCTTTTCTTTCTGGGTCAGTTGAGCTATTGCATGGTGGACTTCAGTTAGAACTCAAGCAGTTGAGTTTGGTGGAGTTGGATGTGGAGTTGATGGAGTTGTGTTCAGTTTGACTTGGTTAAACTAGTTGTATTTAGTCTAACTGCAGAATACACTAGTGATGAGTGATGTGAATTAATTGTTAAATTAATTTAGTAATTATTAACTCATAAAGCAACTAAAGAATACATCAGTTAACTCAGTGCATTGACAGTTCAGTGGAGACAGGTGTTAGAGGTTGAGATTGCTATCAGTTGTGACTATAGTTGTGCATGAGATCTTACACAATTAATGGGATTGAGTTATGCCAATGAGGACTGCGCAGTGTGGGCCAATACCCAGGAAATTGTAGCTTGTGCTCACATGATTTTCACTTTGCATTGTGCAGTGGAGGCAGACAAAGCAGCGGAGGGGATTTGAACCTGTGACTTGTTCGGATCTGCGCTAGTTTTGTGTGTAACAAGTGGAGATAGTACTGAGTACTTGTGAGGAGTATTGTACTATGTATTGTTACATGTTCTCAATCATTATAATATACAGATAGTGTGGGGTTTTCAGCTGTATTCTTTCCCCGAGTTACATACTGTGTTAATGTGCACATGCGATTGATGTTTCATTGTTTTTAATGCTGCTAAATTGATGATCAACATAGAGGAGGTTATGTATTATGCATGTATTCCGCAATAGTGTATAATCGGGATAATCTATTTGAATAAGTGTCATATTATTCAAAATTTCTACATGGTATCAGAGCTATTGATCATCAGATCTATTATTCAGAAAGTGTTTATATTCTATTCCTTCAGGGAGAGTCTGTAATCGGGCCAGGTAGCCTCTGGATTCATCCCTCCTTTGGAAGGTGAGATATCCAATAAAAGCCCATACAATAAATATCTATACAAGAAATACTTTGTTCTCATGAATTCTAGATTAGAGGCGGCTAAGTTTTTGATCTGGTGGAATTTGAATTTGCAGCAGTGTTTTCTTGGTGTCAAAGTTGAAATGTCTTTCAACGGATTGCGATTGGAGTATGCTCTTGAGAGCAGCTCAAACTATATTGCATGGAAAGATAGGATGGAGGCAGTGTTAGATGATAATGGGTGGAAGGAATTCATAGAAGCCGAGGTCCCATAGCCTACTGATACTGCTCAAGTTGATGCTTGGCAAAAGAAGACAGCAAAGTGTCGAAGGATTCTGTTGGAGGGTGTGAAGGATCACATTGTGTCCAACCTGCATGGAAAGGCTTCTCCATACTTGATGTGGAAAGTGTTGATAGATCTATTCCAAAGCAAGAGTGACCAGAGGAAGTTGGCGCTCAAGGATAAACTTAGAAACATTAAGTGTGAGAATGGAGACAGTATGCCCAAGTATCTCACGAAGTTCACCCAATGCAGGGATGAGCTGGGAAGTGTGGGGGTGACTGTCGATGATGAGGACTTGGTGAGCTTGGCTCTCCTTGGTCTTCTGAAGAGTTGGCATTCCTGTCAGGACTCTGTCAATGGTCAGGAGAAATTGCCAGGATGGGAGAGACTTTGGTCGGATCTTGTGCAAGAGGATATCAGGCAGAATACCAGGGATGGATCTTCATCAAAGGAATCTGATGAAGAAAATTGCGCTTTGGCTGCCAAAGCAAAGAAGGGGAAGGAGAAGGGTTCTCTTTCTAAATCTAGTTCTTCCAATGATGGGAGGAAGGTTGACAAATCAAAAGTGCGATGCTTTCGTTGTCATGAGGTGGGCCATTATGCTGTAAATTGTCCACATAGGAAATCCAAGAAGGGATCCAGGGAAGGATCTGAAGGTGAGGCACTTGCTTCACAGTTTGAGTTGTATTTCACACTCTTCTCATGCATGGTTTCATCCATGGTGGGAAGTGGTTGGTTTCTTGACAGTGAAGCTTCTTTCCACATGACCGGCGACAAGAGTTTGTTCAGTACTTTGGAGGAGAAAGATCTCCAGATACTCATAGCGATGGGTAATGATGAGAAGTATAGTGTCTCAGGTGTAGGCACGGTTATTTTTCAGAGGGAGCATGGAGCTTGCCTTACCTTGACCGATGTCAAGTATGTACCAGGACTGAAGAGAAACTTGGTGTCGATCGCGATGTTGGAAGACAGAGGGTATGATGTAGTCTTCAGTAAGGGAAAGGTTTTCCTTAGACACATCATCACTAGACAGGTGAAGCAGATTGGTTCATGGGTCAAGAACCTGTATGCTCTTAAGGTTCAAGATGCATGCAAAGCCTTGAGAAGCGAGGCAAGTGATGGAGACTTGGTGGTTGAGAGGGAGCATATATTACTGCTCAACATGCAGGGCCAGAAGAATTCTCAGACGATTATGGAGGAACCATGATTGGTGCAGCAGCTTCAGGAGGTTGTGGAGCAACCACAACAAGGGAAGCTGAGAGGAGATCGAGTAGAGACATCTACTCATGCAGAGACCTCCAGTAGGGGGAAACTTCGAGCCAGGTGGGTAGAGGGATCACATGCAGCCATACCTCCAGGTAGGAGGTGGGGTGATGTGGATTGATCATCCCAAGGAGGAGGGGCAGGATCCTTGAGGTACCCAACCTCTTGGATGAGACCTTGCTATGGGAGCCTCGATGTGGAGTAGCAGGAACTGACTGATTGGGTAGAGACAGATGCGGATGGAGCAGCAGAGAGAGCGACAGTGTAGGGAATCCCAGGACAACGCATAGCTAGTAGGCTACAGCAATGCGAGAGGCACAAGTGTTTTGCACAGTGCTAGGTGGCACAGAGAAGTGTGAAATGGTGCGAGATGCATGGAGATGTTGCAGTAGCGCAGATTTCAGAGAGGGAGCACTTGTCAGCAGCAGGTAGATCTTCAGCATCAGAGTATGTTCCTCAGGGAAAATTTTAAGAACCCCCCCCTAAATTTATAAATATAATAAATGGGCGAATCTCCATGGTATATAGGAAAAATGGAAGGCGATTTTATCAATAATATAATATGTATATATAATTTTTTGGCGAATCTCTCACCAGGCATGGCGAATATTTTATTCAATTATAAGATCTTGTAAGATCTTGGCGAGTCTTTCACTAAATAATAAAACTTTGTAAAGTCCTAGTGAATCTTAGCATTGTGAACTCTTAGAGAAGAGTAAAAATGAATCTATGCTGGTTTAATTGCCCCATTTAAATAGGCCACATTCCAGGTGAATACCATGGGTCAATACCATGTGCCATTTTGGTGAATACCATGGGTCAATACCATGTGCCATTTTGGTGAATACCATGGGTCAATACCATGTGCCATTTTTATTTTTATTAATTCTAATATTAGGGTTAATAATGGTCTTTTGCATGGTATTAATAGCAATCTAGTCCATGGTATTTGTCCCATAGTATTTTTCCCACAGGTTTCACCTAAATATAACCCATTTCTTGAGTGTTCGTAAATATAAGGTGAATTATGGAGTAAATATAAAAAAATGTTTTATTTGTTTACCATACCTCTAGTTTATTTATATTTTTATTAATTTACCATAGCTCTGTTACAAATATGGTATTTGGCCCATAGGATTCACTTAAATAAAACCTCTTTCTTGAGCCTTCATAAATAGAACGAGGGTTATGGACTAGATATAAAAAGAGGTTTTATTTATTTACCATACGTCTAGTTTATTTATATTTTTATTTATTTACCATACCTTTTGAGTAAGTATAAAAAGACATTTTATTTATTTACCGTACCTCCACTTTACTTATATTTTTATTTGTTTACACTTATTTATTTACCATACCTCTCATTTATTTATATTTTTATTAATTTACCATACCTCTTTTATAAATATGGTATTTGGCCCATAGGATGCACTTAAATAAAACCTATTCTTGAAAATGGGCGAATGGATTCACATAAATAAAACCTATTCTTGAAAATGGGCGAATGGAAGGTTGTAACTCCTAATTTCAAGGGCTAAATTTACCTTTTTTACCCTCTCCCTTAAAATAAGGTGGGCTATTTGAGGTGATTTGTAAAAATGTACTATGATACAAAATATTCGCCCACTAAAAATTTAAAACCCCTTAATTTCGCCAAAGGGCGAACATTCGCCCCTAAAATTATCCTTGATGTTCCTAGCCCAACAGAGTGGTCAGTTGGGAGTGTTTTTGTTCCAAGTTTTGTTGGAGCAAGTGGACCGAGAAAATGTGTTGCATGCAGATTATTCTAGAGTTGCAGGATAGGGGTTGTAGATAATCCATATCTTGTTGAGAGGGAGTGTTGAAAATGCAACAAGATAATGGAGCTTAGTGGAAAGAAGTTGCCTTCACTAAGTGGGCCCGCAGGCTATTTTTGGTGCAAAGTCTATTTTTAGACATATGGATCATGGTCTATGAGTTGCAGGAAGCTATTTGTGGATGATTGGTCATGTTGGTAAAAACATATAGACTTCTATTTTTAGACATATGGGCAGGTTTCTATTTTTAGACTTCCAGGCTAAAAATAGGAACAGTCAAATATTATTAGCTCTTAATAATATTTGGACTATAAACATTATCTTATCCTCTTGGAGCACTTCAATTTGAGCTACAAATGTGGCACATGCAGCTGTAAGAAGGAAATACGCTTTTCTTTCTGGGTCAGTTGAGCTATTGCATGGTGGACTTCAGTTAGAACTCAAGTAGTTGCATTTGGTGGAGTTGGATGTGGAGTTGATGGAGTTGTGTTCAGTTTGACTTGGTTAAACTAGTTGTATTTAGTCTAACTGCAGAATACACCAGTGATGACTGATGTGAATTAATTGTTAAATTAATTCAGAAATTATTAACTCATTAAGAAACTAAAGAATACATCAGTTAACTCAGTGCATGGACAGTTTAGTGGAGACAGGTGTTAGAGGTTGAGATTGCTATCAGTTGTGACTATAGTTGTGCATGAGATCTTGCACAATCAATGGGATTGAGTTATGCCAATGAGGACTGCGTAGTGTGGGAAAATACCCATGCAATTGTAGCTTGTGCTCATGTGATTTTCACTTTGCATTGTGCAGTGGAGGCAGGCAAAGCAGCAGAGGAGATTTGAACCTCTGACTTGTTCGGATCTGAGCTAGTTTTGTGTGTAACAAGTGGAGATAGTATTGAGTACTTGTGAGGAGTATTGTACTATGTATTGTTACATGTTCTCAATCATTATAATATACAGATAGTGTGGGGTTTTCAGCTGTATTCTTTCCCCGGGTTACATACTGTGTTAATGTCCGCATGCGATTGATGTTTCATTGTTTTTAATGCTGCTAAATTGATGATCAACGTAGAGGAGGTTATGTATTATGCATGTATTCCGCAATAGTGTATAATCAGGATAATCTCTATGAATAAGTGTCATATTATTCAAAATTTCTACAGCTTCGATGGGTTGTCTTGGGTCACCCCCCCTTGGCTTTGTCCTTTTTTCTTCGGATTCACAGATCCAAAGTCTTGCTTCTTTTGTTTAAGCTTCTGCTCGATTGTAACAGTGTATCGGTATGCTATGCCAAGTGAGGAGATGTCCAGGAACCCCATCTCATCTTGGATGTACTTGTGTAGGAAACCATGATATTTGAGTAAAAAATGCCGCTCAGAATCCTTGATACCCAACTTTCTGCGAAGGGTATGAAAGGTATTGGTAAACTTCGACACATCTTGGTCCCTTCCCTATCACAGCGTGGTCGATTTTATGTATTTATCCTCATATCTTTCGATAGGGTAGTACTTATCCTTGATGGCATCCAGGAGTGAATTCCAAGTGGGTGAGTTTGAAAACACTGAGGCTGTACTTTCATCCTTCTACTCGTAGTAGGTTTCCCACCAGTCCTTGACGTGGGGGGTGGATTTGAGAAATGCAAAAGTGATCTTTTCCCAGCTGGAAAAATCATGAATAGAAAAATATCCCTCTAGCAGATTTAACCATTGATCTACAATGTCTGCATCTATTTGACCCTAGAATATGGGAATATCAAAGTTGACTTGTACCTTAAAGTGTGTGTCGCTTCCAGAGTAGCTACTGTAAGTAGATATGTCACCCTGGGTAGCCCCTAAAGGATCTAGGCAAACTTTTTCATCATTGCGTTCCTATGGCACTCGAGGGACTCTTCAAGCAAGATTTTGATAGGATCTCCTACCCCCTCATCTTTCTTTTCATCCACCATGGGAGGCCGTCGGGATTTGTGAGGTTGTTCTTGCAAAGGTTCGGCCAATTCGAGCCCTAAATCCTTATACCTCGACCTTGTTGGGGACATGCAAAGAAAAATAGAGAAAGAGCAGACCATTGTGATACCACTGATCCAGATTTAAACAGGAACAAAAAAAATTACATAGATAACTATAAATACATAGATACAATAGAAATAATACTTAATTTCATTAATATAAAATACTGAAATATGCTTACAAATAGAAATGGAAATAAACTAGCTCAGGCGATGGTAGCTTATCTCTAAGGAGAGATGTGGTGGATACATGACTTTGAACTATGTTACAATGAGGCTCCAAAGCCTATTTTTTATTTAGAAACAATGGAAAACCATAAACATCCAAAAACCTAACCCTAGGAGATGAAGTACCAAACTATGGGCTCCATTTGGGTAAATTGGTACATCAACTTCCCTGGGTCGTAACTTTGGCATACGATCTTCATTTGACGCGCACAATACCTCGTTAGAAAGAGTTGTCTGAGGAATAAAACTTTTGAGCAAGAAAAATTGGTCCATGACCATTGCTGCTCTTGGGTTTCCCAAAAATTGTCGTTTAAGGCCTCAAAACCGATTCGAAAGTTCAGGACCCGAAAAAAATTGCCAAAAATAGTAAATTGTGCTAAAATTAAGGAAACTAAAAAACTGAAAGAGACAGTTGTGGGGGTCCATGTGGGATAGGCGGGTGGCCACCAAAATCCACCTAGATCATTCCTCCCCCCTTACGAAGCAATGGTCCCCATTGCGTTGAGTGCCTCCATGAGATGGAGAAACTTCTACTAAACTTGGTCCCTGGTGAGTTGTTCTACAATTTCTGATGTGTCGAATAATGGTGGGAAGCATGGTTGAGGGCAGTCCACATTGAACACTCAGTGCAAGCCAAGGAAAGGGGGAGTGCTATGCTTCAAAGCATTGTTTCCCACAACCTTGGTAATGGTGTAAGGACTATATCGGAGTGGTCTGAGTTTCCGATGGGCTCTTGTAAGGTGTTCTTTTTGCAGATGCAACCGGAATTTTCTGTCCACTTGAAACTTGTGTGGCACGTGATGTTGATCACGTTGCTTCTTGTACTTGGCAATTTCCAAAATGGAGTGGTGATATATATGCCTATTTGGTAGAGGTGCCCCGGGAGTCAGATCGAACGAATTCTTGACCTGACAGTGCAACAGTACACATATGGTTGAGGAGACGATGTTCCTGTATTTTTTCGTGATCATATCCATGTGCTACTGCTTCATATAGGACTCCTTCCCAGGGGCCATGGATGTGGCTATGATCTTCCCCTTAATTTGAGAGCGAACCAGAAATAAAATGAATTTCCTAGTCTCAGATATGATCTTATTGCATTTCTTCGTAGAGATCAAAGAGGTGTCAATAGGTGGGGCTACCTTTGGTATCCTGTATAATGAATTACCCAAAGAAATAATAACATCATGAGGTCTTGATTCATACATAGTATGTCGCTTCCACATGTATGGTTGGCCTAGTAATGCATCACAAACATCAAGAGGTGAAACATCACACAATAGCTAATCTATGAAGGGCTTGATGTTGTAGGGAAGGCGACACTGCTGGCGAACTTGGAGATCTTGTCCCTGGTGAAGCCAGCTTATACTGTATGGCTAAGGGTGTGGTATAGTTGGTTGGCCCAACTGCTTCACGTTCTCTACTAAAATGAGGTTCTTTTGGCTCCCACTATTGATAATGAACTGCAGTGGAGAACCCTTCACCTACATTTGTGATTGGAAAAGACACTTCCCCTCCTCTGGATCTTCAGGCTCATTCTTATGGATCTTGGTGGCGGCAACAGTGGCATTGGGCTCCGCATCAATAATCTTCTTTCCTTTGTCATTCCTCTTGTCAGGTTCTGACTCAGGGTCAGAACATGCATTTGATTATGAAGCCTTCAACGTGGCCACCAACGACTGCTTGGCCCAACACTCACTTGTGTTGTGAGTGGGGCTCTCATGGAACTCACACCACTTTCCATGTCGTTCTTTGACTTCGTGGTGGTGGTATTTTCTTGCAGCTTCCATGGGTTATCTTTGGTCACCTTGCCTTGGCTTTTTCCATTGATATTTAGATTCAAAGATGCAAAGTCTTGCTTCTTTTATTTAAGCTTCTGCTCAATCTTAACAGCGTATCAGTACACCGTGCCAAGCGAGGAGATGTCCAAGAACTCCAACTTGTCTTGGATGTACCTATCTAGGCAGCCACGGTATTTGAGTACAAAATTTCGCTCAGAATCCTTGATACCCAACTTTGTACAAAGGGTATGAAAGATATTGGTAAACTCCAGCACGTCTTGGTCCCTTACCTACTGTAGCATGGTCCAATTTATGTATTTATCATCATAGCTTCCGATAGGGTAGTACTGCTCCTTGATGGCATCCCAAAATGAATTCCAAGTGGGTGAGGCTGAAAATAATGGGGCCTTACTTTCATCCTTCTACTCGGAGTAGGTTTCCCAACAGTCCTTAACGTGGGGGGTGGATTTGAGAAGTGAAAAAGTGATATTTTCCTGGCTGGAAAAATCATGAATGGAAAAATATCCTTCTAGCAGATTTAACCATTGATCTACAACGTATGCATGTATTGGACCCTTGAATATGGGAATATTAAATTTAACTTGTACCTTAAAGGGTGTGGCACTTCCAGAGTAGCTGTTGGAAGTAGATGTGTCGCCCTCGGGTAGCTGATGAAGGATTCGGGAAAAGTTGTCCATCATCACATTCCTCTGTCACTTGAGGGATTCTTCAAGCAAGATTTTGATAGGATCTCCTACCCCCTCGTGTTTCTTTTCATTCTCCATGGGATACCATCGAGATTTGTGAGGCTTTTCTTGTAGAGGTTTGACCAATTCAAGCCCTAACTCCTTATATCCAACCTCGTTTGGGACATGCAAAGAAAAATAGAGAAAGAGAAGACCGCTCTGATACCACTGATCAATATTTAAACATGAACACAACAAATTATAGAGATAACCATAAATAGAGAGATGCAGTAGAAATAATACTTCATTTCATTAATGTAAAATATTGAAATATGCTTACAACCATAAATGGAAATAAACTAGCTTGGGCGATGGTAGCTTATCTCTGAGGAGAGATGTGGTGGCTACATGCCTCTGAACTATGTTACAATGAGTCTCCAAGGCCTAGTTATTACTAAGAAATAATGGAAAAACCTAAACATCCAAAACCCTAACCTTAGGAGATGAAGCGCCAAACTATGGGCCCCATTTGGGTAAATTGGTACATCGACTTTCCAAGGTCATAACTTTGGCATACGATCTCGATTTGACGTGCACAATACCTCATTAGAAATATCTATCTGAGGACTACAACTTTTGAGTCAGTAGCATTAGTCCATGACCCATGTTTCTCCTAGTTTTCTCAAATAATTTTGTTTAGGGCCTCAAAACGACTCTGGATGTTTAAGACCCGAAAAAAATGCTAAAAATAGTAAATTGTGCTACAACTAAGGAAACTAAAAAATTAAAAGAGATAGTTGTGGGGGTCAAAGTGGGATAGGTCGGTGGCCACCAACATCCACCTAGATCATTCCTCCCCCCTTAGGCATCAATGGTCCCAATTGTGTTGAGTGCCTCCATGAGATGGCGAAACTTCTGTTGAACCTGGTCCTTGGTGAGCTATTCTACAATCTCTGATATGTCCAATAATGATGGGAAGCATGGTCAAGGGTGGTATGCATTGAACACTGGTGAAAGCCAAGGAATGGGGGAATGCTATACTTCAAAGCATTGCTTCCCACAGCCTTGTTAATGGTGTAAGGACCATATCGAAGTGGTCTGAGCTTCCGATGGGCTCTTATAAGGCGTTCTTTCTGTAGATGCAACTAGAATTTGCTGCCCACTTGAAAATTGTGTGGCACCTGATGTTGATCATGTTACTACTTGTACTTGGTAGTTTCCAGAATGGAGTGGCAATATTTTAGCCCATTGGGTAGAGGTGCTCCAGGATTCAGATCGAACGAATGCTTTACTTGACAATGCAATGGTACTCGTGTGGGTAAGGATTAGACGTTACTGTATTCTTTTGTGACTGTATCCATATGCTACTGATGCATGGAGGAACCCTTCTTGATAGCCATGGATGTGGCTATGATCTTTCCCTTACTTTGAGAGCGAACCAGAAAGAAAATGAATTTCCTAGATTGGGAGATGATCTTATGGAATTTCTTAGTAGAGATCAAAGAGGTGGTGATAGGTGGGGCTACCTCTAGTATCCTGTATAATGAATTACCCAAAGAAATAATAATAGCGCGAGACCTTGAATCATACATAGCATGTCACTTCCATAAGTATGGTTGGCCTAATAATACATCAAAAACATCAAGAGGTGCAACATCACACAATACCTCATCTATGAAGGGATTGATGTTGTAGGGAAGGTGAATCTATTGACAAACTTAGAGATCTCGTCCTTGGTGAAGCCACCCGATACTATACAGCTAAGGGTGTGGTGTAGTCAGTAGGTCCAACTACTTCACAACCTCTACTAAAATGAGGTTCTTTTGGCCCCCTCCATTGACAATGAACTACAGCGGAGAACCCTTCACCCACATTTGTGATTAGAAAAGATGTTCCCCCTCCTCTGGATCTTCGGGCTCATTATTTTGGATCTTAGTGGTGGCAACAATGGCGTTGGGATCTACATCAATAATCTACTTTCCTTTTTCATTCCTCTTGTTGGGTTCTGACTAAGGGTCAAAACATGCATCTGATTCTAACGCCTTCAACTCGGCCACCAATGACTTCTTGGCTCGACACTCACTTGTGTTGTGAGTGGGGCTCTTATGGAACTCACACCACTTTCCCATGTCCTTCTTTGACTTCGTGATGGTGTTATTTTCTTGAAGCTTTGACGGGTTGTCTTGGGTCACCCCACCTTGGCTTTGTCATTTGTTCTTCGGATTTGCAAATCCAAAGTCTCGCTTCTTTTGTTTAAGCTTTTGCTCGATCTTAACAACGTATCGTTATGGCGTGCCAAGCGAGGAGATGTCTAGGAACCCATCTCTTCTTGGATGTACCTATGTAGGTAGCTACTGTATTTGAGTACCAAATGCCACTCAAAATCCTTGATACCCAACTTTGTACTAAGTGTATGAAAGATATTGGTAAACTTCAGCATGCCTTGGTCCCTTCCTTGCCGCAATGTGGTCCATTTTATGTATTTATCCTCATTGGTTTCGACAGGGTAGTACTACTCCTTGATGGCTTCCCAGAACGAATTCCAAGTGGGTGTGGATGAAAAGATTGCATCCGTACTTTCATTCTTTTGCTCACAGTAGGTTTCCCACCAGTCCTTGACGTGGGGGGTGGATTTGAAAAGTGCAAAAGTGATCTTTTCGCGGATGGAAAAATCATGAACGGAAAAATATCCTTCTAGAAGATTTAACCATTGATCTACAACTTTTGCATCTATCTGACCCTCAAATATGGGAATATCAAAGTTAACTTGCACCTTAAAGGGTGTGGTGCTTCCAGAGTAGCTACTGGGAGCAGATGTGGCGCCCCTGGGTAGCCGCTGAAGGATCTGGGAAAAGTTGTCCATCATCGCGTTCCTATATCGCTCGAGGGCTTCTTCAAGCAATATTTTGATAGGATCTCTTGTCCCCTCATCTTTCTTTTCATCCACCATGGGAGGCTTCCGGGATTTGCAAGGTTGGTCTTGCAAAGGTTTGACCAGTTCAAGTCCTAACTCCTTATATCCCGACCTCGTTGGGGACATGCAAAGAAAAACAGAGAAAGAGAAAACCGCTCTGATACCACTCACCTGGATTTAAATAGGAATGAAACAATTACATATATAACCATAAATATAGATATGTAGAAGAAATAATACTTCATTTCATTAATGTAAAATACTGAAATATGCTTACAAACAGAAATGGAAATAAACTAGCTCGGGCGATGGTCGCTTATCTCTGAGGAGAGATGTGGTGGATACATGCCTCTGAATTGTGTTACAATGAGGCTCCAAGGCCTATTTATTATTGAGAAATAATGGAAAACACTAAATATCCAAAAACCTAACCCTAGGAGATGAAGCGCCAAACAATGGGCCCCATTTGGGTAAATTGGTACATCAACTTCCCAGGGTCGTAACTTTGGCATGCGATCTCCATTTGATGCGCACAATACCTCATTAGAAATATCTATCTGAGGAATACAACTTTTGAGTGAGAAACTTTAAAATACAACCCATATTCCTCTCAGTTTTCCCAAAAAATCTCGTTTAGGGCCTAAAAATGGCTTCTAAAGTTTAGGACCCAAAAAAATTCCAAAAATAGTAAATTGTGCTAGAATTAAGGAAACTGAAAAACTGAAAGAGACAATTGTGGGTGTCTAGGTGGGATAGGCGGGTGGCCACAAATGTTGACCTAGATCATTCCTACCCCCTTAAGAAGCAATGATCCCCATTGCGTTGAGTGCCTCCATGAGATGGGGAAACTTCTGCTGAACTTGGTCCCTGGTGCACTGTTCTACAATCTCTAATGTGTCCAGTAATGGTGGGAAGCATGGTCAAGGGTTGTTCACATTGAACACTCAGTGTAATCAAAGGAATGGGGGAATGTTGTGCTTCAAAGCATTGTTTCCCAAAACTTTGGTAATGGTGTAAGGACCATATCGAAGTGGTCTGAGTTTCCAATGGGCTCTTGTAAGGCATTTTCTGTAGATGCAACCAGAATTTCCACCCACTTGAAACTTGTGTGGCACCTGATGTTGATCATGTCGTTGCTTGTACCTAGAATTTTCAAGAATGGAGTGGTGATCTATTGACTCATTTGGTATAGGTTCTCCGGGAGTCAGATCAAATGAATGCTTGACCTGACAATGCAATGGTACCCCTGTGGGTGAGGAGAAGATGTTCCTGTATTCTTTCATGAACATATCCATCTGCTGCTACTACATGGAGGAACCCTTCCTAGGGGCCATGGATGTGGCTATGATCTTCCATTACTTTGAGAGTGAACCAGAAAGAAAATGAATTTCCTAGTCTGGGAGATGATCTTACTGCATTTCTTAGTAGAGATCAAAGAGGTGGCGGTAGGTGGGGCTACCTCCGGTATCCTGTATAATGAATTACCCAAAGAAATAATAATAGCACGAAGCGTTTCCTCATACACAACATGTCACTTCCACAAGTATGGCTTGCCTAATAATACATCACAAACATCAAGAGGTGCAACATCACACAATACCTCATCTATGAAGGGCTTGATACTATAGGGAAGGTGACACTACTCGTGAACTCAGAGATCTCATCCTTAGTGAAGCCACCCGATACTATACAACTAAGGGTGTGGTGTAGTTGGTAGGCCCAACAACTTCACGACCTCTACTGAAATGAGGTTCTTTTGGCTCCCATTGTCGACAATGAATTGTAGTGGAGAACCGTTCACCCACATTTGTGAGTGGAAAAGAAGCTCCACCTCCTTTGGATATTCGGGCTTATTCTTCTGGATATTGGCGGTGGAAATAGTGGCCTTGGGCTCCGCATCAATAATATTATTTTCTTTTTCATTCCTCTTATCAGGTTCTGAGTCAAGTTTGGAACATGCATCTAATTTTGAAGACTTCAACTCGGCCACCAGCGACTGCTTGGCCCGACACTCACTTTTGTTGTGAGTGGGGCTCTTATGGAACTCACACCACTTTCCTGTGTCCTTCTTTGACTTCATGGTGGTGTTCTTTTTTTGCAACCTTGACGAGTTGTCCTGGGTCACCTCGCCTTGGCTTTGTCCTTTGTTCTTCGGATTCGCAGATCCAAAGTCTCACTTCTGTTGTTTAAGCTTATGCTCGATCTTAACAGCATATCAGTATGTCATTCCAAGTGAGGAGATTTCCATGAATTCCATCTTGTCTTGGATGTACCTGTCGAGGCAACCGTGCCATTTGAGTACCAAATGTCACTTAGAATCCTTGATACCCAACTTTGTGCGAAGGGTATGAAAGATATTGGTAAAATTCGACATGTCTTGGTCCCTTCCCTGCTGCATCGTGGTCCACTTTATGTATTTATCCTCATAGCTTTCGACAGGGTAGTACTTCTCCTTGATGGCATCCCGAAACAATTTCCAAGTGGGTGCGGATGAAAACAGTGAGGCTGTACTTTCATCCTTCTGCTCGCAGTAGGTTTCCCATGAGTTCTTGACATGGGTGGCGTATTTGAGAAGTGCAAAAGTGATCTTTTCCTGGATGGAAAAATCATGAATGGAAAAATATCCTTCTAGTAGATTTAACCATTGATCTATAACGTCTGCATCTATTTGACCCTCGAATATGGGAATATCAAAGTTGACTTGTACCTTATAATGTGTGGCGCTTCCAGAGTAGCTATTGGAAGTAGATGTGTCACCCTTGGGTAGCTGCTAAAGGATCTAGGCAAAGTTGTCCATCATCGTGTTCTTTTGTCGCTCGAGGGCTTCTTTGAGCAAGATTTTTGATAGGATCTCCTGCACCCTCGTCTTTCTTTTCATCCGCCATGGGAGGCCATCGCAATTTGCGAGGCTGGCCTTTCAAAGGTTCGACCAGTTCAAGCCCTAACTCATTATATACCGACCTTGTTGGGGACATGCAAAGAAAAACAGAGAAAGAGCAGATCGCTCTGATACCAATGATCTGGATTTAAATAGGAACAAAAAAAATTACAGATATAACCATAAATACAAAGATGCAACAGAAATAATACTTCATTTTATTAATGTAAAATACTGAAATATTCTTACAAACATGAATGGAAATAAACTAAATCAGACAATGGTAGCTTATCTCTGAGGAGAGATGTGGTGGTTACATGCCTTTGAATTGTGTTACAATGAGGCTCCAAGGCCTATTTATTATTGAGAAATAATGGAAAACTGTAAATATCGAAAAACCTAACCCTAGGAGATGAAGCGCCAAACTATGGGCCCCGTTTGGGTAAATTGGTACATCAATTTCTGGGGTCGTAACTTTGGCATATGATCTCTGTTTGACTTGCAAAATATCTCGTTAGAAAGATCCATCGGAGGAATACAACTTTTGAGTGAGAAACATTGGTCCATGTTTCATTTTTCTCAAGATTTTCCCAGAAAATTTCATTTAGGGCCTCAAAATGGCTCCGAAAGTTTAGGACCCAAAACAAATTGCCAAAAATAGTAAATTGTGCTACAATTAAGGAAACTGAAAAACTGAAAGAGGCAGTTGTGGGGGTTCAAGTGGGATAGGAGGGTGGCCACCAACATCCAACTAGATCATTCCTCCCACCTTAGGAAGCAATGGTCCCCATTGTGTTGAATGCCTCCATGAGATGGGGAAACTACTACTGAACATGGTCCCTGGTGAGGTGTTCTACAATCTTGATGTGTCCAGTAATAGTGGGAAGCATGGGCTAGGGTGGTCTGCATTGAAAACTTGGTGCAAGCCAAGGAATGGGGGAATGTTGTGCTTCAAAGCATTGTTTCCCACAACCTTGGTAATGGTGTAAGGACCATATCAGAATGGTCTGAGCTTCCGATGGGCTCTCGCAAGGCATTCTTTTTGTAGACGCAACTAGAATTTTCCGCCGACTTGAAACTTGTGTGGCACCTGTTGTTGATCATGTCGCTACTTGTACTTGGCATTTTCCAGAATGGAGTGGTGATCTATTGACCCATTGGGTAGAGGTGCTCTGGGAGTTAGATCGAATGAATGCTTAACAGTGCAATGATACCCTTGTGGGTGAGGAGAAGATGTTCCTGTATTCTTTCGTGACCGTATCCATTTGCTGCTACTGCATGGAAGAACCCTTCTGGGGGCCATGGATGTGGCTATGATCTTCCCCTTACTTTGAGAGAAAACCAGAAAGAAAATGAATTTCCTATTCTGGGAGATGATCTTATTGTATTTCTTAGCAGAGATCAAAGGGGTGGCGGTAGGTGGGGCTACCTCCGGTATCTTCTATAATGAATTACCCAAAGAAATAATAACAGCGAGAGGCCTTAACTCATACACAACATGTCACTTCCACAAGTATGGTTGGCCTAATAATACATCACAAACATCAAGAGGTGCAAGATCACACAATACCTCATATGTGAAGGGATTGATGCTGTAGTAAAGGGGACACTACAGGCGAACTCAGAGATATCATCCTTGGTGAAGCCACCTGATACTGTACGGCTGAGAGTGTGGTGTAGTTGGTAGGCCCAACCGCTTCATTACCTCTACTGAAATGAGATTCTTTTGGCTCCCGCTGTCGACAATGAATTTTATTGATTACCAAATACGACTCAAAATCCTTGATACCCAAATTTGTGTGAAGGGTATGAAAGATATTGGTAAACTCTGGCACGTCTTGGTCCCTTCCCTGCCACAGTGTTGTCCACTTTATGTATTTATCCTCATAGCTTTCGACAGGGTAGTACTGATCCTTGATGGCATCCCAGAATGAATTCCAAGTGGGTGTGGCTAAAAAACGTGAGGCCATACTTTCATCCATCTACTCGCAGTAGGTTTCCCACCAGTCCTTAACGTAGGGGGCGGATTTGAGAAGTGCAAAAGTGATCTTTTCCCGGCTGTAAAAATCATGAATGGAAAAATATCCTTCTAGCAGATTTAATCTTTGATATACAATGTCTGCATCTATCTGAACCTTGAATATGGGAATATTTAAGTTAACTCACACCTTGAAGGGTGTGGCGCTTCCAAAGTAGCTACTGGAAGTAGATGTATCACCCCTAGGTAGCCGCTGAAGGATCTAAGAAAAGTTGTCCATCATCACATTCCTCTATCGCTCTAGGGCTTCTTCGAGCAAGATTTTGTTAGGATATCCTACCCCCTCATCTTTCTTCTCATCTTCCATGGGAGGATGTCGGGATTTGCGAGGATGGTCTTGCAAAGGTTCGACCAGTTCAAGCCCTAACTCCTTGTATCCCTACCTCGTTGGGGACATGCAAAGAAAAACAGAGAAATACCAGACTGCTCTAATAGCACGGATCCATGTTTAAACGTGAACACAACAAATTACAAAGATAGCCATAAATACAGAGATGCATCATAAATAATACTTCATTTCATTAATGTAAAATATTGAAATATGCTTACAAACAAAAATGGAAATAAACTAGCTTGGGCGAAGGTAGCTTATCTCTGAGGAGAGATGTGGCGGCTACATGCCTCTGAACTATGTTACAATGAGACTCCAAGGCCTATTTATTATTGAGAAACAATGGAAAACCCTAAACATCCAAAAACTTAACTTAGGAGATGAAGAGCCAAACTATGGGCCCCGTTTGGGTAAATTGGTACATCAACTTCCCGGGGTTGTAACTTTGGCATACAATCTTTGTTTGATGCGCACAATACCTCATTAAAAAGATTTATCTGAGGACTAAAAATTTTGAGGCAGAAATATTATACCTATAGTGACATTGCGCCCATTTTTCCCAAAAGATGTCGTTTAAGGCCTCAAAATGGCTTTGGAAGTTCAAGACCCGAAAAAAATGGCCAAAAATTGTAAATTGTGCTACAATTAAGAAAACTAAAAAAATGAAAGAGATAGTTGTGGGGGTCCAAGTGGGATAGGTGGGTGGCCACCAACATACACCTAGATCATTTCTCCCCCCTTAGGAAGCAATGGTCCCCATTGCATTGAGTGCCTCCATGAGATGGGAAAACTTCTGCTGAACTTGGTCCCTGGTGAGCTGTTCTACAATCTCTGATGTGTCTAGTAATGGTGGGAAGCATGGTCAAGGGCGATCCACATTGAAAATTTGATGCAAGCCAAGGAATGGGGGAATGTTGTGCTTCAAAGCATTATTTCCCACAACCTTGGTAATGGTGTAAGGACCATATCAGAGTGGCCTGAGCTTCTGATGGGCTCTTGTAAGGCATTCTTTCTGAAGATGCAACCGGAATTTTCTGCCTACTTGAAACTTGTGTGGCACCTAATGTTGATCATGTCGCTGCTTGTACTTGGAATTTTCTAGAATGGAGTGGTGATCTATCGCCCCATTGGGTAGAGGTGCTTCGGGAGGTAGATCGAACGAATGCTTGACCTGACAGTGCAACAGTACCCCCGTGGGTGAGGAGAAGATGTTCTTGTATTATTTTGTGACCGTATCAATCTACTGCTTCTACATGGAGGAACCCTTCCCAGGGGCCATGGATGTGGCTACAATCTTCTCCTTACATTGAGAGCGAACCAGAAAGAAAATGAATTTCCCAGTCTAGGAGATGATCTTATTGCATTTCTTAGTAGAGATCAAAGAGGTGGTGGTAGGTGGGGCTACCTCCGGTATCATGTATAATGACTTAACTAAATAAATTATAACAGTGTGAGGTCTTGACTCATACACAACATGTTGCTTCCACAAGTATGGTTGGCCTAATAATACATCACAAACACCAAGAGGTGAAACATCAGGCAATACCTCATTTGTGAAGCACTTGATGTTATAGGGAAGACGACACTGCTGGCGAACTCGGAGATCTCATCCTTGGTGAAACCACTCGATACCCCACGACTGAGGGTGTGGTGTAGTCGGCAGGCCCAACCGCTTCACCACCTCTACTGCAATGAGGTTATTTAGGCTCTCGTTGTCGACAATGAACTGCAACGGAGAACCCTTCACCCACATTTGTGAGTGGAAAAGACACTCCCCCTCCTCTGGATCTTCGGGCTCATTCGCCAGGATCTTGGCGGTGGCAATAGTGGTGTTGGGCTTCTCATCAATAATATGCTTTCCTTTATCATTCCTCTTATCGAGTTTTGAATGAGGGTTAGAAAATGCATCTGATTCTGAAGCGTTCAACTCCACCACCAATGACTACTTATCCCAACACTCACTTGTGTTGTGAGTGGGGCTCTTATGGAACTCACACCACTTTCCCATGTCCTTCTTGACTTTGTGGTGGTGTTATTTTCTTGCGGCTTTGATGGGTTGTCTTCAGTCACCCTGCCTTGGCTTTGTACTTTGTTCTTCGGATTCGCAGATCCAAAGTCTCGCTTCTTTTGTTTAAGCTTCTGATCGATCTTATCAACTTATCGGTATGTTGGGTCAAGCGAGGAGATGTACAGGAACTCCATCTCATCCTGGATGTACCTTGTAGGAAACCATGGTATTTGAGTACCAAATGCCGCTCAAAATCCTTGATACCCAACTTTGTGTGAATGGTATGAAATATATTGGTAAAATCTGACACGTCTTAGTCCCTTCCTTACCGCAACGTGGTCCACTTTATGTATTTATTCTCATAGCTTCTGACAAGGTAATACTACTCCTTGATGGAATCCCATAATGAATTCCAAGTGGATGTGCATGAAAATCCATACTTTCATCCTTCTGCTCGTTATAGGTTTCCCACCAGTCCTTGACGTGGGGGGAAGATTTGAGAAGTGCAAAAGTGATATTTTCCTGGTTGGAAAAATCATGAATGGAAAATATCATTATAGTAGAGTTAACCATTGATCTACAGCTTCTGCATTTATCTGACCCTCAAATATGGGAATATCAAAGTTGACTTGTACCTTAAAGGGTGTGGCACTTCCAGAGTAGCTGCTAGAAGTAGATGTGTCGCCCTTGGGTAGCCGCTGAAGGATCTGGGCAACGTTGTCCATCATCATGTTCCTATGTCGCTCGAGGGCTTCTTCGAACAAGATTTTGATAGGATCTCTTAACCCCCCCCGTCTTTCTTTTCATCCACCATGGGAGGCCATCGGGATTTGTGAGGCTGGTCTTACAAAGGTTCAACCAATTCAAGCCCTAACTCCTTATATCCCAACCTCGTTGGGTACATGCAAAGAAAAAAAGAGAAAGAGCAGACCTCTCTAATACCACTGATCCCAATTTAAACAGGAATGCAACAAATTACAGAGATAACCATAAATACAGAGATGCAACAGAAATAATACTTCATTTCATTAATGTAAAATACTGAAATATGCTTACAAATAGAAATGGAAATAAACTAGCTCAGATGATGGTAGCTTATCTCTGAGGAGAGATGTGGTGGCTACATGCCTCTGAACTATGTTACAATGAGGCTCCAAGGCCTATTTATTATTGAGAAACAATGGAAAATTTTAAACATCCAAAAACCTAACCCTAGGAGATGAAGCGCCAAACTATGGGCCCCATTTGGGTAAATTGGTACGTCAACTTTCGGGGTCGTAACTTTGGCATACGATCCCTGTTTGATGCGCAAAATACCTCATTAGAAAGATATATCTGAGGACTACAACATTTGAGTGAGTAGCATTCGGCCATGTCCCATTTTTCTCTCGGTTTTCCCAAAAAATGTCGTTTAGGGCCTCAAAATGGCTTCGGAAGTTCAGGACTTGAAAAAACTGCCAAAAATAGTAAACTGTGCTACAATTAAGGAAAATGAAAAACTGAAAGAGACAGTTGTGGGGGTCCAAGTGGGATAGATGGGTGACCACCAACATCCACCTGGATCATCCTAGCCATCATTTTTGAATTCATGGGGACTCATATACTTTGATTTGTAGGCATGAGCGTAAGAGAGATGTAATAAATTATGTCATGTATTAGTTGTGACAACAAGCTTGATATCAATGTAAATAATGAGCTTCTCTTGGTTCAAGAATAATATAACATTCTCTACTGAACAAGGCCAACCTAGTGAAGGCTCATATCCACCCCCCCCCCCCACCCTCACATTACTCTCAATATTCTCAATACCCAATTTATCTACTATAAGATATTTGAAAGTAACATAGTAATAATCAAGCATATATAGAAATTACTAAGAAAAAAAGAATTAAATTAGATTAAATGAAAGAGAAGAAATCAATTGAAAGCATATAAATGCATACCTTTTACATTTCAATATCATTAATCTTCTTCTTCGTCCAACTCAACATTTATGTCATCTGGTTCAAAGATGATGTTGAAAAGATCAACCATTTCAACATCATCATTTCCAATAATCATATCATCATCCATATCATCATGATGAACATCATCTCTTACATTTGGTTCAACTTCTTCAAGTTCTTCATAAGAGAGTACATCATCGATATCATCTTCATCAAGAACATTGTCTAGTCGAACATCTCCTTGAACTTCTTCGAAATATTCATGATATAACACATGATCAACTAAATCCTCTTCTACATCATAATCCTATTCAACATTATCATCTTATTTTTCTACATTACACTCTACCGAAATTCCACTTGGACATATCTAACAACATATGACTAACCCACTCTACTAAGAACCTCTAAGTAAAGACTTGTTCACATTAGCTTGGAAGAACATAACAATCTGATCCTAGGTCAAATGACCTTGTATTATCCATGCTAAATCTATTTTCATACTAAACAACAATTCTATCAAGATCATATTCATTCATTCATAGCATATACCATTTCATGTCAAACATAACCAATTTGAAGGGATCAAACACACACTCAACTATCTCATCCAAATACCCATAGTATCAATTTTCAGAGACTCATGGACATGTGTCACATATACAGGAAACACTAGTGACCTGGAAGACTGCAGTTATCTCACAATCTTAAATTTTCCTCTTTCATCCAACTTTTTGATTCAAAATTTACGACCATTGTACCATATAGTTGTGCGGAGTTTCAACTGCAATACAAAAAACACATAAAAAGGAATTGACCATTAATAAACATATTCATATGACTTGGAAAGTATCTAAAAAAGCATACCTGAATTCACATTAATAATATATTTATAAAATAGCCTAATAAAATATTGCAGGGTGAAAATGCATGCTTGCATGTTTATATTTCAAACCATTTTCTAAATCAATTTCCATCTACATAATATTGGAATCTCGGTCATAATATATTTATAAAATAGCCTAATAAAATATTGCAAGGTGAAAACACATGCTTGCATGTTAATCTTTCAAACCACTAAATCAATTTCCATCTACATAAGATTGGCATCTTGGTCACAATGAGCTTCTCTAACCAATGCAGATGCCTTCCCCATGTGTATGTATGTATGTATATATGTGTATGTATGTATGTATGTATGTATGTATGTATGTATTATAAGTCTCCACATTAAATATTTAATTACCTATCACTTTCATCATTCTACCTTTCCCCAACATGTGCTCCCCTTCAAATTTTTTGATGGAGTTCACATCCCAATTGCAATCCACACACATACTTGTTACAAAGTAGATATCGACTAATATGCACTATGGATTGATATGCCATATATCCCTCCACCATAGAACCCTCAGGATGTGCACTTTGTCTAACCAAAGCCTTGAATGGTTTCAAGTGACCCTCCGCAATCCACATTGAATTTTTGTGTACAAGTCCACACAATTCAATCTCCTCATCTTGGTGGATGAGGTAGCGTTCTTGTGAATTGAAAAATGATGGAGGTAGATACTTTTGCATTTGGATATATTTCTTCCAATTCTTTATATCATCTTTATGCATTTCTTTCAATGACAACCATCTACAGATGATGCAAGAAAATAACATGTTTCAGTAAAACATAATATATTACATTACAAGTAAAATAAATGTCATTAAGTTGAACAACAAATTGAAAAAAACAGTTGGCATATAAATCCCTACTTACCTCATGTATGTTCCAAGATAATACATAACTTTTTCAACATTGTTATTAAAGTCATATAGGAGAGATAGAGGTAGAACATACTGTAACAATAAAAATGAATCGTTATTGTTTTAATCCAAAGTAGACAAAAAAACCATAAATATGTATACATACTGATATAGAAATATATATACCAAAATAATTACCTTAATGAAGATATGCTAATCATGTGTTTTTGCCCCACCAAATTCGCCTTCCTTTGTTAAGATATTATTTATGTTTGAAGAAAAGCCTCTGGGAAATTTAATTCTTCAAATGAACTCTTTTAGATCATCATCTTGCTTCTTTTTTAATAACCGTGTAAGTATGTTTTGGTCTCCATCACTATTTGATCATTTCCCACTTTTCATTGCATGATTGGCTTCCTCAATGTCATTACAGAATTTGAGGATCTTTTTATTATCCCTCCTACCATTTATGATCCTCCATAAAGTTTTTGTCACATTCTTCCTGATATGAATTGTATCAAAAAAATGATCTATTATTAGGTGCTGATAGTGGGGAAACCTCATGAATTGAGAGGGATAAATTTTCATTCCTTGTGGAATCCCATCATGACCTTCACAACGATTTTTTTTATAGGCTAACTTCCATAGATGAGGTGTCATTCTTCATGGGTTTAATCCAGTATCTTCTTTCTCATTGAAAATATGATTTTTAGTAGCTTGATGCCTATGGTTTTTAGAGAGGAAGTTCCTACACTCATCAAACACCTCCTTTCCTAAATTTGTTGACAAAAAGATTTCATGTTAGGACCATAATCTGGACATGCAAATTTACCTTTTTCTGAAGGCCTACAAGATATAGATTAATGTGAATTATAAACGAAGGGATTATTTAAAAAACATGCATGATATGATCTAGTTGAAATAATTATATACTATTAAAGTGAAATGGAACATTACATACCATAAAAAATGTGTTAGTCTTGGGGCATCATGAATTGTCAATAAAAATATTCCATTGAATTGAAATCACCCCTGCCTTATTAATTTATAGATGTTATAGATAGTGATACCAACCCATAACTTCATTAACTCATCGATAATATGCTCAATATATTGTTGTAGCGACTACAACTACCCTCCAAAATTTTGGCTCACATGAAAGTTTCGGAGCCTACCTCGGATCCTGTGATCGATTATCCTTGGTTTCTTGATTTGTAATCTGATGATTTCAATATCCCCTTCTTGATCTTAAGAGATGTCTCCGTTCTCATCTTCATGCAACATGTGTCATATTTGGGAACACGGGTTGTTGTTTTTCATGCAAATGGGATGTTATCTTGCTTCAAGGGAATTGTGTGTGTATGAGTGGTTGTCATCACATAGACATGTTTCTCACTACCTCACACACTCACATATGATGGTTGTTGCATAAAGCAAAGTATGTATTATGTATTTTGTATGGTATATGTTGTGTCACTAAGTGTCCGTGTGCAATCACAGTTGAGTCCTATCAATGTTTGCATATGTTTCACTAATCTCACACTTAGCCATTTTCCCAATCAACCTAGCCTCATCCAGCTTCCTGGAACTATGCACTTTGTTTTTGAAACCATCAAGCTTCCTCCCTTTCCTATTGAAATCCCAGAGTGCATATAGACACCGACCTCCCTTGCCTGCTAAAACCCCGCAGACCGCAGAGGCCCTAGCAAACACTGCTCTCCACAAATGCACAGATTAGTCCAGCTGCATTACACTCAGAAATTGCACAGAAGTGTCCCCCCGAGACCCTTATCCCGTAGCAATGATTTGAGCCTCAAAACTGCAGAGTGTTTCCCAAGTTTTCTTGTCGGTCTTGCATGCAGAAATTGCGCAGACGGGCCTCCTAGGGCCTCATTCTGGCAGCAATCACTGTTTGCTGAAATTGCATAGATCTACCTTTCAGTGAGTACAAGAAAATGTGACATGCGGAAATCACTTCCAAGGAGTTAAGGAGAAGGACCAAGGAACTAAGTAATGGAAAAGATCAGGACCGTATGCAAACTTCATCGGATGCATGATCATCTTGAGGGTAAGTATGGTAAATATGAAACATCTTTCGAAGTACACTTCTTAGTTGAGTTTGCAGGACCGCTTGTCATTGTCATATCACCTTGTCCTTAGTAACATGCATGTGCGCAAACACAAAAAGTCATCTTGTGTGTTTCTTTTACATGTCTTGCTTCTTTTTCACTTGTTCGACCAACTGTCATCTTCGACATGTTGATTGCTATGTCATGCTTGTGACCTTGTTCTGGTGGTGTTGAAGGTTGTGTTTGAGTTGTGTTCACTATGTAAACATCTATCGCACTCACACACAATTTTGTATGCACTGTTGTGCAAGCGTCATTGCGGTCATTCAATGATCTATCATAAGTGTCGTGCTTGTCGCTCGCACCGTTGGTTAGTCACATTGAGTATATGTTGTCTTGATGGTTTGAGGTTTCTTGTTGTCGAGTCATGTTGAGTGTGTGTTTGCAAGGTCGTGTATGCACAAGTTCAGTCACTCACACATTTAGTCATTTCATTGAAATTCTGATGACTGGATCACCCTCCAACAACTGGACCTTCGCTAAGCTGGATTGCACAGTTTCAGACCTCAGTGAACATGTAATGTTGCCCAGAATTATACAGAGCTTGAGGTTGTCTCCCAGGAATCTTGCACTGTGCAATCTTGAAATCGACTAGACTGATTGTCATCCAAAACAGGGAAGAAGTTCCTCAACAAGCCATCTCAATCTGCGCTATCCATAAGAAAATCAACCAGCCCTCCTGCTGGTCAACCAAAGAGTTTGACTGGTTAGTCACCCTGGGACACTCTCCCCTAAAAAGTTGTTTAGAAGCTGTAGACCTTGCCTGCTCCACTGACTGAGAAAATTGTGCAGACATGCAGGACAAACACCCAGTGCACATCCCTGTCTCCCTCCAGAAATTGTGTAGTTTTTCCAGCTAGCCACCCAGACAGCCGACTACTTTCTCACCCAGAAAACTATGCATATTTCATGATAAATCCCCACAACTATCCAGCATCCCGTTCTGCTTAGAAATTGCTAGAGGTATTCAGCAGTTCAGCCTCCCAGCAATTGTGCAGTTTTTGTCTCTAGTAATCCTGCAACCCTCTGCCAGCTCCCTTCAGGAATTGCGTAGTTTTTGCTGCCAAGCCTCCTGCAACCCACAACCAGATCCCTCCAGAAATTGCGCAGTTTTTGCTACCAAGGCCCTCTGTTGCCCGCACTACTTCCCTATAGAAATTGCGCAGATATGTTCCCTAGCTGAACCAGATCCCGTGGACAATCACTGTTGATATAGATTTTCCTTCTCAGTCTCCCACTGACCTCTATGCAATTTTCACTAGCAATGCCTGGAGCTCACATCCTAGCTTGAAACTTGCCTCATGCAGCTTCAAAACCTTTTTCTCTCTCTCGGTCACCTGCATTCGAAAGCGAATGACCATGCATCATGGTAGACTAGGAGGTTTATGGATTTGATGTAGTCTCGTCATGAGTGGTTGCATACACAAGTACATGAATAGACATGACGCGATGACAAATGAGATGAAAAAGGAGAGTACATGCAAAAGGATGTGTTCGTGAACAGACGAACGAACGATGCATGCAAGGAGATGTGTTCGTAGACGAGCGAATGGACGAACACGAAAGAAGAAATTTTCACGAACGGACGAACATGTGAAGATGTGTTCATGAATGGACGAACATGCAAGGATGTGCTCATAGAAAAATGAACGAATGAACATGCGAGGATATATTTTTACGAACGGACGAACATGTCAAGCATGTGAAAGTACAAGAAAGAAGAAACATGCACATGCAACATCAAGCGAACCCAATGACCATCGAGGACTCTGCACACCTTGCCATGCGGAGGTGAATTTGTGATACACCAAGAGGACATCCATCACTCAACAACACTACTACTCAATAAGCACACCAATAGTAGCATGAATATACGAGCATTATCATGTCAAGTCTTGTCATGAGTGGTGTTGGCCACATCACTACTATGGGCCATACTATTGTAAATCAATGTAATGAAACATTGAAGTCCAAGGGACCCACTTGTAATCTTAAGAGTCATGTAAAGTTGAAAAATCATGAAAGTCAAACAGTCATGAGGGAAGTCGAACAGTCATAAGGGCTAGTTTTATCCTTGGCTATAAATAGTTCTCATTTGGACATGCAAAATACTTTTCGCCTTGGCCCCTCCCACATAGCCTTGAGAGTCTATAATATTTTCTTTGAGGAGCGAGCAGTGGCTCCAATGCCCTGCCATCGGGGTTAGTAATGTAATGGTGCATTGATGTGTCTTGGAAATTTCGATTAATTCAGAAACTGCTAACAAGCCAATACATTTTCACACATATGTTGTAATTGTTTGTAATATTTATCTTGAACACTTGTAATACATGTTGCTTTAACTCGTGTTAAACAAGTAAACTCATTTAGTTGTTCTAATACGTATATTTATGAAAATGTGTTGTATAAGTTGTAACTCTATCCTACCCGTGTTGGTTACCTCCCTGGACATGAACAAAACCTTTCACGTAAACTTTTTATAACGACCATCGCACTCGTGCAGACTGCCCTGTTAGGTGTTGTATGTGTTATCTTCCTTTATGTGTCATGACTACCGCATCCTTGTGGATTTCTCTTCCGAAATTTGTGCATCTCCTGTTGTGTTGTGTGTCTCGGATAGAGTTGGGACTTCCTCCCTTCTAACTGGAAACTCACTCCCACCCTCTCTCTCTGCTGTGAAAGAACCTTGACACAATTAACACTAGCACTCACCAAGCGCCTGAACCTCATTGTTCAAAGACAAAGCATACCAGGGAGATCCCCTAATGTTGGCGGGTCCAGCACTTTCAACATTTTGGTGCTAGAAGGAAGGCTAGATGACAAGCTGAGTCCTCACAATATATGTTGAATCTTCACACATCTATCATGGAGTTTGTTATAGTTTACCCTCCGAAATGTCTGTCCAACGGACATGCCTTTCATGTTGAGAGGGAGTTATGGGATGACTTTTTGCAAATCATGTATGATGGTGAAGACATAGTGGCCTGGCCTGAGCCCTTAGATGAATTCCATGTGCTCATGGAGAACGTGGAAGGTTTTAATGAAGTGGAGTTTTGTTCATTGCTCGCACACACTTCACGACCACCCATTGTGATTTTGTGGAACACTACCTCATAACTTCGTGCACTCATTCAAGAAGTTCAGTGATCTAATTGAATCTTTTTTTCACCATTTTTATCCTGAAGAACTTGATAATTTTTTTTTTTATTAAAGAAAGGAAAGCTTTGCATGAATCGCATATGGATTTTTCGCAGCACTTTCGTCTATTCATGTTTGAAGCTCCAAAGAGTCAAATGAAATTCCAGTATGGCATGGAATTATTTGAATATTGCCTTACCAAATCACTCTGTCCCAAGATGAAGTTGAAGTTCAACCCCTGCTCGACATACTTCGATGGTGGAGCTGTGCAATCACAAGCAGACACAGTCACTATCACAAGTGATTTTCCGCATTACCCTCATCAAACTACTCCACCACTATAGAGTGATGTGGGAGAACATGCACACACATGTGTTCAACTGTAACATCCTCCCACCCTAACTACTCTCAATATCTGTGTAGATTTGGTTGGGAAGCCCATGCGTTTTCATACACACTTGTTACCTCAACCTCTGTCTCTGCTTTTTGCTGATCCTCCGGATTGAACTGTCTTGTGTTCTTCCATTCCAGACTCTACAGCTGTTTTGAATGAGGATAAAGCCATTGATGAAGTTAATGTTTAATAACCAACCTATGTTGTCATTCACGAAGAATATGACTGAGCATCTGAGAATGAACCCGCGTTAAAGGATGACCTCCTTTTGTCTGTGCCTCCTCCACTTTTTCCTGACATCGTTGGTGATTATGTTATCTATGATTTTCCTTGTGTAAATCCATCCACAGATGCATCTACTTCTGATCATTTGCAGAATGCGTCGGATGTTAGTACATCATTTGACAGTGGAGAGGAAAAATTATTCATTGAACATCCATTTGATTTTTAATTTTCTTTTTATGGAAACGCAGAGGGTGAACATTCTTGCTTCTCATCTACCCCTTTGTGTGATTCATCAAATCATGAGGATGCTGAAAAAAATCTTGAATTTTCAGATCTTGTTTATCATGGTATTTTTACTTCTTCATCTGATCACGATGTTGATTCACTCATTTTTAATTTGTCTAAGACACTGGTCTTCAATGATCTATCTATCGACGAAGTGGAAACCGACAGGCTGTCGAGGCACTTCATCTTGAGTTGATGGTTATGTCAACCCCTCGTAGCCCTAAGGTTAGTTCCACTTCTGATCAGAAAATTTGTGAAACACCCGAGGCTCCTCATCACTCCCTTCTTCATATTAAAGATCAACCAAACACTCAGATTTCACTTCCTCCACTCAAATCGCATGATCCCATCGCTCAAGCTTTGGAGGAATCTTATACAGTGAGTGTGCTTGCAAAGCATAGGTTGTTGGTATTTATCAGGTTCGCTCCTATGTCACAGTACAAAGAGTGTGCATGTTTATCATCTGCACGCAGTGTGTCACAACACTATGTTAAGTCCGCATAATTTCTGTCTTGTGCATTCACTCTTTCTTTTCTGTGGATGTTTTAGAACTCGGAGCATGTTGGTTTTCATTGTTGTATCTTTTATGTTTATTGGTTCACTTAATTGTGCTTCTTGTGAACCATGCCTTCACCAACATGGGCCAACCAATGCATTGGTGGCTGCATTGTAAATATAATGTCACGTAAGTAGGACCATGCACTGTTTAGCATAGGATTAGGAGTAGTGTTTGCGTCTTTGCGTTTCTTTGTTTTGCATTCTAGTTTGCATGTTTGCTTGCTTTCTTACTTTCTTTGATTTTCTTGCTTGATTTATTTGCTTACTTGTTTGCTTTCACTTTACTTATGGTTTTGATTTTTTCTTTCTTTGCTTGGTTGCACCCATAGGTTAGCCTCTCGTGAAACTGTGTTTGGCTCTCGAGACAGGCTGGGAGAATCTAAGAGGACTTGTATAGCTATCAACATCTAGTTATCTGTTGTGATCTCTCTTTATGAAGAACCTATTGTCTTCGGTTGATGATGCCTTGATGGAAAATACGTTCTGTTTAGAGTGAGTCTCAGTGAAAACACAATGCTTGTGCTCTAACTAGTACCACCTATTCTAGTTGGTTGTTTTGGGTTAACCCTTGTTAACTCAGTCAAGTAGAGTAAGGTGAGGGGGAAACCTTAACAAGTATGTCAGAGGTATACATAACATACTTGTTTGAAGGAACAACCTCTTCTGATCTCAATAATTCAAGATCCCTCTTTCGCCCCTGAAATAAATAAGTGCCTACCCACAATTTTATGAAAATATGAAAATTTTGAAAAAAAGAATAAGGCGAAAGAAGAGAAAGTCTTCCTACATAGAGAGTTGATGCAAGTAACTCTGTCGGGGTACTAACCAGGATCAGTGGTAGTGGAGAGATGCTTGTGTGCCTGCGTGACTCTGTCGGGAAACTGTCTAGGCCTCTTAGTAGTGGAGCAACAACAAAGATGAAACTTAAACTCCGACTGTCATATTATTTGTGCACCAATATACCCCTCATTCCCAATCGAAACAACTAGGTTGACTTGGCTTGGAATGTGTGCTGACCGATCAAGAGAATGGTAAGGAATACATCTTTCAACTAAGCTTGTGTGGGAACTACGATGATCAAAGAACCAAAAAATATTTTCAGAAGGGTTAGACTCACTCTTCATGAAACAAGGTCCATACAGAGAGCTGGAGTTCTACCAGTGTGTCACCAAGTGTTGTAGAGGCTACAACCACGCTCCAAAATTTTGGCTCGCATGTAAATTTTGGAGCCTACCTCGGATCTTGTGATTGATTATCCTTGGTCACTTGATTGGTAAGTTTATGATTTCAAGCTACCCTCCTTGATCTTAAGAGTTGTCCGCATTCTCATCTTCATGCAACATGTGTCATATTTGGGCACATGGGTTGCTGTTTGTCATGCAAAGGGGATGTTGTCTTGCTTCAAGGGAATTGTGTGCATATGAGTGGTTGTAATCCCATAGACATGTTTCACACTCACCTCATGCATTCATGTCACAAAGGTTGTTGCATCAAGAAAAGTATGTTTTATGTATTTTGGATGGTCTATGTTGTGTCACTAAGTGTCCATGTGCGATCATAGTTGAGTCGTATCAATGTTTGCATATGTTTCACTGCTCTCACACTTAGCCATTTTCCCAAGAAACCTAGCCTCATCCAGCTTCCCAGATTTGTTCGCTTTGTTTATGCAACCATCAAACTTCCTCCCTTGCCTATTAAAACCTCGCAGTGCGTAAAGACACCAACCTCCCTCTCTTGTTGAAACCCCACAGCTGGTAGAGGCCCCAACCAACACTGCTCTCCAGAAATGTGTAGAGCAGTCCAGCTACAATGCACTCAAAAATTGTGTAGAGGTGTCTCCCCAGGACCCCTGTCCTGCAATAGTGCTTTGAGCCTAAAAAATGCGCAGTGTTGTCCAAGTTGTCTCGTTGATCTTGCATGCATAAATTGTGTAGATGGGCCTCCTAGGGCCTCATTCCGTTAGCAGTCACTATCCACTAAAATTGCGTAGATCTACCTCTCAGTGACTACAAGAAAAGATGACATGCTAAAATCGCTTCCAAGGAGTTGAGGAGAAGGACCAAGGAACCGAGTAATGGAAAATATCAGGACGACATGAAAACTCCATCAGATGCATGATCATCTTGAGGGTAAGTATGGAAAGTATAGAACATCTTTCGAAGTACACTTCTTAGTTGAGTTTTTAGGACCACTTGTCATTGTCATATCACCCTATCCTTAGTAACATGCATGTGCGCAAACACAAAAATTCATCTTATGTGTTTCTTCTACATGGCTTGCTTCTTTTTCACTTGTTCAACCAACAATCGTCTTTCGCAATTTTATTTCTATTTCATGCTTGCGACCTCATTCTGGTGATGTTGAAGGTTATGTTTGAGTTGTGTTCGCTATGTAAACATCTATCACACTCAAACAAGATGTTGTATGAACTGTCGCACAAGCATTGTCACAGTATTTCAACGATCTATCATAAGTGTCGCGCTTGTCACTTGCACTATTGGTTAATCACATTGAGTATATGTTGTTTTGATAGTTTGAGGTTTCTTGTCATCGAGTCATGGTGAGTGTGTGTTCTTAAGGTTGTGCATGCACAAGTTCAATCTTTCACACACTTAGTCATTTTTCTGAAATTCTGACGACCGGATCACCCTCTAATAGCTGGACCTTCGTTGAGCTGCATTGCGCAGTTTCAGCCCTTAGTGAACATGTATTGCCACCCAGAATTGCACAGAGCTTGAGGTTGTTTCCCAGGCATCCTGCACTGCACAATCCTGAAATCAACAAGACTGACTGTCATCCAAAACAACACAGAAGTTCCTCAACAAGCCATCTCAATTTGTGATGCCCGCAAGCAAATCAACCAACCCTCCTACTAGTCAACCAGAGAGTTTGACCAAGCACTCACCCTGGGACTCACTTCCCTAAAAAATTACGCAGAAGCTGCAGACCTTTCCCGCTTAGCTGAATGAGAAAATTGCGTAGACGTGTTGGACAGACACCCAGTTCCCATCCCTGTCTCCCTCCAGAAATTGCACAGTTTTTCTAGCCAGCCACCTAGATAGTCGATCAGCTTCTCACCCATAAAACTGCGTAGATTTCATGAGCAAGCCCCTTAGCTACCCATCATCGTTCTCAACTCAGAAATTACGTAGAGGTGTTTAGTGGGTCAGCCTCCCAACAAATGCACATTTTTTGTCTCTAGCAATCTCGTAGCCCACTGCCATCTCCCTTCAGGAATTGCACAATTTTTGCTACCAAACCTCTTATAGCTTGCAACTAGCTCACTCCAGAAATTATGCAGATTTTGCTACCAAGGCCCTCTACTACCTGGACTACTTCCCTCTAGAAATTGCGTATATCTATCCCATATCCGATCTAGATCCTGCGGATAGTCATTGTTGATCCGGATTGTCCTTCTTAGTCTCCTAGTGACCTCTGCGCAATTTTCACTAGCAGTGCCTGAAGCTTATATCCTAGCTTGAAACTTTCCTCGTGTAGTTTCACAGCCTTTTCCTCTCTCCCTGTCACCTACATCCGAAAGTGAATGACCATGCACCATGGTACACTAAGAGGTTTATGGATTTGATGTCATCTCGTCATGAGTGATTGTAGACACAGGTCATGAATAGACATGACACGATGATAGATGGGATGAACAACGAGAGTACATGCAAAAGGATGTGTTCGTGAACGGGCTAACAAATGATGCACACAAGGAGATGTGTTCGTAGATGAGCGAATGGACAAATATGCAAGAAACAAATTTCACGAACAGATGAACAGGCAAAGATGTGTTCGCGAATGGAAGAATGGAGGAACATGCGAGGATGTGTTCACGGACGTACGAAAGAATGAACATGCGAGGAGATACTTTCGCGAACATACGAACATGTTAAGCATCCCAAGGTACAAGCAAGGAACAATGTGCACATGCAACCTTAAGCTAACCCAATGACCATTAAGGACTTCGCAAATTTTTCCATGCAAAGGTGAATTTGTGCTACACCAATAGAACATCCATCACTCAACAACACTGTAGCTCTACATGCACACCACCAACAACATGAACGTACGAGCACTGTCATGTCGAGTCGTGTCGGCCACATCACTACTATGGGCCATATTGTTGTAAATCAATGTAATGAAATGTGGAAGTCCAAGAGACCTACTTGTAATATGAAGAGTCATGTAAAGTTGAAAAGTCATGAAAGTCAAACATTCATGAGGGAAGTCGAATAGTCACAAAGGCCAGTTTTACCCTTGGCTATAAATAGTCGTCATTTGTACATGCAAAATACTTTTGACCTTGGCTCCTCCCACATAGCCTTGAGAGTCTGTAATCTTTTCTTTGAGGAGTGAGAAGTGGCTCCAACGCCCTGCCATCGAGGTTAGTGATGTAATGGTGTATCGATGTGTCTTGGAAATTTTGCTTAATTTAGAAGCCTGCTAATAGGCCAACATGTTTTCACACATGTGTTGTAACTGTTTGTAAGATTTATCGTGAACACTTGTAATACATGTTTCTTTAACTTGTGTTAAAAAATTGAACTCATTCATCTTTCCTAATACATATATTTATGAAAATATGTTGTAGAAGTTGTTAACATTGTCTTACCCATGTTGGTTACCACCCTGGACATTAGACAAAACATTTCACGTAAACTTGTTATAATGACCATTGTACTCATGTGAACTGCCTCGCTGGGTGTTGTACGTGCTATCTTTCTTTGTGCGTTGTGACTTCTACATCCATGTGGATTGATCTTCCAGAAGCTGTGTAGGTCTTGTTGTGTTGTGTGTCTTTGACAGAGTTGGGACTTCCTCCCTTCTGACTGGAGACTCACTCCCACCCTCTCTCTCTATTGTGAAAGAACCTTGACACAAGAAACACTAGCACTCAACAAGCGCACGAACCTCATTGTTCAAAGATAAAGCAGACCACTCTCACGTGCTAAAAAGCAAGAGCTAAGGCATATCTTTAAGACAATGGAAATGAAACCATCATTCTGAATGGGACTCCTACACCAAACAGTGTGAGGTATAGTTGGGACTTCATACCAGGGAGATCCCCTGATGTTGGCGGGTCCAACATCGTCAACATATATACATTCATATCTTTAACTTGGTATGTTGGGTCCCTATAATACTAGTGATTACCCCATTACTATTATATTTATACCCCTTATTAATATTGTTGTGCCCATATTGCCCCCATATTGTTATTATTGCGCC
This sequence comes from Pinus tabuliformis, assembly GCA_031772625.1. NCBI lineage: Eukaryota > Viridiplantae > Streptophyta > Pinopsida > Pinales > Pinaceae > Pinus > Pinus tabuliformis. The sequence goes on along the minus strand of CM062820.1, from coordinate 772,773,255 downwards.
CCATAGAATCCCTCTATTGTTATTTTTGTGGCTTTATATTATTATTGTTAGGTCGGCTCGATTATATTGTGACTCCTTAGACTCCTATATATAGAAAGGAGGTTTTGTCATTTGAATCATCCAAGAATTGTTCATTTATGTAATGTAAAGGAGGTTGCCCCCTCGAAGAGGCTGAATTCTAAGGCGTTGATCTATCCTTTCTATCTTTTCTTGAGCTGGTTTCATAACATTTGGTATCAGAGTTTTGGATTCTAGGGTTTCGCTGCTCCAAATAGGTCATCATGGAATTTTCACTATAAATTTTTTTTTCTGCGATGTTTCAGAAGTTGCAAAAAAAACCCATTTGAGAAGAAATCACGCTGAACCTCAGGTCCAAATTTCAGAGATTTTCGCACTATATTTGCGGAGATATGATATGAGGAAGTTGGTCCTTTTGCAGACTCCTGAATTACATTCCAAACAGGTGACTTGGGGAAAATCGTCATAACTTTCTTTCTGAGCATCAGATTGAAATTTCATAAGAAGGTACAGAAAGAGGACGGATTGTAGTTTTCTTGTATATATTTTTTGGAGTCAAAGGTTGAAACAGTGACATGTGGCACTTCATACAAGTTCGCTCTACTGAACTAGTCTATAATCAGGTTACTGCGGGAGATTGTGCATAACTATTTCTTGGAGAATCCACTTTGGATCAGACTAGTGGCATTGGAAAGAGGACAAAAAATGCTACTACAGATCACAATTTCAGAACTGGATGATTCGAAATTACAAAGATACATCAGATCCAATATCAGGCTTCTACAAAGTGAAAAAAGGTGTGTAGTTTTTTTTTTTAATTTTTGCGTAAGCTTGGTTTGAAGGAATTCAAAGGGCATAATAAAGCATTATTATCAGTAATTGATGCCCTGAGGAAAGAAAATGCAAACACCTAGTAAGCAACCCGAAAGCTCTAGCATGACTTATGAAGAAGAGGAAGAAATGCAACATGATATAGCAAAATTAGGAGACCAAGTGCAACAAGTGTCACTTGCACAAAAAGGAACAGAATCTAAGATGGATGGTTTAAAGAAAGATGTAGAAGCTAATATGGATGGTTTAAATAAAGGTGTAGAAGCTAATATGGATTGTTTAAAGAAAGACGTAGAAGCTAAGATGGACGATTTGAAGATATATTTGAAGACAGACATGGAAGAATTGAAGAAGTTGCTACAAGAAAGGGTCACTAATGGTGAAAGGGTAGTAAAGGAAACTCATGATGAGAACAAAAGAAATGTTAATCATGATTCCATAGACTCTAATGTTGGATCGAAGACCCACCATATTCCAAAAATTGATATGAGGAAGTTTGATGGCAAGGAACCCGCAACATGGATATTACAGATGGAGCAATTCTTCGATCTCAATAATGTGCAAAACTGTTATAGACATTTTTGTGCCTTACAGCTCTAAGCATGATATGTCCATAAACCAAGGGATCCAAAGTCCCTAAAAGTTTTGTTTCGACCCCTAGAGGAACAAGGTCAACCAATTATAGCTTCTCCCATAAGTTCTCCACCAGAAACTGCTCAGAATCAGTCAAATCAGGATCATTTCAGCTGCTCCACTAGCTAGCTGCGTTGCATAGCACCCAAGTACACTAGCTAGGTGCGTTGCAACGCACCTAAAAGCACTACCAGGGTGCGCTGAGCGGGAAATGACAAATGGCAGTGTCATTCCGCGAGGTGGACAGACAATGGAAGCTTCCAGAAACTTCCCCAATGACACTTGCCTCACTGAGTTCGACCAAGGATGAGTAAGAGGCTCTCAGTCTCCAAGTGGAAGCAAGAACTGACAGAGAGAAGCCACTAGTCAAATCATAATCTGACTCATCCTCTTTGCATACATCTATATATGGATCCCTCATCCCAGAGATCCAGAGGCTGGAATTTTGTACATTGCAGAGAATTGATGTTCGTTTTGAGATAGAGATCAGTGTATTGGGTGATTTATGCTTTGTTGGAGGTGAAGAGGGGATTCCTTTGCTGGGGGGTTGATGCTGGATCAGGAATCATCGGTTGTAACTCCTCCTGGACCTTCTTGTTATATCAATAAAACTATTTGAGTTTCTCCTACATGCTTGTGTATCAATGATGTTTTGTTATATTTGCATGTTTAGCTTAAATCTGATCCTAAGCTATTTATGAATAATAAATCCATGCCTTTGTGTAGTTTTCTTCTTCTGTGATCTTGCAGGAACTTGGTGAAGCTGGGAAAGTAAGGGAGCAGGTAGCTGGAAGCTGTCAAAGAGGAGAGAGATTGGATCAAAGGACTAGCGCAAGACACAGGTTGGTTAATCCTATTCCTCTTCGGTTGTAGTTCATAAAGAAGAATACGAAAATAGTTTTCTCTGTTTGTTTCTAAGGTACTGACACACCTTAGTGGGATATGGGCGTCCTGAGTAGACACTTTTCCCGTTAACAAAATGGCGACTCCACTGGGGATCGTGTCTAGTTAGTTTGTTTGTGTTTCTCTTCTTGTTTGTCTCATAAACACAGAAGTAGCAATCGAACTGCATTTGCCATTATCAAATGCAAAGTAGACACCTACTACTTCAATCCAGTCACTGGATTTTTTATGATTTAAACAGTTGATTCACAAATGATCTGATTACCCTTTGTGATAGCTCTTAGACCTCCTTTAAATCCACCCTCTGATTGTGCATTACTGATTGCTTTCACTCGGCCAAAAACCATAGATTAAACTGCAAACCGTGACCCAGAACCCAGATAGAATTCTTGTTTCTACCCCAGCGCAGGCTCTGTGAAGAGATTCTGCATTTCAACGCAGTTCCCGAGAGGGCTACCTGCGTTGCGATCCAGTTTCTCTGTGTAACAGGTGTGCTGATCAGCCTAGCCCTGTGCAGCTGAGGTTCTTTGCTTCATTTTTTCAGTTTTGTCTCTGATTTTTGCAGCCTGTGATCAGTGTGTGTCTGTTTAAAAACCCCTTTTCTTTGCCTTAATTCCGCCTCCTTTGTACAAAAAGACTGTAGATGTTCTTTGTGTGTTTGTTACATCATTTACAGTTTTCCATTGAAAAAGTAGAATAATCATACTGTCATCCTTGGATTTAGATCTGTCGTAAGTGTCGATTTTGATCTTAGGAGAAAGTTTATTTGCTGTTGACAGTCGATTATGCTTTTACTTTTGCCTTTGGTTTGAATTTGTCACTTTCTAGTGTCGAAACGAGTGTTTATTTCAAAATCATAAAGTGTCGTAATCTTCTCTACCTTTTGATTTCGAAAAGAAGCTTTTGAATTGATCGGAGAATCCACAGTATAAACATTTTTGTACCAACGTTTCGAATCCCAAGTGGGATCCATCATCAGGGTTGAAGAATGATGATAAAAGAAGAGCAATCGGGTAGAATAAATACTAAGGAGGAAGAAATTTTCAGGAAGAATCGACTGTCGGCTAGAATCCTTAATTTTTTTTTTTATTATATTATTATTTTTTATTTCAAATTAATATTATTAATAATTAACATTTAAAATAAATTAATATAATAACTCATACATTAATTAATGTAATATAAATATGATAATAATCCATTATTAATTAATTATTATTAAATATTAATAATAAAAAATATTATAATAATAATTAACATTTAAAATAAATTAATATAATAACTCATACATTTATTAATGTAATATAAATATGATAATAATCAATTATTATTAATTAATTATTATTAAATAATAATAATTAAAATATTAAAATAATAATTATTAATTAAATTAATATGATTAAATCTTATTATAAATGCTTAATATTTACAACTAATATAATCATTATCTAAATAATAATTAATAATTAAAATAGATTAATATATTAATTCATATATTAAGGAATTTAGACTTCTGTGATCCATAACATTGTCTGGAAATCTTCGGCAAAATCACATAATCAATCTTTTGTCGACGCGTTTCAAATCAACTTGTCCTGACGATGAACCACACTGGTTGGTTCGAAACGCGTCGACAAAAGATTGATTATGTGATTTTGCCGAAGATTTCCAGACAATTCATATATTCATTAATAAAATAACTAATATATAAATTAGTATAAAATAAAAATAATAATAATCAACTATTTAAGATCTAAATAAATTAAATTAAAAATATTTGATCTTATTAATTATTAATTATTATAAATAATTACTTATTTATAATAAATTAATATAATAATTCATATATTAATATATTAATAAAATAACTAATATATAAATTAATGATAATAATAATCAATTATTTTATAATAAATAATTAATTATTATTGAATAATAATAATTAAATAATATAATAATAATTGATTAATTAATATATTATATTAATTAAATATAATAACTATTATATAAAATAAATTAATATATTCATATTAGAAGTTATAAATGATTAATATATATAGTTAACAGATAGAATAATTAATTAATTGAATAATATATATATATATATATATATATATATATATATATATATATATATATATATATATTAACTCATTGAAAATGAATAAATAAATATAATAATAATATAATAATAATAATCAATTATTATATAAAATTAATAAATTTATTAAAATTAATATATTTATTAAATTATATTAGTAAACATAAATGGTTAATATTTATAGTTAACTAATATAATAATAAATATATTAATTGATAGTTATAAATAGAAAGAAATTAAATTATTATAGAATAACAGAGGACAACATACCTGAGGACGCATTACCTGGGGATGGGTTGGCGACTTTTAACTTCTTTGATCACTTGAAAGCAAATTCAGATTTGTACATCAACTTTCTTTTTAGACATCAATATTAAGAAAGTGAAAACAAATACATGCATATGTGCATTTGCATATTGATAGTCTGTTTGGCTTGATTTAGGAAAAGTGCATTTACAGTGTGCTCTTTGCTCTTTGAGAAAAGATTGTGTCTTTCTTTTCCCTTGTAGCTAGGATTTTCATTGCTGAAAAGAGATAAAAGTTTGCTTATCATCTTTAGATTGCATTTTAGGAATTACATCTACATCTCGTGGTGATCCCAAAAGGCAAACTTCTAAGAAAGATCAACTTAAAATAAATTGAATGAATCTAACAACGCTTTGGAACTTAACGCACAACATTTAGAGGTCTAGGTTAGAGACGTATTCCGGCGTCGTAAAGCCTGGTAACTGTTGTCCTCACTGATGGTTGGGTGATTCCTCCACTTTGAGACGATAAGTGCCAGAACGGACTTGTGCTCCCACATACCGTCGAGTATATATTGGGAGACCCCTATAGGCTTAAAACCTTTTATCCATAGGAAGCCGTGTCGGCCACCCTACTGATCGTAATGCACCGAACACAGCATTCGGGAAGATTGACTACCGTACCGTAAAAAGTATTCTGCAATTTTGCGATTGGTTTGGTACTCCCTCTACCTAGATCTCCAGAGCAGTCCCTTTCGTTCCTTTTCAGACTCCTTAACGAAAAAGGTCCATCTGAGCACTTGTCACTTCAGGCTCATTAAAAATCGAAGGAGACTAGAGTCATCTTTTGTTTTTTCTCGACTCTTTAAAATTGAAAAAACAAGTCGTGTCAAAGCATCTAAAAATTTATTTTAAATGGAATATTCATACCCTTTTCCTACGTTGATCTTAGGTTGAGAAAATGGAGTCTACCAACCAAGGAATTCCCCTTGGTGGAAATCCCAGTCCCTTCTCCTCTTGGGGAGATGTTGGTGCACCCCATATGGCCACATTGTTGCTTCCAGGACTGACAATTGGCTTGCCAGTATGGCTCTTCTCAACCAATGTCATTCAGAACACCACTATTCCTGAACAATCGAATCAACAATTAGACGAGTCGAGAGTTGCCCACCAACCTTTTGCTTCCTCTAATTCTTCCTCTCCCCCTTCCTCTTCGCTTGATAGGGCTGGCAAAGCCAAAAGTCAAGTTCCTAAGGAGAAGAAGGAGAAGAAGAAGAAAGAGAAGAAGAAGAAGGAGCCAAAGGCGAATGGGGGAAAACGAGTGTCGTCTAACGAAAATCCACACACTGCACCAACCAGGCCTAAATCGCCATGTGTCATTTGCAAAGGAGACCACTTTCACAGAGATTGTCCTTGCATCCCTCAGATACTAAGGGACGGGTCTCCTCATTTGCACAATCCGGTGTCATCAATCTCTGATGATCATGTTGAAAGCACACCGTCAACTAGCGAAAGTGAAGCCCCAGGACAAAAAGGGATAGCTAGATTTCCCTGTAAACTGTGCGAAGGCAATCATGCCGTCCACCGTTGTCCCTTCTTAAACGAAGCAAAAAGAGTTTTGGATGATCGTCCGGTTTCACCGTTATGACTTCCTCCTGGATATAAAAAACTCTTGCCGAGTCCGTCGCTAGTTGAGAATCCAGCTGGCCCGCTCAAGTGGTCGGCTGAAGCGCCTATCATCGAAGATAAACCATCTCAATCCATACCAGACGAAAGTCAAAAGGTCGAGGCGGCAGTTGACCTGGTCTTGCCTTCAGAGGTTTTATCTTCAGATGATACAGTCACTGAAGAGAACAAGGATGACACCGTCCAAATTCTCTTCATCAACACAGACTCCGACGAATAAGGGGGAAATCTACCCATTCCCTTACCACAGGAGGGAAGTTCGTCAGAGCCATACCCGGCCGTCTACTCGATCCCACCTCCAAGCAACCTAGTTTTCTCCTTCGACTGGAATCAACTAGGCAGACCCCGTTTACCAGCAAGCATACCATTCCGAATTATCGTTCAAATATATAGAATGGTCATGGCTGGTACCATCATAGATGAGGGGGCTTCTGTGAGTATCCTTTCCTCTACTGCTTGGAAAGCGCTTGGTTCGCCATCGCTTTTGCCTGAGATGAGAAATCTGACAGGCTTTGATAAAGGAACCAGTCGACCTTTAGGGATCCTTCCCAATGTGCCCATAACATTGAGAAGGAAGACAGTTCAAATGAACGTAATGGTTGTTCAAGGACCCTTGGATTATAACCTACTCCTTGGACGAGACTATATTTATTGCATGGGAGCCATCGTCTCCTCACTCTTTAGAGTAATGTGTTTTCCACACGAAGGAAGAGTGGTCAAACTCATGGACCAGCTTTCATTTCCCGGATCACGAATAGAAAATAGTCATATACCATCTCTAAATGGTCTCTTCACGCAAGAAATGTCTCAATCCCCAGTCTGTCCTCCCGATGAGCGCGAGTAATTCGGAGGGATATGACTGAAACCCAGGGGGCATGCGTCCTGGTCTGCTTCGGCAGGAAAACTTCGGGTATAGGGTAGGTTTCCGCGGGAGAATATGACTAGTCTATACCTCGTCCGTCGGTGGAAGAGGGGTTATTCTAGAATAAGATTCTCTTGTCAAAGTTATGTGAGTTGGCGGACGTCGTCACTCACCTTTGTTTATCTCGGTAGACACCGCCGAAGAAGTGTTTTGTTTGCACCGTGAATAGAACAATCTTTGGGTAACCTGTAAGAGGGAGGCCTTTCCCAATAGAACAAATGTTTTGTCTGCAAATTGAGGGGTAACCTTGAAACCATATATTATACCTGGGGGCATGCAAACCTTTTGGAGTGCAAGCAAAGAGTGATTATTTATTTGTTTTTTGGATTAGTCGTTTCCTAACTTGCATAAAGAAAGGATGTGGGGCAAAAATCTAAAAGTTGCCATTTTTATATGAGACATTCTTATCATATGACTGGATTAATCGAGCAGTTTTAGCGCATAGTTCAAGCTCGTTAAAAAATAAACATAAGACATGAGCAAATGTTTCCACCCGCGTTTAAGCTCGTTAAAAAATGAACTATTCCCCGGTAAATAACCACCGTGAATGAAGCATTTCAGCCATTAAAGCCTTGGTCGTGTTTGCACCGTCACCTCCACTTTTCCATTGGCCAATCATTCACCTCCATTTGATTGTTTACCCATTTTGAGGAACAGCTGCGAAGAGTGATTTCACTAGCCATCCTTGTGACACTGCCGTGATTGGAAAATTCCAACCCTTACCTGGAATCAGCTGCTACCCATTTTATCACTCGTTCCTCAAAAGACGAGTCTTCTTTAAGCTCTTTTCAACTGACTCGTAAAATATGAAAAGATTGCCGAGTTTTGGCCTTCCAGCTCGTTAAAGCGACTGGAAGTTCTATCCCTCCTCTAGATTTTAATCTTTTTGGACCTGAGGGATTATTGCACAAAAAGATCGAGCGCTTGTTTTGTTCGGCTCGCTAAAACTATCGAAAATTCATCCCTTCTGTATTGTTTTATACTTTTTCGGACTTAAGGGATTAGATGACGAAAAAGGAATTTCAGAGTTACCTTTATGTACCTTTTCAGACTCTCTAAAAATGAAAAGGACCGAGTTATCTTTGTCGTTAAACTCGTTAAAAAGATTAATAGCGACAAACTTGTCTTTAGACGAGAACGAGTTTCACTATCGCTAGGCTCGTTAAAACATAGCAATGGGTTTGCCCGAAGGGCAAATTATAGAACAAGCATATGTTATCCTCCTCAAGCTTGAAAAAAATAAAGAGGTACTGGTCAGCAATGACTGGGGAAAAATTGGGAAGAAACTCAAAGAATCTTTATTGGTAGCAAGTCGCTCTTGAACATGACACTTCCACTCCGTGCCTAAGTCGGGTTGGGTTGTTTCATTCACCTGTCACATCGCCATGGTCATGCCATACCATCCACATTTGGGGTAAATGCTACCAATCCATCACATAAGTGTCGCCGACATGTTCAAGAGAAGTCATCCAAAGAAGTCATCCGTGTCCCATCCACTACCATACATTATACTTCATTCTTTCATGACCGCCATCCTGAACCATATATCATCAGATCGTTTTCACCTCTATCAAAATCATTTGCTCCGTTCCGTGTCATTGATGTGGGATTCATCAAGGCCCTCCTTTGACGGATCGCTTCTTGTCGACATCAGCTCATTATGCAAGAAGTTGATCTAGGAACACCCCATTCAGTACTTTGAAGCTTGCATGCCTCAATGGCAAGTTTCTCACTTCCGGCGACAGGTATACATTAATGACCTTCGACCGAAAGATTTTGCATGGTGTTCAACGCCAAGTCCTTTATTCACACCATGTGAATTGTACTGCAGTACCTTGAGGGTCATCATCATTATCGGTGATTCCTCTCGCGCTTGTTAACAGTTTACATCATTGACTGGTAATCAAGCGATGTCTTTCCATGTTCGACTTCAAAACATTTCTCACATGGATCGACTTGTACTTCGAGTGAAAATCGGACGAGATTGAAGACCCCGGATCTAGTTTCATCCATCCGGGTTGCGATATATATTCAGGAAAATAAAGACATTGAAATGTACAGCGTTGCAGCACAGATAATCATCCTACCAAAAGGATGATGGCTCTATCAAAATCATTAGTCTACCATCAGACGATTGTCTGTCCTATGTACATGAAAATGAATTTATAAAGCTGAGCATGGGAATGCCTGCCTCAGCTACATTATGAAAACAGTATGAAGATAATGTATTGTATTGTATCTTATTACAGGTCTCCTCGCAGCATTGAAAGAACTTCGGATCCTCCTAATAAAGCATTTCACCCGATAAACGGCCTCATACTTTAGGGGGCAACTGTTATAGACATTTTTGTGCCTTACAGCTCTAAGCATGAAATGTCCATAAACCAATGGATCCTAAGTCCCTAAAAGTGTTGTTCCGACCCCTAGAGGAACAAGGTCAACCAATTATAGCTTCTCCCATAAGTTCTCCACCAGAAACTGCTTAGAATCAGTCAAATCAGGATCATTTCAGCTGCTCCACTAGCTAGCTGCGTTGCATAGCACCCAAGTACACTAGGTAGGTGCGTTTCAATGCACCTAAAAGCACTACCAGGGTGCGCTGAGTGGGAAATGACAAATGGCAGTGTCATTCCGCGAGGTGGACAGACAATGGAAGCTTCCAGAATCTTCCCCAATGACACTTGCCTCATTGAGTTCGACCAAGGATGAGTAAGAGGCTCTCAGTCTCCAAGTGGAAGCAAGAACTGACAGAGAGAAGCCACTAGTCAAATCATAAGCTGACTCATCCTCTTTGCATACATCTATATATGGATCCCTCATCCCAGAGATCCAGAGGCTGGAATTTTGTACATTGCAGAGAATTGCTGTTGGTTTTGAGATAGAGATCAGTGTATTGGGTGATTTATGCTTTGTTGGAGGTGAAGAGGGGATTCCTTTGCTGGGGGGTTGATGCTGGATCAGGAATCATCGGTTGTAACTCCTCCTGGATCTTCTTGTTATATCAATAAAACTATTTTAGTTTCTCCTACATGCTTGTGTATCAATGATGTTTTGTTATATTTGCATGTTTAGCTTAAATCTGATCCTAAGCTATTTATGAATAATAAATCCATGTCTTTGTGTAGTTTTCTTCTTCTGTGATCTTGCAGGAACTTGGTGAAGCTGGGCAAGTAAGGGAGCAGGTAGCTGGAAGCTGTCAAAGAGGAGAGAGATTGGATCAAAGGACTAGCGCAATACACAGGTTGGTTCATCCTATTCCTCTTCGTTTGTAGTTCATAAAGAAGAATACGAAAATAGTTTTCTCTGTTTGTTTCTAAGGTACTGTCACACCTTAGTGGGATAGGGGCATTCTGAGTAGACACTTTTCCCGTTAACAAAAACACACAAAAGGTACGTATGGCAACTTTATATTTGGAACCAAATTAGTTTGTATGGTATCAATGGCTTTGCTCTCGTAAACAATTTATCACTTGGGCAATTTTTATGGAAGAATTGATAGCACATTATGAGGATACAAAAAGCAACACTTTTTTTAGCCAATTGATAAGTCTCAAACAAAAGGGTTCAATAATGGAGCACATTGAGGAGTTCCAAAAATTGAACATAAGGGTAAAAGATATTCCAGAGGAGCATAGGATTTATGTGTTCATAGGGTCTTTAAAGGATAATATCCAACATGATGTTCACCTTTGGGAACTTGATTCATTAGAGAAGGCATTCAGGTTAGCAAGAAAAATGGAAAGCAAAATTATGGCAACCAGGAAGCATACCACTCACAACTATAAAGACGGAAGTGTTGTCACCCCTAGTCTTCCAAAACCTATAAGGTTGACACCACAACAATTGGAAGAAAAAAGAGCAAAAGGGCTTTGTTACAGTTGTGATAGCAAATACACTAAAGGTCATAAGTGTACTGAGAAGAAATTATTCTACATAGATTGTGATGAGGAAGAAGAAAAGGAGCAAGAAAGGTCAAAAGAAGAGGATATACTCCAGGAACAAAGCCTAGATGAAGAAAAAATAAATCTGACCATATCTTGTAATGCATTGGCGAGAATTACCACTCCTTAAACCATCAAGATAGAAGGACAAATCAAGAAGAAAAAGGTAGTAGTGTTGATTGATTCAGGAAGCACCCAAAATTTTATTCATTGTAAGGTAGCAAAAGAATTGAATTGCTTCCTATATCCAGCACCAGAGTGTCAAGTGATGATCACAAATGGAGGAACAATAAATTGCTCTGGAAAGTGCCATAATATCAAGCTATCCATGGGAGAATATGTATTGACTAGCCCAATTCTTTCCATTCCAATGGGAGGTGCTGATGTTGTACTAGGAGTCCAATGGCTACAATCCTCGGGTACAATAGCTTTTAATTTTCAAGAACTTTTCATCAAATTTTCTATGGAAGGAAAGGAAGTTGAATTAAGGGGTATTGCAGGGAAACTAGGAAATATAATCAGCTCTAATGGTATGACAAAGCTTCTAAAAAAGGAGCAAAGAGGTGTAATTGCACAATTATGTTCGCTAGATGTTTCCACATCGGAATCATCTATTTCTCAAGATCTCCAAAAAGTCCTGGAAAATCATTCCAAGGTATTTGAGACTCCCAAAGGTCTCCCACCTATGCGTGATCATGATCATTCTATTCATCTGATTCCAGGAAGTGTTCCTCCAAACATCAAGCCGTACATATATCCCTATGTCCAAAAGAGTGAAATTGAACGTATGGTTGCAGAAATGCTAGAGGCTGGTATAATTCAACTGAGTCAAAGTTCTTGCTTTGCTCCAGTAGTATTGGTACACAAGAAGGATGGATCATGGTGCATGTGTCTGGATTATAGGGAGCTCAACAAGCTCACTATTAAAGATAAGTTCCCCATTCCTGTCATTGATGAATTACTGGATGAATTGCATGGATCAATTTACTTCACCAAGTTGGATCTTCATCCAGGATATCATCAAATCAAAATGAAGACTGAATACATTCTGAAAACAACATTTAGAACTCATGAGGGTCATTATTAATTTTTGGTCATGCCTTTTGGCCTTACCAATGCACCTTCAACATTTCAAGGTTTGATGAATTCAATTTTCAAACCATTCCTTAGAAAATTTGTGTTAGTATTTTTTGATGATATACTAATCTACAACAAGTCTTGGAAGGATCATGTTGAACATGTTGACAGGGTGCTACAACTATTGGAGGAGAAACAATTATATGCAAAAAGATCCAAATGTTTCTTTGGAGTCTAGGAGGTGGAATATCTGGGTCATATTTTATCTCATGAAGGCGTTAAGGTAGACCCTAGCAAAATTAAAGCCATTAAGGAATGGAAAATCCCCACATCCATAAAGCATCTGCGAGCATTTCTCGGGTTGACAGGGTATTATCGCAAGTTTGTTAATAATTATGGGAGAATAGCAGCACCTCTAACAACATTATTGAAGAAAGATGCATTTTCATGGACTCTGGAAGCAACAAAGGCCTTTGAACATCTTAAAGAGGCAATGTGCCAAGCACCGGTCTTAGCTACACCGGACTTCACAAAAACCTTTATTGTGGAATGTGCTGCTTCAGGAAATGGAATTGGTGCTGTTCTAATGCAAGATGAAAGACCCATTACTTTTGAAAGTCGTCCAATCAAGGGAAAGTTTTTAAGCAAAGCTATTTATGAGAAGGAAATGTTGGCAATACTCCATGCACTTAAGAAATGGCGACCCTACCTAATGGGAAGACACTTCAAGGTAAAAATGGATCATGATAGCCTTAAATACATTTTAGAACAAAGATTATCCTCTGAATAGCAACAAAAGTGGGTCACAAAGATGTCGGGTTATGACTTTGAAATCATCTACAAAAAAGGGAAGCAAAATGTGGTGGCAGATGCACTCTCAAGAAAGGATGAGGATGTGGAAGCATTGTTGTGCGCCATTTCTATTATCCAACCAGATTGGATAAATGAAGCAAGGGAGGAATGGAAGAATGACAAAGAAGTGTGGGCACTTATTCGAAAGTTAAAACAAGATTCCAGTATGTCTGATACATTTAGCTGGAAAAATGATTCGTTATGGTACAAAGATCGCTTATACCTCTGTAAGAATTCCCAACTAAAACAAAAGATTCTTATGGAATCACACACTTCTCCCTTAGGAGGGCACTCAGGATTTCTAAAAACTTACCACAGGGTTAAGAAGGAATTTTTTTGGGATGGCCTTAAATCAGATATTCAAAAGTTTGTGGCAGAATGTTTGGTTTGCCAACAAAATAAAGTTGAAACAATTAAGACACCGGGTCTATTACAACCTTTTTCCATTCCAAGACAACATTGGGAGGAGGTTTCAATGGATTTTATCACAGGTTTACCCAATTCTAAGGGAAAGAGTGTCATCATGGTGGTAGTTGACAGACTTACCAAGTATGCACACTTTTGTGCATTATCACATCCATTTAACGCCAGTACAGTTTCTACTGCATTTATGGAAACAATTCAAAAGCTACATGGAAACCCAAAGATTATTGTAAGTGACAGAGATCCCATTTTCACTGGAAATTTTTGGACAGAATTATTTTCTTGTCTTGGTACTCAATTAGCTCATAGCTCATCTTATCATCCTCAATCTGATGGGAAAACTGAGATAGTAAACAAATGTTTGGAAGGATATCTTCGTTTCTTTTTATCTGATAAACAGACACAATGGGTCAAATGGTTGCCTCTGGCTTAATGGTGGTATAACACTTCCTTCCGTACAACAACAAAAATGACCCCATTTATGGCACTTTATGGGTATCAACCACCATCCATCACATCATATTTAAGAGAAAATTCTAAGGTTCAGGCAGCGGAACATCACATTGAACATCAACAACAATTCCTCCAACTCTTAAAGGATAACCTCGTGTTGGCACAGAATAGAATGAAACAACAGGCAGATCGGCATCGCAGTGAAAGAAGTTTTGATGTAGGTGATTGGGTATTCCTACAGGGCTACAAACATATAAGAAAATGTCCCTCAAGCAAGCTAAGAAGGATAATAAATTATCACCAAAGTATTATGGTCCGTACAAGGTGTTGCAAAAGATTGGTACTATGGCATACAAATTGGAGCTTCCTGCAACTTCTCGACTGCACCCAGCTTTCCATGTTTCATGTTTAAAGAAGGTTATAGGCGACAAGCTCCCAGTTCAAACAATATTTCCAGAACTTGACGAGGAAGGAAAAATTATATTGGAACCAGAAGCAGTCACAGAAACAAGAACTTGACAGCTACGAAATCAATCAATTTCAGAGTATCTTATCAAGTGGAAGAACTTATCTACTGAAGATTCCACATGGGAGGATGAAAATTTTATGCAGAAGTATCCAGAACTACTCAAGCGTTGAGGACAACACTTTTTTAAAGCAGAGGGGCATGTTGGGTCCCTATAATACTAGTGATTCCCCCATTACTATTGTAGTTATACCCCTTATTAATATTGTTGTGCCCCTATTGCCCCCATATTGTTATTACTGTGCCCCATAGAATCCCTCTATTGTTATTTTTGTGGCTTTATATTATTATTGTTAGGTCAGTTGGATTATATTGTGACTCCTTAGACTCCTATATATATAAAGGAGGTTTTTTCATTTGAATCATCCAAGAATTGTTCATTTATGTAATGTAAAGGAGGTTGCTCCCTCGAAGAGGCTGAATTCTAAGGCGTTGATCTATCTTTTCTATCCTTTTTTGAGCTAGTTTCATAACATGGTACTTAACTAATTATTTGAAATTACAAATAATCACTACTATCATATGTACATATGGTAAAAAAAATAAAAAAATATAACATATTATGCAACAAATAAGACAAATGAAAATGTTACAATATTTAAAAAAATAATATAAACAAATACCTGGAACAATTATTTTCAACATAATGTGCTCCCTCTTTATTGACATCCAAGGAGGAAGGTTATTGCTGATAACCAAAATTGGCCACACTAAGTAAATAGACCTAAGCTCTCCAAATGGATCAACATCATCAGTTGCCAATGGAAACCTAACATTATGTGGCTTATCTTTAAAATGCAACCATTTTAACTAAATTTCCCTGAATGCATAACTATCTACAAGCATTCGAATAAAACCATCCCCACTTCTCTTTTGTTCATGGTAATCCATAATCTTTGCTATGACTTCACACCTGAACTAATCACTGCAAACAAGGAATTATGGGAATATGACGGAGAACCTTTTGAGGCAATCTTATTGTTAGTTGATTTCTTCAATATCTACTGCTTTGAAATTGTGGGTAATTTGTTTTTGATGCATGTTTTCCATAATATATAATATGGTCATTAAGACATTCATTTATAGCTTCATACTCCGTTCCAATTTCTTTAATAATGGCATATAAATATGGTATGTGTGAGGTAATTTCTTTGATGATAGTAACAAAAATTCACCTAACAATCTAGTACAACATAAAAAGTCACTAGTTAGTGTAAAGAATTTTAATCATAAATATTGCATTTTTATTTTACACATTAATTAACACTAAAAAATAAGGTAAAAAAATTCAACCTTTCATGTAATGAAACATATTACATTATACCTTAGGATATGTGTCATAAAAGTGTTTGAAAAACCATTCAAAACCTATATGTTCACCAACAGTAATGCAGTAGAGAGATTATTTTCTCTTTAGCCTTCATAAAGTGGTTTCCCTGCCTTCTCTAACACAAGTTCATCACAAAGAACATCATCATTCTCATTGCAGAACAAGTCTTGGATCAATTAATTTGTCCCATCATATTGAACTATGTTATTATTGTCATATTCTTCCATAGGATCATTATCATGATCTTCAATATTCACTCCATGTTCCTCGACTTATAGAACATCATTTCTAGTACTATTACTTGGTGCCTTCAAATCATAGTACCTAGGAGGCCACCTTGAATTTATAATCATTACAAAAAATCACGTGAAATTAGTCTGTAGAAAAAATATTATACATTTTTTTTTTACAAATATGATTAATATAAAGAATATATATAATGATTCATAAATAGCTTACCACCAGACAATATTCATTCCCCCCTTCAATGTTCCCATTCTTCCTACAATGTCTATCAATTGTAAGATATGAAAATTTTCATGGATGTGTGCACCCACAAAGAGTGCAAGGGAAACAAAATTTCCCATATTTGACCTCTGGTTGATTAGATCCCCATCTAATGTTTTTTACATTCTTCCCAACCAAAAAAAAGTTATGTGATAATTATGTTATCAAATTGAGTAGCCATGTAACTAGATCTAATATTATGTTTTTTTAATGCTCTCTCTCTCTTATATATATATATATATATATAGATAGATATATAAAACATTTTTTTCCATATGCGCTATTAATATATATTGTAGGATATTAATAGGCAATTTCTAATATATATTATGTAATCTAGTATTGATGTTATTCACCATCAATATTAGTTTTATAAAAAAAAATATGTTTTTTTCTTGAAAAAAACACCTTATAACCTTTTATAATTATTATACTTATAGAAAAGTTTTCGTAACATCTCTTACATGATATTTATATATTTATTGATGTTACATGATATTTATATATTTATTGATCATCAGAATTTTGACTTTAGTTAACTAGTCAACAAATATGACAAGTCATACAAACAATCACATTACAGTCACATTTCTTTCATCCAAGCCAGACTCCATATAAATAGAGCATTGAAATATCGATGCCATATTCATCGACCATCGAAATTATAAACAACATGGGTACTTTAATTTTTTTTTGAAAATCATGACATTTTTATTGTAATTTGTGATAGTGTGGCCAATACTATCAGACTATGTTGTTGAAATTTAGTCCTATATGTCACAGTGTTTTGTGTAATTGATTAATGATAAATTGAGTACAAATTAACTTGAAAGAATATCCTTATAAGTAATTATCTATTAAGAAGACTGAAAAATCCACACAATGTAGTATATGTAATTATAGATTATGGTATGTCGAATGTACAATTTTTAGGCCCAACAATGTTCAATGATCCCTATCACTGATATACAACTATAAAGAAGGGATACAAAGGAGCAATTGTAGTCCATCGATAATTGGGTTTGACATAATATCAATCACTTTATTATTAATCCATCAAATTTCTCCAAACTAATCAATAACCTACTCCCTAAAATGAAGGGAGATATCATCACCATAGTACGGAAAGTCTTTGCTTGTGAGTTTAACATGAGTGAGTCAAGCCCAACTAAATAAATACATCTCTAAAAGTTACAAGAATAATGACAAGCTAATGTGGACAACCATTAAAGGTAGAAAACATCCAACCAAGTAGGATTGACATATCCTTAGAATTCGCAACCACAAATTTCATTTGGAAAACATTTCACCTATGCAATAAAAGTATACAAATTAGGAATTCCATTGTTTTATGTTAAGCATTCTAAATGTATTTATATTACTTTTCAAATGGGAGTTGGGGTTGAAAATTTTGTAAAAAAATTGAGTACACTATTGTCTATTCTTGCTAAGGATTGAAGACCGAAATATTGGTGATGTATTTCGGTTTATAATTATTCAAGTGTACATATATCCTTTCATCATTAAACATAAATTTAATTGATTTTTCTTTCCTTCAATTTTTATTAATGGAATATTTTTAAATGACTGCTCTCTTTTCCTCACATTTCTATCAAGAAAATTGAGTTGTGTGATTATTCACATTCCATTTTTGTTGAATTTGATGTGAAAAATATCTTGCTAGATATGAGCACCATGAATTAAATTATTCAAATAACTAATTATTTTAATAATTCAATTCTTATGATTGGTTTAGTAATTGTACAATTCAAGTAATATTTCATAGAGTTATATAGTTACATATCCCACATCTATTTAAAATATTGCTCCTAGGATAGGTTAACATAGTAATTAGAAAATATTTTGTAGAATATAATTTTTTAAATTATACTTGCACGTCTATCATAGAATTAAATTAAATCTAAAAAGAAACTACGAAAACTAGATCAAAAAAGTTGTTAACTCTAAAACAAAATCTTGAGTGGCAATTGGGCCCCTATATCAGTGAGGATCACTATTCCAAATGAGTACAAGTATGACATGGGACCTTTATCCGGTGATTCCTCCACATTTTTTTCAGGGATATTCCTAGGAATCAACATGATGCTGTTTAGAACTAAGATTATCTCGTAAAGTAAAATTCCTAGGCGGGAAAGTAAAATAGTAACTAGAAAAACTAGAAAACCAAAAATATGTCATGAATTCAATGAAGAAATAGAAGGATTTACCTCAATGAGGTCTTTAACATTCTATCTAAATGTTCCTCAATATCTTCCAACCAATTGTCCAAATATTTTAGCTAGAGCCATGTCTTATCTAACATGAGTAATATTTCATCCTTGGCAACATTGCGGCCCAGGAGCACATTGCCCAAGAGTGTCTTCATTTTCTAGTAAAGTTCTATAGTGTGAAAATAATGATTATGTCTTCCAACAATGTTCCCTATGTTTGGAACCCATGCAACCACCTTTGAGAAAATTTCCTAATCAGAGAGACAATATCTCTCCTCAGTTGCCTCATAGCTAGCCCCAGGAAACTCCTATTGAATGTACAACATAATTTAATCTTGAAACTACCTGGCCAAGTACTTAGCTCTCAATATGGCCTATGAACCTCCCCTTGATGCATGAAATCTTTCTCCTCTATTTCTTTTTCCATGCTGCCTCTTCATATTTGAATTGAGAGTGAGTAACAAAGTAATAGAATGGGTGACATATAGAAAAATAAGACCAGAAATGCACCAAAGACAACCAAAAGGCCAATAAAAGAAAGGAATTCGATGAACCTAATAAAACTACTATCATAGTGCTAAGGTAAACCATTCAAGTAGAAGGATATGTTAAATGGCATAAGCTAGAACATAGGTATTTCCATACAACATCGTGCAGGAGGGAAGCAATAGGTATGTTAAGTGAAGGAGCTAAGGAGGAGATGCTTTAGATGCTAAAAATCCCCTCTATATGAAGGTTGCAGATGTAGGGAGGATATATCTATTCTTGTGGAAACAAGGAGTAAACCCACTTGAATCATTACCTAGACTGCAACATTAATGTCTTGTCCTTCTCGAATGAGTGAACCATCCCCACAGTGAATAGAAATAATTTCTAGAGTTGCATTGGAATGGAGTTTGATTATTCAAGTGGGGGAGAGGAAACTAGGTTTGTTGGAAATAATACTGAGAGTGGGGGGTGAATCAGTATAAGTCAAATCAATAACTTTTTCTTTTCATACTCAGATTTATGTATGCTACTTCAATGAAGGTAACTTGCATGTACACACAATTGTCTTGAAAGCAACCAATGTATATCCAACAAACTTATGATTCAGTTAATTCATCATATGTTGATCTTTAATCAGTGCATCAGTACTTCATTAACCATATAAACAATAACCATGTGCAGTAATAATAGAATAAACCATCACACATAAGCAACACACATGAACACCAAGATTTAAGGTGGAAACCCAATGCGGGACAAAAACCACCTGTTGTTGTCTTCTTTTAATATAAGAAAAACCTGTTTACAATCTTGTACTGGTGCAGACTCATACCAATACGCAGGCACCCACCTGCAGAAGGCTACAACCTTCTCTCGTTTTCCAGCTGCTACTGGAAGGGAGCTACAACCCCCTATCTCTTGTACTAGCCGATCCATTTACTAGTACATAGGTGCCGACCTATAGAAGGCTCCAACCTTCACTCATTTTCTAGCTACTACTGGAAGGGAGCTCCAACCCCATGGATCTTATACTATCCGGTCCATTTACTAGTACGTAGGCGCCGGCCTACAGAATGCTCCAACCTTCACTCGTTGTCCAGTTTCTACTGGAAGGGAGCTCCAACCCCCTGGCTCTTGTACTGGCCTATATGTCTACTAGTACATAGGAGCTGACCTACAGAAGGCTATGAAATTCTCTCTTCCTCCAGGGACCACACTTCATAAATTTTCAGACTGGATGCTCCTGGAACACAACACCACAATTTGAAGACTACGTTTCATCAAACTTTCATACTGGACCCATCAACAATATTGAAGCTCAAAATAAATCACTACTGCAACACAACCATCAAATACATCTGCATCAACCAATCACTTAAAACTAAAACATCAATATTTGAATCAATCACAACTCAATCAATCATGGAAATCCCATCATCACTGAAGAAAATCACAATCAATCAATCTGAACATTCAAAACACTATCACCAGAACACAATGCAGAATCCATAACTTTGCCTCAATCACCAGAACCAACTGCAACTTTAAAACATCATTTCTCATACTGTATACGCTACTTCGATGTGCTAAACCTATGTGCATATGTTCTTTTATCAAAGCGAACCAGCGTACAAATATGCAAATACTAACTTAAAAACTTCACAGCTATTCTAGACTTCAGTCATACCCAGATCATAACATTTACAGAATAAAACATGCATCATTATTCAGATCTAGACTATCCATGATAAAACCACATAATGATAATTAATTTTAGGTCTTATGATCCCGATCCATCATCCATCATTAACCACATAGATGCATCCTTAGTTCAGATCAAGGAAAGCATCAGAAACACATAACCTACATATTTGATCTAACACTTCATAAGATATTCAATACTTGCACACACTGGCCTAATGATCTTCTCCTACCTATCTCAGACCAAATCATCACATATGGGGAAATAATATTTTTTTACTTTACCTTTACTTTAGAAATGGAATGATCCGATTTCCTTTACGTTAATATTTATTCAAATAAAATCTTAGAATAAAAAGAAATATTTCACCTTATGCATTTATTACCCCCTCCACACACAGATGAGTAGAAGTGATTGTTCTTATAGTCACATGGAGAATCAAATAATTGTATGGCCAATGACATGAATTTGTAGGGAAGTTAACTCTATAAGAGGGGAATGTTGTATGGAAACATGGATTAATATGGAAGATATAATATCACAACAATGGAATTCGTATTTATGTCGACTGAATCTATATGAAAACAAATGATTCTACATAGAGACAACATTGATTGAATAATAGTTTTACATAAATAAATATAGTATGGAAAACACCAATTTGTGAACAAAGTGATCATATGATGGGTGTACAAGTACACAAATTAAAATCATTGCACATAAAAATTGCACGACAACTTATACAAATAATTTATTCCAATAAAAATTGTTTGTTGAGCTTATTGATTTTGGCTATATGGATCATTAGCACCTTTTTAAATTTTCTTTGATAAATCAATCATATGGCTATATGAATCCTTGAATTGAATTTTGTAGTTGATGTAATTTTTTTTTTGGATTTATGAATTTCTTTCCTAGAAAAATACTCATCTTCATGGAGTTTCTAAGCTTAAAAAGGTCTATCTATGGTCAAATACCTAAATAAATAAGATAACTTTTGATTAATAATTATGTGGTGAATGACTAGGGTTAGAAAAGTAGCTTTGATCAGGGTGTGGCCAAATGCCATATCAAAATTGAAGCTTCAATACCAAATGTGACAACCAAATTTGGCTCACAAGTTAAATATCCAAAATATTTTGAATACAATAAAAAAATCCATTTAGGATTAATAATATATTGAATAATGTATGAGAATATGATATCATATACAAATGACGACCCAAAATATATATGTAAATGGGAATACCCTTTATTCAAGAGTAATGTTCTTTGATACATGTCCTTTCTGTTAGAAAATGTAACTAGGTTTGGTCTTCATAATTATCATTTTATTTTTGTCATTATAAATTTCATAAAAAGGAAAAATAAGAAAAAAAAAATCATGCATGGGTTTCATGCTCACGTCAAATTATTAGTTTTTGGTCAAGCATGTTATTCATGCTTCTAGCGTTTATTGAGTCAATATAATATTTATCATGAGTTAATATATTGTACTAGATTCAAGTCCCATTTGAAATTTAAAAGAAGAAAGAAAAATTATTTTTAAAGATGTAATTTGAGTCAAAATCACATTAAGATGTCAAGTTAGCCCTGCTTTTCAAGTTGGTCTTGCCCCAAAAGAAACATCTCTTCGAACCCCTTTGGATAGTATAAATATAGGTTGAATTAAACTCATTTGGAACTAAGAAATTCATATGATATTTTATGAAATATCACAGATAAGGATAGCGAAGAGAGGAGGGCCAACGTTTGAAATTGACAGGTGTAAAGAAGGTTTTTCTTGAGATAGGATTTGTGGAAGTTTTTCCCTGACACATATCTTGTTGAAAGATTGTTCTTGATGTTATACATGTTGTTGGTCTTTGGTTGCTGATGGATTTTCTATGTGAAAGGAGGGATTGACTTGGCATCTTGAGGGTTGGAGTCTTTTTATGGTCATGGGTCTTGGTGATCTAGAATTGATCGAAGACAAACAATAAGGTATTACAGACTCATGTGCATGGATGTGCCTATGTTACTTTATGCAACGGATCGATAAGATTGTGAAATACACAGACACTGAAGTAGTTAGAGAAAACACAACAGGAAAAACATATCAACACACAATTTCAATAAGGAGTTCACCCAATACTCCTGGGCTAGGTCTCCCGGTCCAGCCTTCAGTGGTGGCCTCTCTATTATGTTTTCAAAGGAGAGCTTTTACAACAGTGAGATCAATTCGAGCCTCACTCAACAGACAAATATCAGTAAGACTGTACTTGGATTCCCCAAGTCTCTGGAGTACACAAACTCTCTTTACTGAGTCTCGACCTCCTATGGGTCATGATGGTATGAGTCCAATTCGAGACTCAATACATGACAAGTATTTACAAGGAGTTTGCTTGAACCTCTCAAGCCTTCTTTGGAGTACACAAACTCTTTTCTCCCTCTGTCTCTGTCTTGATACTGCCTTTTACTTCTGCAAGTCAGCTTGATTTCTTCTTTCTATTCTCAACTCTCAGCTTTCCGCTTCTGGCTTACTTGTTAACTACTTGCTTCTCTCTTTGTCAGTTCATGGCTTTAAAGCTAATATACTTTCTGACTGTTCGTTTTCGCTTCCCGGCTTTCCGGTTCCCTTACCTCTGTCCGTTTGAATTCCTCTATTCTGCGTCATTATCACTGTATAATGCCTCACCGGGAGGTGGCCACCTATTTCATAACGAACTAAGTGTCAGTTCTCTTGGATATCTTTGAAACAACCGTTTTTATAGTTAACTCCAAGAATGTCTGCGAACATGATCCTCTACCAATGCATCGTCCACGTCAGACTTCAAATCTTATACAACTCTGCCTGTTTACTCCATAAAATCTAGTCATCCATTGGATTACATCTCCGTCGTTGATTTGGAGCCTCCAGATCCTACGGTCATCATTCATATCGGGCAGGTAAGTAACATGACATTTACCCGTCCGATGTGAGTGGTTTTCTCTCTCTTCCACCGGACACGTGGCACCTAGTGTGTGGCATCGGGCGGGACTCAGTTGAAACCGCTTACTGCTCGAAGCCCTTCGGATATTCCACCGGTTTATGTGGGACCCAACCTCTGACAGAATCGGTGCGATATCCATTATGTTTTATAACTTTTTTGGTTTGGGTCACTCGGAGCTTTTCCTTCTTTGAGGGGTTTGCTCGGTGATATGCGACTAGCTAATCGCATACCAAAAACCACCCTCGTTTCTCAAAAAGACCTCCCATTTTTCCAATTCATGACAACATGCATTACCATGGGCCAACAGTCTGCGCGCTTGACTGAGGGTCCTCTTTGCTCCGTGCTATTCACAAATTACAACTGTTTCGAGGATATTTCTGATAAGATCGTTCTTTGTAAGACTTTGAAACTTTGGCATGAATTTTACAGAGTTCATGAAAACTTTGAGAGTGTTTTAGGATCCAATTCGGGTCACTTGGATATCTCACTTTTATTTGATTTTCTAGGTTCCCCCCTTGTGGGTTTTTGCCTTGGCTTGGAGCCTATATTTTGTGTTAGTTTTTTTTTTTGATCTACATGTTTTGTACATTTGGTAATTGTTTGATCAAGACAACATAATAAATATTAATAAGAAGCCAACGACATTCACAAGAAATTATCAAAGAAGATAAATCTACCCTAATGTATTGTTAACCTGATTTCTGAACATGGTATCAGAGCTAATGTTGAAGTCGACGATTTGAAGATGAGATTTTTGTTCGAATCCTTAGAGAAGATTCATCATCATTGTAGTAGTAATAAGGAGATCATCATCATACCCAGAGTCTACAACATCAAAAGGTTCCAAAACCTATACTCTCTGTCAAATATTGAAGCTCGAGAAAAGGTTTGATGTATGCACTCATATACACACTTGGTTTAATATGGAAAGAATGAACAAAAGGATCAACAACATGATATGAAATTTTATGGTTCACTATTTTTATCTATGGACTACTCTTAACTATGACATCATGCTAATATTGGCTCAGTGGTTCATCATTATACAATAGCTTGCATTTGCTATGTATAGTGGCTCGATACTCTGTGGTTCACGTTTGGAATGATTCACATGTACAATTGCTCAATATTCTGTGGTTCACATTCTATAACATAGAGACTCACATATATATTGATGGCCCATTTGCATATATTTGTGGTTTGTATATTCTATGGTTCGCATCCTATGACACAATGGCATCGATTTTCTATTAGCTTGTATGGAATTAATTTCTATTAGATCAAATGGCATCACTTTTCTATTGGCTTGTATTCTAAAGTGGCATCGACATCACTACATAGTGGAATCACTCTGGCATCACTATATTTTAGCATCGACATCACTACACAGTGGCATCACTTTGGCATTGCCACACTATGGCATTCACATCGCTTCAGTTGCACCACATTATATAATATGGCATCACATCACACAATGGTATCATGTCTATATCAATGGCATCACATCATTTACAGTAATAATATGAGACTCTTGCTCTAGTATGTTATGAGGCTCTCAATCTCATGTACTCTGAGGAGATCGACATTAAATAGTGGCTTGGGTTTGATATGTAATAGTGATTACAATATCTCAATATGACAATGATCTTGATAGTGACCTTGATGCATATGTTCCCTTCATATGTGACTGTGATCTATATGTATAATTGTGCCCTTGACAAATGACATGATAGTAACCTAGGAGACAATATCCTTGACATATGGATAGTGAGATTATGATTTTTATAACATTGAACGTGATACCTTGATAATGAGAAAACACCCTGGATGACAATGAAAGTGATACTCATATTGTTGATATATTTAGCAATTTTGTCATCGAAAACTACATTTTGAAGATAGATGGAGTACCACATAAATCCGACCTGTCTATGGAGTTTTTTAATGCAATAGGAACTTCCTATAGATCACATACATATTCTTGTGGATTTGGCTCTTGCTAATCTCTAAGGCTTGTACATATTTTAGTAATTCACAATTATCTATCTATGGCTCACATTAGTATTTCTGAGGTCTGCATTGTCTCTCTGACTATGTGGCTTGCAAATTTGAAGCATGAATAGTTATCCATATGAAAACATCTTAGAGGCATATGATAGTGACTTGGTATCTATAATTGACTTGGAAACATGAAAATTATCTATACAATAGTGATGCATGACTATGATCTGCATAGCAATTACCTCGGTTGATGATAGTGACTTAAGAATATATATGAGAATGGATAATTACGACAATGACACTACATGGATGTATCCTTGACATATCAATGACATCGTTGACAGGAATAAAATGATCTTCGTTGGAAGTAAAAAGATAATACATATGACATTGAGAAAGTGACCATGATGACATGACTATAATCTATGTGACAGTGACTTGAAGACTATGATAGTAACCTTGTTGCATAACAGTGAAATGGAAGGCATAAAAGTGATCCCAGTAAAGGAAAAAAATTATATGACAAATATGGATGGATGATCTACTATTGGAAAATAATATGATAACATAATTTATATCAATGATTTATGTATATGACAATGATTTGATGACTATGATGCAATTTCTTGAGTTGGATCAATAGATGGAATTTCACCTACCTCAGCTACTAGACAATATGAAAAACAAGTATGCCTATCAAGTTCCTTATTAACAAAAATCCATATCATATAGTATTGAAGGAAGGGTTTGATACAAAGATATACTTAACGTACTCATGAAATTTCTTGACTAAAAAGTCAAGACTCTTCCATATGGATGAAGAGCATGATAGATAGGATGAACACATGTTGATGTCGATCAACATCTAACATGAAATATCGAATGAAATAAGAAACAAGAGTAATGACAATTTCATAGGGAGGTAGTAGAAATAAATGTCCTAAAGGATCTCAGAGAGAGAAAGAAACATGTTTTTACATTGATTTGGAAACTCTAATGATCTTTTGATTGGGATTTGTTTCGTCTCCTTGGAAAAGTATGTACAGAGAATGGAAAGGTAGAAGTCAAGTTAACTTGTTTGATGATATTGTACTGACAAATACTTGATTTAATTTAAGAGCACATGGATTGAGTGAATATAATTGATGTTGGTTTGTAAACGGCTGAAGGAAAATTTGATATTTGAAAAATTGATATGACTTATTGAAGAATATGAGGCAAAAATTTGCTATGAAGGATAAAAGGCATGTGGTAGTAGTTGTGAGGAAGTTTGGCTCCTTAAATATGATATATGAACCATTTGATGACAAAATTATGTGATGATTTTCAAAGAAAGGTCAATGTTTGATATGTCGTGATGTTGTTAGGAGCCAAGAAACATTTTCATGAAGATATAGTGTGAAACAATTTGGCTCCGTAAAATGTTTGACTTTCAGGAAGGTCAAAGCTCATGTATGATGCAATGTGAGAAAGGAGCCATGTAGCTACAACTATATATCAACAAAAGAAAAAGTAGTTGATATATTGATGAAGTATGAGACCAACTAAGGCTTGTAGATATGTCTCCATGGTTGAGAGGGAGTAAGGATCTTCTCCATGGTTAAGAGGGAGTAAGGATCTTCTCCCTGATCTAGAGAGAGTAAGGATCTTTTCCCTAGTTGATAGAAAGTGACAAAGGACATCATATTCTCCATATGTCATGCAATAGGCTAGGACTAATAATCATAAGTCTAGTGAAGGCCCTGGTAGGGAGAATGGAGTATTGGATAAGCATCGGTGACTAATAATCCTTGAGGACTTGGAATCCAAGATAGGTAGTCGTCCTATGAATCAATATTCTTTGAGGATAGGATAGGGTATCCAAGATAAGAGTAGTTGAAGAGGATCAATATTCTTTGACGATTGGGAATCCAAAATAAGAATAGTCCTGTAAGGACATACCCGACGAACATCCGGATGGGGTATGTGCCTTGAGAGGCTGCAGTGTTGGTGTCCAAATGTATGCCTTCCAACATTGTGCTCTAATCCAGTGGAGAGTTAGAGCTTGTTAGTTAAGGCCTTGCTATATTGAAATTCAAAAATGTTGATTACGATGTTGATGCTTAATGATGGCTTATCAATATGACTCTTCTTATGAGAATATTTCAATTTGAGAGTATCTTTGTACCAGTTACGTAATTATGAATACCTCCCTAGTTAAGAGGGAGCATTGGAAAATCTAAATAGGTTTTATATTCATAATTATCATTGTATTTTTTTCATTATATATTTCATATAAAAATCAAAAGAAGAAAAAGAATCGTTTTCAAGCATGGGTTTCATGCTCAAGTCAAATTATAATTTTTTAGTCAAGCATGTTCTTCATGCTTCTAGGGTTTATTGAGTCAATATAATATTTATCATGAGCCAATCTATTTTACAAGAGTCAAATCCCATTTTGAATTTAAATGAAGAAAGAAAAACATATTTGAAATATGTAATTTGACTCAAAACCACCTCAAGATGTCAAGTCAGACCTGCCCCAAAAGAAACATCTATTTTAACTCTTATGGACAATATAAATAAAGGGTGAATTAATATCATTTGGAGACAAGAAATTCATATGATGTGTGCCAAAGTATCATAGAGAAGGATAGAAAAGAGAGAGGGGACGAAGTCTAAAATTGACGAGTGTAAAGAAGGTTTTTTTCTTAAGATTAGATTTGTGGAAGTTATGCCTTGACACATCTATTGTTGAAAGATTGTTCTTGATGCTATACATTTTGCTAGTGTTTTTCTATTGATGGATTTTTTATGTGAAAGGAGGGCTTGAATTGGCATCTTTATGGCTGGAGTCTTTTTATGGTCGTGGTTCTTAGATATCTCACTTTGATATGATTATATAAGAAGATATTTTTTCTGGGTTTTCCTCCTTATGGGATTTTTGCCCTGCCTTGGAGCTTATATTTTGTCTTATTTATTTCTTGTGATCTACATGTTTTGTACATTTGGTAATTGTTTGATGAAGAGAACATAATAAACATTAATAAAATCCAACAACATCACAATAAATTATCAAAGAAGAGATATCTACCCTAATGTATAGTCAACCTCGTTTCTCAACTCTTTCATTGGGATGACCGAGTGGTTGGTACAATGGGATGTTATCTCCACCTGATTTCAAATTCCATGGTGGGACATATTTGGCTCATCGTGATAGGGCTCAAGGAGTAGGCTCCCCCATCCTCATGGAGTCTTGACTCTTTCTTAGTCATAAATTATTGGTATATCTAGATTATGGGCTATTAGATACACACTTGGTGCCATAGTGTCATCCACTAGGTTTAATCTTCGGCCTTTCCCATATTACTCCAACGTGTTATCAATTCACCATGGTTAAAAAAGGAAGAAAAAGAAAACAAAAACAAAACTTACATATATACATATAAATACACACACACACACATATGCACATACACACACATGTGTGTGTGTGTGTTTGTTTATCATGTTTATAAAAATTATCTTCATGTTTTCATGTTTTAATTTTTTAGGACTTGTTTATTCTTTTATGTTTCGAGACCTAATTCTCCTTGCTTGTGTCCATGGTGTGGTTTTTTAATATGAATATTTCCATAATAATTAACTTGATGTATTTGAATCCCTATGAAAAATTATGTGCTGTTATTGATCTGCCCGAAATTTTGGGTGAACACTTCACCCATCTTTAAGGACATTAAGCTTTTCAATTGAAACGTCAGATAGATCAATAATAACACATAGTTTTCCAAAAGGCTTCAACTACATGGTGTGGTTTTCAAATTTTCTATGATTATTAATTATTTTATTTTATTTTCAATTGTTTTTTTCTTTTCAGGTTTTGAAAATGCATTTTTATAATGTTACTATGTTTTGAGGCATGATTAACTCCATCCTATTTGAAGCTAGCATCTTGGGTAGTCTCTATCTAATTTTCCTCTATGTCTTGGATAATGAATTCTTGAATATTTTTTTATGTTGTTGAAGGTCATACTATAAGTAAAGCCTAAATTATTAGAACCCCCCTCTTTAATAAAAGTTATTTTTTTGTCATGTTGATCATTTTTTATCTTCTCCAGACTTCTTGAAATCTAGCAATATCATAAGTAGTTTTCATAGTTGAATTTTCTATCTTTTTCTCTTAAACTTTTTGAAGTTTATTTTTTCAAGATGTAAAAATCATGTGCCCTTACTTAGTATACCCTCTACATATGAATATTATATTCTAAAAGTCATAGCATTTTCTTGTAGTGGGAAGGTACCTAAAAATTCCATCTTTATCATATCAGGAAGACCCTCACTGAGTTCCAATTCCACACAAATGGCATATCAAGTTTTTGTGTGAATTGAGATCAATTTTGTAAAAAAGTTGAATTTTAATACCACTAAAATGCCTATAAATTCAAGGCAATATTTATAAAGCCTTAGGACTAAAATTTATGCTAGAAAATTTCCATAAAATCCCATTCCATTAAAGAATCATTTGACCTAATATTGTTAATTTAGAAATAATTAATCCATGATTTGCACACTTATATATTGATTCAACTACAAAGGGTTTTTTTATTATGCAAGAACACATTATCGAGTATAATGATGTTTAATTGGGATTCGAAAATATCTTATTGGTAATTGGAATTGTGTCCACACAACCTTTAGCCATAGATATATTGGGACCTAATTAAGGTTAAAATTATTGACATAGTTTCTATGATAGATTTTAAGCCTAGAACATTATTTCCTAGGTTTAGGATTTAGTTTTTAGTTTTTAATACTAGCCATGTTGCCACAAAATCTAATAGGCTTAGTGCAAAGCCTCATCGGATGATTGGATAGACCTTATGGAAAAAACGAAAAAGGGTTTCCACTTCCACTGCAACAACCTTCCTCCTACTCTTTAGTGAAATTTAAACCATAAGGGAGGATTCTTTAAATCACCTATAAAGATATTCGAATACTAGGGCTCAAGGTGATGATTTTTTAAAGGTCTATAGTTGGATAGAGTCTTGGAAAGGCCAAAGATGCCCTAGGTTTTTTGTGTCATGGTTCATGTACTCCAAGACTAGACCAATAAATAGGCTTCTATAAGTTAGGGTTTGAATGATTGATAATATGTCATTCAATGTAATATAGCAGCCTTAGAAAAGGCCTAAAAATGATATGCAAGAACAAGGGAGCAAGGACATATAATAGAGGTTGGTTTTTAACTAGGATACATAGTTTTATGGCTATAATATATGCATAAACAATAACAAATAGGGAACATGTCAACCCTTTTTAGGTGTATTAGACCATTCCCTATGTTAGATTTTGCTTGTAGATAATATATAAAATCAATTCCTAAACTATGAGCCACCTGCATGCATCCAACTAATATTTTTAAGCACAAATCAACCTAGGAAGCCCTACTGGTTCCCTTCATTGTCTAGGAGAGAGAAAAAAGATAGAATTTATTAAGTTTTATGGTGATTAACACACTTTTATACCAACTCATTATCCTAGTAGGGTTTAATGGAGTCCTTATGACACAAATTCAAAGGAATGATATTGATGGAGTAGGGGTGGATACTTAAGGAATCCACTTCTAAAACCATATCTATTATTCTTGTGGGGGGGGAATAGGGTAAGCACATTAAGAGTTTCCCTATAGGCCTTAGAGGGGACAATTTTACATGTAATATTGAAGCAAAAATTTAGTGATAGTAAATAATTTAGTCATAACACAATTAGAACCCTACTTTAAACATAAAGCATGCAACATATCAATAATAAGATGATAAAATTACAAAATCCTCCAGAAAAGGAACTGCTTTCAATCCTATAACAATGTCTCCATGCAAAAAACACATCCTCTAGCAAGTCACATAAAGAAAGATCAAATTTTGTCTAATGTAGTGAAAAATAATAGTTCACACTCTTTTAGAAAGGAATAGAATTCAATGTCTAAAGAGCAGGAAAATAGAAGAGCGGAGGCTCTATTTATATGAGACATATCCCACTCACTTTTACAATAATTAAACTAATGAAGCCCTATTAACAATTTTACTTAATTTTTCCACAAAAAAGAGGTTACAAGCCAACCTCATAGCTCAAAAACATAATAAAAGTTCCATAAATGCATGCCCACATCTATGGGAGAATATCCTCCGCAAGCATGATGACATCATTGAAATGAGTTGTAGAATCCACAAAAAGGTGTGATATGGGATAATGAGTGCTCCATACTTTGAGATTTATCTCTAATATAATGTGTAAGTTTCCAAAGTGCCTATATTCCAACACATCATATCCATGGTGCCCTACATCACCCTCAAAAGAGAAAGAGGGGTGATGTGGCACTATTTAACTTAGGCGCTAGGGCTCCAAAGTGATGTGAAAGCCCTCCCCTATCATCTAAAGGATGATCATCATCATCTGGGATCCAAAACAAGTGATACCCATCAGATAGTGGTAAGGGTAGCTTGGGGGTATCCTGGGTCCCTTGGGCACAACATCAATATCTCTAATGCCAAGCTTCACGGGCTCAATGTTTCAAACATCTGTGGGTCCCTTATGGTGTCAATCATCATATGAGGTCATCAAATGGCTTAACACTCTCCTTTGGGATAGGAAATACTTTATCAAAGAGGTCATACTCTCTTTGTAATGGGTAAAACAACCTATGTTATTATGTTAAGAATGTGGGGAAATCTCTTGAAGAAGCCTTTGAGAACCACCTGAAAAAAAATCCTCTCAACATCAAGTGAAAATCAACAATCATTAGGCACAAAAACCATGTATGCATCATAGTGGACCATACTTAATTCTACAAACACAATAATACTTCACACAAATATCACCTTCAAATATCTAACTAGACCAATTTTTGTATTAGTGGTCCTTCCTTATGTTAGGGATGGCTAGATGGGTAACCTTATTAGGTGTTTCCGACCCCCAATGGGAAGTGAAAGGTCCCAAGTTAGTCCATCAATTTATGGGTGTTTTTATAGATGGTCGCAATGGACTTGGCATGACTTCAAGGCAAGGTGCCATAGCCAAGTGACTAGATGATGGTGGTCCAACATATGAGTGTATAGATGCAAGGAGGGAGAAATCATGAGGCATGAGTTACCCATTTCCTCAACCTTGTTTTTCTAGCCCTTTGGTGCGCCTTTTACCTCTTTATGATTATGATTTGATTTTGGTGCATAACCTAGGAGCTCAAGCTTTATTTTTTTGTTTGACCCCACTAATTTAGATGAAGCTAGTGTGAAATCAATTCATCTTGAAAACATGGGAAAGCATGCACAAGAAGAGAACACAAAGAAGCCTCCATCCAAGCCCAAAAATAAAATTTTCAAAGAAAAAGGAAAGGGAAAGAAGACAATGACAACAAAGAAAGAGGAAGGAAATCCCTCTAACACTCATTGCAAGAAATATTGGCACAATGAGGAGCATTGTTGGAAGCTACATCCAGAGTTAAAACCTAAGAAGTTTGATGAAAAAGGGAAGCATAAGATGGTTGCTATGATGCAAAAAGACCTAGGTTCTTGTTCCAGTGATGAGATGCATATCATAACCATTGGGGTACAAGGTAAAAGTTCCTTTCATGCTAGTTCAGGTTATGAAAATAAAGCTCATGACGATAAAAGAAAAAAAAGCGAATTGTTTCATATAAGAGTTGTATCTAAGCATGCAAAAATAGATACATTATTTGATTTAGGTTATCAAGTTAATTTGATCTCAAAATCAATTCTTAATATGTTGGGTTTGGAAATGAGACCTCATCTGAAACCCTATCCTCTTGGTTGGGTGTGCGACAATGCAAAATTCAATGTCAAGAAATAGTGTATGGTCATATTTTCTATTTATTGAAAGTTTATACATGAGGCTAATTTAGTCATTGTCCCACTTGATATTTGTGGCATAGTCATGGGAAGCCCATAATTATATGAAAGGCAAGAAATCTATTTTAGGAATGAGAACATGTACCATCTCACCAAAGGTGGGATGGAATATATTGTCGGAGCTCATCACATGAAAGACAATTCAACTCTTGTAAGTGAAAGAAAGATGAAGAGACTCATCAACTCCAAGAAGTGTATGCTCATGGTTGTGAGGAAAAAATATGTTGAGGCATACAATGATTCCAAATGTTGAAATCCTTCTCATAGGAAATACATGTTTGATATTGTTTATAACTATGATGATATATTTTAGGAACCCAGTGGATTTCCCCCAAAAGGGGAATTCAACATGAGATCCATCTTTAAAGAGATACCCCTGTTCCAAATGTGGGAATGTATAGGATGTTAGTTTTGGAAATGGAGGAAATCAAGACATAGGTGCAAGACTTTTTGGACCAAGGAGTCATTAGACCTAGCTCATCCCCATGTGGTCCACCAATTGTGTTGGTGTTAAAGAAAGATGGTACATGGAGAATGTGCATGGATTATCGAGCTCTCAACAAGATCATGGTGAAAAAATGATATCATTTCATTCATATAGATGATTTTCTTAATCAATTTAATAATTCTGTTTACTGCACTAAGTTGGATTTATGCAATGGTTACCATCATATTAGGATTGCAAAAAAAAAATGTGTGGAAAACTACTTTCAAAACCAAGTAAGGACTATTTGAGTGGTTGGTAATTCCAATTTGTTTTTGCAATTCCCCAACTACATTCACGCGTGTAATGAATAATTTTTTTTTACCATTATTAAATGAATTTGTGCTTGTATGTTTAGATGAAATTCTTGTCTTTAGAAAAACATGAGATGATCATGTAAGACATGTTAAGCAAGGGCTGGATACTTTGCAAAAGGAGAAATTACACGTAAAGTTGTCCAAATGTGAAATTGGAAAAACTTCTTTGGTGTATTTGGGTCATATTGTTGGAGGAGGTCAACTGAAGATTGATCCTTCTAAAGTTGATGTAATTGTAAAATGTCCTAAACCTAGAAATGCAACCAAAGTAAGAAGCTTCTTGGGAGCCGTTTAGTATTAGTGAAGATTCATAGCTAACTTCTTAGTCATTGCATCTCCTTTACATGCCCTGACTAGTGTAACACAAGTATTTTAGTGGGGAGGAAAGCATCAAAATTATTTCTACACCTTGAAGGAAAATATCAACGCAATGCCACTACTAGCCTTTCCAGACCTTCAACAACCATTCAAGATCAAGACATATGCTAGTGGATATTCAATGGGCATTGTATTGATGCAACAACGTAAGCCTATTTGTTACTACTCTGAGACTTTATCTCAATCTATTGTTAACTATCCAACATATGACAAAGAGTTGTATGTCTTGGTTCAAAGTTTCCATAAATGGAAGAATTACTTGATAGGTAAGGAAACTATCATACATACAAAATATCAATCCTTATAGTATATCTAGTCACAAACCAAGTTGTATCAAGCTCATCACTTCAGGTGTATGGGATTCGTTCAATAGTTCCATTTAATAATCAAATACAAGAAGGGTACAAGTAACAAAGTGGTAGATATGCTTTCTATACCTCGTATTTTTTCATCTATTGTTTTGAAGAATGCTTCTTTATCTCATGATAACTGTGTTGAATAACATGTTACTGATGAGGATTTTAAAGACGTTTATGGGAGGCTAACCTATGGATCACATGCGGATAACTATCATTTTTAGGGAAAGTTACTCTACCATCTTGGCAAGTTATGTATTCCTACAAGTAAAAGAGTCCATGTAATTTGAGAAGCTCACACTTCTTTTGTGTCTAGTCATTTTGGGGTAGGAAAAACCCTGGCTTATTTACATAGGTTTTCTTATTGGCCTCAGATGAAATAAATTGTAACCAAGTATGTAAAAGGGTATATGTTTTGTTCTATTAGTAAGTCCACTAATATGAAATTTGGGTTGTACACATCAATCCTTATTCCCTCTCATCCTTGGGAGAGTATCTCCATGGATTTTGTAGGGTGGGGTGCCTTTGCCAAAAATGAGTCATGACTACTTGTATGTTGTAGTGGATAGGTTTAGCAAGATGTGTGTCTTAGTTCCATGTGAAAATTACATTATTTTTTAGTAAACTGCTCAACTTTTCTTTCATCATGTGTGGTTCCATTTTGGACTGCCCACATCCATTATCTCGGATTGAGATTCTTGATTCCTTAGAGAGTTTTAGACAAGCTTGTGGAGAATGATGGACACCAAGCTAAAGAGGAGTATGGCTTTCCATCCATAGACCAAGATATAGATAGAGGTTGTCAATGGAACAATGGTTCATTTTCTCTGAGGGTATTTCAACAAGCATCCTAATTTTTTAGATGAATAGATGCAATATGTTTAGAAAGCATACTACAGGGTTTTGCACTCTTCTACCAAAATTTCACCATTTGATTCATGCTTTGGGTACCTGTCAAAGTCACCCTTAGATTTGGTATTTGGGAAAGATGAGGATTCCAATGAACGAAGTGATAAAGACAAAGATTTCAATTTCATTCAGAGGATCCAACATCAAGCAGTGCAGGAAAATTTAGAGAAGATTTAGGAATAGTATAAGGCCTGACATGAAAATCATAGAGTTGATCATTAGTTCCAGGTTTGGGACCAAGTATGGCTTCACATCAATAAGGTATGATGGATTGAAAAGGAGAAAGTGAGGGAGAAATTCCTTCACATACCTATTGATTGATAAGGATTTTAGAGGCCCAAAATCTTCTCAGTGGGGAGGATTGATCTAGGAGGATCCAAAAAGACTTAAGTTTTGAAGTACTCAAATCTTTGTGAAATCAAAACCAAGTCATAGATCCCATCGAGATGATTCCAACGGGGTGAACAATGCCTTAAACCGAGTTTGTATGTCAAATTCTACTCATTTGAAGATTTTAGCAAAACAATAATTTTTTTGGCATTGATAGTGCCATGTGGAATCACTATAAGGTGCCATGTGGCATCACTAGAAGGTGCCACATGGCATCACTAGATGGTGCCACATGGCACCATCTAGAGACCACCACATGGAACCAACAAGAGGGTGCCATGTGTCACCCACCATACCCATCCACATGGCATCATATTGGAAATCCAGTGGCATCATGTTCAGCAGCTGATGTGGACTAATCTACGTGCACCACGTGGCACGTTGTGGTTGATCACCTTGAATTATCAATTAGAAAATATAGCATTGCATAATAGTTGAGGTTGAACCCCTGACCTTGATAGTTTTCTAGCAATGAAATATTGTTGGTCCAGAGGTGTCACACATTAAATATGGGTTCTACATTTTATTTTAATACAATGTAATACATTTTTTTTTAAATATAATAGGGTCTCATAGGTTTGACCCCGGGATCCTTGTCCAAACCTAACATACCAATTTTTTAATATAGTCATCCAAACCAATGTTCCAACTAAGGGAATTGGTTTATTTTCCCAATGGAAACTTATATATTGACTCCATTCAAACAGATAAGAAGAAGGGGGTCATGACCATGGAGAGGAAGGAAAAAAAATTCGGACAAGTGGCAGGATGAGAGGGTCCCACATGAGCACAAATATCGAGGTGAATATTGAGAGTATTCCTACAACATATTCTAAACATATTCTAGGGAGTATTCCAAGCATATTTTGATCTATATGGCATGAAATTTGAGGAGGTGACAATTCCAGAACTTGGTCGAGTTTATACTCATTTTCTTAAAAGTTTGTAAGGAATCCATTGGTGCAGTCAGAATTGGGATCAACATGATAGATTTTTTAGTCATCCCAATATATGAGGTATTGCGATGTATTTTTATATGTAATTGACATTGTTTTTCTGAGATAATAATAAGACCTCTCCACTTTGAAGTTGGGCCTAGAGACATAGCTCACACATTGTGAGTGAATTTCATTAAAAAATATTGGTGCATTGTCTATATTGCCTTATTTTTATGTTTATTCTTCATGGATGTTATATTTATGGTATTTTCATGCTCTTTAAACAATTCTTTTTAGCATAACTAAAGGAAATATATTGGATCAGTTTATTTCATCCAAAAAATCTGAGCACAACTTGCTACAACTATCATGTACTAAACTTTATATATATAGAGAGAGAAATATATGTTTCTTTTTTTTGAAATAGGCCACTAAAATATTACCAAGAAAGAAAAACTCGCCACTTGTTCTTTTCATTTCATCTATGCTTCTAGTCCAATAAACATATTTGTATGTTGTTAATGAAAGGTTTTGACCTTTTGGATACCGAAGACCATAATCTATTGTACCTCTTAGATATATAAAACTTCTCTTGGAAACTATGAGACGTCTTTGTTTTGGGGGTAGATTGATATCTTGCGGTTAAAATAACAACTTGCATAATGTTTGGATGAGAGGTCATTAGATACAAAAGGATGCAAAAAAATGATCTATATAGTGCTTGGTTAATCTCTGGTGACTCATCATCCTTGTTAAGGTTGTTACATCTATTGATCATGAGAGTATTAATAAGAGAGCACTCTTCCATTCCAAATTTCTTCAAAATTTGCTTGAGGTATTTTCTTTGTGGGATAAACATATCTTCTTTTAGACTGAGTAATCTGTAGTCCAAGGAAAAATAAGAGTTCTACAAGCATGGACATCTCGAATTCATTTTGCATGGTTGTTGAGAATTTTTAACTGAGTAAATCTGCATCACTTCCAAAAACGATATCACCAACATAAACAAAAATTATTAGCATATTACCATTCTCATATTTAATATATATATTATTTTTTGTTGCTTTTCTTTTGAAATCTTGTTGATATAAATACTTGTCTAGTCTTAAATAGCATGCTCTAGGTGCTTGTTTGAGTCCATATAAATCCTTTTTTAGTCTACACACTTCCTTTGGATTCTTTAACAGTTGAAAAACTACAAGATGTTCTAAATTGAATTGTTCTTCAAGATCTCCATTTAGGAAGGCCAATTTCACAAATATATGATATAATTAAAAAAACAATTGTGACATGCAAATGCAAGAAACATCTTTATTTCTTATTATCATGCTACAGGTGAAAAAGTATCTTAAAAATGTATTTCCTCTATTTCAACATTACATATTGATCTGGCCTTTTTTCTAACAACTCTCCCTTTCTCATCAAGTTTGTTCTGAAATACCCATTTAGTGCCTATGATATTTTTATTTGTTGGTCCTGGAACCAATTCCCATGTTTTATTTTTCTCAATTTGATCCAATTCCTCACTTATGGATTTTACCTAATGTTTATCATGACTTACTTGACAAAAGTATTTTGTCTTATTATAGAAAACATGGCAATATGTGCTTGACTGGAAGTGCTTGTTAATATTCTTCTAGTTTGAACTCTAGCTTCATTATTACAAACTATTTGATTTGTAGGATGATGTTCTTGCACATATCTTGAGAGATTTTTTTAGGTGAAAGAATTCTATCTACTCTTCTTATTCTTCTTCTCCTGATTCTTCATCCCAATTTGGTTCATCCTCAATATTGGTTTGAATAGGTGGATTGATAAATCTTAGCTTTTGGCTTTTGACTCATAGCTCCTTGTCAACCTTGACATCATTGCAATCAAATATTTTGAAAATCCTTTTATTATAAAATATGTATTATTTTGTTTGTTTAATATCCTAAAATTATTCCTTCATCACCTCTTGCATCAAACTTGCCTATTTTATCATCATTTTTGTTGATGTAGTGATGTAGGAGCATTCAACCCAAGTGAAAATCATTGTATTTAGTAGACGTAAGGGGGTCAAGTGTGTTAAGGAAGTTAGATTCCTAAGTGTTGAATTAAAGTAATATTAGGCTTTTGAGTACATATAATAGGATTTAATTAGATAATGAGAGGAAGTTGTAAATGCTCCCGAATAAATGAGAACATGAGTGGTTAATAAAGACAAAAGAGTTAAAAGTCAATTAGGACTCTTAAAAAAGTTCCATGATTCGAGGAATGAGAGAGAGCTATTAGGAATTAAATGGATATTAGAAGTGGATATAGAGGATAGAGAATTTAGGAGTCAGTTTATTAGATTTAGGAATCGAACCATAATTAGTTCAACGAACCTTGCTAATATAAATGTAAGCCTATGGGCAGAGTAGAGGAGGAGGCCACTGACAGTTGAAGATTAGGCCTGTGAGAGACACAGAGTCTTGAATGTAATAATTTGTTTATACTTATGTATACAGAGATTTATTCCTAGCTGTGTAAATGTGTGAAATGAGTATTTTATGAATGAATTACATATGAATTCGTAGGTTCTGTAACAGGGTTGCAGACAAAGTTCTGTACAACCCGCAGAGGGAGAGAATGATTCAGAGGAATCATCACGGGTTTTAGAATCCAATTAAGAAACAGAGTGAAGCTCTGGAGAGAAGTAGCAAAGTGATAATTCACAAAGGAGTTAAATGCAGAGAAGTTGAGTAGCAAAGGCGGAAAGCTAAACCCTGAAGAAAAACCCAAACCACTAAGAAAAAGCTGAAGAATTAGCGTAAATTCTAAGTAAAAAGGAAGAGCGGAGAAGTGAAGTATCGGTGCATATGAACCATTAGATCTCAAGATCAACGATCATCGCGTGATAGAAGAGTGTGGGAAGTAACTAGTTAAAAGGTTGGTTTATAAGCGAATTGGTATTTTGGGGGACGAAGAAACCATAATTGGTATTGAGAGTTGAACGCCTGATCCCATACATATCATGCCATGTAGCAGCGGAGGTGAGAGGGTAAACCACTTTATGGGGCAGTTAAATCCCATGTTCGTTGTCTACCCGAAATAAATAGTAATCGTCAGATTTGAAGGAGGAAGATCGCTGACAAAGGTTCATCATTCTGTTTTGTTAATTGGGCGAAGTCCTACCGTCAGATCGAGTCTAGATTGATGGTCATAATTTGATCTCTTATCACATTAGGCTGAGATGAAGAACTGGCAGATAGTGGATAGGCCAATATGAAATTTAGTGTCAACTGTCAGATCAACTGTAGGATCGACGGTTATGATTTAGTTGCTATTCGCATATTGTAAAGGTCAAGCATGAGCGGTTAATGGAGTAGCGATATGCCGATGGACCAGGAGTGTGGACCCAACGACATATGAACGCGATATATAAATATTTGAAGTTTGGCAAGGACCGAGGGAAAAAGGGAAAAGGTATGTTTTGTGGGTTTTTCCTTTGTAAATGGTTTATAAAGAAAAATAGCACCGATGGAAGGTCTTATGCGATAAGTAACCAATGTTAAAGAGGGAAAATGTTATATATATGTGGTTAAGGTGTAACGAAGATTTAGAAGGGGAATAAGTACTAATATTAACGATAATGAAGGTTATGAGGGGTTTTAGAGTTCCGATAGGAAGGACATAGTGAAAGGCTTTAATGAAGTCTTATGTGAAGGCTTGAGGGTTAATTGAGGTTCGATAAGTGGATATTACCTTAGGGTTAGACTATGTTGGTTAGTCTATAAATTGTTACCATTGATGGTTGAAGATTTGACTCCTTGGTGAGTTAAATACCTGGCACAAGTG
Organism: Pinus tabuliformis; assembly: GCA_031772625.1. Lineage (NCBI taxonomy): Eukaryota > Viridiplantae > Streptophyta > Pinopsida > Pinales > Pinaceae > Pinus > Pinus tabuliformis. The sequence goes on along the minus strand of CM062820.1, from coordinate 772,731,914 downwards.
TGTTTATGCATTTTACAAGCATACTGTGGGTGTAAGTGTGGGTAACCCTGCATCATTTGGTATCAAAGCAGAATTGTAATCAGAGCGGGGAAATATTTCCTATGAAAAGGAGTTTGCACACAGAACAAGGTAATGTGCATAAGTTAATTGATGAATGATAGAGGCTACAACAGAATATTGTAGGGGAAATTTTAGAGTTCTTGGGAGATTGTAGTAGTTCCAACAGAGGCTTGGAGTAAACAAGAATAGAGGATTCCTTGAAGAAAAGTGAGAGAAAGATTGCTTAGTACAAGTTTTGAAGGAAAGAGGACTTGGAGACCAAACGGAGGACAATCCATTCAAAGTATAGAAGAATGGGAGAATAAGATCATACATATATCTTGGAGGTAAGATAGTGAGTTTTGTTTCAAATTGAAATTGAAGATTATGGTTGCAGATGAAACATCTTAGCAAAGGATAGCAAGAGGAGCTGTGAGAGGAGAACTAGATGTGTTCTTGAAGATAGAGTAAGGAAAAAACTCTGAAGAAAAATTGGCAGTGAACCTGAAGAATCCAACAAGGGGTTGGACAGAGAGAGAGGACAACTGAAGTGTTCTCAAGAGATTGCAGAAGCCTAGAAGGAGCAAAGGTGTTGCTTAAGAGGAGGTTCCAGATAAAGGACCCATGCTTACCAAAATATTGAGTGAGGAGAGCTTAGTGAGGTAAGATTGCAACGAGGAGTACTAGTTGTTGCAGAGGCTTATTGCAGATGAGTGAGGAGCTCATGAAGAAAGAGGAGAAGAAGATGGCTACTGATAGTCATAGTATAGGTTATGAGAGAAGCCACAACAAAAGAAAGATAAAGAAAGAGGACTCCAAGGCAAATGGCAAGAGGATGAGTCAAGAGGAAATTGACAAAGAGATTGCAGAGTTAAAAAAACAACTCGATGCATTAAGGAGGATACTTGAGGAAAGCTAGAGACTAAGTTGGGTCTTGAGGAAGAAGCTAATGGAGTGGCATGAGATGCAGAGAAGGCTACAGCAAAAGCAAGTAAAATGGATGAAGGAAAAACTCAAGGAAGTTGAGTTGGAAATGGAAGAGTCCATTTGTGAACCAGAATAGGGAGAAATTCAGCGAGAAAGTGAAGACTACACTAAAGCTAAAAAATGGAGATCAAGTGAAGATCTCATGGACTATTGGGATAGTTCAAAACAACATGAGGATATGCTAACTAAAGATGAAGACTTGAAGACTAAAACTTCAAGTGAGGCCAAAGGGTCACATGGTTTTAAATCTAACAATTTGTGTATGTTTGCAGGTGAAACATGTAAAGAAAGATAATTTGTTGATATTGTCATAAAGGAGGAAGAAGGCAAGCAAAATCTAAATTCTGTTCTGGAAGAAGATGAGATAGATAGGTCTCATATATAGTTGGAGAAATATATCAAGCAACCAAGTGAAGGGCTTGAAGAGATTGAAAAGGAGACCACCGAAGAATTTCTTAGTCATAAAGAGAACTTGGAACAACAAGGAGATATGATGGCTGAAGCATCTAGTGAGACCATAGGGTCTTATGTTTTTAAAACTGATAGTTTGTGTGTAATGGCAGGCATTGCAGGAGAAAAAAATCCTTTTGAATATATCTTCAGAGGAGATGAATATCTAGAAGTAAAAGGTGACAAAGAAAACTTCTCAGAAGAATAAGAATTTGATTGCATACAGAAGAAAAAGTCTATGGATGAGTCTAAAGAAGTTGTCATAGAGATGAAGAATCAAGATCTTATTCTGATGAAGAATGAAGGAATACTGTCTCAAAAAGGTAATCAAATGAGTTTAATTAATGTTATTGATGAAAAACAAATGTAGGAGAATGTTAATGCATATGGTGAGACAAGGATAACTCTAGGAGAAGAGTTACAGAGGGACAACAAGGCAAAATGTACTGAATAAAAAGAAACTATGTTAGCTGAAAACATAGTAAAGGATCATCAATTCACCATGATGATAGGCACAGTGGAAATAGCTGTGGAAGCTGTTGAGATAGTCAGAAAAAGAGAAGTACATCCACTAAAAGATGTTAAGGAAGAAGAAGACTATGCAAAAGACTTAGCAAAGGGAAAAAGGACATTTGATGATTGATCAATAACAAAGGAAGGTATGGAAAATTTTGTGTAATTTCCAAAGTCTACAATTGAAATTATTGAGTTATATAGAAAATTAGATTTTCAAAGAAGGGAGTTGGAAAAATAGAGAATAGATGTTCAAGAGAGATTGCTGAAAAAGGAAAACAAAAACATTGTCATGAATGACAATCATAAGAAAAAGGAGATGGATATGAAAGTTCAACAGATTAACATTGCAAAGGAAGGAGTTCACTACAGTGGAAAAGAGCAGGAAGACATCATTAGAGCAGATGATGTGGAAGAGAGACTAGTTGACAGTCTCATGATTTCTTTTGAGAATTCAAAACAGCATAACGATGTGCTGACAGAGGAGAAAGAAATAGAGCAGCAAACTAAATTGTTTTCAAAGGAGGATAAGGCATAGAAGCCTTGTGTTTTTTTATTTTAACAAGTGTGTTGTGAATGCAAGTTTAGTTGCAGATGTTAGAGGAAATTTGGCACAGATGAGCAGCCAAATAAAGATGAAAGAAGAAGATTCTATGGAAGAATTCAATCCATGGAATAGAGATGCTCAATTGCTGGAGAGAATGCTAGAAAGTCATGATTCAGTATAGACATAAATAATCATGAAAGAGGGTAAGGATGAAAGGGAGGTAGTAAGCATAGCAGACAAAGAAAAAGTAGAAGAAAAAGTAAACCAACAACTACAAAGTATAAGTAACCAACAACAGTTTGAAGAGTTGGTGGACAACAGCAACAACCTGAAACAAAGAGAAAGAGGCAAAAGTAAGTGGCAGAGTATGGACCAAACCAAAGATGTGCTGGAAAGAGAAATTGAAGAATTGTGGTAGTTGATGATGAAGCAGGCGATAGGGAGGAAAATGATAGCAACAGGAAGAATGATCAATCAGAGCATGTACCTGATTGACAAAGAGAAGAAGATGGAGTAGAAGACAAGAGAAGTACAACAGCAGCAAAGGAACACATTTGGGTAGTTACAAAACAAAGTATGGGATCTCGGAAGACAAAGACCAGAAGACACATGATCAGAAGATCATGAATATTTTCTACTTTGGGAGTCTGATGCAGGAGCATTCAACCCAAGTGAAAATCATTGTATTTAGTAGGCATAGGGGGTCAAGTTTTTTAAGGAAGTTAGATTCCTAAGTGATGAATTAATGTAATATTAGGCTTTTGAGTACATATAATAGGAATTAATTAGATAATGAGAGGAAGTTGTAAATGCTATTGAATAAATGAGAACATGAGTGGTTAATAAAGACAAAATAGTTAAAAGTCAATTAGGACTCTTAAAAAAATTCCATGATTTGAGGAACGAGAGAGAGATCTTAGGAATTAAATGGAGATTAGAAGTGGACATAGAGGATAGAGGATTTAGGAGTCAGTTTAGTAGATTTATGAATCGAACCAGAATTAGTTCAACGAACCTTGCTGATATAAATGTAAGCCTATGGGCAGAGTAGAGGAGGAGGCCACTGAAAGTTGAAGATCAGGCCTGTGAGAGACACAGAGTCTCAAATGTAGTCATTTGTTTATACTTATGTATACAGAGGTTTATTCCTAGCTATGTAAATGTGTGAAATGAGTATTTTATGAATGAATTACATATGAATTTTTAGGTTCTGTAAGAGGGTTGCAGATAGAGTTCTGTAGAACGCACAGAGGGAGAGAATGATTCAGAGGAATCATCACGGGTTTTAGAATCCAATTGAACAAACAAAGTGAAGCTTTGGAGAGAAGCAGCGAAGTGAGAATTTGCAGAGGAGCTAAACTCAAAGAAGTTGAGTAACAGAGGCAGAAAGCAAAACCCTGAAGAAAAACCCAAACCACAGAGAAAACGCTGAAGAATTAGCATAAATTCTAAGTAAAAAGGAAGAGCGGAGAAGTGAAGTATCGATGCATATATACCGTTAGATCTCAAGATCAACGGTCATCACATGATAGAAGAGCGTGGGAAGTAACTAGTTAAAAGGCTGGTTTGTAAGCGAATTGGTATTTTAGGCGGCGAAGAAACCATAAGTGGTATTGAGCGTTGAACGCCTGATCCCATACAGATCATGCCATGTAGCAGAAGAGATGAGAGGGGAAACTGCTTTATCGGGCGGTTAAACCCCATGCTTGTTGTCTACTTGAAATAAATAGCAACCGTCAAATTTGAAGGAGGAAGATCGATGGCAGAGGTTTGTCGTTCTGTTTTGTTAATTGGGTGAAGTCCTATCATCAGATCGAGTCTAGATCGACAGTCATAATTTGATCGCTTATAGCATTAGGCTGAGATGAAGAACTGGCAGATAGTGGATAGGCTGATATGTGATTTAGCATCAACTGTCGGATCAACTGTAGGATCGATGGTTGTGATTTAGTCACTATTCGCATATCGCAAAGGTCAAGTGCCAGCGGTTAATGGAGTAGCGATATGCCGATGGACCGGGAGTGCGGACCCGATGACATATGAACGTGGTATATAAATATTTGAAGTCTGGCAAGGACCGAGGGAAAAGGAAAAAGGTATGTTTTGCGGGTTTTTCCTTTGTAAATGGTTTATAAAGAAAAATAGCGCCGATGGAAGGTTTTATGCGATAAGTATTATATAACCAATGTTAAAGAGGGAAAAGGTTATATATATGTGGTTAAGGGGTAATGAAGATTTAGAAGAAGAATAAGTCCTGATATTAATGATAATGAAGTTTATGAGGGGTTTTAAAGTTCCGATAGGAAGGACCTAATGAAAGGCTTTAATAAAGTCTTATGTGAAGGTTTGAGGGTTAATTGAGTTCCGTTAAGTGGATATTACCTAAGGGTTAGACTATATTGGTTAGTCTATAAATTATTACCATTGATGGTTGAAGATTTGACTCCTTGCTGAGTTAAATACCTAGGATAAGTGTGTTTATGCATTCTATATAATTGTTTGGTCTAAGATGACCCTTATTTAAAATGTGTATTGCTATATGGATATCTTTATCCCAAAATGTTTTTGGTATGTTTCTTTTGTCCATCATTGTCCTTGCCAACTATTTCACTAACCTGTAGAAATTCCCACCTATAGATCACCTGATAATGCAATAGCCTAAAGCAAAATACTTGATCTACTTCTACAACCAATTTAGCTGAAGCTTAATCGAACATGAGCAACATCAATAAGAACACATATAACTGATATGGAGAAATCAATCACACTTAACACAGAAGAATTTATGGGGGGAAAGCCTCAGCCTAAAATCCCAACTCTGTATTATCATACAAGTGGAAATATAACCAGTATTACAAAAAGAATCAGCTCAAAAGCTATCATGCTCTCTCTGTAATACCTTTGTTGCTCATAGATAGTCAAAAGCTTCTATCTAACCTTTGGTCTACCCTCCAAGCCTCCTATTTCTTTGCGCAATTCTAAATGGGGTCTAATGCAGCCACTTGTGTGAATTGACCTCTTCACACACTCACTAACCTCTGATCCAACTATGCAGTCCTGAAGGAGATAAATCCTCATCATGGATGAGCTTCCTTTATAGGAAAAATATTCATCCAACTGATAGTACACTAGCCCTTGTCTAATCTCAACTTGGTCTCTGTCTGAACTGACATGCATGAGTTATTCATGAGAGAATCTTTAGTTATCTAAAGTGCAACAGTTATATGCAAGCATGCATTAACTAACTGAACTTACTTAATTTAAACAAGTTGTTTAAATCAATTATAACTAGACTTGACTTAGTTAACTGAGCCAACTAATTACTACTCAATATAGAACTCATCCTTATCTCTTTAACTGATGGATAAATTCCTCAATTAATAGATAAACTGGTGCATGTTCTCACATAGACTTCATGTTTGATTTTCACAACTAATTAACTCATGGGGAATTAATTAATTTATTTTCAAACAACTATTAAGTTCAAATTCGATTTTTACTTCTTATTTTTAGTCCAGGGATTGACTAAAATAGGAATCCATCCTAGACTGCTAAAAATGGAATGCTATTTTTAGCACTTCCATTTTTTATTTCCTGTTGCCCAATCCAACACTGGTACCCAAATTGCTATTTTTAGCAGTGTTATTTTTAGCACTTCTATTTTTAGCATTTCTTGTTGCCATTTTCAGACCTCCCTTTCAACAAGAAATGCTTCAACTCGAACCTGATCCTGTAACTCTGGAATGTTCTGTATGCAACACTTCTACTAAGTGTGGTTTCTCCAGCAACTCTCGAAACAAAAAAAAACTTCCCACTGACCTCTCTATTGGGCTAGAAATGTACTCTGATGCTGAAGCTCTACCTGCTGCTGACAAGTGCTCCCTCTCTGACCTCTAAGCTGCTGCAACACTCCATGCATTTCGCATCATTTCACACCTCTCTGTGCCATCCTGCACTGGTGCAACACTCTCGTGCCTCTTGCATTGTTGCAGCCTGCTAGCTCTACACAGTCCTGGGACTCTTGCACTATAGCTCTACCTGTTGCTCCACCCACATCTGTCTCTACCCAATCAATCAGTCCTGCTACTCCTCATCGGGGCTCCGGTAGCAAGGTCTAATCAAAGAGGTTGGGTACGTCAATGATCTTGCCCCTATTCTAGCCTTCTTGGGACTGTCACTCCACATCGCCCCACCTTCGACCTGGAGGTATGGATGCATGTGATCCCTCTTCCCACTTGGCTTGAAATTTCCCCCTACTAGAGGTCTCTGCATGAGTGGATGCCTCCACTTGATCTCCTCTCGGATTCTGTAGTTGTGGCTGCTCCACAACCTCCTGAAGCTGCTTCACCAATTGTGGCTCCTCCATAATTGTCTGAGACTTCTTCTGGCACTGCATGTTGAGAGGTAATTTACTCTCCCTCTCAACCACCAAGTATCTAACCTTTGCCTTGCTCCTCAACGCTTTGAATGCATCTTATACCTTGAGTGCATACAGGTTCTTGGCTAGCACACCAATCTGTTTCATATTTCCCGCCGTCACGAAATTTTCTGGGAAAAGCACTGATTTTAAATCAACAATATCTCCCTCATCCGAACTCTGATTTAGCCGATTTGTTTTTTGAATTTGGGTATTTTTCCACAAGGAATCAAAATATGCTATTTGTTTCTAAAAATTTTGTACATAATTTTTCAGATCTGCTATGCAAACTCTTGGCCCAAAACTCAAAACTTTGAAGTCATCTCTCAGTATACTATTCTCTCCTTTGATCACCTTTTCTTTGATACCATGTAGAAATTCCTACAAAACCTCGCTCCGATACCATGTAGAAATTCCCACCTGTAGATCACTTGATAATGCAATAGACTAAAGCAAAATACTTGATCTACTTCTACAACCAATTTAGCGGAAGCTTAATCGAACATGAGCAACATCAATAAGAACACATATAACTGATATGGAGAAATCAATCACACATAACACAAAAGAATTTACCCGGGGAAAGCCTCAGCCTAAAACCCCAACTCTTTATTATCATACAAGTGGAAATATAACGAGTATTATAAAAAGAATCGGCTCAAAAGCTATCACGCTCTCTCTGTAATACCTCTGCTGCTCATAGATAGTCAAAGGCCTCTATATAACCTCTGGTCTGCCCTCCAAGCCTCTTATTTATTTGCACAATTCTGATTGGGGTCCAGTGTAGCCACTTGTGTGAATTGGCCTCTTCACACACTCACCAACGTCTGATCCAACTATGCAGTCCTGAAGGAGATAAATCCTCATCATGGATGAGCTTCCTTTATAGGAAAAATATTCATCCAATTGATAGTACACTATCCCTTCTCTGATCTCAACTGGGTCTCTGTCTAAGCTGACATGCCAAAGTTATTCATGAGAGAATCTTCAGTTATCTGAAGTGCAGTGGTTATGTGCAAGCATGCATTAACTAACTGAACTTACTTAATTTAAACAAACTGTTTAAATCAATTATAACTAGACTTGACTCAGTTAACTGAGCCAACTAATTAATACTAAATATAGAACTCATCCTTATCTCTTTCACTGATGGATAAATTCCTTAATTAATAGATAAACTATTGCATGTCATCACATAGACTTCATCTTTGATTTTCACAACTAATTAACTCATGGAGAATTAATTAATTTATTTTCAAACAGCTGTTAAGTTTAAATTCGAATTTTACTTCCTATTTTTAGTCCACGGACTGACTAAAATAGGAATCCATCCTAAACTGCTAAAAATAGAATGTTATTTTTAGCACTTCCATTTTTCATTCCATGTTGCCCAATCCAGCACTGGTACCCAACCTGCTATTTTTAGCATTTCTTGTTTCCATTTTCAACATAACCTATTTTATCTTTCAACAATGTCATTTTGCCATGGAGTGTGACCAAGGGTAAATTGTCTCCTTATAAAATGTTCTTCATAAAATACATTAAACTCATTTGAAGTGAACTCTCCACCTCTTCCTGATATTATGCACTTTAGTCTGTGACCAATTTGATTTTCAACTAGCTTTAAATATTTTAAACTTTCAAATGCTTTTGAATTCTCCTTTAAAAATGATACCATGTAAGTCTAGTATAATCATATATTATTAGCATAAAGTACATCACACCACTTGGAGTCTCAGTCCTAGCTAGTCCACATAAGTCCATGTGAACAAGTTGAAGTGGTCTAGAAGATGATTTTTTTTTTTGAGGTTTTTGTGGATGAGTTTTGAGTTGAGAGTCAGAGATGAACCCACATTATTCATTTTTTATCTGCATTTCGGGTCACAATAAGGACCCATCTTCAAGATGATGAGAAAATTAAGAGAATGAAGGAGTAACTAAGTATAAAAATATAAAAGAAAATAAGTAAAAATAAATGAAGAATTAATTCGCCTAATGAAATAGTAAAACAACCAATATAAAAATAAAAATAAAAATAAAAACAAAAACAAAAATAAAATATGAAAATAAAAATAAAATAAAATAAAATTATAGAGTAATAAAACTAAAAATAAAAGGAATATTAAGACATAAGAATAATATAACAAATAAATGAAATGAAATAGTAAAATACAACTAATAATTATAAACTAATAAAACAAAATGAATACAATATAAATAAGATAAATAATAATAAGAATAATAAAATAATAAAAAGAAGAATAATCAAAGCCAAGCACACAAAATAAGAAGTAATTAAAAATATAAGGAACAAATAAAGAGGAAAATCAAGATAAGGAGGAGGAAAGAGGGGAATAAAGACAAATCATAATACAAAAGATGAATTTCCTTTTTTCTTGAAAGGTACTCATACTTGTTTCTCGATCTCACAAGATTTGCAGAGAATATTGGATGGTTTGGTAATTCTTGGTAAATCCTTCATTGTTCTATTTTTGCTGAGTTTTATGATATGATTAGAATTCAAATAACCAAGTCTCATGTGTCGTAACCAACTCTCATTAAGATTTCCAATATAACATTTTTCATTTTCTACCTCAAGTATGTATACATTGTTCGAGTTTCTTACATCTTTTTTCATTACTTCCCCTATGTTTTCTGATTTTATCTCACAACATCTTGATCAAAAGGTAACATCAAATCCCTGGTCACACATATGAATCACACATTCGAGATATTATGTTTATGTCCTTCTACAAAGAGGAAATTAGGAGCTTTATCTCTTTCATTATCAAATCTCACTATTCATTTTCCTTTAATATTACCTGGTGCATCATTTCCAAAGACAATGCTTACTTTCTTATTTTTATTTAATTATAAAAAATTCTCTTATCTCCAATAATATTCTTAGAACATGCACCATCCACATACCAATTACTTCCTTTATTTTGAACATATAATATCATTCCACACCCTTCCTTCTTCTTATCATTTTCCTTCCTCTAGATATTTTGATATTCTTGAGTTTGTTTAATCTAAGGAGTTGTTGTCAAATTGCTTTTCCTTCACTCAACAACTATGTTTCCATGATTGTGATAATTGTAATATTGTACCTCATCAAAAAGGGTTTCAAATGGATTTATTCCCTTGAAGCTATTTCTATATGGATTTACAATTCTACCACTTCTATGTGACTGATAGTACTCATTTTTGTTATTCCTTAATTGATTGCTTTCAAGATACATTTTGCAATTTATAGTTTTGTGACCAAAATTTGTGCAAGAAAAATAATAACCATTGAAATTACTTTGGTACCCAGGAGTGAATTTCCTTTGTAGATTTGGTTTGTTGATTATTGAATAACTCTCTCCATGATAAAATTGATGCCTTTGTTGGTTCGTTAAGCATTCTTTGTAGCTATTTGATTTGATGTTTAATTGTTGCTACTGAGATGAATTAGTATCCTTCACTTTTCTTGTCTGCCAATTTATTCGAAGTGCATTGTTGGCTAGACCTTTGACTGTTTAGGGATAGATGATTGTTCCTTTTTCTTGTTGCCCGAATCTCCTTCATAGCCCAAACCAATTTTGATGAGAGGTTATCTTTGGATACTGAGGATTTCATCTAGCTTATTTTATGCTTTGATAAACTGTATATTTTGATTCAGTTGACCCTTGGTATTTTCCAATTCTTTTCTAAGGGATGCAATTTATTCCTTTCTCTTTTCACGCTCCTTAGTTTTCTCTTTTAGCTATTTTAATAAAGTATCTTCAACTTTATTTGCTTCTTCTAGTTTTAGTTTAGGAAGAATAAGTGATGAATCTTCTAATTCATCCTTTCCAACAATAATTATGGTAGACATATCCTTTTGTTTCTTATTTTTCTTTTTGTTCTTTTAGATCTCCACTAGAGCACTGATTAACTCACCTTCCGAGTCAAATTCTGCATCGTCTTCATTGAGTTCATCTTATTGATATTCTAAATTATCTAGGTCCATAAGCATAAAATCGTTCATTACCTTTGCTACGTCTTTTGTTTCTTCTTTGTGAGAGGATTTCTCATCCTCTTCTTTTGAGGAAGGATTGTCTTCTCTTGTATATAAACTCTTCTTCTTGTTTTTCTTTCCCTTTTTTCTTTTCCTATATTTGTTCTTTTGTTTAGGGTCATGTTCATGCTTTTCCTTTTCCTTTTTGTAAGGACATTTTTATGTGTAAATGCCTACTTCTCCACAGTTAAAACATTTAAGGGGTAACCTACTTTTATATTTTCCCAATACTCTCTTTAGCCTTTTGAAAAACTTAGCTTCTTCCTCATCAGATCAATAACTACAATCTTCTTATTCTTCTTTATTCTTTGTATCTTTTTTTAATGCATCATACCTTGAAGTATATTTTCCTTTGTACGTCCTCATTTTATACCCTATTAGTGTTCCATGCAATTGATCCAATGTTAGTGATTTGAGATCTTGCATTTCTTCTATAGCTGATACCTTAGAGTCAAATATGGTTGGTAGATATCTTAGTACTTCTTGGACTATAAAGGAATTCTCCAAAGTTTGTTCAAGTGCTTTGATTATAATAGTTATCGCATCCACTCTATGAGCACTAATAATGTACCACCCCTTTGCAGGACTAATCCTCAAGGTCTCAAGATTAAATGATAGCTTGAATGATCCAAGATCCTAAAGGAAAAGTTTGATGAATGCTACAAAAGGGTCTTTTGCAAGGAACAAACCAAGGGTTAAGGCACAAAGGTTTTGCCTAGTTGGCACCATTTGTGAGGGGCAACGACATGGCACAGTGACGCGGGCACAGGACAACCACTAAAATTGAAGTGCCGACACAGAAAATATGCACGGTGCACACTAGATGATCCAACAACCCACCATCCCTTGCACTACAAACTTGCATGGAATTTAATAATGTGGAGTGGCACGGAAAAGGTGGCATTGTTCCCTCTCACATCCCTTTCATCATTCCAAAAGTTTCATCGACAAGTTTGCAGGCCGAATGAAGGGGAGAAATGTGGATTTCCATGTAGGTATCCAATGTAAATTCTTGGGACATGTCATGCCATGTTATCTCAAACTATCAACTCACCCACCGTTACACTTGGCCTGCCAACTCTGCCACATAGCCTTCACCATGTCATCCCCTTTAACATCATCTCAACATGTGGCATAGCGCGTGTCATGTTGATGTCATCATGATATCAGCATGACATAAACCAAATCTACACCTAATAAGGTCTTGGCATGTGTCAAAGAAATGTATTTAATATAAAAGGGATTGAAGCCCATTTTTGTCAGTGTCGTGCTTATTAGCCCTCTAGCTCACTTTGTACACCTATCAAGTCCATCTACTCAATTCTACTCATTTTAAGCCTAAATTTGCAAATTTAAATGACATTTCTCCCCACATCCATGGATTTTTCCTGTTAACACTCCTTTCCCTCTGAATTTTCAAAAAAAAAGATTTCCAAAGAAAACCCTAAGCCTTCTCGGGGAAAACTGCACGCGTCATGAAAAAATCCCTTATTTTGGAAAATAACATCTTCATTTTACCCAATTAAGCCTTCTACGTGCATTCACAAACGAAAAATCACCCCTTCATTTGCTAAATTAAAATCAGTTTTCTTAAGAAACCATTAATTTTACCTTTCATGTATGCCAACCCATTTACAATTTAAAATTTAAAAAGATTATCCCTCCTCACTGACCAGTCTCCTATATCCACATCGTGGCACATACCCATTAATCAATTAATCCCTTGAGAATCTCCCTCTTTTATTTTTACACTACGAATCAACCAATCCTTTTCAATAAGTTTTCCTTTCCAATGGCCTCCTCAACTTCCAAGAGATCTACTAATGTCCAAATTAATGAAAAGACCAAAGCACCTTATTTTTATGATAGAGATGTAGATGTTCGGGACTAGATGATGACCACTTATGATATGATAAAGCTATTCAAATTGTTCAAAGCACCAGTGACATAATAGGAGATCATAATAATCTATATGCATCAAATTTGGTCTCCATTGTGTTCCATAGGTATGTCCCTTTCCAGAGATGATATGCTATTGTGTAACCCAGTACTTGCCAGACAAAAGGGTTATTCTCTCATCCCAGGAAGGTAAGAAAATAATTAGGACAAGACCAAATGTTATTGCAGACATGCTCTCTTTCCCAGACATGACATAATTGCAAAGGTTGAACAAGGAGACAATTGAATAAAAATGGAATAACCTTACACCAAAGGTACAATGACAAATAGTTACCAACTATGTGAAAAAAGGAGTGGTTCCTCCTTGTTGTCATCCTCCTTACCATATCACATCTTTTGATCCCATGCGAAAGTTTTATTTTTCCACGGTTGCCCAACTTCTCGGTCTCAATACCAATGTTTACATAACCAAGACAATTTTAGGTCTCTTAGCCTCCTTGTGTCATTCGACCACAAAGGCCTGTACCAAGTTTGATTTTCTGTAATTTCTATTTGATGAAATTAATTCTCAAATGATAGAATTTGGAGGAAAGTTATTTTGCTATCAAGCCTATCTAGTTCACCTATTCATCCACCAACAATATTCTTACCTAGAGCACTTGAAGCCAAAAATGGTGGATGAGCACATTGCATTGTTGCTTATTTATGTGTGGTTACCTCATGCAGGTGCATCTAACCTAAGGTGGAATGTTTAGTAAAGGAGTTAGTTTCCTAAGTTAGGATTTAATTATTTAATGTATTTTTCCTATAGTTTTAGGAGAGAATGAGAATTCTTGTAAATAGGTTCGAGAGTATTTTGGAGGAATTGAGAGGATTGTGGGTTAGTTGGATATTATCTAGAGATAAGAAATTAGATGAGAGATTTTATGGATCATGAGAGATATTTTGGGAGTTAGTTGAGGATCTAGAACCTACTTGGGTTCAAATCCACCTGTATAAATATAGGTGAGCCCATGAGGCATGCAAGTAAGTGTGAGAGAGAGAAATGAGAGGCCAATGAATAGGCCAATAATTCTCTTGTAAATATTTTATTTCTTTAATGAATTATTTGTGAGTTTCATGTGCATACCTATTATGTATATTTCTGTTTTATTATGTGTGTTAATTTATTTAATCTGCACACCCTATAGTTAGTATTTGCATCATTTTTGGTATCAGAGCAGGAACTTACTTTCCTGCGGTTCATGAAGACCGAGAAGATGATTGCGTTAAGGATTGTAGCTGCGTTGATGATGGCGGGAGATGTTGTTGAAATCACCGCATAAATGATTAGTGCGTGAAGAAGTATATGCATGGAAGAAGAGAACATCCGTGTAAAGGAAACCTACCTGCGTGAGAGCTTGTGTCTGGAAGAACTGTTCATTGAAGGAAAAACAGGTCAGTAGGAAGCCATTGGAGATGATCGTTGTTGAGATCCCCGTTTTCAATGGGGTGAATTGGAATGACCGTGTGTGGAGATCATGACCGTAATATCTACATATCTGTGACCTAGTAGATAGAAGGTCAACGTGTTGTCTGGCAGTGATATAATTTCAAACCAAGGTTTGATCCTAATCTTTGAACTAGGGATAATGATATTCTCTCAAACCATGTTGCTTTCCATTATAACGGTTGAAATTCATGTTACGATATTTTATTTTTGGAACATTGCATAAATATGGGAAGGCATATTTTCCCAAAGGGAGCAAGATCAAGATCACGGGGTGAGGAGGAATGTTTTTGATATTGGTTCTTTCAGCAATTGGTAGTATGTAAAATGGCAAAGTGGCAGCGAGGAAAGAAGCAGCGTGTAGCAGCTTGTGTGGACCGGCATAAAAGTTTATGTATTGTGGAAGTGTGGAGTGGCCGGTTGAAACAATTAGATATCCACGCAAATGAAAACAAGAAGTGTGGAGTGGCCTTTCAAACAATTAGATATCCACGCAAATGAAAACAAGAGACCCTTGAAATGGCTCCATCCAATTGAAAGTAATTTTATTTTGGTAAGTTACTTTTACACTTCCAAAATTTTATATGTTATATGCATGGAGTATAGAAAACAGAAAGTTTGTGTAAAGAAATACTTTATCTATTTTAAAATCCCACAAAAGTATGTTGTGAGATTTTATAAATCCATGGAAGTTGAAAGGTTTAAGAGTACGTTTGTAATGGTTTGGAAAGCAAATGAGATTTTATATTTAATGGCTGTGAAAGAGAATTAGTGGAAGAAGTCCACAAGGATTTTTATTTCTTATGGGGCTTTGGAAGAGAGGATAAACTTGGGTATAGTTTTAAATATATGGA
This sequence comes from Pinus tabuliformis, assembly GCA_031772625.1. Classification (NCBI taxonomy): domain Eukaryota; kingdom Viridiplantae; phylum Streptophyta; class Pinopsida; order Pinales; family Pinaceae; genus Pinus; species Pinus tabuliformis. Next base: position 772,716,677 of record CM062820.1, on the reverse strand, counting down.
GCGCAATGAAAGTGTAGCAAGTTGAATAGAATTTGGCATTTAAATTTTGTTACATAATGTATACTAAAGGTATTTGTGGGAGAATTTTCTGAAGCTGGTTGTTTAAAGTCACAATTTTTTAGGTTAGAGTCATAATTGTGAAATCTAAAGGAGGTTATGAGTGCTTAAATGGACAAAAGTCCTTGCACAAGTTGAGTTGAAGTGAGAGAGTCTCTCAATGTGAAAATTCAAGTCAAGGTATTAAAGTCTCTCGATGTAAAAATTGTAAAGTTGAATTCATAAAAGTCATTTGAATTTGTTAACGGGTGCATGATTGGTAGAGCCCGACACCCAAAAGTTTAGTCAATGTGTATTGCAGTTGTTTATAGTGAAGGAAGAAGAGTACAAAGGAGTGCTTTGAAAGAAGGTTCAAGTGAAGTGAATCATTGATCAAGTTCAAAGGGAGTAACTTGGTAAAGTGTTAGTTCAATTGCAGGTTACAGTGAACAAGGTGAAGTTCGCGAAAGAAGGAGATGAAGATGACTATGGATAGCCATTTGAAAAATATAGGAAAAATCCACAATGATGCCATAATAGTTGGCGTATATGAGGAAGAGTTTGAGAAAGAGATTGTTGAGTTGAAGGCACGAATTTATGTGTTGATGGAGCTGTTACAAAATCGGAAACATGGATGGATAATGAAGAAGATAGTTAGATGGCCAATCGAGCAGTTGATTGTAAAAAGACTAAAATACAAGTTGAAAGTTTTCTTAATGGAAGCGAAGAAACTCCAGATAACTGAGATGAATGTATGCATTTGTGAATCAGAATAAGGACCGATGCTTGGTGAGGACAATGATGATGCTGAAATGAAATATGTTGATGTGAATGTGGGTTCGATTTCCATAGATGGTGTTAGAAACTGTTCATAAGATCAACATAAAGACTTGAGGACAAAATCATCTCTCGAGACTATAAAGCCTTATGTTTTTAAATCTGACAATTGGTGTGTGGATGCAAGATATATTTTAGATGATGGACATGACATTGATTATGTTTCATGCACGGATGAAGACCTGTCTCTTGAAATGATTTCTGAAAGTGACCGTAAAATGTTGATGAACTGTGAAGAATAACTACAATTGCTAGAAAAGATGGTGATGGAACCTGAATCTAATCAAGTTGCAGATAAAGAATAAAAATGTTCAATTAGTGAAAATGTGGAATTTGAATGAAATCTGCAATTTAGTGATGATGAATTTATATTCCAAGCCAATAACAATAAATTTCAGCGAGAAACTAGAAAAATGTTCAATTAGTGAAAATGTGGAACCTAAATGTAATTTGCAACTTAGTGATGATGAATTTATATTCCAAGCCAATAACAATAAATTTCATCTAGAAACTAGTTTGGATACTAAAAATGAAGAATTAAGGAAACTGATGGAAAACGTGCATAAATCGAGATATTGCAAGATGAGGAAGAAAGAAAACAACATGATACATTTGACTGCTCGAGTATACACCAACAAAGTAGGAGGATAATTGTAGCATAAAGTTTTGAAGTTTGGAATACGAGAGAAGACAACCATAAAACAACAAAAACATGACAAAGCAATTGATTCACTGTAAATGAAAGTTTGGGATCTAGGAGGAGTTTTATTAAGGACAAATGGTCAGGAGACCATAATTTCATTTTACCTAGGGAGTGTGATGCAAGGGCATCTAACCTGGGGTTGAGTGTTTACTAAAGGAGTTAGTTTCCTAAGTTAGGATTTAATTATTCAATGTATTTTTCCTATAGTTTTAGGAGAGAATGAGAATTCTAGTAAATATGAGAAGGTTCAAGAGTATTTTGAGGAAATTGAGAGAATTGTGCGTTAGTTGGATATTATTTAGAGACAAGGAATTATATGAGAGATTTTATGGATCATGAGAGATATTTTGGGAGTTAGTTGAGGATCTAGAACCTACTTGGGTTCAAATCCACTTGTATAAATCTAGGTGAGCCCATGAGGCATGCAAGTAGGCACGAGAGAGAGGAACGAGAGGCCAATGAATAGGCCAATAATTCTCCTATAAATATTTTATTTCTTTAATGAAGTATTTCTAAGTTTTATGTGCATACCTATTGTGTGTATTTATGTTTTATTATGTGTGTGTTAATTTATTTAATGTGCAGGCCTTATGGTTAGTTTGTGCGTCATTGGAAATGGTCAGAAAACCCAAAGAAAACTAGGGTTTTTACAATTATATATCCTCTTTTATTCAGTTATTCATATCCTTTTACATGGTCAACTATTACCTTGTGTCTCCCCTTTCCTTAGGGAGTTACAATTCACCCCAGACACCAAATTAGGTGATTGGTACCTTTTCAAAGAGTACATAACCATCATAGTATATGGGTTTGAAATAAAACCATAGTAGCTAATATCATTCTTGACTCCTTGCAATTTGAATTGGATTACATCAGTAGAGATTTTATAATGACAATGTACATTTCATTCCGAGGAAAGGAAAAATTACTTTCCACCTTCCTCATAAGGTGGGACCATTTGTAGTTAATTCAAGGAGTGCTTTGGAACTTGTGGAGAAGATATTGGATAAATTTGATTTCCCACAGGAAAAGGTCTTGAATTACAATTCTCATAATATCATTTATGATATGAGGAAATATAAGGACCAAGAAAATCATAAGCATGACCAAAATCCTATAGTAGTATATTATGCCAACAAGTCTACTTGGGAAGAGGTCAAAGCCATTTTGCACCTAGTCGAATTAGAATTTTCCTACCTTTTAAGAAGGAAAAGAGGCACTTCATAACCCATGGAGGTTGATGAAGGAGAAGAGCCTAACTCCAAGGAAGAAAGAGTTAGAAAAGTGGCCATGGATGATGATGATGATGAGATAGAGTCACGGGCTCTAATATTATACAACAACTAGTTGGAAACCCCTTCAAAACAAGCCTTCACTATGGAGAAATTTCCTTCAACCATGTTAGGATCTATAGAAATGGAATCAGGTGAGGTGTCTAAGATTGGGCACATGTCAGTACTAGAGAAATTACAAGAATTGGCTAAGAAAGAGAGCAAAGAAATAAAAAGGGATATAAGAATCATAGAAAACTAGCCACTCCCTCCAATGAAGGTCAAAAGTGCCTTAGACTATTGTTGGCTTATCGGGGCCTGACCCAGGTTTAGTGTTAGTTAGCCAAACAAATCCCTGCACTACTGGCCCTTTTGGCATCAACCCATGGAGCGTAGACTGAAGTCTCACCCGAAGCAGTATGGGGGGATGCTAAAACCAAGTTTCCGCACCCTTGAGATAGTTGTGATGTCGGTTTATTCCAACTATACCTGCCTTCGCGCGGGTCACTTTGCGCTTTCTTCCACTCTTCAGTACCTTCGCAATCGGTTATAATCGACTTCCACACAACCCTAACCAGGGACTCAAGTCCTTCCATGCTGCTAAGGCAACGAACAACGATATCTCCTAAACTATGCTAAGTGTCTTACTTATCTTATTAATAGATCTTAATTATCTTCACGTAAACAGATGTTCTAACTTGCATTCACTTAACCAATACAATTATAAACATTCACGCATCATATAAGAATTAGAAGTGAAATTCATACCTAATATAACAGATGCATAAACAAGAAATAAAGACGCAGAAATGATATAAACTTTTATTTATTCATACTTCCAGATGCTTAAAGACTCGACTCGCCCTGTGCACTCAGCTGAAGGGGTTTGCACACTTAGCTCCAGACTACTAGGCCTCTGCGCACTCAGCTACAGAGCCTCTACCTATGCTATGACCCAAAACTTAGACTTAGACTTCAGAGCTATCTTGCTTACATCTTCATTACTTCATCTTGATTCTTATCCTATCAAACTACTTATAGCTTAGCTCTATTTATACACGCGGACCATGGGTAGATCTCCTACAGCCGACATTACATTATCAAAATAAGGGCAGACAACCCTGTGACTCTTTAACAACTACGGGCTCCGCGGCCACAAAATGTGGAGTCTTTACATTGGAATTACAAAATTGGACAAAAATCTTGGCTCTTAGCCCCAAAACTGCCCTTGGGGGATCCCGCGCCCAACAGGCCCCCAACACAAACATCATGACTCACCCTCGAGTCACTCTGCAGGTGCAGAGATCTTAGCATGAAGACCTACCAACTCTATTTGGATCACTGCAAGTTCAGTAACGCATTGAGCGGCTGCCTGTTCAACTTCCTCCACGCGCTATTCAGTGACCGCTGCTGTTGAACTGCTGCCTTGAATCCTCTCCTGAGTTGCTTGCAGTTGTGTGAGCTTTACTTCAATGGAGGTTGTAATTGTATACGCCTCATCGATCCATGGTTGTAGGCATGCTTTCAAGACTGCCTATTTATGCCGAGCGACATCCACCTGTTCCTTGAGTGCATTTTCCTGCTACATTCGTGCAAGGCTCTGTGTAAGGGAAACTATCTATGCGGTCCCTTTTACCTCATCGTATTTCTATTGCAGCTCGCACACCTCTATTTCTAGGCGGTCTATGTTCGGATCCTCCTGTAGGGTGGTGAGGACCTCGAATGACTATTCGAACAGCTTCATGCAGTCTGTCACTGCACTGTCAATCGTTTCCATTGTTGTTGTGACCGTGGTGGTATATTGTTCTCTGACCTCCGGCAGAGTTGAAGGCTGAGCCTTCCACTATAGTTGTGCTATTTTAAGGTTCAGCTCCAGTTGAACCTTGGCCATTTCTATTTTGCGTTGTGCACCCCTGTGGCTAACTTACATATGCGTGCCTTCACCGGTTCCTCTGCTTGAATGGCCAACTTTGAGACCATTTGGAAGGCTTTCTCCACAACCTGCATTATCTGTTTATTCTACTCCACAGCCTCATTGCAATGCAGGCTCAACTGCTCAATGTTGATGCGCTGCTCACTCATTACCTGTAGAGCACAGCTCTTCCTGGCCCAAAGTTCTACGTTGACTCCATCCTGCAATAGATAAATTGTTTCCCGAGGGAGCGCAACCATGTTTAATATGACCCCTTTCAAGTTGCTAACCATAGGCCTATCGGCCTCATTCTCTATAATGAGTGCTCCATCTGATAGCACTATTGTGTTGGTCACACTGGGGCGCAACATTTCCTCAGCAGCTGAAGTGTTGACTGCGAGGCTGGTGGACACTGTGCCAGCCTGTGGAGTACGCACGTGCAACTCTTATATTTGTGTTCAAAGAGCCCCCAATACCAATTGGTGTTGTTCCTCAAACTCCTGGAGGGCCTCCATGGTGACATCCCTCACCATTTTTCCAATATCATGCAAGCCCCCTTCAGTGAGGGTGATAGGGTCGAAAGATGTCTTCGAGGCCTTTATTTTCTTTCGTGGCCCTACCTGCTCTCATGGTCGCGGAAATTAGAGTTGGGTGGACATCGTCTGCGGGTCTGTGCCACCTTTTTCTATTTCTGTCTCTGGTTCGGGGAAGGTGACTTCTATCCTTCGCTTGTTGTTTTCTGCTGCTCTTCCAACTTCGCAGTGTCGCGTGCCACCTGGGACTTAGATGCTTCTTCTTCTTTCCTGTGCTTTTTCTCCAGCTGCGCCATCCAAATTTTTGTCTCTTCCTTCTTCCACTGCATGGTGGACTTCTTTGCTTCCACCGTAGAGTCAACTGGAGTGCGCCACTCTGGCATCCAAGACTCAAGGACCACGAAAATTACATCGTCGGTTGCCAATTATGTTAACTCATGCCACGTCTTCATAGGGTCCTTCTGCGCCCTAATGAAGACCTGGTGGAAGTCAGCTTTGAACTTTGAAAAACTCTGCAAACTATTGTAGACAATGGGTGATAACCACGGCTTGCGATTGATCCCCATCCAGATGTTCATCTCCATTAGCACCCAAAATATCTTGCTCTCTCTGATTCGTTGTGCATCCTTGGTCGCCCACAATGAAGCATACTTTGCTACCTCTGGAAGGTCCGGCGCGACCGAAGGGAACTGGTTATCTTCATGTAGTTCCCATGCCACCAGTATGATTGACAACAAGAGCCATGCATAATGAAATGTTTTGCCCTGCTCTTGTGCCTTGTAGTAGTTCATAAGGAACTCACCGCATAGATAGTTTGCCCAGTTGAACTGGACCCCTTTTGTGCATTACGTGCTAGTGCAACCATTGGCACAGGCACCTCATCCACGCAGCACTTCTGCATCACCTTTCCTGCCAATATTTGTGTCATGACCTTGACTGTAGGGTTGTTGATGCTGGAGATGGCATACCCTCGCTTCTTCTTCTCCAACTTAAACTTCTTTTTCATTGCCTCCGCGAGGGCCAACTCGCCACCTTTTCCCTCTGAAATGTTTGTTGGATCCTCCCCTGAGCAAGGGAGCCATGTAATCCAGTGAATTAGATGGTCTATGATGGGGATGGGCTCCTCCAGCCACAAGCACCCATCATGCACCAAGCAGAGAAGCTGCCTGATGACGAAAATGGTCACTGGGGCGTGGTGGTAATGCGACACCCAGAGCAGGTTTAGCAACCTTGCTTTCTCAACACCTATGAGCCATTTGTTCGACTCCAATTCAATCATTCCAGCTGGTGCGTCTATCTTCTATTGCATTAGCTTCGCAGTCGCTAAATGCGGGAACTTCTCATGGTCTGCAAGGTATCAATATTCAAATTTCAACACGGGAACCCGTCCCAAATGCGCGCCCTAAAAAATAATATCGTCCAGGAGCAGCAGAGTTTGCAAAGAGCTCTTGCTCTCATCTATATCCTTCGTCACCTTGGCTTTACCCTTGTGTGGAGGAACATATTCCGACAGCTTGGTGATAGAGTCTGCACCCTGGGTTTCGACTTCCATCTCTACATCCTCCTTGTCCATGAGGATTTCTTCAAACTATTCTTCCTCAGTAGCCTCCATATTAATGGCCATTCCCTTTTCCTCCAATGTGAGCTTGGTCCTCAACGGATTTCTGGGCAAGACACGCACCGATATCATGGTCTGCTTATCCTTCTTAGGTCTCAGCTGTGTGGTGATTTAGGGACCTCAATGATTATTCTGACGCTCTCTGGGGCTTCTACTTATGCAATTTCTTGTGCGAATTCCTTGACTGTCACTACTTCTATTTCGATGGCTTCTTCGGGTGCTGATGTCATTTTAGTTAGGAGGTCTTGCATCTCCTTCGACAATGTTTCAAACACTGAGCTTGCTCTCAAAGCCTCAAAGTTCGAAAGGTCCATACATAGTTGATAATGCAACAGCTCAATTCTCACAATGACAAGTGTTGTTTGTTGGACAACCACTTGTAATTTATAGCGCCTTTTGAATTTGAATTTGACCGTTCCCCCCACATTCAGTCCATTAATGCTAGGTTGCAGTAGATTTTCAAGAATATAGCCCATAAGGTTTGCCTTAAATGCCTACCGCCCGCTCCTTTTGGACTGAAACCAACCATCAAATCATGAATAGTGACTTTAACAGTCACTTTCCAACCGACCCACGTGCCAGTGCAGTTGTCCTCGCACTATCGCGGACACTATGACACTTCGCTACCGCGCATAGCCCTATCATCACCTAGTTCCCAGGAAGAGTTGTTTATAGTCCTGCGCTTCCTTTCAGTTGCCTGGAGCATTAATACTGTGCTTCTATCGGTTAGTCAGATGGCCGAGCCACCTGTGTATGGCTTCAAATGACTGCCATTCACTTTTCCTAGGAAGGGATCTCCATTCAGCTTAACCAAATGGACCATGCCTCCATCGGTAATCTCCTTAATAATATACAGACCTAACCAGTGCATTTTGAACTTTCCAACGAATTTATCAAACTTACTATCATACAACAAAACCAGATTCTTTACCTTGAATGTGTGCAACTTGATGTGTCGATTGTGCCATGCCTTTTCACACTTCTTTTGGACCTGCTAGTGAAATTGAGCCAAAAATCATTCTTCATCGAGCTCATCCAACTGCGCAAGCCTCTCTTCCAGGGCTCCGTGATCTGTCATACCTATGAGTGCTGCTATGTGCAGACTAGGCATGATATATTCCATAGGAATTACGGCTTCCACTCCATAGACAAGCCTAAAAGGTGTCTGTCCCGTCAGTTTCTTGCATGTCATTCGATAAGCCCATAACACTGTAGGTATGCATAGATCCTAATCACTTCGCTATGCATTGCATACCTTTGTCAGTATGTTTTCAAGAACTTTGTTGAATGCCTCCACTATCCTGTTAGCCTATGGGTAATACCATGTTCTCTTATAGTGATACACCTGAAATTCCTCCGTTAGTGCGCTCATCATCTCATTTAGGAAGTGTGTACCATGATCGCTCATCAATATCTTCGACATCCAAATCGTGTCAGTACATGTTCAAACAGAAACTTCGTGGCAGTCGCACCCGTGCAATCCTTCACCGACTACACTTTTGCCCAACAAGGCAAGTACTCCATCACAGTGATAATATACCTCACCCCTGTCTTTCCTTGAGGATAAATAGGTCCTACAAAATCTATTGCCCACTTTTCGAAAGGTTGCAACATCATTTGTGGATTCAAAGGCATTTCATCCCTCTGCGATGGCTTACCTGTTCTTTGACATACATCACATGCCTTGCAATATGCTTTTGAATCCTGATGAAGGGTTGGCCACCACAACCCTACACCTAGAATCTTCTGCGCAGTTTCTCTCCCTACATAATGTCTTCCTAGCATTAAGAGGCATTTGCAAATTTGCTCCCCCAACACATGCTTATTGACAATGTATTTTAGTGCGAAGTACATGTGTATCTGTGTAGGTTGGGGCTCTTCTCCATAGGCCTACATCCACTTGGCTAGATGCGCACGTGGATCATCCTGTCCATCATACTTGTTTGTCAGTCGCATCTTAGGCTTCCTAAATCATACTCGCATCATTTTCCTACATTCGCGCCAATCATTAAACCTTCCTTTATGCGTACCCCACCATCTTGCGGGTGTAGTGCATAGTACCCAGTCCAAGGCCTGGAAATGCTGTTTTTCCGACACGTCCCTTTCAAATGCATCCAAGAAGGTATCTACCTCATTTAGACCATCATAAGTAGGTAGATCTCTTACTTCTTTCGACAGGCAGCACAGCCTCCAGGTCATCATATTGCAATTCAACGTAGTTACTTCATGTGACCGATTCTGCTAGCACTCTATTTCCTCATCGGTGTTCGAAGTGCAAGAGCTCTCGCACTCCCATGTAATCTACCCATCCACGGTGGGATTTACCCAGTCTTGGTATCGCGTAGTTATCTTGTAGATGTAATCCAAATCATCATCACTCTCATAGTCGCAGACCGACTCCGTATAACGTGATCCTTCAGCAGGTTCCAGGGTTATAATTACACGCAGTGACTTCTTTTCAAAGACAATTTTTTGCTTCTTTAGATTAATTACCCCGTTCATATCAGTGGCCCATTCAATTCCCAATATTGTGTGGTAGGGATTGTTGTCATCAACAATCTCTATTACTTCAAAATATGTCAGCGTGTTCCCTCCTTCAATATCCACGGTTATTCCCTGCAACTGCCCCATGGGTATTATTTTCTGATGATTCTCCATCCTTAGCTGAATTGAAGACCATTGCAGCGTAGGTCGTCCCATTCCCTCCCATTTCTGTTTCGGCAAAACATTCGCATCTGATCCCAAATATAGAATGAATTGATCCATTTTGTATTCTCTGATCTGCGTGGTTAGTCTCATTTCACGTCCCGTCCTCATTTTATGTTTTTTGATCTTGCGAACTATGTGTGGTCCACCTGGTGCGATCCCAATGCATCTGTTGATGAGTTCCTGTAACCCTTTCACAGCCTTATTGTTGTGCAATAACTTCATACAGGTTTCTAAGAAAGTCGTGAGCATAGAGGGTTCCATCTCCTACTTAGGCTTATCTTTGCTTCCTGACGTGGAGGCCTTAGTGAAACTCTTCTTAGCTTTCATGAAGGTTTCCTGAGCATGCTCCAAATCAAATTCAACTTCTTTCATCTGGGATTTTCGAACCCAAGTACTGTCTTCTAGCTATTTCCCTTTGTCATCTCTCATCGCGATTCCACTTTGGAGCACAATGTTTACATTGGGATCTTCCTCGCGTGGCTTAGACCTCATCATCTGCAGGTTCTGAGTTGGGGGAGGTGGTAGCGCTCCTTTGTCACATATTCTAGCTATCAGTGTAGGAAAATCTTCTGTCTCATGATCAAAAATTGTGTAATAATTGCACAACGAGCGAGTTGGATAAGTGCAATCGTGGGCATGGTGTCCTGGCCCTCTGCAATTATAGAAAATCAATTGTTTGCGACCTCTACCAGGTCCTCCTCTGCCTCGGCCTCGTTTGCACCCCTGAAATCCTATTTGCGCCATTTCAACATTTTGGTCAAGGGGTAGGGTTTCAGCCTAAAACCTGTAGGTGGGAGTTCTATCCATCATCAATTCATAAATTCTGCAAGTACACTCGTCATGTCCCACCGACTTACAAAAGTTGCAGAACAACTATTGCGAATTTTGCATATACTTCTATAACAAGTGGCAGTTATCCATGGCATGTTTTCTGGCTATTTGACAGATAACACACCACATAGTAGGCACCGCGCTAGGTCCTGCTTGAGCTTCCGACCTTAAAGGCATCGGTCCTCCTCCTGCAAGGTAATTTGTAAAGACCGGGCAGTGGTCTTTGTCATGACCCTGATTCTTGCATTTTACGCACCATACTTCTTTGCGCACTTCTGGTCGAACCATCCTATCCTATTTCAGACTCTGCATCTCAAGGCACAGATTCTTCAGTTGCGCGTGGATCCGCTGAACTCCTAGGTTAGGATCTTGCATCAGGGTTTCATGTAGTCTCATAGCAATCTCTAAGGCCTTTGCCTAAGTTGTTATCTTCTATTGTGATAGCGCACTCCTTAAATGTGGTAGTAGTGAAGCTACAAACCACTCGTGATGTTGTCCATCTGTCAGATTCATATTGGCTTCGTGGATTGTACATTTCATCCTCTGATCTAGTTCCCAAGGAGTCTCACCTGGTAGCATGATGATTTCTTTGAATCCCACAATCGACTGTGCTTTAGATTTAGGCCTGCTAAATTCTCTATTTAGCGTTGTTTGGGTATTCATGACTCTCACATTTGGGTTATCGTTGGAGTACTTAATATACCAAGTCAATGCACGATATTACATAGCAATAACTAGCGTCACTTTCTTTATATGGTCATATGTAACACCTTGCACTTCCCATACAGCCCTTACAACGAACCAGAATTGGTTTAGATCCTCATTTCCCAAACCATTGAACACAGACAACTTCATTGTGTTTTCCACACTGAATCGATGTGGTGGTGGAGTTGGTACGGGTGAAGTTGGAGGTGATGGCGGTGAAGCTGGTGGTGGTGTGAGTGGAGGTGGGATTCATAGAATTCTTTGTCTTATTAGATGAATAACACTTCGCGGAGAGACATTCGCGAGCTCTTCCTCATCCCCTCGCAGAGGTGAAATAAAGGGGCTATTTTCTGGACCCTTATTTCCTTTGTTCCTCTAAACCTTTCCACTTCGCGTAGCGCTAAACATCAAGGTAACTGCATTAACCCATTTTTCACACAACAAAATTTTAAGCCAAGTATTCAAAGATTTTCCGTACTTACCTCACGGTCCTTTGAGAAAGCGTCGTTCTACCTCACTGTAGCTAATTGAGGTGTCAACCACGAACTAAGTAACAAATCCTCCTATAATGTGATCGAGCCAATGATCGAAAAAGTGCACGATCTTATCCTCTGATGCTTCTAACCTTCACATTAGCTCTGGGGTCCACACAATACGACCATCAAGCTTCCACATTCCTTGACTATCTGCTAGTTTCGAGATCCACTTGTATAGCTCACTAAGGAAGGATGCGAAAAATATTTCATGGATCTCCCTATACAAGTAGCTATCTAACCAATCTTCTTTTGACAGTCGCAGGTTTTTCTTCTCCTGTGCCGCGAACTTGTGAATCCTTCTGTCCAACCAGCCTTTGATTTCTTTCTTAGTTGGATTCCAGTGATACGACATCACATATGTCTCATGCAAATTTGGGTCCCAGCAATGGAACCATTTGTTGGCTTATGGGGGTCTGACTCAGGTTCAAAGTTAGTTAGCCAAACAAATCCCTAAACTAGTGGCCCTTTCGGCATCAACCCACAGAGCACGAACTGAAGTCACACCTGAAGTAATATGGGAAGATGTTGGAACCAAGTTACCACACCCTTGAGATGGTTGTGATGTCAGTTTATTCCAACTATACCTTCCTTTGTATAGGTTGCTTCGTGCTCTGTTCCACCCTTCAGTACTTTTGCGATCGGTTATAATCGGCTTCCGCGTAACCCTAACTAGGGGCTGAAGTCCTTCCGCACTATTAAGGTAGCGCACAATGATATATCCTAAAATATTCTAAGTGTCTTACTTAACTTATTAACATATCTTAATTAAATTTGCGTAAAAAGATGTTCTAACTTGCATTCATTTAACCAATACAGTTACACACATTCGCACATCATATAAGCATTAGAAGTGAAATTCATACCCAATATAACAGATGCATAAACAAGAAATAAAGACGCAGAAATGATAGAAACTTCTCTTTATTAATAATTCCATATGCTTACAGACTCAACTCACCCTATGCACTCAGCTGCAGAGCTTCTACCTACGCTATGACCCAAAACTTAGATTTACACTTCAGAGCTATCTTGCTTACATCTTCATTACTTCATATTGATTCTTATCCTATCAAACTACTTAGAGCTTAGCTCTATTTGTACAATCCCATGGTTTGCAGACCATGGGTAGATCTTCTATAACAGACATTACATTATCAAAATAAGGGTGGACAACCGTGTGACTCTTTAAAAACTATGTGCTCCACATACACAAAATGCGGAGTCTTTACATTGGAATTACAAAATTGGACCAAAATCTTGGCTCTTAGCCCCAAAACTGCCCTTGGGGAATCCCGCGCCCAACAACTATGAAAAATGGAATTTTTAAGCTGGAAATATTTCTGCCCAAGGTGGAGACAATTAGATCCATGTTAGACTATCAAGTGCATAAACTATCCTTACTCATAGACCATATTCCACATTATGATATTATGCAACTAAACATGCAAGTGACCCATATGGCGGATAGACAAATGCATCGAACAAATGCTACAACCAAGAAATTGCAAGAATTGTATAATAAGGCTAGTTCTTAGTTGAAATATGAGAGGATGGTTTGCACGACTTGAAATATGAAAATCAAAATATTAGAGGATAAAATCACCCTCCTAGCTACGTTTTCTTAGGATTTTAAGCAATATAAGGTCATGTTGGAGGATAAAGACAGGGAGATAATACGAAGAAACAACTCAAGAATCTAGATGCACATCTTGTGAAAACATATGAGTTAGCAGTGGTAGAAAAAGATAGCCAAGATCTGAAGGCTAAGTTTCATGAGCCACTTATCAAGAATAAAGAATACAAAGACAAAATTGTGTTATTGGGGGTATAGGTCCAACGAATGAAGGAGAAGACACATGAGACTCTTCAATCTCAAAAAACTCCTAATGTTCTAAATGGGTAGGTTGAATCATTCATTATATCAGAAGATACCAAGAAGTTGCAATATCTACTCTCGAATCAAGAGCATGAGTTGAAGACAAATGAAGAAGAGCTTTAGAATATGTTATAGACATTTTTGTGCCTTACAGCATGAAGCATGAAATGTCAATAATCTAAGGGATCCAAAGTCCCTAAACATGTTGTTCCTACCCCTAGAGGAACAAGGTCAGCAAACCACAGCACTAAATATCAGTTCTCCACCTGAAAACACTCAAAAACAAGCTAATTCTGGATCATGTCAACTGCTCCACTGAGCATCTGCGCTGAATGTCAACTGCTCCACTGTGTGCCTGCGCTGAATGTCAACTGCAAAGAAGGCTACCTGCGCTGGGCGAGTTTGGCCAAGTGGCACAGTCATTCCTCAAGGTGTCAATGCCCAGGAAGCTTCCAAAATGACACTTGGATCAGGGAATTCGACTTGTGATGAGTAAGAGGGTCTAGATCTCCAAGTGGAAGCAAGAACCTCCAAGTGGACTCAAGAACTGAAGAATAACTGAAGTGGGAGAGGACACTAGTCAGCTTCATGCCAGCTACAAGCTGACTCATCCTTTCTCCAAAACTCCTATATATAGAGCTCTCTCATGAGGTCTAAGGAGGCTGGAATTTGGTGAATGTAAGGAAGTGCTGTTGGTTTGAGTATAGAACTATTGGGTGATTTGCTTGAAGGAGGTGAAGAGGAGATTTCTTTCTGCTGGGAGGTGATGCTGGATTGGACCTTTTATGGTTGTATTACTTCCTGAACTTTACTTCTTCCATTAATAAAGCATTTGAGGTTCTTCTATATGCATGTGTCTCAATGGTGTGTTGCTATACTTGTGTATTTGATTTATTCTAATCCTTGAATCAATTATGAATGTATGCCTATTGTAGTTTCCCTCTCTTGCCATTTTGCAGGATCTTGGTGTAGCTGGGCCAGTGAAAGAGCAAGGAGCTGGGAGCAAGCAGCAACGAGAGGAGATTGGATCAATCATTAGCGGAAGACAACGGTTAGTGGATCCCTTTCTCCCCTCTCTTACATCTCATAAAGAAGTAATCTCAAATAGCTTTGCTTTGATTGTTGTTGAGGTACTATCACCCTTAGAGTGGGATAGGGTCATTCCGCATTGGATACTTTTCCCAACAACAAATTGGCGACTCCGCTGGGGATCGTATCTTGTTGGTTGTTTGTGTTTTTGCTATTCATTTCATAAACACAGGGAGTACCGAATCGAACTGCATTTGGATCTTTCAAATGCAAAGTAGAGGGCAGCTACTCTAGCTCAGTTTCTGGGCAAGTTTATGATTTGAAGAGCTGATCCACAAGGACTCTTTACAGCTCTTAGTGATAGCTTTTCATCCTCCTTTTCATCCCTTAGTGTGTACTTGACTGATAGCTTCTGATTTGGCCAAAAACTGTGAATTTTTGAGCAATCTGTGACCCGGAAACTGAGAAAAACGAAAGTTTGTCTCTTCAGTGCAGGCACTGTGAAGGCAGTCTGCATTTCAGCGCAGTTCCCGAAGGGGCTACCTGCGCTGAAGGTCAAACTGCCAGTGTACTACCTGCGCTGAACCAGTTTTTCCTAGTGCTACTGGGGTTCCCTCCTGTTTATTGCCCTGTTTTCACCCTTGTTTTTGCAGCCTGTTACCAGTCAATGTACCTATCTGAAACCAACTTTCCTTGCCACTATTCCGCCTCGGTTGTATAAAGAAATTGTGTTTGTTCTTTGTGTATTTCTTATATCATTTACAGTTTCCCATAACGAAAGTGAACTAGTCTTGCTGTGGCCTCTTAGATCTAGACATGTGATAAGTGTCGTTTTGATCTTAAGAGTTAGTTTGTTTGCTGTTCATAGCTGATTGAGCTTTTGCTTTCGTCATATGGTTTGAATTTATATATTTCTAGTGTCGAAACAAGTAGATCTTAAGGTGTCTTTTGATTTTGGACAAGCTTGTTTGCTTTCACTTGAAATTGAATTCAAAATTATACAACAGCTTTCTTTTTGTATTACATCAACAATAAGAAAGAGAAAAGAAATACTTGCATTCTGCATTTTGCATTTGATAAGTTTGCCTGTTGATTTAGGGAAAAAGTGCATTAGTGTATGCTCTTTGATCTGTGTGAAAAGATTTTGTCTTTCTTTTCCCTCAGTAGTTAAGATTTTCATAAGTCGAAAAGATTGAAAAAGCTTGCTTCTCATCTTAGACTGCATTTAGGAATTTGTATCAAACATCTCGTGGTGAACCTTGAAAGGAAAACTTTAAAAATATCAACTTAAAATATATTGAATGAACCTAACAACGCTTTGAAACATAACGCAAACACATAGAGGTCTAAGCTAGAGACGTGTTCCGGCGTCGTTAAACGTAGTGACTGTCGATCTCGACGAAGGTGGGTGATTCCTCCTGAGAGTCGGTGGCACTAATACGGACTTGTGCTCCCACGTACCGTCGCGTATATATTGGGAGACCCCTATAGGAACAAAGCTTTTATCCTTAGGAAGCCGTGTCGGCCGCCCTACTGATCGCAATGCAGTGAACACAACATTCACGAAGATCGACCACTTGTACCGTAAAACGTATTCTGTGGTTTTGCGAAAGGTTTGGCACACCCTCTGCCTAGATCTCCAGAGCAGTTTCTTTTGGCCTTTTTCAAACTCTATAACTGAAAAATTCCATCTCAGCATTTGTCACTTCGGGCTCGTTAAAACATCGAAGGAGACTAGAGTCATCTTTAGCTTTTTCTCGACTCTTAAAAAGTGAAAAAGCAAGTTGTGTCTAAAAGCGTCTAATAAAATTCATTCAATTCGGAAACACAAATTTCCCCTTTTTGTATTTTGGTTGATCGAGTAATCCGCAATTGTGGAAGAAAGTCAATTGAAACCCCGTCGTTCGCGGAGGCTTATGAGTCAACCATCTTTGTCTCCGGAATCGAAAACAGTACGGAAAAAGCGAACTCGTTTAACCGGTTCAAAATCTCCTATAAAAGTTAGAACAAGTGTTCCAACTGCATCTGAGGTTCCGGTTACTCCAAACATTTCTGGAAACCCTGCCTCTATAGAAGAAGTTCAATAGCCACAGGAGGACAGTAACACTGATCCTAGTCTGGGGGCAAATACTTGTATAACTGAACCAGTTCCATCTGTAACTGGTCCAGAGAGTTTTGTTCCCCAAACAACTGTCGTTGTCGAAGCAACCACTTCTTCGACACCAGAAATATTTTACAGACCTGACGGTCTTCCTCTTCCACCGGGTTTGATTGCGATAGAGGAAATTGCAGAGGATCCGCAAGCAAGTACTCCAACCCATTTTGGAGTCGGGGTCACTCTATTTCCTTCATCAGAAGTTAATCCACCACAAGTGGAAGTTCCTGTAGAATCGCTAGGCAATTTATTGGATAGACTTAAGATGTCTGAACAACCGTCATCATCTAGGACTGTGTCAAATGACACAGCGACAGTAGAAGCCCCTGCCGTCACTCCGACAATGTTTGCCGGCATACCAGCTGTCCCAACTAGCTCACAACAGCTAGAAGGAGTCCTCCAAGGGACTATTTCGACAGTATGGTCTGTTCCAGTTTGTTCATCCGGAGTAATACCCGGCAACTCTTATGTTGAAACTCGCCAAATTGATCCATTTGGAGGTCAATCTGGGCAATCAATCCCCTTGAGTTCTGGATTGATACCGTATGGGGGGCAGTATGCACTTTCATTACCCCCTCCGGGAGGGTACCCATACGTGAGTTCACAACAATGTTCAGGTTATACTGGAATTGCATCAAGTATTTGGATACCTATGCTACCTCAACAACCAAGGGTTGTATATTCCATGCAACAGTGTGTACCTATGACGAACATCCCAACCACACCGGCTATTGTAACTATGTCACAAGTTCAAGCGATACCTGTTACATGTCAACCTCAGATATCTCAGGTTGTAATGCAACAGCCACTTGACCATGGGTCACAACCACAATCGCCAACTGGTGGGGCGACACAGGTACAAACGGGTACAATTACCCCACACCTTGGCCCAACGGTTAGCATAGCACAACAGAATATGGCGTCACAACCGTGGCTTGTGCAATACCAACAACCGCAATTCCAGCAAGTGTATCAAGGTTCTGAGCAGCAGATCCTTGCGAACAGTGGACAACCGTATATCCAAAACGGTCAAAACCAACCATTTTACAGTGGTCAAGTCCACCAACCGTATCAGTCATACCAACATCAATTACATTATGCTGGTATGCAAAGACCCACTGCTCAAGCGATTCCATCGTACCCTGGTTACGCTTCGCCTAACCTGAATCAACAGTTACCATTCGTGGCAACTTTAGAGTTACCCGATTTACACCGGTTAACCAACGATCCGATTGCTTATGCCCCTTGGTGGCCAGCGATTCCTCATAAACTTCCATCTGACATTCCTAAATTCAATGGAAATCCAGGTGAAGACCCATTGAATCACGTGATGACTTTTCATCTGTGGTGTTCGTCGAACACCCTAAACGACGATTCAATAAGGCTTCGCCTTTTTCAGAGGACATTGACAGGTCCAGCGGCTAAATGGTATATTGAATTACCTAGAGCCTCTTTTGACAATTTCAGTTCCCTAGCCACGACTTTCTTAACCCATTTTCAATTACCAATAAGGTATGAAACGGGGACAGAAATATTAACCAACTTCAAGCAGACAACTGCCACCCATATATCTGATCATATACATGAGTGGCATCGTCGTCGTAGGATGGTGAAAACTTACGTTCCCGATCAGCTATTAGCTGAATGGTTTATAAATTCGTTACTTCCTGCTATTACGGAAGATGTGGCCAAGGGGGGAGTCGTAACAGAGGAGCAAGTTATTGCTCGTGCACAGTATTTGGACTTAGTTTATACTCAGTCCGGCACACTCTATGACAAAATACCTGACGCCCCTAGACCAGAATTTTCAATTCCTCCTCCTCCTAAATCAAATAGTGACTCTCACGCCGGTGACGGTGTGATTGGCACGGCAAACGTGAAATCGATAAAGGCTTCGTCAAAGAAAGCCCGTAAGAATTTGGATCAAAATGCAAAAGAAGAAATTCTTGCTTCAGAAGTAAATGCCGTATCAGCAGATAAGGGCAAAGAAACCAATCAACCAGGAAGCAAGAAAAAGCAAAACAAAGGGAAGAAGAAGAACAAGGTGAGTCATCCCCTGGAAAAAATTCTTCAAACCCTCCTGGAAAAGGGAGACAAAATTATCCATGTCAAATATGTGATGATGAGGATCATTACACAAAGAATTGCCCATTCAAAGCTGAGTTAAAGAGGTTCTTTAAAAGTTCCCAAACCTCAGCTGTGTTAACTGATCCATTTCCCAACCCAGGTCAAAATCTGGTTGATAGTGGAAATGCTTCCCCGTCGCAAGTACTTATGTTGTCAGTTTCGAAACAGCAGAATGATGCTTTGATTTCGACAAGGAACAAATATTATGGGAATCCTCAGCTGTCGAACGAAAAAGGTAAAGATCAACCAAGTAGTTCGACAACAAATTCGACAGAAGTTGTACCGCACATCATTCCTGAATTAACAATAAAACCGCCAAAGGGTGTAGTACACAAGTCGACATTTAATCCTCGCGCTAGAGCGGCGCAGCATTATAACATAGTGGAAGATTTGGCCCAATCGCCATCCGCTATGTCGACTCTTGAGGTATTACAAAATTGTCCAACTCAAAGGCAGGCGTTGTTATCAGCAATTGGTGGGGTTGATCCTAAGGATTCCAATCTTGTATCCTTTGTGTTGTGGGGAAAAGTATCCGACTCGGATGACCCTATCCCTACTCTAAGGGTGACAGTCCTTAGCAACAACTGAAAGTAAAGCTTTGATATTTTCCTTTATGAAAGTACAGAGAAGGAAGAAAAGATTGACCAACCGGTGTCTTTCGCTTTTGTCGATCCTGTCCTCTCTCTTTGTCTCTTGTTCCCAGCTCCTTGCTCCCTTTGCCAGCCCAGCTACACACAGATCCTGCACAAACAAGAGAGGAAAACTACAAGAAACATGTACTCATAACTGATGCATGGATTAGAGTGAATCAGATATACAAGTAAATACAATACATCAATGCAATACAAGTATATAGGAGAACATTCAAAGCTTTATTGATAGAAGTAAAAGGGTTCTGAGAAGGTTACAACCATCAATGGCTCCAATCCAGCAGCACCTCCCCAGCAGCAAGAAATCTCCTCTTCACCTCTATAAAAGCAATCACCCAATAGCTCTAACTGTAAACCAACAGCACTTCCTTGCTTTGCACAAAATTCCCGCCTCCTTAGACCTCATAGGAGAGCTCTATATATAGGAGAGAAGAAGAGAGGATGAGTCAGCTTGAGACTGACATAAAGCTGCCTTGTGTCCTCTCCTTCTTCAGTTAAACTTCAGTTCTTGAGTCCACTTGGAGATCCTTGCTTACACATGGAGATCAAGTACCTCTTACTCATCACAGGGCAAATCCCTTGAACCAAGTGTCAGTTTGGAAGCTTCCTGGGCAGTTGACACCTTGCAGAATGACTGTGCCACTTGGCCAATCTCGCCCAGCGCAGGTAGCCTTCATTGGAGTTGACTTTCAGCGCAGGTACAAAGAGGAGCAGTTGACATTCAGCGCAGATGCTCAGTGGAGCAGCTGACATGATCCAAAAATAGCCTGTTTTTGAGTGTTTTCAGGTGGAGAACTGATAGGAAGTGCTGTGGTTTGCTGACCTTGTTCCTCTAGGGGTAAGAACAACATGTTTAGGGACTTTGGATCCCTGTAATTATCGACATTTCATGCTCCATGCTGTGAGGCACAAAAATGTCTATAACAGTTGCCCCCTAAAGTATGAGGCCGTTTATCGGGTGAAATGCTTTATCCAGAGGGTCCGAAGTTCATTCAAGTGCTGAGAGGTGCCCTGCAATACAATACAATACATTATTTTTCATTCTGTTTTCATGATCTAGCTGAGGCGGGCATTCCCATGCTCAGCTTTATAAATACATTTTGGTACATAGAACAGACGATCGTCTGATGGTAGACTGATAATTCTCTGCTGAAATTATCATCCTTTGAGTAGGATGATCATCTGCTGCAATGATGTACATGACAAATGCTTTTATATTTCCTGAATATGTATCGCAGCCCGGATGGATGAAACTAGATCCGGGGTCTTCAAACTCGTTCGATCTTCACTCTAAGTACAAGTCGATCCATGTGAGAATTTCGCTGAAGTCGAACATGGAAAGACATCGCTTGATTACCGGTCAATGATGAAAACCGTTAACAAGCGCGAGAGGAATCACCGATAATGATAATGACCCTCAAGGTACTGCAGTACAATTCACGTGGCGTGAATAAAGGACTTGGCGTCGAACGCCACGCAAAATATTCTGGTCGAAGGTCATTGATGTATACCTGTCGCCGGAAGTGAGAAGCTTGCCATTGAGGCATGCAAGCTTCAAAGTACTGATGGGGTTGTTCCTAGATCAACTTCTTGGATAATGAGCTGAAGTCGACAAGAAGCGATCCGTCAAAGGAGGGCCTTAATGAATCCCACATCAATGACACGGAACGGAGCTAATGATTTTAGTGGAGGTGAAAACAAACTGTGATATATGATTCAGGGTGGCGATCATGAATGGATGAAGGATAATGTATGGCAGTGGATGGGACACGGTTGACACTTTCAGAATGACCTCTCTTGAACATATAACGACACTGATGCAATGGATCGGTAGCATTACCCCAAAATGTGGATGGTTTGGCGAAGACCATGGTGATGAGACCGGTGAATGAAACAACCCAACCCGATGTGGTACGGAAGAAAAGTGTCATGTTCAAGAGCGACTTGCTACCATTAAGCTTTGATGTTCTCCCAATTTTTCCCCAGTCATTTCTGACCAGTACCTCTTTATTTTTGTCAAGCTTGAGGAGGATAACATATGCTTGTTCTATAACCTGCCCTTCGGGCAAGCCCATCGCTATGATTTAACGAGCTTAGCGATAGGGAAACTCGTTCTCGTCTAAAGACAAGTTTGTCGCTATTTAATCATTTTAACGAGTCTAACGACAAGGAAAACTCGGTCCTTTTCATTTTTAGAGAGTCTGAAAAGGTACAGAAAGTTAACTCCAAAATTCCTTTTTCGTCATCTAATCCCTTCAGTCCGAAAAAGTTTAAAACAATACAGAAGGGATGAATTTTCGGTTGCTTTAACGAGCCGAACAAAACAAGCGCTCGATCTTTTTGTGCAATAATCCCTCAGGTCCAAAAAAGATTAAAATCTAGAGGAGGGATAGCTTTCCGGTCGCTTTAACGAGCTGGAAGGCCAAAACTCGGCAAACTTTTCATATTTTACGAGTCAGTGAAAAGAGCTTAAAGAAGACTCGTCTTTTGAGGAACGAGTGATGAACAGGGATAGCAGCAGATTCCAGGTACAGGTTGGAATTCTCCAATCACGGCAGTGTCACAAGGATGGCTAAGTGAAATCACTCTTCGCAGCTGTTCCTCAAAATGGGTAAACAAACATATGGAGGTGAACGATTGGCCAAATGAATAGATGGAGGTGATGGCATATAAACACGACCAAGGGCTTCTAATATGGCTTTCAAAGGTTACATTTCTCTAAGGGTGACAGTCCTTAGCAACAACTGAAAGTAAAGCTTTGATATTTTCCTTTATGAAAGTACAGAGAAGGAAGAAAAGATTGACCAACCGGTGTCTTTCGCTTTTATCGATCCTGTCCTCTCTCTTTTGTCTCTTGTTCCCAGCTCCTTGCTCCCTTTGCCGGCCCAGCTACACACAGATCCTGCACAAACAAGAGAGGGAAACTACAAGAAACATGTACTCATAACTGATGCATGGATTAGAGTGAATCAGATATACAAGTCAATACAATACATCAATGCAATACAAGTATATAGGAGAACATTCAAAGCTTTATTGATAGAAGTAAAAGGGTTCTGAGAAGGTTACAACCATCAATGGCTCCAATCCAGCAGCACCTCCCCAGCAGCAAGAAATCTCCTCTTCACCTCTATAAAAGCAATCACCCAATAGCTCTAACTGTAAACCAACAGCACTTCCTTGCTTTGCACAAAATTCCCGCCTCCTTAGACCTCATAGGAGAGCTCTATATATAGGAGAGAAGAAGAGAGGATGAGTCAGCTTGAGACTGACATAAAGCTGCCTTGTGTCCTCTCCTTCTTCAGTTAAACTTCAGTTCTTGAGTCCACTTGGAGATCCTTGCTTACACATGGAGATCAAGTACCTCTTACTCATCACAGGGCGAATCCCTTGAACCAAGTGTCAGTTTGGAAGCTTCCTGGGCAGTTGACACCTTGCAGAATGACTGTGCCACTTGGCCAATCTCGCCCAGCGCAGGTAGCCTTCATTGGAGTTGACTTTCAGCGCAGGTACAAAGAGGAGCAGTTGACATTCAGCGCAGATGCTCAGTGGAGCAGCTGACATGATCCAAAAATAGCCTGTTTTTGAGTGTTTTCAGGTGGAGAACTGATAGGAAGTGCTGTGGTTTGCTGACCTTGTTCCTCTAGGGGTAAGAACAACATGTTTAGGGACTTTGGATCCCTGTAATTATCGACATTTCATGCTCCATGCTGTGAGGCACAAAAATGTCTATAACACTTTGATCACAGGGGATACGATCCTCAGTTACCAGCTCAATTAGCTTTCCTTATTCAAGTGAAAGCCCTCAACAAAACTGTTCACAGAACAATAATTGATGAGGGAGCATCGACATGTATTATGTCGATGAGTTGCTGGAAAACTTTAGGATCTCCAACCCTATCACGATCTTCGACGACATTAAAAGCTTTCGACAGAAGGACTTATACCCCTTACGGTATCCTTAATAACTTGAAAGTTGAACTAGGAGGAAAAACAATAGAAATTGATGTTGAGGTCATTGATGGAAATCTTGACTATAACATCCTACTGGGTAGACCATGGATTTATGCCATGGCAACTGTTGTGTCGACTTATTTTAGGAAGATCGCATTCCCGTTTGAAGGAGGGATTACGATCGTCGACCAACAGAATTTCCTCCCTAATGGTTCACAAGTTACAGGAAGCATTCCCATGATCCATGAGGGCAACCATTCAATTCAAGATATCGGAGTAGGATTATTGAAAGATCCCACATTGATGGGAACTTTCGCGCTACCACCTCCTATTTATATGGGAAATATATCGTTTGTAGCGACCTGCAATATGATATCTTCCACGAAGGTCGACATGGATCGTTCAATGGTTTTGCCCCCAAGCCCTTTAGAAATATTGTAGAAATCAATGTTTCAAGCATGGGAGGCGAACCCAAATCAATGCTCGTCAAGCGTTTGGGTAGATAGGTCAAGAGAATATGGAACCCCATTAGATCCTTGGTCAAAAGTACATGGGACTGACGAAGGAATCTTACAATCAATGATGATTGAGGGGGCACCATGGAATGATCACCACCATCATTCCCTTCTTCCGGAATACGAAGAAGATACTCAAAGTGACCTTTATCACCCTTCAGTTTTTGAATTCCTAACAAATACTGTAAACACGGTGGATTCCGAGCGAAACCTATCCAATATTGAAGAGACTATCGCCATAAATATCTCGACTAAAACAAATGTTGTAGAAAATATTTATGTCGGCAAAGGTTGTTCCCCTTCAGAACTGGAAATATATAACGCTCTTTTTCGCAAATTTAGATATGTCTTTGCTTGGTCATATGATGAAATGCCAGGCATTGACTCGAGTATTGTTGAACATGAAATTAAAATGTATCCTGATGTCAAACCAGTAAGACAACGGCTTCGGCAGGTGCACCCCAAGAAGGCCGCTGCCATTAAGACAGAAGTTGAAAAACTTCTCCATGCTGGATTCATCTACCTGGTTCCTCTAACCGATTGGGTATCGAATATTGTCCCTGTTATGAAAAACAAGGGACGATTAGAGTGTGTGTCGATTATAGGGATGTAAACCAAGCTTGTCCGAAGGACAACTACCCTACACCCTTTATCGACCAGATAATTGATGAATGCGTTGGATGTGAAATCTTTTCATTTATGGATGGATTTTCCGGGTATAATCAAATAAATATCCGCCCACAGGACCAGTCAAAGACTGCATTTATCTGTCCGTGGGGCGCATTCGCTTATCGAAAATTACCCTTTGGTTTAAAGAACGCAGGGGCGACGTTTCAGAGGGCAATGAATTATGCCTTCCATGACGTCAAGAACATTGTTCAACCTTATCTCGACGATCTTCCGGCTCATTCGCGAAAGCGGACTGATCATCCGCAGCATTTAAGAGCGATATTTCTACGTTGCCGACACTACAAGATAAGACTCAATCCACACAAATGTGTGTTTTGCGTCGGTTCTGGTCGTTTAGTTGGCTTTGTAGTCTCTAAGGATGGGATTCGTCTTGACCCCTGCAAGGTTCAGGCAATCATTAATTTGCCTCCACCTTCAAATTTGCTTCAGATTCAGAAACTCCAAGGGAAAGCAAACTTTCTGAGGAGGTTCATTCCAAATTACGCAGAACTTGCTAAAGGTTATACTCGTCTTTTGAAAAAGGATGTACCTTTTTTCTGGGACCAGGTGGCGCAAGCTTCCTTTGATGCTCTGAAAGATTGTCTAGTAAAAGCATCATTAATGTACGCCCCAGACTATCAAATAGATTTTAACCTGTATCTGGCTGCAGCAGATATGACCATTGCAATGGTTTTAGTTCAAGAAGTCGACGGAATTGAACATCCTATCTATTATTTAAGAAAAAACTTAAATGATACAGAAAGTAAATATTCTTATGTTGAAAAACTAGCGCTTGCAGCCGTTCAAGCGATTCAAAGGTTTCGACATTATGTCCTCTTTCGGAAAAGTACCATCTTGTCAGATTGCAACCCCATGACGTATATACTGTCGCGACAGTTGCTAGGGGGCAAATATTCAAAATGGATAGCAATCCTTCAAGAGTTTGATCTGGAATTTGTAAAATCCAAATCAAAGAAAGCTCTAGTTTTCGCAGAATTATTGTGCGATCTCCCATCGTCGTCCAACGATGAAACATCGGAAGAGTCAATCGTGGACGAAAGTTTGTTTCTGATATCTGTAAGCGATGAGTGGTATGGAGATATCATAGTTTATCTCCAAACACAAAAGTTCAGGCCAAACACCTCTCACTCTGAACAAAAACGTATACGATACCAAGCAAAAGACTACATGATCTTCGGTGATACACTTTACCGTCGTGGTATCGATACAGTTCTGAGGAGGTACCTTACCCATGAGGAGGCCGAAAAATCCCTGAATGAGTGTCATTCAGGCGCGCATGGGTATATTATAGTTGCTGTTGACTATTTTACTAAATGGGCCGAGGCGATGCCTACATTGGATAACACTGGTGAAACAACTGCCCTTTTCTTTTTCAATCATGTAGTCGCCAGGTTCGGCGTACCACAGGCTATAGTTACAGATCATGGGTCGCATTTTCGCAATCACATGATGGTCGAATTAACTGCCAAGCTAGGGCTATCTCACGACGGCTCTACCCCATATTATCCGCAAGCCAATGGACAAGTTGAGGCAATCAATAAGGTCCTGAAGTGTATGTTGTAAAGGATGATCGGGGTTCATAAAAGAAGGTGGCACCTAATCCTGTACTCAGCCTTGTGGGCTTACCGAACGTCGGTAAAGAACGCAACCGGGTTCACACCTTTTCAACTGGTGTATGGCCTGGAAGCAGTCTTGCCAATCCAATGCGAAATTTCGTCGCTTAAACTCGCAATTGATCTCCTCCCCGGAACTTCAGAAGAAGAGGCTCGTTTCTTGGAATTAATCCAGTTGGATGAAACCCGTCATGACGCCGCTTTGGCTAACGAAGCCCATAAGAAACGAGTCAAGGCTCAGTTTGACAAAAGTGTCAAACCCCGTGTCTTCTCAGAAGGTGATTTGGTCTTGCTTTATGACCAAGAATCCGATAAATTGGGAGCAGGTAAATTCAAGTCCTTATGGATGGGCCCCTATATTGTTAAAAAGGTGTTAGCAAAAGGAGCCTACGAGTTAATGGATTACGATGGAATTCCACTGGCGCAGCCCCGCAACGGGCTGTACCTCAAGCGTTACTATGCTTAAATAGTAACCTGCATGCTTTTGTTGTATTTTGTTTTCACTAAAGTATTTGTTCTAGTCGAGTGATCCACCTTTTTTCATTTGTTGCAGATGTCAAACCTTCTGGAGACATGTGTTGGATATGCCGACGGAGCGAGTCGTAGTTCGCGGAACCTATCCTCCGCAGCATGGGCCATTTTTGATCCAAGCGGCGAGTTAGTAAGTTTCAGAGGGGTGTGTATTGGGCAATCAACGAATAACATCGCTGAGTATAGCGCGTTGATAGAACTACTCTCTGATGCCATCACACGTGGCATACACCGACTAATTGTCAGGCTAGATTCATAGCTCGTAATACTACAACTCAATGGTATATATTCTGTTCGCAATCCAGCTATTTATCGCATGTTCCTAAGGGTTAAGATCTTGGAAAGACGATTTGATTCAATTCAATATCAACATATTTCCAGAAACTTAAACACATTAACTGACTCATTAGCAAACTATGTGTTAGATAGACATTTGCAACATTTATAAAAAGGACACATCATCAAAGATTGTATATATGGATCATATAACTCAATCAGAATAAAACTCGAAAATCAAAATATATATAAGCTGTTTATATAGTTCATACGTAATGTTCTGTAACCAAGACAAAATTGGTCATATGACCTAAAACTCAAAAGATGCTAGGGGGCACCCTAGCCTAGTGGTGCTCATGATAGCACGTCACGGCCTGTGCAATCATGCGCAAGAGACGAGTCCATCGTCTAGGTACACCGGTAGTGTGTCGCTGCAGCTGTAAAGGTAACTCATCAATCCTCACATCGGGAATGCCAAGAGTAAGGCTCTCAACCTGCTCCTGCACAGCTGTAAGGGTCTCAGTATCGTCAAGGTCGCGAATAACAGCTCTCCTAGCTGGCTCCACTGCCGGGACAGCAACTGGCGGTCTCGGACGAACTGCTGGACGAACAGGACCAATATCTGCATGCACCCAAGAGTACAATTAAAAGTCTTGATAGAATAAAACACAGCAACATTATAAACAAAGAACAGTAAACAGTAATATGGTCAAGGAGTTTACCAATGGCGCCCCACTGTTCGCCATCCGGTAGCACCAAATCCGGATCACCTCGGAAATCCATACCCACATATGGATACTCAGAAAACGCCATCTCCTGGCGCTCGAACCACCTGAAGAAGGCCTCAGTAAAATTAATCTGAGGTTGACCAGCATGCCTAGACATGTGGTCGACCCACCTCTGCATGCGTGGCTCGGTCGGAGAAGGCAAGTCGAGTATGATGTACTGAGGCTGCATCAGTGGGATTTTCTCCAAGGCGAAGGCAGTCAGAATAGAACCAAATCCAAAGTTCTTCAGCTTCCCGTCCTTTACCTTGGTCAATTGACTTTTCATCTGAACAAGTACTGCATCACACCAGTTGAATACTTTCGGTTGGAGACACTCCAAGGCGTGCTACATATAAGATCTGTTGGCAACATGTAGAGCTGCGCTATCGGCCATCCTACCAATGGTATACAGAATGGACCTGAGAGACCTGTCAGTATTCTCACGGATAACGATCTTGCCGTCTTTGCTCGGCTGAGAACCTTCCCTGCAATACTGGCAGACATAATCTCTGGTGGAATCAGTCCCCCGGGCCGTACCTGACAAGGAAATGGGGGCACCTCATCTTGACAACCCAGTCAAGAAGCACATGTCCTCTATGGTCAAGGGGATGGACTTTCCCCTAATCTGGAATACTTGGTTAACAGGATCCCAAGCATCAAGCATATACTGCAGCAAAGTAATCTGTGCTCTCATGCTAGAGATACGGAAAAACTTCAGCAGGCCACAGTTCCGCAGCGCGTTCACCGTGACCGGGTCATGGAGGGCAATCATGTCCTCCTCTTCATGTTCTCGTTCTCGCCATGTAAGGGACATTTTTTTTAAAAGTTCCCTGCAAAGCAAACAAAGAAGGAGTAAGTTCCTGATTTTGATGAAAAACTGGCGAAAAATCATCAAAAAAATCACCTAAAAACTCAGTTTTCTGAGCCCAGCGCAGGCAGAGAGTGTCCCTCCTGCGTTGAAGGTTAGGTTGCCTTAAGGCAGCTTGACATTCAGCGCAGGTTTCGAATGGGGAACCTGCGCTGAAGTTAGGGCGCTCTGGCAAAACCCCTGAGGCCCAGAAAGACTAAAAAATAGGCATGAAACTGGAAAATGAAACCATGAAAAGAAAGAGCTAGGGTTTAGCTCCTACCTGGTCCAGACGGCGCCGAAAATCGTCCGCAGAATCTCCCGGAATCAGCTGATGAAAATCAAGGGGGAAGAGGCACCTCCAGAGCTCCAACAAACCAAATACAAATGAAATGGTAAATGAGAGGTAAAAACACCTTTTAATGGCTTTTTACGTAGTTCAAAGTGAAATATTAGGGTTATAATCTCATTTTCATGCAAATATTATTCATTTCTAACAAAGTTTGTTGCAGCAATTGAAAATGCAGTACTATACTTGAAAAGAGAAAAGCTAGTAATGGTAAAAAATCAAAATTTGACCATATAATCAAGCAGTTTTAGCATAAAGTTCATGCTCGTTAAAAAATAAACGCAAGATCCGAGTAGTTTTAACGCGGTCTTCATGCTCGTTAAAAAATAAATAAAAGCAGTGAGCAATGTTTCCCCCAGAGTTTAAGCTCATTTTTAAATAAAAAATGAACCTACCCCGGTAAATAATCTCTGTGATCGTAAATTTATTAGCCATAAAAAGCCTTGGTCGTGTTTGCACCTGCCACCTCCATTCCATTTGGCCAATCGTTCACCTCCATATGATTGTTTACCTATTTTGAGGAACAGCTGCGAAGAGTGATTTCACTTAGCCATCCTTGTGACACTGCCGTGATTGGAAAATTCCAACCTGTACCTGGAATCTGCTGCTACCCCTGTTTATCACTCGTTCCTCAAAAGACGAGTCTTCTTTGAGCTCTTTTCATCTGACTCGTAAAATATGAAAAGTTTGCCGAGTTTTGGCCTTCCAGCTCGTTAAAGTGACCGGAAGAGCTATCCCTCCTCTAGAATTTGATCTTTTTGGACCCGAGGGATTATTACACAAAAAGGTCGAGCGCTTGTTTTATTCGGCTCGTTAAAGTTATCGAAAATTCATCCCTTTTGTATTGTTTTATACTTTTTCGGACTTAAGGGATTAGATGACGAAAAAGGAATTTTGGAGTTGACTTTCTGTACCTTTTCAGACTCTCTAAAAATGAAAAGGACCGAGTTTTCCTTGTCGTTAGACTCGTTAAAATGATTAAATAGCGACAAACTTGTCTTTAGATGAGAACGAGTTTCCCTATCGCTAGGCTCGTTAAAACATAGCGATGGGCTTGCCCGAAGGGTAGGTTATAGAACAAGCATATGTTATCCTCCTCAAGCTTGACAAAAATAAAGAGGTACTAGTCAAAAATGACTGGGGAAAAATTGGGAGAACCTCAAAGCTTTAATGGTAGCAAGTCGCTCTTGAACATGACACTTTTCCTCCGTATCACATCGGGTTGGGTTGTTTCATTCACCGGTCTCATCGCCATGGTCTTCGCCAAACCATCCACATTTGGGGTAATGCTACCGATCCATCGCATCAGTGTCGTTATATGTTCAAGAGATGTTGTTCAGAAAGAGTCAACCGTGTCCCATCCACTGCCATACATTATCCTTCATCCACCCATGATCGCCACCCTGAATCATATTTCACAGATTGTTTTCACCTCCACTAAAATCATTAGCTCCGTTCCGTGTCACTGATGTGGGATTCATGAAGGCCCTCCTTTGACGGATCGCTTCTTGTCGACTTCAGCTCATTATCCAAGAAGTTGATCTAGGAACAACCCCTTCAGTACTTTGAAGCTTGCATGCCTCAATGGCAAGTTTCTCACTTCCGGCGACAGGTATACATCAATGACCTTCGACCAGAAGATTTTGCGTGGTGTTCGACGCCAAGTCCTTTATTCACACCACGTGAATCGTACTGCAGTACCTTGAGGGTCATTATCATTATCGGTGATTCCTCTCGCGCTTGTTAACGGTTTATATTATTGACCGGTAATCAAGCGATGTCTTTCCATGTTCGACTTCAGCGCAATTCTCACATGGATCGACTTGTACTTAGAGTGAAGATCGAACGAGTTTGAAGACCCCGGATCTAGTTTCATCCATCCGGGCTGCGATATACATTCAGGAAAAATAAATACATTTGATATGTACATCATTGCAGCAGACGATCATCCTACTCAAAGGATGATAATTTCAGCAGAGAATTATCAGTCTACCATCAGACGATCGTCTGTTCTATGTACCAAAATGAATTTATAAAGCTGAGCATGGGAATGCCCGCCTCAGCTAGATCATGAAAGCAGAATGAAAGATAATGTATTGTATTGAATTTTATTACAGGTCACCTCTCAGCGATTGAATGAACTTCGGATCCTCCTGATAAAGCATTTCACCCGATAAACGACCTCATACTTTAGGGGTCAACTGTTATAGACATTTTTGTGCCTTACAGCATGAAGCATGAAATGTCAATAATCTAAGGGATCCAAAGTCCCTAAACATGTTGTTCCTACCCCTAGAGGAACAAGGTCAGCAAACCACAGCACTAAATATCAGTTCTCCACCTGAAAACACTCAAAAACAAGCTAATTCTGGATCATGTCAACTGCTCCACTGAGCATCTGCGCTGAATGTCAACTGCTCCACTGTGTACCTGCGCTGAATGTCAACTGCAAATTTGGCCAAGTGGCACAGTCATTCCTCAAGGTGTCAATGCCCAGGAAGCTTCCAAAATGACACTTGGATCAGGGAGACTTGTGATGAGTAAGAGGGTCTAGATCTCCAAGTGGAAGCAAGAGCCTCCAAGTGGACTCAAGAACTGAAGAATAACTGAAGTGGGAGAGGACACTAGTCAGCTTCATGCCAGCTACAAGCTGACTCATCCTTTCTCCAAAACTCCTATATATAGAGCTCTCTCATGAGGTCTAAGGAGGCTGGAATCTGGTGAATGTAAGGAAGTGCTGTTGGTTTGAGTATAGAACTATTGGGTGATTTGCTTGAAGGAGGTGAAGAGGAGATTTCTTTCTGCTGGGAGGTGATGCTGGATTGGACCTTTTATGGTTGTATTACTTCCTGAACTTTACTTCTTCCATTAATAAAGCATTTGAGGTTCTTCTATATGCATGTGTCTCAATGGTGTGTTGCTATACTTGTGTATTTGATTTATTCTAATCCTTGAATCAATTATGAATGTATGCTTCTTGTAGTTTCCCTCTCTTGCCATTTTGCAGGATCTTGGTGTAGCTGGGCTAGTGAAAGAGCAAGGAGCTGGGAGCAGGCAGCAAAGAGAGGAGATTGGATCAATCATTAGCGGAAGACAACGGTTAGTGGATCCCTTTCTCCCCTCTCTTACATCTCATAAAGAAGTAATCTCAAATAGCTTTGCTTTGATTGTTGTTGAGGTACTATCACCCTTAGAGTGGGATAGGGTCATTCCGCATTGGATACTTTTCCCAACGACAGAATACTAAGATAAAGATGTACTAGTCATAAGATCATGGTGAGAAAATTAAGGTTGAATTGGAAATTTTTAAGAGGAAGCATTCAAGAAAATCCTCTTTCAAATCCGCTAAAAGAATCATATGGGACATGATCATGAAGGTAGTGGATAACCATTGGGATCACACAAAGTTGATTCAAGAGAATATTAAAATTATCAAAATGGCCCACAAGAAAATGAATGAAATTAAGGCCATTATTGGAGAATCCCCCATCAAGGGAAGAGTGATCATAAATTTCCTTAACCATATGCCCAAGGAGGCATTGTTAAGGAAAATATTGATCCTGGTGGGTTATGAGGGCCAACTAGATGAAGAGGAAACACAAGTTGGTAGCACTGGTATACATTAAAGGAAATTTCATCCTGAAAGTGGCCTCCTAAGGAAAAATAATAAAATAAGAGATGAATTTTGGAGGGAAAAGAAGAAAACTACTTATCTAATTGTATTTTTGGTTTATCTCCTAATAGGTTTACTCAAATTTCAAGTGTAGACACTCATTGGATGCGAAATTAAATTCAACATCCAATGAGTACCCGTTATTCATACTTTTGAGAAGACCCAAATTGATAAAAATTGAAGATATATTAAAAAATGTGTTGAACATGTTTTTTTAAAGGCATCTTCATTTTTTTATCAATGTGGGTCTTCTCAAAATTATGCATAATGGGTACTCGTTGGATGTGGAATTTAATTCTACATTCAATGAGTGTCTACACTTGAAATTTGACCAAACCTATAAGGAGATAAGCTAAGGATACCTTTAGAAAAAAATAGTTTTTCTTTTTTCCCTCCAAAATATTTACATGTACCTCTTTTTAAATTTAAAGGATTTCCAATATAACAATTTTCATTTTCTACCTCAAGTATGTATACATTTTTTTAGGTTCTTACATCCTTTTCCATTACTTCACCTACGTTTTCTGATTTTATTCCACAACATCTTGATCAAAAGGTAACATCAAATCCTTGTTTGCACATATGAATCACAAATTCGAGATATTATGTTTATGTCCTTCTACAAAGATGAAATTATGAGCTTTATTTCTTTCATTATCAAAGCTCACTATTCATTTTCCTTTAATATTACCTGGTGCATAATTTCCAAAGACAATGCTTCCTGTTTTATTTTCATTTAATTATAAAAAAAATGATCTTATCTCCAATAATATTCTTAGAACATGCACCATCCACATACCAATTACTTCCTTTATTTTGAACATACAATATCATTCCACACCCTTCCTTCTTCTTATCATTTTTCCTTCTCTATATATTTTGATATTCTTGAGTTTTTTAATCTAAGGAGTTGTTGTCAGATTGTTTGTCCTTCACTCAACAACTATATTTCCATGATTGTCATAGTTGTAATATTGTACCTCATCAAAAAGGGTTGAAAAAGGATTTATTCCCTTGAAGCTATTTCTATGTGGATTTGCAATTCTACCACTTCTATGCGACTGATAGTACTCATTTTTGTTATTCCTTAATTGATTGCTTTCAAGATACATTCTGCAATTTATAGTTTTGTGACCAAAATTTGTGCAAGAAAAATAATAACCATTGAAACTACTTTGGTACCTGAGAGTGAATTTCCTTTGTAGATTTGGTTTGTTGATTATTGAATAACTCTCTCCATGATAAAATTGATGCCTTTGTTGGTTCGTTAAGCATTCTTTGTAGCTATTTGATTTGATGTTTAATTGTTTCTACTGAGATGAATTAGTATCCTTCACTTCTCTTGGTAGCCAATTTATTTGAGGTGCATTGTTGGCTAGACCTTTAACTATTTAGGGATAGATGATTGTTCCTTTTTCTTCATTTTTCTTGTTGCCCAAATCTTCTTCATAGCCCAAACCAATTTTGATGAGAGGTTATCTTTGGATACTGATAATTTTATCTAGCTTATTTGATCCTTTGGTAGACTGTATATTTTGGTTCAGTTGACCCTTGGTCTTTTCCAATTCTTTTCTAAGGGATGCAATTTATTCCTCTCTCTTTTCACGCTCCTTAGTTTTCTCTTTTAGCTAATAAAGTATCTTCAACTTTATTTGCTTCTTCTAGTTTTAATTTAGGAAGA
This sequence comes from Pinus tabuliformis, assembly GCA_031772625.1. Classification (NCBI taxonomy): domain Eukaryota; kingdom Viridiplantae; phylum Streptophyta; class Pinopsida; order Pinales; family Pinaceae; genus Pinus; species Pinus tabuliformis. Next base: position 772,682,253 of record CM062820.1, on the reverse strand, counting down.
ATAAGTGATGAATCTTCTAATTCATCCTTTCCAACAGTAATTATGGCAAACATATCCTTTTGTTTCTTATTTTTCCTTTTGTTTTTTTAGATCTCCACTAGAGCACTGATTAGCTCACCTTCCAAGTCAAATTATGCATCTTCTTCATGGAGTTCATCTTGTTCATATTTTAAATTATCCAGGTCCATAAGCATAAAATCGTTCATTACCTTCGCTACGTCTTTTGTTCTTCTTTGTCACAGGATTTCTCATCCTCTTCTTTTGAGGAAGGATTGTCTTCTCTAGTATATAAAGTCTTCTTCTTGTTTCTCTTTCCCTTTTTTCTTTTCCTATATTTGTTCTTTTGTTTTGGATCATGTTCATGCTTTTCCTTTTGTAAGGACATTTTTATGTGTAAATGCCTACTTCTCCCTAGTTAAAACATTTAAAGGGTAGCCTACCTTTATATTTTCCCAATAATCTCTTTAGCCTTTTGAAAAACTTAGCTTATTCCTCATCAGGTCAATAACTACAATCTTCTTATTCTTCTATATTCTTTGAATGCATCATACCTTGAAGTATATTTTCATTTGTACATCCTCATTTTATACCCTATTAGTGTTCCATGCAATTGATCCAATGTTAGTAATTTGAGATCTTGCATTTCTTCTATAACTGATACCTTAGAGTCAAATATGGTTGTTAGATATCTTAGTACTTCTTGGACTATAAAGGAATTCTCCAAACTTTCTTCAAGTGCTTTGATTGTAATAGTTATCTCATCCACTCTATGAGCACTAATAATGTACCACCCCTTTGCAGGACTAATCCTCAAGGTCTCAAGGTTAAATGATAGCTTGAAGGATCCAAGATCCTAAATGAAAATTTTGATGAATGCTACGAAAGGGTCTTTTGCAAGGAACAAACCAAGGGTTAAGGCACAAAGGTTCTGCCTAGTTGGCACATTTGTGAGGGGTACCAACATGGCACAATGACGTGGGCACATGATAACCACTAAAATTGAAGTGCCAACACAAAAAAGTTGCATGGTGCACACTAGATGAACTGACAACCCACCATCCCTCACACCACAAACTTGCGCAAAATTTAATAATGTGGAGTGGCATGGAGAAGGTCACATTGTTCCCTCTCACATCACTTGCATTGCTCCAAAATTTTCATCGAAAAGTTTGCAGGCCGAATGAAGGGGAGAAACATGGATTTCCATGCAGGTATCCTATGTCAATTCTTGGGACATGTCATGCCATGTTATCTCAAACTATCAACTCGCCTACCGTTACACTCGGCCTGCCAACTCTGCCACATAGCCTTCACCATGTCATCCCCTTTAACATCATCTCAACATGTGGCATAGCCCGTGTCATGTTGATGTCATCATGACATAAACCAAATCTACACCTAATAAGGTCTTGGCATGTGTCAAAGAAATGTTTTCAATATAAAAGGGATTGCAGCCTATTTTTGTCAGTTTTGTGCTTATTAGCTCTCTAGCTCACTCTGTACACTTGTCGAGTCCATCTACTCAATTCTACTCATTTTAAGCCTAAATTTGCAAATTTAAATGAAATTTCTCCCCGCGTCCATGGATTTTTCCTGTTAACATTCCTTTCCCTCTGAATTTGCAAAAAAAGAGATTTCCAAAAAAAACCCTAAGCCTTCTTGGGGAAAAATTGCACGCCACATGATAAAAACCCCTTATTTTGGAAAATAACATCTTCATTTCACCCAATTAAGCCCTCTAAGTGGTATCGAGTAAAGAAGCAGCATGTAGCAACTTGTGTGGACCGGCATAAAAGTTTATGTATTCTAGAAGTGTGGAGTGGCTAGTTGAAACAATTAGATATCCACGCAAATGAAAACAAGAGGCCCTTGAAATGGCTCCATCCAATTGAAAGTAATTTTATTTTGGTAAGTTACTTTTACACTTCCAAAATTTTATATGCTATATGCATGGAGTATAGAAAACAGAAAGTTGTTGACGACCACGTGTGTAAAGAAAGACTTTATTTATTTTAAAATCCCAAAAAAGTATGTTGTGAGATTTTATAAATCCATGGAAATTGAACGGTTTAAGAGTGCACTTGTAATGGTTTGCAAAACAAATGAGATTTTATATTTAATGGTTGTGAAAGAGAATTAGTGGAAGAATTTACATAACGATTTTTATTTCTTATGGGGCTTTGCAAGAGAGGATAAACTTGGCATAGTTTTAAATATATGGAGCACAATGAAAGTGTAGCAAGTTCAATAGAATTTGGCATATAAATTTTGTTGAAACATAATGTATACTAAAGGTATTTGTGGGAGAATTTTATGAAGCTTGTTGTTTAAAGTCACAATTTTTGAGGTCAGGGTCATAATTGTGAAATCTAAAGGAGGTTATGAGTGCTTAAATGGAAAAAAGTCCTCGCACAAGTTGAGTTGAAGTGAGAGAGACTCTCAATGTGAAAATTCAAGTCAAGGTATTAAAGTCTCTCAATGTAAAAATTGTAAAGTTGAATTCATAGAAGTCATTTGAATTTTTTAACGGTCATACTATCAAGTGCATAAACTATCCTTGCTCACAGACCATATTCCACATTATGATATTATGCAACTGAACATGCAAGTGACCCATGTGGCGGATAGACAAATGCATTGAACAAATGCTACAACCAAGAAATTGCAAGAATTGAATAATAAGGCTAGTTCTCAGTTGAAATATGAGAGGACGGTTTACACGACCTGAAATATGAAAATAAAAACCTTAGAGGATAAAATCACCCTCCTAGCTACGTTTTCTCAGGATTTTAAGCAATATAAGGTCATGTTGGAGGATAAAGACAGGGAGATAACCTCTATGAAGAAACAACTCAAGATTACAGCTGCATATCCTGTACAAACATATGAGTTAGCAGTGGTAGAAAAAGATAGCCAAGATATGAAGGCTAAGTTTCATGAGCCACTTATCAAGAATAAATAATACGAGGACCAAATTGTGTTATTGGAGGTACAGGTCCAACGAATGAAGGAGAAGACATATGAGACTCTTCAATCTCAACAAACACCTAATGTTCTAAATGGGTAGGTTGAATCATTTATTATATCAGAAGATGCCAAGAAGTTGCAATCTCTACTCTCGAATCAAGAGCATGAGTTGAAGACAAATGAAGAAGAGCTTGAGAATACGAAGATAAAGATGTACTAGTCATAACAGCATGGTGAGAAAATTAAGCTTGAATTGGAAATTTTTAAGAGGAAGAATGCAAGAAAATCCACTTTCCAATCCACTAAAAGAATCATATGGGACATGATCATGAAGGTAGTGGATAAGCATTGGCGTCACATGAAGTTGATTCAAGAGAATATTGAAACTATCAAAATGACCCACAAGAAAATGAATGAAATTAAGGGCATTATTGGATAATCCCCCATGGTAGAGTGATCATAAATTTCCTTAACCATATGCCCAAGGAGGCATTGTTAAGGAAAATATAATAAATCCTGGTGGGTTTCGAGGGCCAAATAGATGAAGAGGAAACACAAGTTGGTAGCACTGGTATACATTAAAGGAAATTTCATCCTAAAAGTGGCCTCCTAAGGAAAAATAATAAAATAAGAGATGAATTTTGGAGGGAAAAGAAGAAAACTACTTTTCTAATTGTATTTTTGGCTTATCTCCTTATAGATTTACTCAAATTTCAAGTGTAGACACTCGTTGGATGCGAAATTAAATTCAACATCCAATGAATACCCATTATTCATACTTTTGAGAAGACCTACATTGATAAAAATTGAAGATACATTAAAAAAGTGTGTTGAACATGTTTTTTAAAGGTATCTTCATTTTTTTATCAATGTGGGTCTTCTCAAAATTATGCATAATGGGTACTCGTTGGATGCGGAATTTAATTCTACATTCAATGAGTGTCTACATTTGAAATCTAAGTAAACCTATAAGGAGATAAGCTAAGAATACCTTTAGAAAAAGTAGTTTTTCTTTTTTCCCTCCAAAATATTTACATGTACCTCTTTTTAAATTTAAAGGATTTCAAATATAACAATTTTCATTTTCTACCTCAAGTATGTATACATTTTTTGAGCTTCTTACATCTTTTTCCATTACTTTACCTATGCTTTCTGATTTTATCTCACAACATCTTGATCAAAAGGTAACATCAAATCCTTGGTCACACATATGAATCACACATTCGAGATATTATGTTTATGTCCTTCTACAAGGATGAGATTATGAGCTTTATTTCTTTCATTATCAAAGCTCACTATTAATTTTCCTTTAATATTATCTGGTGCATCATTTCCAAAGACAATGCTTCCTATTTTATTTTAATTTAATTATAAAAAAATGCTCTTATCTCCAATAATATTCTTAGAACATGCACCATCCACATAACAATTACTTACTTTATTTTGAACATACAATATCATTCCACACCCTTCATAACTCGTGGGTTGTCGATAGTCTGCTCGAGCTGCTCTCGTGGCGAGGGTGGGTAGTCGCGTGCCGATTGGGCTACAAGCGTAGAATGCCCCCTACCGGGGAATTTTCCCAAGGCGGTGAATAGTCGACTCAGAACTGGTACGGACAAGGGGAATCTGATAGTTTAATTAAAACAAAGCATTGCGATGGTCCCTGTGGATGCTGACGCAATGTGATTTCTGCCCAGTGCTCTAAATGTCAAAGTGAAGAAATTCAACCAAGTTCAGGTAAACGATGAGAGTAACTATGACTTTCTTAAGGTAGCCAAATTCCTCCTCATCTAATTAGTGACATGCATGAATGGATTAACGAGATTCCCACTATCCCTATCTACTATCTAGCGAAACCACAGCCAAGGGAATGAGCTTGGAAGAATCAGCGGGGAAAGAAGACCTTGTTGAGCTTGAATCTAGTCCGACTTTGTGAAATGACTTGAGAGGTGTAGAATAAGTGGGAAATGTTTTCGGTGCAAGTGAAATACCACTACTTTTAACATTATTTTGCTTATTCTGTGGGGCAGAGATGGGGCACTGCCCCTGTTTTTGGCCCTTAAGGCACGTTTCAGCAAGATGATTCGGGCGGAAGACATTGTCAGGTGGGGTGTTTGGCTAGGGTGGCACATCTATTAGATATAATGCAGGTGTCATGTTTCTGGGAAAACTAGTGTCTTTTCAAACGACTAGCCCTCCAGGTTTGGCAGCTACCTTAGAAACAACAGTTTAAAGCAATTCACGATTTCTTTTATGTATAATAGATAAGAGAAAGACAAAAGGAACCAACCTGGAACTTCCACTTAATCCATTTCTAGATCTCTCTCCCTCTTGACAAAGCTTGCAACTCCTCCCCGTACTTATCCCACTTGGAGAGTACCTGTAGAAACACAGTAACAAAGAACCATCAAAGCATCTTGATCTATTATATCATAAACATTACAGAATCAGATATATAATGAACATACAATAGCATTCACAAATGATAACATTCACAATTGCAAAATTATATGGAAGAAAACTTGAAGAACTTTATTAAATAGAAGGGAGAATTACAACCCAGTTGTATGATCCAGCATAATCCTCCTAGCATCAATCTCTCTTCACCTCATGAAATAGAAAGATCACACCAACAATACAATGCTCTCTCCTCAAGTACAAACTATCAGCACTTCCTTGCAATTTACAATATTCCGGCCTCTAGATCTCTTAGATGAGGGATCCATTTATAGATGTGTGCAAGGGTGTGAGTCATCTCTGGGGTTTTGATTAGTGTCATTCCACTTGTTACATTTGGTTCCACTTGGAGATTTCTTGGATCTCTTACTCATCCCTAGGCAATTTCAGAGAGGCAAGTGTCATAGGAAAGTTTCTAGAATATTCCATGAGCATCCACTTATCAAACTGTCTCGGACATTTGTCCATCCTTGCCCATCTCACCCTATAGAAGGCCTAATCAGTATGCATCACACCTGAGTAGTGTATCACTCAGTATGCATCGCACCTGGCTAGTGTAGCAATCAGTATGGTTCAGTTTAGGCCATTTCTAGATGGTTTCTCAGGTGGAACTTTTGGGGAATGATGTAATTAGATGACATGTTCTTTTAGGGTATGAAACAACTCTTTTAGGGGTTGATGAGCCCTAGTTTATCGACATATAAATTTGGGGTTGAAGTTCCCAAATATGTCTATAACAGTTGCCCCTTAAAGCATGAAGTGTAAATCTTGATGTCGGGTGAAATGCTTTATCATGAGAATCGGAGGTTTCGAACTGGAAGGTGTCCTGCATAAGTTACAATACAATACATTATCATAATATAATTTTTCATGATCTAGCTGAGGCGGGCATTCCCATGCTCAGCTTTATAAATTCATTTCATGTACATAGATCAGATAGTCATCTGTAGATGCAGACTGGTGATTATTCAGATGTAGAGTCATCATCCTTGGTTCGGATGACCATTTGTGTAGCATCTTTGTACATTTGATGTTTTTATATCCCTGAATAAATCGCAGCCCGGATGTATGAAACTAAATCGAGGGTCTTCAAACTTGTTCAATCTTTGCCGTAAGTACAAGTCAATCCATGTGAAGAGATGTTCTAAAGTCGAACATGGAAAGACATTGCCTGATTACCAGCCAATAATGTGAGCTGTTAACAGATGCGAGAGGAATCACCGATAATGATGATGACCCTCAAGGTACTATAGTACATTTCACGTGGTGTGAATATATGATCCAATGTCGAACACCACGCAAAATCTTTCGGTTGAAGGCCATTGATGTCAACCTGTCGCCGAAAGTGAGAAACTTGCCATTGAGGCATGCAAGCTTCAAAGTACTGAAGGGGGTGTTTCTAAGTCAACTTTTTGGATAATGAGCTGATGTCTAAAAGAATTGACTCGTCGTAGGAGGGCCTTGCTGTATCCCACATCTACGACATGAAATGAAGCAAATGATTTTCTGGAGGTGAAAAAGATCTGACGACACAAGGTTTAGGAGTGGCGGTCATGAAAAAATGAAGGTTGAAGGGATTACAGTGGATGAGGTATTAACTGGATTGTGGTTTCTCAACTGAATGACTTCTCTTGAACATGTCGGTGAAACTGAGATGGATTGGTAGAATTAACCCCAAAATATGGATGGTGTGGAAGACCAATGGTGAGATGACTAGTGAACGAAATAACCCAACCCGACTCAATAATGGTGATGGAGTGGAAGTGTCATGTTCAAGAGCGAACTGCTACCATAAATTTCTTCAAGTTTTTTCCCTTTTTCCCCAGTCATTGCTAACTATTACCTCTTTATTTTTGTCAAGCTTGAGGAGGATAATATATGCTTGTTCTATAATTTACTCTTCGGGCAAACCTGTCGCTATGTTTTAATGAGTCTAGCGACAGTGAAACTAGTTCTTGTCTAGAATGGACAAGTTTGTCGCTATTGTTTTAACGAGTTTAACGACAAGGATAACTCGGTCTTTTTCACGTTTAGAGAGTTTGAAAAAGGATGAAAATGAGACTTTGTCTTGTCTATAATGGACGAGTTTGTCACTATTGTTTTAACAAGTTTAACGACAAGGATAACTCGGTCCTTTTCATGTTTAGAGAATTTGAAAAGGGACGAAAAGAAAACTCCAAAGTTCTTTTTTGTAGAATAATCCCTTAGGTCTGAAAAAGGATAAAATAATACGAAAGGGATGACTTTTCCAATCACTTTAACGAGCTGAAAAAGATAAGCACTCGAAATTTTTCATGAGATGATCCCTTAGGTCTGAAAAAGATTAAAATATACAAGACGGATGACACTTCCAATCATTTTAATGAGCTGGAAAGGTCAATTGCTCGACAATCTTTTCATATTTAATGAGTCTAAAAAGGGATTAAAGGAGACTCAATTTTGAGGAACGAGTGGTGTCTAGGGTAGCAACTAGTTTCAGGTAAGCTTGGAACTTCTCAAAACATGGTGGTTTCTATGAAGAGGTTGGCTAACAAGACCAGTCGTTGCAGCTGTTCCTCAAAAGGGTAAACAAACAAGTGGAAGTGTATGATCAACCAAAAGAATGGAGGTGATGAGAGGTACACAACCAAGGCTCAAAAGGCTGATAGAATAGTAATCACAAAGGTTAATTACCGAAGGTGGGTTCTTTTTTTAACAAGCTTGAATCGTGGGGGAACTATGCTCGGATTTTTAGTTTCATTTTTATGCAAGCTAGAAATGACAAAATGAAAATGAAAATGGTAAAAAAAGGTTTGCATGCCCCCAACATGATGAAAAGGAGAGTCTCCTGTAACCATATGGAAACTACTATGGTTACGTAGGATGGTTTCGTCCACAGAATAGACAAAACACTTCCTTGGCTTTATCCGCAAAATAGACAAAGGTGAATGGTGTGTCAGACCAATCACATAACCTATAGGGAAACTTATCTTTTCAGCTGGGTGTGTCCGCAGAATAGACAAGGCTGCATGCCCCCTAAGCTTCGTTACATTTACTAGACTACTCATGGCAATCAGGTGGATGGAATGAAGGTTCAAGAGATAATGCTGATGTAAAAGGACCATTTAGGGATGATGATTGACTTCAAGCTATGATTGAACCAGGAAATGAAAGTTGGTCAATGGTGAAAATCTTGCTTTCATGCGGGAAACACATCACTCGGAAGAGTGTTGAAACAATAGCTTCCATGTTATACACATAGTCACGTCCAAGGAGTAGATTGTAATCTAATGGTCCTGAGACTACCATCGCGTTTAGATGAACATTTTTCCTTCCCAAAGTGATCGGTAACTTAGGAAGGATTCCTAATGGTTGACTGGTTCCTCTGTTAAAGCCTAACATATTTTGCATGACAGGCATAAGCGATGGCGAGCCAAGTGCTTTCCAAGCAGTTGAGGAAAGGATACTCACTGATGCCCCTTCATCTATAATAGTTCTAGACATGATCATTTTATAAACTTGTACTATGATCCAGAAAGGTACATAAAAAGGAAGGCGGGATCTTGCTAGTCAATTTCAATCAAAGGAAGTGACTAGACTACTTGGAGGGGGTACCAAATAACTAGGTGAATTAACCTCTTGAGTTATGAGAACTGGAGGATTTTCCTCCTGTTGTGAAGGAACGGGCAGATTTCCCCCAAGTTCATTAGATTTTGAAGTAACAAAAATAATTTGAACAGTATCGTTCTCACTCTCTTCGAGAAGGGTACGATTTTTTGAAGGTAAAAATGGGTCAACTGTCACCTCGACCTGTTGACTTTGGTCAGGTATAGACTCTTAAGATTCACTTTCAGAAAGAGTGGTTTCGACCGACGGTTGATTTAAGTCAATCGTTTTTTCAAATAGCAAAGGACTTGGGGAGAGTTTCCTGTAACTAGATGGAAGTCGCTGTGATGAAGCAGGATGGTTGTCCAATACTCTTTTGGCTTCATCCAAAAAGGGACAATGGTGAATGGAATGATTGCCTTCACATAACCTACATGGAACCTTGACCTTTCCCTTCCATCCATGAACTTCACTATTACTAGTTGATGGTGTGCTATGAACATGATCACCAGAGGTTGATCACACCAGATGGTGCAAATGGGGAGACCAATCTCTCAAGATCCAAGGGAAGTAAGGACAATCTCGATGAAAATGGTCTCCTCTACAAATTACGCAAGGAAATTTGGGTTTGGGAGCTTTAATGTGCAGATTTTCACTAGATGATTCATGGTTGCCCCCTTGCTGGATTGGCTTCTTCTTCTTCTCCTTCCCTTTCTTCTTCTTCTCAGCCACTTGGTTACTAGCATCGCTACTTTCACCAAGCGAAGAGGAAGAAGGGGAGGGAGAAACATATGAAGAAGAAGGCGAAGGGTCAACTTCAATATCAACTGGAGGTTGATTCAATTGCGAAGGAATTACAGTATTTTGAACCACAGAGGTTGAGAATAGCCATACTGGCAGGCCAATGGTAATTCCTAGAAGGGACAATGTGGCCATATACGGAGCACCAATATTTCCCCAAGAAGAAAAAGGACTAGGATTCCCCTCAAAAGGGATTCCTTGATTGGTGGATCCCGGATTTGTCTCCATATATCTCAACCTAAGATCAACTAAGGAACATGGATGTTATTCTGAATTCAATTAATTTTAAAGACGCTTTGACACAACTTTGCTTTTTCAGTTTTTAAGAGTCGAGAAAAAGCTAAAGATGACTCTAGTATCCTTCAATTTTTAATGAGCCTGAAGTGACAAGTGCTCATATGGACCTTTTCTTTTAAAGAGTCGAAAAGGAACGAAAGTGACTACTCTGGAAAATCTAGACAGAGGGATTACCAAACCAATCACAAAACTGCAATATACACCTTGGTGATAAATTAAAGAGAAATTACTAAGGACTTATATATGGTAGTCAATCTTCCCGAATGTTGTGTTCAGTGCATTGAGATCAATAAGGCGGCAGACTCGGCTTCCTATGGATAAAGGATATAAGTCCGTGCTAGCACTTGTCGTATCAAGGAGGAGGAATCACCCAATCTTTGATGAAAACGATAGTTACTAGTTTTTACGACGCCGGAACACGTCTCTAGCCTAGACCTCTAGATGTGTTACATTATGTTCCAAAGTGTTGTTAGGTCCATTGAAATTTATTTTAGAGTTGATCTTGTTTAAAGTTTGCCTTTCAATGGTTCACCGTGTGGTGTCGATTTGAAATTCCTAAAATGAAATCTACAATGATAAACAATCTTTGTTCATTTTGAGCAATGAAAATCCTAGCTACTAAGAAAAGAAGATTACAATTCTTTCAAACAAAGAGAAAAGAGCACACACTATTGAATTTTCCTAAATCATTTTTTGCACACAAACTAAATGCAAATGCAAATGCATGTATTTGTTTTTTTCTCCCCTTAATGTGAAAAATGCCAAAAAGGAAAACTGAATGTAGAAAAGATCTAAAATATTTCTTTCAAAATGACATTTTCGACAATTTCTTCTTCAAAAGAGAAAGGAAGACTAAACGACACTTTTCAATTTTGAATAAAAAAAATGATTTCGACACTTCGAATATCAACAAATAAAATCAAATACATGACGAAAATTTTAATCGACTATTTAGGGAAGGAAGAATCCATGAGACTTCTCTTTTTGACCCAAAACGACAGTTACGGCACTTTTTGTACCAAAGTGACAGATCGACTTAAGCAACTTTTTGACAAAGGATTGTAAATGATGAACAAATACAAAAAACATTCACTAATCCTAATTAATGGAGGCTGATCTATGTGATGCAATTAGGCTTCAGTAATGAGGCACTGTTCATAACAACTAAAGATAAAACAAGAACAAAAACCCCCAATTTCTAGAATGGAAATAGGTTCTATCAGTCATTGTACCTGGGCTTCACAAAAACAGGGATGCATCACACTTTACACACTCGGGAGGTGCGATGCATACTGGGTTATAGTGACAGACAGTGCGATGGGCCAGGGAGCACAACTGAAGTGGGTTTTGGCTCAGATGTGCAGTTATTTTCAGTGAGTTAAGCTGAGCTATGATGGACAGTAAAAAGAAAAGTGCAGAGGAATGTCTTGAGAGGTTACTAAGCTACCAAAAGGGCATCTAGAATGCTTGTAAGTCAAACGTTTAATTCATAAGCTAAACCAGAGATTGACTGAAGCAACATTCATCTACTATGCAATTGCAGAGCAAGAGCAGTTCGAAGGCTATCTGGCTGACTTTAGGCTCTATGTATAGTTTATAAAACAAACAATAACAACAAACAAACATCTATTCATTCCCCAGCAGAGTCGCCAATTTGTTTATTGGAAAACTGGTGTCTTTTTGAACAACTAGCCCTCTAGGTTTGGCAGCTACCCTAGAAACAATAGTTTAAAGCAATTCACGATTTCTTCTATGTATAATAGATAAGAGAAAGACAAAAGGAACCAACCTGGAACTTCTGCTTAATCCCTTTCTACATCTCTCTCCCCCTTGACAGAGCTTGCAACTCCTCCCCGTAATCCCTCTTGGAGAGTACCTGTAGAAACACAGTAACAAAGAATCGTCAAAGCATCTTGATCTATTAGATCATAAACGTTACATAATCATATATATAATGAACATACAGTAGCATTCACAAATAACATTCACAATTGCACAATTATATGGAAGAAAACTTGAAGAAATTTATTAAATAGAAGGGAGAATTACAACCTAGTTGTCTGATCGAGCATCATCCTCCTAGCATCAATCCCTCTTCACCTCATGAAATAGGAAGATCACAACAACAATACAATGCTCTCTCCTCAAGTACAAACTATCAGTACTTCCTTGCAATTTACAATATTCAAACCTCCAAATCTCTTAGATGAGGGATCCATTTATAGATATGTGAAAGGGTGTGAGTCATCTCTGGGGTTTTGATTAGTGTCATTCCACTTGTTACATTTGGTTCCACTTGGAGATTTCTTGGATCTCTTACTCATCCCTAGGCGATTTCAGAGAGGCAAGTGTCATAGGAGAAGTTTCTAGAAGATTCCATGAGCATCCACTTAGCAAACTGTCTTGGACATTTTTCCATCCTCGCCCATCTCACCCTATAGAAGGCCTAATCCGTATGCATCGCACCTGAGTAGTGTATCACTCAGTATGCATCGCACCTGGCTAGTGTAGCAATCAGTATGGTTCAGTTTATGCCATTTCTGGATGGTTTCTTAGGTGGAACTTTTGGGGAATGATGTAATTAGATGACATGTTCTTTTAGGGTATGAAACAACTCTTTTAGGGGTTGATGAGCCCTAGTTTATCGACATATAGATTTGGGGTTGAAGTTCCCAAATATGTCTATAACAGTTGCCCCTTAAAGCATGAAGTGTAAATATTGATGTCGGGTGAAATGCTTTATCATGAGGATCGGGGGTTTCGAACTGGAAGGTGTCCTGCATAAGTTACAATACAATACATTATCATAATATAATTTTTCATGATCTAGCTGAGGCGGGCATTCCCATGCTCAGCTTTATAAATTCATTTCATGTACATAGGTCAGATAGTCATCTGTAGATGCAGACTGGTGATTATTCAGATGTAGAGTCATCATCCTTGGTTCGGATGACCATTTTTGTAGCATCTTTGTACATTTGATGTTTTTATATACCTGAATATATCGCAGTCCGGATGGATGAAACTAGATCTGGGGTCTTCAAACTCGTTCAATCTTCGCCGTAAGTACAAGTCAATCCATGTGAAGAGATGTTCTGAAGTCGAACATGGAAATACATCCCTTGATTACCAACCAATAATGTGAGTTGTTAACAGACGTGAGAGGAATCACCGATAATGATAATGACCCTCAAGGTACTACAGTAATTTTACGTGGTGTGAATATATGATCTGATGTGGAACACCATGCAAAATCTTTCGGTCAAAGGCCATTGATGTCAACCTGTCACCGAAAGTGAGAAAATTTCCATTGAGGCATGCAAGCTTCAAAGTACTGAAGGGGGTGTTTCTAAGTCAACTTCTTGGATAATGAGCTAATGTTGACAAGAAGTGACTCATCGTAGGAGGGCCTTGATGTATCCCACATCTACGACCTAAAATGAAGCAAATGATTTTCTCGAGGTGAAAAAGATCTGACGACATAAGGTTCGGGGGTGGCAGTCATGAAAAAATGAAGGTTGAAGGTATTGCAATGGATGAGGTATTAACTGGATTGTGGTTTCTCAATTGAATGACTTCTCTTGAACATGTCGGCGACACTGAGATGGATTGGTAGCGTTAACCCCAAAAGATGGATGGTGTGGAAGACTAATGGTGAGATGACTGGTGAACGGGAATAACCCAATCCGACTCAATAATGGTGATGGAGTGGAAGTTTCATGTTCAAGAGTGACCTGCTACCATAAATTTCTTCCAGTTTTTTCCCTTTTTCCCCAGTCATTGCTGACCAGTACCTCTTTATTTTTGTCAAGTTTGAGGAGGATAACATATGCTTGTTCTATAATTTTCCCTTCGGGTAAACCTGTCGCTATGTTTTAACGAGTCTAGTGACAATGAAACTCGTTCTTGTCTAGAATGGAAAAGTTTGTCGCTATTGTTTTAATGATTTTAACGACGAGGATAACTCAATTTTTTTCATGTTTAGAGAGTTTGAAAAAGGACGAAAAGGAGACTCTGTCTCGTCTAGAATGGACAAGTTTGTCGTTATTGTTTTAACGAGTTTAACAATAAGGATAACTCGGCCCTTTTCATGTTTAGAGAGTTTGGAAAGGGACAAAAAGAAAACTCCCGAAGTTCTTTTTTGTAGAATAATCCCTTAGGTCCCCAAAAGGATAAAATAATACGAAAGGGAGGACTTTTCCAATCACTTTAACGAGCCAAAAAAGACAAGCGCTCGAACTTTTTCGTGAGATAATCCCTCAGGTCTAAAAAAGATTAAAATATACAGGAGGGATGACATTTCCAATCACTTTAACGAGCTAGAAAGGTCGATTGCTTGATAATATTTTCATATTTAACGAGTCTGAAAAGGGTTTAAAGGAGACTCGATTTTGAGGAATGAGTGGTGTCTATGGTAGCAACTAGTTCCGAGTAAGCTTGGAACTTATCAAAACATGGTGGTTTCTGTGAAGAGGTTGGCTAACAAGACCACTCATCGCAGTTTTTCCTCAAAAGGGTAAACAACCAAGTGAAGTGTATGATCGACCAAAAGAATGGAGGTGATGAGAGGTACACAACCAAGGCTCAAAAGGCTGATAGAATAGCAATCACAAAGGTTAATTACCAAAGGCGGGTTCATTTTTTAACGAGCTTGAATCATGGGGGAACTATGCTTGGATTTTTAGTTTCATTTTTACGCAAGCTAGAAACAACAAAACTAAAAAGCTAGAAATGACAAAAATGAAAATGAAAATGGGGAAAAAAGGTTTGCATGCCCCCAGCATGATGAAAAGGAGAGTCTCTTGTAACCATATGAAAACTACTGTGGTTATGTAGGATGGTTTCATCCACATAATAGACAAAACACTTCCTTGGATTCGTCCGCAGAATAGACAAATGTGAATGGTGTGTCAGACCAATCACATAACCCACAGGGAAACTTATCTTTTCAATTGGATGTGTCTGCAGAATAGACAAGGGTGCATGCCCCCTAAGCTTTGTTACATTCAATAGACTACTCATGACAATCAGGTGGATGGAATGAAGGTTCAAGAGGTAATGTTGATGTAAAAGGACCATTTAGGGATGATGATTGACTTGGAGCTATGCTTGAACTGGGAAATGAAAGTTGGTCAATGGTGACAATCTTGCCTTCATGCGGGAAACACATCACATGATAGTGTTGAAACAATAGCTTTCATGTTATAAACATAGTGACATCCAAGGAGTAGATTGTAATCTAATAGTCCTGGGACTACCATTTCACGTCATGAAAAAAATTGCTACCCAAGTCTGGGAAACACGGGGTTCCCATGTCGCGCCATGGCTAAAATTGTCACCCAAGTTTGGGGAGCTTTGGGTTTCCTTGTCATCACGTGATAGGGAACAGCCACCCAAGTTTGGGGAGCTTTAGGTTTTCATGTGATCGTGTGATAGGGAATGATTTCCCAAGCCTGGGGAGCTTCAGGTTTCAATGTCAGTGCGCAATATGGAACGAATGCCCATGTCTACTGAAGATGGGGCTTTCCATTCCGTGGCATGATGGAAACCACCCAATTATGGGAAACTCGGGTCTTCCATGTCCCACCATGATAGAAACCGCAACCTCGATGCAGGGAACTCAAGTTTCCATGCCACAGAATAACAAAGAACCACCCAAGTCTACATAACCCATGGGCTTCTATTTCGTGGCATGAGAGAAACCACCTAATTCCAGGAAGCTCTGGGTCTCCATCTCTCGCCCGGGCAAAAAATTTGGCCGTGGTGCGGGGAACTTCGGTTTCCATGTCGCAACACAACTGAAATCACCAAAGTTTATGGAACTCATGGTTTCCATGTTGTGGCACGATGAAGAAATGCAGAAGTCTTGCAAACTCGGGGTTTCCATTTCGCGATGGGGTGGAAACCACTTACCTAGTCTATCTCCAGAACTTGGGGTTTCCATTCCTCGTTGCGATGGAAGCCGTCTAAGTGTGGGGAAAATGAGGTTTCCTTGTCCTGCCGTGACAACAACTGCCCAAGTGCATGAAATCTAGGGTTTCCATTTCCCCTTGTGCCGGAAACCTCTACCACGTGGGGGGGGAGGCCTGGAGTGTCAGGTATTCAAGTACAAGCACCCGCGTTCGGTTATATGTGAAGACTTGGCATGAAATTTTCTTATGTACAACAGTGATGGGTGCACTCATAGTGGGCGTGCTATGTTGGGCATGGGACCCACCCCTTGATACATGCACGATGGGCGAGTCACTGGCAGAAGGCGTGCAGGCGACCCATGTTGGGTGCTCAGATGAAACTGGTGACCATGTGTGGATGTGTTAGGACACATGCAAGTGTGTGGAGTTCAACGATGGGTGTAATCGGCTAAGTGTTGGAGCCGCCCCATGGGTGCGATGATGCACATGAAAGGACGCGACAGTTCATTGGAATGGGGTGTGTCGGGGTTATGTGGCAGGTCGGTCGGGCATGCATGATGATGGAGCCGACCCTTGTTATCTTTGAGATATATGATCCTTAGGTGAAAGGATGTGTATAAGTAAGGAGGATGGCATTCGACCAAGGGACATCGAACTCAGACTTCCACATCACAGAACAAGTGTGAAGGAAGGAGTTGGGCGAAAACAGAAGGCAGAGAAGGCCATGGGTAAAAGGGCTACACTGGCAAGCAGATTACAAGTGGACGGGTCAGACTTGGTAGTGCAGACAGGTAGAGTAGGTTGGGTTACTAACCAGGCAAGCAAGCCGTATTCTGTGCTATCCATGCGCCCTCACTATGGCCCACATCGATGGGTAGAGTTTGGCCACCGCAGAACCGAAAGTCGAGCAGACAAGTGGCATACTTGGGCACGGGTGACACTGATCAAAGTTTAGGTGTGGAGTTGTGTTGTGTAGGTCATGGGTAGTGCAGCATGACCACATGACATGACAGGATGAAAGAATAGTAGAAGAAGATAAATTTATGATAAGTTATTTTTGATGCATTGTTAAGAACACTTATTGGAAAATTGACTGAGTGTTGAAGTAGGCGCAGACCATGTACTCAAGTATTGGTAAAAGGAAAAAGTATGGCAGTGACACACCTGCTTATGTGTGGTTGAAAGACTGCTACTAGGATAGGGCGTGACATGGGGTCTCCCAGTCCCTCCTCAACAAAAGTCGCCAAATTGCTGGGAACCTAGGGTTTCCATGTCTCGCCTTGTTGAAAGCCTCCCAAATGTGGGAAATTTGGGGTTTCCATGTCTTGTCGCGATGGAGATCACCCAGGTATAGTAAAATTGGTGTTTTTGTGTCCCTCCCATGATGGAAGTTGCGGCCCAAGTACATAGAAATCGAGTCTGCAACCTCACATTAAGAAAAAGGCTCGGTTGGTCAAGAGAATCAAGGTTTCTTTATTGGGAAAGGATCTCACTAAGGATCAAAGGTTGGAGTATCTTCTAGAGCTAGTCTACAAAGGACTATAAAAAGTTGAAAGCAGGATGAAGTGTCGGGGAACGAAGTACAGAGAATAGGAAGGACTTGACTTGTTCTTGGAGGATATTCTTGTCAAGGGTCTAGGGTTTGGAACTGATCAATAAGAAGCTTCAATAAGAGAAATTTATGAAAGGGTTTTCCTCTCTGAGAGAGAGAGGTTTTTCCCTGGTAGAGAGCCAACAATGAACATCTTGTGTTCTTGTTCTTATGTTTTTGGCACCAGTTTGATGAAGTAAACACACATGCATTAATAAGAAGAGAAGAAGATTAAGCTAACAAGATAAATTGTAAAATAGCTTCACAAATTGTTATAATGTCTAGAAGAATCCTACTATACCCCATTGCCCCAGATTCTTCAACACGTATCGGAGCTAAGGTGACACATCAAGGAAAGGGAATCTCAAGAACATCTACAAGGTTGAAGAATCAAGCCAAGAAGTCTCAATAACATCAAGGAAAACAAGGTCTACCATCTATCATTCATCGTTGAAGGCTACAAATTAAGAAGAAAATCCTTGTATAAAGGTGCCTACAAGAAGAACAAATCAAAGAGGGACCTACATCAAGCTACACCATCTTCAAAAAGGAAAGGCAATATGAGTCAAGTCATCAAGCAAGTCCATTTGAAGAAATAAAGTCAAAGAACATCAAGATCTAAGGAAGGCAAGCCATCAAGTCTTCAAGAAGAAAGCAAGTTCACTACATCTCAAACTTTGTCAAGTAAGTATATGTCTCGTTCTAAGTATACCTCAATGCATTTTTGCAAGGAAAGTAACAAATTGGTTGGGACCACACATGTCCAAAGTCCAATGGTTTGGATGCCAAGAATATGGATGCTACAAAAGGAATTGTCCTAAACTTAAGAAGGAAAAAAACAACAAGAGAAAAAGGGAAGAAGCTCATGTAACATTGTTGGCATTATGTTTCAGGTGTTGTCCTTGATGGCAAACCCATTTAGGTGATAAATCAAGAAGGACGCAGGAAATATTTTCAGCAAGTGCGTCCTCGCAGGTATACCATACAGAACCCGCGTCCAGGGACGCAGGCCAGCCGTTCAGGAGGTGCGTCCGCCCAGTGCACACATTTCAAGGCAGAGAAAAGCACGTGGGGGTTTCTTGTGTGGTATCTAGCCGACGGTTTTGTGTTTCTATGGTGTCGGCTCGTGGTTTTGTTCCATGTTTTGGGGAGAAGCTTGCCTATATAAAGCAAAGGAGTTCATTTGGATTAAGAATCATTTGTGTGGAACATCTCTTGGTGTGATCTAGTCCAAATCTATAAGGGCAAATCTTCTAATGGACTACGATCTATATGGCGCATGATCAGATCTGTGGATCTGAGTGTTTGGGTTGGTTCTGAAGTCCTCTTATCTTCTATATCTGAAGGGACGCAGATTCAGTGAAGGGAAAGTGCGCCGGGACGCAGTACAGTAAAGACTCAGGTGCGTCTCTGAGGCAAAGGACGCGGGCGCGACTGTGGCATTGGGTGCGTCTCTGAAACGAAAAACGCGGCGCGATAGTGTTTCTGGGAGCGTCGGTCGCAGAAAAGCAAAAAGGAACAGTGCGTCTGCACGCAGAACAGCATAAGGTATACTGCGTCCAGTCGCAGGCCACAGAAAGAAAATATGCGTCCCTGTCTTAAGATGATCTGTTGACTGTATATTTCTGTTCATAAGGTGTTCTGGGTTGTTTATACTGATCTGATATCTGTAGTAGACTGTATCTGTTGTATACTTGTTGATCATTTGATTCTTCATGAAAAAGAAGTAGGGGGTTGTAGCTCCCTTCCAGGAGAAACTGGAAAACGAGAAAGAGTTGTAGCTCTTTGCAGGTTGCAGCCTGCGTACTGGTAAAGGACTGCACCAGTACAAAATCATTGTAAAAAGAATTTCTTGAAAGAAGATAGAGACATATTGCAGCAGGTGGTTTTTTCTCCCGCATTGGGTTTCCACCTTACATCTTGTGTTCTTTGGTGTGACTGTCTATTTTCTTTATTCATGCTCATTGTTTTATGGTACTGATATGCAAGAATATTTCAAAAGATCAAATAAGGAAGATTTGGTAAATTGCTAGATAATACTGATTCACCCCCCCTCTCAGTATTATTTCCAACAAGTGGTATCAGAGCTAGGTCCTTCAGAAAAGCTTGATCGCTTGAAGGTAGATCGTTCATCATGAGCAACTACGAGAAAGAAGCATCAATCAGGCCACCCGTCTTCGATGGGACAAACTTCAATTATTGGAAGGTAAGAGTTACTGCATATCTTCAATCTCTTGGTACAGAAGTTTGGAACATTGTAGAATCAGGCTATGCCTTTCCTTCAGCTACTCCTACAGATCCAGCTGAGAAAAAGCAGTATGAAACAAATGCAAAAGCAGTCAGTACTCTATTAGGAAGTATATCTCAAACAGAGTTCATGAAGGTCATGCACTTCAAATCAGCAAAAGAGATATGGGACAAGATGATCACTAGCTATGAAGGAGATGAACAGGTAAAAGAAGCTAAACTTCAAACTCTCAGGATTCAATATGAGACTCTCAAGATGTATAATGATGAAAGTGTGGCTAATTATTTTCTTCGGGTAGATGAGATTGTTAATTGTATGAAAAATTTGGGTGAAGAAATAAAAGAGACTATAGTAGTTCAAAAGATTCTAAGATCTTTATCCCCCAAGTTTGAATCTAAAGTATCTGCAGTAGAAGAAAAGGAAAATCTCCGTGTTCTCACTATGTCTCAGCTCCATGGAATTCTAACTGCTTATGAAATGAGAAAGGGAGGTCCATCAGACAGAAGGGAAGCTGCTTTTAAAGCATCAGGCAAAGAAGATCACTATGAAGCAAGTCATGTTCCAGAAGAAGAGGAAGAAGAATCAAATTTTGTCAGAAATCTTCAAAGAGGTTCTGGAAGGTTCAGAGGTAAGCTACCTTTCAAATGTTTTGCTTGTGGAAGAGTAGGTCATTATGCTGCAAAATGCTCTTATAAGGATAAAGGAAAGGAACCAGTTAGATGGAACAAGAAACAAAGTGCAAATAAGAAAAGCTACTACACCCATGAAGATAGTGATGGCTTATCAAACAGTGATGAAGATGAACAAGGTAACAAATATAGATTGTTAATGGCATTTGAAGATGATGATTATGAGGATGCTGTAGATGTGGATAACCTTTATGATGAAATTACTAGACTCAAGAGATGTATAGAAGAAAAGAACATGATTATTGATACTCTACAATTTCAGATTGATGAAAAGGAAAAACACCTTGAAAAATTAGAAGGTGAAATTGTTGGTCTTAGAAAAGAAATTGAGAAAACAAAAACTATTAATCTCAAGTTTGTCAAAGGATCTGAAACGTTGAATGAGATTATCAGTGTGCAGCGGTCTCCACTAAATAAGACAGGTCTGGGCTATAATGGAGAAACTTCTCAAGCATCCACTTCAAAAAGTTATCTTGATGCAGCAAGAAGAAATGAGCAAGAGCACAAGGAAGATCATCAGGTAAAGCAGGGACAAACGTCAAACAGAAACTATCAGGGGCAATCCAGCTTAAGGGTGAACAAAAGCCACAACCAGCCACAGGTAAAATCTTCCCAATTTGGTTCAAGAATAGATGAAAATAGAAATTACAATCAGTTGGCTGGTAGATTCAATAATCGCAGAAACTTCTTCAATGGACAATGCTTTTCTTGCCATAACTTTGGTCACAAAGCAGCTCAATGTGTTGCGTATAAAACAATCATGACTAGGGAAGCTCAAAAGCAAAGAAGTATGACAGGGATTACAAAAAGGACCTATAACAATTTTTCAGCTCTTGAAAATGAAGTTGAATGCTCTATTTGCAATAATTTTGGACATGAAGATTTTGAATGCAGAAGCAGGTTTCTGGAAAGAAAGGTACAAGAACAAAAAAGGGAACAAACCTCAGGCACCAAAACATGGAAAATAAAGGAACCTCAAACAGAAAGATGTGGGATAGCATTCTATGCAGAAGGACAAGAAAATCTATGGTACATTGACAGTGGATGTTCAAAGCATATGACAGGTGATAAAGAAAAACTTGAATCTTATTCTAATTTAGAAAAGGGAAAGAAAGTCTCTTTTGGAAATGATACTCCTGCAACTATAAAAGGAAAAGGTATTGCTCCTTTAAAAGAAGATGTTAAGGCTGGAAATGTTCTGTTTGTTGATGGACTAAAGCATAATCTTCTAAGTGTAAGCCAGATGTGTGATCAAAGAACCGAGGTTATATTCAGATCAAATGGGTGTCTTGTTCGTGATCTTGATACAGGTAAAACAGTTCTCAAAGGTAAAAGAACTCCAAATAATCTATACATATTTGATGAAGGACAACAACAATGCTATCTAAGCAAGGATGAAGAGCACTGGTTATGGCATCGAAGGTTGGGACATCTAAGCTTCTCACAAATAAGGAAAGCTTGCAAATATCAGGCAGTTCGCGATCTTCCAGATATCAAAATTCCTGACAACACCATATGCAGATCATGTCAATTTGGAAAACAAACCAGAACTAACTTTCCAGAGAAAGAAGGATCAGCCAGCATGCCTCTTGAGCTAGTACATACAGATGTATGTGGACCATTCAGAAAAAGAACACCTAGAGGAGAGGAATACTTGATATTATTTATTGACGATTTCTCCAGGTTTGTTTGGTTAGGTCTTATGAAGCACAAAGATGAAGCATTCGAAAAATTCAAAACCTTCAAAGCCTTGGCTGAAAATGAATCAGGTCACAAAATTAAGTGCCTCAGATCTGACAGAGGTGGGGAATTTACTTCAAATGAATTTTTCGATTTCTGTGATGAACATGGGATAAGGAGAGAATTTTCTACAGCTAGAACTCCTCAGCAAAATGGAGTAGTGGAAAGAATGAACAGAACAATCCAGCAAATGGCTCGTGCTATGCTTGATGAATCAGGAACTCCTGCAACCTTCTGGGGTGAAGCTGCACATGCGGCAGTTATTATTCTCAACAAGACAAATGTCCGAGTGAACAGCACTCAAACTCCTCATGAGCTCTGGAGTGGTAAAACTCCTTCGGTAAAGCACTTCAAAATCTTTGGGAGCAAATGCTATATCAAGAATACTGAGGAGCAGCTTGGCAAACTTGATCCTAGAGCAGATGAAGGAATTCTTCTTGGCTACTCTCCACATAGCAAAGCATACAAATGCTACAATAAAAGACTTGGCAGAATTGTTGACAGCATTGATGTAGTGGTTGATGAGAAGGGATACATTCCTAGGCAAATACATCGTGAAGACATTGAAGAAGATGAAAGCTACCCTCAAAGACAGAATGATGAAGAAGAAGAACCGCAAGAACAATCTCAAGAAGGACCTCACGAAGAAGCAGAAGAAAGAACAAGAATAGAAGAAAAGACTCCATCCAGATATGTTCAAAAGAACCATCCAGAATCTCAGATCATGGGGAAAAAGAAGCAGGTATACAAACTAGAAGAACAGTTGCAGAAGCTTCAAGTTATTTGGCATTACTCTCCTCTACTGAACCACAAAATGTGAAAGAGGCATGCAAAGATGAATGTTGGGTGAAAGCAATGGATGAGGAACTTGAGCAAATCGAAAAGAACAACACTTGGGAGCTGGTTCCTAGACCAAAGGATAAGAATGTTATCGGAACAAAATGGGTTTTCAAAAATAAATTGAATGAAAATGGAGAAGTAATTAGAAACAAAGCCAGACTTGTTTGTAAAGGGTATGCACAGCAAGAAGGAATAGACTTTGAAGAAACTTTTGCTCCTGTTGCAAGACTTGAGGCCATCCGAATGTTTCTTGCTCTCTCAAGTTGTCAGAACTTCAAAGTATTTCAAATGGATGTGAAATCAGCCTTTCTGAATGGAGACTTGGATGAAGAAGTGTACATTGAACAGCCAGATGGTTTCATTCTTGGAAACGATCCAAATCTTGTATGCCGATTAAAAAAGGCTCTCTATGGTCTCAAACAAGCTCCAAGGGCTTGGTACTACCGGTTGGACAAATATCTTCATCAACAAGGTTTTTCAAAAGGTTCAGCAGATAGCAATCTTTATATAAAAGTTGAAAATGACAAATTACTAATACTTGTTGTGTATGTAGATGACATTATTTTTGGCAGTAATGAAGAAGCTATGAGTCAAAGCTTTGCCTCGGTCATGCAGAAAGAATTTGAGATGTCCTTGCTAGGAGAACTGACATACTTCCTTGGTTCGCAAATCCAACAAAAGAAAGGAGGAATCCTTTTATCTCAAACCAAGTATCTCAAGCAGATTTTGAAGAAATATGGCATGGAAGATGCAAAACCAGTATGTACACCCATGGTCACAGGATGTAGTCTCAGTGCAAATGACGAATCTGCAGCAGTACATCAACCAACCTACAGATCTATGATTGGAAGTCTACTATATTTGACAGGTACCCGACCAGACATCATGCATGCAGTTGGAATAGTTGGAAGGTTTCAGGCAAATCCAAGGAGACTCATCTTCAAGCAGTGAAGAGAATCTTCAAATATCTTCAAGGGACTCAAAATTATGGCCTATGGTATCCTAGAGATACAGATCTCACTCTTCATGCTTATACAGATGCAGATTGGGCCGGAAGCGTGGATGACAGGAAAAGCACAAGTGGTGGTGCATTCTTTATGGGTCCCAGACTGGTATCTTGGTTCAGCAAGAAACAGAGTTCAATTGCCTTGTCTACAGCTGAAGCGGAATATGTTGCTGCTGCATCTTGTTGCACCCAACTCCTTTGGATGATGCAGAATTTGCAGGATTATCAAATCACTTGTACTCCTCCAATCCCTATCTTATGTGACAACACAAGTGCAATCAGCATCTCAAAGAATCCGGTTATGCATTCAAAAACCAAACACATACCAATCAAGTACCATTTTCTCCGGGAACAAGTACTTGAACAGAAGGTCAAGTTGGAGTATGTTCCTTCTAAGGAACAAGTTGCTGATATTTTCACCAAACCGTTGCCCAGGGACGCTTTTGAATACCTCAGGCAAAAGCTGGGGGTTGTTGATGCATCATCTTACTGTTGATCATCTTCCTATTGGTGGTATAGGCTCAGGGGGAGCACATAAGGAGATCTTGGAAATAGCTGCAATATGTCTCTATCTCCTTCATGATGGATTTCTGGTTACAGATCTGGAGATGCATGAGCATAGGGGGAGCATACCCTTTGCCCTTGATGTCAAAGGGGGAGAATGAAGCTGAAGATTATGTGGTTGCCATCAAGTCCAAAGGGGGAGATTGTTGGCATTATGTTTCAGGTGTTGTCCTTGATGGCAAACCCATTTAGGTGATAAATCAAGAAGGACGCAGGAAATATTTTCAGCAAGTGCGTCCTCGCAGGTATACCATACAGAACCCGCGTCCAGGGACGCAGGCCAGCCGTTCAGGAGGTGCGTCCGCCCAGTGCACACATTTCAAGGCAGAGAAAAGCACGTGGGGGTTTCTTGTGTGGTATCTAGCCGACGGTTTTGTGTTTCTATGGTGTCGGCTCGTGGTTTTGTTCCATGTTTTGGGGAGAAGCTTGCCTATATAAAGCAAAGGAGTTCATTTGGATTAAGAATCATTTGTGTGGAACATCTCTTGGTGTGATCTAGTCCAAATCTATAAGGGCAAATCTTCTAATGGACTACGATCTATATGGCGCATGATCAGATCTGTGGATCTGAGTGTTTGGGTTGGTTCTGAAGTCCTCTTATCTTCTATATCTGAAGGGACGCAGATTCAGTGAAGGGAAAGTGCGCCGGGACGCAGTACAGTAAAGACTCAGGTGCGTCTCTGAGGCAAAGGACGCGGCGCGACTGTGGCATTGGGTGCGTCTCTGAAACGAAAAACGCGGCGCGATAGTGTTTCTGGGAGCGTCGGTCGCAGAAAAGCAAAAAGGAACAGTGCGTCTGCACGCAGAACAGCATAAGGTATACTGCGTCCAGTCGCAGGCCACAGAAAGAAAATATGCGTCCCTGTCTTAAGATGATCTGTTGACTGTATATTTCTGTTCATAAGGTGTTCTGGGTTGTTTATACTGATCTGATATCTGTAGTAGACTGTATCTGTTGTATACTTGTTGATCATTTGATTCTTCATGAAAAAGAAGTAGGGGGTTGTAGCTCCCTTCCAGGAGAAACTGGAAAACGAGAAAGAGTTGTAGCTCTTTGCAGGTTGCAGCCTGCGTACTGGTAAAGGACTGCACCAGTACAAAATCATTGTAAAAAGAATTTCTTGAAAGAAGATAGAGACATATTGCAGCAGGTGGTTTTTTCTCCCGCATTGGGTTTCCACCTTACATCTTGTGTTCTTTGGTGTGACTGTCTATTTTCTTTATTCATGCTCATTGTTTTATGGTACTGATATGCAAGAATATTTCAAAAGATCAAATAAGGAAGATTTGGTAAATTGCTAGATAATACTGATTCACCCCCCCTCTCAGTATTATTTCCAACAAAGTTCACTACATCTCAAACTTTGTCAAGTAAGTATATGTCTCGTTCTAAGTATACCTCAATGCATTTTTGCAAGGAAAGTAACAAATTGGTTGGGACCACACATGTCCAAAGTCCAATGGTTTGGATGCCAAGAATATGGATGCTACAAAAGGAATTGTCCTAAACTTAAGAAGGAAAAAAACAACAAGAGAAAAAGGGAAGAAGCTCATGTAACTCAAGAAGTGAAAGAAGAAGACAAGAAGCAAAAAAAGGAAGATCCTCCAGATATCTAGTATGACTAATTCAACCTCTTTGCTTAAAGTCTTCTTTCAAATTTTTGAGTAGTATAGGAGCATATAGAAATAGAAAAGATTGCATGGTTAAAGATATCTTCTAGAATATAGGAGCATGGTGTAGACATAGCTCAAGATATTCATATAGAAGGAGCATACCTATTATAGGGCACATCCACAATGAAAAAATGATTGATCATGATTAAAATTCTTAGAAGGCCTCCATCATCAAAGGAAGAAACATTTGCAAGATAAGGGTATTCAAGATCCTCTGATAGAATCTTCAAAAGAAGGTTCGTACATAAGGGCAGATGTCTCAATGGGAGTCCCATTTATGGGATTCAAGAAAGGATGATATACAGGTGAGAGAAGATGAAGCAAGAAGGGCTACACCAATCAAGGAGAACTATCAAATAAGGCCGAGATGATAAAATCATAATAAAGATGAGATATGTATGCATCAAATTTTAAGTCATGTCATCATATATATTGGGTCACGGGAAAAGTTCTAGAATCATGATCAAGAATAAAAGGATCTCTTTCACCAACAATATGCTTGGAGGCATGTACTACAATGCGGTAAAGGTCAACATGAAGAAGTTCTCTCATAAGGAGTATAAGGTGGTTGACTAATCAATCTAAGAAGAAGCAAATGAAGATAGAGATCAAGCATGTGAAGAACATCGTGGTCACAAAGAATCACTATTGACAATATTCCTCAACATCTCTCAAAAGAAGGCGTGGAAACTCTGACAAAGGAAGAAAAATATCAAAGGACCCTTGACACCTACGAAGTACTTGGAGATAGTAGGGTGCAGATAACCGATTCAACTCTACAAATATGTCATGATGAAGAAGCCATCCAACAAAATCACCATTTGATGTTGAAGCAATATCATGATGAAGCCATGAAGGGCTACTAAATCAAAGTATGGGAACAAAAAACTACAACTAAGCA
Source organism: Pinus tabuliformis (assembly GCA_031772625.1). NCBI lineage: Eukaryota > Viridiplantae > Streptophyta > Pinopsida > Pinales > Pinaceae > Pinus > Pinus tabuliformis. The sequence goes on along the minus strand of CM062820.1, from coordinate 772,654,978 downwards.
TCCATGTGATAAGTATTATGAAGCATAGACAAGATGACAAAGGAGTAGGTAGATGACAAAAGGACCTGATATATATCAAGAAGGCCACTTTCCACAAAGGGAGCAATGACATGAAAAACCAGGAGGGAAAGTGATCGATGGCTGGTACCCTGCCAAGAAGAAGTTCAAACAAAGACTTCATGACATCAAACTAAAGAAGGAGATCAAGCAGCTAAAGGAACCATGAAGAAGACATTGTTGATGAATGGACAAGTCCCTAGCTAAGAGGGAGTTCTAACAAGTTCCCAACTACAAAGGAGCTTGGGCAAGTTACTTGTCAGAGGAAACTTGGGCATGTCTTCCTCAATGAAGGGGAAGAGATAGACACAACATTATTGTCATCACTTGGCAAGAAAGAATTGGAGGATTGGGTAATCATTTGGCATCTAATTCTCTTTGAGTATGTGTAGGTAATCCAAGACAAGAATAGGCAAGAGGACTGATATTCTTTAAGGGTTGGGAACCCAAGACAAGAATTGTCTTAGAAGGTCATACTCAGGGAACACCTGGGTGGGTATGTACTTTGAGAGACAATGACTAAGGTGTTTGTAAGCCATTGGTCTCATCAACATTGTGCTCTGATCTTATGAGAGATAAAGCTGTTATTCAAGGCCTTGCTATGAACAATGTTTCCTACTATGATGCTATAAGAGATGGATTGCCAATTGGGTTTCTCTTATGTGAATTATTCAAGATTGAAAAATAGCCAAACACCTTGTAATGATTTATGAATACCTCCCTAGTTAATAGGGGGTGATGAATAAAGTGTAACTAGGTTCGGTCTTCATAAATGTACTTTTGATATTTGTATTTATTCAAGAAAAGAATTATATATTTTATTTATCATTGAGTTTCTTGCTCATTGAAATAGGCCTAGCACATGTTAAAGTGTTATAGGTGAGTCGAAGAGTCAAAAGAAAATGTTGAATACCTTAAGGGCATGCTACACTAGGTATATTTATGTATTAGAGTCAAAGATATTCCTAGGCTCGTGCCTTCATTCGCGTCATGCACCCATGTAAACCCCAAATTTCATTCAGGCAGGCTGGGTCGTGCTGTGTCATGTTGTGTGTGGGTGCCCGGGCACACGTGGTTGTGCCAAAAATGCTATGTCGTGACCGACCATGTGTCTTCTGCATGTTCGTGCAACCTGTTTGCCTGACGCTGTTATAGACATTTTTGGGCACTACAACCCCAAGCATGAAATGTCCATAAACCAAGGGCTCCTAAGTCCCTAAAAGTGTTGTTCTAATCCCTAAAGGAACAAGGTCAACTGATTACAGCTTCTCCCAGAAGTTCTCCATGAAAAACTGCTCAGAATTGGTCAAAACAGGATCATTTAAGCTGCTCCATAGGCTAAGTGTGTTGCATCTCACCTAAATACACTATGTGGGTGCATTGCATTTCAAAAAGCCCTTCTATGGGGTGCAATGGGCGAGAAATGAAAAATGGCAGTATCATTCCACGAGGTGGAGAGGCATGGAATCTTCCAGAAACTTCTCCTGTGACACTTGCCTCTCTGAATTCAACCAAGGATGAGTAAGAGATCATCAATCTCCAAGTGGAAGCAAGAACTATCAGAGGGAAGACACTAATCAAATCACAAGCTAACTCATATCCCTTACAGATATCTATATATGGATCCCTCATCCCAGAGATCCAGAGGCTGGAATTTTGCATATTGTAAGGAATTGTTGTTGGTTTCTTGAGATAAAACATCAGATTGTTGGGTGATCTAAGCTTTGTATGAGGTGAAGAGTGGCTTCCTTTCCGAGAGGATGATGCTGGGTCAGAAAAACTGGTTGTAACTCCCCTTGGCTCTTTCTTATTTATCAATAAAAGCTATTCAAATTTTCCTCCATACTCTTGTGTCATTTATGTTTGCTGCATTTGTATGGTAAATTTACATCTGATCCTAGATTGTTTATGATTATAGATCCATGTTCTTGTATAGTGCTATGCTACTGTGACCTTACAGGTACTCTGTGAAGCTGGGCGTGCAAGGGAACAAGTAGCGAAAGACTATCAAGAATGAGAGGAATCAAACCAGGAGATTAGCGCAAGACAGAGGTTGGTCTTCTTTGTTCTTCTCTACCTATACTTCATAAAGGAAAAACTAAAGTAGCTTTACTTTGTTTGTTTCTAAGGTAGCTATCACACCTTAGTGTGATAAACAGTTCTGAGTAGACACTTTTCCCTGTAACAAAATGGTGACTCTGTTGGGGATGAGTTAGTTTGTTTTGTTTATCTTCCTTGTTGTCTATTTCATAAACTTATAGACGGAGCCTGAAGTCGAGCCAGGTAGCTTTCGAACTGCATTTGCTATGAAAATGCAAAGTAGATAAATGCTGCTTCAGTCAATCTCCGGGATTTGTTTATGATTTAAACAACTGATTCACAAACTCTCTGATTGCCCTTGTGATAGCTCTTAGATCCTCCTTAGATCTACCCCTGATTGTTGCATTACTGATTACCATTTTCTCGGCCAAAACCCATGAAATGAACTGCAAACTCTGACCCGGAACCCAACCAAAGTCTCATCTCTGGCCCAGCACAGGTACTGTTCTGAGAATCTGAAATTCAGCGCACTTCCCGAGTGTAGTAGGTGCGCTGCATTTCAAATTCCCTGTGTTACAGGTGCGCTGATCAGACTAGGCATTGTTTAGTTTTGGTTTCTGTGATTCATTCTTTCCAGTTCTATTCATGAATTTTGCTGCCTGTGATCAGTATATCTCTATTTGAGACCCCTTTTCCTTGTTGTTATTCCGCCTTCTTTGTACAAAAGAACTGTAAATGTTTTTGTGTGTTTGTTGAGTCATTTTTAGGTCTCCTTTGCAAAAGTAATGTAATCGTACTGTCGTCCTTTGGTTTGAAAGAGTCGCAAGTGTCGTTTTCAATCATAGGAAAGAGTTTGATTGATGTTGATAGTCGGTTATCCTATTACTATTATTTTTGGTCTGAATTTGTAATTTTTCTAGTGTCGAAAACAAGTATTCATTTCAAAATCGTAAGGTGTTGTGATTGTCTCCATTTTTTATTTCGAAAAGAAACTTGTTGATAATTGTCGCTTGAAAAGAAATTCAGATTTGTGCATCAACTTTCTTTTTACCATTCATATACTAAGAAAGTTGAAAACAAATACATGCATGTGCATTTGCATTTAGACTGTCTGATTGGTTTGATTTAGGAAAGTGCATTTAGAGTGTGCTCTTTGCTCTTTGTGAACGAATTTTGTCTTTCTTTCCTTAGTAGCTAGGATTTTCATTGCATAAAGAAGATAAAAGATTGTTTATCATCTTAGATTTCATTTTAGGAATTATACTACATCTCGCGGTGAACCTGAAAGGAAAACTTCATAAACAAGATCAACTATAAAATAAATTCAATGAATCTAACAACGCCTTGGAACCTAATGCACAACATTTAGAAGTCTAGGCTAGAGACGTATTCCGGCATTGTAAAGCCTGGTAACTGTTGTTCTCACTGATGGTTGGGTGATTCCTCCACTTTGAGACGATAAGTGCCAGTACGGACTTGTGCTCCCACGTACCGTCGAGTATATTTTGGGAGACCACAATAGGCTTAATCCTTTATCCATAGGAAGCCGTGTTTGCCGCCTTATCGATCGCAATGCACTGAACACAGCATTCGGGAAGATTGACTACCGTACCATAAAAAGTATTCTGCAGTTTTGTGATTGGTTTGGTAATCCCTCTACCTAGATTTCCAGAGCAGTCCCTTTCGTTCCTTTTTAGACTCTTTAACGGAAAAGGTCCATCTGAGCACTTATCACTTCAGGCTCATTAAAAATCGAAGGTGACTAGAGTCATCTTTTGTTTATTCTCGACTCTTAAAAGTTGAAAAAATAAGTTGCGTCAAAGCGTCTAAATTTTATTTTAAACGGAATATTCATCACCCTTTCCTACGTTGATCTTGGGTTGAGAAAATGGAATCCACCAACCAAGGAATTCCCCTTGGAGGAAATCCTAGTCCCTTCTCCTCTTGGGGAGATGTTGGTGCACCCCATATGGCCACATTGTCGCTTCCAGGACTGACAATTGGCTTGCCTGTATGGCTCTTCTCAACCTCTGTCGTTCAGAACACCGCAATTCCTGAACAATCGAGTCAGCAACTAGATGATTCCAGAGTTACCCACCAACCTTCTACTTCCTCCAATTCTTCCTCTCCTCCTTCCTCTTCACTTGATGGGGCTGGTAAATCCAAAAGTCAAGTACCTGAGAAGAAGAAGGAAAAGAAGAAGAAAGAGAAGAAGAAGAAGGAGCCAAAAGTGAAAGCGGGCAACCAAGCATCGTCTAGCGAAAATCCACACACTGCACAGACCAGGCCTAAATCGCCATGTGTCATTTGCAAAGGAGACCACTATCATAGAGATTGTCCTTGCATCCCTCAGATCTTAAGGGATTGGTCTCCTCGTTTGCACAACCCGGTGTCATTAACCTCTGATGATCATGTTGAAAACACACCATCGACTAGTGAAATTGAAGCCCCAGGACAAAAAGGAAAATATAGATTTCCTTGTAAACTGTGCGAAGGCGATCATGTCGTCCACCATTGTCCCTTCTTAGACAAGGCTAAAAGAGTTTTGGACGATCGTCCGGTTTCACCGTTACGACTTCCTCCTAGATATAAAAAACTCTTGCCAAGTCCGTCACTAGTTGAAAAGCTGGCTGACCCGCTCAGGTGGTCAGCCGAAGCGTCTATCATTGAAGACAAACCATCTGAACCCATACCAGACGAAAGTCAAAAGGTTGAGGCGGCAGTTGACCCGGTCTTGCCTTCAGAAGGTTCCATCTTCAGATGATACAGTCACTGAAGAGAACAAGGATGACACCGTCCAAATTATTTTCGTAAGCACAGACTCCGATGAACATGGGGGAAATTTACCCATTCCTTTACCGCAGGAAGGAATTTCGTCAAAGTCGTACCCGGCCATCTATTCGGTCCCACCTCCAAGCAACCTAGTTGTCTCCTTTGACTGGAATCAACTAGGCAGACCCCGTTTACCGTCTAGTGTACCATTCCGAATCTTTGTTCAAATATATAGAATGGTCATGGTCGGTACCGTCATAGATGAAGGGGCTTCTGTGAGTATCCTTTCCTCAACTGCTTGGAAAGCGCTTGGTTCACCATCGCTTTTTCCTGAGATGAGAAATATAATAGCCTTTGATAAAGGAACCAGTTGACCGTTAGGGATCCTTCCCAATGTGCCCATAACATTGAGGGGGAAAACCGTTCAAATGAACGTAACGGTAGTTCAAGGACCCCTGGATTATAATCTACTCCTTGGACGAGACTATATTTATTACATGGGAGCGATTGTCTCCTCACTCTTTAGAGTAATGTGTTTTCCGCACGAAGGAAGAGTGGTCAAGCTCGTAGACCAGCTTTCATTCCCCGGTTCATGCATAGAAAATAGTCATATACCATCCCTGAATGGTCTTTTCACGTAAGAAATGTCTCAATCCCCAGTCCGTCCGCCCGATGAGCGCGAGTGATTCGGGGGACATTGATGAGCCCCAAATTTGGTAACATTTTGGGCTCATTTGGCCTAACTACCTTTGCTCAATCCTTCATTTTTCATAACTTATGCATCATTTTTTAGTATGTTTATGTCATTTGTACGAATAAGGGCAGTCACTATTCCTAGGTGGCTAACACGTGCTCATTTCAGGTTTTTTGACACATGAATGGAACAAAACTGAGCAGATAAGGACTAGGAGATAGCCAAGATGGGGTTGAGGATTCATAGGAGGGTTTTCCACAGCATTAAATGGCCTTCCTCGGGATCTTCACCCCCAACTCCGAGCTCCAGCAGCCACCACAACCGGATTTAAAGACAACCAAACGGATTTTGAGGAAGCAGCAGTTCACTCCTAGTTTGGTCAGCCAAGCCCCACTGATTTAGGAGGCCAGCTTGGGGCCTCATGATGTATAAATCATAGGGCTTTAGCCTTCAAAAAGGAGTTTTGAAACATTGTTGCACATCTTGCACTACGAGTTGCTAGCTTAGTTTTGATCTTTTGTAGCCATTGTTGGCATGCTATTTGACTTATGATTATTATTTTTTAATGGAGAGCAGTCGGATTTGATCTCAGTTCTGAGCTTTTAAAGGAGCCATAGCTCTCGGGGTTGGGCCCAACCTGAGAGCCTAAGGCCTCCTTCTTCTGTATTGTTATCCTTTCTTTCAGCATTATGGTTTTTATTTACATGCATTTGAAACACAGTTTGTTGAGTTAGATTTCTTGGTGTGGTTAAGTAGGTCATTGGTAGAAGATAGAGTTGCTTTAGCTGTTTAGAATAAATTGAAGAGATTGGAGTTGATAAAAGTTCCAGAAAAGGGTTGCTTGCACACTCATTTTCACCTCTTTCTAGGGGCTGGAATTGCAGACAGTGCTACCCACCAAAAACATTGGTTTACGAGTACATGCAATTTGTGGTGCAATATTTTTGCTTGTAGAAGTTGTCCATGCGTTCAGACCTCTTGGAATATCTCCTTGCTTCAGTACTATACATGGTTTTCCTTAAGAATAACGTTGTTGTTCATTGGTTCCATTAAACAGTTAGGAATGTTTTGATTGTATGCAGGACGTGGAAGAATTTGATTCAGTTTGCACTGTGCAATGCTACTCCCTCACTCTCTCATCCTTCTAAACCGTACCCAGGCCAACTACTCATCTTCCCATTAGGCCCCTTGTCTCTCAGCTCCTCTACCACCCACGTTATCCCACCTTCTCGGCCTTCCATTCCCTCTACCCTCCTTTAGACAAACCAGCTTAGCACACCCCCTCATCATCTCATCTCTCTGTCACTAAGGCATTACAAACCCCTCTCCTACCTCCCTATCCACCCATGCAGCCTCTTCCACTCACCCATCACCCAAAAATCTGATTGTAGAACATCCTGTAGGAATTACTGAACATCCTGTAGAAGTTCTGAAACATCCTGTAGAACCCCTGCAGACTTCCTGTAGAAGCTCATAAACACGGTTTCTTGGGAGCCAAACTTTGTGAGACTCTCTGGAAGGGTGTTAGGGACCCCTTAGACCCTCTTTGAACTTTCCCAACCTTTTCCAAGCCTCCCTCCTCCTTGATCCATCTCTGCACAGTAAAAAGCTAGTTAAAAGCACATGCATGATAATTCTAATAATTGAAACAAAAATACAAAAATATGTTTTCTTCAGATAGAGGTAGTCTAGACACGTGCATTTCACCTTCATAGAAGTAATGGCATTTCTTTCAGTAGTTTTCACCCCCATCTCTGCATCAGTAATACTAGCTGGTAGAATTAGGGTTTGCTAGGGTTTGCATTTCTTGTTGGCTTTCAGTTCCTTTTTGCAAATAGATTAGCTTCCTTTGAGTTAGCTTTCGTCCATCAGTTAAAAAGCTTCTTCTGAGAACTCATAGAATTTGGCTTGAGCCCCTAGCGGACTTGTGCCAGCTGACCAGGTGACAGCTGCGGCAAGAGCTAGTACTTGTGCATACAGCACCATCGCTTCCAAGTTTGTTACGAACTACCGGGTTGATAAAACTAAAGAAGGAAGCTCCAGGAGTTGTAGCATTATTGCTACAATACTGGAGCCCACCATCTTTTTGGCGCCGTTGCCGGGGAAGCGTCAGAGTATTGGTGATTGTTGCTTTTCTTCTACTTTCCTACTCTCGCCTTCTGCTAAGTAGTATTTCATTTCCATTCTGCAATTTCCTTTCTGCAAGAGTAGCATAGACATTTCCTACTTTCATAGATTAACATTTCAATCCCGCAATTTCCTTTCTGCAAGCGTAGACTAGCATTTCAATTCTGCAAGCATAGCTTAGCGTTTCATTTCTGCAATTTCATTGGAGCAAAGTAGATTAGTTCTTTCATGCTTTCATTTCAATTCTGCATTTCCATTTCAACAATATAGTTAGTTGCAGTTCAATCTGTTTTAGTTTTGCAGGTACCAGAAAAAACAAAAGCAATCAGAAGTCTTTTCATTTCATGCCTCGTAGAAACCGCGATAAAACAGGAAAATTCTTACCCAACACCCCCACCACATCACTGAGTCACCCTTCTCTCTTCTTTGGTGACAGTGATCTAGAAGAACCTATAGGTGAACCTCCTGAGATATACGAAGATCCTATAGCAGAAGAAGAGTTAGAGACCACTCCATCTGAAGCTATGGCTGACAATAGGGGAGAAGATGAGAGAATTGAAGGTGCCTTCCCCATCCGAGAGACCAATGGAGACATGAAAATGAAGAACATCAGCCCCTCCGCTTTACCTCACTTCCATGGACTGACTACTGAAGACCCTGATACCTTCCTATTTGAGTTTTCCGTCCTTTGTCGAACCTATGACTATACCGAGGATGAGGAAAAACTGAAACTCTTCCCCTCTACCCTTAAGGATGCAGCACTACGCTGGTTCATGGGCTTACCTGGGAACAATATCACCACTTGGGCCTAGATGCAGCAAGCTTTCAATACCAAATACCGGGACTACTGTAGGTCCAAGGAAACCAAGGGGGAAATCTTTCGGATGACCATGGGGAATGATGAGTCTTTAGAAGATTACGAGGAAAGGTTCCAACTCAGCTATAAATGGGCCAGGTGCACACTTGACCCTGAATCCCTCAAGTTGGTCCTGCTCCGAGGAGTCCCTGAAGACCTCTTGGATACCCTTCACATGCTAGCTGGAGGGGATATTTACCAACTACCTTATGAGGACATAAAGACTGTGTTTAGAAACCACTCTAGGGCAGCCCGGAAAAGAGGTAGAGGAAACCCCCTCTCAGCTGGTGTTCCTTTCTCCAAACATGAGTTTCAAATCAATTAGAGGATCTCAAGAGTGAGGTGAGACAGACCATCGCCATGCAACTTGATACATTCCGAATCCAGCAGAAGAAAGAGGAAGCTGAGAGGGCTTTGGCTATTTTCTGCCCTAGGTGTACAAGGAAACACCCTAAGAATGAGTGCCCATTACATTCGGTTGAGGTATGTTTTGTCTGTGAGGAGGACCACCCCACAAACCAATGTCCAACTTTACCTAGGCTTAAAGCCATGTATCAAGGGACAGAAGCGCCCACTGAACCTCTCTATTTCCTCAACCAAAGAAGGCCACATGGACCTAGACCTTACCAATAGGGGATGCAAGGGACACCCCAAACCTATTACAACCCCAACCAATCTGCTCCTATGCCTTCCTGGGGACCCCCTGTTCATCCTTCCTGGTCTATACCTCCTCCATGGTCTTACCCACCTCAGTACCATACTCAGCCCACTACTCCTTTGTTTCACTCACATGCCCAGCCACCGCCTCAGTGGAATGCACCTCAACCGGGATGGAGGCCCCAGTACAATACTCCTCCTGCCATTTTGCCTCCACCACCGGCTCAACCACAACCATTACCTCCTGCTCCTCCAAGGCAACCCCAAATGCCTGCTCAACCGAACCCGAACCCCAACAACAGATAGGCCCAGAAGGTATATACTGGGGAAACATCATGCCCTACCTATGATGTGGAGATCCAGGAGATCAATCTGCGATCTGGAAAGACTCTTCCGGATCGCCAACCTCCTCCCCCAGAGGACGAGGAGGATAAACAGGAAAGTGAACCAAAGGCTATTCCACCCTTTCCTGAGAGACTAACGGCCACCACACAACCCAATCCAGAGGAGGATGAGCTTCTCGGAGAACTCAAACAGTTGTGTGTGAGGATACCACTTCTCCAAGCCATCAAAGATGTACCGATATACAACAAACTGGTGAAGGAAAAGTGTTTCAGACACCCAGGCAGGCGAAAAAGAGATGCTTCAACCATCAATGTCATAGGACAACTGTCTGATCTTATGTTGGGGCAGGCCATCTGCCCAAAGTATCTGGATCCTGGGAGTCCTTTAGTGGATGTACACATCAATGGCACCATCATACCTCACACATTGATTGATCTGGGGGCTGCCATTAATGTGATGACCAGAGATACCATGCTCAAACTCAACCTTTAGGGTTCCTTGAGAAAGACCTCGATAGTCCTATAATTAGCAGATCGCTCCACCGTGACTCCCGAAGGGATTGTAGAGGATGTCTTGGTCTCTGTTGACTCTTGGGAGTACCCTGCAGACTTCTTGGTTCTGCAACCAAAGGCAAAGCTTACTGGATACCCTCTCATTCTGGGAAGGCCTTGGTTAGCCACTGCAGATGCTTACATAAGCTGCCGTGTAGGAAACATGACCATCAAAAATGGTCCTATGTCCAAGCAGCTAGTCCTATACCCTCCTGCCCAACCCTTATTAGAGCATGACTTACCACTTTGGTTGGAGGAAGGAGAAGAGGATGAGGTGTACTCAGCACCTTTGTGCACCCTAGACACCACTAGGGGAGGCCTCCCAATAGAGGATGATTTGATTGAGACCTTGATCCAGACTCCACCTCCCAGTGCATTGTCCTTAGAGGAATTGGTGGAGGACGCCCAAGCCAGCACCTTAGTGGACCTTTGTGTGACCGACCCTGTCACTCCCAGAGTCAAAAATGTGGAGTTCAGTCCTGAGAGAACGTTAAAGATCAACTCCTCCCTATCTCCTTCCCAGGAAAAGGAGCTGTGTAGTCTGTTGGCCAGTCATTTAGATGCTTTTGCTTGGAACTATAAGGAAATGAGAGGAGTTCATCCTTCGGTCTGTACCCATCACATCTACATCAAAGAAGACTGTAAACCGGTTAGGCAACCCCAAAGGAGAATGAATCCAGCCCTTAAGGACATCGTCAAGGAGGAATTACAAAAACTGTTGGATGCCGGATTCATTTACCCCATCTCAGATAGCGAATGGGTGTCCCCTTTGGTGTTGGTTCCCAAGAAAAACGGGAAGTGGAGAATCTGTGTGGACTACCAAGAACTGAACAAGGCCACCAAGAAAGACCATTTTCCTCTACCCTTCATAGATCAAGTGTTGGATGGCCTAGCAGGGAAGAAGTTTTTCTCTTTCTTAGATGGGTTTAGCGGGTATAACCAGATCCAAATCAGCCCGGAAGACCAAGATAAGACCACCTTCACTTGTCCTTAGGGTACCTTTGCTTACCGAGTTCTTCCCTTTGGACTATGCAATGCTCCTGCCACCTTCCAGAGAGCCGTCTTGAGCATCTTTTCCGAGCTGGTCCATGATTCAGTGGAAATCTATATGGATGACTTCACTCCTTATGGGTCTAACTTCCAGGAAGCATTGTCCAATCTGGGAAAAGTCCTAACCAAGTGCATTGAGATGAACCTATCCCTTAGTCCTGAAAAGTGTGAATTCTTGATGACTGAAGGGACCGTGCTAGGCCATACCATTTCTCGCCAAGGATTACAGGTGGATCCCAACAAAATTGCTCTCATCAAGAAGGTTCCACCTCCTCAGAAGATAAGAGATGTTCGAAGTTTCTTAGGATTAGCGGGATATTATAGGAGATTCATTAAAGACTTTAGCAAGCTAGCCTCGCCATTGTTTAGCCTCTTGGCAAAAGATGTTGAGTTTAAATGGACTGACGATTGTCAGAAGGCTCTGAATGAATTAAAGGACAAGTTGGTGTCTGCCACAATCTTGAGAGGTCCAAACTGGGCCCTACCTTTCCACATCCACACTGATGCCTCGAACAAAGCCATAGGAGCAGCCTTAGGACAAGTTGAACAAAAACTTACATATGCCATCCACTTTGTCAGCAAAAACTTATCCAAGGCAGAATTGAATTACACTGTAACTGAGAAAGAATTCTTGGCCGTGGTCCATGCACTGAACAAATTTCGACATTATATCACTGGATATCAAACATTTGTACATACTGATCATGCTGCAATTAGATATTTAATGAATAAACCAGATGTGAATGCTCGTATTATTAGATGGTTACTTTTGTTGCAGCAGTTTGATTTGACTATTGTTGACAAGCCAGGTAAAGAAAATGTTGTTGCTGACTTTTTGTCTAGATTGGATTTACCTGCAGGAAAGGATGGAACAGTGGATGACCAGATACCAGATGAACATCTGTTTGCTATCTCAATACTCTCTCCATGGTTTGCTGATATAGAAAACTACCTTGTCTCAGCACAGTTTCCTCCGCACCTATCCTCAAGAGAGAAGAGCAGGATCATACGTAAGAGTGCCTCATTTACTTGGATCGGGGGCAACCTATTCAAGCTTGGCCCTGATAAGATCTTAAGGCGTTGTGTAAGGGAGGATGAAGTCTTTGATATCCTCCTAACCTGTCATGACGGGCCTTGTGGAAGACATTTTGCAGCCAAAAGGACTGCCTTCAAAATCCTGCAGGCAGGATACTATTGGCCCACGCTTCATCAAGATGTCAGAAGGTATATCAGCCGATGTGACCGATGCCAAAGGATGGGGAAACCGACTCCAAGGATGAAATGCCTCTCCAACCTCAAGTGACTCTTGAGCCATTTGAGAAGTGGGGTATGGATTTTGTGGGTCCGATCAATCCTCCTTCGAGGCAAAAGTCTTACATCATTGGGTGCACAGACTACCTGACAAAGTGGGCAGAAACCAAGGCAATCAAAGCAACAACAGAAGAAAAGGTGGCCGAGTTCTTAAGAGAAAACATCTTCTATAAATTTGGCTACCCAAGGGAGTTAGTCACCGATCAAGGAAGCCAGTTCACCTCCAACTTAATTGAAGACCTACTCGCTCATCACAAAATCAATCATAGGACTTCCACCCCCTATCATCCTCAAGCAAATGGGCAAGTGGAAGTCACCAATAGAGCATTAGAAGGGATCTTGACTAAGGTGGTGAGCAGCAGCAGGAAAGATTGGGAAGATCGCCTGGTTGAGGCCACATGGGCTTACAACACCACTTGGAAGACCACAACCGGCTTCACACCTTATGAGCTGGTCTATGGGAAGAAAGCTTTGCTGTCAATTGAGTTTGAATACAACACCTTGAGGATGGCAACTCAGCTGGACCTGGATCTCAGCCATGCCCAACAAGAAAGGCTATTGCAGCTGAATGGATTGGACGAGCACCGAATGCAGGCCCTTCTCCACTCAGAAGTGGTTCAACTTCAGAGGAAGGTGTGGCATGACCAACACCTCAATGACAAGCAATTTCAGCCGGGAGATTGGGCGTTGTTGTATGATTCCAGGCATAAGGATTTCAAGGGGAAGCTGAGAACCAGATGGCTGGGACCATATGCAGTGGAAAAATGTAATGACAATGGATCTGTTCTTATTCAGACCATTGATGAGGAGGCCATCCCTATGCTTGTCAATGGGAATCGACTAAAGATCTACAGGAAACCTCTCTCAAGACAAGAATTCATCAAAACTGTGGAAAAATCAGTGCTGGTCATAGATCAGGGTTCTGCCTCTATTTTGGGCATACCTTGAAGATCTTAAAAAAAAAAAAAAAAAAGATCCTTGGGTGAAAACCTTTCTGAGGCTCCCAAGGCAGATGGTAGGGGTGAAAACCTCATTGAGGCATCCCTACTATCTTTCTAAAAATGTTTGAAAAAAGACCCTTGAGCGAAAACCTCTTTGAGGCGCTCAAGGCAGATGGTAAGGGTGAAAACCTCATGGAGGCGCCCCTGTTGTATTTCAAAAAAAAAAAAAAAAAACAGGGAAAGCAAGTTCACAATGTGGCAATGCATGCAGGTTGTAGGTATTCTATGAAGGAAAAGAGGCCCCTCAACTCAAAGACAAGGGTCCTTACTATGCTACCAGGTGACCTCACCAGCACCCCCTCCGGAAACACTCATCTTATCCAAGGTCTGGGCACGATTTGATCACAGTTTAGCCTTCTACAGGAAGCTACAGGACTTTCTACAGGAAGTTCTGTATTTCTACAGGAAACTTCCTGTAAAAGTTTTGGACGGCCCAGAACCAATTGTGTGGGGAGATCTAATGCCCAAGGTCCGACACAGAGGCATGCAAGCTAATATTTTCTCCATCATGCACTGCTGTCACCTCCTTCTACCACCCCAATTGCCATGCAATGAAAATACCTGCACAGTCAACGCCGAACATTGAATTATCAGAGGAAGAAATTCTCAAATAAAAAAAAAAAAAGTTGCAGAGACACCACGTACTACTTATCAAAGCCATCCGAGGGTCCTGCGATCGTGACTGTGATGCCACCGTCTCCACTGTCTCAGCATGCACCCGAGGAGTAAAAACTGCTACAGGACATCCTACAGGAATCCCGTAGCAGTTCATCCAACTAGAGTGTACACCATCAAAGCGCCTACAACACATAGAGCGGGCACATGCACCACTCGCAGCCGAGTCACAAGCTTCGTCATCAGCGGCAGTCTGCAAGGAAGGACCCCCGGGCCTGTGCAAATAGCAGCAGCAAGCAAATCCAATCACCCTCGTCCCGAAACCTGGAAACAACGTCGCGGCCGCACAGGTAAGTGCCTCGCCCTTTCTTTCGTCAAATTACATGAATAATACTCTAGAATTTTTGCAAGTGTGGAAATGAACGGGTTGAGCAGTTGGGTAGCCATTCAACTGGCCACCACGACCAGTTAGATGGTCTAGTCAGATTTGGAAAGTGGTGGTCGTGGCAAGCAAAATGGGTAATGGACACGTGAGAAGCGTCCAGTCGGGGAGAAGTGACGATTTAATAGAAATGGCGGCGGCAGATCTGTGGGGAATGATGCGGAAGTCAGGGAGATTTGCAGTGAAATGAGTAGGTGACGTCGTCCAACGGTCCGGCAGGGACAGCTCACCCCCGCGCCATGAGTTCGGCCGGGATTCAAATCAACCGCCTAGATCATCACTCCACTCATTTATCACTGGCCGTTTTGCAGTTGAGTAGCATCCGAATTTCTCTGAAGCTCGTTACTCCAAGTCCTCGGCTCGTTCAAACGTCTGGTGGTGGCACAGAAGGAGTAGAACCACTGACGTGCTCTCCGGAACCTGTGCGCGACTTCTACAGGAAGCTGTGCTACAGGAAGCTCGCCGCTACGAAGGAAAGTTGGTCTATTCACGTCAAAGGTGGCAAATTGGAAAAGGTAAGCCTAAACTTGTTCCTCCCATGCAAGTGGTTTAAAGGGTGGCGAAGTCGACGTCCTCAAAAATGTAAAACTACAGTCTTCCTTTTGCATGAAAGTTGTCGTCGAAGCATATGCAGGGTTTTCTACAGGATGTGGTGTGTAATCGAGCCCCTGTCAAGGCTCATCTGTAGCTAGCCCAGAATTCACGAATTGTGTGCGTGACAGAGGCGTAGTTCTACGCTCTGTCCCAAAGAAATCCGAGAGACCATCTCTTGATACGCACCCGCCACCTTCGGTTAACATAGCAGGTTTCCACCATGCCGGGTGGATTCATCAAAAAGAACCGACAGACTCAAAGAAACTACGGGAGAACCCGGAGGTGGTAGAATTGTTCACTCGGGCGCGATGGATGTCGTTCTGCGATAAACTTCAAGGCTATGATGATGAGGTGGCAGAGGAGTTCCTGCGAGCATTGAAACCAAAATCAAAAACACTGGCCATTGTTAATTTCAGGGGTTTGAATCTCAGACTCACCCCACAGTTCATCAGCAGAGTCACTGATCTCCCAATGGGGGTACCATGGGACAAGGAGGAAAGGAAATTAGGCCAAAAGGCTAAAAAGGATCTCTTCCCACCAGAGGAGAAATTCTCAGAGGATAAGAACGGGGTTCGCAGAGCTAGCTTACAGCCACTTTGGAGTGAGGTCAGCCTCTAAATTATGAAATACATCACATGCGAAGGACGGTTCAACATTGTATATGGGTACCATTTCTGGCTACTCACTGAATTGAGACACCAAATGGACCTGCCTTCAGAAAACAAGCTGAGTATTCCTTACTTCCTCCTGCAGTCTATGACTGAATGTGCCACCAAGTTAAAAGAGGGCACGCCAGACCAGGTAGCCCATCATGGGCTCATTAAGCTCCTTGTGGAGGATGCACTCCACACCTACACAATCCCGCTCTCGTGGGAAGCCTTCCGAAATCTGACTAAGGATGGCGATATCAAGATGTTGACCGAGGAGCTCACCACCTCCAGCAGCGAGGAGAAGGAGCCAGTACACACCGACAAGAAAGGGAAAGGCCAAGAACCCGCGGCCAAGGCACCGAAGAAAGAACAAAAGGGGAGGCAAGAGAAACCCCAGGTTGCCGAAAAGGAGGATGACAAATCCACATTGACACCCAGAGAGAAAAGGCTACAGAGTAGGATGGAAAGAACTGAACCCGTCCACGTCAGTAAAGGCACCTCGAAAGCAGCCTCAACCAAGTCAAAAGGCAAAGCACCCTCGGTCAAACAAGTTAAAACGGTGCCACCTGTTTCTACAGGAAAACCAAAAACGGCTTCTACAGGAAGCCAGAAATCAGCTGATATAGGGCCTTCTATAGAAAGCCCTGAGAAAGGAAAACCAAAGGAAAAGAGAGCCGAAATTCTTGCAAGGGAGGTAGCAGCCGGGCTGGCCACCCTTAGTACACCTCTTAAGCCGAAGGAAAAATGAAAGAGGGAGATCCCTCTGTACTTCAAAGCCAGGAGAAGTGTGAGAATCAAAACAGGCAGGCCACAACCTCCATACAGCAGCCCAATTACTATAGAAGATACTCCTACCTCGCCAAGGGAGAGGTCCCCCTCAAAAATATTAGTCACTTATGAGCGGGGGAGCCTGAAGACAACTACTTGGAAGGAAAGAATGGACAGGTTGGCTTCAAAAGACCGGCTACAGGATGCTGAGGCCACTCTACAGGAAACACTAGCCCGGCTTAAGGAGATAGAGAGGATGGAGGGAGAGGCACCCTCATCACCACTTAGGGAAGACGAAGTAGAGCCACCAAGGGAAGAAGAGAAAGAACATATTCCAAAACCAAGTCCCCAGCCAAGCTTGAGCTCGTATTATAACTTTTTGGAGGCTGGGAAAATTATTCCACAAAAATTCACCGTGCCGCTTTTCTTTGCGTTGGAGGAAGAAAGGGTGAGAACCCACACGTGGATGAAAATAGCTAAATCAAAAGGTGTGGCAGATATAGGCCCCTTGGAGGAACAACTCAAGGAGGCAAGAAAGAAATTAGCTATGGCTAAACACGTGGCAAACTGCCAGCGGGTGTTCCTACAGGAAGAGAATGAGAAACTTAGACTGCAGCTACAGGAGCTAAAGAAGGAAAAGGGCACATCCTCAGGGGACACTACAGAAGAACATCAAGGCAGAGAAGGACTGCAAGTTGGTCTTGGGGAGCCAACCTCGCATCTACAGGAAGGGGAATTGCAAGAACAAATCGAGATACAAGCTCTCAAACAGCAGTTGCAGCAAAAAGAGGCGCAACTGGCTTGCATGGCCAGTTGGGCCATGGATGCTCTCCAATGCAGACAGCCGGCCAAATCCTATGGCCTGTACCTACGAGACCAGTGGCTGCAATTTCATATGAATGCATTGGCACAGAGGGGTATCTCACAACTCCAAGACCCCCAGCAGTCCACAACGATATGTAATAGCATCTCATCAGAGGATAAGGCCAAACTCTCGGAGTTCTATCTCCATAATTTGGCCCTTCCTAATGTGACTACATGGGATCCCAACATAGTTGTAGGGGATATGAAATTGATGGCATTTGCCTCATGGTTGAACCATGAAGAAAAGAGGGCAGCAGAAGTCAAGGAGGTCATGGACTGAGAATTACATGAGACACTGCTGATCAGAGCAGAGCTAGGGGATCCCACTGCGTTGATATCAGCCCACCAACACTTAGCCACCAACCCTCAAACTTTATTGAAATACATGGATCAGCAGGCACAGGCCATAGCACATTTCGAGGATATGGAGCGACTATTAGGGGACAACTATGTTCATGCTTGCACCCACCAATGGAACACATTGTCCCACAGCCTTAAAATCAGAGAATACCATACTCCAACTCGAATGAGGGAAGCTCTAGCACGGGTGCCCCTCTACAAAAAGTCCATACAGAACCTTCAAGCCAGCTGGATTGGCCTCAAGCTAAGCCCACCTCTGCTGTTAGGATTGATGGAAGGCAGCACAAAATAAGAAGAGAAAAAGCAGTGGGAGGAGGTGGAAAGGAAGGCTGGGTTCCATTCCAGTGAGGAAGAGACCACTTCAGAAGCCTGGGATGTGAGGGTGGCGGTGAAAGCAATGAAGGATGAGGAGCTGGATTAGTTGCTCAGGGATGGGCAATCATTTTAGCTGGGGGGTGATGATGAGCCCCAAATTTGGTAACATTTTGGGCTCATTTGGCCTAACTACCTTTGCTCAATCCTTCATTTTTCATAACTTATGCATCATTTTTTAGTATTTTTATGTCATTTATATGAATAAGGGCAGTCATTATTCCTAGGTGGCTAACACGTGCTCATTTCAGGTTTTTTGACACATGATTGGAACAAAACTGAGCAGATAAGGACCAGGAGACAACCAAGATGGGGTTGAGGATTCGTAGGAGGGTTGTCCATAGCATTAAATGGCCTTCCTTGGGATCTTCACCCCCAACTCCGAGCTCCAACAACCACCACAACCGGATTTAAAGACAGCCAAACGGATTTTGAGGAAGCAGCAGTTCACTCCTAGTTTGGTCAGCCAAACCCCACTGATTTAGGAGGCCAACTTGGGGCCTCGTGATGTATAAATGATAGGGCTTTAGCCTTCGAAAATGACTTTTGGAACATTGTTGCACATCCTGCACTACGAGCTTCTAGCTTAGTTTTGCTCTTTTTAAGCCATTGTTGGCATGCTATTTGACTTATGATTATTATTTTTTAATGGAGAGTAGTCAGATTTGATCTCAGTTCTAATCTTTTAAAGGAGCCATAGCTCTCGGGGTTGGGCCCAACCTGAGAGCCTAAGGCCTCCTTCTTCTGTATTGATATCCTTTCTTTCAGCATTATGGTTTTTATTTACATGCATTTGAAACACAGTTTGTTGAGTTAGATTTCTTGGTGTGGTTAAGTAGGTCATTGGTAGAAGATAGAGTTGCTTTAGCTGTTTAGAATAAATTGAAGAGATTGGAGTTGATAAAAGTTATAGAAAAGGGTTGCTTGCACACTCATTTTCACCTCTTTCTAGGGGCTGGAATTGCAGACAGTGCTACCCACGAAAAACATTGGTTTACGAGTACATGCAATTTGTGGTGCAACATTTTTGGTTGTAGAAGTTGTCCATGCGTTCAGACCTCTTGGAATATCTCCTTGCTTCAGTACTATACATGGTTTTCCTTAAGAATAACGTTGATGTTCATTGGTTCCATTAAACAGTTAGGAATTGTTTGATTGTATGCAGGACATGGAAGAATTTGATTCAGTTTGCACTGTGCAGTGCTACTCCCTCACTCTCTCATCCTTCTAAACCGTGCCCAGGCCAACTACTCATCTTCCCATTAGGCCCCTTGTCTCTCAGCTCCTCTACCACCCACGTTATCCCACCTTCTCGGCC
The DNA here is from genome assembly GCA_031772625.1 of Pinus tabuliformis. NCBI lineage: Eukaryota > Viridiplantae > Streptophyta > Pinopsida > Pinales > Pinaceae > Pinus > Pinus tabuliformis. Next base: position 772,635,534 of record CM062820.1, on the reverse strand, counting down.
TTCCATTCCCTCTACCCTCCTTTAGACAAACCAGCTTAGCACACCCCCTCATCATCTCATCTCTCTGTCACTAAGGCATTAAAAACCCCTCTCCTACCTCCCTATCCACCCATGCAGCCTCTTCCACTCACCCATCACCCAAAAATCCGATTGTAGAACATCCTGTAGGAATTACTGAACATCCTGTAGAAGTTCTGAAACATCCTGTAGAACCCCCGCAGACTTCCTGTAGAAGCTCATAAACACAGTTTCTTGGGAGCCAAACTTTGTGAGACTCTCTAGAAGGGTGTTAGGGACCCCTTAGACCCTCTCTGAACTTTCCCAACCTTTTCCAAGCCTCCCTCCTCCTTGATGCATCTCTGCACAGTAAAAAGCTAGTTAAAAGCACATGCATGATAATTCTAATAATTGAAACAAAAATACAAAAAGATGTTTTCTTCAGATAGAGGTAGTCTAGACACATGAATTTCACCTTCCTAGAAGTAATGGCATTTCTTTCAGTAGTTTGCACCCCCATCTCTGCATCAGTAATACTAGCTGGTAGAATTAGGGTTTGCTAGGGTTTGCGTTGCTTGTTGGCTTTCAGTTCCTTTTTGCAAATAGATTAGCTTCCTTTGAGTTAGCTTTCGTCCATCAGTTAAAAAGCTTCTTCTGAGAATTCATAGAAGTTGGCTTGAGCCCCTAGCGGACTTGTGCCAGCTGACCAGGTGAAAGCTGCGGCAAGAGCTAGTACTTGTGCATATAGCACCATCGCTTCCAAGTTTGTTACGAACTACCGAGTTGATAAAACTAAAGAAGGAAGCTCCAGGAGTTGTAGCATTATTGCTACAATACTGGAGCCCACCAGACATGACTGAAACCTAGGGGGCATGCACCCTGGTCTGCTTCGGCAGGAAAACTTTGGGTATAGGGTAGGTTTCCGCGAGAGTATATGACCTCCGTACTCCCGTCCGTGATTGGAAGAGGGAGTTGGACTGGAATAAGATTCTCTTGTCAAAGTTATGTGAGTTGGTAGGCATTGCCACTCACCTTTGTCTATTTCGGTAGACATCGCCGAAGAAGTGTTTTGTTTACACCGTGAATAGAACAATCTTTGGTAACCTGTAAGAGGTAGACCTCTATCGGTAAAACAAATGTTTTAACGGAAGGAAGAAGGGGTAACCTTGAAACTCTGTTTTATACCTGGGGGCATGCAAACCTTTTGGAGTGCAAGCAAAGAGCGATCATTTATCTGTTTTTTGGATTGGTCGTTTCTTAACTTGCATAAAGAAAGGATGTGGGGTAAAACTCTAAAAATTTCCGTTTTAAATGGGACATTCTTATTACACGACTGGATTAATCGAGCAGTTTTAGAGTGGACTTCATGCTCGTTAAAAAATAAACATAAGAAATGAGCACATGTTCCTCCAGAGTTTAAGCTCATTAAGAAATGAACCAATTTCCGGTAAATAACCATCGTGAATGTAATACTTTAGCCTTTAAAAGCCTTGGTCATGTTTACACCGTCACCTCCACTTTTACATTGGCTGATCATTCACCTCCATTTGATTGTTTACCCCTTTTTGAGGAACAGCTGCGAAGAGTGATCTCACTAGCCATCCTTGTAACACTGCCGTGATTGGAAAATTCCAAACCTTACCTGGAATCAGTTGCTACCCAATTTTATCACTCGTTCCTCAAAAGACGAGTCTCCTTTAAGCTCTTTTGAAATGACTTGTAAAATATGAAAAGATTGCCGAGCCATTGGCCTCTCCAGCTCGTTAAAGGGATCGGAAGTGCTATCCCTCCTCTAAATTTTAATCTTTTTGGACCTGAGGGATTATTACACAAAAAGATTGAGCGCTTGTTTTGTTCGGCTCGTTAAAAGTATCGAAAATTCATCCCTTCTATATTGTTTTATGCTTTTTCAGACTTAAGGGATTAGATGACAAAAAATGAATTTTGGAGTTTCCTTTATGTTCCTTTTTAGACTCTCTAAAATTGAAAAGGACCGAGTTATCTTTGTCGTTAAACTCGTTAAAATTTAATAGCGACAAACTTGTCTATAGAAGAGAACGAGTTTCACTATCGCTAGGCTCGTTAAAACATAGCGATGGGTTTGCCCGAAGGGAAAATTATAGAACAAGCATATTTTATCCTCCTCAAGCTTGAAAAAAATAAAGAGGTACTGGTCAGCAATGACTGGGGAAAAATTGGGAAGAAAACTTGAAGAAACTTTGTTGGTAGCAAGTCGCTCTTGAACATGACACTTTCACTCCGCATCCAAGTCGGGTTGGGTTGTTTCACTCACCGGTCACATCACCATGGTCCCATCATACCATCCACATTTGGGGTTAATGCTACCAATCCATCACGTCAATGTCGCCGATATGTTCAAGAGAAGTCATTCAGAGAATTCACTTGTGTCTCACCCGCTACAATACATTTACACTGCATTCTTTCATGACCGCCACCCTGAACCTTATATCACCAGATCGTTTTCACCTCCATTAAAATCATTTGTTCCGTTCCGTGTCATTGATGTGGGATTCATTAAGGCCCTCCTGTGACGGATCACTTCTTGTCGACATCAGCTCATTATCCAAGAAGTTGATCTAGGAACACCCCATTCAGTACTTTGAAGCTTGCATGCCTCAATGGCAAGTTTCTCACTTCCGGCGACAGGTTTACATCAATGGCCTTCGACCAAAATATTTTGCATGGTGTTCGACGCCAAGTCCTTTATTCACACCATGTGAATTGTACTGCAGTACCTTGAGGGTCATTATCATTATCAGTGATTCCTCTCGTGCTTGATAACAACTTACATCATTGGCTGGTAATCAGGCGATGTCTTTCCATGTTCGACGCCAGAACATCTCTCACATGGATCGAATTGTACTTCGAGTGAAGATCGAACGAGATTGAAGACCCCGGATCTAGTTTCATCCATCCGGGCTGCGATATATATTCTGGGAAATAAAGACATTAAATGTACATTGTTGCTGCATAGATAATCATCCAATCAAAGGGATGATGGCTCTACCAGAATCATCAGTCTACACTCAGACGATTGTCTGTCCTATGTACATGAAAATGAATGTATAAAGTTGAGCATGGGAATGCCCGCCTCAGCTAGATCATGAAAATATTATGAAGATAATGTATTGTATTGTATCTTATTACAGGTCTCCTCCCAGCTTGAAAGAACTTCGGATCCTCATGATAAAGCATTTCACCCGACATCAAAGAGATTAACGACCTCATGCTTTAGGGGGCAACTATTATAGAAATTTTTGGGCACTACAACCCCAAGCATGAAATTTCCATAAACCAAGGGCTCCTAAGTCCCTAAAAGTGTTGTTCTAATCCCTAAAGGAACAAGGTCAACTGATTACAGCTTCTCCCAGAAGTTCTCCATGAAAAACTGCTCAGAATTGGTCAAAACAGGATCATTTCAGCTGCTCCATAGGCTAAGTGCATTGCATCTCACCTAAATACACTAAGTGGGTGCATTGCATTTCAAAAATCCCTTCTATGGGGTGCGATGGGCGAGAAATGACAAATGGCAGTATCATTCCGCCAGGTGGAGAGGCATGGAATCTTCCAGAAACTTCTCCTGTGACACTTGCCTCTCTGAATTCGACCAAGGATGAGTAAGAGATCATCAATCTCCAAGTGGAAGCAAGAACTATCAGAGGGAAGACACTAATCAAATCACAAGCTAACTCATCTCCTTTACAGATATCTATATATGGATCCCTCATCCCAGAGATCTAGAGGCTGGAAATTTTCATATTGTAAGGAATTGTTGTTGGTTTCTTGAGATAAAACATCAAATTGTTGGGTGATCTAAGCTTTGTATGAGGTGAAGAGGGGCTTCCTTGCTGAGAGGATGATGCTGGGTTAGAACAACTGGTTGTAACTCCCCTTGGCTCTTTCTTGTTTATCAATAAAAGTTATTCAAGTTTTCCTCCATACTCTTGTGTCATTTATGTTTGCTGCATTTGTATGGTCAATTTACATCTGATCCTAGATTGTTTATGATTATAGATCCATGTTCTTGTATATTGTTATGCTACTGTGATCTTACAGGTACTCTGTGAAGTTGGGCGTGCAAGGGAAGAAGTAGTGAAAGACTATCAAGAAGGAGAGGAATCGAACCAGGAGATTACCGCAAGACAGAGGTTGGTCTTCTTTGTTCTTCTCTATCTATACTTCATAAAGGAAAAACGAAAGTAGCTTTACTTTGTTTGTTTCTAAGGTAGCTATCACACCTTAGTGGGATAAGAAGTTATGAGTAGACACTTTTCCCTGTAACAGACGCTCCCTCGTGCCTTCATTTGGGTCGTGCACCCATGGAAACCTAAATTTCATTCGGGCTGGTCGGGTCATGTCGTGCCATGTGTGGGTTCCCAGGAACATGTGGCTGTGCCAAAAATGCTAACTCGTGACTACCCATGTGTCTTCTGCACGTTCGTGCGGACCGTTTTCCCGACACTCCCTTGTGCCTTTGTTTGGGTCGTGCACCCATGGAAATCTCAAATTTCGTTCGGGCGGGTCGGGTTGGGTCGTGTGTGGGTGCCCATGCAAACGCGTTCGGGCGGGTCAGGTCGCCTAGGGCGGCTCAGGTCATGTCGTGTGAGGGTGACCAAGGGAGACGTGCCACTATAAAAAATGCTAAGTTGTGTTGGGGGTGGGCCTTGTGCATGTTCGTGCGGCCCGTTTTCCCAACTCTCCCTTGTGCCTTCATTTCGGTCGTGTGTGGGTGCCCATGTAAACTCTTTCAGGCAAGTCGTTTGTAGTGTAAACTCATTTGGGCAGGTCGTTTGAGGGCGCCCGTGTAAACTCATTCAGGCGAGTTGTTTGCCTATGTAAACTCTTTTAGGCGGGTCGTTTGCCGTGTACACTCATTCATGCGGGTCATTTGCTGTGTAAACTCATTCGGGTGGGTCGTTTGCTGTGTAAACTCATTCGGGCAGGTTGTTTGCCATGTAAAATATTTCGGGCGGGTCATTTGCTGTGTAAACTCATTCAGGTGGGTCATTTGAGAGCGGCCATGTAAACTCATTCATTTGGTTCGTTCAGTGTGAGGGAATGCATGAGCACATGAGCCCATATAAAAAATGATAAGTTGTGACCCGGGGTGGGCCTTGAGAATGTTCGTGCGGCTCGTTTGCCCATCTCTCCCTTGTTCCTTCATTTGGGTCATGTGTGGGCGCCCATGTAAACTAGTTCGGGTAGGTTAGGTCATGTCATGTCAGGGCGCCCATGTAAACTTGTTCAATCATGTTAGTTTGGGTTGTGTTGTGTGAGGGTGCTCGTGTAAACTCGTTTGGGAGGGTCGTTTTCCATGTAAAATCGTTCGGGTGGGTCGTTTGAGGGCGGCTGTTTAAACTCGTTTGGGCAAGTCGTTTGAGGGTGGCCATGTAAACTCATTTGGGTGGGTCATTTTAGGGAACTGATGTAAACTCATTCGATCAAGTTGTTTAGTGTGAGGTCGTGCCCAGCCACACGAGCCCATATCGAAAATGCTAAGTTGTGACCCAGGGTGGGTCATGTATTCGTTCGTGTAGCTTGTTTTCCTGCCTCTCCCTTGTGCCTTCATTTCTATTGTGTGTGGGTGACCATGTAAACTCATTTGGGCGGGTCATTTGAGGGAAGCCGTTTAAACTCGTTCAGGTAGGTCGTTTGAGGGCGGTCTGTTAACTCGTTTGGGTGGGTCATTTGAGGGTGCCTGTGTAAACTCGTTCGGTTGGGTCGTTTAGTATGAGGGCGCACCTGGGCACATGAGCCCATATCAAAAATGCTAAGTTGTGACCCGGGGTTTGGCGTGTGCATGTTCAGGTAGCTTGTTTTCCCACCTCTCCCTTGTGGCTTTGTTTCAGTTGTGTGTGGGTGCCCATGTAAACTCATTCGAGCAAGTCGTTTAAGGGCAGTTGTGTAAACGCGTTCGAGCGAGTCATTTGAGTGTGTCGATGTAAACTTGTTTGGGCGGGTTGTTTGAGGGTGACTGTGTAAACTTGTTCGAGCGAGTCGTTTGAGGGAGGCCCTATAAAATATTTTAGGTGGGTCGACTAAGGGCACCGGTGTAAACTCGTTCGTTCAGGTCATTTAGTGTGAGGTCGTTCCCCGACACATGAACCCGTATCAAAAATGCTAAGTTGTGATGTGGGGTGGGCCATGTGCACGTTCGTACAACTCATTTTCTCACGCATCCCTTGTGTCTTCGTTTTGGTTATGTGTGGGTGCCCATGTAAACTCGTTCGGACTAGTCATTTGAGGTCGACCGTGTAAACTCGTTCGGGTGGGTTATTTGAGGGTGGCAATGTAAACTCATTCGGGAGGGTCGTTTGAGGGTGTCGACGTAAACTCATTTGGTTGGGTCATTTAGTGTGAGGGCATGCCCTGGCCCACGAGCCCGTATCAAAAATGCTAAGTTGTGACCCGGGGTGGGCCGTGTGCACATTCATGTAGCTTGTTTGCCCACCTCTCCCTTGTGCCTTCGTTTCAGTGGTGCGTGGGCGCCCATGTAAACTCATTTAGGCAGGTCATTTGAGGGCGGCCATGTAAAAGCATTCGGATGGGTCGTTTGAGGGCATTAATGTAAACTTGTTTGGTCAGGTCATTCAGTATGAGCGCGTGCTTGGGCACACGAGCCCGTATCAAAAATGTTATGTTGTGACTCAAGGTGGACCTTGTGCACGCTCGTGTGCCTCGTTTTCCCGGCTCTCCCTTGTGCCTTCGTTTGGGTCGTGTGTGGGCGCCCATGTAAACTTGTTCAGGAAGGTTGGGTTGTGTCGTGTGAGGGCACCCATGTAAAATCATTCAGTCATGTCAGGTCGAGTCGTGTCATGTGAGGGCACCTATGCAAATGCATTTGGGAGGGTTGTTTTCCATGTAAACTCATCTGGGTGGGTCTTTTGAGGGCAGATGTGTAAACTCATTCGTGTCGAAGGTGGGGTTGGTAATTGAGTTGTTTTTTCGGGATTGCTTGAAAATGGCCTTGGGTCATTTGTAGGGTGGTCAATTTTCATCTTCTCTCCATCCCCACTCCGTAGCACATGAGTGGTAATGATGGTCATGCTCATCCCGGGAGGCATATGTGAACAATTCCCCTTCTTCCCTCTAAGTTCTTGGCATTGTATGGGTTGTTGTGGTGTCGTTCCCTGGATTGTCCTGGTCCCTCGTGCCCATCCAAATGATATAGGTGACAGGTTTTCTTTTCGTGTGAAATGTGGGTTGGTAATTGAGGTTTTTTTGGGTTCGCTTGAAGAATGGCCTTGGGTCATTTATAGGGTGACCGATTTCCATCTTCTCTCCATCCCCACTTGGTAGCACATGAGCGGTAATGTTGGCCATGCTCGACTTGGGAGGCATATGTGAACAATTCCCCTTCTTCTCTCTAAGTTCTTGGAGTTGTATGGGTTGTTGTGGTGTGGATCCCTGGCTCATCCTGGTCCCTCGTTCCCATCCAAATGATACAAGTGATAGGTTTTCTTTCCGTGTGAAAGGTGGGTTGAGAATTGAGTTGTTTTTTTAGGTTTGCCTGAACGATGGCCTTGGGTCATTTGTAGGGTGGCTAACTTTCGTCTTCTCTCCATCCCCACTTGATAGCACATGAACGATAATGTTGGCCATGCTAGTCCCAGGAGGCATATGTGAACGATTACCCTTCTGCTCTCTAAGTTCTTAGAGTTGTACAAGTTGTTGTGGTGTGTCTCCTTGGCTCGTCCTGGTCCCTCATGCCCATCCAAATGATACAAGTGATAGGTTTTATTTCCATGTGAAATGTGGGTTGGTAATTGATTTGTTTTTTTGGGTTTGCCTAAACGATGGCCTTGGGTAATTTGTAGGGTGGGCAATTTTCATCTTCTCTCCATCCCCACTCGGTAGCAGATGAGTGGTAATGTTGGTCACACTCGTCCTAGGAGGCATATGTGAACAATTCCCCTTCTGCTCTCTAAGTTCTTAGAGTTGTATGGGTTGTAGTGGTGTGGATCCCTGGCTTGACCTAGTCCCTCATGCCCACCCAAATGATACAAGTGATAGGTTTTCTTTTCGTGTGATAGGTGGGTTGGTAATTGAGTTTTTTTTCGAGTTTGCCTAAACGATGGCCTTGGGTCATTTGTAGGGTGGTCAATTTTTATCTTCTCTCCATCCCCACTTGGTAGCACATGAGTGATAATGTTGGCCATGCTCATCCCAGGAGGCATATGTGAAAAATTCCCCTTCTGCTCACTAATTTCTTGCAGTTGTATGGGTTGTTGTGGTGTGGTTCCCTGGCTCGTCCTGGTTCCTCATGCCTATCCAAATGATACAAGTGATAGGTTTTCTTTCCGTGTGAAAGTTTGGTTGGTAATTGAGTTGTTTTTTTTGGTTTGCTTGAACGATGTCCTTGGTTCATCTATAGGGTGGCCAATTTTCATCCTCTCTCCATCCCCACTCAGTAGCACATAAGCAGTAATGTTGGACATGCTCGTCCCTATCCTTCATGCTCATTTGAATGATAAAAACGATAAGTTTTCTGAACACTCCTTTGTGCCTTAATTATTGTGGTCCCAGATGGAAGCCCCAAAACTTTGTCATGCATATGTCACTATCGTGCCCCTTGGTTGTTACGAATAGAAAATTTTGATTGGCCTAGGTAACCATGTGTGGCTTCATTGAAATTGGCTCCTTTTTGTATTGCTCACCTCCTCCCTATTTGGTGGGGAGGGGTTTGCTTTTCGTTTGAAAGGTGGGTTGGTAATTGAGTTGGTTTTTCGAGTTTGCCTAAAGAATGGCCTTGGGTCGTTTGTAGGGTGGCTGATTTTCATCTTCTCTCCATACCCACTTGGTAGCACATGAGCGGTAATGTTGGCGATGCTTTTCCCAGGAGGCATATGTGAACAATTCCCCTTCTACTCTAAGTTCTCGGAGTTGTATGGGTTGTTATGGTGTGGCTCCCTGTGACAGCTAGCCTCTTCATTATTCAGCTATTTATGGTGTCGGTTTCTTGTGCTTGTACTCTTTTTGTGTTGGCATTGTCAGTTGAGATGCATACATTTAAGAGGAACATGGAGGGTTTTGGTTGGAAGCCACCTATGCCCCCCTCCCTCTTGCTTGCTTTTTATGTCAGGAAATGTGAGGAGTTGTTCTCCTTATTGTAAAGTTAGGGGTTGGAATTCCTTTCAAAGTGCACATCGTCTGTGGTTGTGTTAGCTTTGAGGTTTTGATAGATGTGGTGGCCCATATGTTTGATCAAGTGGTCGGCTTTTTCCTTGCATCTCACATGTGTGGTAGACTTTTGTGGCTTGAAATGGTAAGTCACAACGTTTATGGGTATTCGTTGGTTCAATTGTGTATGCGATCATGGTCCAATGGGGAGGAGGTTTGCTACGTCAATGGTGGGGGCTATCTGGAAGAAGGATTTTGAGGTGGAACACTTCAACCTCCCTCCTCTGCATGGAGGTGGTTGTAGGTGAAAAGTATTGATTGTCCAGTTGGTAAAGCTGTGGGAAATCTCTTAGGTTTCTTGTACGTAGGGTGCATGGGGTGCGGAGATACCCGATCCCTCCTCCTATTTGGATATGTTCTTGCATTGTGTAGAGAGACTCTTGATTTGCATTTATTTTCTTCCTTTGCCTTCGCATCGTGGTTTCTGCAAGCGGTCAAGTGATCGAGGTCCACCATTGCTGCTGTCTGAGTGGACTCTTAGGTGGCCTCGGTGCGGAGCGAGGAGGGTCGTGGGGGATTTCTAAGAGAGGTTGTGGGCTCGGTCGGTCTTGTTTATTTCCTTCCTTTGCCTTTGCATTGAGGCTGTCGTAGGCGATCATGCGATCAAGGTCCATCATTGTTGCTGTCCAGGTGGACTCCTAGGTGGCCTTGTGCGGTGAGGGGAGGGTTGGGGGGAATTTCTAAGGGAGGTTGTGGGCTCAGTTTGTCTTTATTATTTCATTCCTTTGCCTTTGCGTCGAGGCTGTTGTAGTTGATCATCCAATCAAGGTCCACTATTGTTGTTGTCTAGGTGGACTCATAGGTGGCAGCAGCGTAGGGCGGGGAGGTTTGTATGGCCTCTCTAAGATAGGTTTTGCGATCAGTCATCCTCTTTTTATTTCCTTCCTTTTCCTTCGCATCGAGGCTACTACAGGTGATCGGGAGATCAAGGTCCACTATTTCTGCTTTCCAAGTGGACTCCTAGGTGGCCTCGGTGCAGGGTGCGGAGGGTTGGGGCTCATTTATAATATAGAGGTTGTGTGGTTGGTCATTATCCATTTATTTCCTTTGTATTGAGACTGCTACAGGTGATTAGGAGATCAAGGTCCACTATTGCTACTATCTGGGTAAACTCCTAGGTGGCCTCGATGCGGGTCGTGGAGGTTTTTGGAGGCATTTCTAAGGGAGAGGGTGAGTGATCGCTTGTTTTCTTTTTGGTTGGGGCATGGTTGCAAACTCTGAAATGGCCTTGGTGAATTGTGACTTGGTAGGTCTACCCATTTGTTCGCCATGTCCTTGGCATGTTGTGTTTATTCCCTTCTTGGGATGCAAGAGGTGCAAGGCATAAAAGTTTTACACGATATTTTGATATCTCTTTGACTTGATGGGAGTTCAGGTTGGATCTTGGTATGAAGCGCCTATAATTCCATTTTTCACGCCCCTACCTTAGAGGTACTCTTCCAACCACACAATGGGGGGTGCGACACCACCAACCACCTAATTTTTAACAATACTTGTGATTGTGGACTATGCCTACTTTCTATACTTAGTTTATTTTTCAACTTTCCTAAGTATAACATTCACATACACAGTGGAAACGTTCAATTAATCATCTTCATCGTTATTCCCATTCAACATAAATTCACAACGGATATTTTAATGGGAGGGGAAACTCCTTGAAATATGAGTTTTCCCGATAATAACAATATTTCACAAAATATATAGTTTTACAGTCTTTGTAGGAAACCCCAAGTTTCCTTGGTACAATATCTATCACAACTGTGCAACCCGGCCTCCACCATTCAGACTACCTAAACCAACATTCAGAGTGCCCACCAGTTCTACCGTCCGTCGCCACTTGTTCACCATCACATTGTTTAGCACATCGTTCATTATTTTCACCCATTGCACAACTCACCGCACGACTCGCCGCTCACGTTTCACTAGCACCCCAACTCTCCATTCAACCGCACGTAGCCACTGTCTTGATATACCAACTCATTGAAAGATCCATTGTTCAACTCGTCACACGCTGCCAACTCATGTCGCCTTGCCCGACCGACTCTCCCTCCACCATTCACGTTTGCACGGGTGCCCAACTCATTCACCCGAGTCACCACAACCGCTTGTTCGTTCCGTTCACCAAATGATCGTTCAACCGACCGCCCGAACACCTTCATTCAACTACTCACCCAAATTCACCTCTGTTTGACTGGCCGCACGAATGCACCTTCATTCGACTGCCTGCCCGAACGCACCTTCGTTCGACCCCCCGCTCAAACTACTTCACCAGAGATTTCGTTCATCCTGCCTGTCGATGCCCTTGCATGCCTTCACATGATATCACGTTCGGTTTGTCAATCGACACTCTCGCATGCCTTCGTTCAGCTCATCCACCAAACGAATTCAATCAAGAACTCATTCAACCTACCCTCCGACACCCTCACATGCCCTTGCACGACGTCATTCATCTCGCTCACCGACGTCCTCACACGCCCTCGCATGAGTTTGTTTAGCTCGCCTGCTGATGCCCTCGTACAAGTTCGTTCAGCTCGCTCGTCGATGTCTTTGCACGACTTCATTTAGCTGACCTGGTTCTGCAGCTAATTGCTTCAGCCTACGATGTCGCATGCACCTCACCCTATGTTTCAGACTCCCAAGCTATAGGTCACACTTCCTACTCCTAGAATGCTTAGAACTCCATGACTTCGTTGGATGAATGATCTTCTCTAACTCCTCTTCGTGTACTTATACGATGGTTTCCCAAGGTAGGGGCTTCGCCCATGGCTAAGCTGACTCACACTTAAGCATTTTCACCATCGGCCATGGTGGGGGTGCCCACACCTGGGATTGCCCCACCATATAAAATCTTCACCATCGCCCATCATAACACTTAGTTGATTTCGCATTTCCTTTGACTCGTTGCATTGTTCCAATCATGCCCAACTTGTTGTTTTGCCCAGCTCGTCGCCCGCTCACCCGTCGCGCACCCACCGCCAAAAGAATCACAACTCATGGGAATTACATCCTCCCCCACTCAAAGGCATTATCAACCTCGACAATTCTCCATCCCAGCAACCATCTGTCGCCAATACTGCCAAACAACCACTGTCGCAAAGTGCTACTTGCTCTAACATCCAATATGCTCATACTGCCTACCTTTACTCCAATGCCACACAAACCATCGGTCTATGTCTCCATAATCAAGAACTCATCAATCCATGACCATCAACCACATCCATTGTAATCCCCACATACTACTCCACAGTGGAAGTTTGGTCCCTCCAATTCAAGCTACATGCTCACTGCAACATATCGTGTTGACCTCATCATGTATCGTCATTGTGTGAACTGCTACCATGATACTCCAACACAATGCTAACACATATTTGTACACTGTCGACCCCCATTATTCTAACTAGTCGGGTGATCAATCCAACTGTCATGCTCAAACCATAAGAATACACATCCTCATGCCATCATCAATTGTTTCTCCTAGCTTCATGTCACAACATCAACTCGATCAAGAGTCCATCTCCATCTCCATAAAAATGTAAGCCATGCATAGGTCCATAAAGTAAACTCCATCTCATCCGCAACATGCTTCCCATGATGTTTAGTGTCAATGTGCTGCATGAAATAAACCGCATCTATCCAACATCATCATCCATATGTGTAAAATCCATCTCCTCAAAATGAAGAGATCCTCTCATCAAACCAACTCTCGATGTGCCACATCCAGGTCCATGAAGCAACCTCCATCATATTCGTAATGTTTTATCCCTCAAGTTTGCCAAGGAAACAAGTATACACCTGTCTCATCATCCATGTGTTGCCCATGATCATAGACCAATCAACTCCCATGTGTAAAAAGTGGTTAAGTCTCGGCTGAACCCATGCCCAAGTGTTGCCACCAAGGCATCATCATCGCTGCAACTTCGTCACTCCAAAGTGTCTCATATCGATCCTCCACATCAAGTCACTCTTTCAAGCACACCCATAAATGTACTCGAAAGTATGCACCCCATACTACATCAAAGTCCTTGACCTCAACTCCTCAATGCATCAGATCATCCAAGTCCACCATAATATGATGTCCCCAAAAGTCATAACCTCATGTCATCATGAGCTCCATGAATCATCTCCAACCAACATTCTAGCAAGCATACATGTCTCAGCCCGAAGGTCTATACAAGATGTCTCATCTCCTCATGTAGTAGGAATGCTCCATAGTTTGCTCACGAATCTAACCAAGTCCATGACCTTGTTATACAAGATTGCACAACATCCCCATCGGCTCATAAGTAAAAGTATCCATGTCACATCAACAAATCCATTCGCATAACATACCTGCCTTGGAACTCGTCATTGGATGCACATGAGTGACACCTTTACAAGTGCTCCTGCATAATGTCCCTACATAAGACTACCATGCTCCATGTCTCCAACTCAATGTCCAAAGTTGCCCATGTTGTCCAACTAAGTAGACCCATCACAATATCAGTCATCCTCATCCAAGCCTGCAATCTGGTCTAGTGAACTCGGTCACCCAACCCATATCATCATCACATGAGTCTCTTCCATGATGGCTCCCCCACTAAAGGTTCCACATGGTCTTGGCAAGTCCACCCAAGTATCATCAAAACCAAATGTGTGCCCTTCTCCAATCTGTCCATGAGTCATGCCAGGAACTTAGTCAATTTCTCCATATGGCTAAAGCAAGGCCCATTCCTTTGCAATGATCATCACATTCCTCCCTTGTCACGGGCATTTGAACCTTCTGCCATAAGGTCACAAACATCCCCAACAAGCTCTTCAACAGTTAATGGTCCTTGCTTCTCCATCCAAGGTCTCATCATAGACATCCATGGTAAGACTCTCCATCACATTGAAAAACTGACTTTTCCCTTCCCTGCATATGTCCCATCCTGCAAAATCTCAAATGAAACATAAGTATAAGTACTTACTCCATCATGAGGTTCCTTCGTGTGAGTATCCTCATCCACCAATGTCTATAAAATCCACGCTCCTATTCCAACTTGAAATTTCAAGTTCATCCTCCATCGTTGTCATGCCTACAACATCCTCAAACATCACAGCTTCCTCTTCTTTGTCATCGCAATCTACAGCTGCAACCTGCTCCATTGCCCAAGTCAAAGAAGTTCGTCTTCAACATTCATTTCCAAGACTTCAAGTTCATCTTGAATCTGTGGGTTCTCTTCTTTCATCCGCTTGAACCTGTATAAGGTCAGCAAGTGCCTCCCTTGAAATTATTCCAAACCTATCATTTATTTTCGTTTAGCTTGGCCCAAGCACGAAGCTTCACCCCTGCTAAACATGTCACGAAGTATTACACTTCAATCTACAAACATGAATCACCAAAGCCTGCGGAATACGGAACTATGATACCAATTGTCATGCCCCTACCCCGACGGTAATTTTCCAACCTCATGATTGGGGGTGCGGCACCATCAATCACTTTCTTTTTAACAATACTCGCTATTGTGGACTAAGCCTACTTGTTGAAAATGCAACAAGATGATGGAGCTTAGTGAAAAGAAGTCGCCTTCACTAAGTGGGCCCGCAAGCTATTTTTGGCGCAAAGTCTATTTTTAGACATATGGATCATGGTCTATGATTTGCAGGATGCTATTTATGGATGATTGGTCACATTGGTAAAAATAGATGGACCTCTATTTTTAGACATATGGGCGGAGTCTATTTTTAGACTGCCAGTCTAAAAATAGAACAGTCGAATATTATTAGCTCTTAATAATATTTGGACTATAAACATTATCTTATCCTCTTGCAGCACTTCAGTTCAAGCTATGGATGTGGCACATGCAACTGCCAGAAGGAAATACACTTTTCTTATGGGTTAGTTGAGCTATTGCATGATGGACTTCAATTAGAACTCAAGTGATTGAGTTTGGTGGAGTTGATGGAGTTGTGTTCAGTTTGACTTAGTTGAACTAGTTGTATTTAGTCTAACTGCAAAATACACTAGTGATGAGTGATGTGAATTAATTATTAATTAATTCACTAATTATTAACTCATAAATCAACTAAAGAATACATCAGTTGACTCAGTGCATGGACAGTTCAGTGGAGACAAGTGTTAGAGGTGGGTGAAAGGGTGAGACTACTATCAGTTGTGACTATAGTTGTGCATGAGTTTTGCACAATCATTGATTGAGATTGCAAATGAGGATTGCACAGTACAAGCCAATGGAAAACAATCTTGGATCATTCCTATTCTCAACTTGGATTGCAGAGTAGAGGCAGGCAAATAGTGGAGGAGATTTGAACTTGTGCCTTGTTCAGATCTGAGCTAGTTTGTGTGTAGCAGGGGGAGATAGTACTGAGTACTTGTGAGGAGTATTGTACTATGTATTGTTACATGTTCTCTATCATTATAATATACAGATAGTTGGGGTTTTTTAGCTATATGCTTTCCCCAGTACATACTGTGTTGATATGTGTGATTGATGTTTCAATGTGCGCATGCGATTGTTTCTTTAATTCCGCAAATTGATGATCAACGTAGAGGAGGTTATGTATTATGCATGCATTCCACAAATAGTGTATAATCAGGATAATCACTGTGAATAAGTTTTATATTATTCAAAATTTCTACATGGTATCAGAGTTGACTGATTTGAAGAAAAATTTCTACATGGTATCAGATCTAACTGATTTGTAGAAAAAAAAGTTCTACACGGTATCAGAGCGAAGTGGATCATCAGATCTATTATTCAGAAAGTGATTACATTTTATTTCTTCAGGTAGAGTCTGTAATCGGGCCAGGTAGCCTCTAGATTCATCCTTCTTTTGGAAGGTGAGATATCCGGTAAATGCCCATACAGTCAATCTTTGTACGAGAAATACTTTGTTCTCACGAACTTTAGATCAGAAGCGGTTGAGTTTTGAACTGGTGGAATTCGAATTTGTAGCAGTTTTTTCTTGGTGTCGAAGTTGAAATGACTTTCAATGGATTGCGTTTGGAGTATGCCCTTGAAGGCAGCTCGAATTATATTGCATGGAAAGACAGGATGGAGGCAGTGTTAGATGACAATGGGTTGAAGGAGTTCATTGAGGCTGAGGTCCCAAAGCCTACTGATGCTACTCACGTTGAGGCTTGGCAAAAGAAGATAGCAAAGTGTCAAAGGATTCTATTGGAGGGCTTGAAGGATCACATTGTATCCAACCTACATGGAAAGGCTTCTCCATACTTGATGTGGAAAGCGTTGACAGATTTATTTCAAAGCAAGAGTGACCAGAGGAAGTTGGTTCTCAAGGATAAACTCAGAAACATTAAGTGTGAGAAAGGAGACAGTATGCCCAAGTATCTCACGAGGTTCACCCAATGCCGGGATGAGCTGGGAAGTGTGGGGGTGATTGTCGATGTTGAGGAATTGGTGAGCTTGGCTCTCCTTGGTCTTTCGAAGAGTTGGCATTCCTATTAGGACTCTGTCAATGGTCGGGAGAAATTACCAGGATGGGAGAGACTTTGGTCTGATCTTGTGCAAGAGGAGATCAGGCGGAATACCAGGGACGGATCTTCATCAAAGGCATATGATGAAGACAATTGCGCTTTGGCTGCCAAAGCAAAGAAGGGGAAGAACAAGAAAGCTTCTCATTCTGGTGCGAAAGGCAAGAAGCAGGACATGTCCAAGGTGATGTGCTTTTACTGTCACCAGCATGGACATTATGCCACAAATTGTCCGCAGAAGAAGAAAAATAAGAAAGCTGCTGGATCTGCAGCGGGAGAGGCCTTAGCCTCACAGTTTGAGATGGATTTTTCACTGATCGCATGCTTGGTATCAAGTGTGATGGGATTGGTATGGTTTTTGGACAGTGGTGCGTCTTTTAACATGACAGGAGATCGAGATTTGTTTTCTGATCTGGATGAGAAAGATCTTGGAGTGCACATCGAGATGGGCGATGATGGTAGATATAGTGCGATCGGTATCGGTACCATTTCCTTTGAGAGGGAGTCTGGTAAACCCTTCATATTGAAGGAAGTGATGCATGTTCCAGGATTGAAGAAGAATCTTATCTCTATGGCGATGTTAGAAGACAAGGGATATGATGCTATTTTCAGTGAGGGAAAGGCTTTCCTGCGCAGTAAGACAACTGGAGAAACCCGGAAGATAGGGGTTCGAGTCAAGAACCTTTATCAGTTGTATGTAGATGGCTGCGCAGCAATGGCATGCAAGGTAGAAGGATTGGTGAGCCGGGATGATGGTGAGCTATGGCACCGGAGATTGGGCCACCTTCACCATGGAGCCTTGAAGATACTACAACAGATTTTTACTGGGCTTCCTAAAGGCACTCTTGCGCAGTTAGATCAGTGCAACAGGTGTACTTTGGGAAAATTTGTGAAAGCTACCTTTCACGAGAAGGATAGTCACGCCACGATGATCCTTGAGAGAATTCACACAGACGTGTGTGGACCTTTCTCAGCAGCTTCGACAGCAAAGCACATGTACTATGTGATCTTTGTTGATGATTTCTCTAGAAATTACTGGATCTTCTTCATGCAGAAGAAGAGTGAGACATACTAAAAGTTCTGTGAGTTCAAAGCACTGGTCGAGAAGGAATCAAGGAAGATGGTGAAGGCTCTTAGGAGTGACAATGGTGGTGAATTCATCTCTGGCGACTTCAAGGACTTCTGCAGCGCGGAAGGGATTCGAAGAGAGCTCATAGCTCCACATAACCCATAGCAGAATGGGGTTGCTGTGTGGAAGAACAGAATGATCATGGGTGCTGCACGGGTGATGTTGCATGATCAGGGCCTACCCCTTCACTTGTGGTTAGAGGCATGCAATACTGCAGTATATGTGCAGAGCCGTTGTCCTCACAAGATACTTGGCATGAGTACACCCGAGGAGGCTTATTCTGGTAAGAGGCCTGATATTTCCCATTTGAGGATTTTTGGTTCTCCTGTTTACATGCATGTGAAGAAGGATGCCAGGAAGAATCTGGAGCTGACCGCAAAGGTTGGGATATTTGTGGGGTACACTGATACGCCCCACAACTATCATGTGTATTTTCCAGACAGTCGCAAGACTGTTGTGAGACGGGATATCAAATTTCAGGAGTAGAAAGCCATGAAGTGTTTGCTTGAGAGGGAGCCACACTTGCATGTAGATGAGGAGCTATTAGTTCCTAAGGATGAACTTCAGGACATGGATCAGCCACAAGATGAAGTTCATGGAGTGGAAGAGACCACTCATGCAGCGCCAACCATCAGAGGGCGAAAACGCACTACAGAAGCTGAACGACTGGCTCAAGATGCAGAGAAGGTTGTAGGACCACCTACAGCACAGCACAGACAGAGACAGTCACCTGATCGGTACACTGGATACATGGCTCTTGTGAGCAAATGTGTTGTGACTGAGCCATCCTCTTTCGAGGAAGCTGTGGAGGATCCCGCATGGGTAGATGCCATGGTGGAAGAGTATGATTTGATTGTTAGAAACAGTGCATGGGAGATTGTCCCAAGACTGGAGGGGAAATCAGTGGTGGATTCAAGATGGATCTACAAAGTGAAGCAGGCAGCTGATGGGAGTGTGGAGAAGTACAAGGTAAGATTTGTTGCCCGAGGCTTCTCACAGATAGAGGGGATCGATTATGAGGAGATCTTTGCACCTAACACAAGGTATTCTTCCATACGGACGATTCTTGCTTTCTCAGCGCAGATGGGGTGGCACATTCATCAGATGGATGTGAAGACTGCGTTCCTCAATGAAGTCATTGAGGAGGAGGTGTACATAGAGCAGCCTGAAGGTTTCGAGATCTTTAGCAGCGAGTCGCATGTGTGCAGGCTCAAGAGAGCGCTGTATGGGTTGAAACAAGCACCTCGTGCTTGGTACACACGGATAGACAGTTATTTCACCGGACTTAGATTCTCTAAGAGTGAGGGGGATCCTAATCTATACCAGATTGTGGTGGAGGGTAAGTTGCTGATCATTGTACTTTATGTAGATGATTTGATTTTGATGGGAGATGAGCTGTTGATACTTTCATGCAAGGAGGATCTTGCTAGAGAGTTTGAGATGAAGGACTTGGGCCTCCTTCATTATTTCTTGGGATTGGAAATTTGGCAGCGCAGTGATGGACTATTTGTTTCTTAGGGTAAGTATGCCCGGGAGATACTAGAGAAGTTCAACATGCATGGCTGCAAGCCTGTTGATACTCCTCTTCCTGGAGGTTGGAGGAAGGAGGATGCTACTTCAGCAAATGTAGTGGATGCCACTATTTATCGACAGTTGGTGGGGTCGCTTATGTATCTGGTCAATACACGACCCGATATATGCTATGCTATTAACCAGCTTTCACAAGCTATGGTTAAGCCAACCAAGCTCTTCTGGAAGGCAGGCAAGCATGTATTGCGTTATCTTAGAGGCACATCAGGATTTGGATTGTGGTATAGACAGGAGGATGAGGTGAAGCTATGTGGCTTCATGGATGCAGACTGGGCAGGGAGCCCAATGGACAGAAACAGGTACCATCATATCAGAGATTGTGTGTAGCGGAGAATCATGTTACTTTCATACATTCCCACGGAGGATCAGGATGCTGATATCTTGACGAAGGCGCTCACCGGAGCAAATTCGAATACCAGAGGAAGGATAGGGGTTGTAGATAATCCATATCTTGTTGAGAGGGAGTATTGAAAATGCAACAAGATGATGGAGCTTAGTGAAAAGAAGTCGCCTTCACTAAGTGGGCCCACAAGCTATTTTTGGCGCAAAGTCTATTTTTAGACAATGTCTATTTTTAGACATATGGATCATGGTCTATGAGTTGCAGGATGATATTTATGGATGATTGGTTATGCTGGTAAAAATAGATGGACCTCTATTTTTAGGCATATGGGCAAAGTCTATTTTTAGACTGCCAGTCTAAAAATAGAACAGTCGAATATTATTAGCTCTTAATAATATTTGGACTATAAACATTATCTTATCCTCTTGCAGCACTTCAATTCGAGATATGGATGTGGAACATGCAACTGCCAGAAGGACATACGCTTTTCTTATGGGTTATTTGAGCTATTGCATGATGGACTTCAGTTAGAACTCAAGTGATTGAGTTTGGTGGAGTTGATTGAGGAGTTGATGGAGTTGTGTTCAGTTTGACTTAGTTGAACTAGTTGTATTTAGTCTAAATGCCAAATACACTAGTGATGAGTGATGTGAATTAATTATTAACTCATAAATCAACTAAATAATACATCAGTTAACTCAGTGCATGGACAGTTCAGTGGAGACAAGTGTTAGAGGTGGGTGAAAGGGTGAGACTACTATCAGTTGCACTATAGTTGTGCATGAGTTTTACACAATCATTGATTGAGATTGCCAATGAGGATTTCGTAGTACAAGCCAAGGGAAAATGAGCTTGGATCATTCCTATTCTCAACTTGGATTGCACAGTAGAGGCAGACAAATAGTGGAGGAGATTTGAACATGTGACTTGTTCAGATCTGAGCTAGTTTGTGTGTAGAAGGTGGAGATAGTACTGAGTACTTGTGAGGAGTATTGTACTATGTATTGTTACATGTTCTCTATCATTATAATATACAAATAGTTGGGGGTTTTCAGCTGTATGCTTTCCCCAGTACATATTGTGTTGATATGTGTGATTGATGTTTCAATGTGCGCATGCGATTGTTTCTTTAATTCCGCAAATTGATGATCAACGTAGAGGAGGTTATGTATTATGCATGCATTCCGCAAATAGTGTATAATCATGATAATCTCTGTGAATAAGTGTTATATTATTCAAAATTTCTACATGGTATCAGAGCTGACTGATTTGTAGAAAAAAAGTTCTACACTACTTTCTATACTTAGTTTATTTTTCAAATTTTCTAAGTATAACATTCACATACACAGCGAAAACATTCAATTAATCATCTTCATCGTTATTACCATTCAACATAAATGCACGATGGATATTTTAATGGGAGGGGAAACTCCCTAAAATATGAGTCTGCCCCGATAATAACAATATTTCACAAAATATATAGTTTTACAATCTTTGCAGGAAACCCCAAGTTTCCTTGGTATAATATCTGTCACAACCGTGCAACCCGGCTTGCATCGTTCAAACTACCCGAACCACCATTCTGAGTGCCCACCGGTTCTACCGTCCATTGCAACTTGTTCACCATTGCACTATTCAGCACGTTGTTCACCATTTTCACCCATCACACAACTCACTGCACGATTGACCGCTCACATTTCACTAGCACCCGAGCTCACTGTTTAACCGCACGCGCCTACCATCATGAAGTTCCAACTCGTTGAATGAACCACTGTTCAACTCGTCGCGCTTCCATCTCGTGTCACCTTGCCCGAATGATTTGCCCTTTGTCGTTCATGTTTGCATGGGTGCCAACTCATTCACCTGAGTCACCACAACCGCCCATTTGTTTCGTTCACCGAATGACCATTCAACTGACCACCTGAGCACCTTCGTTTAACCGCTCTCCCGAACACACCTCCATTCGACTGCCCACCTGAACACACCTTTGTTTGACTGCCCACCCAAACACACCTTCGTTCGACCACTTGCCCGAACGAATTCACCCGAGATTTCGTTTAGCTTGCCCGCCGATGCCCTCACATGCCTTCACACGATATCACATTCGGTCTGTCAATCGATGCCCTCACATGCCTTCATTCAACTCATCCACCAAATGACTTCAAACGAGAACTCGTTCAACATGCTCGTCGATGCCCTTGCATGTCCTCACATGACATCATTCAGCTTGCCTATTGACGCCCTCGCATTCCCTCGCACGAGTTCATTCAGCTCGCTCGCCAATACCCTCGTACACCCTTGCACAACCTCTTTCAGTTGACCCAGTTCTGCGGCTAAGTGCTTTGACCTGCGATGTCGCCTGCACCTCGCCCTACATTTCAGACTCCCAATCTCTAGCTCGCACTTCCTACTCCTAGAAGGCTTAGAACTCCATGATCTCATTGGATGAATGATCTTCTCCAACTCCTCCTCATGTACTGATAAGATGGCCGCCCAAGGTAGGGGAATTTCCCATGGCTAAACCGACCCACACTTAGGTGTTTTCATGGTCGGTCATGGTGAGGGCGACCGCCCCACCATATAAAATCTTCGACATTTCACATCATAACACTTAGTTTATTTCACATTTCCTCTAACTCATCGCACCGTTCCAGGTGCGCCCCACTCACCCGTCCCGCACCCACCGCCAAACGAATAACAACTTGTGGGTGTTACACCCTTTGAAGTGGGAGGGTGCTACCTGGTTGATCCTGTCAGTAGTCATATTCGTGTATCAAATATTAAGTCATGCATGTCTAAGTATGAACTAATTTAGACTGTGAAATGGCGGATAGCTCACTAAATCAATTATAGTTTTTTTGATGGTACTCTACTACTTGGATAACCGTAGTAATTCTGGAGCTAATACGTGCACCAAGTCCTAACTCTTTGGAAGGGATGCATTTTATAGATAAAAGGTCGGTGTGGGCTTGCCCACTTCTCTGGTGAATCATGATAACTCGATGGATCGCACAACCCTTGTGCTGGCAATGCTTCATTCAAATTTCTGCCCTATCAACTTTCGATGGTAGGATAGAGGCCTACCATGGTGGTGTCGGGTGATGAAGAATTAGGGTTCGATTCCGGAGAGGGAGCCTGAGAAATGGCTACCACATCCAAGGAAGGAAGTAGGCATGCAAATTACCCCATCTCGACATGGGGAGGTAGTGACAATAAATAACAATATTGGGCTCATCGAGTCTAGTAATTGGAATGAGTACAATCTAAATCCCTTAACGAGGATCCATTGGAGGACAATTCTGGTGCCAGTAGCTATGGTAATTCTAGCTCCAATAGCATATATTTAAGTTGTTGTAGTTAAAAATATCATAGTTGGATCTTGGCTCGTAAAGGTCGGTCTGCCTACTTGGTGTGCACCTGCCCTTCCGTCCCTTTTGTCAGTGGCGTGCTCCTGGCCTTAATTGGCTGGGTCGCGGCTCCAACACTATTACTTTGAAAAAAATAGAGTGCTCAAAGAAAGCTTATGCTCTGAATACATTAGCATGGAATAAAATGATAGGAGTTTGGTCCTATTGTGTTGGCCTTTGAGACTGGAGTAATGATTAATAGGGACTGTCGGGGGCATTCGTATTTCATTGTCAGAGGTGAAATTCTTGGATTTATGAAAGACAGACCATTGTGAAAGGATTTTCCAAGGATGTTTTCATTAATCAAGAACAAAATTTGGGGGCTCGAAGACGATCAAATACCGTCCTAGTATCAACTATAAACGATGCCGACCAAGGATCGGTGTATGTTTCTCTCAGGACTTTGCCAACACCTTTTGAGAAATCAGAGTGTTTGGGTTCTAGGGGGAGTATGGTCGCAAGGATGAAACTTAAAGAAATTGACGGAAGGGCACCACTAGGAGTGGAGCTTGTGGCTTAATTTGAATCAACACGGGGAAACTTACCAGGTCCAGACATAGTAAGGATTAACAGATTGAGAGCTCTTTCTTGATTCTATGGGTGTGTTGAAGCCTCGAAAATCGGGTCGACAACAAGGGGGATACCCACCCGGTCCGGACCTTGGTTGGCAGCTCCTTATCTGTTTGGTATAGCAGGTCCGACTGGGGATAATGGGACCAGTTTCCCAATCTAAGGGTGTGTGTGTGTGTAGAGTTGGATGATGCTGATCTAGGAGTACTTAAAGCTAATTTAATTCAAACTTCTAAACTAACTCTATGCTATTGTAATCTAATGAGAAACAACACATCTAATCTACGCTAACCCGGGGTGTATTTCTTCTATTATGCGATCTAAAGAGATTTCGAACAATAACTGGTAATAAAGATCATTCAGCTATCATAAGAATAGAAATCAATTAAGATAAACCACTCCGCATAAAAAGTTAAGCAAAATAGTTGTGAACAGCATATCGCATAATAAGTTATTCATATATCAAACACAAATAAATGACCGCCCTTCTACTAAAGCAAAACTATTTCTAAAAATTGAATCTTTATCTTTAAAAGACCAAGTATCGTTTAGGCTTACCTCATACATATGTACCTCTTCAGATGAATTCTCAGGAATTTGCGATGCTCCAGCCAACATTTTGCAGAAGCCTTGACCTCTTACAATGCTTGCTGGTTTGATTTCAAGATCGTATTATTGTAAAGCGGTGATCCAATTTGCTCTTTTTTCACCCACATCCTTCTCTATTAGAAGGTTTCTTACCGCTGGAAACGGTACTATGATCTTAGTATGGGCTTTAAGTAAGAAAGGTCTGAAATATTTGATCGCTTTGAAAACGGCATATGCCTGTTTCTCCACGTCTGAATAGTTGAGTTCAGCACCTTGTAAATTCGAGCTAAAAAATGCAATTGGAGCTTCCGATTTCTCTTGATTTGCTTGAGTTAGAATCGCGGCATATGATTTCTCTGAGGCAAATGTGAATAAGATAAAAGATTCTGAAAAATTCGGGGTTGCTAAAGATGGAGCGTTAATGATAGCTTGTTTGATCAGGTTGAATGCTTCATGCTCATTTTGACCCCATTTAAAATTTGAATTCTTTTTAATCATGTTTTGCAAAGGAGAAACAATCCGTGAAAAATCTGGGACAAATCTCTTCACAAAATTGATTTGACCAAGGAAAGATTGCATGGATTTTTTGTTATGAGGCATGGATATTCTAGAAATTTCTTTGATTCTGTCAGGCTCAATGTGAATACCAGATTTTGACACTATGAATCCTAGAATTTTTCCTTCACTTAATGCGAAAAAAGATTTCTTTGGGTTAAGTGAAATCCCATACCTTAAACATCGTTGAAAGATTTGTTTCAAGTCTTTGAGATGGTCACTTCGCTTCTTGGAGTACACTATTATATCATCCAGGTAAATCACTACAGATTTATTGACTAAACCCTTGAATGTGATGTCCATGGCTCTCTGAAATGTAGCGCCGGCATTGATCAAACCAAATGGCATCTTCCGATATGCGTATGTGCCCCATTTAGTTCGGAATGTGGTTTTTAATTGATCATCGGGATGTACCAGCACTTGATTGTATCCTGAAAATCCATCCAAAAAAGACATTAATTCTGAGCCTGCTACTGCCTGTAATATCTGCTCCATAGGTGGGAGGGGAAAATTGTCCTTTTGACAGGCTTTGTTGAGATTCCAAAAATCGATACAGATTCTAATATCTCCATTTTTATTTCTAACGGGTACCATATTGGAGACCCATTTGGAATATCTGACGGGGAAAATTATTCTGGCTCAATAACTTATTTAGCTCAGTTTTTATCTGATTTTCTAAATTGGGGTGGATTTTTCTGAGTTTCCGTTGGACAGGTTTTTCATTGTCAATCATAGGGATAGTATGTTGAATGATAGAAGTGTCGTATGTCTTCAACTCATCGTAATTCCAGGCAAAAAAAAATTTGTATTGTCTCAAAAGACGGATATACGCTAGTTTTTCTTCAGGGGCTAGGCCGTGGCCTAGATTAACATTTTGTGGTTTATCATTGGTTCCTAGGTTTACTAATTCGTAGTTCAGAGTTGAACTGTAGAGCTTAGAATTGGTAGACCTTTTAAACTGACTTTTCAAATCATATAAGTCTTCTAACTTAACCACCGATTTAGGTATAGCATTATCAGTGCTATTTTGTTGTATTTGTCGATCATGATGGTCTTCGTAAATTATTTTATTGGAGTAGGATCCTTCAGAAGTGAGGAAATTTACAATGTCAGGATCGTCATTGAATACTCTCTAGTTTGTAATGTTGTCAGGGATGGACGGTCTAAAGATTAATTCTATTGAGAATCTATATGGACTAAAATCTTCGGAGGGAATAAGTCTAGAGGCTACGTTGGCTAACAAGTCTTCGCTCGCATTTTGGAGTCTTGGGATTGACGAAATATTGAATGCTATGAAATGTGTAGTCAGATCTTGTACTAAAGATTGATAGTGTTTCAAATGACCTGATAGGCAATGTATGGTGTTATGTACCTGTTTGACGACAATCTCAGAGTCTCCAAAGACTTGAAGGTACTTAACGTTCAACCCGATTGCTTTGTATAGGCCTTGCACCAAGGCCTTGTATTCCGCTGCATTGTTTGTGCAATCGAATTCAAGTCTGCACGTAAGCATGGTCTTATTTCCTTCTGGCCTAATCAGAACACATCCTGCTCCTGCTCCCTCGTTAGATTTAGAGCCATAAAAATATAATTTCCAAAACAAAGATGTATTTACAGGTTTATCTAAAAAATTAACACACTTTGAATTATCAGTTTGAGAAAAAATTTTCGACTTGGGACAAAACTGAATTTTCTAAGTAAGGTGAGGTATGAGCATTTAAATTGCCAAGGAAAGAATCTACTTAGTAATTGCCTATGATACTGCTGTTGTATTCTATTGCTTCATTTTCTCCCTCCAATTCCGTTACTATGTACTTCTGGTGTAACTCTCGTTCAACCTTTATTTGATTCGGTTTACCATTGTAGGGTAACCACATGTGCGACCAGTCGGTTGAGAAGTATCCATGGAGTTTTTCGGACCAATCTCTGCTAAGAATCAAGCCATAGAATTCTGGGATATCAGCTACTAGAATGTCAATAACCTGACATACCTTCGGGTTAGACGACAATCTTATGGTCACTTGATTAAGTTCACCAATCACTTCGACTTGAGATCGATCAAGCTGAACTATGCGTACTGTGGATTTTTGTGGTTGAACATTCAACTTGGCACATATTGATCTGGGTAAAATATTCGTTGAAGCACTAGAATCTACCAAACAATTGTGCACATTTTTATTGAAAATTTCATAAGTGAGAAGAAAAGGGGGAGTGTGAGACCTTGATCTTCCTCCAATCAAGGCGATGTCATTTGGATCAACCTTATTGATCATGTTGGTTGGAGGTCTTCCCATGTTGTGGGAAGCTACAACTGTAGGCAAAGATGTAGTAGGCACGGCATGTAATTCTTTCATCATTATCTTCTGTTGATGTTTCAATTTGCTCAACTCATAAAGAGTGATATTAGCCCTAGTCTTTTTCATGTCATCAATAATATTGTACTCCATTTCATCCGACACAATCAGTGTTCTTGATGGAGGTGTTTGATCTGATTGGACTGGGCTAGATTGAGTCGCTTTAGTGGTCGTTTTCTTTGTTGCGACTTTATCTTTTGCTGCAGGGCTTGCACCCTTCTGCTTAGGTTTAGTTTGGGGAGGATCAAGTTGATTTTTGCTTCGTGTGCTAACCGGAAATGCTTCTTGATCTTCTTCTTGCGGGAGGATGAAATCCCACATTCCTTGTAGTTCCACAACTTCTTCGTCATCGGTCTGCCCTTCAGTGGTATTCTCTTCTTCTTCCTCTTCTTCGGATTAGACGTTTGAGATAGCGTTGGGTGGTTTCACATCCATTGAAGGACTTCTTTTAAAAGCTCTGTAGGGCTTTCTTGAAGAAGTTTCTGCTACTTGTTTTTTTATGTCAATCATCTCATTGGACATGGTTTTTAACACTTTTTGTAATCCTTCCAAATCGAAATGGTCTTTCGTTTGTTTATTCTTGGGGTCTTCCTTGAAGGAGACTTTCTTAGATTTGCGTTCCTCTATCGCAGATCTTTTTTCCAGGGCTACTACGCATTTCTCTACTGCTATCACCTCTGTCAAGTTTTCAACTAAGGTTGTCTTATTTGCCCTATCCACGAATATTGCCAAGTTTGATGGTAAGGCCGTAATATACCATTCACATCTTACTTCTTCGCTGGGTTGGGAAGCAACGGGAATTTTGTTGAGGATTTTATTGAACCGTAAATTGAAATCTTTGATGGGTTCTCTAGCCTCGGCTTTAAGATTGGACAGGTCATTGATTAACGTCGTCGTTGATCTGTCATCACTAAACTTGGTAAGGAATTGACTTTGAAAAATGTCCTAACTTGTGATAGACTCGGAAGGTAATGAAAAGTACCATGACCCGGCTGTTCCTTGCATTGTATAGGGAAAAAGCCGGAAAACAGCATCCTCGTTGGTAACTCCGTTGAGATTGACAAAAAGCATGAAATTATTAATATGCTCTTCAGCTAGCATGCCTGCTTCTGGATTGAATTTGGGTAGCCATTTCTCAGGATGGGCTGGTATTTGGCTCAGGGGTGGGGGCATTAAAACTGCCCCAGGATTGTTCCATGGAGACTGGGCCATCGTTGAGCTGCTAGTAAATGAAAGTGCAGAGGATGATCCCTGAGGCTGGGAAGATGAAGATATTAAGATCTTTGATGATTGAAGAGGAGGGGTTGTGGAAGATGGATGAGTGGTTTGGAATGAAGATGTGGGTGGCTGACTTCGCGGTGAGGGAGTTGAAATGGACGACGTAGATGAAAGAGTCTCACTGTCAGACTCTGGAGGTGTTTTCCTTGCTCTTTTCCTGGTGGGGAGAGGGAATTCAGTTGGCTGGATGCCAAATTTTTCACTCTTTAATCTGGTCAGGGGATGAGCAGGATTGTACTGCGAAGTCACGCTGCTTTGAGATTTATCAGACCTCTGTGTAAAAATAGAAAATCCCTGGAGTTTGCGAATCAGAGTTTGAACTTCAGGGGGTTCAATGGTAAATTGGTCTGAAATATTAGGGTATGTAGCAGCGGTTGATACTCGAGCGACTTCTGACTCTGGATTTAAACGTACTGGGGAAGTCAGGGGAGTTGATGAGGGCGATTTACTCTCAGAATGGTATTTAGATTTTGATTTAGGTTCCATTCATAGTTCAGGCCCTCCTTCTAGCGCCAAATATGTTGAAGCCCCGAAAATCGAGTCGACAACAAGGGGGATACCCACCCGGTCCGGACCTTGGTTGGCAGCTCCTTATCCGTTTGGTATAGTGGGTCCGACTGGGGATAATGGGACCAGTTTCCCAATCTAAGGGGTGTGTGTGTGTGTAGAGTTGGATGATGCTGATCTAGGAGTACTTAAAGCTAATTTAATTCAAACTTCTAAACTAACTCTATGCTATTGTAATCTAATGAGAAACAACACATCTAATCTACGCTAACCCGGGTTGTATTTCTTCTATTATGCGATCTAAAGAGATTTCGAACAATAACTGGTAATAAAGATCATTCAGCTATCATAAGAATAGAAATAATTAAGATAAACCACTCTGCATAAAAAGTTAAGCAAAACAGTTGTGAACATCATATCGCATAATAAGTTATTCATATATCAAACACAAATAAATGACTCCACCGTATAGAAGTGCCAAATGGTAACCCACACATTCATGCATTAACATATAAACAACTGAAAACTATATATCACTTTAAGAATATAAGCAGAAATGGTCAAGAGATAAAAGTACCATTTATGACTGGTTCCACTCATAAGCTTCAAGCAACAACGATTTATCTCTACTTGTTCTAACATCTACTAAAAGTACAAAAGTGCAACATCAGTAGCAGATATCAAATGCAAACATTGATAAATCTCGATCCATCCATTCATCAAAAACCCCCTCCGAGGGTGCAAAAGTGCATGTTCTGAGGACAAGTTTTTTGACAAATTTCTGGACCCTTCTCCAAATGCCTGAGAAGGGTTTAAATACTGCTAACTAATTAATCTTAATTACATAAATTTAGGACACGGTTTTAAATGATCGCCCTTCTACTAAAGCAAAATTATTTCTAAAAATTGAATCTAATTCCTAACCGTTTCTGTATTTTCTCCTTAGTGCTGTAAGCATGCAACATTCGCCTGGGAAGAGTCGGCTGGTCGTCTTTTCCTTTCGTTTGAGCTATGAAAATAGAAATAACAAGTGCTGGCACCACTTTCTGGTAAACTAGAAGATATTTTTGAAAATCTTCGTCTGGCTTGGTGTATTCACTGTGTGTATACTTGGTAATAACCCAATTTCTCTCAAACTAATTCTGCTTTTGCTATTTCGGTTTCCGGCCTTGCGAATGACTGAATAAGTTAGGGACTTTTCTCTCTGAACAATTTTCTGTATTGAAAACTGCCTTCGTTCTTTGTTCCAGGCTTTTCTGGTGCGTTTTCCCTCTTTAGCGCCTTTTTCTTTTTGCTTTACCCAGTCTAAGCTTCAGGATCTTTTGTAAACATGTTGCTTTTGTGCGCCTTTGACTCTGAGTTTTGGATGGCCTATTGACATCAGTATCTGTTGAGTGATACTCTGGAATCTGTGGTCCTGTTGCATGCGGCATCCGTTTGTGAAGGCATCTCTTCTCTGTTCTCCGAGCATTGATGCTTTCCCCTTTTCCTTAGATGTTTCTTGCACATTGCTTTATGTTATTTGTTGTCTTACAGTTTACGCAAAGGAAAAGAGTAATGATGAAAAGATTGACATGAAAGCTTTAAGCTCTAATGAATGCATAATCATGACACCCACAATGAACTGACTCTTCGAAAAACACAACACAATCCTTCTTGGATACTTTGGCGTACAATCATTAATTTATTTTAAGGCGCGCACCCAATTTTGGTCTACAGACAGCTTTCCTTGAATACTGTGCTGAGGAAATTTTGCGATGGGTGATTTCTGCGACTCGCATTGCAGTATCGAGGATTGCATCGTCAATATGTGTCATTGTAGGAATTGATGATCGCATTCATCGCAGATCGCAATATCGCAGATCGCAACATCGCAGATCGCAATATCGCAGATCGCGATATCGCAGATCGCGAATCGCAAATCGCGCTTAGTCATCCAATCATCATGTGTTGCTTATGCGATGTTGCGATATGCGACGTCGCATATCGGCCGTCGGAGATTCCTTAAGTTTTTTGATTTAAGAGTGCTTCATAATATAAGCGATGCGATGAATTTCGCGTCGCTTCTTCGCAGCTTATTATGCGCATAGGAAAACGTTTCACTCTCTTCTCGTGATGCGATACAGCTTTAGGGAGTTAAAATACAAAAATTTTGATAAAATGTTTTTTTTGGATTTTTATTAAGGGTCCCCATTTGCTTGGTGTTATCGCTAATACCAAACAAAGAGGGGGGTTGTTGGTGGCCACAACAGGGTGGTGGCGCATGGTCGTTCTTAGTCGGTGGAGCGATTTGTCTGGTTAATTTCGGTAACGAACGAGACCTCAGCATGCTAACTAGCTATGCAGAGGTTTCCCTTCGCGGCCAAATTATTAGAGGTACTATGGTCATTTAGGCCATGGAAATTTGAGGCAATAATAGGTCTGTGATGCCCTTAGATGTTTTGGGTTGCATGTGCGCTACACTGATGTGGCCAACGAGTTTTTCTTCTTAATTTGAGAGGATTGGGAAATATTATCAAATTGCATCATGATAGGGATAGACCATTCCAATTATTGGTCTTCAATGAGGAATTCCTAGTAAGCGTGTGTCATCAACTCGTGTTGACTACGTCCCTACCCTTTGTACACACCACCCATCGCTCCTACCGATTGAATGATCCAGTGAAGTGTTCGAATTGTGTCGACGATGGTGGTTCTCTGCCATTAACATCGTGAGATGTTCATTGAACCTTATCATTTAGAGGAAGGAGAATTTGTAACAAGGTTATCGTAGGTGAAATTGCAGTAGGATCATTGACATTAAGCGTTTTGTTTTTTGGTTCAGGTTGGGTGGGTTTTGATTGCAATGTGGGCTCGTGTGGTGTATCTCTAGGGTAGCGGGTTTGGTGGTTGGCAGGAACATTGTTGGTTTCTTGTCTTGAGGTCACGCTTGTTTTTTCATGTGTGCTTGAAAGCCATGCTTGTGCTTGTCCCACCCATCCTTTGTTTTTCTTCCCCCCCAATGTGTTTCTGTAGGGGGTTCGGAAGCTTGTTTCTTGGGAGCCCTCCCCGATGATCTGTTCGGTGGGGCATGGTTTCTCCAGTTGAGGTGCTTGGGAAATATGATGGATAAATTTAGACTCATTCATAGTGGCAATGCTTAGTATTTTATTCATTGGAAGGCATGGGCCAAGGGTGTGATCCTCCATAGTTGGTTCTCTTGAAAAAGCAGCAGTGGTTTATGTGTTGCTTGGGTGAGCTTTTTTGTTGGTGGTTGGGTTGAGGGAGTGGTTGCGTGCACACCTGCTAGCTCAAAACTTTCGTGAGGGGAAATTTTCAGTGTGGGGTCAATATGGGATGGATGAAGAGTGGTTCAACCTATTGGGATGGCCACCCTTGTCCTCCCGACCATTCCTTGATATGCCCTCGCGGAAGGGTTGGGTGTCGAGGTAATGAAAAACCCCACCCTCGGTTTGAGCTGCATCGAGATCACAATTTTCCCCACCAATGGGCATGAGGTGGCATTATTATCTTGTGCCTTTTCCGTTGAGGGAATTCCTCATCCTCTCGTGAGCCACTCCCCTTCTAAGGAAAGAAGTAGCAGTTTGTGTCTTTGTTTCTCCCTTTGGATTGTGGGTTTTTTGTGTGACTTGGTCATTTCTTGATTTCATGATGTGCGCTTTGCGGACATCCCTCTCTTTAGAGGCCTTGCACCATCGATGTATTTGTGGTCCGTGTCTTTCTCCAGCATTGAGTGTTGGCATATGACAACTCCTCTTTCGAGTTTGATTCTTGACCCCTGTTGACTTTCTCACTGGAAAGGTTGTTGGGTGTTTTGTACATGGATGGGTGCAATAGCGGGGTGGGTTTGCTATTAGTGTATTTGTCGTTTGAAGCCTTGTGCCAGGTTGGGGGCGTTATTTACCTCTCAGTAACGTGCTCTAGAAACTGGTCTCATCGCGGCCCTCGTTTTTTCTAGTGGTTTATTTGCTTGGTTGTTTGATTGTTGTTTGTTATGTTGTAAAGGTAGAAAGGGTGTTGTGTCGTAATGTATGTGGGAGGGTGTGAAGAGGTGGGATGCTTTGATTGGGTGCCTTGCTCTCTTTCTTTTTGGTTAGGCAACTTCTCCTCGGTGTGCTATTGAGCCTCTACCTTTTCTTGGGATTTTTGTTTCTTTGGTGTTGTTTTCTTCCCTTCTTCCTTTTGCGCCTAGCTTTTTGTGGAGAAAAGGTGGGATTATTGTGGATTGTTGTTTGGGAAGGATGAAAATTAGTGCAATTTCCTAAGGTGGCCACCCTAGTCCTTCTTGATCACCCTCCCTAAAAGTTCCCCTCTTTTTGCAAATGTAAGGGTTTAGGAAGCTTGTTCTCTGTTTAAGCCTCCTCTTGTGAGTCGATAGCCACGTTTGATATCTCTTTCTTTCATGTTTTTTTTCTTCCTTTCTTCCTTTTGGCCCCTAGCTTTACAGAGAAAAGGTGGGATTGTTGTGGATTAGTGTTCGGGAAGGAAGAAACAAAGTGTGAGCTCCCAGGTTGGCCACCCTAGTCCTTCTCGATCGTCGTCCTCTACGGTTCCCCCATTTTTGTGAAGGCATGGGGTTGGGGAAGCGTGTTCTTTGTTTGAGCCTCCCCTTGTGAGTCGGTAGCCACGTTTGATATCTCTTTCTTTCATGTTGTTTTCTTCCATTCTTCCTTTTGGCCCCTAGATTTATAGAGAAAAGGTGGGATTGTTATGGATTGTTATTCAAGAAGGAAGAAACGCAGTGCGAGCTCCCAGGGTGGCCACCCTATTCCTTCTCGATCATCGTCCCCTGCAGTTCTCCCCTTTTTGCGAAGGCATGGGGTTGGGGAAGCATGTTCTCTATTTGAGCCTCCCCTTGTGAGCTGGTAGACACGTTTGATATCTCTTTATTTCATGTTGTTTTCTTCCCTTCTTCCTTTTGTCCCCTAGCTTTACGAAGAAACGGTGGGATTGTTGTGGATTGGTGTTTAGGAAAGACAAAATGCAATGCGAGCTCTCGGGGTGGCCACCCTAGTCCTTCTCGATCATCGTCCCCTGCAATTCCCCCTTTTTTGCAAAGGCAAGGGAGCTTGGAAGCCTTGTGCCTTGTTTGAGCCTCCCCTTGTGAGCCAGTAGCCATGTTTGATCTCTATTTCTTTCACCTTGTTTTCTTCCCTTCTTCTTTTCAGTCATTAGCTTTATGGAGAAAAGGGGGAATTGTTGTGGAATGGTGTTCAGGAAGTATTAAAAGAAGTGCGAGCTCCCGAGGTGGGCACCCTAGTCCTTCTTGATTTTTGTTCCATGCATTTTGCCCCCATTTTGTAAGGGTGTGGGGCTTGGGAAAATTGTTATTTGTTTGAGCATCCTCCTGTGAGGGGGTAGACAGATTTTTTTACTTTCTTTCCTGTGTTTTTCTTCTTTTCCTCCTTTTGGCACTTAGCCTTACATTTGTCCTGGGGGGTGCCCCTATTCAGTGTTTTGGTGAATTTTTCAAGTTTTTGGACACAATTTGGGCTCGATTCCTCCGTTGAGGGCACGTCTGTCTGGGTGTTCCATCCCATTCAAATGCACTCCCTACAATATGTTAGGGAGTAGCGGAGCTGGTCAGTTGTGCCCAATGTGGTGTGATTGGCTGAAACACCTCAAGCGATGTTTCGTGGCATGTGTTGGCAAGCGGTGATCTTGTCCCCTTGGATGGGCAGTCGGTGTTAGCTGATGCAGGTTTTATGTGGCATCACTCGAACTTGCTTTGCTCTCTCTTGTCCTCCCATTGGGTAGGGCGGATTTAGCTCTGACTTTGTGACCTCAGTTTAGGTGAGAACACTCGCTGAGTTTAAGCATATAATTAAGTGGAGGAAAAGAAACTTACAAGGATTCCCCTAGTAGCAGCTAGCGAACCGAGAAGAGCCCAACATGAAAATCGGGTGGCAGTGTCGCTTGAATTATAGTTTGTAGAAGCGTCCTCAGCAGTGGACCTTGGCCAAGTCCCTTGGAAGGGGGCGCCTGAGAGGGTGACAACCCCATTAGGCTAGGACCCTGCTGCATCACGAGGTGTTGTTGGCGAGTTAGGTTGTTTGGGACTACAACCCTAATTGGGTGGTAAATTCCATCAAAGGCTAAATATGGACAAGAGACCGATAGAAAACAAGTACCGTGAGGGAAATATGAAAAGGACATTGAAAAGAGAGTTAAAGAGTGCTTGAGATTGCCAGGAGGGAAGCGGATGGAGGTTATCAATGCATCTCAGTTGGATGAGGAATGAATCAGGATGGTCCAATGCTGGAATTGAGGTGCAAACCAACATGGGTTGCTACATCATCACAAGAAAAAGTGGATTACTGCTGTTGGTTTGTCGTTGCGATGGTCGAGGAATGAAACGTGCACCCTTGTGGTGGGATGTGTCCACCTGCACGCTTGTGGTGTTGGTTGGCGAGCTTTCCATTCGACCCGTCTTGAAACACAGATCAAGGAGTCTAACTTGTTTGCAAGTCGGCGGGTTTGAATACGTGTGAGGCGCAAGAAAGCTAATGGGCAAGATCCCCTCTATGGGGGGGTGCATCATCAACCAACCTTGAGCTTATGTGAAGGGTTCGAGTGCAAGCACACTTGTTGGGACACGAATGATGGTGAACTATGCCTGAGTAGGGCAAAGCCAAAGGAAACTCTGGTGGAGGCTCTAGTGATACTGACATGCAAATCATTCATCTGACTTGGGTATAGGGGCGAAAGACTAATCGAACCATCTAGTAGATAGTTTCCTCCGAAGTTTCCCTCAGGATAGTTGGAGTTCACGCGCGAGTTTTATCAGGTAAAGTAAATGATTATAGGCATTGGGGGCATAATTCCGTCGACCTATTCACAAAATTTAAATAGGTAAGAGGGTGTGGCTGCTCCATTGAGCTGTTCTATGGAATCGAGAGCTCCAAGTGGGCCATTTTTGGTAAGCAAAATTGGTGATGCGGGATGAACCAAAAGTCGAGTTACGGTGTTGAATTGCATGCTAACCTAGATCCCACAAAGGGTGTTGGTTGATTAAGATAGCAAGACAGTGGTCATGGAAGTCAAAATCCACTAAGGAGTGTGTAACAACTCACCTTCCAAATCAACTAGCCCCGAAAATGGATGGCACTAAAGCACAAAACCTATACTTGATGGTTGAAGAAATTACCTGGCTTCGATGAGTAGGAGGACACAGGGGTCATTGATAAACCTCAGGCATGAGCCTAGGTGGATCGGCCCCCAGTGCAGATCTTGGTGGTAGTAGAAAATATTAAAATGAGAACTTTGAAGACTGAAGTGGGGAAAGGTTCCATGTGAACAACACTTGGACATGGGTTTGTCGATGCTAAGAGGTGGGGAAGCCTTGTATCAAGGGTGCACTCTGCATGAGCATCAAAAAGGAATCAGGTTAATATTCCCAAACTGGGACATGGAACTGGGCAACAACATTAGGAAATCCAGAGATGTCATCGGGGGCCCCGAGAAGAGTATCTTTTCTTTTTAACATCTTGCCCACCCTGGAATTGGTTCACCTGGAGATAGGGTCTAGAACTAGAAGAGCACCGCATGTCTTGCGGTGTCTGGTGTGCCCTCGATGGCCCTTGAAAATCTGGAGGACCGAGTACCGTTCATGCCCAGTTGTAGTCATAACTGCATCAGGTCTCCAAGGTGAAAAACCACTGGTCAATAGAACAATGTAGGTAAGGGAAGTTGGCAAAATGGATTCGTAACTCTGGGAAAAGGATTGGCTCTAAGGGCTAGGCCTGGGGGTCTATACCCTCAACTCATGGGTTGTTGGCAGTCTGCCCGAGCTTCTCTTGTGGCGAGGGTGGGTAGTTTCTTGCCGATTGGGCTACAGGCATATAATGCCCCCTACCGGGGGCTTTTCCCTAAGCAGTGAAAAGTTGACTTAGAACTGGTACGGACAAGGGGAATCTAACTATTTAATTAAAACAAAGCATTGTGATGGTCCCTGCGGATGCTGACGCAATGTGATTTCTGCCGAATGCTCTGAATGTCAAAGTGAAGAAATTCAACCAAGCCCAGGTAAACGGCGAGAGTAACTATGACTCTCTTAAGGTAGCCAAATGCCTCATCATCTAATTAGTGACGTGCATGAATGGATTAACGAGATTCCCACTATCCCTATCTACTATCTACCGAAACCACAACCAAGGGAATGGGCTTGGAAGAATTAGCGGGGAAAGAAGACCCTATTGAGCTTGACTCTAGTTCGACTTTGTGAAATGACTTGAGAGGTGTAGAATAAGTGGGAGCCATTTTTGGTCAAGTGAAATACCACTACTTTTAACGTTATTTTACTTATTCCATAGGGTGGAGATGGGGCACTGCCCTTGTTTTTAGCCTTAAGGCACGTTTCGGCGGGTCGATTCAGGCATAAGACATTGTCAGGTGGGGAGTTTGTTTGGGGCGGCACATCTGTTAAAAGATATCGTAGGTGTCCTAAGATGAGCTCAACGAGAACATAATTCTCGTGTGGAACAAAATGTGTAAAAGCTCATTTGATTTTTATTTTTACTATGAATAAAAACCGTGAAAGCGTGGCCTATCAATCCTTTAGATTTTTAGAATTTGAAGCTAGAGGTGTCAGAAAAGCTACCACAGGGATAACTGGCTTGTGGTAGCCAAGCATTCATAGAGACGTTGCTTTTTGATCCTTTGATGTCGGCTCTTCCTATCATTGCAAAGTAAAATTCACCAATTGTTGGATTGTTCACCCACGAATAGGGAATGTGAGTTGGGTTTAGACCATCGTGAGATAGGTTAGTCTTACCCTACTAATGAACCAAAATACAATAGTAATTCAACTTAGTATGAGAAGAACCGTTGATTCACACAATTGTTCATCGCACTTGGTTGAAAAGCCAGTGGCGCGAAGCTACCATGTGTCGAATTATGATTGAACACCTCTAAGTCAGAATCCACGCTAGAAGTTGTGCATGTCACTCTTCAATTGTATCTCGACCTATAGTAGGGGCATCATTTTTTCACCCCCAAGGGCCTGTGTCATTTGCAAACTGCGATCGTGAAGCATCTCGATCGGGGGAGCTTTGAAGTTCAATTCCAAATGGTCGTTGAGAAGAATCCTTTACAGACGACTTAAATACACGAAGGGGTATTGTAAGTGGCAGAGTGGCCATACTGACATGATCCAATGAGATTCAGCCCTTGGTCACCTCGATTCAGAGCTTCGCTCTTGTCACACATTATTCAAACAAATCCGGACAAATCTCCCGCTCTTGCACCTTTTCCTCTTCCTCCAATTGACAATTTTTTATTGCTCACATCTCAGAAATGATTTCTTGGGGGGGGGGGGCAATTTGGGGTTTCCCTGTCATGATGGAAGAGGCGCCGAAGCCCGAGAAAATTGGGATTTCCATGTCGTGCCCTAGCGCCTGAAATTTTGGGTTTCCATATAGTGCCCCGGTGCCCAAGATTTGGGGTTTCCACATTGTGACAGAAGAGGCACCCCAAGCATGGGAAAAATTGGGGTTTCCATGTTTTGCCCCATCACCCAAAATTTGGGGTTTCCATGTAGCGCCCCAACACCCAAATTTTTTGGTTTCTACGTTGCGATGGAAAAGGTGCCCAAAATTTGGGGTTTCCATGTCATGCCTTGGCGCTAGAAATTTCGGGTTTCCACATTGCGACGGAAATGGCACCCAAGCATGGGAAAAATTGGGGTTTCCATGTCATGCCCTGGTGCCTGAAATTTGGGGTTTCCATGTCGTGCCCTGGCACACAGAATTTGGGGTTTCCATGTCATGCCCTAGCGCCCAAACTTGGGGTTTCCATGTCGTGCCCAATCCTAGGAAACTTGGGGTTTCTATGTCACACCACGATCAAAACTAGTGGCACCCAAGTCTAGGGAAGCTTGGAGTTTCCATGTCCCACCCTTGATGGAACCACGGGTTTCCATATTTTATGGCACGATAGAAACTCAGGGTTTTCAACAAAGCCCCAACGTGGGGAATTTGGGGTTTCCATGACGATGGAAACTAGCTCGCAAGTCTGGGGAACTTGGGGTGTTTTGAAATCGCTGCCAAAGTCTGGGGAACTCATGGTTTCTATGTTGCAGTGCGGCTGGAGTCACTGACGGAAACCACCCAAGTCTGGGAAACCTGGGGTTTTCATGTCTCACCCTGGCACGGGGAACTTGGGGGATTTCATGTTGCGGCATGCCCTAAATTTTCTGAGAGTCTATGGAACTTCGGATTTCCATGTTGTGGGGTGAGGGAAAGCCACCAAAGTCTAGGGGACTTGGGTTTTCCATTTCACGGCACGATGGAAACTTCTACCTAACTCTGTGGACACACGAGATTTTCCATTTAGCATCATGACAAAAATTGCTACCCAAGTTTGGGAAACACGAGGTTCCCATGTCACGCCATGGCTAAAATTGCCACCCAAGTCTGGGGAGCTTCTGGTTTCCATGTCATTGCGTGACAAAGAATGGCCACCCAAGTCTGGGGAGCTTCAAGTTTCCATGTCATCATGCAATAGGGAATGATGGCCCAAGTCTAGGGAGCTTCATGTTTCCATGTCAAAACACAACAGGGAACGACTGCCCAAGTCTACCAAACATGGTGTTTTCCATTCTATGGCATGACAGAAACCAGCCAATTATGGGAAACTCGGGTCTTCCATGTCCTGCCACGATAGAAACTGTGACCTCAGTGTAGGGAACTCGGGTTTCCATGCTACGGAAAGACAGAGAACCACCCAATTCCATAGAAATTGGGGGCTTCTATTTCGTGGCATGAGGGAAACCACTTAATTTCGGGAACCTCTGGGTCTCCATCTCCCACCTGGGCAAAAACTTCAGCCTTGGTGCAGGGAAATTGGGTTTCCATGTTGCAACACGACCGAAATCGACCAAGTTTATGGAACTCATGGTTTCCATGTTGTAACATCACAAATAACCACCCAAGTCTTGCGAACTTGGGTTTCCATTTTGCGTCGAGGTGGAAACTGCTTACCTGGTTTGTCTCCGGAACTTGGGGTCTCCATGCCTCGTTGCGACGGAAGCCATCCAAGTGCAGGGAAAGTGAGGTTTCCTTACCCTGCCGTGATGATAGATGCCCAAGTGCATGAAATCTAGGGTTTCC
This sequence comes from Pinus tabuliformis, assembly GCA_031772625.1. Classification (NCBI taxonomy): domain Eukaryota; kingdom Viridiplantae; phylum Streptophyta; class Pinopsida; order Pinales; family Pinaceae; genus Pinus; species Pinus tabuliformis. The sequence goes on along the minus strand of CM062820.1, from coordinate 772,595,436 downwards.
ATGTCCCCTTGTACGGGAAACCTGTACCACATGGGGGGGGGGGGGGGGGGTGCGGCCTGGGTTGTTAGGTATTCGAGTTGGGAGCACCTGAGAGAGTCGAAAAAATGAACCTGTAGTACGGGCACGCCTTCATGTGTGACAAGAACCCGCGTTCAGTTAAATGCGACTCAGGTGAGCGTTTGGTTAAATATAACTCGAGTGAGCGTTCGGTTATATGCAAAGAATTGACACAACATTCGCTTATGTGCAACGGTGATGAGTGCACTCATAGTGGGTGCACCGTGTTGGGTAGGGCACCCACCCCTTGATATGTTCACGATGGGTGAGTCACCGATGGAAGGCATGCAAGCGACCCGTGTTGTTTTCTCGGACGAAAGAGGTGACCATGTGCGGACGAGTTAGGAGTCGACCCATGGGTGTGACGTGTGGTGGCGGTGTAATCGGCTAAGTGTTGGAGCCGACCCATGGGTGCGACGATGCACATGAAGGGACGCGACGGTTTGTTGGAATGGGGTGTGTCAAGGTTATGTGGCAGGTCAGTTAGGCATGCATGATGATGGAGCCAACCCTTGTTATCCTCGAGAGACACAACCCTTGGGAAAATGGATGTGTATAAGTAAGGAGGATGGCATTTGACCAAGGGACATTAAACTCAAACTTCCACATCACAGAACAGGTGCAAAGGAAGAAGTTGGGAAAAAGTAAAAGGGCTACACCGGCGGGCGGATTACAAGTGGACAAGTTGGACATGGTAGTTCGGATAGGCAGAGTGGGTTGGGTTACCGATCGGGTAGGCAGGTCGCACTGCGTTCAGGCCATGCACCCTCACTATGGCCTGCAACAATGGGCAGAGTTTGGGTGTCATAGAATGGAAAGTCGGGTGGATAGGTGGCATACTTGGGTGCGGGTGACACCGATTAGAGTTCAGGTGTGGATTTGTGTCATGCAGGCCGTGAGCAATGTAACACGACCACACGACATGACGAGATGAAAGAATAATTGAAGAAGATATATTGATGATAAGTTATTTTCGCTGCATTGTTAAGAACACTTATTTGAAAATTGACTGAGTGGTTAAGTAGGTGCAGATCGTGTACTCAAGTATTGGTAAAAGGAAAAAGTATGACAGTGCCACACCTGCTTATGTATGGTTTAAAGACTACCACCAGGATAGGGCGTGACATGAGGTCTCCTAGTCCCTCCTCGACAAAAGTCACAAAATTGCGGGGAACTCTGGTTTCCATGTCCCGCCTTGTCGAAAGCCTCCCAAGTGTGGGAAATTTAGGGTTTCCATGTCTCATCATGATAGAAATCACCTAGGTGTAGTAAACTTGGTGTTTCCATGTCCCTCCACGATGGAAGTCGCGGCCCAAGCACATAGACATCGAGTCTGCAACCTCACATCATGAAAAAGGCTCCTTTGGTCAAGAGAATGAAGGTTTCTTCATTGGTAAAGGATCTCACTAAGGATCAAAGGTTGTAGTATCTTCTAGAACTAGTCTACCAAGGACTATCAAAAGTTGAAAGGAGGACGAAGTGCCAGGAACGAAGTGCCAGGAGAAATAAAGTGCAGAGAGGAGGAAGGACTTGACTTGTTGTTATAGACATTTTTGTGCCTTACAACTATAAGCAGAAATGTCCATAATCTAAGGGATCCAAAGTCCCTAAACATGTTGTTCCTACCCCTAGAGGAACAAGGCTAACAAACCACAACAATTCACAGAAGTTCTCCACCAGAAACTGCTAAAAAATAAGTCAATTCAGGATCAATTCAAAGGCTCCACTAGCTGTCTGCGCTGAAATGCAAAGTCTGCACTGGCTACCTGCACTGCAACGTAGGTAGAAGCACTACCAGGGTGCGCTGAGCAGGAATTGACAAATGGCAAGTTCATTCAACAAGGTGTCAAGACCCTGGAAGCTTCCAGAATCTTCCTCAATGACACTTGCCTCAGTGAATTCGACTAGTGATGAGTAAGAGGTTCTCAATCTCCAAGTGGAAGCAAGAACCTCCAAGTGGAAGCAAGAACTGATAGAGGGAGAGGACACTAGTCAGATCTCAAGCTGACTCATCCTCTCTCAAAACATCTATATATGGATCTCTCCTCCATGCGATCTAGAGGCTGGAATTTTGTTATTGCAAAGAATTGTTGTTGGTTTGAGGTTGGAATCATTGGGTGCTTAATGCTTTGAAGGAAGGTGAAGATAGGAATTTCATTTACTGGGAAGGAGATGCTGGATTGGAGCCCTTTGGGTTGTATCTCTTCCTGAACCTTGTTATTCATCAATAAAGTTATCTTGGTTTCTCCTATATACTGATGTATCTTTGATGTATGATTGCATTAGTATGTTTAGTTTATTTCTAATCCTGAACTAGTTATGAATATGAATCTATGTCTTTGCGTAGTGTTCTCCTCTTGTGATCTTGCAGGAACCTGTTGAAGCTGGGCGAGCGAGAAGGCAAGTAGCTGGGAACTCTCAAAGAGAAGAGAAACCGGATCGAGGGACAAACGGAAGACACCGGTTAGTCCATCCATCTCTCTTCATTCTTAATTCACAAAGGAAGAATACTAGAATAGCTGTCTCTGTTTGTTGCTAAGGCACTGCCACACCTTAGGTGTATAGGATCGTCCTGCATAGGCATTTTTCCCCACAACAAATTGGCAACTCTGCTGGGGAGATCTGTTTAGTCATTTTATTTGTGTTTCTATCATTGTTTGTTTCATAGACTCAATAGCAACAATCGAACTGCATCTGCTATTCTCAGATGCAAAGTAGACAGCTGTTGCTTTGATCCAATCACTGGATTTGTCTATGATCTGAACAATGGACTCACAAATGATTTGATGATCCTTTGTGATAGATCTTAGCCCTTCCTCAAAGCATCCCTTTGATTGTACCTTGCTTGTTGCTTTTATTTGGCTTGAAACCGTAGATTAATCAGCAAACTGTGACCCAGGCCCCAGTGAGAAACTCTCGTTTCTCCTTCAGCGCAGACCCTGTGAAGAGGTTCTGCATTTCAACACAAGTCCCGTGAAGGCTACCTGCACTGAATGTCAAAACCCCTGTGTTGAGGATGCGCTGATCCAGTTAGGCCTTGTGCAGCTGGGGTTCTCTGCTCTGTTTTGCCTTGTTTTGATCTCTGATTTTTGCAGCCTGTAACCAACATAGGTACCTGTCTGATAACTCCTTTTCTCTGCTTAAATTCCGCCTCCTTTTGTACAAAAAGACTGTGAGTGTTTTTATGTGTTTGTGGCGTCATTTACAGTTTTCCTTTACAAGAGTGAAATAATCATCCTGTAGCCCTTGATTCAGATCTGTTGATTGTGATCTTAGGAGACAGTTCATTGGCTATTTGCAGTTGATTATACATTTACTTTTGCTTTTGGTTTGAGTTTGTCTCTTTTAAGTGTCGAAACAAGTGTTCATTTCGAAAGTCGTAAAGTGTTGTATTCTCTTCTACCCTTTCTGGTTTCGAAAAAGTAAACTTGTTTGTATTTGTCATTTAAAAGCAAATTCAAAGTTGTACAAAAAGATTTCTTTTTAGGCATCAATATTAAGAAAGCGGAAAACAAACACCTGCATTGTGCATTTGCATCTTGATAGTTTGCATGCTTGACTTAGGAAAGGTGCATTAGAGTGTGTTGATTGCTCTTTGAGAAAAGATGGTGTCTTTCTTTTCCCTTTGTAGCTAGGATTTTCATGGTTGAAAAGATATAAAAATCTTGCTTATCATCTTTAGACTGCATTTAGGAATTGTATCATACATCTCGTGGTGAACCTCAAAAGGCAAACTTCTAAAAAGATCAACCTAAAATAAATTGAATGAACTTAACAACACTTTGTAACTTAACACACGACATAGAGGTCTAGGCTAGAGACGTGTTCCGGCGTCGTAAAGCCTGGTGACTCTCGATCTCGTTGATGGTGGGTGATTCCTCCTGAGGGACGATAGTGCCAGTACGGATTGTGCTCCCACGTACCGTCGAGTATATATTGGGAGACCCCTATAGGCATAAAACCTTTATCCTTAGGAAGCCGTGTCGGCCGCCCTACTGATTGCAATGCACTGAACACAGCATTCAGGAAGATCGACCGCCCGTACCTTAAAAAGTATTCTGCGGTTTTGCGAAAAGTTTGGCACACCCTCTACCTAGAACTCCAGAGCAGTTCCTTTTGGCCTTTTTCAGACTCTATAACGGAAAAAGTCCATCCGAGCATTTGTCACTTCGGGCTTGTTAAAACATCGAAGGAGACTAGAGTCATCTTTAGCTTTTTCTCGACTCTTTAAAAGTGAAAAAGCAAGTTGTGTCTAAAGCGTCTAAAAAATTCATTTAATTTGGAAACACACTTTCCCCTTTTGTATTTTGGTTGATCGAGTAATCCGCAATCGTCGAAGAAAGTCAATTGAAACCCTGTCGTTCGCGGAGGCTTACGAGTCAACCGTCTTTGTCTCCGGAATCGAAAACAGTACGGACAAAGCGAACTTGTTTAATCGGTTCGAAATCTCCTATCAAGGTTAGAACAAGTGTTCCAACAATATCTGAGATTCCGGTTACTCCAAACATTTCTGGAAACCCTGCCTCTACAGAAGAAGTTCAACAGCCACAGAGGGACAGTGATACTGATCCTAGTCTGAGAACAAACACTTGTGTTACTGAACCAGTTCCATCTGTAACCGGTTCAGAGAGTCTTGTTCTTCAAACATCTGTCGCTGTTGATTCAACCCCTTCTTCGGCACCAGAAATATTTTACGGACCTGACGGTCTTCCCCTTCCACCTGGTTTGATTGCGATAGAGGAAATTGTATAAGATCCGCAAGCAAGCACTCCAACACATTTTGGAGTCGGGGTCACTCTATTTCCTTCGACATCAGAAGTGAGTCTACCACCAGTGGAAGTTCTTGTAGAATCGCTAGGTAATCTCTTGGATAGACTCAAAATGTCTAAACAACCGTCAACATCTAGGACTGTGTCGAATGACACAGCGACAGCAGAACTCCCTGCCATTGCTCTGACAATGTTCGCCGGCATATCATCTGTCCCAACTAGCTCTCAACCGCTAGAAGGTGTCCACCCAGGGACTATTTCGGTAGTGTGGTCCGTTCCATTTTGTTCCTCCGGAATAATATCCAGCAACTCTTATGTTGAAACTCGCCAGATTGATCCATTTGGAGGTCAATTTGGGCAATCCAGTCCCCAAGGACAAACAATCCCCTTGAGTTCCGGATTGCCACCGTATGGGGGGCAGTATGCCCTTTCATTACCCCCTCTGGGAGGGTATCCATACGGGAGTTCACAACAGTATTCAGGTTATACTGGAGTTACATCAAGTGGTTGGGTACCTATGCTACCTCAACAACTAAGGGTTGTGTATTCTATGCAACAATGTGTACCTATGTCGAACATCCCGACCACACCGGCTATTGTGACAGTGTCGCAAGTTCAAACGTTGCCTGTTGTATGTCAACCTCAAATTTCTCAAGTTGTAATGCAACAACCCCTTGACCTTGTGACTCAACCACAATCGCCTACTGGTGGGGCGACACAGGTCCAAACGGGTACAATTATCCCACACCTTGGTCTAACGGTTAGTATAGCGCAACAAAACATGGCTTCACAACCGTGGCTGGTGCAATATCAACAACCACAATTCCAACAAGTATACCAAGGTTCTGAGCAGCAGATCTTTGCGAACAGTGGACAACCATACATTCAAAACGGTCAAAATCAACCACTTTATGGTGGTCATATCCACCAACCGTATCAGTCATACCAACATCAATTACATTATGCTGGTATGCAAAGGCCAACTGCTCAGGCGATCCCATCGTATCCTGGGTATGCTTCACCTAACCTGAATCAACAGTTACCATTCGTGGCAACTTTAGAGTTACCCGATTTACACCAGTTAACAAACGATCCAATTGCTTACGCCCCTTGGTGGCCAGCGATTCCTCACAAACTTCCTTCAGACATTCCTAAATTTAATGGAAATCCGGGTGAAGATCCATCGAATCACGTGATGACCTTTCATCTATGGTGTTCATCAAGCACCTTAAACGATGATTCGATAAGGCTTCGCCTCTTTCAGAGGACGTTAACAGGTCCAGCGGCTAAATGGTATATTGAATTACCTAGAGATTCGTTCGACAATTTCAGCACCTTAGCCACGACATTCTTAACCCATTTTCAATTACCGATAAGGTATGAAACAGGAACGGAAATCTTAACCAACTTCAAATAGACAACGGCCACTCACATATCTGATCATATACATGAGTGGCGACGTCATCGTAGGATGGTAAAAAGGTACGTTCCCGATCAGTTATTAGCTGAATGGTTTATCAAGTCGTTACTTCCCGCTATAACGGAAGATGTGGCAAAGGGGGGAGTCGTAACGGAAGAGCAAGTTATCGCTCGTGCGCAGTATCTAGACTTAGTCTATACTCAGTCTGGCACGCTCTATGACAAAATACCTGACGCCCCTAGACCAGAATTTTCAATTCCTCCTCCTCCTAAATCAAACAATGACTCTCATGCCGACGATGGCGTGATTGGCACGACAAACGCGAAATCGACAAAGGCCAACTCCAAGAAGACCCGTAAGATTTCAGATCAAAATGCAAAAGAAGAAATTCTTGCTTCGGAAGCAAATGCTGTATCGGCAGGTAAAGGCAAAGAAACCAAACAACCAGGGAGCAAGAAAAAGCAAAAAAAAGGGAAGAAGAAGAAACAGGGTGAGTCATCCCCTGAAAAAAATTCTTCAAACCCTCATGGAGATAGGAAACCCCCCTTCGGGTGTCAGATATGTGATGAGAATCGCTAGACGAGAGAATGTCCATACAAAGCTAAGCTTAAAAATTCTTTAAGAGTTTGCAAACCTCAGCTGTGTTAACTGACCCGCTTCCAAATCCAGGCACAAATCTGGTTGATAGTGGAAATGCTTCCCCGTCGCAAGTGCTTATGTTGTCGGTTTCAAAACAGCAAAACAATGGATTTCGACAAGGAACAAAGATTACGGGAATCCACAGATGTCGAACGGCAAGGAAAAAGATCAACCAAGCAGTTCGACAACAACTTCGACAGAATTTGTACCACCCATCATTCCTGAATTAACAATAAAACCGCCAAAGGGAGTAGTACACAAGTCGACATTTAATCCTCGCGCCAGAGCAGCGCAGCATTATAACATAGTGGAAGATTTGGCCCAATCGCCATACGCTATGTCGACTCTTGAAGTACTACAAAATTGCCCATCCCAAAGGCAGGATTTGTTATCAGCCATTGGTGGGGTTGATCCTAAGGATTCCAATCTTGTATCCTTTGACCACAAAGGATACGATCCTCAGTTACCAGCTCAACTAGCTTTCCTTATCCAAGTGAAAGCCCTCAACAAAACTGTTCACCGAACAATTATTGATGAGGGGGAATCTACATGTATTATGTCGATGAGTTGCTGGAAAACTTTGGGATCTCCAACCTTGTCTCAATCTTCGACAACATTAAAAGCATTCGACGGAAGGACATATACCCCGTATGGTATCCTACATAACTTGAAGGTTGAAATACGGGGAAAAACGGTAGAAATAGATGTTGAAGTCATCGATGGGAATCTTGATTACAACATCCTACTAGGAAGACCGTGGATCTATGCCATGGCAGCTGTTGTGTCGACCTATTTTAGAAAGATCGCATTCCCCTTTCAAGGAGGGATTACGATCGTCAACCAAACAAACTTCCTCCCTAATGGTTCACAAGTTACAGGAAGCATTCCTATGATCCATGGTAGCAACCATTCGCTTCAAGATATTGGAGTAGGCCTACTGAAAGACCCCACATTAATGGGAACTTTCGCACTTCCACCTCCAATCTATATAAGAGAAGTAGTGTTGGTAGGAGCTTGCAACATGATATCTTCCACGAAGATCTCAGAAGACAATATCGACATGGATCATGCAATGGTTCTGCCCCCAAGCCCAATGGAAATATTGTAGCAATCAATGTTTCTGGCATGGGAGGCGAACCCAAATCAACGCTCATCAAGCGTTTGGGTAGACAGGTCTAGAGAATATGGTACCCCATTAGATCCTTGGTCACGAGTGCATGGAACCGACAAAGGACTTCTACAATCAATGTTGATTGAGGGGGCACCATGGAATGATAGCCACCATCGTTCCTTTCTTCCAGATTATGAAGAAGATACTCAATATGACCTTTATCAACCTTCAGTCTTTGAATTCATATCAAATACTATAAATATGGTGGATTCCAAGCGGAACCTATCCAATATTGAAGAGACTATAGCCATAAATATCTCAACCAAAGCAAATGTTGTAGAGAATATTTATGTTGGCAAATGTTGTTCTCCTTCGGAACTTGAAATATATAAGGCTCTTTTCCGCGAATTTAGAGATGTCTTTGCTTGGTCATATGATGAAATGCCAGGCATCGACTCGAGTATTGTTGAACATGAAATTAAGATGTATCCTGATGTCAAACCAGTAAGACAATGGCTTCGGCAGGTGCACCCCAAGAAACCGCTGCAATTAAAGCAGAAGTTGGAAAACTTCTCCATGCTGGTTTCATCTACCCAGTTCCTCTAACTGATTGGGTATCGAATATTGTCCCTGTTATGAAAAAAAAAGGAACGATTAGAGTGTGCGTCGATTATAGGGATGTAAATCAAGCTTGTCCAAAAGACAACTACCGTACACCCTTCATCGACCAGATAATTGATGAATGCGCCGGATGTGAAATCTTTTCATTTATGGATGGATTCTCCGGGTATAATCAAATAAATATCCGCCCACAGGACCAGTCAAAGACTACATTCATTTGTCCGTGGGGCACATTCGCATATCGAAAATTACCCTTTGGTTTAAAGAACGCTGGGGCGACATTTCAGAGAGCAATGAATTATGCCTTCCATGACATCAAGAACATCGTTCAACCATACCTCGATGACCTTCCGGCTCATTCGCGAAAGCGGACTGATCATCCGCAACATTTAAGAGCGATATTTCTACGTTGCCGACACTACAAGATGCGACTCAATCCACACAAATGTGTATTTTGCGTCAGCTCTGGTCGTTTACTTGGCTTTGTAGTCTCCAAGGACGGGATTCGTCTCGACCCTTGCAAGGTTCAGGCAATCATCAATTTGCCTCCACCTTCAAATTTGCTTCAGATTCAGAAACTCCAAGGGAAAGCAAACTTTCTGAGGAGGTTCATTCCAAATTACGCAGAACTTGCTAAAGGTTATACTCGTCTTTTGAAAAAGGATGTACCTTTTGTCTGGGATCAGGTGGCGCAAGCTTCTTTTGACGCTCTGAAAGAGTCTCTAGTAAAAGCATCATTAATGTATGCCCCAGACTATCAAAGATATTTTAACCTGTATCTGGCTGCAGCGGATACAACCATTGTGATGGTTTTAGTTCAAGAAGTCGATGGAATTGAACATCCTATATATTATTTAAGTAAAAACTTGAATGATACAGAAAGAAAATATTCTTACGTTGAAAAGCTAGCACTCGCTGCTGTTCAAGCGATACAAATATTTCGACATTATGTCCTCTTTCGGAAAACTACCATTCTATCAGATTTCAACCCCATGACTTATATATTGTCGCGACAGTTGCTGGGGGGCAAATATTCAAAATGGATAGCGATCCTTCAAGAGTTTGATCTGGAATTTGTAAAATCCAAATCAAAGAAAGCTTTAGTTTTCACGGAATTATTGTGCGATCTCCCATCGTCGTCCAACGATGAAACATCCGAAGAATCAATCGTGGACGAAAGTTTGTTTCTGATATCCACAAGCGATGGGTGGTATGGAGATATAATCGTTTATCTCCAAACCCAAAAATTTAGGCCTAACACCTCTCACTCAGAACAAAAATGTATACGATACCAAGCAAAAGACTATATGATCGTCGGTGATACGCTTTACCGTCGTGGTATCGATACAGTTCTGAGAAGGTGCCTCACCCATGAGGAGGCCGAAAAAGCCCTGAATGAGTGTCATTCAGGTGCGTGTGGGGGGCATCAATCTGGATATGCTACAGCACAGAGAATCTTACGAGCAGGATACTTCTAGCCAACCATGTTCAAAGATTGCATAACCGCAGTCAGAAAATGCCATGCTTGTCAAATTTTTGATAGCAAAACCAGAAGACCACCCGCACCTTTACATCCAATAGTCACTGTTGGGCCTTTCGCCAAATCGGGCATCGATTTCATGACATGTAACCCCACCTCGACCGGGGGGCATGGGTATATTATAGTCGTCATTGACTATTTTACCAAATGGGCCGAGGCGATGCCTACATTAGATAACACTGGTGAAACAGCTGCCCTTTTCTTTTTCAATCATGTAGTCGCCAGATTCGACGTACCACAGGCTATAGTTACGGATCATGGATCGCATTTTCGCAATCACATGATGGTGGAATTAGCTGCCAAGCTAGGGCTATCTCACGACAGCTCTACCCCGTATTATCCGCAAACCAACGCACATGTTGAAGCAATCAACAAAGTCCTGAAGCATATGTTGCAAAGGATAATCGGAGTTCACAAAAGAAGGTGGCACTTAATCCTGTACTCAGCCTTGTGGGCTTACCGAACATCGGTAAGAAATGCGACTGGGTTCACACCTTTCCAACTGGTGTATGGCCTGGAAGCAGTCCTACCAATCCAGTGTGAAATCTCGTCTCTTAAACTCGCAATTGATCTCCTCCCCGGAATTTCAGAAGAAGAGGCCCGTTTCTTGGAATTAATCCAATTGGATGAAACCCGTCGTGATGCCGCTTTGGCTAACGAAGCCCATAAGAAACGAGTCAAGGCGCAGTTCGACAAAAATGTCAAACCCCGTGTCTTCTCAGAAGGTGACTTGGTCTTGCTTTATGACCAAGAATCCGATAAATTGGGAGCAGGTAAATTTAATTCTTTATGGATGGGCCCCAATATTGTTAAACGAGTGTTAGCAAAAGGAGCCTACGAGTTAATGGATTATGACGGAATTCCACTGGTGCAACCCCATAATGGGTTGTACCTCAAGCGTTACTATGCTTAAATAGTAACCTGTATGCTTTTGTTGTATTTTGTTTTCGCTAAAGTGTTTGTTTTGGTCGAGTAATCCACCTTTTTACATTTATTACAGATGTCAAACCTTCTGGAGACATGTGTTGGATATGCCAACGGAGCGAGTCGTAGTTCGCGGAACCTGTCCTCCGCAGCCTGGGCCATTTTCGATCCAAGCGGCGAGTTAGTAAGTTTCAGAGGTGTATGTATTGGGCAATCAACGAATAACATCGCTGAGTATAGCGCGTTGATAGAACTACTCTCTGATGCCATCACCCATGGTATACGCCGACTAATCATCAGGCTAGACTCACAACTCGTAATACTACAACTCAATGGTGTATATTCCGTCTGCAATCCAGCTATTTATCGTATGTTTCTAAGGGTTAAGATTTTGGAAAGACAGTTTGATTTAATTCAATACCAGCATATTTCCAGAAACTTAAACACATTAACCGACTCATTAGCAAACTATGTGTTAGATAGACATTTGCGACATTTATAAAAAGAGACACATCATCAATGTTGTACATATCGATCACATAACTCAACCAGAATAAAACCCCGAAAATCAATATATATATATATATATATATATATATATATATATATAAGCTGTTTATGGTTTACATATAATGTTCTGTAACCAAGACAAAATCGGTCACATGACCCAAAAACTAAAAAATGCTAGGGGGCACCCTAGTCTAGTGATGCTCATGATAGCACGTCACGGCTTGTGTGATCATGCGTAAGAGATGAGTCCATCGTCTAGGCACACCAGTAGTATGCCGCTGCAACTGTAGAGGTAACTCGTCGATCCTCACATCCGGAATGCCAAGAGTAAGGCTCTCAACCTGCTCCTGCACAGTTGTAAGGGTCTCGGCCACATCAAGGTCGCGAAGAATAACCCTCCCAGCAGTCTCCCCTGCTGGGGCAGCGACTGGCGCTCTCGGGCGAACTGCTGGACGAACAGGACCAACATCTGCATGCACACATGAGTTTGATTAAAGTCTTGATAGAATAAAGCACAAGGACATTACAAATAAAAAATAGTAAACAGTGATATGGTTGAAGATTTTACCAATAGCGCCCCACTGTTCGCCATCTGGCAGTACCAAATCCGGATCACCGCGGAAATCCATGCCAACATATGGATACTCGGAATAGACCATCTTCTGACGCTCGAACCACCTGAAGAAGGTATCAGTGAAAGAAATATGAGAATGACCAGCATGCCTAGACATGTGATCAACCCATCTCTGCATGCATGGCTCGGTAGGAGAAGGCAAGTCGAGTGCAATGTACTGAGGCTGCATCAGTGGTATCTTCTCCAAGGAAAAGGCAGTCAAAATAGAACCAAATACAAAGTTCTTCAACTTCCCGTCCTTTACCTTGGTCAACTGACTTTTCATCTGAAAAAGTACTGCATCACACTAGTTGAATATTTTCGGTTGGAGGCACTCCAAGGCGTGCTGCACATAGGATCTGTTGGCAACATGAAGAGATGCACTACCGGCCATCCTACCAATAGTATACAGAATGGACCTGAGAGACCTGTCAGCAATCTCACGGATAACTATCTTGCCGTCTTTGCTCGGCTGAGATCCTTCCCTGCAATACTGACGGACATAATCTCTCACAGAGTCACTCCCTCGGGCCGAACCTAACAAAGAAATGGGGGCACCTCGCCTCGACAAGCCAGTCAAGAAGTAAATGTCTACCACGATCAAAGGGATATATTTGCTCCTAATCTGAAATACTTGGTTGATAGGATCCCAAGCATCAAGCATATACTGCAATAAGGAGATTTACTGTCTCATACTAGAGATACGGAAGAACTTCAGTAGACCACAGTTCCGCAGCGCGTTCACCGTGACAGGGTCATGTAAGGCAATCATGTCCTCTTCTTCATGTTCTCGTTCTCACCATGTAAGGGTCATTTTTCTCCAATAATCTCTGAAAAACAAACATGAGAGGAGTTAGATCCTGGATTTGATGAGAAAATGGCAAAATTTTCATCAAAAACTGTGCAACAAAACTATTTTTCTGTGTCCAGCGCAACTAGCCAGTGTTCCACCTGCGTTGAAGGTCAAACTGCCTTCATGTAGCTTGACATTCAGCGCAGGTTTCGAGTGAACCAGGTGCGATGATGGCAGAGCGAGCCAATAAAACCCTAGGAGCTCAGGAAAACATGAAAACAAGCATAGAATGCAGAAAAGAAACCATGAAATGAAAGAGCTCAAGTTTAGCTCCTAGCTGGTCCAGACGGCGCCGAAAATCGTCCGCAGAATCTCCCGGAATCAGTTGATGAAAATCAAGGGGAAAGAGGCACCTCCAAAGCTCCAACAAACCAAGTTCAAATGAAATGGTAAAATGAGAGGTAAAAACACTTTTTAATTGCTTTTTACGTAGTTCAAAGCGAAATATTAGGGTTTTAATCTCATTTTCAAGCAAATGTTATTCATTTCTAACTACCTTGATGCAGCAATTGAGGATACAGTACTATCTTTGAAAAGGGCAAAGCTAGTCATGGTAAAAAATCAAAATTTGACCATATAATCGAGCAGTTTTAGCACACAGTTCATGCTCGTTAAAAAATAAACGCAAGATTCGAGCAGTTTTAGCGCATAGTTCATGCTCGTTAAAAAATAAACATAAGACTGAGCAGTGTTTTTCCGCGTTTAAGCTCGTTAAAAAATGAACTATCTTCCGGTAAATAACCACCGTGAATGTAACATTATCAGCCATTAAAGCCTTGGTCGTGTTTGCACCGTCACCTCCACTTTTCCATTGGCCGATCGTTCACCTCCATATGATTGTTTACCCATTTTGAGGAACAGCTGTGAAGAGTGATTTCACTAACCATCCTTGTGACACTGCCGTGATTGGAAAATTCCAACCCGTACCTGGAATCAGCTGCTAACCCGTTTTATCACTCATTCCTCAAAAGACGAGTCTTCTTTAAGCTCTTTTCATCTGACTCATAAAATATGAAAAGATTGCCGAGTTTTGGCCTTCCAGCTCGTTAAAGCGACCGGAAGTGTTATCCCTCCTCTAGATTTTAATCTTTTTGGACCTGAGGGATTATTGCACAAAACGATCGAGCGCTTATTTTGTTCGGCTCGTTAAAACTATCGAAAACTCATCCCTTCTGTATTGTTTTATACTTTTTCGGACTTAAGGGATTAGATGACGAAAAAGGACTTTCGGAGTTGACTTTACGTACCTTTTTAGACTCTCTAAAAATGAAAAGGACCGAGTTATCTTTGTCGTTAGACTCATTAAAAGCATTAAATAGTGACAAACTTGTCTTTAGACGAGAACGAGTTTCACTATCGCTAGGCTCGTTAAAACATAGCGATGGGCTTGCCCGAAGGGCAAGTTATAGAACAAGCATATGTTATCCTCCTCAAGCTTGACAAAAATAAAGAGGTACTGGTCAGCAATGACTGGGGAAAATTGGGAGAAACTCAAGAAAACTTTGATGGTAGCAAGTCGCTCTTGAACATGACACTTTTTCTCCGTACCACAATCGGGTTGGATTGTTTCATTCACCGGTCACATCACCATGGTCTCGCCATACCATCCATATTTGGGGTAATGCTACCAATCCATCGCGTAAGTGTCTCCATATGTTCAAGAGAAGTCGTTCAGAGAAGTCAACCGTGTCCCATCCACTGCCGTACATTATCCTTCATCCTTTCATGACCGCCACCCTGAATCATATGTCATCAGATCGTTTTCACCTCCATCAAAATCATTTGCTCCGTGTCACTGATGTGGCATTCATTAAGGCCCTCCTTTGACGGATCGCTTCTTGTCGACATCAGCTCATTATCCAAGAATTTGATCTAGGAACAACCCCTTCAGTACTTTGAAGCTTGCATGCCTCAATGGCAAGTTTCTCACTTCCGGCGACAGGTATACATCAATGACCTTCGACCGAAAGATTTTGCGTGGTGTTCGACGCCAAGTCCTTTATTCACACCACGTGAACTGTACTGCAGTACCTTGAGGGTCATTATCATTATCGGTGATTCCTCTCGCGCTTGTTAACGATTTACCTCATTGACCGGTAATCAAGCAATGTCTTTCCATGTTCGACTTCAGAACATTTCTCACATGGATCGACTTGTACTTAAAGCAAGATCGAACGAGTTTGAAGACCCCGGATCTAGTTTCATCCATCCGGGCTGCGATATATACTCAGGAAAGATAAAGACATTGACATGTACATCATTGCAGCAGATAATCATCCTACCCCAAAGGATGATAATTTCATCAAAATTATCAGTGTACCATCAGACGATTGTCTGTTCTATGTACAGAAAAATGAATTTATAAAGTTGAGCATGGGAATGCCCGCCTCAGCTAGATCATGAAAGCAGTATGAAAAATAATGTATTGTATTGTATCTTATTACAGGTCTCCTCCCAGCATTGGATGAACTTTGGATCCTCCTGATAAAGCATTTCACCCAATAAATGGCCTCATACTTTAGGGGGCAACTGTTATAGACATTTTTGTGCCTTACAGCTATAAGCATGAAATGTCCATAATCTAAGGGATCCAAAGTCCCTAAACATGTTGTTCCTACCCCTAGAGGAACAAGGCTAACAAACCACAGCAATTCACAGAAGTTCTCCACCAGAAACTGCTCAAAAACAAGTCAATTTAGGATCAATTCAAAGGCTCCACTAGCTGTCTGCGCTGAAATGCAAAGTCTGCACTGGCTACCTGCACTGCAACGCAGGTAGAAGCACTACCAGGGTGCGCTGAGCAGGAATTGACAAATGGCAAGTTCATTCAACAAGGTGTCAAGACCCTGGAAGCTTCCAGAATCTTCCTCAATGACACTTGCCTCAGTGAATTCGACTAGTGATGAGTAAGAGGTTCTCAATCTCCAAGTGGAAGCAAGAACCTCCAAGTGGAAGCAAGAACTGATAGAGGGAGAGGACACTAGTCAGATCTCAAGCTGACTCATCCTCTCCCCAAACATCTATATATGGATCTCTCCTCCATGAGATCTAGAGGCTGGAATTTTGTTATTGCAAAGAATTGTTGTTGGTTTGAGGTTGGAATCATTGGGTGCTTAATGCTTTGAAGGAAGGTGAAGATAGGAATTTCATTTGCTGGGAAGGAGATGCTAGATTGGAGCCCTCTGGGTTGTATCTCTTCCTAAACCTTGTTATTCATCAATAAAGCTATCTTGGTTTCTCATATATACTGATGTATCTTTGATGTATGATTGCATTAGTATGTTTAGTTTATTTCTAATCCTGAACTAGTTATGAATATGAATCTATGTCTTTGCGTAGTGTTCTTCTCTTGTGATCTTGCAGGAACCTGTTGAAGTTGGGCGAGCGAGAAGGCAAGTAGCTGGGAACTCTCAAAGAGAAGAGAAACTGGATCGAGGGACAAATGGAAGACACCAGTTAGTCCATCCATCTCTCTTCATTCTTAATTCACAAAGGAAGAATACTAGAATAGCTGTCTCTATTTGTTGATAAGGCACTGTCACACCTTAGGTGGATAGGATCGTCCTGCATAGGCATTTTTCCCCACAACACTTGTGCTTGAAGGATATTCTTGTCAAGGGTTTAGGGTTTGGCATTGATCAATAAGAAGCTTCAATAAGAGAAATTTACAAAAGGGTTTTCCTCTCTAAGAGAGATAGGTTTTGCCTTGGTAGAGAGCCAAAATCTTGTGTTCTTGTTCTTATGTTTTTGGCACCAGTTTGATGAAGCAAACACACATGCATTAATAAGAAGAGAAGAAGATTCAGCTAACAAGATAAATTGTAAAATAGCTTCACAAATCATTATCAAGTCTAGAAAAATCCTACTATACACCATTGCCCCATATTCTTCAACATGGTATCGGAGCTAAGGTGACACATCAAGGAAAGGGAATCTCAAGAACATCTACAAGGTTGAAGCATCAAGCCAAGAAGTCTCAATCACATCAAGGACAAGAAGTTCTACCATCTATCATTCATCATGGAAGGCTACAAATCAATAATAAAAGTCTTGTATAAAGGCATCTACAAGAAGAAGAAATCAAATATGGACCTACATCAAGCTACACCATCTTCAAAAAGGAAAGTTACTACGAGTCAAGTCATCAAGCAAATATCATCATCAATCAAGTCCATTTGAAGAAACAAACTTGAAGAACATCAAGATCTAAGGAAGGCAAGACATTAAGTCTTCAAGAAGAAAGCAAGTTCACTACATCTCAAACTCTATCAAGTAAGTATATGTCCCCTTCTGAGTATACGTCAATGTCTTTTTGCAAGGAAAGTAAAAAATTGGTTAGGACCACTACATGTCCAAATTCCAATATTTTGGATGCCAAGAATATGGACACTACAAAAGGAATTGTCCTAAACTTAGGAAGGACAACAAGAACAAGTAAAAAGGGAAGAAGCTCATGTAACTCAAGAAGTGTAAGAAGAAGACAAGAAGAAAAAAAAGGAAGATCCTCCAGATCTCTACTATGACTAAGTCAACCTCTTTGCTTAAAGTATTCTTTCAAAGTTTTGAGTAGTATAGGAGCATATAGAAATAAAACATATTTCATGGTTAAATATATCTTCTAGAATATAGGAGCATGGTGTAGATATAGCTCAAGATATTCATATAGAAGGAGCATACCTATTATAGGGCCTCATCCACAATTAAAAAATGATTTATCATGATTAAAATTCTTAGAAGGCCTCCATCATCAAAGGAAGAAACATTTGCAAGATAAGGGTTTTGAAGATCCTCTCATAGAATCTTCAAAATGAGGTTTGTACATAAGGGGAGATGTCTCATTAGGAGTCCCATTTATGGGATTCAAGAAAGGATGATATATAGGTGAGAGAAGATGAGGTAAGAAAGGCTACACCAATCAAGGAGAACTATCAAATAAAGCCAAGATGATAAAATCATAATCAAGATGAGGTATGTATGCATCAAAGTTTAAGTCATGTCATCATATATATTGGGTGACAGGAAAAGTTATAGAATCATGATCAATAATAAAAGGATCTCTTTTGCCAAAGATATGCTTGGAGGCATGTACTACAATGCAGTAAAGGTCAACATGAAGTAGTGCTCTCATAAGGAGTATAAGGTGGTTGACTAATCAATCCAAGAAGAAGCAAATGAAGAAAGAGATCAACCATGTGAAGAACATCGTGGTCACAAAGAATCACTATCTGAAAAGATTCCTCAATAGCTATCGAAAGAAGGCATGAAAACTCTGACAAAGGAAGAAAAGGATAAAAGGACCCTTGACACCTATGAAGGCCTTGGAGACAATAAGGTGTAGATAACCAATTCAACTCTACAAAGATGTCGTGATGAAGAAGCCATCCAACAAAAGCACCATTTGATGTTAAAGCAATATCATGATGAAGCCATGAAGGGCTACTAAATCAAAGTATGGGAATAAGAAAATACAACTAAGAATCAACGTGATAAGTATTATGAAGCATAGAAAAAGATGAAAAAGGAGTAGGTAGATGACAAAAGGACCTAATATATATCAAGAAGGCCACTTTCCACGAAGGGAGCAATGACATGACAAACAAGGAGGGAAAGTGATCGATGGTCGGTACCCTGCCAAGAAGAAGTTCAAACAAAGACTTCATGACATCGAAGGAAAGAAGGAGATCAAGTAGCTGAAGAACCCATGAAGAAGATGTTGTTGATGAATGGAAAAGTCCCTAGCTAAGAGGGAGATCTAACAAGTTCCCAACTGCAAAGGAGCTTGGCCAAGTTCCTTGTCAGAGGAAACTTGGGCATGTCTTCCTCAATCAAGGGGAAGAGATAGATGCAACATTCTTGTCTTCACTTTGCAAGAATGAATGGGAGGATTGGGTGATCATTTGGCATCTGATGCTCTTTGAGGATGTGTAGGGAATCCAAGACAAAGTAGGCAAGAGGAATAATATTCTTTGAGGGCTGGGAACCCAAGACAAGAATTTTCCTAGAAGGTTATACTCAGGGAACACCTGGGTGGCCATGTACCTTGAGAGACAATGACTGAGGTATTTATAAGCCATTGGTCTCGCCAACATTGTGCTATGATCTTATGAGAGATAAAGCTGTTAGTCAAGGCCTTACTGTGAACAATGTTGCTATTATGATGCTATAACAAATGGATTTCCAATATGGTTTCTCTTATGTGAATTATTCAAGATTGAAAAATAGCCAAACACCTTGTAATGATTTAAGAATACCTCCCTAGTTAAGAGGGGGTGTTGAAGAAAGTGTAACTAGGTTCGGTCTTCATAAATTTACTTTTGATATTTGTATTTATTCAAGAAAAGATATATCTATATCTATATCTATATATATATATATATATATATCATTGTCTTTCTTGCTCATTGAAATAGGCCTAGCACATGTTAAAGTGCTATAGGTGAGTCGAAGAGTTAAAAGAAAATGTTGAAGACCTTAAGGGTTTTTACACCAGGTATATTTATGTATTAGAGTCAAAGATATTCCTACCCTTGTGACTTCATTTGGGTTGTGCACCCATGCAAACCCCAAATTTCGTTCAGACGGACTGGGTCGTGCCATGTGTGGGTGCCCGAGCACACGTGGCCATGCCAAAAATGCTAAGCTGTGACCACCTGTGTCTCTTCTGTATGTTTGTGCAGCCCATTTTCTTGATGCTCCATTGTGCCTTCGTTCGAGTCATGTACCCATGGAAACCCCAAATTTCATTCAGGTGGGTCAGGTCGTGTCGAGTGTGGGTTCCCATGGAAATGCATTTGGGAGGGTCGGGTCGGCTTGCCCAGGGCTGGTCGGGTCGTGTCGTGCCATGTGTGGGTGCTCGGGCACACGTGGCCATGCCAAAAATGCTAACTCATGATTGCCCATGTGTCTTCTACACGTTCGTTTGGCCTGTTTTCTCGACACTCCCTCGTGCCTTCGTTGGGTCGTGCACCCATGGAAACCCAAATTTCATTTGGATCGTGCACCAATGGAAACCCAAAATTTCGTTCGGGCAGGTCAAGTCGTGTCATGTGTGGGTGCCCGTGCAAATGCCTTCCAGTGGGTCGGTTCACCAAGGGCGGGTTGGGTCGTGTCGTGTGAGGGTGCCCAGGGCACACGTGGCCGTATAAAAAATGATAAGTTATGACTAGGGGTGGGCCTTGTGCACGTTCGTGTGGTCCATTTTCCCAACTCTCCCTTGTGCCTTCATTTTGGTCGTGTGTGGGTGCCCATGTAAACTCATTTGGGCAGGTCGTTTGCCGTGTAAACTCGTTCGGGTGGGTCATTTGAGGGCAGCCATGTAAACTCATTCGGGTAGGTATTTGCCATGTACATGCGTTCGGGCTGGTCATTTACTATGTAAACTCATTCAGGTGGGTCGTTTTCTGTGTAAACGCATTCGGGTGGGTTGTTTGCTATGTAAACGCATTCGTGTGGGTCGTTTTCCATGTAAACTAGTTCAGGCGTGTCATTTGCCATGTAAATTCATTCGGGCGGGTCGTTTGAGGGTGCCTGTGTAAACTCGTTCAGGTGGGTCATTTGCCATGTAAACGTGTTCAGGTTGGTCATTTGAGGGCGCCCATGTAAGCTCGTTCGGGCGGGTCATTTGAGGGCACCCATGTAAAGTTGTTCGAGTGGGTCGTTTGCTGTGTAAACTCGTTTGGGCAGGTCATTTGAGGGCGCCCGTGTAAACTCGTTCGGGTAGGTATTTTGAAGGCGCTTGTGTAAACTCATTTGGGCAGGTCGTTTGAGCGCGCAAGTGTAAACTCATTCAGGTAGGTCCTTTGCTGTGTAAACTCCTTTATGCGGGTCCTTTGCCATGTAAAATTATTTACAAGTCGTTTGAGGGTGCCCGTGTAAACTCATTCGGGCAGGTCGTTTGCCAGGTAAACTCGTTCAGGCAGGTTGTTTGCTGTGTAAACTCATTCAGGCGGGTCGTTTTAGGGCACCTGTGTAAACTCATTCGGGTAGGTCATTTGAGGGCTCTCATGTAAACTCATTTGGGTGGGTCGTTTGCCATGTAAAATCATTCGGGCGGGTCATTTTCCATGTAAAATTATTTGGGTGGGTCGTTTGAGGGCACCCGTGTAAACTCGTTCAGGAGGGTCATTTTCCATGTAAAATCGTTTGGGCGGGTCGTTTGAGGGCACCCTTGTAAACTCGTTTGGGCGGGTCGTTTGAGGGTGCCCGTGTAAACTCGTTCGGTTGGGTCGTTCAGTGTGAGGGTGCGCTCGGGCACATTAGCCCTTATAAAAAATGCTAATTTGTGACCCAGGGTGGGCCTTGTGCACATTCGTGTGGCTCGTTTTCTTGGCTCTCCCTTGTGCCTTCATTTGGGTTGTGTGTGGGAACCGATGTAAACTCGTTCGGGAAGGTTGGGTCGTGTCATGTGAGGGCACCCATGTAAGCTCATTCAGTCGTGTTAGGTCAGGTTGTGTCATGTGAGGGTCCCTGTGTAAACTCGTTTGGGAGGTTTTTTTGCATTGTAAACTCGTTCTGGTGGGTCGTTTGAGGGTGGTCATGTAAAATCGTTCGAGCGGGTCGTTTAAGGGCGGTCATGTAAACTTGTTCGAGCGGGTCATTCAAGGGTGTTGGTGTAAACTTGTTCGGTTGGGTCATTTAGTGTGAGGTCGCGCCCGGGAACATGAGCCCGTATCAAAAATGCTAAGTTGTGACCCGGGGTGTAATGCCCATGAGTTGTGGTTCATTTGGTGGTGGGTGCGCGATGGGTGAGTGGGAGACAAGCTGGGACAACTGGAAAGCTTGGCATGCTTGGAATGGTGTGAAGAGTTAGAAAAAATGTGGAAAAATCCTTATATCGTGGGGCGGTCCCAGGTGTGGGCGCCCCCACCATGGCCGACGGTGAAATTGTCTAAGTGTGGGTCGGCTTAGCCATGGGTGAAGTCCCTACCTTGGGCAGTCATTGTATAAGTACATGAGGGGAGTTGGAGAAAGATCATTCATCAACGAACATGGAGTCTTATTTGTTCTAGGAGTAGGAAGTGTGAACTAGGAGGTTGGAGTCTGAAACGTAGGGTGTGAGCTACAGGCGGCATCGTAGGCCAAAGCACTTAGCCATAGAACCGGTCAAGCTGAACAAGGGCATGCAAGGGCATGTGAGGGAATTGGCAGGTGAGCCGAATGAGGTCATGTGAGGGTGTGTGATGACATCGGTGGGAAGGTTGAACGAGTTGAACGAAGAGTCGTTTGGACAAGCTGAATGAAGAGTCGTTCAGGTGAGTTGAGCGAAGAGTCGTTCAGACGAGCTGAATGAAGAGTCATTTAGGTGAGCTGAATAGAGAGTAGTTCGAACAATCTAAATGAAAATTCATTTGGGTGGTGAGATGAATGAAGGTTTGAGTGGCAAGCTGAATAGAGAGTCGTTCGGGTGGATGAACAAAGGTGCATTCAAGTGGGTGGTCGAACGGAGGTGCGTTCAGGAGAGCAGTTGAACGAGGGAATTCGGGCAGTCAGTTGAATGGTTGTTCGGTGGAAAAAATAGATGGGTGGTTGTGGTGACTCGGGTGGACAAGTTGGGCACCTATGCAAACGTGAACATCTGTGAGCGAGTCTGTCAGGCAAGGCGACACGAGTTAGCAAGTGCAACGAGTTCAATGGTGGATCGTTCAACAAGTTGGAATGTCATGATGGTTGGTGCATGTGGTTGAATGGTGTGCTGGGGTGTCAATAAAATGTGAACGACGTGCTGAATAGTGCGACGGTGAACGAGTTGCGATGGACGGTAGAACTAGTGGGCACTTTGAACGGTGGTTCGGGTAATCTGAACGGTGCACGTCGGGTTGCACGATTGTGACAGATATTGTACCAAGGAAACTTGGGGTTTCCTGTAAAGACTGTAAAACTAAATATTTGTGAAATATTGTCATTATTGGGCGGACTCATATTTCAAGGAGTTGTCCCTCCCATTAAAATATCCATTGTGCATTTATGTTGAATGTTAATAATGATGAAGATGATTAATTGAATGCTTTGCGCTGTGTATGTGAATGTATACTTAGGAAAGTTGAGAAATAAACTAATTATAGAAAGTAGGCATAGTCCACAATCATGAGTATTGTTGAAAAGAAATTGGTTGGTGGTGCCACACCCTTGATCGTGTGGTTGGAAGATTACCGCCAGGGTAGGGGCGTGATAGTTGGTAGTGGAGCCCTGATTCAGAGAATCAAATTTGCAGAAAGGTTGATCCCACTGCACTTCGTGACAGTTGGTATCAGATCTTGATTCAGTCGAACTAGGAAGTGTAATACCAAAGGAAGTGTAATACTTTGTGATAGGTTTAGCAGGGGTGAAGCATTGTGCTTGGGCCAAGATGAATGACAAGACATCGGAGGTTTGGAATAATGCGAAGGGAAGCTCTTGCTGACCTTGTACAGGTTGAATCTGATGAAAGAGGAGAACCCATGGATTCGAGATGAACTTGAATTCTTGGAAAAGAATGTTGAAGACAAACTTCTTTGACTTGGTTGGGCAATGGAGCAGGTTGTAGCTGTAGATTGTGATGATGAAGAAGAGGAAGCCATGATGTTTGAGGATGTTGTAGATATGACAACGATGGAGGATGAACTTGAAATTGTTCAAGTTGGACCAAGATCATATAGTTTGCAGACATTGGTGGATGAGGATACTCACATGGAGGAGCCCCATGATGAAGTAAGTACTACTGATACTTGTGTTTCATTTGAACTTTTAGTAGATGGGCCATATGTAGGGAAGGGAAAAATCAATTTGTTGATGCGATGGATGATCTTACCATGGATGTCTATGATGAAGCCTTTTATGGAGAGGCAAGGACCATTGACTATTGCAGAGCTTGTTGGGGCTGTCTGTGACCTTATGGCAGAAGGTGCAAATGCCTGTGACAAGGAAGGAACGTGATGATCATTGCAGAGGATTGGGTCATGCTTTAGCCATATGGAGAAATTGGATAAGTGCCTAACATGACTCATGGAAAAATTGGAGAAGGGCACACACTTGAGGTATGATGATACTTGGGTGGACTTCTCATGGCTGAGACCAGGAGGAAGTCTTGGTGGAACCTTTAGTGGGGGTGCCATGATGGAAGAGACTCATGATTTTATGATTATATGGTTTGGTTGACTGAGTTCACTAGACCAGATTGCAGACTTGGATGAGGATGCCCGATTGTTGTGATGGGTCTACTTAGTTGGACAACATGTGCAACTTGAGTCATGGACATCGAGTTGGAGACATGGAGCATGATAGTCTTATGCAGGGACATTATACAGGAGCACTTGCAGAGGTGTCACTCATGGGCATCCAATGAGGAGTGCCAAGGCAAGATGTTATGTGGATGGATTTGCTGAAGTGACATGGATACTTTTATTTATGAGGCGATGGAGATGTTGTGCACTCTTATACAACAAGGCCATGGAATTTGTTGGATTTATGAGTAGACTATGGAGCATTTGTACTACATGGAGAGCTGAGGCATCTTGCAAGATCCTTTGGGCTGATACATGTATGCTTGCTAAGATGTTGGTTGGAGATGACTCATGGAGCTCATGATGACATGAGTTTGTGACTTTTGAGGACTTCATATTATGGTGGACTTGGAGGATCTGATGCACTGAGGAGCTGAGGTCAGAGACTTTGACGCAGTATGGGGTGCATACTTTTGATTACATGTATGGGTGTGCTTGAAAGAGTGACTTGATGTGGATGATTGATATGAGACACTTTGGAGTGACAAAGTTGCAGTGATGATGATGCCTTGGTGGCAACACTTGGGCATGGGTTAAGCCGAGACTTAACCACTTTTGATACATGGGAGCTGATTGGTCTATGATCATGGGCAACATATGGATGATGATGTTGGGATAGATGTGGTTGATTTCATGTAGCACATTGACACCAAACATCATGGACAGCATGTTGTAGATGAGACAGAGTTTACTTTATGGACCTGGGCATGTCTTACTTAGATGGAGATGGATTCTTGATCAATTTGATGTTGTGACAGGAGTCTGAGAAATGATTGATGATGGCATGAGGATGTGCGTTCTCATGTTTTGAGCATGACAGTTGGATTAGCTACCCGACTAGTTCGAGCCATGGGGGTTGACAATGTACATAGATGTGTTAGCATTGTGTTGGAGTATCATGGCAGCAGTTCACACTATGATGATACATGATGGAGTCAACACGATATATGTTGTTGTGAGCATGTAGCTTGAGTTGGAGGGGCTAGCATTCCATGGTGGGGCAGCATGTGGAGATTGTGACAGATGTGGTTGATGATCATGGATTGAGGAGACTTTCCGATTCATGGAGACATGAGCCTTTATGGTTTATGTGATGACAAAGAAGAGGCAGGTATCATGAGCATTCTGGATGTTGGTGTTAGCGATACTTTGTGATGTAGTATGATGGTATTTTCGAGGACAATAATGACTTTGAGTGGGGGAGGATGTAATGCCCATGAGTTGCAGTTCATTTAGCAGTGGGCGCGTGACGAGCTGGGCCAACCGGCGAGTTGGGCACGCTTGGAACGTGCGACAAGTCAAACGAAATGTGGAAAAACAACTAAGTGTTATGATGGGCGATGGTGGTGAGTTTATATGGTGGGGCAGTCCCAAGTGTGGGCGCCCCCACCATGGCTGACAGTGAAATTATCTAAGTGTGGGTTGGATTAGCCATGGGCGAAGCCCCTACCTTTGGCAGCCATCGTATAAGTACACGAGGGGAGTTGGAGAAAGATCATTCATCAAAAAACATGGAGTCTTATGCGTTCTAGGAGCAGGAAGTGCGAACTAGGAGGTTGGGGTCTGAAATGTAGGGTGAGGTGTAGGCAACATCGCAGGTCAAAGCACTTAGCTGCAGAACTAGTCAAGGTGAACAAGGGCATGTGAGGGCATTGCCAGGCAGGTTGAACAAGCTGAACGAAGAGTCATTCAGATGAGCTCAATGAAGAGTCGTTCAGGCAAGTTGAATGAAGAGTCGTTCGGATGAGCTAAAAAAAGAGTCGTTTGAGTGAGCTGAATGGAGAGTCGTTTGGACGAGTTGAACGGTGAGTTGAATGGAGAGTTGAATGGAGAGTTGTTCAGGAAGATGAATGAAGGTGTGCTATGGGGTAAAATGCACGGTGTATGGAGAATGAAAATATCCTCAAAGGTCTTCTCGGTACCTTCAACAGACTATAATATTATCTGCAACTGTCACAAAGTTACATGCATGTTCATAAACAATTACTAACTATTAAAGTATGAGAAGGAGATTACCTCAAGCCTCCGTGTAGATTTTTTGGAGAGCACAAATGTAGCTAGGTGGAAGTCCCCTGAGCTGGCTCCAGATCAAGTCCTACACAAAGAAGAGGCAAGCATAATCATAGCATACAACTCTAATAACTAATACATGAATACATAAAGAACATATAATTGCATACAACTAAGCTACTCATGTAAACAGGTATTGGACAAACAACTTAATGAATGATAGTACCAACACCATAGAGTAGACAACACAACTGCAGTTCTGTATTAATATTGGAAGAGTGATTACAACCATCTGTTGCATTAGCCTTCCTTTACCCCTCCAGCTTCTCTCTCTCTCTCCCTTCTTGCTCACTTCTTATGACTTGAGACAATGCTCAACAGTCAAGTATGCTATCCTTTCAAATGCTCTGACCCCTTTCACAATAGCCCTAGCTTTTCTTATGTAGCAATTGAGTTAGGGTTGCCAAGTTCCTCCTTGAGTTCACTAGGGAAAAAGCAATGAACTTGCCATGCTTTTCAACTCTTTCCCATTTGCCTCCTTCTTTTGGATTAGAAATCCTCCAAATAGGTTAATTTAGGATGTTTCCTTGCTTTTCTTGAGTATTTTTAGGAACAAATATCTAGATATTTATGAGTCAATCCATTCCTTTGACCCTTGGAACTTCACCAAGTTTCACTAATGCTATCCCCTTACCAGCAACATGAGTTAGTAGGGTCACTAATGCACCCTTAGGCTTGAAAACAAGCTTTATAAAGCAGGTTGTTAGTGCACAACCAACGTTAGTGTGGAATCAAGGCCTGTAATTGTGGTCTTTGCTTTAGCTATCATGTCTTTCCCCTCTGAGTTAATTAGGATGTCAATTTGTTGTATAATAGATTCCCCCTAAAGTATGAGATCAGAGGCTGGGATGATTGCTGAAATACTTTACTTTAACTGTATTTTTCCTTTCAAAAAGAGAGAGAGAGGAGCAAAGCGTTGGGCGATACGGGAAACCTAATACAACACATATATATAAAACTGATAAAATCATGTCCTAAGTCGGGCATTCCCATTCTCAGTAGCTATGTTAGAATGATTTTTCTCTAAAGTGATATGATTGTAGGCCGCTGATAAGCACAATGTGGATCCAGTTTCATAATAGAATCATCCTGAAAAGCTGTCTCCAAAAACAATATCTGCAGCTTGGGAGAGGAAACAAGGCTGAGTGATGCAAGCCTCTACCTAAGGTCTTGAATTCTACTTCACCAAACATCATAGATCGATACATGTGAATATATGTGTTGACGTCGAACATGAAAAAATCATCTCATTACTAGTTAATAATGGAGACTGTTAACAGACACAAGGAAGACCACCGATAACGGTGATGGTCTCCAAGATGCATAGTACAATCTAATGAGTGTGAAAGATGTATTTGTCATCGAACACCCGTAGAATCGCTTAAATAGGAGACAATAATGAGAACCCCTGATCAAAGACAAGGTAACCTGCCACTAATGTCTACAAGTACCAAGGCACTGAATGTGTTTCTAGGTTGTCTTCCTAGATAGAGTGTTGAAGTTGATAGGAAGATACCTGTCAAAAGGTAGGCAATAATGTGTCCTACATCAATTGACATGAAATGAGACAAGAATGATTTGTTTTTTCGAGGAATCTTTTGAGCATTTGGGTCTAAACAACAAAGGTCATGATGAAAGGATATGTTTGAAGGGTTAATGGAGGAAACAAAAGGTTAACCCTTGAACAATAGAAGGCATGACAACGGTTTTAACCAGACAACACTAGACTCATGAAAACCAAAGAGTGTTAGGATATAGAGATGCAAGAACATTGGGGTATATAGACTAAACTCATAGGATGGTATGGTTCATATTGAGAGGCCATCACAAGGAAGGTTTATATGAGGGAGTGCCATGTTCAAGGGAATGACTGCTGCCAAACCATGCTTTCTAATATGGAATATAGTTTTATTTTCCACTTTCCCAGTCTGATTAGTTTAGCGAGTCTAGACGGGTAAACTTGTCGATCTTTTCATTTTTAAAGAGTTTGAAAAGGACTACAAAAAGAGTGACTCTATGCCCTATTTGATTAGTTTAATGAGTCCAGACAGAAAAAATCATCAATCTTTTCATGTTTTGAGAGTCTGAAAAGGACCGCAAAAAGAGCGACTCTATAGCTTGTCTATGTTATTTAAAGAGTCCAGACTAGACAACTCAGTGGTATTTTCATATTTAGAGAGTTTGAAAAGATCATAAAGAGAAACTCCATGGTGGTCCCTTTGTCATAGTTGTTAACCGGGTGCGACAAAAGGTTAATAGTATACCCGGATCAGTTACTCTTCCATCAGTTAATCTATTGAATCTGGATAAACGAAAACCTATGTTCAATAGATGTCGAACTCATTTTGTTATGAGTACGAGGAGACGGACTAAACTCATTTTTCCTGGTGAATTTTTAATGAGTCACGTGACGACAAACTCAATGCCTTCATCAAATTTTAATGAGTCAAATGAAGAAAAATCAAGGTATCTTTTTCAATTTAGTGAGCAAGGAAAAAGAGGAAAAGAACTGCTCATTCCACCTTCGTAAATTTTAACAAGCTTGAAGGAGGGAAAAAAACTCGGGGATTTTTCGATTTAAGAGCGAGAAATAGTCCCAAAAAAGAAGGTGCTCTTGTTGCTGCCGTATATGTTTAATGAGCCCGGTAACAAAAACTCGGGATTTTTCAGTTTAACGATCGAGAAAGGTACCTAAAATAATTCTCAGGTTATCTTTATAAAGTTTAACGAGCGTAAAGAAAAAACTCGGGATTTTTTCAGTTTAACGAGCGAGAAAAAAATTCCTAAAAGGAATGCTCTGCTGATCTTTTTTAGTTTAATGCACTAGAAAAAGAATGAAAAATAGTTGCTCATACCATCATCGTATAGATTTAACAAGCCCAATGATGAATACTCAGAGATGTTTCTATTTTTTAAAGAGCAATAAAATATCCCCAAAAGTGCTCTATCTTCGTTTGTAGTAGTTTAACGAGCCCAAAAAAGGAGACTTGAGGTTTTTCGGATTAACGAGCAAGAAAAATACCATAAAAAGAATGCTCAATATTCTTCATGGTAGTTTAATAAGCCTGAAGAAGGAGACTCAAGGATTTTTCGGATTAACGAGCAAGAAAAATATCGTAAAAAGAATGCTTGATCTTCCTTGATCTCATGTTGGATATTAGAAGGTCTATGCCATGCATTTCCCCATAAGACCAAGAAAAAACATTGCGGAAGTCCCTAAATGGGTAGGTGAAGCTCACAATTTCCTCAAGATTGTGATTGGCTCCAATCTGTATGTTTTCCATGATGCCTGTCATGACAGAAATATCGATGAGCAATGTTTTTGAAATATTGACCCTATTTCCTTCTGAGTCCAAAGTGTGGATAGTCGTATATGGTGAGGAAACTATTTCTGGTGCATTAGGTGACATGATTTGAAGAGGCATCATGTCTGAATCAGATATCAAAACATGATGGTGCGAATCCTCCCAAGGTCGCTCTTCTAAACTCATGATCTCTCTAATAGCTTCGTCCATAGGTAGGACTTGATTTAGTGGACCGAAAGAAGGAGTAGTTATGGGAGGGGTAGTGGTACTGTTGGCTGAAACCAAAGTGACCGAAGATTTGGATGCAAATTGAATGGCTAGGTAGGCCGATTCAGCTGGTGACAGCAGCATTTTTTCTCCGTATGTGTCAATGTTTGAAGGAGCTGATAGGATCCATGGGTCAGTTTGTTCATGAGGAATAGATGAAAGCATATTTATTGTTTGTGAAACCTTCGGTGGCTGAAGAGGGAAAAAACCCATGAGGGAAGAAGCCTTCAGTAGACTGGTACTGATACTAACGTAAGAGTCAGGTAGACCACCTACTAAGGGTACAGAGCTGCTAGGTAATGAAGAGTAATCTGGGGTGCAAAAGGATAGCTGGTCTAAGTGACTATCTTTCCATCGAAGGGAAAGAGGATGATACGGAAGACCAAAGATACAACGCCTTCATGGCATAAGTCCAAGTGTGGCCCAAAAGTAGATTATAGTCTAGTTTATGATCCATGACATCAATATCTACCGTTACCATTTTCCCACTCGAGGTGATGGGATAGTTAGCCAGGTAACCTTTTGGGATGAAAGTGTGGCCTTCGAAAGCTTTAAGGGAGTTCGATGGTGGGGATAGGGTTGGAGAACCCAGGGTGAGCTAACATGAAGCTAACATGATGCAGGTAGAAGCACCTTCATCAATGACAGTTTGGTGTATACTTTTACCTTTCGAAGTAATTTGCACTTGAAATGCAAGCTGGTGAGAAAGGGGAGGTTTACACTTTTCCATGTCGAAAATTGCTAGTATGGAATCTTGTGGGTTGATACCACCAATATCCGAAAGAAAAGCTTTCCGTTGTGTTGGGCATGTTTGTAATACTTTGAGCACTGACATAGCCGACGGCACTTGTGCCAAGTCTTCTACAGTGCTGTAGTTTTGGGCAGCACATGCAGATGTATTGTGCATTGTGCATCGAAGTGACCCTTTTGGGATTCAAATTACAAGGTCCGTAACTGACCTTTCGATATGCAAATCATTGGATGACAGTGGGTTTGGACTTGAGGAAGGCTCCTCTACATGAGTGATAAGAGCTCCATAAGATTTGGCTCTTGTTTGTAGATCTACCGTTTCAAAGGTGAAAATGGTAGAAGATCCTTCACTAGCTGAAGGATGTTGCGAACCATCGTTGCCCCCTTGTGAGGGTTGCGGTTGGTTTGCAATAAGGTTTTGCTGCTGTTAAGTAGGGAAAGGATTTTTGAGGACGGCGGGGGTCCAACCAGTATCCTTTCTAGCAATGTATTCTGTGCATTCTTGAAGACGTGGACAACGATAGGTCATGTGGTCTTCAACACATGTTTTTCAAGGAAATATGGTGGGTTTATCCTTTCCATCGTCAGTAGGTGCAACAACCTTTTGTTTTGGGTTTGGTTGCTTTGTTGATTGCTCCTCAGAAGGAGCAGTATTTTTCTTATTATTCTTGTTCTTACCACCAGTCTTTTGCGTAGAATACATAGAATTGACCGTGGTGGTAGGAAGAGCGGTTGATTTGGTAGAGGGGTCCACTACCATTTGGGAAATGTGACCATTGAGTTGTTGCACAACAGCCCGAGAGGTTGCGTTGACAATCCCGTCGGTGTGCGCTCTAGGGTGCTGAGTAGTGGAGACATTAGAGTTACAAGGGGCATTGGGGATTACATCGTAAAGAGTGCTATACTGCAAATATATTAGATCCAAGTGCTAGGCATGACCTATGGATTGGTCTTCTGTGACTGCACCACCTAAAGCGACATCTCTAGTGATTTGCGAGAGTAAGGACTTGCAGAACCAGTCTGATAAGAGATAGTCTGGGAGGGTAGCTTTGAATAACCTCTACCTACATCTCCATTCGTGTATATGATTGGAGATGTGGGTGGCAGTATCCTGACGTAATGAAGTGAGGAGCTCTATCCCAATCTCATAGCAGATGGGTAGCTGGAAGTGCTTTAGGAATTCCATCGCTAAAGCGTCGAAGGGGTTTACTGATGCACGTGGTAACTTAATGTACCATTTAGCTGCGTTTCCAGTGAGGGTGCATGGAAAAAGACATAACTGGACACTATCATCCACCATAGAGTTTGAAACACACCAAAGATGGTAGTTGGTGATATGGGTGCCCGGATCCTCCCCTTGCTTTCCATCGAACTTAGGGATGTATGTTGGTATATTATGCGAGATCGGTGGCCATTGTAAATTATGATAGATGGGGCCATTTGTGAGTTTGTACAAGTTAGGTATATCTAATGTTGCCCAGAGAGTGTGGTGTCCCCGACTCAGACCAAGGTGATGAAATTTGACATGAGGAGCTTTGCACTTCTCCCATCGTTTGACTCCTAATATTATACATGGGTTGCGTGGTATAGCAGTTTCTTTGAGGTATGGTGTTGTAGTGTGGATTTCCATGAGGATTTTGATACTGGGGTATAGAATTTCACCTAGGATAAGTGGTGCCCCTGTGACTCATTTGAATGTGTGAGTAGGGTGCCCCCATGGATTGGTTGGGACCTCCTAGAGGATTCCCACCCATCACAAAACTAACCATTTGTCCTTAATTGACATAAGGAATGCTCATGTCAATTAGAGATTGACCATGCATGCTTCAGAACGGAGGGGGAACTGTTACGTTCCCTACTAGCATGTGCATATTGGGAATGCCCCCAGATATTTGAATTTGGGGAATCGAATTGTACAATGGTGGCCAACCATATTGTTGGTGAATGGGAACCATGCCTATATTGCTATACTGAGAGCTAAAGGGAGCACTATATGTAGCACTTGTCGAAG
This sequence comes from Pinus tabuliformis, assembly GCA_031772625.1. Taxonomy (NCBI): domain Eukaryota; kingdom Viridiplantae; phylum Streptophyta; class Pinopsida; order Pinales; family Pinaceae; genus Pinus; species Pinus tabuliformis. The sequence continues at coordinate 772,562,718 of CM062820.1, read as the reverse complement.
GTATGTAGTTTGACACTAAAGGAGGGGAACCCGACATCGGCTGGGTCCCACTCGTAGAGGGTGTCATGTGAGTGGTTGTACCTGGGAAAAATGGGATAGCGGGGTTTTCCATTACCAGTGTTGTGGTGACTGTCGATTAGGGAAGTGGTGGAGGACCAAAAGTGTCCCTAAAGTCCCACAACCCATTAGTCATCAACGGCATAGATGGAAATGTTCCAACTATTGAAGCAGGAAGTACAGGTACCGCGGGATCCAAGATTGGGTCCGACGAATTCGTAAGTGGAGGGTTTAAGGGAGGAAGGAATCCTTCAGTAAAGAAATTCTCTGGAAAACTTGAATCGTCAGTTGTCCAAACAGATCCTGTGTGAGATTTGGGAGACTGATTCCCCGAAGATGGGGAATCTGGTTCACTGGAGCTCGGTGAATCTTCCACAATGAGTGGAGGAAGTCCTAGCAATCGTCTAGATTAACGACGAGGGACATATGTAGCCATGGTGACGTTAATTTTTATCAATAAATTTTATCATGATATTTGTTAAAGTCTCAAAATGATAACACTCGGGTGCTGAAAAATATAAAAAATACACTAAATTGATCAATCAGCAAACAAAGGGAAATTACCCTGTCCGATAAGCACCAATCATTGGAGATGAAACCCAGATCTCAATGAATAACAGAGAAGGATGGCCACATGTACGGTTATTGTTACTCTAGAGCTTTGCTCAAACCTCATATTGAGGGGCCAAGTACTCTCGTGAAGATGAGCACCCTCCCAAAAACTAAAGACAGAGTAGATTTCTCCATGTTAGGTACCAGGACAACCCGTCCCAGTCACCTTGTGTAAGTACCTAAAAGTTTGGCCACTAAAGATACCTCAGATCACAGACACCATTGGGGGGGACATAGTTGTAGACAACACATTGTGTGGGTAGGATACCTGAGTCCTCGACTTAGTTTTGAAATCCCTGAAGGGATCCCCAATACACAGAATACGCAAAGGAGTTGTAAGAGAAGGCGGGCTACCCTCACTTACAGTCCGATGTTGTCTCGTATTTTGCTCCACTTTTACTGGAGTGGTCCTGGTAGTATGAGTAAAAAAGGAATTTTTTTCTCTTTTAATGACACTAGTTTGGTTTTCAACCTTGGGCAGTTTACTCACACTACTTAGCCCAAGATCCTAGCCTGCAATAATGTTTGTTTGCTCAATAAAGAGTTACTTACTGATTTTAGGTAAATTTTATGTGTACTTGATTATTGTCTTCAGTAGGGGAGTTGACGTATGAAATGTGATGAGACTCTGACTCAATAAATGATGCACAAGACAATGCTTTGAAAAATTTTCAATTCGATGAAAACAAGTTGTATTCTACATATTCATATTTTTCACATATTCATATTCTTTCCATGTATCTTATTCATTTAACACATTCATAACCAAAAGACTTATTTCCAATGTTTCTTAACAACTACTTGAAACCAAAATAGAGCAACTTTTAACGAGCTAAAAAGAAGGATGAATAAAAAATGTGGGTCTTTCTTTCATAAAAAATGCTTTTAAGAAAGAAAAACAAAACTTATTTCCCAAAAAAAAACTTTATAGGACACCAATTTTGCTAGCACAATATAGTAACAAATCTTATTTCAGTCCAAGAGAAGGCTTCCTATCCCTTTTGGCTTATAGACACAACTAGAAATTAAGTTATTGGGAGACTAACGTTGTGTAACAGTGGCTACAAAGAGTCAATAGGTCCACTAACGCTCCCTGTAAGAAGACACAATGCTTTATAAAGATCTGTATAGTCTGCTAACCTGTGTTAGTGTGGTGTTAGGTTCCTATACCAACAGGTTTCATTTTTCATGATTGACAATGGAAGTGCCAAATATGTTCATCTTTTCAAGCTGCAAAGGTTCCATATTTTGTGTACAGATAGAGAAAATTAAAAAATGTAAAGAGGGTATGCCTTAAAAGAGTAATCAAAGGGCAAAAAGAGTAAATTGGTTAGGAAAAATAATAGAAATGAACCCCAAATCAAAAGACCAGGAAAGTGGCCAACCAAAATTCCACTGCTATCTCATTTGCAGCTTCACAATGTGCAAATACTGTTGTTTATCACACTTGATGGGTGGCCCAACAGTTCAATATGGACCATTCCATGTTTAAATTGCTTGTTATAGCATAGAGAAAGAATATCTGTCCAAACAGTTCAAGCTTGGCAGATGAGTAGCTAGATAAAGAAAGTAAAGGAGCCCAACTACTTAATCCGGGCCCTTGGAAGAGATAAGGGTACATTTATATAGGAGGGCAGTCAAAAGAAAAGAGGAAAATCAAGGTTTACCAGTTCAAGTGCACCCAATCAAACGAAGAAAAAATGCTAGGGTGTGTTAGCCTAGGTAGGTAGCTTGAGGTTGCAGAAGTAAGGTCATGATCAGTTTTTGTCTTGTCAAAGAAAGATTCATCTCATCAATGACATTGGTACCATAGCAATTGTTTGGTTGCATAACAATGGAAGCATGTCTAATTCCCCTTCATTCCCCCACAAATCTTTTACTAACATCCCCTCAAGGACCTTGGGATCTGCCCAATAAGTCCTGATTTCACTTCATTTTTGAGAAATACTAAGTCAAGTTTTGACTTTCCTTAATGAAAAGAAGCCACATTTCTTGTGTAAAAATCCTCACTTCACACTCCATTCCTTTCCTATGTCTAAGTTTCATTTTATAAACTTAGCATCTGCCCCTACACTTTCACTCCACAAAGTCATATTAACACTCTGACTTATTGTATAGCTCCCTAAGTTACTTTCCTACCCCTATTTCTAGAAAAGATCATATAAAAACCCCAAAAAATATTAAATATCCTACCCTATAGCACTATAGCTATATAATACAGTTTTGGGAAATATTAGTCCATTTCGGACTAATTTTAACCCTTCCGCAACCTAACCTTGGAATTAATTTAACCTCTGGTTAAATTAATAACCATCCCACCCCTTTTCACTCATAACCTACCCTCAAAAACCCTCTGTGTTCATATTGTTTAAGTTTTTGTTCAAAATGTTTAACTAAACATCAAACTCTCCGCCGGCGCATAACCCATTAACCCACATTTCCAAAGTTTTCAACCCCCTCCCGTCGGAATTTAAATACTATATTAAACGGGTCCCGCTCTAGAGTTTCACGCCACCCCGATCACCCCGTTTGCCGTCTGATATCCCGCTCCGCAGATCCAAGTGTGGGCGGTTGTTTTCAATTCCCGATCCGTTGGAGGTTAGCGTCCGGGGGATGGGCGGTTTTACTGTCGTGCCCTCACCATGCGTCATTCTCCCGGCATGATCGGAGGCCCCCTCCCCAATACTACCCAAGGCCAAAGGTGGTGCGGGAGAAAACCACAAACCACCATCCGCCCCTTGACGTCAGCAACCACGTCACCACTGACGTCATGTCCGCGTCGGCCTGCCAATGCCCTGTGTCATTGCCACATCATCTGCTCATGTCATCACCCTGCCAACGTGTCCTCTGCCACGTCATCATCCGAGTCAGCTTCCACATCACCGCGCCATACCTGCGACTCGTCGAATGACATCATGCTGACGTCATCCCAAAAAAGTGCCAAAAGCGGTAAAGTCCCAAATTTTCATAAAAATACGCGAAATGACCATTTTCTTTCATTATCATTGGTCAGTTTGGGAGCTCCGTGTTCGCTGTTTTGCGTCGTTTTGCCGCCCAAGCTCGAATTTGAGCAACCATGCCGCTGCTGCTTGCAATTTCACCTCCATTGTTCGCCATTGAACCTGCTCAACCGCCCTTGGATCCATAAAAACCAGGTATTTGCCGAATTTCACTTGTTAACCCCTTTTTTGCCATTTTCTCCATTTAGCTGATTGAACACTTGCAAATACCGAAATCAAAGATATTTTTACATCTAAATTCTGCCAAAATTCACTGATAATTCACCTGTTCCAAAAGATACCCTGCGACCCACGCCCATTTGCAATTTCACCATTAAAAATCATTTTTTAGCTCTTTCGCCTGCAGAATCTTCATACTGCCGTGCATTGACCCCTTGTACTAAACTCCACTACAAAATTCTACCTATTTGGCTCAAAAGCATCCCCTTTTCCCTCTGCAAATTGCCCACAGTCTCTTAATCCAGGGAATTCATTAACAAAAGATAAGTCTATCTAAACTCTGCAAAATTTGCCTCTTTTGTCATAACTACAGATAATGAAGGCCAGTCCCATATTGAAACTCAGTCTGCAGCTCCTTTGCAAATCCTCAGAAGCAGTTTTCATCATTCTGTTGTTGCCCTAATTCTCATTCCAAGTATAAACACAGAAAAACTTCAATATGGCCACCCCAGCTGCCTTGAACATTACTCCTTTAAATGCACCTCATAAAGAACTTGAAGCATTGCCTCTAGCTGATAAGGACCATCTTATTCAAGATTTGGTTGGGGACAGAAACCACTTGCAGACCTTCTATCAACTGAGAAATAGTCACCTGAACAACTGTGATATGTATGGGATATGGGAGTCTAATTTGCCCATTTACTTCCTCCCTTCTGTCAATATTTTCCCTAAGATTATTCACCTCTGCTGTGAAAACTATGAGCCAAATCAAAGAGCAGTCAAGTCTCCATCTAGGAGAATTCTATTCCAAATAACTCCTTATTCAATCAACCAAATGATTAACTTCAAGCAAACCCAGCTTCTGATGCCTCTTTCAATGAAATATCTGCTTGATGAAGGTCCCAAACTCTCCACCTCAGAGATAGCTAGAATTGCCAAAATATTCATGAGAACAGATCGCCAGCCTACAGGGCCATCTCCTTTTCTGTATGTGTGCTTCAATGAAGTGGGAAAGTTGCTAGTTGATATGATCTCCTATGTACTAGGTTTCAAAACAAATGAGCACATTAATGAAACCATTCTGGTCTTATTGTCTGCATATCGTCTAGGACAGCCCCCTGCTGTCAAGTATATTTATGCCAAATTCATCTCCAACAAAATACATGACTAGCTAGTGAAACTGGATAGGGAGGGAGTCTTTAAATATTCATCCTATATATATCATTTGTTCATGTATTATCAGCCAGACTGCTTCCAATGCCCCATCAAAAAATTGGATTCAAAGGGTGAAAGAAGGTCTGTTATCTTTTGGTCATCAGTCTTCCATGAAGTTCAAAACTCTCCATATTCCTACTGTGAGTTCATTGACCAATTTGTTTATCCAGTCTCTTGTCTCCTAATGAGAATTCCTCCTCCTAGGCTATCCTATAACATGCAGAAAATATTGCAGGTGTCCAAGAAATATAAAATAGGTCACTGGTACTTTTACTAGAATCACACTGTCATTAGGATCTATGGCTGTGAGCTCTGTCCCTAAAGGCTCCCAAGATATGTACCAATGAGACTCTCTGCCTTGGAGTATTATAGGCAACTCATCAACTCAGACTTAACTCATTTTCATAGTGCCAAGAAGAAGGCTCGCCTCAAATTCAGAGATCAACTAGGCCCCTTTCTCATGAACAAGAAAGAAGGTTGGAAAGATGTTGATCAAATATTGGGGCAAAAGCTCAAGTTGAAAAGGAGTTTCTAGTGGGTTCCTTATGACCCAGATGGCTTTATCAGTGCCAGAAAAGTAGAATATAGGCTGACAGCCTATGAGCATTGTAAAATCCCACAAATTGAACAATATTCCAACCAAGATGAGTGCATGGCAGGGACACTAGTTGAGGAGTTTACCCAAGAAGAAATTATGGAGCAAAATGTCAAAGATTTAGAAAAAAATCTTAACTTGGATTCTTTTGACTAGGTAACTTTCAAACTGCCACAACAAGTCAGAGAAGGCCCATCTACAGCTGTAGCTTCACAAGCTGCCCAACAATGGTCTACATCAGCAACAGGTACAACAAAATGCAAGGAGCCAATGGATGTAGAACAAGAAGAAATAACAGAACAGCCTGCTACCCCAAAAGAGCAGGTTCAAGGACAAGCCCCTCCACAGCAGACTGAGGTACTACAAGTGCCAGCATTGCAAACTCCTGCTAATGAAAAAAGAGGTAAGAAGCAGGATTGAGAAGAAACTACACCAGCTAGTGGCTCAACACAACAACCAGAGGCCAAAATACAAAGGATTGATCCTCAAGTTGAGGAAGAAATTATTGAAGAGGTCGTAGAAAGCCCGAGAAGAGAAACAAGCCAGCAAACAGCTACCAGCTCATTCCAGCAAGAACAAGAGAGGCAGCATGGTATGGAGGTCTCTTCTTCAAGGCAGCAAACCAAACAACCATCTAGCATCAAATCAGCTTTTATGGAGATCAAGGCTCAGAATGAACAGTTAAGAGTACAGTTATATGATCAGTTTTTTAAGGAAACACCCTCCAAACAACAAAGATTAATGGCAGCTTATGACCTCAAGGAGGAAAAGATGATTCTAAGTCATTTCAAGCCAAAGATACCACAACCCCAGGTAGCAGATTATGTAAAGACAAGCTTAGAGGTCCTCTCCAAGGACATACACCCGATGGACCAAATAGAGCTTCACAAGCAAACGGGTGAGATGGTCTATGCCACCCTAGCAGATAAGGCCACACTGGCTCATCAACTGAAGGAATCATTGAAAAACACAAACACTCAGTTGGATTTGGAAAGAATGTCTTCCTCTGCCAAAGATAATAGGATAAAGAGTTTGGAAGAAATCATTGCTGATCTAGGGCATGATCCTAAGAAGGATGCCAAAGCCATTCAAGCCCTTATAAGGAAAAAAGAGGATGATATTGTTGCACTCAAAAAACAATTGAGCCTATCCTCAAGTATGCACCCACAAACAACAGAACTTGTGCAAGAGAAAGAAGCTAAGGATACAAGGGATCTGCTGATGCAAATGAACCAAAGAATAATTCAAATGGAGGGAGAGTTGGAGAGAGCATTGCAAGGCAAGCAGGGAGAGTTGGCCTCCCAGCCACCTCAAACAACTCCAACTGTTGCTACTGTTCCTCTTACACAAGCACCAGCAATCCCTCCTATTATCCTAGCATCCACAACAGCTTCATCCACTACATATGCTATAGCAGCAGCAACAACAGCAGCACCTGAATCTAGCATGAGCATGGATGAAATGATGAAAGCTTTCAAAGAGCTAGAAGGTCAGGTAATAGAGGTGAAATAGGCCAAAGAAAAGTTGGTCAAACTGGAAGTAAGCTATGATAAGTCCAAGATGACAGTAGCTGAAAAAACAAGGGAAATTAAGGCCTTGAATGACAAAATAAAAGCCTTGGAGAAGGAGCTGACTTTGGAAAAGACTCTAGCTGAAATAAAAAAGATTATGTGGGCCAAAATTTGCCAATCAATCACTGGACAATGGAAATCAATCCAAACCATACATGAACAGATAGAATTAATAAGCCTAGCTCAATTTGAGAATCAAAGGGCTAGGGAAGCATTGGGAAATATGCCTGAGCAGGCTAGTAAAATGATTCATTTCCTGAACACTCATACCAAAGAAGAGTTGGCAGCATTAGACATTAGTAACAGGACAGATACTGTTCTGACAGCAAAAAAGGTGCTGACCCTAAGAAATTTTGTACAAAGTCTAGAAAGAAAGTGTCAGGAAATGCAGGCAGAAGTAGATGATTTCAAGCTAAAGCTTCTAGCATTGCAGAAAAGAGGATTGCCCAGCCTATCAACCAGCGCTGGAAGACTGCTCACCCATGAACAGTATGCTACCAGGATGAATAATTATATTTCAAATCAGATTACAGCATCCACAAGTACCTCAGAGGAAACAGGACCTCCATCTGGACAGAGTCTTTATGACAAGTTAGAGAACCTGTTTTACATTGACCACCAAATAAATCATCTTTTTGAGGTTCCACCAAATTTCTATAGATATACTGAAGCTGATGAAACACTCATCAAGATACAAAGACATCAACTACCTAAAGAAGATTGGTGGCAAGCAATGCTAGAGATTTTGCCAAAGTAATCTCGGTCCTTTTTCTCTTTTGATCAGCTTCAAATTTTGGTCAACTACAGGTCAGCGAAATTGGATGCACAGATCATCGATTAAAGCATGAAGACAATAAGCAAAAGGAGTCTAAATATGACTACAAAAATTCTATAGAAAGGTCAGGTATGCATGCCAAAAGCAGGACAACAAAGTGGTGACACGGCAAAGATAGCAGGACAGCAAAACCGAGCAACTGCATATTAAAGACGCAGCCACAACCGACTTTGTTGGTCCAAAAAAGTCAAAATTCTCTGACAAAGTGGACAGCTAGTGCACCAACAATTGCTGCAGCATTTATTTGTTTCATTTACTTCTTTAAAGAGTTGGTGAGGGAACTTATTGCATGAAGACTCATCCATAAGATATTTTCTATTTTATTTTTGTATATATACCTCCCCATAGAATGTATTTGGGGTTGGTAATTTCATTTATGAACTGCGCTGTAAGCTATTGAGGCTGTATAATAGAAAGGCTGTTGGAATTTCACTGTGCTGAACCATCTGAATGTGGAATTGAAGCCCTGGGAAATTCTATATAATTCTTGCGTCGCTTATGGATCAATAAGTCTTCTCTTCTCTGTGTTTTATGTTTTATATGTATGCAATTTCATGTATGTTCCATAATCTTGGTAGTAGAGAAGAAGAATAGCACAAAATTTGCCTAAAGGCACTCTGTGTTCAATCTCAGCTATTGTATACGTTTTCTTCAGAATTAGTCATAAATAGGAATTCTTAATTGCTCATATTTGCACTAGTTCTTTCACTTTGAATGTCGCTTAGGAATTCTTTATTGCTCCTTAGTAATCTTCATGCACTTTCCCTTTGCCAGCATAATGAAAGATCCTTGATTGCCTTTCATTCACTGACTTCATTCCACCATTTGAGATATCAAATTTGCTCCTAAATTGACTACCCTGCTCTGTAGCACGCTCCTTTTTCAAAATGAACACTTCTGCACTTCACCATTTCACTCACTCTGACTCCATCTACCCAATGGAAGAAATTGTTTCCTACTTACATCCCTGTTCCACCTAAAATTACCTTCCAACAAACTCAAAACAAAAACCTGTGCATAATAACTAGCCTGAAATACTCCAAAACAAAGCTAAATTACAAATAGAGAGCCCTCTCTGGTTGCAGGTAGGCTAGGACCTACAGCTAAAATATTGGTTAGTGGTTACCTCGGCCGTATTCCCTTCAGGATGCAGGGAACAACCTGAGTGATAACATCATTGGCGACTCCGCTAGGGAATGTATAACTGTTTGCCACTGCTGTCCATTTTCTAAGTTTTAGGATTTAGGATTTAGGCAGTTGTTCCAATGATTTGATCAGTTTCCCTATTTTGAACATATTCAAAGAAAATCCAAAGCCTCCCTATTTCTAAGGAACTCTTGTAAAACATTGATAAAAACTGTGATTATAAAACATTCCTATAAAATACCAAAAATAGGTTTAGAAGCTGGCTCCAAAGAAGAAAACTCATTATACCAGGTCAAACCCTGACCCAGACCCTCCAGCTGTTTTTGAAAATCCCAACTTGATCCCTAAAATCCTTAGGAAACAAGAAATTCAAGAATATTTTGTTGATTCAAGTCCTGAAACAGTTCAACAGAACTTTATCCCAACTCCTGCTAAAGGTTCAGTCTGTCCTCACCTCACAGTTGCTTCCCCTAGTTCTTCATCTACCTCTCAAAACACCTTCTCCACACCTCCATCCACTGCACATATTTCAACTCCTATCCCTGCTGTTCCAGCTGCCCCATTTCTTCCTGGTGCTCCATTTATCCCTGTAAATATGGCAAATAGATATGCTCCTTTACAATTGTCTACAAATCCACGGGCTATACCTCAGGATTACCAGAGTAAAATCACGTATTTTGATGGTACTAGCTCCTATACAGCCCAGCAACACACTAAGAAGATGTAGGATTATTTTGAGAATTATGAGATAGATGATGATGATGTGAGAATGAAAATTTTTGTTCAAAGTTTAACAGGTGATGTAAGGATTTGGTTTAGAGCACTTGCTGCAAATTCCATAGCCAATCTGGAAGCCCTTTACCAAACCTTCCTCAACAGATGGGAAAAGAAAAAATATCCACTGCATATCCTATCAGAGTATGACAGTATAAAAAGAGGTCCGCAAGAAACTGTTCTATACTATTGTACTAGATTCAACAGTGTTTATAATGCCATTCCTCAAAACCTAAGACCTCCACCTGATTTAGCCTTAATCAAATTCCCTGATGGATTTGATTCTGATATGGCATACCAATTGAGGGAAAGAGCCCCTCCTAGCTTAGCAGACATGCAGAATATAGCTGTTAGTGTGGAGGCAAACTTAATTGCTAAACGAAACCGGGAAAGAGCTGAAAGAAGAACAACTTTCAAAGAGGAACCTTCAACATTTGAACAAAAGCTTGATGCAATCATCAAAGACATGGATAGACTTGGGGATAGGGTAGAGACTATTGAAAGAAAATCATCATGGGAAGGTCAACCAAGTAATACTGCAAGAAACCCAAATTTTAGAAAAAATTAGAATCCAAATGTTGGAAGGGCTGGCCCTTACCAGAACATCAGACCTCCATTTCAAGAGAACTATGCCGAAGCCTCAACATCTAGTGATCCAACAGAGGATCCTCACATCAACTTAATGGGTTTAGACAGTGAACACCAAGTCTTTCTAACACAAGAAGATAAAGAGGCCCATAATTTCAATCAATTTCAAACCAAATCAGGAGAGTCATTCGATTTTAGGGAAGGCTATGATGCAACAGTCTATGAGGTTCATTAACAGTACAAGTTGAGAAGTAGAACCATAGATGTGCCTGAACCCAGCAAGCTGAAAGATACTAAATAGCCAAAGAAAGCAAAAGATAAAGCCGTCCTGAGAGAAATCCCTGCCAAAACAGACTTAAATCCACAGGAAGTCTCTGTTGAGGACATATTAGATGAACAACCCTCAAAAAACCAGCCATACACATCCTCTCCTCCAAAAGAAAATATAACCGGTCCTCCTGAAAACAATTTAAAAACAGATTTGGTGCAAAACAAAATTCAGCATGAGGAGAAAGTCATTGAGAATCCAGCTGAAAAGGAAAAGTTTGTTGTCCACAATACAAAAATGCATATAGAAAAACCCTGTAATTTAGAGACAGAAATAGGTATGATGAAAGTATCTATTCCTCTTTCTGAATTGGCCAAACATGATATATACAGACAACAAATCAATAAGTCACTACAAATACCAGAGAACGTGGATGTAGTCAATGTTCTTGATGATCAACCAGAACTGATCTTTGGCCCTGAAGTCAACGGCAAAACATTAGATGGAGGAGTTCCTCCATTCTATGCGAGCTTAAACATTCATGACAAGGTGCTCCACAATGCTATGTTTGATTCGGGAGCTTCCCACAACCTAATGCCAAAATCTGTGATGGAAAGACTGGACCTAGACATCACAAGGCCCTACAAAGACTTATTCTCATTTGATTCTAGCCAGGTCAGGTGTCTAGGCCTAATCAAAGACCTTTGTGTATCTTTAGTCCAATACCCAGCTAAGACAATCTTGAGGGATGTGGTGGTATCTGATATCCCACCCAAGTATGGCATGCTTTTATCTAGATCTTGGGGTGAAAAACTCCAAGGATCTTTGCAACTAGACATGTCCTATGCCACTATTTCAGTCTTTGGACAGCCAAAGAGATTATACCGTAAAACACTGATGAAATATGTGATGAGTAGTCAAGAAAAGCCCCAAAACTTCCCCATCTATGCAATGCATTCCGACATGGATTCATTCATCTTATACAATGCTGACATCTGTCCCAAAATTGATGTCAAACTCATGATAACAGCACAACCAGAAAGCATGAATGAACAATCTGATACTCAAGATCAAAAAATTGTTGATGTGATTAATGTAACAAAGGGAAATGACATATCATGTGACATACAAGAGCCAAATCTGCCCATTGAACAAACTTCTAAAACTTTTAAGACAAGTCATAACCAAGAAATCTTATGGTACTTAGAGTTTGATGGCTCGGTAAAAAAATTAGGAGCAGGGGCAGGGGTTTTGATACACAACATGCAGAATGACCATGCTGAAGGTCATGCATATAGGTTAAACTTCAGATGTACAAACAATATGGCCGAGTATGAAGCCCTGCTGTTGGGACTCAAACTCATTAGAGGTCTTGGGGCAACTAAGGTTTCAATTCTAGGGGATTCAGATCTAATCATACAACAGATGAAGGGAAATTTTGTTACAAATGATCTTAGGTTGAGGGCTTACAAAGGGGCAGCCATTGAAATACTTGACACCTTCTCAGAATCTCAACTCACCAAAATTCCTAGAAAGCACAATCTACATGCACATAGCTTGGCAACCTTTGCTAGCACTTGCAAGCTACCATTTGAGCCCAACCACCATTTCACTGCTGAAATCAAACATAGGCCTGTTGTCCCAGATAATATAAAAAATTGGCAAGTCTTTGAGAGTGATACACAAATAAATAATTTCCTGACTTTGAAGGAGGAATTCTTCAGCACGAACATTGATACTAGCACTGTGGATGACCAACAACAGATAGACAGAATTGAACAAAACATATCTGCTGAAACAACAAATCTGATTTTGCATCCAACTACTTTTGATGACAAGAATTTACAAGAGCTAAAGCAAACAGATTTTGATGAAATAGCTGAGGCAGAAGCTGAAGTAATTGAACTAAAAGACAATTTTCTGCCCAGAGGCTTGACCCCTTTGGAGGATTTATTCGATTCAAATGACATTTCAAGGAAGCCAAAAGTGCAACCACTGAATGCTGAAATTGAGGACTGCAACATTGGAACCACAGAAAATCCCAAAATGGTAAAACTATCCAAAGCATTGCCTGCTGATCAGAAGTTGAAATACATAGACTTGTTTAAGGAGTTCCAAGATTTCTTTGCCTAGAGTTATGAGGACCTTAAGTCCTATGACACTTTGGTAATCCAACATACTATACCTTTGAAAGAGAATCAAAAACATTTTAAACAAAAGCTTAGGATGGTGAATCCTATCCTCCTTCCCTTGATTGAAAAAGAAGTTAGGTGAATGTATGAAGCTAGAATTATTGCACCTATCAGGTTCTCATAGTGGATTTCAAATCTAGTACCCACTGGGAAGAAAATGGGAGAGGTAAGACTGTGTGTTGACCTAAGAAATTTAAACAAAGTCTCCCTCAAAGACCATTACCCTTTACCAAAAATGGACCATATCCTACAAAGGGTAGTGGGAGCCTCTAGGATCTCATTGCTAGATGGGTTCTCAGGATTCAATCAGATCTTAGTATGCCCGGATGACCAAGACAAAACTACTTTTACAACACCTTGGGGAACCTTCAAATATGTCAAAATGCCTTTTGGACTCAAAAATGCAGGAACCACATTTCAAAGAGCAATGGATATATCCTTTGCTAAGGAGATTCATGATTTCTTAGTCATATACCTAGATGATCTCACTGCTTTTTCAAAATCAAACCAAGAACATTTAAAACATCTCAGACAAGTGTTCCTAATTTGCAGAAAATATGGCATATCATTGAACCCAAAGAAATCACTGTTTGGCTTGGAAGAAGGCAAACTCCTAGGTCACATTATTTCAAAAGATGGCATTAGGATTGACCCAGATAGAATTCAAACTATTCTCCAAGTGCCTCATCCAAGGAACATCAAAGAACTACAAGATTTTTTAGGAAAGATCAATTTCCTAAGGAGGTTCATTCCCAATTTAGCTAAGCTAATTAGACTGTTAAACAATATGCTGAAGAAATATTCTAAGGTCAAATGGACTATGGAAGCCAAACAAGCCTTTGAAGACATCAAAACAGCGCTAACAAAAACACCAGTCCTCACCAGCCCCAAGTTTGATAGAGATTTCATCATTTTTTCCTTTGCCTCTGAGCATACAATTGCTGCTGTCCTATTGCAAAAAGATGACCAAGGGTGTGAGAAGCCCATTTCCTTTTTCAGCAAAGCCCTTAGGGATGCTCCCCTAAAATATCAAATCATGGAAAAGCAAGCTTATGCTTATGCCCTTGTAAAAGCCATCAAATATTTTAGAATTTACATCTTGTACTCACATGTGATTGCCTATGTCCCAAATGCTGTGATTAAGGACATTTTAACACAAGAAGGAATTGAAGGCAAAAGGGGCAAATGGATAGCTAAAATCCTAGAATATGACATTGAAATTAAGCCAAAACTGATAAAAGGACAAGGGCTAGCCAAACTCCTGACTGAAGCCAATTTCCAAGCCCTTGACATCAATGAACTGGACAACAAAGAGGAGATGGAGACTCCACAGATCAATCAAGCCTTTTTACAATCACCTTGGTATGCTGACATATGTTTTGTATTGTTAAACCTGCAAGCTCCTCCAGGGTTGTCCAGAACTAAAAAGAGATTCTTAAAAATGAAGGCATCAAAGTTTTGTATTATAGAAAATGTGTTGTTTTGGAAAAATCATGAAGGTATTTTGCATAATTTCCTAACATTAGATGAAACTGACAATGTACTCAAGGAATTTCATGCAGGGGACTGTGGTGGACACTTGTATTGGAAATCAACAGCTGATAAGATCCTAAGGGCTAGATTTTATTGGCCCTCCCTGTTTGCTGATGTGAAAAAAATTGTAATATCTTTCCATAAATTCCAGATCTTTGAAGGCAAGAGAAAGTTGTTGCCTTTACCCCTCAAACCTATTTCAACTGAAAGACCATTCCAATAATGGGGTTTAGACTTCATTGGTGAAATTCATCCTTCCTCCTCTGGCCAACACAAGTGGATTTTGACTGTCACAGACTATTTTACCAAATGGATAGAAGACATCCCTTGTAGGCAAGCCAATGACTCAATCATCATGCAATTTTTAGAAACCAACATCTTGTCAAGGTTTGGCTGTCCAAAAAAAATTATTACAGACAACGCTGCTACTTTCAAATCCAAAAGAATGATCAACTTTTGCCACAAATACCACATGACCTTGGGCCATTCCATAGCCTATTACCCTCAAGGCAATGGCCTAGATGAGTCCTCCAAGAAAAGCCTCATCAACATCATCAAAAAGGTCTTGGAGGAGAACAAAACGAATTTGCATAAGATGCACTATGGGCAGACAGATTGACCACTAAAAGATCCATCGGTACAAGTCCATATGAACTAGTATATGGTCTAGAGGTTGTTTTCCCTTCATCTTTGGGAATCCCTGTGATCAAATTGCTGCAAGAAATACAGGCAGAGCCTAATGATATTCAAAGAAGGATCAATCAAACTATTCAGTTGCAGCAAACAAGAGAGGAAGTATATCAGAGAACCCAGATTCTACAAGATAAGCTCAAAAAGATCTTTGATAAAAGAGCAAAGGCTGAAGATTTCTTCATAGGAAACAAAGTGCTGAGATGGGATTCTAGAAGAGAGGATAAAGGGAAATATGGCAAGTTTGATTTCCTATGGAAGGGACCTTATGTTATTCATGATGTACAAGGTAATAACACCTATTTTCTGAAGAGTTTGGATGGCACAAATACTGAAGAAGGCCCAGTCAATGGGAGAAATCTCAAACATTATTTTGATCCTTTGATGAACACAACATGGCTATATATTGTACATAAATATTTGTATTTCTAGAATTTTCATTTACAACAGTTAGATAAGGAACCAAATGCAACAAATTTTGAAGAAAAATCAAGGAACTACATCACATTGGGTGTATGTTTTTAAATTACAACAAAGGATCAAGAAGAAGACTTGGGAAGTATAAAAATGATGATAAATACTCAGAGAAACTAACAAAGACAAAGTTGTAATTTCACACAGATCATCTCATAAGGACTACATACAGGTTACAAAGATTCAAATCAATGGTCTCCAAGACAAGGAAGTTTCAAACTATGCCAAGAGTTGAAAAATAAGGCAATCTGACCTGCTATCCTTGGCCTTTCACAAGGAAAGGCCATCCCCAAGTGGAGCCACTGTTAGGTTCCTATACCAATAGGTTTCATTTTTCATGATTAACAGTGCAAGTGCCAAATATGTTCATCTTTTCAAGCTGCAAAGGTTCCATATTTTGTGTACAGATAGAGAAAATTAAAAAATGTAAATAGGGTATGCCTTAAAAGAGTAATCAAAGGGCAAAAAGAGTAAATTGGTCAGGAAAAATAATAGAAATGAACCCCAAATCAAAAGACCGGGAAAGTGGCTAGCCAAAATGCCACTGCTATCTCATTTGCAGCTTCACAATGTGAAAATATTGTTATTTATCACAGTCGATGGGTGGCCCAACAGTTCAATCTAGACCATTCCATGTTTAAATTGCTTGTTATAGAATAGAGAAAGAATATATGTCCAAACAGTTCAAGCTTGGCAGGTGAGTAGCTAGATAGAGAAAGTAAAGGATCCCAACTGCTTAATCTGGGCCCTTGGAAGAGATAAGGGTACATTTAGATAGGAGGGCAGTCAAAAGAAAAGAGGACAATCAGGGTTTGCCAGTTCAAGTGCACCCAATCAAACGAAGAAAAAATGCTAGGTGTGTTAGCCTGGGTAGGTAGCTTGAGGTTGCAGAAGCAAGGTCATGATCAGTTTTTGTCTTGTCAAAGAAAGATTCATCTCATCAATGACATTGGTACCATAGCAGTTGTTTGGTTGCATAACAATGGAAGCATGTCTAATTCCCCTTCATTCCCCCACAAATATTTTACTAACATCCCCTCAAGGACCTTGGGATCTGCCCAATAAGTCCTGCTTTCACTTCATTTTTGAGAAATACTAAGTCAAGTTTTGACTTTCGTTAATGAAAAGAAGCCACATTTCTTATGTAAAAATCCTCACTTCACACCCCATTCCTTTCCAATGTCTAAGTTTCATTTTATAAACTTAGCATCTACCCCTACACTTTCACTCCACAAAGTCATATTAACACTCTGACTTATTGTATAGCTCCGTAAGTTACTTTCCTACCCCTATTTCTACAAAAGATCATATAAAAACCCCAAATAATATTAAATATCCTACCCTATAGCACTATAGCTATATAATACAGTTTTGGGAAATATTAGTCCATTTGGGACTAATTTTAACCCTTCCGCGACCTAACCTTGGTATTAATTTAACCTCTGGTTAAATTAATAACCATCCCGCCCCTTTCCACTCATAACCTGCCCTCAAAAACCCTCCGCGTTCATATTGTTTAAGTTTTTGTTCAAAATGTTTAACTAAAGGTCAAACTCTCCACCGACGCATAACCCATTAACCCACATTTCCAAAGTTTTCAACCCCCTCCTGTCGGCATTTAAATACTATATTAAATGGGTCCCGCTCTAGAGTTGCACGCCATCCCAATCGCCTCATCCGCCGTCTGATATCCCGCTCCACAGATCCAAGGGTGGGCAATCGTTTTCAATTCCCGATCCGTCAGAGGTTAGCGTTCGAGGGATGGGCGGTTTTACTGTCGTACCCCCGCCACGCGTCATCCTCCCGGCGTGATCGGAGGCCCCCTCCCTGTTGTGGAGGTAAATCCTCTCTGCAGACAGAGACGATCCCTACTAGCCCAGACCGGGTCTAGCAACAATCACACAATGCTATCACGCAAGTTCCTAATTGCAAATAAAAGTGGATGGTGAGAACCTACTTGGATTCCAACGCTAGTTTTCGTAGAAGAGATGTCACCCTCGTTCCTTTGCCTTGGCCGGTCACGATCCCCACGATCTCCGTGATTGGACACATGCACATGCAAAGAATAACACGAATACAAGAATAAAATCTAGTAGATGCAATTATATATTAGTCAGAAAAGATATAACTCAACATCAATCATAGGACAATGAGAGTGGAACCATAATGATAGTCATCTATTATTAATAAATAACAAAGAAGAATACAACCATTGTTCTAACGTCAAATCCTCCTTTGGCTGGGTAGTCAGCTACACAAGTCTTGCAAAGCTTGTTGGGATGAGGAACAAGCCTCTCTCTCTTTGGGTGACAAGAATCTCCTTACTTAGATTTGGCCTTATGGGTGCAAAGAAGGCTCTTGCAGCTTCAAACTCTCTATCACTATGCTGGAACTAGAACTACTGTAACTCTGACTATTGTGACTAGCTTGCTCAAGGCATAGAGGCAAGCTTTTATAGATAGAGAAGAAAGAGATAGGATCAACCACATTATTCATGGGATTGGATTTATCACTTGGAAACTTCCATGAAAGGTGGCAAACCACTTTCCTTTCTATGGAGATTCGAAGCGAAACCATCCTAGCTCAACATGGATTAAGTTGGTGGATGGGTTGAAGAGAACCTTCGGAAGTTTTTTGGTTAAAACTTTACTCAATTCGGTTGGCGCGAGTGCGACTCTGAGACAGAGCGCCAATGGCACGCCCTTTTTAGAGGATTTCCCTCATTGGCGCGGGAAGTAAACTGTGGACCCGCGCTAATGCAAAAATAGCTGTTTTCATGGGTATTTTGCAGGAGATGTCTTCAGGGCAAATGAAGTTCATACTTAAAGGAATAAGATGCAAGTGGTTCCAGGTCATGTCACTTCTCACAGGTCCCGGAATGAGTCCTCCAGTGTGCAGGTAAGGGGTAACAGGGACGGTGACAAACGGTGACAAATTGCTGTGTAACAGATGCCCCCTAAAGCATGAGGCCCGAGAGAGAGAGGGGTGAAATGCTTTACAAGAACATGAATGACTGAAAACACGGCCGCCAGAGAACCTGCGTAAAGAAGTACAACTGATATCTCAAGTACATGATATATGCGGTATGGGTGTAGCCATCTAGAACAGAGTACATAATAATCCAGATCCAAGGTATGGGCGCAGCCATCCAGTGAGGATCGATATAGAGACTCAGGCATGGTCGCAACCATCCAGTGAATGAGTCATGTAATGAACATAATGATCCACAAATCGCAACCTGGATTCCAATAGACAAAATCCAGGGTCTTGCACTCCATCTCGACCCGAACAGAGTACAAGTTCAAGCATGTGAATTCATGAGTTGGAGTCGAACATGCATGAACATCGTCTGATTACCAGTCAATAATGAAAACTGTTAACAGACGCAAGAGGTACCACCAATAATGACAATGGCCCTCAAGGTACTACAGGTACAATCTATGGCGTGTGAATCAATGAGCTGGTGTCGAACACCCGTAAAATCATTCGATCGGAGGCCAATGATGAAAACCTCATGTCAAACACGAAGAACCTGCCATTGAGGCATGTAGGCTCCAAGGCACCGGAAGGGAGTCTCTAGATCAACTTCCTGGATAATGAGCTGAAGTCGACAGGAAGTGACCTTGATAAAAGGTGGGCCATAGTGTTTCCCACATCAGTGACATGAGACAGAGGAAGAATGTTGTGGTGAATCAAAATTATGTGAGGTATCAGAGGAGGTTGTATTGTTGTAGAGGTCAACTTCTCTTGAACATATCAGCGGCATGACAGTGGATTTGGCAGTATTTGACATCAAATGAGCAGAGGTCATGGTGACAAGGTAGTGAGCAGATGAGAGGTCAAATAGGATAACCCAAACCCATGGAGGCTAGTGTAAAGCAAGATGAGATGTCCCCACCCTGACACGAATGCAGACTAGTTCCATGTTCAAGAGCGACATACTGCCGACACGACAATAATTATGGGTCCATTTTCCCCACCATTTCTGGCGAGTACCCCAGTTATTTTTAACAAGCTTGACGGGGATAACATATACTTGTAAGGCGTCATTTCGATGGAACTCGATGTCATTAAGTTTTAACGAGTCTGACAAAGGAAGAACTCGGCGTCTTTTCCTGTTTAGAGAGTCTGAAAAGACGGCAGAAAAGAAAACTCCAGGGGTGTCCTTTTTCGTAAAGTTGTGTCTCGCGAGCCCGAAAAAGTATAAAACAATGCTCGAAAGAACCGCCCGACCATTACGATCGAGGAGTACTTTTCATTTATAGTGACATCGATCCGAAAAAGTAGAAAAGTGATCAGCATCATGTCGTTTCATAACCATTCACGAACCGGAAACGACAAGGGTCTGACGATCTTTTCATTTTTACACGGTCGGAAAATGGTTTAAAGACGACCGCCTCTTATTTACATTTAACGAGTCAAGAGGAATAACTCAGCAATCTTTTCATCTTTAAATGGTCAGAAAAGAGCTGAAAGCGGACCTCCATTTTTATTCTCTTTAACGAGTCAAAAAGGGAAAAATACTCGGCAATCTTTTCATATTTTACAAGTCAGAAAAGAGCTTAAAGGTGACTCATCCTGGAGGAACGAGTGATATAAAGGGTAGCAACTGGTTCCGGAAATGGTGGAACTACTCAAAACATGTAATGGGCAAGAGGCTGGCTAATAAAACCACTCATCGCTGCGGTTCCTCAGGAAAGGAAAAACAACCAAGTGAAAGCATATGATCGGCCAAAGAGATGGCAGCGATGGAATGAAAACAACCAAGGCTCATCTAGCAGAATTTAGCAGATAAAGATAGCAATCACAAGATGTAAAATGGGTATGGGTTCATTTTTACACAAGCTTGAACCATGGAGAACTTTGCTTGGATTCAGTTTCATGTTTACACAAGCTTGAAATGAAAAAATATGCTTGTTATAAGTTTGCATGCCCCCAACATATGATGCAAAATGAGGTACATGCCTCCCAAGCTTCATTGCATTCAACAAAGTGGATGGAATGAAGGTTCACTCTCGAGATCGATGAAAGACTCGACTTGTATTTTACGAGATCTTAATTAAAAGACTCGATTTGGAAAGGGAGTTGTTTCATTTTTTAATGAGATTGACACAGTAAAAGAACTATCCTCAAAACCCTTGTTTCATTTTTTAACGAGCTTGACACAAGATCAGGAACTATGCTCGACCAAACCTAGTTTCATTTTTTAAGGAGCTTGACACCAGAAAGGAACTATGCTCCACCAAACCTAGTTTCATTTTTTAAGGAGCTTGACACCGGAAAGGAACTATGATCCAATGGAACTTCACCATAATGAATAGGAAGTTGAGGCTCCCAAGAGTGCCACTCCTGATGGAAGGCCAACATCTTGGAAGTCAGGGCCCAATGCCTCCAGGACACTATGCACGACGGCGGCATCACTGGTTCGAGGCATGGGACAGGTGGCCACGTAGTTGATCTGTGGTGGGGTAGATGCAACTGGTGGATGAAAACTAGGAGGGGATGACAACGGCGCAGGAGGCATCGGGGGACTAACAAATGACACTTGATCGATAGTCACAATTCTTCCATCGTGCGGAAAGCAAACCACACGGAAAAGCAAAGAAACGAGGGCCCCCATGGCGTAAACATAGTCGCGACCAAGGAGAAGACTAAAGTCTAAAACACCCTGGGTAACCAAGACGTCTATATAGACGGTTTTGCATCCCAAAGTAATAGGGAACTTTGGGAGAACTCCTAGAGATGGACAGGCTCCTCCGTCGAAGGCCAACAGATTCTGAGTGACTGGCCCAAGCTGCGGGGAACCTAAAGCTTGCCAAGTAGTGTACGACATAAGACTGACAGACACCCCTTCATCCAAAACAGTGCTAGGTACTGCCTTAGCACAGGCATGTACTATGATATGGAAAGGCATATGGGATGGAAGGCGACCGGCGATCAGGCGATTCCAATCAAAGGAAGTGACCAGACTACTTGGTGGTGGAATCGTATGATTGCCCCCATGTGCTAAAGGAACCGAAGGAGAACCTTCGGGAGCAGCTGGGTTAGGAGAGTCATTTCAGGACTCAGGAGAATCTGAAGAGACGAGAAGAACATGGGCGTGATGCTCTTCTGAAATAGAGTGATCGACGGGTGGTGAAATCGAATCGACACCCTTTCCGACCAATGGTTGGTCTGGGACAGGCTGGGCACAGCCAGGTTCGGGAAGAGGAGGCTAGACAAGAGAAGAATTTGAAGCAATATCTTTGTCAACAGGGGGACGATCTGCAGCTGCAGAGAGACGTTGATAACCAACGAGAAGTTGGGGTGAAGGAGCTGTAAGACTTTCCAAGACAACGGAGGCTTTATCCATGAGTGGACAAAGGTGAAGGGGATGATTGCCTTCACAAAGTCTACAGGGGATTTGAATCTTCCCTTTTCCCTTACCATTCCCAACTGATAAGGTAGCATTGCTGTGAGCTTCAGAGGATGATGAGGGGCAGGCCGGATCGCGAGACCATACTTCTAGTACCCTGGGAATGCCAGGACAATCGCGAAGAAGATGGTCCTCCTTGCATAATCGACAAGGAAACTTGACCTTTCGCGGAGGAGCGGAAGGGGGCCCGACTTCAGGTATACTTGAGGGGGAGCTGCACTTGTAATCTCTCCCTTAGGAGCCTTCTTCTTCTTCATCTCTTCTTCTTCTTCTTAGCCACCTAGCTACTCGAATCTAGACTTTCACCCGGTGAAGTAGAAGATGAGGACGTAGAAGTGGGCGTAGAAGGGGAGAGATCCACCTTAGAATCAACATGATGTTGTTCAAGTGGAGGGACGGATTTGCTAGACGGTGAGACGACATGGACCAAAGAGGTTGAGAACAACCAAACCGGCAACCCAACAGTTAACCCTGGGAGGGACAACGTTTCCATATAAGGAGCACCAACATTTCCAAAAGGAGCGAAATGACCAGGGTTCCCGTTAGAGGGGATCCCTGGGTTGGTGAACCCCGGAAAAGTTGCCATCGAGAACGAAAGAAGCCTACTCAAGCTAACACAAACAAGATCTAACCGGGTAATGTTAATCGCGGCCGAATAAATTTTAAGACGCAAGGACACAACTTGACCTTTTCATGTTTTAAGAGTCGAGAAAAGGAAAAAAAGATGACTCTAGTGGCCTTCGAATGTTTTGTGAGCCCGAAGTGACAAGTGCTCAAGTGAGCCTTTTCTTTTAAGGAGTCCGAAAAGGATCAAAAGTGACTACTTTGGAGAAACTAGGCAAAGGTTTTACCAAACAAATCCGTAAAACTACATATACACCTTGGCAGTCATATGAAAACCAAGGACTTCCCGTACGGCAGTCAATCTTCCCGAATGCTATGTTCGGTGCGTTACGGCTTGTAAGGCAGTAGAAACGGCTTCCTGTGGATAAAGGATGATAACCTAGTGGGGTCTCCCCTATATACTCGACAGTACGTGGGAGCTCAAGTCCGTGCTAGACCACTATTGAGTCACAAAAGGAGGAATCACCCAACCGTAGTGTGAAACAACAGTGACTAGGTTTAACGACGCCGGAGCACGTCTCTAGCCTAGACCTCTAATCAGTGAGCGTTATGTTCCAATGCGTTTTTAAGTTCATTCAGTTCATTTTATGGTTGATATTTAGTTAAGTTTCAATTTCCAGGTCCTACCGTATGTAATCTCTCACAATTCCCTAAATGAAAGCTATATGCCAAAAAGTATCATTTCGTTCGATGAACGCTAACTACGAGAGAGTTGAGAACTTTTCAATCAAACAAAATGACCATAAACAATCAAGAACCACTCTAATGTAGCTAATGGCAATAAACGAAACTTTTCTTTAAAGTCACTAATCAATGAAAAGCTCTAATTTCCATTAACTAATTCAACGCAAAAGAGACTGTTCGTTTTCTTTTCAATGGCAAAGTGCACTAAACAAATTTTGAGAGATAATAACACCAAGTAAAAGAGACAAACTTCACTCAATGAGAACACAATCAAGTCCCCAAAATACCGAGGCAGTCCTTCAAAACGAAGAAAAACACCAAAGACTTCAATGAGCCATGTGATCTAGGCCCAAAACAAAGCCGGGCAGAATCCAAGTGAAAAAGAAGTAAATCACTCGAATAACGCAATAAAATACTTATCAACCACTGAACAAGTGCAAGAGAGTAACCAAAAAGTCGACTAGAATGATAGAAGACCAAAAATTCGACACGCAAAGCCACTAGATGTCCTAGGGCTAAAATGTGAAATCGATAGAAAATGGCAAACACCCAAAGTATGCAAATGTAATCTATGCACACTTTTCATTCATATCCTGAAAATGAGAATTCTAATTATGCAAGTGTGATCTATGCAAGGGAATTCTCAAGCACATGATGATTCTAATATAATCTAAGAACCAATCAAGTGCAAATCAAGAAAAACGGGTGTGAGTTCCAAAGGTCATAAACTAAAAACACTCAAAGGCGATTAACACTCATACACAATTTAGCACTGAAAAGACTGAGACAAACCTCCAAGTAATGATCAAAGGAAATCAAATTAATAATTTGCCAAAAAAACTCAAAACTAGACAAACAAGACTCTGACACACTCAAGTGATTGAAAAGGTGTAGCTAGACACAAAACCCAAGCTCAGAGGGCTTGAAGAAAAGCGAACTGGAAAAGTTGACAGGCCTGGCGCGACTGTCAGGCTTCAACTCGCGCTTTTATGGGATTGGTGCGGGTTGTTTTTGAGAAACTTGTGCCAATTGGCGCAACTGTTAGGCTAAAAAGCGCGCTAATGAAGTTTGCTAAGTCCAAAACAAAAGAAAGCAATCCAGGGCTTGAAAACAATATCTAGGCAAACCAGGGAGCAAGAAACAGTAAGAAATCCAACCCAGAAAGCTATCTAAGCAATCAAACGAGAAACCAAAGAGACAAGTCTCCCCAGTGGAGTCGCCAAATTGTTGTGGAGGTAAATCCTCTCTGCGGACAGAGACGATCCCTACTAGCCCAGACCGGGTCTAGAAACAATCACACAATGCTATCACGCAAGTTCCTAATTGCAAATAAAAGTGGATGGTGAGAACCTACTTGGATTCCAATGCTAGTGTTCGTAGAAGAGATGTCGCCCTCGTTCCTTTGCCTTGGCCGGTCACGATCCCCACGATCTCCGTGATTGGACACCTGCACATGCAAAGAATAACACGAAAACAAGCATAAAATCTAGTAGATGCAATTATATATCAGTCAGAAAAGATATAACTCAACATCAATCATAGGACAATGAGAGTGGAACCATAATGATAGTCATCTATTATTAATAAATAACAAAGAAGAATACAACCATTTTTCTGACGTCAAATCCTCCTTTGGCTGGGTAGTCGGCTACACAAGTCTTGCAAAGCTTGTTGGGATGAGGAACAAGCCTCTCTCTCTTTGGGTGACAAGAATCTCCTTACTTAGATTTGGCCTTATGGGTGCAAAGAAGGCTCTTGCAGCTTCAAACTCTCTATCACTATGCTGGAACTAGAACTACTGTAACTATGACTATTGTGACTAGCTTGCTCAAGGCATAGAGGCAAGCTTTTATAGATAGAGAAGAAAGAGATAGGATCAACCACATTATTCATGGGATTGGCTTTATCACTTGGAAACTTCCATGAAAGGTGGCAAACCACTTTCCTTTCTATGGAGATTCGAAGCGAAACCATCCTAGCTCAACATGGATTCAGTTGGTGAATGGGTTGAAGAGAACCTTCGGAAGTTTGTTGGTTAAAAACTTTACTCAATTCGGTTGGCGCGAGTGCGACTCTGAGACAGAGCGCCAATGGCGCGCCCTTTTTAGAGGATTTCCCTCATTGGCGCGGGCAGTGAACTGTGGACCCGCGCTAATGCAAAAAGAGCTGTTTTCATGGGTATTTTGCAGGAGATGTCTTCAGGGCAAATGAAGTTCATACTTAGAGGAATAAGATGCAAGTGGTTTCAGGTCATGTCACTTCTCACAGGTCCCGGAATGAGTCCTCCAGTGTGCGGGTAAGGGGTAACAGGGATGGTGACAAACGGTGACAAATTGCTGTGTAGCACTCCCCAATACCACCTAGGGCCAAAGTTGGTGCAGGAGAAAACCACAAACCACCCTCTGCCCCCTGACATTAGCAATCACGTCACCACTAACGTCATGTCCGCGTCGGCCCACCGCTGCCCTGTGTCATTGCCACATCATCCGCTCATGTCATCACCCTGCCAGCGTGTCCTCTGCCACGTCATCGTTTGAGTCAACTGCCACATCACCACGTCGTACCCACGACCCACCGAATGACGTCATGCTGACATCATCCCAAAAAAGCGCCAAAAGAACTAAAGTCCCAAATTTTCATAAAAATACGCGAAATGACCATTTTCTTTCATTATCATTGGTCAGTTTGGGAGCTCCGTGTTCGCTATTTTGTGTCGTTTTTCTACCCAAGCTCGAATTTGAGAAATCATGCCACTGCTGCTTGCAATTTCACCTCCATTGTTCACCATTGAACCTGCTCAACCGCCCTTGGCTCCATAAAAGCCAGGTATTTGCCGAATCTCACCTGTTAACCCCTTTTTCACCATTTTCTCCATTTAGCTGATTGAACACCTACAAATACCCAAATCAAAGATACTTTTACATCTAAATTCTGCCAAAATTCACTGATAATTCACCTGTTCCAAAAGATACCCTGTGACCCACGCCCATTTGCAATTTCACCATTAAAAAATCGTCTTTTAGCTCTTTCGCCGGTAGAATCTTCATACTGTCGTGCATTGACCCCTTGTACTAAACTCTGCTACAAAATTCTACCTATTTGGCTCAAAAGCATCCCCTTTTCCCTCTGCAAATTGCCCACAGTCTCTTAATCCAGGGAATTCATTAACAAAAGATAAGTCTATCTAAACTCTGCAAAATTTGCCTATTTTGTCATAACTACAGACAGTGAAGGCCAGTCCCATATTGAAACATAGTCTGCAGCTCCTTTGCAAATCCTCAGAAGTAGTTTTCATCATTCTGTTGTTGCCCTAATTCTCATTCCAAGTATAAACACAGAAAAATTTCAAGATGGCCACCCCAGCTGCCTTGAACATTACTCCTTTAAATGCACCTCATAAAGAACTTGAAGCATTGCCTCTAGCTGATAAGGACCATCTTATTAGAGATTTGGTTGGGGACAGAAACCACTTGCATACCTTCTATCAACTGAGAAACAACCACATGAACAACTGTGATATGTATGGGATATGGGAGTCTAATTTGCCCATTTACTTCCTCCCTTCTGTCAATGTTTTCCCTGAGATTATTTGCCTCTACTGTGAAAACTATGAGCCAAATCAAAGAGCAGTCAAGTCTCCATCTGGGAGCATTCTATTCCAAATAAATCCTGATTCAATCAACCAAATGCTTAACTTCAAGCAAACCCAGCTTCTAATGCCTCTTTCAATGAAATATCTGCTTGATGAAGGTCCCAAACTCTCCACCTAAGAGATAGCTAGAATTGCCAAAATATTCATGAGAACAGATTGCCAGCCTACAGGGCCACCTCCTTTTCTGTATGTGTGCTTCAATTAAGTGGGCAAGTTGCTAGTTGATATGATCTCCTATGTACTAGGTTTCAAAATAAATGATCACATTGATGAAACCATTACGGTCTTATTGTCTACATATAGTCCAGGACAGCCCCCTGCTGTCAAGTATAATTATGCCAAATTCATCTCCAAAAAAATACATGATCAGTTAGTGAAACTGGATAGGGAGGGAGTCTTTAAATATTCATCCTATATATATCATTTTTCATGTATTATCATCCAGACTACTTCCAATGCCCCATCAAAAAGTTGGATTCAAAGGGTGAAAGAAGGTCTATTATCTTTTGGTCATCAGTCTTCCATGAGGTTCAAAACTCTCCATATTCCTATTGTGAGTTCATTGACCAATTTGTTTATCCAGTCTCTTGTCTCCTAATGAGAACTCCTCCTCCTAGGCTATCCTATGACATGCAGAAAATATTGCAGCTGTCCAAGAACTATAAAATAGGTGACTGGTACTTTTATCAGAATCACACTGTCATTAGGATCTATGGCTGTGAGCTCTGTCCCTATAGGCTCCCAAGATATGTACCAATGAGACTCTTTGCCTTGGAGTATTATAGGCAACTCATCAACTCAGACTTAACTCATTTTCATAGTGCCAAGAAGAAGGTTTGCCTCAAATTCAGAGATCAACTAGGCCCCTTTCTCATGAACAAGAAAGAAGGTTGGCAAGATGCTGATCAAATATTGGGGCAAAAGCTCAAGTTGAAAAGGAGTTTCTAGTGGGTTCCTTATGGCCCAGATGGCTTTATCAGTGCCAGAAAAGTAAAATATAGGCTGATAGCCTATGAGCATTGTAAAATCCCACAAATTGAACAATATGCCAACCAAGATGAGTGGGTGGCAGGGACACTAGTTGAGGAGTTTACCTAAGAATAAATTATGGAGCAAAATTTCAAAGATTTAGAAAAAAATCTTGACTTGGATTCTTTTGACTAGGTAACTTTCAAACTCCCACAACAAGTCGGAGAAGGCCCATCTATAGCTGCAGCTTCACAAGCTGCCCAACAATGGTCTACACCAGCAACAGGTACAACAAAAGGTACGGAGCCAATGTATGTAGAACAAGAAAAAATAACAGAACAACCTGCTACCCCAAAAGAGCAGGGTCAAGGACAAGCCCCTCCACAGCAGACTGAGGCACTACAAGTGCCAGCATTGCAAACTCCTGCTAATGAAGAAAGAGGTAAGAAGCGGGATCGAGAAGAAACTACACCAGCTAGTGGCTCAACACAACAACCAGAGGCCAAAAGACAAAGGATTGATCCTCAAGTTGAGGAAGAAATTACTGAAGAGGTCATAGAAAGCTCGAGAAGAGAAACAAGCCAGCAAACAGCTACCAACTCATTCCAGCAAGAACAAGAGAGGCAGCATGGTATGGAGGTCTTTTCTTCAAGGCAGCAAACCAAACAACCATCTAGCATCAAATCAGCTTTTATGGAGATCAAGGCTCAGAATGAACTGTTAAGAGTACAGTTATTTGATCAGTTTCTTAAGGCAACACCCTCCAAATAGTAGAGATTAATGGCAGCTTATGACCTCAAGGAGGAAAAGATGATTCTAAGTCATTTCAAGCCAAAGATACCACAGCCCCAGACAGCTGCAGATTATGTAAAGACAAGCTTAGAGGTCCTCTCCAAGGATATACACCCGATGGACCAAATAGAGCTGCACAAGCAAACGGGTGAGATGGTCTATGCCACCCTAGCAGACAAGGCCACACTGGCTCATAAACTGAAGGAATCATTGAAAAACACAAACACTCAGTTGGATTTGGAAAGAATGTCTTCCTTTGCTAAAGATAATAGGATAAAGACTTTGGAAGAAATCATTGTTGATCTAGGGCATGATCCTAAGAAGGATGTCAAAGCCATTCAAGCCCTTATAAGGAAAAAAGAGGATGATATTGTTGCACTCAAAAAACAATTGAGGCTGTCCTCAACTATGCACCCACAAACAACAGAACTTGTGCAAGAGAAAGAAGTTGAGGATACAATGGATCTGCTGATGCAAATGAACCAAAGAATAATTCAAATGGAGGGAGATTTGGAGAGAGCATTGCAAGGCAAGCAGGGAGAGTCGGCCTCCCAGCCACCTCAAACAACTCCAGCTGTTTCTACTATTCCTCTTACACAAGCACCAACAATCCCTCCTATTATCCCAGCATCCACAATAGCTTCATCCACTACAGATGCTACAGTAGCAGCACCAACAACAACACCTGAATCTAGCATGAGCATGGATGAAATGATGAAAGTTGTCAAAGAGCTAGAAGGTCAGGTAACAGAGGTGAAAGAGGCCAAAGAAAAGTTGGCCAAACTGGAAGTAAGCTACGATAAGTCCAAGATGACAGTAGCTGAAAAACAAGGGAAATTAAGGCCTTGAATGACAAAATAAAAGCCTTGGAGAAGGAGATGACTTTGGACAAGACTCTAGCTGAAATAAAAAAGATTTTGTGGGCCAAAATTGGCCAATCAATCACTGGACAATGGAAATCAATCCAAACCATACATGAACAGATAGAATTAATAAGCCTAGCTCAATTTGAGAATCAAAGGGCTAGGGAAGCATTGGAAAATATGCCTGAGCAGGCTAGTAAAATGATTCATTTCCTGAACACACATACCAAAGAAGAGTTGGTAGCATTAGACATCAATAACAGGACATATACTGTTCTGACAGCAAAAAGGGTGCTGACCCTAAGAAATTTTGTACAAAGTCTAGAAAGAAAGTGTCAGGAAATGCAGGCAGAAGTAGATGATTTCAAGCTAAAGCTTGCAGCATTGCAGAGCAGAGGATTGCCTAGCCTATTGACCAGCACTGGAAGACTGCTGACTCGTGAACAGTATGCTACCAGGATGAATAATTATATTTCAAATCAGACTACAGCATCCACAAGTACCTCAGAGGAAACAGGACCTCCATCTGGACAGAGTCTTTATGGCAAGTTAGAGAACCTGTTTTACATTGAACATGAAATAAATAATCCTTTTGAGGTTCCACCAAATTTCTATATATATACTGAAGCTGATGAAACACTCATCAAGATACAGAGACATCAACTGCCTAATGATGATTGGTGGAAAGCAATGTTAGAGATTTTGCCAAAGTAATCTCGGTCCTTTTTCTCTTTTGATCAGCTTCAGATTTTGGTCAGCTACAGGTCAGCGAAATTGGATGCATAGAACACCGATTAAAGCATGAAGACATCAAGCAAAAGGAGTCTAAATATGACTACAACAATTCTATAGAAAGGTCAAGTATGCATGCCAAAAGCAGGACAGCAAAGTCGTGACACAACAAAGATAGCAGGACAACAAAACCCAGCAACCGCATATTAAAGACGCAGCCACAGCCGACTTTGTTGGTCCAAAAAAGTCAAAATTCTCTGACAAAGTGGACAGCTAGTGCACCAACAATTACTGCAGCATTTATTTCTTTCATTTACTTCTTTAAAGAGTTGGTGAGGGAACTTATTGCATGAAGACTCATCCATAAGATATTTTCTATTTTATTTTTGTATATATACCTCCCCATAGAATGTATTTGTGGTTGGTAATTTCATTTCTGAACTGCACTGTAAGCTATTGAGGCTGTATAATACAAAGGTTGTTGGAATTTCACTGTGCTGAACCATCTGAATGTGGAATTGAAGCCCTGGGAAATGCTACAGAATTCTTGCGTCGCTTATGGATCAATAAGTCTTCTCTTCTCTGTGTTTTATGTTTTATATGTACGCAATTTCATGTATGTTCCATAATCGTGGTAGCAGAGAAGAAGAATAGCACAGAATTTGCCTAAAGGCACTCTGTGTTCAGTCTCAGCTATTGTATATGTTTTCTTCAGAATTAGTCATAAATAGGAATTCTTAATTGCTCCTACTCGCACTAGTTCTTTCACTCTAAATGTTGCTTAGGAATTCTTTATTGCTCCTTAGTAATCTTCATGCACTTTCCCTCTACCAGCATAATGAAAGATTCTTGATTGCCTTTCATTCATTGACTTCATTCCACCATTTGAGATATCAAAGTTGCTCCTAAATTGAATACCCTGCTCTGTAGCAAGCTCCTTTTTCCAAATGAACACTTCTGCACTTCACCAATTCACTCACTCTGACTCCATATACCCAATGGAAGAAACTGTTTCCTACTTACATCCCTTTTCCACCTGAAATTACCTTCCAACAAACTCAAATCTAAAACCTGTGCATAATAACTAGCTTGAAATACTCCAAAACAAAGCTAAATTACAAAGAGAGAGCCCTCTCTGATTGCAGGTAGGCTAGGACCTGCAGCTAAAATATTGGTTAGTGGTTACCTCGGTCGTATTCCCTTCAGGAGGCAGGGAACAACCTGAGTGATAACATCATTGGCGACTCCGCTGGGGAATGTATAACTGTTCGCCACTACTGTCCATTTTCTAAGTTTTAGGATTTAGGATTTAGGCAATTGTTCCAAAGATTTGATCAGTTTCCCTATTTTGAACATATTCAAAGAAAATCCAAAGCCTCCCTATTTCTGAGGAACTCTTGTAAAACATTGATAAAAACTGTGATTATAAAACATTCCCAGAAAATACCAAAAACAGGTTTAGAAGCTGGCTCCAAAGAAGAAAACTCGTTATAGCAGGTCAAACCCTGACCCAGATCCTCCAGCTGTTTTTGAAAATCCCAACTTGATCCCTAAAATCCTTAGGAAACAACAAATTCAAGAAGATTTTGCTGATTCAAGTCCTGAAACAGTTCAGCAGAACTTTATCCCAACTCCTGCTAAAGGTTCAGTCTGTCCTCACCTCACAGTTGCTTCCCATAGTTCTTCATCTACCTCTCAAAACACCTTCTCCACACCTCCATCCACTGCGCATATTTCAACTCCTATCCTTGCTATTCCAGCTGCCCCATTTCTTCTTGGTGCTCCATTTATCCCTGTAAATATGGCAAATAGATATGCTCCTTTACAGTTTCCTGCAAATCCAGGGGCTATGCCTCAGGATTACCAGAGTAAAATCACATATTTTGATGGTACTGGCTCCTATACAGCCCAAAAACACACTAAGAAGATGCAGGATTATTTTGAGAATTATGAGATAGATGATGATGATGTGAGAATGAAAATTTTTGTTCAAAGTTTAACAGGTGATGTAAGGATTTGGTTTAGAGCGCTTGCTGCAAATTCCATAGCCAATCTGGAATCCCTTTACCAAACCTTCCTCAACAGATGGGAAAAGAAAAAAGATCCACTGCATATCCTATCAGAGTATGACAGTATAAAAAGAGGTCCACAAGAAACTGTTCTAGACTATTGTACTAGATTCAACACTGTTTATAATGCCATTCCTCAAAACCTAATACCTCCACCTAATTTAGCCTTAATCAAATTCCCTGATGGATTTGATTCTGACATGGCATACCAATTGAGGGAAAGAGCCCCTCCTAGCTTAGCAGACATGCATAATATAGTTGTTAGTGTGGATGCAAACTTAATTGCTAAATGAAACTGGGAAAGAGCTGAAAGAAGAACAACTTTCAAAGAGGAACCTTCAGCATTTGAACAAAAGCTTGATGCAATCATCAAAGGCATGGACAGACTTGGGGACAGGGTAGAGACTATTGAAAGAAAATCATCATGGGAAGGTCAACCAAGTAATACTGCAAGAAACCCAAATTTTAGAAAAAATCAGAATCCAAATGTTGGAAGGGCTGGCCCTGACCAGAACATCAGACCTCCATTTCAAGAGAACTATGCCGAAGCCTCAACATCTAGTGAACGAACATAGGATCCTCACATCAACTTAATGGGTTTAGACAGTGAACACCAAGTCTTTCTAACACAAGAAGATAAAGAGGCCCATAATTTCAATCAATTTCAAACCAAATCAGGAGAGTCATTCAATTTTAGGGAAGGCTATGATGCAGCAGTCTATGAGGTTCATAAACAGTACAAGTTGAGAAGTAGAACCATAGATGTGCCTGAACCCAGCAAGCTGAAAGATACTAAACAACCAAAGAAAGAAAAAGATAAAGCCATCCTGAGAGAACTCCCTACCAAAACAGACTTAAATCCACAGGAAGTATCTGTTGAGGACATATCAGATGAACAACCCTAAAAAAACCAGCCATACACATCCTCTCCTCCAAAAGAAAATATAACCGGCCCTCCTGAAAATAATTTAAAAACAGATTTGGTGCAAAACAAAATTCAGCATGAGGAGAAAGTCATTAAGAATCCAACTGAAAAGGAAAAGTTTGTTGTCCACAATACAAAAATGCATATAGAAAAACCCTTTAATTTAGAGACAGAAATAGGTAAGCTGAAAGTATAAACACAGAAAAACTTCAAGATGGCCACCCCAGCTACCTTGAACATTACTCCTTTAAATGCACCTCATAAAGAACCTCAAGAATTGCCTCTAGCTGATAAGGACGATCTTATTCGAGATTTGGTTGGGGACAGAAACCACTTGCAGAACTTCCGTCAACTGAGAAACAGTCACCTGAACAACTGTGATATGTATGGGATATGGGATTCTAATTTGACCATTTACTTCCTCCCTTCTGTCAATATTTTCCCTGAGATTATTCGCCTCTGCTGTGAAAACTATGAGCCAAATCAAAGAGCAGTCAAGTCTCCATCTGGGAGCATTCTATTCCAAATAAATCTTGATTCAATCAACCAAATGCTTAACTTCAAGCAAACACAGCTTCTGATGCCTCTTTCAATGAAATATCTGCTTGATGAAGGTCCCAAACTCTCCACCTCAAAGATAGCTAGAATTGCCAAAATATTCATGAGAACAGATCGCCAGCCTACAGGGCCACCTCCTTTTCTGTATGTGTGCTTTAATGAAGTGGGCAAGTTGCTAGTTGATATGATCTCCTATGTACTAGGTTTCAAAACAAGTGAGCACATTGATGAAACCATTCTGGTCTTATTGTTTGCATATAGTCCAGGACAGCCCCCTGCTGTCAAGTATAATGATGCCAAATTCATCTCCAACAAAATACATGACCAGCTAGTGAAACTGGATAGGGAGGGAGTCTTTAAATATTCATCCTATATATATCATTTGTTCATGTATTATTAGCTAGACTGCTTCCAATGCCCCATCAAAAAGTTGGATTCAAAGGGTGAAAGAAGGTCTGTTATCTTTTGGTCATCAGTCTTCCATGAGGTTCAAAGCTCTCCATATTCCTACTGTGAGTTCATTGACCAATTTGTTTATCCAGTCTCTTGTCTCCTAATGAGAACTCTTCCTCCTAGGCTATCCTATGACATGCAGAAAATATTGCAGCTGTCCAAGAACTATAAAATAGGTGACTGGTACTTTTACCAGAATCACACTATCATTAGGATCTATGGCTGTGAGCTCTGTCCCTACAGGCTCCCAAGATATGTACCAATGAGACTCTTTGCCTTGGAGTATTATAGGCAACTCATCAACTCAGACTTAACTCATTTTCATAGTGCTAAGAAGAAGCCTCGCCTCAAATTCAGAGATCAACTAGGCCCCTTTCTCATGAACAAGAAAGAAGGTTGGCAAGATGCTGATCAAATATTGGGGCAAAAGCTCAAGTTGAAAAGGAGTTTTGGGTGGGTTCCTTATGACCCAGATGGCTTTATCAGTGCCAGAAAAGTAAAATATAGGCTGACAGCCTATAAGCATTCTAAAATCCCACAAATTGAACAATATGCCAACCAAGATGAGTGGGTGGCAGGGACACTAGTTGAGGAGTTTACCCAAGAAGAAATTATGGAGCAAAATGTCAAAGATTTAGAAAAAACACTTGACTTCGATTCTTTTGACCAGGTAACTTTCAAACTGCCACAACAAGTTGGAGAAGGCCCATCTACAGCTACAGCTTCACAAGCTTCCCAACAATGGTCTACACCAGCAACATGTACAGCAAAAGGCAAGGAGCCAATGGATGCAGAACAAGAAAAAATAACAGAACAACCCACTACCTCAAAAGAGTAGGGTCAAGGACAAGCCCCTCCATAGTAGACTGAGGCACTACAAGTGCCAGCATTGCAAACTCCTGCTAATGAAGAAAGAGGTAACAAGTGGGACCGAGAAGAAACTACACCAGCTAGTGGCTCAACACAACAACCAGAGGCCAAAAGACAAAGGATTGATCCTCAAGTTGAGGAAGAAATTACTGAAGAGGTCATAGAAAGCCTGAGAAGAGAAATAAGCCAGCAAGCAGCTACCAGCTCATTCCAGCAAGAACAAGAAAGGCAGCATGGTATGGAGGTCCTTCTTCAAGGCAGCAAACCAAACAACCATCTAGCATCAAATCAGCTTTTATGGAGAACAAGGCTCAGAATGAACTATTAAGAGTACAGTTATATGATCAGTTTCTTAAGGCAACACCCTCCAAATAGCAAAGATTAATGGCAGCTTATGACCTCAAGGAGGAAAAGACGATTCTAAGTCATTTCAAGCCAAAGATACCACAGCCCTAGACAACTGCAGATTATGTAAAGACAAGCTTAGAGGTCCTCTCCAAGGACATACACCTGATGGACCAAATAGAGCTGCACAAGCAAACGGGTGAGATGGTCTATGCCACCCTAGCAGACAAGGCCACACTGGCTCATCAACTGAAGGAATCATTGAAAAACACAAACACTTATTTTGATTTGGAAAGAATGTCTTCCTTTGCCAAAGATAATAGGATAAAGACTTTGGAAGAAATCATTGTTGATCTAGGACATGATCCTAAGAAGGATGCCAAATCCATTCAAGCACTTATAAGGAAAAAAGAGGATGATATTGTTGCACTCAAAAAACAATTGAGGCTGTCCTCAGCTATGCACCCACAAACAGCAAAACTTGTGCAAGAGAAAGAAGCCGAGGATACAATGGATTTGTTGATGTAAATGAACCAAAGAATAATTCAAATGGAGGGAGAGTTTGAGAGATCATTGCAAGGCAAGCAGGGAGAGTCAGCCTCCTAGCCACCTCAAACAACTCCAACTGTTGCTACTGTTCCTCTTACACAAGCACCAACAATCCTTCCTATTATCCCAACATCCACAACAGCTTCATCCACTACAGATTCTACAACACCAGCAACAACAACAACACCTGAATTTAGCATGAGCATGGATGAAATGATGAAAGCTTTTAAAGAGCTAGAAGGTCAGGTAACAGAGGTGAAAGAGGCCAAAGAAAAGTTGGCCAAACTAGAAGTAAGCTACGATAAGTCCAAGATGACAGTAGCTGAAAAAATAAGGGAAATTAAGGCCTTGAATGACAAAATAAAAGCCTTGGAGAAGGAGCTGACTTTGGACAAGACTCTAGCTGAAATAAAAAAGATTTTGTGGGCCAAAATTGGCTAATCAATCACTGGACAATGGAAATCAATCCAAACCATATATGAACAAATAGAATTAATAAGCCTAGCTCAATTTGAGAATCAAAGGGCTAGGGAAGCATTGGGAAATATGCCTGAGCAGGCTAGTAAAATGATTCATTTCCTGAACACTCATACCAAAGAAGAGTTGGTAGCATTAGACATTAGTAATAGGACAGATACTGTTCTGACAGCAAAAAAGGTGCTGACCCTAAGAAATTTTGTACAAAGTCTAGAAAGAAAGTGTCAGGAAATGCAGACAGAAGTAGATGATTTCAAGCTAAAGTTTGCAGCATTGCAGAGCAGAGGATTGCCCAGCCTATTGACCAGCGCTGGAAGACTGCTGAACCGTGAACAGTATGCTACCGGGATGAATAATTATATTTCAAATCAGATTATAGCGTCCACAAGTACCTCAGAGGAAACAGGACCTCCATCTGGACAGAGTCTTTATGACAAGTTAGAGAACTTGTTTTACATTGAACATGAAATAAATCATCTTTTTGAGGTTCCACCAAATTTCTATAGATATACTGAAGCTGATGAAACACTCATCAAGATACAAAGACATCAGCTGCCTAAAGAAGATTGGTGGCAAGAAATGCTGGATATTTTTCCAAAGTAATCTCGGTCCTTTTTCTCTTTTGATCAGCTTCAGATTTTGGTCAGCTACAGGTCAGAGAAATTGGATGCAAAGACCACCGGTTAAAGCATGAAGACAACAAGCAAAAGGAGTCTAAATATGACTACAACAATTCTATAGAAAGGTCAAGTATGCATGCCAAAAGCAGGACATCAAAGTGGTGACACAGCAAAGACAACAGGACAGCAAAACCCAGCAACCGCATATTAAAGATGCAGCCACAGCCGAGTCGCCGACTTTGTTGGTCCAAAAAAGTCAAAATTCTTTGACAAAGTGGACAGCTAGTGCACCAACAATTACTGCGGCATTTATTTCTTTCATTTACTTCTTTAAAGAGTTGGTGAGGGAAATTATTGCATGAAGACTCATCCATAAGATATTTTCTATTTTATTTTTGTATATATACCTCCCCATAGAATGTATCTGGGGTTGGTAATTTCATTTCTAAACTGCGTTGTAAGCTATTGAGGCTGTATAATATAAAGGCTATTGGAATTTCACTGTGCTGAACCATCTGAATGTGGAATTGAAGCCCTGGGAAATGCTACAGAATGCTTGCGTCGCTTATGGATCAATAAGTCTTCTCTTCTCTGTGTTTTATGTTTTATATGTATGCAATTTCATGTATGTTCCATAATCTTAGTAGTAGAGAAGAAGAATAGCACAGAATTTACCTAAAGGCACTCTGTGTTTAGTCTCAGCTATTGTATACGTTTTCTTTAGAATTAGTCATAAATAGGAATTCTTAATTTCTCCTATTTGCACTAGTTCTTTCACTCTGAATGTTGCTTAGGAATTCTTTATTACTCCTTAGTAATCTTCATGCACTTTCCCTCTGCCAGCATAATGAAAGATCTTGATTGCCTTTGATTCACTGAATTCAATCCACCATTTGAGATATCAAAGTTGCTCCTAAATTGACTACCCTGCTCTGTAGCAAGCTCCTTTTGCCAAATGAACACTTCTGCACTTCACCAGTTCACTCACTCTGACTCCATCTACCCAATGGAAGAAACTGTTTCCTACTTACATCCCTATTCCACCTGAAATTACCTTCCAACAAACTCAAAACAAAAACCTGTGAATAATAACTAGCTTGAAATACTCCAAAACAAAGCTAAACTACAAAGAGAGAGCCCTCTCTGGTTGTAGGTAGGCTAGGAATTGCAGCTAAAAGATTGGTTAGTGGTTACCTTGGCCATATTCCCTTTAGGAGGCAGGGAACAACCTGAGTGATAACGTGTGGGAAATCAGTCAAAAAGAGGGCTTTTCAGATCAGATTCAGAGATGAATACATGTAGGCATGATACAACAAGATTCTTGGTGGGTCAAAATGGGATTATAGAAGTATAGGGAGCTATTAGAAGGAGGAGAAAACTGAGAGCTGTCTAGGCAAACTGGGAACTAGATGTATAGTCCCTAGCGGAGTCACCAATTCTACTATGGGGTAAAATGCACGGTGTATGGAGAATGAAAATACCCTCAAAGGTCTTCCTGGGACCTTCGCCTGACTGTAAGATTATCTGCAACTTTCAAAAAGTTACATGCATGTTCATAAACAATTACTAACTATCAAAGTATGAGAAGGAGATTACCTCAAGCTTCCATGTAGATTTGTTGGAGAGCACAAATGCAGCTAGGTGGAATTCCCCCGAGCCGGCTACAGATAAAATCCTGCACAAAGAAGAGACAAGCGTAATCACAACATACAACTCTAATAACTAATACATGAATACATAAAGAACATATAATTGCATACAACTAAGCTACTCATGTAAATAGGTATTGGACAAACAACTTAATGAATGATAGTACCAACACCATAGAGTAGACAACACAACTGCAGTTCTGTATTAATATTGGAAGAGTGATTACAACCATCTGTTGCATCAGCCTTCCTTTACCCCTCCAGCTTCTCTCTCTCTCTCCCTTCTTGCTCACTTCTTATGACTTGAGACAATGCTCAATAGTCAAGTATGCTATCCTTTCAAATGCTCTGACCCCTTTCATAATAGCCCTAGCTTTGCTTATGTAGCAATTGAATTAGGGTTGCCAAGTTCCTCCTTGAGTTCACTAGGGAAAAAGCAATGAACTTGCCATTCTTTTTAGCTCTTTCCCATTTGCCTCCTTCTTTCGGATTAGAAATCATCCAAATAGGTCGATTTTGGATGCTTCCTTGCTTTTCTTGAGTATTTTTAGGAACAAATATCTAGATATTTATGAGTCAATTCATTCCTTTGACCCTTGGAACTTCACCAAGTTTCACTAACGCTGTCCCCTTACCAGCAACGTGAGTTAGTAGGGTCACTAACGCACCCTTGGGCTTGCAAAAAAGCTTTATAAAGTAGGTTATTAGTGCACAACCAACATTAGTGTGGAATCAAGGCCTGTAATTGTGGTCTTTGCTTCAGCTATCATGTGTTTCCCCTCTAAGTTGATGAGGAGGTCAATTTGTTGTATAATAAGGTGTGTTTGGGTGAGAGGTCCAATGGAGGTGCATTTGGGCGAGCGGTTGAACGAGGGCATTTGGGCGGTCGGTTGAACGGTCGTTCAGTGGAAGAAATGAATGGGTGGTCGTGGTGACTCGAGAGGATGATTTGGGCATTTGTGCAAACATGAACGACCATGAGCGCGTCAGTCGGGCAAGGCAACATGAGTTGGAAAGTGTGACAATTCGAACGGTGGATCGTCCAACGAGTTGGAACGTCATGACGGTGGGCGCGTAAAGTTGAATGGAAAGCTGGGGTGCCGGTGAAACGTGAACGACGTGTTGAACATTGCAATGGTGAATGAGTTGCGATGGATGGTAGAATCGATGGGCACTCCAAACAGTGGTTCGGGTAGTCTCAACGGTGCAGGCTGAGTTGCACAGCTGTGACAGATATTGTACCAAGGAAACTTGGGGTTTCTTGCAAAGACTGCAACACTACATATTTGTGAAATATTGTTATTATTGGGTAGACTCATATTTTAGGGAGTTTCCCCTCCCATTAAAATATCCATTGTGCATTTATGTTGAATGGTAATAATGATGAAGATGATTAATTTAATGTTTCTGCTGTGTATGTGAATGTATACTTAGGAAAGTTGAAAAATAAACTGTATAGAAAGTAGGCGTATTCCACAATCGTGAGTATTGTTAAAAAGAAAGTGGTTGGTGGTGCCACACCCCCGATCATGCGGTTGGAATATGACTGCCAGGGTAGGGGCGTGACATGGGGTGGGCGTGTGCATATTCGTGCAGCTTGTTTCGGTCATGTGTGGGCGCCCATGTAAACTCATTTAGGTAGGTCATTTGAGGGCGGCCATATAAACTCATTCGGGTGGGTCGTTTTAGGGCGGCCATGTAAACTCATTCAGGCAGGTCATTTGAGGGAATCGGTGTAAAATCGTACAGTCGGGTCGTTCAGTGTGAGGGCGTGCCTGGGCACACGAGCTCGTATCAAAAATGCTAAGTTGTGACCTGGGCTAGGCCTTGTGCACGTTCATGCAGCTCATTTTCCCACCTCTCCCTTGTGGCTTCATTTCGGTCATGTGTGGGAACCCATGTAAACTCGTTCGGGTGGTTCATTTGAGGGCGGCCATGTAAATGCGTTTGGGCGGGTCGTTTGAGGGTGCCAGTGTAAACTCATTCAAGTGGGTCGTTTGAGGGCGACCATGTAAACTTGTTCGAGCGGGTTGTTTGAGGGTGGTCATGTAAACTCATTTAGGTGGGTAGTTTGAGGGCACCAGTGTAAACATGTTCGGTTGGATCGTTCAGTGTGAGGTCATGCCTCGACACACGAGCCCGTATAAAAAATGCTAAGTTGTGACCTGGGGTGGGCCATGTGCACATTTGTGGAGCTCGTTTGCCCACATCTCCCTTGTGCGTTCATTTTGGTCGTGTGTGGGTGCCCATGTAAACTCACTTGGATGGGTCATTTGAGGGCAGCCATGTAAACTCATTTGGGTGGGTCATTTGAGGGTGGCATGTAAACGAATTCGGGCGGGTCGTTTGAGGGCGTCGGTGTAAACTCGTTCAATCGAGTCGTTAAGTGTGAGGGTGCGCACGGGCACACAAGCCCATATCAAAAATGCTAAGTGGTGACCCGGGGTGGGCCGTGTGCAAGCTCATGCAGCTTGTTTGTCCACCTCTCCCTTGTTGTCATGCCCATACCCTGGTGGTACTCTTCGAACTGCATGATGGGGGATGCGGCACCACCACCCACTTTCTTTTTAACAATACTTGTAAGTGTGGACTACACATACTTTCTATATTTAGTTTATTTTTCAAATTTCCTAAGTATAAAACTCACATACATAGTGGAAAAATTCAATTAATCATCTTCATCATTATTACCATTTACACATATGCACAGTGAATATTTTAAAGGGAGGGGCAACTCCCTAAAATATGAGGTTGCCTGGTGATAATAACAATTTTACATAAAATATACAGTTTTACAGTCTTTGCAAGAAACCCCAAGTTTCCTTGGTACAATATTTGTCACAACCGTGCAACCCGGCCTACATCATTTAGACTACTCTAACAACTGTTCTGAGTGCCCACAGGTTCTACCGTCCATCACAACGCATTCAACTTCATGCTGTTCAACACGTCGTTCACCTACAGCTCGTTTAGCTGAACACCCTCAACTCTTTCAAGTGGACGCCCTCGCCAGGTTAGTCGTTCAGATTGGCGTTGTTAGGCCCATGAGTTAGGCATGCCGGGCGGGTGAGTTTAATCAACGGGTCAGCGAGAGTTGGCACGGATGCACAATGGGCGAGCGATGAGCTGGGCTGTTGAATGGCGAGTTGAGGGCGCGTGCGAATGGTGTGACGAGATGACCAAATGAATGAAACATGCGACGTGAAGTCATCTCATGAAAATGACTAAGTGTTGGGTGGTGGAAAGTTTATATGTGGGGGCGATCCCACACATGGGCCCCCACACCATGGGCCGATGCAAAGTTGGGGCTAGTTGGACTTAATGGTGGGTCAGCTTGGTGAGTCGACACCCCAAAGAATGGACCAACTGCCATATAAGTAAAGCATTGGAATGGTGGCAAAAGGCATCAATAGAAGTTTTCAAATGTTCATGTGAGTTGGAGGGTGAGATAACTTGGTGAGGACAAAAATTGGGCAAGGTGTAGGCAGACTTTTGGGCTGAAACATTGAGCTAGGGTAAACGCAGAAAATAGAGCCATAGGTTGGGCGAGGGCGTGCAAGGGCATCGGGCGAAATGACCGGGCTAGGGCATTTGAGGGAATTTGTTTGAACGATCATTCGAGGCCGCTCAGGTGAGGGCATGCAAGGGTGTCGGGCCAAATGACCCAATGGGTGAAGTCCTTCGAAGGAGTTCGGGCGAAGTTGTGCAAGGGCGCCAGGCCGAATGACCGAACGAAGTCATTCGAGGACATTTGGGTGAAGTCGTTCGAAAGCATTTGGGTAAGGGTGTGCAAGGGTACTGGGCCGAATGAGCAAACAGGCGAGGGTGTGTGAGGGTGCCAAGCTAAATGAGTGAATGGGAGAGGGCGTGTGAGGTGCCGGGCTGAACGACTAAATGGGCGAGGTTGGTTTGAACATCTGAATAGGCGAGGGCATGTGAGGGCATCCACCTGAACGAGTGAGGGCGTTCGGCTGAATGAGCCAAGGGTGAATGACGTGCTAAATAGTGCGACGGTGAACAAGGTGCGACAGGTGGAAGTATCCTTGGGCACTTTGAATGGTGGTTTGGGCAGTGTGAACGGTGCATACTGACTTGCACGATTTGATAGATATTGTACCAAGGAAACTTGGGGTTTCCTGCAAAGACTATAAAACTGAATATTTTGTGAAGTATTGATATTATCGGGCAGACTCATATTTTAGGGAGTTGCCCCTCCCGGTTTATTATCCGCTATGCATATGTGTGAAAGATAATAATGATGAATGATGTAAGAAAGTTTCTGCTATGTTAATGAAAGTATACTTAGGAAAGTTGAAAAATAAACTAAGTATAGAAAGTAGGCGTAGTCCACGATCACAAGTATTGTTAAAAAGAAAGTGGTTAGTGGTGCCGCACCTCCTATAGTGCGGTTGGAAGAGTACCGCCAGTGTAGGGCATGATAGTTGGTATCAGAGCTCTGATTCAGAGAATCAATTTGCAAAGAAGTTGATCCCACTACACTTCATGAGAGTTGGTATCAGAGCTTTTTGGGGTTGTTTGTGACCTTATGGCAGAAGGTGCAACAGCCCGTGACAATGGAGGAACGTGATGATCATTACGGAGGAATGGGTCATGCTTTAGCCATATGGAGAAATTGGCTAAGTGCCGGACATGACTCATGAATAGATTGGAGAAGGGCACACACTTGGGTTTGATGATACTTGGGTGGACTTCTCATGGTCGAGACCAAGAGGAAGTCTTGGTGGAACCTTTAGTGGGGAAGCCATGGTGGAAGAGACTCATGACTTGACGATGATATGGTTTGGGTGTCCAAGTTCACTAGACCGAATTACAGACTTGGATAAGGATGACCGTTTGTTGTGATGGGTCTACGTAGTTGGACAACATGGGCAACTTGAGTCATGGACATCGAGTTGGAGACATGGAGCATGGGAGTCTTATGCAGAGACATTATGCAGGAG
This sequence comes from Pinus tabuliformis, assembly GCA_031772625.1. Taxonomy (NCBI): domain Eukaryota; kingdom Viridiplantae; phylum Streptophyta; class Pinopsida; order Pinales; family Pinaceae; genus Pinus; species Pinus tabuliformis. The sequence goes on along the minus strand of CM062820.1, from coordinate 772,518,782 downwards.
CACTTGTAGAGGTGTCACTCATGGGCATCAAATGAGAAGTGCCAAGGCAGGGATGTTGTGTAGGTGGATTTGCTGATGTGACATGGGTATGTTTTATTTATGAGCTGATGGGGATGTTGTGCACTCTTGTACAACAAGGCCATGGACTTGGTTGGACTTGTGAGCAGACTATGGAGAATTATTTCTACATGGAGAGCTAAGGCATGTTGTAGAGACCTTTGGGCCGAGACATGTATGCTTGCTAGGGTGTTGGTTGGAGATGACTCATGGAACTCATGATGACATGAGGTTGTGACTTTTGGGGACTTCATATTATGGTGGAGTTGGAGGATCTGAGGCATTTAGGAGTTGAGGTCAGGGAATTTGCTGCAGTATGGGGTGCATACTTTTGAGTACATGTATGGGTGTGCTTGAGAGAGTGACTTGATGTGGAGGATCGGTACGAGACACTTTGGAGTGATGGAGTTGCAGCGATAGTGATGCCTTGGTGGAAACACTTGGGCATGGGTTGAGGCGAGACTTAACCAATTTTGATACATGGGAGCTGATTGGTCTATGATCATAGGTAGCACATGGGAGATGAGATAGGTGTACACTTGTTTCTTTGGCAGACTTGAGGGATGGCACATTGCAGATATGATGGAGGTTGCTTCATGGATCTGGATGTGACACATCGAGAGTTAGGTTTGATGAGAGGATCTCTTCATTTTGGGGAGATGGATTTTACACATATGGATGATGATGTTGGGATAGATGCGGCTAATTTCATGTAGCACATTGACACCAAGCATCATGAACAAAATTTTACAGATGAGATGGAGTTTACTTCATGGACCTGGGCATGTCTTACTTAGATGGAGATGGATTCTTGATCGAGTTGATGTTGTGACAAGAGTTTGAGAAATGACTGATGATGGCATGAGGATGTGCATTCTCATGGTTTGAGTGTGACAGTTGGACTAGCTACTCGACTAGTTCAAATCATGGGGTCTAGAAGTGTACAGAAATATGTTAGCATTATGTTGGAGTATCATGGCAGCAGTTCACACGATGGCGATACATGATGAGGTTGACACAATATGTTGCAGTGACATGTAGCTTGGGTTGTAGGGACCAAAATTCCACAGTGGGAGAAGCATGTGGGGAATGCAACGGATGTGGTTGATGATCATGGATTGAGGAGACTTTCTGATTCATGGAGACATAAGCCTTTATGGTTTGTGCGATGGTAGAGTAGAGGCAAGCAGCATGGGCATCTTTGGATGTTGAAGCTAGCGACACTTTGCGATGTCGTATGATGGTGTTGTCAAGGATGACAATCGTTTAGAGTGAGGGAGTATGTCAGACCCACGAGTTGGGTGTGCCGGGCAGGTGAGTTTAACCAACAGGTCAACGAGAGTTGGCACGGGTGCATGATGGGTGAGTGACAAGCTGGGTGGTTGAACGACGAGTTGAGGGCGTGTGTGAATGGTGTGACATGATGACTGAACGAAGGAAACATGCAAAGCAAAGTCATTTTGTGAAAATGACTAAGTGTTGGTGATGGAAAGTTTATATGTGGGGGCAGTCCCGCACATGGGCACCCACACCATGGGCTGATGCGAAGTCATCTTGTGAAAATGACTAAGTGTTGGGTGGTGGAAAGTTTATATGTGGGGGTGTTGTACAAAATATTGTCACCATGACATTCTGCAGTCACTGTGAGTCTATCACCACTCATACTTTCCTCCTTTGCAAGTCTTAAACCTTAACTCTTCATGTCAAGCCTTGAAAAATGAGAGAAAGTCCTTAAAAATCTCTAAAACTCTGGTTCTGCACTTTCTCTTAGCATTACATGCGGTCTTGCACTCCTTGGTCATGTCCCCTGCGGACCTACCTGCTCCGTTTCTGTGTAAAGGGTGCGGACCCCTGTAAAAGTCAAAAAGGCGCAAGTACATTTTTAAAAACTCACTTTGGGTTATTTCTGGAAGCTTCTAGACGGAATCTTGAGGTGGCAAGTTCACTCCTTTGAGGTTCATGCATCCCATAACTAAAGGAGCTAACCCCTTGATGTGAGGAGCTTATCCCTTTGAAGGAGGACTCTATCCCTTCATAGGTGGACCTGTAACTTCCTCCCTCTGCACTATAAAATGAGGCATTGGGCTGGTTACTGAGGAGGTTGAAAGCTGAATATTTTTTAGGGTAAATGTTGTTGGAATTTAGACTTCCTAATTGAACTTGAGAGGATAGATTACATACCTTTTGATCTCATTGGGAAGAGTGTGAAGCTTGTCAAAGTAGAGGAGATTCTTGCTTGGACCTTAGGAGGAGCTTGTACAACATCAAGGCACCAAGGTTGTAAAGTTCTTCTTTGTTTAAAGTTAATACAATCAAGTTTATTTTTCTCAATAAGCTGTCTCTTATGGTTTATTTCATGGATTCCTTGATCACCATGATGAATATGATTTATTATATTGGCTATGCAAGTGTTATTTGATGTGTGCTTGTTTGTGTTTGCAGGTTCTTAAAAGGAAGCTCATTCGGATGGTCGAAGCATGGCTGCCACAAACTAGCATTGGACTTAAGGTAGGGTCTAAAACACCTCTTGGTTTTTATTTATAAATCACAATATTTAGAGAAAGGTAGATTTTCTTGTTTTGCTTGTCTCTAGATATCTATAGATACTAGGGAGATCGGTCTTGTCCGCAATAACGATTTATCTGGCCGACAAATTGGCGACCATACTGGGGACTTGAATTTTGGTTTTTTGCCTTTACTTTTACTTTGACTTGAGAAACTTTTTCTCTGTTTCTGGTTTTTGCTTGATGTGTGTGGGATTGGGTGGTTTTTTAGATCCTGAATTGTTTTTTTTTTTTTCACGCTTTTGAAAGAGGACCGCACATTCTGTTTGTAACACAATGCGAACATCCCCGCACTGTTGCTTTACTACACAGAGAGGTACTGCATTTGGTTATACCGGAAGCCTGCGGACCCTGTCAAATTTTTGAAAAACCTAAAATCTATTCATCCAGTTAAACTTAGGATTTGTTTACGTTTTTTAGCCTTTGCCCAGATCTGCATGTGTCTTATCAGAAACTTCTTGTAGGCGAGTTCCATTGGCATTTTAGTTTTAGATTATTTTCTAGAAGTTTTGCGTGCTAGGTTTGATTCTTGTTTGGTCTTTGTAGTAACTCAGAGATTAGAAGCCTAAGAAACCTCAAATTACCCTAGTTTTTTGCTGGTCTTCTTAATGAGTCTGACTGATTTGTGAAATCTAACTTTGGTGAGGAATAGATCTCATTTTCTCTTTGCAAAGCTTTGAAAGAACTTGTTTTGAAAGTTTTGAATTTCATTTTTAAAAAGAAAACATAAGATAGGTGTTTTTTGATTAATTTGTTATTCTGAACGAATTAGTCCTTAGTTTGCTAAATAACTAAGTAAAACGTCATCGGAAAGAAATTTTTTAAGCTTTTGCTTCAATTAGGTTTTTAGAATTTGTAGATCTCAAGATTAGATTTTTCATAGTTTTGAGTGTTTTCTAGAAATTTTAGAATCTATTTTGAAAGAATTTGTTTTTGTAGTTTTTGAGTGTGGAAAAAGCAAAAGGACTTTTCGTGAGCATAATTAGTAGTCTCATTTTGAGTTTGTTGGAAAAGACAAAAAAGTTTTTCTTTTCATTTATATGTTAAGGAAAGATTTGTTTTTCAAGCAATTGCATTCTCAACTCTTTCTTTAGCTAGAAATTCATTGAAGAAAAAGAATTGTTTATCATCTTAGGTGCATTTTTAGTGTTTTGGAGTCGAGTCTTCACACCATAAAGTTTCATCTCCACACCTTTTGACTTAAGAAACAACCATAAAAATAATGCTTAAAGTAAAATTTATCTATCAATCTTTTTATTTCTAGGGCTCTTTATCACCAACATAGCTTAGGCTAGTATCTTGGAGTAGGGAGTAATTAACTCTCCAAGATAGTTAAAAAAAACAAGTAGCTATATCTTGTGGTAGGAGATAAATTCCAATTGTTACATCTATGCTCTGGGAAGCTCCTCTTAAAGGAGTCAAGCACGAGATCATATCTGAACCAGTGGGGTAATCAATCCTTCCTCATTGGGAACGATAGAAGATATACACGTATTAAAAATGGTAAACCTCAGATTGACCATTGTCGAGCAGCCTGGGGTCACTTGTTGGTAAACCTTGGATTATGTCAAGGAGCCTTCAAGGGGATTGAGCCTTGTTACTCTACCCTTGCGTGTGTATCGGATCACAAACTGTTCCCCTAGGTATATTTGTTTCTGTTGGTAACCATAGTGACCATAATCTATAGGATTCTTTCCTAAGGTGACGGTGGAGGGAAGATCCCACTGTATCGGGAGCAGACATCGACTAGACTCACTTGGACTCTCTAGGGGGTTCTCTTCACTCGAGATAGTTTAGTGAAGAAACTTGTGCCAATCTATTTCATTAAGCAGGTTGTGGGGGTAACTGTTCCAACCGCCCTTTCTGTATTGAATTCTGCAACGTAACTAGTGTTTTCGGTACAGAAAGTTACTGTTTGTGTGTGGTTTGAACTCCTAGATTTTTTTAGGCGTGTGATTCAAATTGTTTGGTTCTTTAGAGACTTTAGGTGGTTTTATTGAGATTTTTCTTTGTTTGCGTGTGAAGTAATTAAAATATTTAATCGTGGCTGAATTACCGAGACAATCCTGTAGACTTCGGGGGCAACCTCTCGAGTATTCACCAAGCCAGCTTGAAGGGCTACGAGCTCTTGTAACTCCTAGTGATAGTAGAGTTGGGTCACCGAAAGAAAGAGAATCTTCTTTAGTTGTTCATCCTGATTATCAAGTTCAAGCAACAGAGTATCTTTCCGAACCAATTTCATTTTCCGAAGTTACTGGTAGTTTTTCTTCTACTAGTGAATTAGCTGAAGAACTTGAAATTTCTGAGCCTGAGATTGAACCTGCTGCTACTCCATCCTCAGGATTTGCTTCTCCAACTTCTAGTGGTCTTGGTTCACCCAGGGTAGGAAGGATCATTACCCAAAATCTTCCTTCTGGACTTATTTCTATTGAAGAACTTGTTAATCCGGAAGAAGGTATATCTATCCTTGAAAATCAACCAACTTTAGAACTTAGGGAGCGTGAATCAATTTTCTACAATCCACCTAGGAGGGACGCTTGGTATCTTTCATTGACCAACTTTTTAGAAAATCCAGGTCTAAGTTTTTCACCACCTCGCATTCCTTTTCATCCAACACCTAGAGGTTATTATCCTCCTTTGAATATGTCGAGACAGTCATCCATGTTTTCCCAATCTCCAGAAACATTTTTATATGGTGGTCCTTATGTTCCTTCTGGGTATCAGTCACTTACTGGTACTTTTTCAGGAGCATCTCCTCAACCCATTGAACATGGGCTGTCAACTGGTAATAACAGAACTAAACTGTTGAGTGTAGAAGATATTCTTATGATGTCAGGTACCATTCCAAATCTGCAACCTCAAGGTAGTCAGTTACCGCTTGGGGGGAAACCTCAGGGTACTCAATTATCGCCTGGGGGGCAACCTCAAGGTACCCATTTACCACCTAGGGGGTAACCTAAAAGACAGTACATACCTTCGGGATATTACATTCCTCAAGGTCAACCCCAGACTCAGTACGTACCTCAAGGTCAACCCCAGTATCAATATATACCTCAAGGTCAACCCTAGTTTCAGTACATGCCTCAAGGTTATCAACCTCAAGGTCAGTACCCAACCCAAGGTTTCCAACCACCTTTAGGTCAATCATTTGTCCAAGGAGCTGGAAATATACCTTTGAATTATCAACCCTACCCTCAACCCAGTTATGGTCCTCAATATGCTCAACCTTCTATGGGTCCATACCCCGGAATGAACATGGTGTGGGATCCATCTCAATCTCAACAGATCTTGCAACCAAATTTGCAGTTGTCATCTCAATCTGGACAACCTTTAGTTTCTAGTTCGACCCAGCAACCTATCTAGCCTACTATTCAAACTTTTGCACCTAGTGTAGCTCATCAGTCTGGGCCTAGTTTGCCTCGAACTCCACCTCAAACGACTGCTACAGCTACTGCAGCTTCTGTTCAATCTACCCCACCTACTTTTGGAGTATCGGCAGCTCTGGTTTCTACTGTTTCTACATCAACTCCTCAAGAATATTTACCTTAGTCTGAACCCACAGTTCAGACTTCGGTTCAGATGCTTGCAGGACAACCTGGTCCAAGTATGGTTGTCACAAGTCAACCTCAATTTACTTATCAACTATACCAGGGACAGTACCAATTCGGTCCTACTGTTCAAAGCCCAGTCTACTAGTATCAACCGTACCCTGGATATACTTATCAGCAACCTCAACAACCCTAGTATGGTCCGGTTAATCTTGGTTTTTCAGGAGGATATAATATCCCAAATGCAATTCCAATTCCAAGTTATCCTGGATATCCTCCTCCTGGGGCTGGTCTTATGACCCAGGGTTTTCGAGACCCTAATCGTCATTTACCATTCATTGCAACTTTGGACTTGCCTGATTTGTCACGCCTTACGAATGATCCGATTAATTATCTTCTGTTTTGGCCGCCAATGCTGAATAAGTTACCCAGTGATATCCCAAAGTTTGAAGGTAAATCAGGAGAGGATACGTCAAACCATGTGATGACTTATCACATTTGGTGTGCATCTAACTCCATTATAGATGATTCAATTCGTTTATGTCTTTTTCAACACACTGTGATTGGTCTTGCGGCCAAGTGGTACATTGAGTTACCGCGAACCTCTTTTTATAACTTTAGTCAGCTAGCTACTTCGTTCTTAACTCATTTTCTGTTTCATGTCAGATATGAAAATGGCACGAAATTATTAACTTCATTAAAACAGTCAAGTAATTTCTCAAGCTCAGTACCTTGACCTCGTTTATATGCAATTGGGTACTTTACACAAGAAAATCCCTGACCTCCCGAAACAAAATCAAATAACTGCAGCTCCTTTAGGGTCTCATGCCACTGACGGTATGATTGGTTCAGTTAACAGCAAAAGTAAGAAGAAATCTTCAAATAATTCTTCTCCTATTATAACTTTACCAAATTCCCTAATAGGAGACTCTTTCGCTAAAATTCCTGCCGATATTCATGTCGTAGAATCATCTACGGCCAAATCCAAATCCGGCGGTAAAAAGAAGGGGAAGAAGAAAAATAAGCAAAATTCGAAAGAGAAATCAAATAAAACAGAATCTACTGACGAGAAATGTAAACCTCGTTATCCTTGTCTCATTTGTGACGAAGAGCATTTTACAAGAGATTGCCCTCATCGCACTGAGGTTGTGAAAATCGTCAAAAGTTCTCAAACGCCTGCTGTCTTGAAGGATCCTTTTCCTAGTCAAGATAGTAAGATGATTGGTTCTTCCTCAAATGCCTCAGAAGAACCCATAATGATGATGTCCCATGTTAGGATTGCGACATGATCGCAAGATTATGGAAGTAAAAGTCCTGTTGGTGGTAAGGAAGCAGAATCTTCTAATTCAAACCCATCAACTTCAACTCCTAGTCCTGATCCGCTACAAATCGAGAAACCTAACCCAGACTTAGTAGTTAAACCGCCTGCTAAAGGTATACTTCGAAAGTTAGCTTTCAATCCACATGAGAGAGCTGCTTAGAAATATAACATTATTGAAGACTTAGCTATTTCCCCTTCAACAATGTCGGCTTTGGAGGTGCTGCAATCATGTCCAGCACAATGTAAATTGCTATTGTCGGCTATAGGAGCTGTTGATATTCAGGACTCGAACCTTATAATCTTCGATTTAGAAAATATTACACCTCGCTTACCTCATCAAATGGCTTTCCAGATTCCAGTGTTAGTCAAAAACAGACCTTGCTTTAGGACTGTAATTGATAAGGGAGCTTCTACGTGTATTATGTCAATCCAGTGTTGGAGATCTCTTGGTTCTCCTACACTCAATCAATCCCCGATGATTCTAAAGGCTTTTGATGGCCGTGGGTTCCATCCTTTTGGCATTCTACAGGATTTACCTATAGGGGTTGAAGGAAAAACTATTAATCTAGATGTGGAAGTGGTTGATACCCCTCTAGATTACAACCTTCTCTTGGGTCATAGTTGGTCTTACGCTATGACTGTTGTTGTTTCATCGGTCTTTCAGCTTACAAATTTTCCTCATAATGGAAAGATCGTAACTATAGACCAGCTAACATACTTTTCATCCAACCCAGCCTCTTCTGAAAGTATCCAGCATGTCGGCAAAACAACTATCCCTTATAAGGATGTTGGGGTAGGATTGGTTAAATATTCTGGTTTACTAGGAACTTTTTCCTTTCTCCTCCTAACATATCGCCTTGTACTGCAACCATTCATATGATTTCATCAGACACTATTGTTTATGATGATCCTTGGATCGTACCTTCCGAATTTGAGGTGGATTCATTTGGAGATGTGATGCCTTTGAGTCCCTATGAAATTGCGTATCAGGCTGTACAGTCATTTTCCGACCCTTCTTGAACAAAAATTGATCTAATGAATGTGGTCCATGGAGAATCACTTTCAACATCAAACTTAGATTCAACAACTTTTTTCGAGATTGTTCATAATGATGAGCATATTCGTAAAATTTTGTCTGTTCATCATAGATCTTCGTTCTTACCTGAGCTTGATCACTTTGAGAATGAAAAATTTACTACTGATTATGTCAAAGAACCACAGAATCCATTGCAAAATCCTGATTTTGAGTTAAATTTGGGAAATATTTCTCGAACGGTTCCTAATGACATTTCAGTTAATAAACCTGGAATTGTTGAAAACATTCATATAGGTGCCTCCTGTACGGAAAATGAACTCCAAACCTATAAGGCCCTATTTCAAGAATTCCGCGATGTGTTTTCCTGGTCATATGAAGAAATGCCAGGAATTGATCCAACAATTGTTGTTCATGAAATCAAAACTTACCCGGATGCTAAACCCGTCCGAAAACATTTGTGTTAGATCCACCCGCGAAAAGCTGCTGCTATTAAAGCAGAAATTGAGAAATTACTTAAAGCAAGTTTCATTTATCCAATTCCCTTAACAGATTGGGTATCAAATATTGTTCCTGTTAACAAAAAGCAAGGAACAATAAGAATATGTATCGATTATAGGGATATTAATCAAGCTTGTCCCAAAGACAATTACCCAACTCCCTATATTGATCAAATCATTGACGATTGTGTCGGCAGTGAAATTTTCTCCTTTATGGATGGTTTTTCTGGTTACAATCAAATCAACATTCTACCTACTGATCAACCAAAAACGCCTTTTATTTGTCCATGGGGGACATTTGCTTATTGCAAATTACCTTTTGGGTTGAAAAACGCCGAAGCAAATTTTCAAAGAGCTATGTCTTACGCGTTTCATGACATCAAGCACATTGTGCAACCTTATCTCGATGATTTACCTGCCCATTCATTACATAGAGCCGATCATCTCACTCATTTACGAGCAATCTTTATGAGATGTAGGCATTATCGAATTAGGTTGAATCCACACAAATGTGTTTTCTATATAAAAACGGGTCGTTTACTGGGATTTTTTGTTTCGAAAGCTAGCATTTGTGTTGATCCCTCCAAGGTTGAAGCTATTGTCAAATTGCCTCCTCCTTCAACTCCGCCAACTCCAAAGTTTGCAAGGGAAATCAAACTTTTTATGCCAATTCATTCCTAACTACGCCGAGATAACAAAGGGTTTTACTAGGTTGTTGAAACAGAATACTCCATTCTTTTGGGATGAGATAGCTGATAAATCTTTTGATGCATTTAAACACGCATTGACCCATGCACCATTATTGCATCCTCCCAACTACAACCAGGATTACTTCTTGTACCTCACCACTTCTCATTCAACCATCAGGATGGTGTTAGTCCAGGAAGATGAATTCAGTAGTGAACATGTGATTTACTATCTTAGTCGAACTTTGAATATGACTGAGTTAAAATATTCACATGTGGATAAATTGGCCTTGGCAGCTGTTCAAGCTGTCCAAATATTTCGTCATTACATCTTACTACGCAAAACTACTGTAATTTTTTACTGTAACCCTATGACCTATATTTTGACAAAACAATTTCTAGGGGGCAAGTATTCCAAATGGATTGTTATCTTGCAGGAATTTGACTTGGAATTTCAAAAATCCAATTCAAAGAAATCTTTAGTTTTTGCGGAGTTGATGTGTGACTTCCCACATGTTGATACTGAAACTGTGGTAGAAGAGCCCTGATCTAGGTGGATATTGGTGGCCACCTGCCAAGTCCACCTGGACCCCCACCATTGTCTTTCTCAGCATTTTCAGTTTCCTTAATTGTAGCACAACTTACTATTTTTAGCAGTTTTTGGGTTCCTGAACTTCCGGAGCCATTTTGAGGCCCTAAACGACGTTTTTTGGGGAATCCGAGGGCAACACATTGCCCGTTCCAACAATGATAGTGCTCGGATAGATCTTTCTAATGAGCTATTGTACACGTCAAACGGAGATCATATGCCAAAGTTACGACCCCGGGAAGTTGATGTACCAACTTACCCCCAAACGGGGCCCACAGTTTGGCGTTTCATGTCCTAGGGTTAGGTTTTGGAATGTTAAGGGTTTTTCCATTGTTTCTCAACAATAAATAGGCCTTCGAGCCTCATTGTAACATAGTTCAGAGGCATGTAGCCATCACATCTCTTCTCAGAGATAAGCTACCATCGCCCTAGCTAGTTTATTTCCATTTCTGTCTGTAAGCATATTTCAGTATTTTCCATTAATGAAATGAAGTATTATTTCCGCTGCATCTTTGTGTATATGGTTATCTCTGTAATTTGTTGCGTTCCTGTTTAAATCCGGATCAGTGGTATTAGAGCGGTCTTCTTTTTCTCTGTTTTTCTTTGCATGTCCCCAACAAGGTCGGGATATAAGGAGTTAGGGATTGAACTGGTTGAACCTTTGCAAGACCAGCCTCGCAAATCCCGACGGCCTCCCATGGCGGACGAGAAGAAAGACGAGGGGGCAGGATATCCCATCAAAATCTTGCTCGAAGAAGCGCTCGAGCGACAACGGAACGCGATGATGGACAGCTTTGTGTAGATCCTTCAGTGGCTACCCAGAAGCGGCGCATCGGCTTCCAACAGCTCCTCTGGAAACGCCACACCCTTTAAGGTACAAGTTAATTTTGAAATCCCCATATTCGAGGGTCAGATAGACGCCGATGCCGTAGATAAATGGTTAAATCTGCTAGAGGGTTATTTTTCTGTTCATGAATTTTCGAGTCGGGAAAAGATTGTTTTTGCTCTTCTCAAAGCATCCCCCCACGTCAAGGACTAGTGGGAAACCTACTGCGAGCAGAAGGATGAAAGTACTGGCTCACTATTTTCAACCGCACCCACCTGGGATTCGTTCCGGGATGCCATCAAGGAGCAGTACTACCTTGTCGGAAGCTATGAGGATGAATACATAAAGTGGACCACGCTGCGGCAGGGAAGGGACCAAGACGTGCCGGAGTTCACCAATCTTTTCCATACCCTTCGCACAAAGTTGGGTATCAAGGATTCGGAGCAACATTTGATACTCAAATACCGTGGCTACCTGCACAAGTACATCCAGGAAGAAATACAGTTCCTAAACATCCCCTCGCTCGGCGCAGCATACCGGTATGCCATCAAGGTCGAGCAGAAGTTTAAACAAAAGAAGCGAGACTTTGGATCTGCGAATCCAAAGCAGGGGAAAGGTGCCCCTAAACCACAGAACAAAGGACAAAGCCAAGGCGGGACAGCCCAAGACAACCAACCAAAGCTGCAAGCAAAGAGCAACGCCGCGAAGCCGAGAAAGGACACTGGAAAATGGTGCGAGTTCCATAAGAGCTCCACTCACAACACAAGTGAGTGTCGGGCCAAGCAGTCACTGGTGGCTGAGCTAAAGGTTTCAGAATCAGATGCATGTTCCGACTCTGAGTCAGAACCCGATAAGGGGTATGAAAAAGGGAAGCAGATCATTGATGCGGATCCCAGCACCACTGTTGCTACCGCAAAGATCCAGAAAAATGAACCCGAAGATCCAGAGGAGGAGGAGCGTCTCTTCCACTCCCAGATGTGGGTAAAGGGCTCCCCGATACAGTTCATTGTTGATAGCGGGAGTCAAAAGAACCTCATTTCGGTAGAGGTCGTGAAGCGGTTGGGCTTACCAACCACAGCACATCCACAACCATACACCATTGGGTGGCTTCACCAAGGGCAATATCTTCGCGTGAGCCAGCAGTGTCGCCTTCCATACAACATCAAGCCCTTCACGGATGAGGTATTGTGTGACATTGCTCCCCTTGAAGTTTGTGACGTATTACTAGGACAACCATACTTGTGGAAGCGACATGCTGTGTATGAATCAAGGCCCCGTGCTGTTATTATTACGTTGGGAAATAAGTTGTTCAGGATACCAGAGGTAGCACCACCTGCCGCCATCTCTTTGATTACTGAAAAACAATGCAGTAAGATCATTTCCAAAACCAGGAAATTTGTTTTCCTGATGATACGCCCTCAAGGGAAGAAGAAGACAGTGGCCGCGGCCTCCAAACGGGGTCCCTCTGCACGGCAGCTACAGATGGACAAGATTGTGGAGGAGTACGAAGACATCTTCACCTCCCCGGCAGGGGTTCCTCTGCACTGTCAAGTCAAGCACTCCATCGATCTGACCCCAGGTGCGCCGCTACCCAATGGACCAATTTATCGGCGCTCCATTCTGGAGAACAATGAAATCAAGAGGCAGATTCAGGAGCTCCTGCAGAAAGGTCACATCCATCCGAGTTCTTCGCCCTGTGGGAGCCCGATAGTGTTGGTACAGAAGAAGGATGGGACGTGGAGACTCTGTATTGACTATCGGGCGCTGAACAAGATCACAGTCCGTAATAGGTACCCGATCCCGCGGATTGATGACCTCCTAGACCAACTAAAGGGGGCGAAATATTTCAGCAAGATCGATCTGAAGTCAGGATATCACCAGGTACCAATTGAACCCTCAGATGTGTGGAAGACTGCTTTCAAATCCAAGGAGGGCCTCTTCGAATGGTTGGTCATGCCTTTCGGATTGACGAATGCTCCTGCAACCTTTATGAGGCTAATGGATGACATCTTGCGGCCATTCACCAACTCCTTTGTAGTAGTATACTTGGATGACATTCTAATCTTCAGCCAGAGTTGGGAAGAGCACCTCCAACACATCCGACAGGTTCTCCAAACACTGCGGCAACACAAGCTATGTGCCAATTTGGAGAAATGCACTTTTGGCATGACCGAGGTTCAGTATCTGGGATACATCATTGATGAACAGGGGTGCATGTCGATCCAGCCAAGGTCCAAGTCATTCGGGATTGGCCCTCTCCAACCACTCTAACAGAGCTCCGCAGCTTTCTAGGTCTTGCCAACTTCTACCGCAGGTTTGTGTTGCGATTTTCTCATATTTCTTGGCCCTTGAGTCAAGTCACCAAGGGCGGGGCGAAAGCAAAATTCTTTTGGTCTGAATCTCAACAGAAGGCATTCAGGGAGTTGAAGGATCGCCTCTACACGGCACCAGTGCTCGCGTTACCAGATTTACAACAACCATTTGAGGTCGAGACAGATGCCTCTGACTATGCTATTGGGGCAGTCCTTACTCAACATGGACATCCAGTGGCATATCACAGTGAAACACTTTCAGACACAGTCCGGAAGTACCCCACTTATGATAAAGAGATGTATTCCATTGTACAGGCCTGCCGACAATGGAAGCATTACATTTTGGGGAAGGAAACGGTCATCCACACAGACCACCGACCTCTGCAGTTCATACAGACCCAAGGGAAATTGCAGAATGATCGCCATCAGAAGTGGTCTACATACCTGCAACAGTTTCACTTGAATATCAAGTATAAAAAGGGCAGCACCAATAATGTTGCAGATTGCCTCAGTCGACCACCGATCATGGCGCTAACCACCGTGCTCAACTCTTGCGGGCACGAGAATTCTGATTGGCCACTTCTCTACAAAAGCGACCCAGAATTCGGCCACACATACCAGACACTCTTGGAGGGTCGGAAGGTTGCAGATTTTCACCTCCAAGATGCCCTATTATGCCACCTCAGTCACCTTTGTGTTCCTTCAAGCGAGCGTGCCAAGATGATTTGGGAAGCACACTACAGTCGGGCTGCTGGGCATTTCGGGGTCGAGAAAACAGTGGCAGTACTGCAAAACTATTTCTATTGGCCGAATCTTCGACAGGATGTTGGGAAGTACATCCGATCATGTACTGCCTGTGCCATTGCCAAACCCACCATTAAGAAGCAAGGCCTCTATACCCCGTTGCCTACCCCTAGTCGACCTTGGGAATCCATCTCCTTGGATTACATGTCAGGCCTTCCTTCCACTAAGCATGGAAATGACTGTGTTTTTGTGGTCGTCGACAGGTTCTCAAAGATGGCCATTATGATGGCCTGCAAGAAGAATATCACAACAGAAGCCACTGCTAAACTCTTCTTTGAACGAGTGTGGGTGCACTTTGGGATCCCACAGTCTATCATCTCAGATCGGGACAGTCGGTTTCTCAGCACCTTTTGGTCCAGTCTCTGGTCAATGCTGGACACCAAACTCACGAAGTCCACAGCCTTCCATCCTCAAACTGATGGCCAGACAGAGGTTGTCAATAGGATGATTGTGCACATTCTGCGCATGTATAACTCAAAGCATCCACGCACATGGGACGAGAGCCTCCCCTACGTTCAGCACAGCTACAACTGAGCTCTTCACAGCTCCACTGGCCATAGCCCTTTTCAGGTGGGTTTGGGATTCCAGCCACTATGCCCCATTGATGTGGCCATGCCACTTGCAGCTACTCACATGAATTCAGCTCATGTCCAGTCCGAAACAGATAAGGCCACCAGCTTCATTGAGCGCATCCAACATATTCGCCAGCAGGTCCATGACATTCTTGAGAAATCAAATGCCAAGTACAAGCAGCGACATGATCAACATCGGGTGCCACACAAGTTTCAGGTGGGTGACAAAGTCTAGTTGCATTTGCAAAAGGAACGCCTTACTGGAGCCTATCGGAAATTGAGACCACTCCGATATGGTCCTTACACCATTACTAAGGCTATGGGAGACAATGCATTTGAGCTCAGCATTCCCCCATTCCTTGGCCTGCACCCAGTATTCAATGTGGACCGCCTTCGGCCATAATTTCTACCATTGCTAGACACATCCGACATTGCAGAACAGCTCAAACCCACAGAATTAAATCCAGATTGCATGGAATAAGCTGCAACTGATCGGATCATGGACACACAAATCAAGAACACTCGCCAACAGAATATCCAACTGTATCGAGTTGTCAAAGCGGGCCAACTCCTTCAGCAGGGCAAGTGGCTCACCAGGGAACAAGTTCAGCAGAAGTTTCCTCATCTCATGGAGGAGCTCAACGCAATGGGGACCATTGCTTCCTAAGGGGGGAGGAATGATCCAGGTGGATATTGGTGGCCACCTGCCAAGTCCACCTGGACCCCCACCATTGTCTTTCTCAACATTTTCAGTTTCCTTAATTGTAGCACAACTTACTATTTTTAGCAGTTTTTGGGGTCCTGAACTTCCGGAGCCGTTTTGAGGCCCTAAACGACGTTTTTTGGGGAATCCGGGGGCAACACCAGTCCATGGAATGGACTGGTGTTGCCCGTTCCAACAATGATAGTGCTCGGATAGATCTTTCTAATGAGCTATTGTACGTGTCAAACGGAGATCATATGCCAAAGTTACGACCCCGGGAAGTTGATGTACCAACTTACCCCAAACGGGGCCCACAGTTTGGCGTTTCATCTCCTAGGGTTAGGTTTTGGAATGTTAAGGGTTTTTCCATTGTTTCTCAACAATAAATAGGCCTTCGAGCCTCATTGTAACATAGTTCAGAGGCATGTAGCCATCACATCTCTTCTCAGAGATAAGCTACCATCGCCCTAGCTAGTTTATTTCCATTTCTGTTTGTAAGCATATTTCAGTATTTTCCATTAATGAAATGAAGTATTATTTCCGCTGCATCTTTGTGTATATGGTTATCTCTGTAATTTGTTGCGTTCCTGTTTAAATCCGGATCAAGCCCATTGCAGATGAATCCTTGTTTCTTATCAGCACTCTTGATCCATGGTATGGAGATATCATAGTTTATCTCCAAACCCAATCCTTTCGGCCTGAAATTTCATGATCTCAACGATGGAAAATACGTTTCCAATCCCAACAACACAAGATTATTGGAGATACACTCTATCATCGTGGGGCGGACTCTGTTTTCCGACGTTGTTTAACTCATGAAGAAGCTGAAAAAGTTTTAAATGACTGTCACTCTGGAGCATGTGGCGGTCATATGTCTGGGTATGCCACAGCCCAAAAAATATTGTGCATTGGCTATTTCTGGCCGTATTTGTTTAAATATTGTATATACGCGATCCGAAAATGCTGCAATTGTGAAATTTTTTATCGAAAGATGCACGCTCCACCTGCTCCTCTCCACCCTATAATTGCCGTTGGTCCTTTTGTAAAGTGGGGTATCGACTTTATTACATGTAACCTTCACTCGGCCGGGGGCATGCGTATATCATCCTTGCAGTAGATTATTTTACCAAGTGGGCCGAGGCGATGCCTACATTTTTGGCAGACGAAAAAACTACTGCAATTCTCATTTTCAATCATATAATTACTAGATTCGGTGTTCCACAAGCGATTATCACTGATCATGGGTGTCATTTTCGAAACATCATGACGACTGAACTAACAGATCAACTTGGCCTGCGTCACGATAGTTTTACTCCATATTACCCATAGGCTAATGGTCTGGTTGAAGCCATCAACAAAGTTCTAGTCATTATGATCCGACAAATCATTGGTATTCATAGGTCAAATTGGCATAACATGTTATTTTCAATGCTTTGGGCATATCGAACCTCAGTAAAAACATCAACTGGTTTCACTCCTTTCCAACTGGTTTACGGTTTGGAAGCTGGGTTACCCATTGAATGCAAAATCCCGTCATTGCAAATAGCCATAGAATTACTTCCAGCCACTTCCGAAGAGGAAAAACATTTGTTTTACTTGGCTCAGCTAGATGAGAATCGACGTGATGCTGCACTAGCAATCGAAACCCATGCCAAACGAATTAAAGCTTAGTATGATCGAAATGTTACACGTCATAATTTTTCGGAAGGAGACCTAGTCGTACTATACGATCAAGAAAATGATAAGCTAGGGGCTGGAAAATTCATACCTATGTGGCATGGTCCTTATGTTGTTAAGCAAAAGCTGGAAAAAAGGGGGCCTATGAATTGGTAGATGTTGACGATGTCTCTTTAGGTAAGCCCAAAAATGGTCTTTATCTAAAGAGATATTATGCTTAAATCTGGGTGTGGAGATTTTAGTTAGATTAGTTTCTTTCTAGCCAGTGTGTTTTAGATTAGAAAAGTGTGCTTAGTTTAGAGAGTGTTTTTATCATTATTCCTGCTTATCTTGATTTTACTCTTGATATTGCAGATGTCGACGTCTCTTCAAACATACATTGGTTTCGCTGATGGTGCTTGTCGTAATACACGGAACATTTTTTTCGCAGCTTGGGTTATCTATTCACCCTCTGATGAGTTGGTATCTATGCATGGGGTAAGCCTCAGTCAAACAACAAACAACATTGCAGAGTATAGTGCAGTGATTGAGTTATTATCTGAATCCATCTCATTTGGGATTCAGAGTTTGATTATGAGGTTAGATTTTGAACTCATTATATTGCAGCTTAATAGAGTTTATGCCATTAGAAATCTAGTGTTAGTAAGATTATTTTTGAGAGTTCGTCTCTTGGAACGTGAATTTGACTATATTGAATATCAACATATTCCAAGATATTTAAATACATTAGCAGATGCAATTGCTTCTCGAATGTTAAGTAGACATTTGCAATAATCAAATAGTAAATTTAAAAACATTCCATAACATGTTTTACAAGATAGCTAGTAATAGTGAAATAGCATAGCATAGAAGTGTGTCAAATATACATCGTCTTCGATCATAGGTTGAAAAACACCTTATGATCGGCAAAAATGATAGTACAAAAAGAAAAAATGTCATATGAGTCTACAAAAGGCGATCATCCTATCACTTGTGATGATCACGATAAGAAATCACTGCTCGGGCCACCCTACAAAGGAACCTCCTGAAAGGTCCTGGGACCCCAATCACATAGCGTTGTAACCTAAGAGGAATGTCATCTATGCTATCCTCTGGAATGTCTGCTATCAAACGCTCTAGATGATTTTCCGATATGGCTAGGGTCTCTATAGATTTGTCCCATGGGGCTGGTACTACTGCAACTGGGTGTCTCCTCTCATAGGGCCAGAGAGTGGCTGGTCACCGTGGACCTACATCTGCATTTGAAACTTTTTACTATCAATTTTGGACGATTTAAAAACATTTTTTTTTTTAGAAAATGTTGAGAATGATTTTACCTGAGTCATCCCACGGCTCTCCTGGTGGAAGAGCCATGTATGGGTCACCACGATAATCCATCCCAGCATAAAGAAAATCCTGAATCACGAAAACATGGTTCTCCAACCAACGAAAATACTCAGGAGGAAATCGAACAACCTCTGAACCCTCCTCAGGATGACGGGCCATAACTGCAACCCAACGCGTCAGCTTGGGTTCTCGGGGAAGTCCAGCTCCAACGGAAAGATGCTGTGGACCAACATCGGGACCCTCTCTAGACCAAAGCTCACAACTAAGAAACCATATCGAAAGTTTTTTAGTTGTCCGTTCTTTGCTCTAGTCAGTTGGCCTTTTACATTAGCTAACACAGCTTCGCACCAGTTGAAGATGGTGCCTTGATAATAGTCTACTGCCATTCTGTTGTGGGGAAAAGTATCCGATGCGGATGACCCTATCCCTACTCTAAAGGTGACAGTCTTTAGCAACAACTGAAAGTAAAGCTTTGATGTTTTCCTTTATGAAAGTACAGAGAGAAAGAAGAAATGATTAACCAACCTGGTGTCCTTCGCTTAGTCGATCTTGATCCTCTCTCTTTGTCTCTTGTTCCCAGCTCCTTGCTCTCTTTGCCGGTCCAGCTACACACAGATCCTGCACAAAACAAGAGAGAAAACTACAAGATACATGTACTCATAACTGATGCATGGATTAGAGTGAATCAAATATACATGTAAATACAATACATCAATGCAATACAAGTATATAGGAGAACATGCAAAACTTTATTGATAGAAGTAACAGGGTTCTGAGAAGGTTACAACCAACGATGGCTCCAATCCAGCAGCACCTCCCCAGCAGCAAGAACTCTCCTCTTCACCTCTAGTAAAACAATCACCCAATAGCTCTAACTGTAATCCAACAGCACCTCCTTGCTTTACACAAAATTCCAGCCTCCTTAGACCTCATAGAAGAGCTCTATATATAGGATAGAAGAAGAGAGGATGAGTCAGCTTGAGACTGACTGAAGCTGCCTTGTGTCCTCTCCCTCTTCAGTTAATCTTCAGTTCTTGAGTCCACTTGGAGATCCTTGGTTACACATGGTGATCAAGTACCTCTTACTCATCACAAGGCGAATCTGATGAACCAAGTGTCAGTTTGGAAGCTTCCTGGGCAGTTGACACCTTGCAGGATGACTGTGCCACTTGGCCAATCTCGCCCAGCGCAGGTAGCCTTCATTACTTTTGACTTCCAGCGCAGGTACAGAGTGGGACAGTTGCATTACAGCGCAGAAGCTCAGTTAAGCAGCTGACATGATCCAAAATAAGCCTGTTTTGAAGTGTTTTCAGGTGGAGAACTGATTGGAAGTGCTGTTGTTTGATGACCTTGTTCTTTTAGGGGTAAGAACAACATGTTTAGGGACTGAGGATCCCTGTAATTATCGACATTTCATGCTCCATGATGCGAGGCACAAAAATGTCTATAACAGTTGCCCCCTAAAGTATGAGGCCGTTTATCGGGTGAAATGCTTTATCTAGAGGGTCCGAAGTTCGTTCCAGTGCTGAGGAGGAGCCCTGTAATACAATACAATACAATACATTATTTTTCATTCTATTTTCATGATCTAGCTGAGGCGGGCATTCCCATGCTCAGCTTTTATAAATACATTTTGGTACATATGACAGACGATCGTCTGAAGGTAGACTGATAATTTTCTGCTGAAATTATCATCCTTTGAATAGGATGATCATCTGCTGCAATAATGTACATGACAAATGCTTTTATATTTCCTGAATATATATCGCAGCCCGGATGGATGAAACTAGATCCGGGGTCTTCAAACTCGTTCGATCTTCACTCTAAGTACAAGTCGATCCATGTGAGAATTGCGCTGAAGTCGAACATGGAAAGACATCGCTTGATTACCGGTCAATAATGAAAACCGTTAACAAGCGCGAGAGGAATCACCAATAATGACGATGACCCTCAAGGTACTGCAGTACAATTCATGTGGCGTGAATAAAGGACTTGGCGTCGAACGCCACGCAAAATCTTCTGGTCGAAGGTCATTGATGTATACCTGTCGCCGGAAGTGAGAAACTTGCCATTGAGGCATGCAAGCTTCAAAGTACTGATGGGGGTGTTCCTAGATCAACTTCTTGGATAATGAGCTGAAGTCGACAAGAAGCGATCCGTCAAAGGAGGGCCTTAATGAATCCCACATCAATGACACGGAACGGAGCTAATGACTTTAGTGGA
This sequence comes from Pinus tabuliformis, assembly GCA_031772625.1. NCBI lineage: Eukaryota > Viridiplantae > Streptophyta > Pinopsida > Pinales > Pinaceae > Pinus > Pinus tabuliformis. Next base: position 772,498,041 of record CM062820.1, on the reverse strand, counting down.
GGTGAAAACAAACTGTGACATATGATTCAGGGTGGCGATCATGAATGGATGAAGGATAATGTATGGCAGTGGATGGGACACGGTTGACACTTTCAGAATGACCCCTCTTGAACATATAACGACACTGATGCGATGGATCGGTAGCATTACCCCAAATGTGGATGGTTTGGCGAGGACCATGGTGATGAGACCGGTGAATGAGACAACCCAACCCGATGTGGTACGGAGGAAAAGTGTCATGTTCAAGAGTGACTTGCTACCATTAAATTTGATGTTCTCCCAATTTTTCCCCAGTCATTTCTGACCAGTACCTCTTTATTTTTGTCAAGCTTGAGGAGGATAACATATGCTTGTTCTATAACCTGCCCTTCGGGCAAGCCCATCGCTATGATTTAACGAGCCTAGCGATAGGGAAATTCGTTCTCGTCTAAAGACAAGTTTGTCGCTATTTAATCATTTTAACGAGTCTAACGACAAAGAAAACTCGGTCCTTTTCATTTTTAGAGAGTCTGAAAAGGTACAGAAAGTCAACTCCATAATTCCTTTTTCGTCAGCAAATCCCTTAAGTCCGAAAAAGTATAAAACAATACAGAAGGGATGGCTGTTCGGTACTTTTAACGAGCCGAACAAGACAAGCGCTCGATCCTTTTGTGCAATAATCCCTCAGGTCCAAAAAGATTAAAATTTAGAGGAGGGATAGCGTTCCGGTCATTTAACGAGCTGGAAGGCCAAAACTCGGCAAACTTTTCATATTTTACGAGTCAGTGAAAAGAGCTGAAAGAAGACTCGTCTTTTGAGGAACGAGTGATAAACAGGGATAGCTACAGATTCCAGGTACAGGTTGGAATTTTCCAATCACGGCAGTGTTACAAGGATGGCTAGGTGAAATCACTCTTCGCAGCTGTTTCTCAAAAGAGGTAAACACACAAATGGAAGTGAATGATCGGCCAAATGAACAGTGGAGGTGATGGATGAAAACACGATCAAGGTTCTTATGGCTGATGAATTTACGATCTCAAAAGGTTATTTACCGGTTCATTTTTTCCATGAGCTTGAACTCTGAGGGAAACTTTTGCTCACACTTTTCTATTTTTTAACGAGCATAAATTCAGTCCTAAAACTGCTCGGATTTGCGTTTATTTTTTAACGAGCATGAACTATATGCTAAAACTGCTCGATATACCAGTCATATGAAGAACGCCTCTCGTAAGGACCAATTTTTATAGAGCTTATGCCTTACCACAGCTGTGCTCACTTTTGGCAAATTTTACTTTTGCCCCACAGGCTTTCTTTCATGCAAGTTTGGAAACGGCTAATCTTAAAACCAGATAAATAACCGCCCCTAGCTTGCACTCCAGAAAGTTTGCATGCCCCCAGGTATAGGATAGAATTTCGAGGCTGCCCCTCCTCTCCCCTACTTCCGCTTTTCTTTGGGTGTTCACATTTATTTGTCATCTTGCTAATCTAATGCTAACGATACTTGTCTTCTCGTTATTTTAAGGGGTCTTACGTAGTACTCAGGCTTCCCGTCGGCCCACTTTTAACAAACAGCTATTTGTGACAATAGAAGAACACTACTCAAAGATAAAACATTGGTATTATTGAGGGAGGCTTGCCTCTTTCTTATTATTCCAAAGACGGTTCGATTTGCTGCCGCAGATCAATCTCTTTCTTCGGCGATGCCTATCATTGGGTTGTCCTAAGATGGTTACCCTCTGTCACAACAATACGGTCTCCTTCTTAGTAGACTGCCCCTGCTTATCCTTCAAAACATATGTTTCGATGGGCGAGGCTTGAATTTAAAGATGGTGACTACTTGTTGTAATAAGGGATTTCCTACTTGGGCATTGCCCACTTTTTTAGACAAAGGTGAATGATTCCCAAACACATAACTTTAACAAAAGATCATTATTCCAGAACAACCCCACTTCCTACGGACGGGGTACGGACTAGTCATGTTCTCTTGCGGAAATTCTGTCTTATACCCGGAGTTTCTTCTGCCCGAAGCAGACCAGGGTGCATGCCCCCTGGGTCCTAGTCTTTCTTTCCGAATCACTCGCGCTCATCGGGAAGGAGGACCGGGGGCGGAGGCGAATCTTGAGTGAACAGACCATTTAGGATTGGTATTTGACTATTTGCGATGCGAGATCCCGGAAATGAAAGTTGGTCTACGAGCTTGACCACCCTTCCTTCATGTGGAAAACACATTACTCTAAAGAGTGAGGAGACTATCGCTCCCATGCAATAAATATAGTCGCGTCCAAGGAGTAGGTTATAATCCAAGGGTCCTTGAACTACCAACACGTTCATCCTGACGGTCTTCCCCTTCAATGTAACAGGTACATCGGGGAGGATCCCTAATGGTCGACTGGTTCCTTTATCAAAACCTGAGAGATTTCTCAACTCAGGTAAAAGCGTCGGGGAACCCAGTGCTTTCCAAGCAACAGAGGAAAGGATACTCATAGACGCCCCTTCATCAATGATAGTACCAGCCATAATCATTCTATAGATCTGGACAATGATTCTGAATGGTACACTGGCTGGTAACCGGGGTCTGCCTAGTTGATTCCAATCAAAGGATACAACCAGGTTGCTTGGCGGTGGGACCGAATATACGGCCGGATATGACTCTGATGATGTTCCTTCCTGCGATAAAGGAATGGGCGCATTGCCCTGATGCTCATCGGAGTCGGTGCTGATGAAAAGAACCTGGATGGTGTCATCCTTGTTCTCATCAGTGAGGGTGTCGCATGAAGACAACTCTTCGGCGACGGTGTCATTTGAAGACGGGTCTTCAATGACGGGGTCATTGGACGATAGAACCTCTGAAGGAAGAACCGGGCCAACTGCCGTATCAACCTTTAGACTTTCGTCTAGTCTAGATTCAGTAGGTTCATTCTCAATGACCGACACTTCAGCTGACCACTTGAGTGGTTCAACCGGATTTTCAACTATCGAGGGATTAGGCGCGAGTTTTTGATATCCAGGTGGAAGTCGCACCGGTGAGACCGGGCGATCTTCCAAAACTCTCTTGGCCTCATCTAAGAATGGACATTTGTGGATGGCATGATGACCTTCACACAATAGACAGGGTGATCTTGGTCCCCTTCTTCGTCCTTCACTCTCGCTAGTCGACGGAATGCAATCAACATGACAACCAGAGGTTGATGCTACCGGATTGTGCAACCTTGGGGACCAGTCCCTTAGTATCCGGGGAATACAAGGACAATCACGATGGAAATGGATCCCTTTGCAAATGACACATGGCGATTTAGGCCCGGTCGGTGCAGTGTGTGGGTTTTTGTCAGCTTTCTTCTGCTTGCCCCCAGTCGCCTTCGCCAGAGGCTCCTTCTGCTTCTTTTCTCTCTTCTTCTTTTCCTTCTTCTCCTTGGGAGGCTGACTTTTGCCAGCTTTACCTTGCGAAGACGAAGGATCAGAGGAAGTATCATAAGAAGTGGAAGGCTGGTGGGTAGTTCTAGATTGTTCTGACTGTTGATTCGAATGCTCAGGATTAGTGGCGATCTGGACTACATTAGTTGAAAAGAGCCATACAGGGAGGCCGATTGTCAATCCTGGAAGCGACAATGTAGCCATATGAGGCGCACCAACATCTCCCCAAGAGGAGAAGGGATTTGGACTTCCGCCAAGGTTACTTCCTTGGTTGGTGGGCTCCATACTTTTCAACTGAAAGATCAACGTGGGAATAACAGGTGATTATGTTCCGCTTTAAAATAAATTTTATTAACGACGCTTTTAGACACAAACTTGCTTTTTCATGTTTTAAGAGTCGAGAAAAAGCTAAAGATGACTCTAGTCGCCTTCGATGTATTAACGAGCCTGAAGTGACAAATGCTCGGTTGGACTTTTTCAGTTATAGAGTTTGAAAAAGGCCAAAAGAAACTGCTCTGGAGATCTAGGCAGAGGGTGTGCCAAACCTTTCGCGAAACCACAGAATACGTTTTACAGTACGGGTGGTCGATCTTTGTGAATGTTGTGTTCACTGCATCGCGATCAGTAGGGCGGCCGACACGGTTTCCTAAGGATAAAGGATAAAAGCCTATAGGGGTCTCCCAATATACGCGACGGTACGCGGGAGCTCAAGTCCGTGTTAGTGCCACCGACTCTCAGGAGGAATCACCCACCTTCGTAGAGATCGACAGTCACTATGTTTAACGACGCCGGAACACGTCTCTACCTAGACCTCTAGATGTTTGCGTTAAATTCCAAAGAGTTGTTATGTAAATTGAGTTTATTTTAATGTTGATCTTTCTTAACAGTTTGCCTTTCAGGTTCGCCACGAGATGTATATATACAACTTCCTATATGCAATCTAAGAATGAGAAGCAAATCTTTTCAATCTTTCAACTTTGAAAACCTTAATCTACTTGAGGGAAAAGAAGGACACAACTTTTTCCACAGATCAAAGAACACACACTAAAATGCACATTTTCCTAAATCGTCAAGCACACAGTCAAATGCAAAATGCACAATGCATGTATTTCTTTTCGTTATCCTTAATGTTGATGCTAGACAGAAAGGAAACGGTTGTATAATTTTGAATCTAATTTCAAGTAGAAATAAACAAGCTTGTCCACAATCAAAAAGACACCTTATGATAGACTTGTTTGAACACAGGAAATGTATAGATTCAAACCATAAAAGTGAAGAGCAAACAAACTCAAACAGCCATGAACAGTAATAAAACTAACTCAAAAGATCACAAAGACACTTTTACAGTTCAGGATCTAAGAGGCCACAGCTATACTGGTTCGCTTTTCACAATGGGAAACTGTAACTGAAACAAGAAATACTGAAAGAACATTCACAGTTTCATCACACAACTGAGGCGGAATAATGTCAAGGAGAAGTGGCTTACAGCAAGTACAATAACCAGCAAGCAATCAGCCAAAAACAAGTGCAAACAGGGCCAAGACACAATAGGAAGACTGAGCAAGACAAGGGCTAACTGGACCAGCGCAGGCTCTGGTCTGTCAGTTTGACTCTCAGCGCAGTTCCCGAAGGGAGTACCTGCGCTGTAATGCAGACTGCCTGTGGACAGCCTGCACTGACTCACGAGAGTTTCGTCTACAAAGAATTCCGGGTCATAAAAAGCTCAAAAATGCACTGTTTTTGCTGAAATAAAAAGCTATAGGTCAAGTACAGGCTAAGGGATGATCAAGAGGATGAAGATCTATCACAAGGAGTAAAGAGTCTTTTGTAGATAAGCTCTTCAAATCTTGAATTTGCTCAGCAAATGAGCAAGAGTAGCAGTCCCTCTACTTCGCTTTTGATATAGTCAAAAGCTTTTCGATTTGGTACTCTTTTCTTCAAGAAATGAATAGCAAAATACTACAAACACCAACAAGATACTAGGCTCCCCAGCGGAGTCGCCAGTTTGTTGTGGGGAAAAGTATCCGATGCGGATGACCCTATCCCTACTCTAAAGGTGACAGTCTTTAGCAACAACTGAAAGTAAAGCTTTGATGTTTTCCTTTATGAAAGTACAGAGAGAAAGAAGAAATGATTAACCAACCTGGTGTCCTTCGCTTAGTCGATCTTGATCCTCTCTCTTTGTCTCTTGTTCCCAGCTCCTTGCTCTCTTTGCCGGTCCAGCTACACACAGATCCTGCACAAAACAAGAGAGAAAACTACAAGATACATGTACTCATAACTGATGCATGGATTAGAGTGAATCAAATATATATGTAAATACAATACATCAATGCAATACAAGTATATAGGAGAACATGCAAAACTTTATTGATAGAAGTAACAGGGTTCTGAGAAGGTTACAACCAACGATGGCTCCAATCCAGCAGCACCTCCCCAGCAGCAAGAACTCTCCTCTTCACCTCTAGTAAAACAATCACCCAATAGCTCTAACTGTAATCCAACAACACCTCCTTGCTTTACACAAAATTCCAGCCTCCTTAGACCTCATAGAAGAGCTCTATATATAGGATAGAAGAAGAGAGGATGAGTCAGCTTGAGACTGACATGAAGCTGCCTTGTGTCCTCTCCCTCTTCAGTTAATCTTCAGTTCTTGAGTCCACTTGGAGATCCTTGGTTACACATGGTGATCAAGTACCTCTTACTCATCACAAGGCGAATCTGATGAACCAAGTGTCAGTTTGGAAGCTTCCTGGGCAGTTGACACCTTGCAGGATGACTGTGCCACTTGGCCAATCTCGCCCAGCGCAGGTAGCCTTCATTACTTTTGACTTCCAGCGTAGGTACAGAGTGGGACAGTTGCATTACAGCGCAGAAGCTCAGTTAAGCAGCTGACATGATCCAAAATAAGCCTGTTTTGAAGTGTTTTCAGGTGGAGAACTGATTGGAAGTGCTGTTGTTTGATGACCTTGTTCTTTTAGGGGTAAGAACAACATGTTTAGGGACTGAGGATCCCTGTAATTATCGACATTTCATGCTCCATGATGCGAGGCACAAAAATGTCTATAACACATTCGCATCTGGGATCCGGTGGCTACATGTAGTGCTGCGCTTCCGCAATGTCTGGTGATAGTAAATGCAATCACTTTGAGTTCACAACAGGAGATGGTTTTGATATCAATCCCTTTGTCCTTTGTTTGGTCATTACAAAACTCTAGTCGGAGACTATCGATAGACTGGCCACCTGGCCTAGTCCTGAATAGAGTCAATTTTTCACCTCTCTTGGGCAAACCAGTCAAGAAGTAAATTTCCTCTGGCTCCATTTCGAGCTGGTGGCCACCAATAATGAAACACTGGTCCTGTATATTCCATCTGTCCACCAGCCACTGCAAAAAGTCTACTTGGGCCCTCATGCCAGGTATGGCCCAGAATTTAAATAGCCCGCATGCCTTCAATGCATCTATTGAAGGTTGATGATTAATTATAGTAAGGTCCACATCTTCGTGCTCCTGTTCCCGCCAACTGAGCATTGTGTATATCCTACATTGAAAGAAAAGGCGGATTAGAACATTTTAATTCAAAGTTTTTGGGCGGAAATTGAAAAAATTGAAGTTGTAAAACCTATGTCGTGGGGTCTGCACTCTCCAGTTAGGGACAGTGCGTAGGTCCGCACTCTGCCCAAACAATAGGTGTGGGCCCCTTGCTCTTTCCTTTGTAGGAAAAAGCCGGGGTCCGCAGGTTTCGCATGCTGCACCTACGGACCACCATGAGTGGTATTTTAAACTAAATTTTTCCTAAAAATCAATATAGAAGCCTAAAAACAAAATTCAAACGGTTGAAATGCAAGATTAAAGTGATGTGGATTACCTGGAGGTGATGGTTTTCGATTCCAACAGACGGATTTTCTGCAATCTTCACAGGAAGTTTCTTACCCAAAAGCTATCTTTTCTCACTCTAAAGTCAACCAGTAAAAATGAATTTACAAAAGCCCTCTTTATAAGCTTTTTTGAATAAATGAATTTTTAATTTGTTTATTTTTTACTTAAAAAATGTAACTTTTTGATGCATTTTTATTTATTTTAAACATGTATGAGTAATGTTTGAGTTTTTGTGCAGAATATCGGATTTTTCAGGCAAAATTGATCATTTTCAACAAAAACATTAGAGTCATCTTTAAGCTCTTTTCTGACTCCTAAAATATGAAAAGATTTCCGAGTTTTTCTTTTTAAGCTTGTTAAAACGGAATTAAAAAGACGGTCCACTTACAGCTCTTTTCTGACCGTATAAACATGAAAATATTGTCGGGCTTTTATCGTTTCAAGTTCGATATTGGTTATAAAACGACGTGTCGTTGATCGCTTTTTTAATTCTTTAGATCAGAGGCACTAATTATGAAAAGTACTTCTTGATCGTAATGGTCAAGTGGTTCTCTCAAGTATTATTTTAAACTTTTTTGGGCTTGGGAGACACAAATTTACAAAAAAGGACAACCATGGAGTTTTCTTAAGTTTTTCTTCTGACTCCCTAAAATTGAAAAACGCTGAGTTTCTCCTATACTGGACTCATTAAAATTTAACAATAAAGGACATGTTCAATTACAAAAAGGAACGAACCACTCCTTCTTAGGGTTCTAATTTTAAACTAAGTTGGACTCATCCGAAGGATGAGCTTATAACCAAGAAAATGTTATCCTCCTCAAGCTTGTCAAAAATAAAGAGGTACTTGCTAGAAATGGTGGGGGAAAAGAGAGAAAAATGAACCTGTTTGTTATACTTTGTGTCTCAGAAAAGCATTCAACCACTCTTGAACATGACACTTTTTGTTCACCTGGGTTGGGAAATCCTTTGCCTAACAGTTAATCAAACCATATTGAAAGTCTTCAACTAGTTCTGGGTATTAGCTTTGGGTCAATTGTCACCAAACCATCTGCAGTGTCGTTATGTGTTCAAGAGGTCAGTGCAAATAAACCATTCATCTGCAAAATATCTGTCATCCGTCTTGACCATGCCTGAGTCAGTCCTTGCAAATATATTTCTTCAAAACTTGATCTATGATTTCATGTTGTGGGCTTGCCTATGACAGATTGATTTCTATCGACTTCAGCTCATTATCTAGAAAGATGATCTAGAAATCGTCAGTACCTTGGAATCTGCATGCCTCAATGGCAGGTTTCTCGCCTTCGATGATAGGTTGCATCATTGACCTTCAATCAAAGGATTCCATGACATGTTTGACATCAACTCATCTACTCACATTTCATGGGTTATACTGAGTACTTTGAGATCCATTGACATTACTGGTGGTTTCTCTCACACTTGTTAACAATTTACATCATTGACTGGTAATCAAGTGGTTTCTACCATGTTCGACTTCGACACATTCATTCACATGGATAGAATTGTACTATTTTTGGAAGTAGCAATCAAGACCCTTGATCTAGTTTCCACCATCCAGGCTGCGAGGAATTTTTTTATTCATTATACAGTGGACTATTCATAAACAGATGGCTGCACCCATACTGTGTCTACATATCTCTATACTTATGATGTATTATGGAATCATTCCTATATCAGAGCAGTTTAGTTAGTTTTCTAGTCAGTTTTGATATGAGTATGGGACTGCCTACCTTAGTGATGATATGATCACATATATATATTTTGTATTGAATGTTTTATAGGTTCCAACCAGGCTCTCCACAGGATGATCCTCAAAATGATAAAGTACTTCACTCTTCTTAGATGACAAATACTATCTATTACAGACTTCACACTTTAGGGGGCAATCTGTTGCACAAAATATTGTCACGATGACATTCTGCAATCAGTGTGAGTCTATCACCACTCATACTTTCCTCCTTTGCAAGTCTTAAACCTCAGCTCTTCATGTCAAGCCTTGAAAAATGAGAGAAATTCCTTAAAAATGTCTAAAACTCTGGTTCTGCACTTTCTCTTAGCGTTACCTGCGGTCTCGCACTCCCTGGTCATGTCTCCTGTGGACCTAACCGCTTTGTTTCTGTGTAAAGGGTGCGGACCCCTGTAAAAGTCAAAAAGGCGCAAGTACATTTTAGAAAACTCACTTTGGGTTATTTCTGGAAGCTTCTAGATGGAATCTTGAGGTGGCAAGTTCGCTCCTTTGAGGTTCATGCATCCCATAACTAAAGGAGCTAACCCCTTGATGTGAGGAGCTTATCACTTTGAAGGAGGACTCTATCCCTTCATAGGTGGACCTGTAACTTCCTCCCTCTGCACTATAAAATGAGGCATTGGGCTGGTTACTGAGGAGGTTGAAAGCTGAATATTTTTGAGGGTAAATGTTGTTGGAATTTAGACTTCCTAATTGAGCTTGAGAGGAGACATTACATACGTTTTGATCTCATTGGGAAGAGTGTGAAGCTTGTCAAAGTAGAGGAGATTCTTGCTTGGACCCTGGGAGGAGATTGTACAACATCAAGGCACCAAGGTTGTAAAGTTATTCTTTGTTTAAAGTTAATACAATCAAGTTTATTTTTCTCAATAAGCTGTCTCTTATGGTTTATTTCATGGATTCCTTGATCACCATGATGAATATGATCTATTATATTGGCTATGCAGGTGTTATTTGATGTGTGCTTGTTTGTGTTTGCAGGTTCTTAAAGGAAGCTCATTCGGACGGTTGAAGCATGGCTGCCACAAGCTAGCGTTGGACTTAAGGTAGGGTCTAAAACACCTCTTGGTTTTTATTTATAAATCACAATATTTAGAGAAAGGTAGATTTGCTTATTCTGCTTGTCGCTAGATATCTATAGATACTAGGGAGATCGGTCTTGTCCGCAAGAACGATTTATCCGGTCGACAGGGGGCGGTCCCGTACATGGGCGCCCACATCATGGGCCGACATGAGGTTGGGGCAAGTTGGATGAAACGGTGGGTCAGCTTGGTGAGTCGACACCCCAAACGATGGACCAACCACCATATAAGTAAAGTGTTGGAATGGTGGAAAAAGGCATCAATTGAAGTTCCCAAGCATTCATGTGAGCTGGAGGGTGAGCTATCTTGGTGAGGACTGAAATTGGGCAAGGTGTAGGTAGACTCTTAGGCCGAAACACTGAACCAGGGTAAACGCAAAAAATAGAGCCGCAGGTCAGGCGAGGGTGTGTGAGGGCGTCAGGCAAACTACCAAGCGATTGATTTCGAGTGTGTTTGTCTGAATGGTCATTCGAAGTTGTTTGGGTGAGGGCGTGCGAGGGCACTGGGCCGAATGACTAAAAGGGCGAAGTCAATCGAAGGTGTTTGGGTGAAGTCGTGTGAGGGCATGCGAGGGCGCCGGGCCGAACGTCTGGGTGAAGTCATTTGATGACATTCATCCGAAGTTGTTTGAAGGCATTTGGGTGAGGGTGCTAGGCCAAACGGGCGAACAGGCGAGGGTGTGCGAGAGTGCCGGGCTGAACGAGTGAATGGGAAAGGGTGTGTGAGGGTGTCAGGCCGAATGAATGAATAAGGGAGGTTGGTTTGAACATCTGAACGGGCGAGGGCGTGCGACGAAATCCGCCTGAACGAGTTGAGGGTGTTCAGTTGAATGAGTTGAGGGTGAACGAAATGCTGAACAATGCGACGGTGAACGAGGTGCGATGGGCGGAAGTATCCTTAGGCATTCTGAATGGTGGTTCGAGCAGTGTGAACGGTGCAGGCCGACTTACACGATTTGATAGATATTGTACCAAGGAAACTTGGGGTTTCCTGCAAAGACTGTAAAACTGAATATTTTGTGAAGTTTTGGTATTATCAGGTAGACTCATATTTCAGGGAGTTGCCCCTCCCAGTTTATTATCCACTGTGCATATGTGTAAAATATAATAATGATGAATGATGTAAGTAAGTTTCCATTGTGTTAATGAAAATATACTTGGGAAAGTTGCAAAATAAACTAATTATAGAAAGTAGGCGTAGTCCACGGTTGCAAGTATTGTTAAAAAAAAGTGGTTAATGGTGCCGCACCTCCTATAGTGCAGTTGGAAGAGTACTACCAATGGAGGGGCATGACAGGTGCCCTCACATGCCCTCACCCGTTCCATTGTTCAGACCAACCTCATCCATTCAGTTGTTTATGCAGATTCCCTTGCACGCCCTTTCCCGTTCAGTCATTCGGGCGGACTCCCTTTCCCATTCAGCCATTCAGGCAAATGCCCTCGTATGTCCTCGTCCGTTTAGTCGTTCGGGCCAATGCCCTCACATGCCCTCACCCATTTTCCTTCACAAAAATTCACCTGAACACCTTTGAATGACCTCACCCTTTCAGTCATTCAAGCGGACGCTCTCGCACGCCCTCGCCCGAACGCCTTCGAACGACTTCGCCTGAACGGTCATTCAGACAAACACCCTCAGACGCCCTCACCCGTTCTGTCATTCAGGCCAACTCCCTCACATGCCCTCACCTAAATGCCTTCGCACGACCTGCAGCTCCGTGCTACGGCACAAGAATCCACTTGCACTTTGCCCAATTTCAGACTCTCCAAGTAGCTCGCCTTCCTTGCTTGCATAAACACTTGGAAACTTTTCTTGATTGATTTTTGCCACCATCCTAATGGTTTAATTATATGGTGATTGGCCCATCGGTTGGGGTATCGACAAACCAAGCCAACCCATCATTTTTTCCAACTCGCCTCTCCGTCGCGTTGGCCCATGGTGTGGGAGCCCATGTGCAGGAGTGCCCCCACATATAAACTTTCCACCACCAAACACTTAGTCATTTTCGCAATGAATCTTCGTGTTGTACGTTGGTTCGTCTCCTTCGTTTGGTTAGCTCGTGACACCTTGTAGGTGTGCCCCAACTCGCTGATTACCACCCAACTCGTCACTTTCCTGTCCGTCATGCGCCCACCACCAAATGAACCACAACTCATGGGCATTACATTCTCCCCCATTCTAAATCGTTGTCATCCTCGGAAACACCGTCATACGACATCACGAAGTGTCGCTAGCTTCAACATCAAAATTCTCATGCTAACTACCTCTACTCTACCATCGCATAAACCATAAAGGATTATGTCTTCCATGAATCAGAAAGTCTCTTCAATCCATGACCATCAACAACATCTGTCACAATCCCCACATGCTACCCCATTGTGGAAGGCTGGTCCCTCCAACTCAAGCTACATGCTCACTGCAACATATTGTGTCAACCTCCTCATGTATCGTCATCGTGTGAACTACTGCCATGATACTCCAACATAATGCTAACACATCTTTGTACACTTCCGGACCCCATAATTTGAACTATTTGGGTGATCAGTCCAATTGTCACGCCAAAACCATGAGAGTGTGCATCCTCATGCCACCATCAGTCATTTCTGAGACTCTTGTCACAACATCAACTCGATCAAGAATCTATCTCCATCTAAATAAGCCATGTCCAGGTCCATGAAGTAGTCCCCATCTCATCTGCAACATGTTGCCCATGATGTTTGGTGTTAGTGTGCCACATGAAATCAGTCGAATCTATCCAACATCATCATCCATATGTGTAAAATCCATCTCCTCAAAATGAAGAGATCCTCATCAGGACAACTCTCAATGTGCCACATCTAGGTCCATGAAGCAACCACCATCATATCCATAATGTTCCATCCCTCAAGTCTGCTAAGGAAACAAGTATACACCTATCTCATCATCCATGTGTTGTCCATGATCATATACCAATCAGCTCCCATGTATCAAAAGTGGTTAAGTCCTGACTCAACCCATGCCCAAGTGTTGCCACCAAGGCATCATCATCACTGCAACTCCACCACTCCAAAGTATCTTATATCGATCCTCCACATCAAGTCACTCTCTCAAGCACACCCATACATGTACTCAAAAGTATGCATCCCATACTGCATCAAAGTTCTTGATCTCAGCTCCTCAATGCATCAGATCCTACAAGTCCACCATAATATGAAGTCCCGAAAAGTCAAAACCTCATGTCATCATGAGCTCCATGAGTCATCTCCAAATAACATCCCAGCAAGCATACATGTCTTGGCTGAAAGGTCCTTGCAAGATGCATCGGCTCTTCATGTAGTAGGAATTCTCTATAGACTGCTCACAATTCCAACCAAGTCCATGGCTTTGTTGTACAAGAGTGCACAACATCCCCATCGGCTCATAAATAAAAAATCTCCATGTCACATCAGCAAATCCACCTGCACAACATCCCTGCCTTGGCACTCCTCATTGGATGCCCATAAGTGACACCTCTACAAGTGCTCCTACATAATGTCCCTGCATAAGACTGCCATGCTCCATGTCTCCAACTCGATGTCCATGACTCAAGTTTCCCATGTTGTCCAACTAAGTAGACCCATCACAACAATCGATCATCCTCATCCAATTCTGCAATCCGGTCTAGTGAACTCGGTCACCCAACCCATATCATCATCACATGAGTCTCTTCCATCATGGCTCCACCACTGAAGATTCCACCAAGACTTCCTCTTGGTCTTGGCCATGAGAAGTCCACCCAAGTGTCATCAAACTCAAGTGTGTTCCCTTCTCCAATCTGTCCATGAGTCATGTTGGGCACTTAGCCAATTTCTCCATATGGCTAAAGCATGACCCATTCCTCCACAATGATCATCACATTCCTCCCCTGTCACGACAATTTGCACCTTCTACCATAAGGTCACAAACAACCCCAACAAGTTTTGCAACAGTCAATGGTCCTTTCCTCTCCATACAAGGCTTCAACGTAGACATCCATGGTAAGATCCTCCATCGCATTGAAAAATTGATTTTTCCCTTCCCTGCATATGTCCCATCTACCAAAAGCTCCTATGAAACACAAGTATAAGTTGTACTTACTTCATCATGAGGCTCCTCCACGTGAGTATCCTCATCCACCAATGTCTACAAACTACACGATCCTGGCACAACTTGAACAATTTCAAGTTCATCCTCCATCATTTTCATGTCTGAAACATCCTTAAACATCACGGTTTCCTCTTCTTCATCATCGAAATCTGCAGGTGCAACCTGCTCCATTGCCCAACCAATTCAAAGAAGTTTGTCTTCAACATTCCTTTCCAAGACTTCAAGTTCACCTCGAATCTGAGGGTTCTCCTCTTTCATCAGCTTCAACCTATATAAGGCTAGAAAGATCCTCCCTTCACATTCTTCCAAACCTACCATGCCTTGTCATTCAGCTTGGCCCAAGCATGAAGCTTCACCCCTACTAAACCTGTCACGAAGTATTACACTTCCTTCAGTACGCCTGGTTCGACTGAATCAACCTCTCATACCACTTGTCACGAAGTGCAGTGGGATCAACTTTCTTGCAAATCCAATTCTCTAAATCAAGGGCTCTGATACCACCTGTCATGCCCCTACCTTGGTGGTATTCTTCCAACCGCACGATTGGGGGTGCGACACCACCAACCACTTTCATTTTAACAATACTTGTAAGTGTGGACTACGCCTACTTTCTATACTTAGTTTATTTTCAACTTTCCTAAGTATAACATTCAGATACACAGTGGAAACATTCAATTAATCATCTTCATCATTATTACCATTTACACATATGCACAACGGATGTTTTAATGGGAGGGGCAACTCCCTAAGATATGAGTTTTCCCGATGATAATAACAATTTTACATAAAATATACAGTTTTACAGTCATTATAAGAAACCCCAAGTTTCTTTGGTACAATATTTGTCACAACCATGCAACCTGGCCTGCATCGTTTAGACTACTTGAACAACCATTCAGAGTGCCCACTGGTTCTACCATCCGTTGCAACTCATTCACCGTTGCACTATTCAGCACGTTGTTCACCTAGAGCTTATTTATCCAAATGCCCTCAACTCGTTTAGGTGGGCATCCTCGCATGCCCTCTCCATTTTAGTCATTCAGACCAGTGCCCTTGCAGACCAGTGCCCTTGCATGCCCTCACCCATTCCATCATTCAGACCAACCTCACCATTCAGTTGTTCAGGTGAACGCCCTCGTACACCTCTCCCGTTAAGTCGTTCGGGTGGACACCCTCACATGCCCTCACCCGTTCAGTCATTCGGACAGATGCCCTCGCATGCCCTCACCCATTCAGTCATTCGGGCAGATGCCCTCACATGCCCTCACCTATTCGCCTCCGCACGACTTCACTCGAACACCTTCGAAAGACCTCGCCCATTCAATCATTCAAGGGAATGGCGTCGCACACCCTCGTCCGAACACCTTCGAACGACCTCGCCCGAATGGTCATTTAGAAAAATGCCCTCAGATGCCCTCACTCGTTCGGTGGTTCAGGTGGGCGCCCTTGCATGCCCTCGCCCAAACGCCTTAGAATGACCTGCAACTCCATTTTCTACATTTGTTGCAGCTCCGTGCTATGGTCCAAGAGTTCGCCTACACTTTGCATAATTTTAGACTCTCCAAGTAGCTCTCCCTCCTAGCTTGCATAAACACTTGGAAACTTTCTTTATTTATTTTTTCCACCATCCCAACGCTTTACTTATATGGCGGTTGGCCCATCAGTTGGGGCATTGACTCACCAAGCCGACCCACCGTTTCATCCAACTTGCCCCTCCGTCGCATCGGCCCATGGTGTGGGCACCCATGTACGGGACCTCCCCCACATATAAACTTTCTACCACCCAACAGTTAGTCATTTTCGCAATGAATCTTCATGTTGCACATTGGCTCATCTTCTTCGTTTGGTCAGCTCGTCACTCCGTGTGGGCACACCCCAACTTGCTAGTTACCACCTAGCTCATCGCTTGCCCATCCATTGTGTGCCCATCGCCAAATGAATCGCAACTTGTGGGCATTACACTTGTGCCTTCATTTCGGTCATGAGTGGACGCCCATGTAAATTTGTTTAGGCAGATCGTTTGAGGGCAACCATGTAAACTCGCTCGGGTGGGTTGTTTGAGGGTGCCAGTGTAAACTCATTTGATCGGGTCGTTGAGTGTGAGGGTGCACCCAGGCACACAAGTACATATCAAAAATGCTAAGTTGTGACCCAGGGTGGGCCTTGTGCACATTCGTGTGTCTCGTTTCCCGACTCTCCCTTGTGCCTTCATTTGGGTCATATGTGGGCACCCATGTAAACTTGTTCGGGCATGTTGGGTCGTGTCATGTGAGGGTGCCCATGTAAACTTGTTCAATCGTGTCAGGTTGGGTCGTGTCATGTGAGGGCACCCGTGTAAACTCTTTTGGGAGGGTCATTTTCCATGTAAACTAGTCTAGGTGGGTCGTTTGAGGCCAGCTATGTAAACTCATTTGTGTGGAAGGTGGGGTTGGTAAATGAGTTGTTTTTTCGAGTTTTTCTAAAAAATGGCCTTGGATCATTTGTAGGGTAGCTAATATTCATCTTCTCTCCATCCCCACTTGGTAGCACATGAGCAGTAATGTTGGCCATGCTTGTCCGAGGAGGCATATGTGAACAATTCCCCTTCTGTGCTCTAAGTTCTTGGAGTTGTATGGGTTGTTGTGGTGTGGCTCCCTAGCTCATCCTAGTCCCTCATGCCCATCCAAATGATACAAGTGATAGGTTTTCTTCTCGTGTGAAAGGTGGGTTGGTAATTGAGTTTTTTTTTTAAGTTTACTTGAAGAATGGCCTTGGGTCATTTGTAGGGTGATTGATTTTCATCTTCTCTCCATCCCTACTTGGTAGCACATGAGTGGTAATGTTGGCCATGCTTGTATTGGGAGGAATATGTCAACAATTCCCCTTCTGCTCTCTAAGTTCTTTGAGTTGTATGGGTTTTTGTGGTGTGGCTCCCTTGCTCGTCCTGGTCCCTCATGCCCATCCAAATGATACAAGTGATAGGTTTTCTTTCCTTGTGAAAGGTGGGTTGGTAGTTGAGTTGTTTTTTCAGGTTTGCCTAAACGATGGCCTTGGGTCATTTGTAGGGCGGCCGATTTTTGTCTTCTCTCCTTTGCCACTCGGTAGCACATGAGTGGTACTGTTGGTCTTGCTCATCCCGGGAGGCATATGTGAACAATTCCCCTTCTGTACTCTAAGTTCTTGGAGTTGTATGGGTTGTTGTGGTGTGGCTCCCTGGCTCATCTTTGTCCCTCATGCCCATCCAAATGATACAAGTGATAGGTTTTCTTTCTGTGTGATAGGTGGGTTGATACTTGAGTTGTTTTTTTAGGTTTGCATGAATGATGGCATTGGGTGATTTGTAGGGTGGCCGATTTTCATCTTCTCTCCATCCCCACTCGATATCACATGAGCGATAATGTTGGCCATGCTCGTCTCGTGAGGCATATGTGAACAATTCCCCTTCTGCTCTCTAAGTTCTTGGAGTTGTATGGGTTGTTGTGGTGTGGCTCCCTGGCTCATCCTGGTCCCTCATGCCCACCAAAATTATACAAGTGATAAGTTTGTTTTCCACGAGAAAGGTGGGTTGGTAATTAAGTTATTTTTTTGGGTTTGCCTGAATGATGGCCTTGGGTGATTTGTAGGGTGGCCAATTTTCATCTTCTCTCCATCCCCACTCGGTAGCACATGAGCGGTAATGTTGGCCATGCTTTTTCCTATCCCTCGTGCCCATCCAAATGATAAAAACAATAAGTTTGATCGGTGCTCCTTTGTGCCTTCGTTGTTGTGGTCCCAGATGGAAGCCCCAAAACTCTGTCATGCCTATGTCACTATCGTGCCCCTTCATTGTTACGAATAGAAAATTTTGATTGGGCTGGGTAGCCATGTGTGGCTCACTTGAAATTAGCTCCTCGTTGTATTGTTCACCTCCTCCCTATTTGGTGGGAAAGGGTTTTCTTTTCGTGTGAAAGGTGGGTTAGTAATTGAGTTAGTTTTTCGGGTTTGCCTGAAGAATGGCCTTGGGTCATTTGTAGGGTGGCTGAATTTCATCTTCTCTCCATAACCACCTGGTAGCACATGAGCGGTAATGATGGCCATGCTTGTCTCGGGAGGCATATGTGAACAATTCCCCTTCTGCTCTAAGTTATCAAAGTTGTATGGGTTGTTGTGGTGTGGCTCCCTATGATGGCTAGCCTCTTCATTGTTCGACTATTTATGGTGTCAGTTTCTTGTGCTTTTACTATTTATGTGTTGGAATTTTTGGTTGAGATGCATACATTTAAGAGGAACATGGAAGGCTTTTGGTTGTCAACCACTTACCCCCCCCCCCTCTTGCTTGATTTTTCCATCGGGTGATGTGAGGAGCTGTTCTCCTTATTGTAAAGTTAAGGGTTGGCATTCCTTTCAAAGTGCACATCATCTGTGGTTGCGTTGGCCTTGAGGTTTTGATAGATGTGGTGGCCCATATGTTTGATCGAGTGGTCAGATTTTTCCTTGCATTTTGCATGCGTGGTAGACTTTTGCAGCTATAAATGTTTAGTCACAACTTTTGTGGGTATTCTTGTTTCAATTGTGTATGCGATCATGGTCCAATGGGGAGGAGGCTTGCTACATCGATAGTGGGGGCTATCTGGAAGAAGGATTCTGAGGTGGAATGCTTCGACCTCCCTCCTCTGTGTGGAGGTGGCCGTAGCTGAAACGTATTGATTGTCCAGTTGGTAAATTTGTGGGAAATCTCCTAGGTTTCCTGTACGTAGGGTGCATGGGGTGTGGAGCTACCCAATCCCTCCTCCTACTTCGATATGTTCTTGTATTATGTAGTGAGTCTCTTGATTTACATTTATTTCCTTCCTTTACCTTCACATCGTGGTTGCCGTTGGTGGTCAAGTGATCGAGGTCCACTGTTGCTGTTGTCCGGGTGGACTCTTAGGTGGCCTCGGTGCTGGGCGGGGAGGGTTGGGGGGGATTTCTAAGAGAGGTTGTGGGCTCGTTTGGTCTTGTTTATTTCCTTCCTTTGCCTTTGCATTGAGGCTACTGCAAGTGGTCATGCGATCGAGGTCCATCGTTGCTGCTGTCCTGGTGGACTCCTAGGTGGCCTCTGCTGTGGTGAGGGAAGGGTTGGGGCTCATTTCTAAGGGAGGTTGTGGGCTCAGTTTGTCTTGTATTATTTCCTTCCTTTGCCTTTGTGTTAATGCTATCGTAGGTGATCATTCGATCGAGGTCCACTGTTGCTGCTGTCCGGGTGGACTCTTAGGTGGCATCGGTGTGGGGCAGGGAGGTTTGTATTTCCTCTCTAAGGTAGGATTTGTGGTTGGTCGTCCTCTTTTTATTTGATTCCTTTTCCTTCACATCGAGGTTTCCACAGGCGATGAGGAGATCGAGGTCCACCATTGCAAATTTCTGAGTGGACTCTTAGGAAGCCTCGGTGCAGGGCGGGGAGGGTTGGGGCTCATTTATAATATAGAGGTTGCATGGTTGGTCATTCTCCATTTATTTCCTTTACATTGAATATGCCGCAGGTGATTGGGAGATCGAGGTCCACTGTTGTTGCTGTCCGGGTGGACTCCTAGGTTGCCTCAGTAGTGGGCGTGGAGGTTTTTGGAGGCATTTCTAAGGGACCGGGTGAGTGGTGCTATGGGGTAAAATTCATAGGATGAAAACTACCCTCGAAAGTCTTCTCGGGACTTCCGACAGACCATAATGTTATCTGCAAAAGGTACCTGTTACACACATGTTCATCTATCTAACATATATTGATAGGATATGGAGAAAGGATCACCTTTGGTTCTTTCTAGATTCGCTTGGGGATCTCCGTACGGTAAGAAGAACTCCTCCTGACCAGCTCCAAGACGATTCTTGCTCAAAAGAATGAAGCAAACCAATCACAGCATATACTTCTGACAATTAATGAAAGAATCCATAACAAACATGTATAAATGTGTAACTTATCTACTCAACACAACAAGCATCAGAATGGACAAATAAATGCACAATATCACCGACACTTTGAGTAGTGGAACACAACCACAGTCCTATATTCAGAACAGAAGAGTGATTATGACAACCCTATTGCATCAGCCTTCCTTATCCCTTCTCCCTCTCTCTATTTCCTTCTTTCAGCTATCTCCTTCAAGAATATGACAATATCACAACATCACCATGTACTATCCTTCTAAATGCTCTAACCCTTGTGCAATGGCCCTCTCGTTGCTTAAATAGCAATCGATTTAGGGCTTCCCAACTCCACCTATAGTTCATTTGGGTAAAAACCATGAACCTGCCTCTTTTACGAGATTTTTCCCATTTGCCTCTGTTTCTAGAATAGAATTTCTCCAAATATATTGATTTTTGGAGTTTCCCTGCTTTTCTTGCACAAATTTAGGGAAATGATATCTAGTCCGTGTATCCCCAAGAAACCCATGGTTTGGAAAATTGTCAATGGCGAATAAGGGAAAAGCCTTCACCATTGAAACAACAGAGGAGAAGGAAGACTTGCAGGCCCTGATCACCCAAATTGGGGTGTAAGATGATGAGGTAGAGGATGTCTTCCAAAAGCATTCCACAACACAGTTACCTCCTTACATCCCCTCGTGGAAGGGGAAAGCCAAGGTATCGAAGGACCTGGAGGCCACCAAGAGTGCACTCCACACCTCTCTCCTCCCCGATGATATAAGATTTGAAGGTCCACCGTTGGGACGAGTACCGACTATGAAGTTTGAAGATTGGGACCTTGTGGATAGTGATAATTTCCCTCAGTTGGCCACAGAGAAGTTAATAAAGCAGAAATGGTTGCGTGGTGTGGAGAACATTGGGTTACTCCATATGCGATGGATACCCCACAACCATCACGTGCCCATCACCATTTTTGTCATCAGGCAGCTATTGTGCCTGGTGCATGATGGGTATCTCTAGTTGAAGGAACCGAATCCCATCACGGCTGATCTAATTCACGGATTTTCTCTACTACCAGTGAAAGAAAATGACCCCGCAGCCATAGTAGGAAAATGCAATGACTTGGCCCTCACAGAAGCTATAAAGGCCAAGTATAAACTAGAAAAGAGAAAGCCAAGGTACGCAATAACAAGTATTAAATACCAAGGGGTGTACGTGGCCACACAGTTATTGGCCAGCAAGCTAATGAGGAAATGTCGCGCCAATGAAGTACCAACATTTGTGATTGCATTGGCAGAGAAATGCACAGAGGGGGTCTAGTTTAACTAGGTACGGTTCCTAAGTGATGAATTCTTGACGAACTACAGGGAGGCCCAGGAGCAGGGTAAGACCTTCCACTATGCATGGTTTCTCTTATCCATCCTGTTGGTTGTAGCGGTGCTACTGGCGGACAGCCAGTTTCCCACTACTGAGGGTGATCTGCCCGAAGTTGCAAGGTACACCTCGCTCTGGGCTACAAAAGATGCGAACATGATTCATGAGATATAGGTGTTCTGGGTATTCTGGAGGTGAGCATCCAAACGTGGATCAACTACAGACCGCGCTTTTCCCCTACAGTTCATAATAGCCTACAAAGCTTGACAGAATTCAAGGCAGGAAGTAGCCACATGGTAGAAGGTGGCCGATGCAGCAACAATAGCACAGACGATAGAGACCACAACCGTGCCAACCATAGAGGCCGATGAAGGCCAGGAGATGTCCTCGGGGCAGCAAACTGGGGAAGTGGACAGGGAGGAGGACTGCACAGACCCCAGTATGACATCAACACAACTCAAGCGGTTGCACAACCTAGATAAAACAACCCCCAGGAAGAGAGGGAAAGCCACAAAGATGTCCATCGACCCAATTATGCTCACAGAAGGTGATCTATTGGTTATCACCAAAATAATTCGGGAAATCGTGGAGCACGCACTCTAGGGATTGCGGATGGAGAAGAACACTATGTTTGGGGTGCTGAGTGTGCAACTACAAGGTTTACAAGTACAACACCCCCAAACAGGCACAATGGCCCAGTATGTCACAGCAGGAACCACTAAGGTCGAACAACCATTGCACGCCCATATGGATAACACCTTCATCTTGCCCGAAGGCATGTTAGCAGCAGTAAGCGGGGATGAACGGGTTGTGATGAACAACATGAAAGGTGCCGGCTTGAACTTGGCTACCCTGTCGCGTGAAATACTATACCAGCTGCAGGATGGGGTCATTGTCGAGCTCCGCGCTTGGGAAGACCGATTGATCCAGGTCCTACATGAGCAGAAAATCAACATGTACCAGATCAGCATCCAGAGGAATGAGTTGGTTGCACAAGCTAGCGGATTGGAGCAGGTTGTAGAGGATGCGTGTAGGAGTGTTCCAGAATTGGCCGTGCTGATAGAGCTACCAGCAGCAGAGCGGGTCCATATATTGGCAGCCGAAGTCCGCGAGGCCTGGGAGGAAATGACAAAGGTTTAGTTGGAGATGAACCTGCAAATCACCGAGATGCAATTGAAGGCGCAACCCTCCACACCCCCAGAATTCCGAGAGCAGCGCACCTGCACTATCCAGATGGGGTTGGAACAAATTGGCCAGGCAACACAAGGGTGCATCAGGATGTTGGAGCAAGCACTAACCATACTTATGCACCTATAGGAAGACCCGAACCTATAGTGCCTAGAGATAGAGGCGTGCGAGTTGTAGCAGGAGTATGATAGTGCTCGGGGTACCATGCAAATGGTTTCCCTTACTCAATAAATCACTAGACTACAGCAGTCAAGGGCACTGAAGGACTGATTAGACGTCGCACACCAAAATGAAGCCCTGCTTAAAGCATGCATCCAAACATGGATCGATGAAGTGTTCCCAATCACAGCTACCAGTGAAGGGAAGCTATCACAAATGCAGGAATTGTATACGGTTGGATAGTAATGTGACCCTGCTCACGAAAGTTCAGAGATACACATGCAATAAGTACAACAGGTGGCGGAACAGTGTGCTGCGGACACCCAAGATGCGCGAGACCTGCTGCATGGACTTCATGCAAAGATTGCCACACCCGTAGAGTGACTCGGGATGAGTCACGATGATTGTGTTAGGGGCCTATTAGGCAACAAATCTCCCCATAGCATTTTTTGGGGCTTGAAGCCTGAATTTTGGTCAAGTGTAATGTAAAAACACCGCAAAATGTGGGCGTGGAGCGCAAGAGTCTAGGGTTGTCCGCCCTAAGATAATGTAATTTAATGTAAAGTGTGTCGGCCTACCCATGGTCCGCAGACCATGGGATTGTATAAATAGAGCAAGGCTCTAACTAGAATGGGAGTCTTAGTTTTGACAAGTTTTGGATAGATGCGAAGGCATGGTTAGAAGGTAGAAGTGGATCTGAAGATATTGGGTCATAGTGGTAGATAGAGGCTCTACAGTTGAGTGTGCAGAGGCCTAGTAGAGTCCGCAGCTGAGTGCGCAGACCCCTACAACTGAGTGTGCAGGGCAGAGGGTCTCTAACTGAACTTGAGTATTAATAAAGATAAGATTGATTCAAAATATCATGCGTCTATTTGTAGATTTGTATTTCTATGTTCTAGGTATTTTATGCATTTATATTATTTTCATGTACGCACACTAATTTTAAAGTTGAATAAGTAATAATAATATTGGGCTCGCACAAACTAAGTTAAGAACTAATATAATAGTACAGTAATGATTGGATTGGAATAATATGAAGGTGCACATGGGTTGCGAAGAATAGAAAGTTGCGTGGAGCAGTGCAACACACAGATTAGGAGCGCGAATCTCCAGAACCCTCATCAAGACATCCTTAAGGTGCGGAAACCTGGTTCTAGCACCCACCCATACTACTTCGAGTGAGACCTCAGTCTGCACTCCATGGACTGTTGCTGAAAGGGCCAGTAGTACCGAGATTTGCTTGGCTAAACTCATTGTTGAACCTGGGTTAGGCCCCACGTAGCCAACACTGATGCAGCCAATGGGTTTTTCTTCTTGGTTTGAGAGGATGGGGAAATCTTCTCAAATGGCATCATGATGGGGATAGACCATTGAAATTATTGGTCTTCAACGAGGAATTTCTAGTGAGCGTGTGTCATCAACTCGTGTTGACTACATCCCTACCCTTTGTACACACTGCCCGTTGCTACAGTTGAGGTGCTTGGGAAATACGATAGATAAATTTATACCCATTCATAGTGACGGTGCTCGATCTTTTGTTCGTCGGAAGGCATGGGAGAAGGGTACTAGCCTCCATAGTTGGTTCTCTCGAAAAGGTGGTGGTGGTTTATGTGTTGCTTGGGTGATATTTTTTGCTGGTGGTTAGGTTGAGGGAGTGGTTGTGTGTGCACCTGGTAGCTCAAACCTTCTGTGAGGAGAAATTGTCAAGGTGGGGTCAATATGGGATAGAGGAAGAGTGGTTCAACCTATTGGGCTATCTACCCTTGTCCTCCTGGCCATTCCTCGATATGCCCTCATGGAAGGGTTAGGTGCCCATGTAATGAAAAACCCCTCCCTCGATCTAAGCTCCATAAAGATCGCAATTTTCCCCGCCAATGGGCATGAGGTGGAATTCTTATCTCATGCCTTTGCCATCGACGGAATTCCTCCTCCTATCGTGAGCCACTCCCCTTCTAAGGAAAGAAGTAGCGAGTTTGTCTTTGTTTCTCCCTTTGGATTGTGGGTTTTTTGTGCGACTTGGTCATTTCTCGGTTTTTTGGTGTGCGCTTTGTAGACATCCCTCTCTTTAGTGGCCTTGCACCATCTGTTATAGACATTTTTGTGCCTTACAGCATTGAGCATGAAATTTCCATAATCTAAGGGATCCAAAGTCCCTAAACATGTTGTTCCTATCCCTAGAGGAACAAGGCTAACAAACCACAACAATTCACAAAAGTTCTCCACCTGAAACTGCTCAAAAACAAGTCAATTCAGGATCATGTCAACTTCTCCACTGACCATCTGCGCTGAATGTCAATGGCTCCATTGGCTACCTGCGCTGAATGTCAACTCCAACACTGGCTACTTGCGCTGAGCGAGATTGGACAAGTGACAGACTCATTCCTCAAGGTGTCAGAACCCAGGAAGCTTCCAAAATGACACTTGCCTCAGGGAATTCGACTGGTGATGAGTAAGAGGTTCCAAATCTCCAAGTGGAAGCAAGAACCTCCAAGTGGACTCAAGAACTTACAGAGGGAGAGGACACTAGTCAGATCTCAAGTTGACTCATCCTCTCTCCAAACATCTATATATGGATCTCTCCTCCATGAGATCTGGAGGCTGGAATTTTGTTATTGCAAAGAATTGCTGTTGGTTTGAGACTGGAATCATTGGGTGCTTAATGCTTTGAAAGGGCTGAAGATAGGAATTCCATTTGCTGGGAAGGAGATGCTGGATTGGAGCCCTCTGGGTTGTATCTCTTCCTAAACCTTGTTATTCATCAATAAAGCTATCTTGGTTTCTCCTATATGCTGATGTATTTTGATGTATGAATGTATTAGTGTATTTGGTTTATTTCTAATCCTAAACCAGTGATGAATGTGAACATCTGTCTTTGTGTAGTGTTCTTCTCTTGTTGCAAGTAGCTGTTCTCTTGTGATCTTGCAGGAAGTTGTAGCTAGATAAGCAAGAAGGCAAGTAGCTGTGAACACCCAAAGAGAAGGGAGATTGGATCGAGGGACAAACGGAAGACACCGGTAAGTCTATTGATCTCTCTTCTTTCACATTTCATAAAGGAAGAAACCAGTGTAGCTGTACTCGTTTGTTGCTAAGGCACTGTCACACCTTAGGTGGATAGGATCGTCCTGCATAGGCATTTTTCCCCACAAAAAATTGGCGACTCCGCTGGGGAGATTTGTTTAGTCATTTTTATTTGTGTTTCTATCATTGTTTGCATCATAGACTTGACAGCAATAATCAAACTGCATTTTTCCCGGATGCAAAGTAGAAAGTTGCTGCTTTGATCCAGTTGCTGGACTTGTCTATGATCTGAACAATGGATTCACAAATGATTTGATGATCCTTGTGATAGATCTTAGTAGCTTTCAAAGCATCCCTTTGATTATACCTTGCTTGTGTTTCTGATTTGGCCTGAAACTGTTGATTTTTGAGCAATTTGTGACCCAGAACCCAGGAGAAACGAGAGTTTCTCCTTTAGCGCAACTGCTGTGAAGGCAGTCTGCATTTCAACGCAGGTCCCGTGAAGGCTACCTGCGCTGAATGTCAAACCCACAATGTTGAGGTTGCGCTGAACCAGTTTGGCCTTGTGCAGCTGGGGTTCTCTGCTCTCTGTTGCCCTGTTTTGATCTCTGTTTTTGCAGCCTTTAACCAGCATAGGTACCAGTCTGGTAACTCCTTTTCTTTGCTTGAATTCCGCCTCCTTTTGTACAAAAATACTATGAGTGTTTTTATGTGTTTGTGGCATCATTTACAGTTTTCCTTTGCATGAGTAAAATAGTCATCCTGTAGCCTTTGATTCAGATCTGATTGATTGTGATCTTAGAAGAGAGTTCATTGGCTGTTTCTAGATTGATTATAGATTTACTTTTGCTTATTGGTTTGAATTTGTCTCTTTTAAGTGTCAAAACAAGTCTTTATTTCGAAAATCGTTAAGTAGTGTAATCTCTTCTACCCTCTCTGATTTCGAAAAAGTGAACTTGTTTGTATTGATCATTTAAAAGCAAATTCAAAGTTGTACAAAAAGCTTTCTTTGTAGGCATCAATACTAAGAAAGTGGAAAACAAACACCTGCATTGTGCATTTTGCATTTGATAGTTTGCATGTTGGATTTAGGAAAAGTGCATTAGAGTGTGCTGATTGCTCTTTGAGAAAAGATGGTGTCTTTCTTTTCCCTTAGTAGCTAGGATTTTCAAAGTTGAAAAGATATAAAGCTTGCTTATCATCTTTAGACTGCATTTAGGAATTTGTATCATACATCTCGTGGTGAACCTTGAAAGGCAAACTTTAAAAAGATCAACCTAAAATAAATTGAATGAACTTAACAACGCTTTGTAACATAACGCACAACATAGAGGTCTAGGCTAGAGACGTGTTCCGGCGTCGTTAAGCCTAGTGACTGTCGATCTCGTGGAAGGTGGGTGATTCCTCCTGAGGGACGATAGCGCTAGTACGGATTGTGCTCCCACGTACCGTCGCGTATATATTGGGAGACCCCTATAGGAATATATCCTTTATCCTTAGGAAGCCGTGTCGGCCGCCCTACTGATCGCAATGCAGTGAACACAGCATTCACAAAGATCGACCGCCCGTACCTTAAAAAGTATTCTGCGGTTTTGCGAAAAGTTTGGCACACCCTCTGCCTAGAACTCCAGAGTAGTTTATTTTGGCCTTTTTCAGACTCTATAACAGAAAAAGTCCATCCGAGCATTTGTCACTTCGGGCTTGTTAAAACATTGAAGGAGACTAGAGTCATCTTTAGCTTTTTCTCGACTCTTTAAAACTGAAAAAGCAAGTTGTGTCTAAAGCGTCGTTAAAATTTATTTTAAACGGAACAATCACCCTTTAATTCCTGCGTTGATCTTTAGGTTGAAAAAATGGAGCACACCAACCAAGGAATTCCCCTTGGTGGAAATCCTAGTCCCTTCTCCTCTTGGGGAGATGTTGGTGCGCCCCACATGGCCACATTGTCGCTTCCAGGACTGACAATTGGCCTGCCAGTTTGGCTCTTTTCAACCAATGTCGTTCAGAACACCACCATTCCTGAACAGTCGAGTCAACAGTTAGACCAGACCAGAGTTGCCAACCAGCCTTCTACCTCATCTAACTCTTCATCTCCTCCTTCCTCTTCGCTTGACGGAACTGGTAAAACAAAAAACCAAGTTCCTAAGGAGAAGAAGGAAAAGAAGAAGAAGGAGCCAAAAGCGACTGGGGGCAAACGAGAGTCGTCTGACAAAAATCCACACACAGCACTGACAAGGCCTAAATCGCCATGTGTCATATGCAAGGGAGACCATTTCCACAGAGATTGTCCCTGTATCCCTCGAATACTAAGGGACTGGTCTCCCCGTTTGCACAATTCGGTAGCATCAACCTCTGATAACCATGTTGACTGCTCACCGTCAACTAGTGAAAGTGAAGTCACAGGGAAGAGAGGGAAATCTAGATTTCCCTGCAAACTGTGTGAAGGCGATCACGCCATCCGCCGTTGTCCCTTCTTAGACGAGGCTAAAAGAGTTCTGGAAGATCGCCCGATTTTACGAGCACAACTTCCTCCTGGATATCAAAAACTCCTGCCAAGTCCTTCACTAGTTGAGAACCCGGCTGGCCCGCCCAGGTGGTCAGCCGAAGCACCTATCATTGAAGATGAACCGTCTGGATCCATGCCTGACGAAAGTCAACAGGTTGATACGGCAGTTGACCCGGTTTTTCCTTCAGAGGCTCTATCTTCGAATGATACCATCACAGAGGAGAATAAAGACGACACCGTCCAAATTCTCTTCATTAACACTGACTCTGATGAACAAGGGGGCAATGCCCCCATTCCTTTATCGCAGGAAGGAAGTTCGTCAGAGCGATATCCGGTCGTTTATTCGGTCCCACCACCAAGCAACCTGGTTGTGTCCTTTGACTGGAACCAACTAGGCAGACCCCGATTGCCAGCCAGCATACCATTCAAAATTATCGTTCAAATATACAGAATGGTAATGGATGGCACTATCATTGATGAGGGGGCATCTGTGAGTATCCTTTCCTCTATTGCTTGGAAAGCGCTTGGTTCGCCAGCGCTTTTACCTGAAATGAGAAATCTATCAGGTTTTGATAAAGGAACCAGTCGACCTTTAGGGATCCTCCCCAATGTGCCTATAACATTGAAAGGGAAGACCGTTCAAATGAACGTGATGGTCGCTCAAGGACCCTTGTATTATAACCTACTCCTTGGACGAGACTATATATATTGCATGAGAGCTATAGTCTCCTCACTCTTTAGAGTAATGTGTTTTCCGCATGAAGGAAGAATGGTCAAGCTCGTGGACCAGCTTTCATTTCCTGGATCACGCATCGCAAATAGTCACATACCATCCCTAAATGGTCTATTCAAGCAAGAAGTGTCTCAACCCACGGTCCGTCCTCCTGATGAGCACGAGTAATCCGGGAGGATATGACTAGAACCCAGGGGGCATGCGTCCTGGCCTGCTTCGGCAGGGAAACTTTGGGTATAGAGTAGGTTTCCGCGGGAGAATATGACTAGTCTGTACCCCGTCCATAGAGGAAGAGGGGTTATTCTAGAATAAGATTCTTTTGTCAAAGTTATGTAAGTTGACAAGAGTCGTCACTCACCTTTGTCTATTTCGGTAGACACTGCCGAGGAAGTGTTTTGTTTGAAAGATTAACGAGACAATCTTTGGGTAACCTGAAAGAGGTAGGCCTCTCCCAGTGAAACGAAAGTTTTGACGGAAATGAAGTAGAGGTAACTTTGAAATCGTACTTTATACCTGGGGGCATGCAAACCTTTTGGAGTGCAAGCGAGGGGCGACTATTTATTTTTTAAATTTTTAGGACCTCTAACCCTTTAAACTCGTAGGATTAGTCGTTTCCAAACTTGCGTAAAGAAAGGATAAGGAGCAAAGCTTAGTGAGATGAAGCTCCATAAAAAATAGAATCTTGATGAGACACTCTGATCATATGACTGGGTAATCGAGCAGTTTTAGCATAAAGTTCATGCTCGTTAAAAAAATAAACGCAAGATCCGAGTAGTTTTAGCGCATAGTTCATGCTCGTTAAAAAATAAACATAAGATCGAGCAAATGTTTCCACCCACGTTTAAGCTCGTTAAAAAATGAACTATCCCGGTAAATAACCACTGTGAATGTAATATCATCAGCCATTAAAGCCTTGGTCGTGTTTGCACCGTCACCTCCACTTTTCATTTGGCTGATCGTTCACCTCCATATGATTGTTTACCCATTTTGAGGAACAGCTGCGAAGAGTGATTTCACCTAGCCATCCTTGTGACACTGCCGTGATTGGAAAATTCCAACCTGTACCTGGAATCTGCTGCTAACCCTGTTTATCACTCGTTCCTCAAAAGATGAGTCTTCTTTAAGCTCTTTTCAATTGACTCGTAAAATATGAAAAGATTTCTGAATCCTTGGCCTTCCAGCTCGTTAAAGGACAGGAAGAGCTATCCCTCCTCTAGATTTTAATCTTTTTGGACCTGAGGGATTATTGCACAAAAAGATCGAGCGCTTGTTTTGTTCGGCTCTTTAAAACTATCGAAAACTCATCCCTTCTGTATTGTTTTATACTTTTTCAGACTTAAGGGATTAGATGACGAAAAAGGAATTTTGGAGTTGACTTTATGTACCTTTTCAGACTCTCTAAAAATGAAAAGGACCGAGTTATCCTTGTCGTTAGACTCGTTAAAATCATTAAATAGCGACAAACTTGTCTTTAGACGAGAACGAGTTTCACTATCGCTAGGTTTGTTAAAACATAGCGATGGGCTTGCCCGAAGGGCAGGTTATAGAACAAGCATATGTTATCCTCCTCAAGCTTGACAAAAATAAAGAGGTACTGGTAAGCAATGACTGGGGAAAAATTGGGAGAAACTAAAGAAAACTTTGATGGTAGCAAGTCGCTCTTGAACATGACACTTTTCCTCCGTACCACAATCGGGTTGGGTTGTTTCATTCACCGGTCACATCACCATGGTCTCGCCATACCATCCATATTTGGGGTAATGCTACCGATCCATCGCATCAGTGTCGCCATATGTTCAAGAGAAGTCGTTCAGAAAGAGTCAACCGTGTCCCATCCACTGCCATACATTATCCTTCATCCATTCATGACCGCCACCCTGAATCATATGTCACAGATCGTTTTCACCTCCATTAAAATCATTAGCTCCGTTCCGTGTCACTGATGTGGGATTCATTAAGGCCCTCCTGTGACGGATCGCTTCTTGTCGACATCATATCATTATCCAAGAAGTTGATCTAGGAACAACCCCTTCAGTACTTTGAAACTTGCATACCAC
Organism: Pinus tabuliformis; assembly: GCA_031772625.1. NCBI lineage: Eukaryota > Viridiplantae > Streptophyta > Pinopsida > Pinales > Pinaceae > Pinus > Pinus tabuliformis. The sequence goes on along the minus strand of CM062820.1, from coordinate 772,466,940 downwards.
AATGGCAAGTTTCTCACTTCCGACAACAGGTATACATCAATGACCTTCGACCGAAAGATTTTGCGTGGTGTTCGACGCCAAGTCCTTTATTCACACCATGTGAATTGTACTGCAGTACCTTGAGGGTCATTATCATTCTCGGTGATTCCTCTCGCACTTGTTAACGGTTTACATCATTGACCGGTAATCAAGCGATGTCTTTCCATGTTCGACTTCAGAACAATTCTCACATGGATCGACTTGTACTTAGAGTGAAGATCGAACGAGTTTGAAGACCCTGGATCTAGTTTCATCCATCCGGGCTGTGATATATATTCAGGAAAGATAAAGACATTGACATGTACATCATTGCAGCAAATAATCATCCTACTCAAAGGATGATAATTTCATCAAAATTATCAGTCTATCATCAGACGATTGTCTGTTCTATGTACAGAAAAATGAATTTATAAAGCTGAGCATGGGAATGCCCGCCTCAGCTAGATCATGAAAGCAGTATGAAAAATAATGTATTGTATTGTATTGTATTACAGGTCTCCTCCCAGCATTGGATGAACTTCGGATCCCCCTGATAAAGCATTTCGCCCGATAAACAGCCTCATACTTTAGGGCGCAACTGTTATAGACATTTTTGTGCCTTACAGCATTGAGCATGAAATGTCCATAATCTAAGGGATCCAAAGTCCCTAAACATGTTGTTCCTACCCCTAGAGGAACAAGGCTAACAAACCACAGCAATTCACAAAAGTTCTCCACCTGAAACTGCTCAAAAACAAGTCAATTCAGGATCATGTCAACTGCTCCACTGACCATCTGCGCTGAATGTCAATGGCTCCACTGGCTACCTGCGCTGAGTGTCAACTCCAACACTGGCTACCTGCACTGAGCGAGATTGGACAAGTGGCAGACTCATTCCTCAAGGTGTCAGAACCCAGGAAGCTTCCAAAATGACACTTGCCTCAGGGAATTCGACTGGTGATGAGTAAGAGGTTCCAAATCTCCAAGTGGAAGCAAGAACCTCCAAGTGGACTCAAGAACTGACAGAGGGAGAGGACACTAGTAAGATCTCAAGCTGACTCATCCTCTCTCCAAACATCTATATATGGATCTCTCCTCCATGAGATCTGGAGGCTGGAATTTTTTTATTGCAAAGAATTGCTGTTGGTTTGAGACTGGAATCATTGGGTGCTTAATGCTTTGAAAGGGCTGAAGATAGGAATTCCATTTGCTGGGAAGGAGATGATGGATTGGAGCCCTCTGGGTTGTATCTCTTCCTAAACCTTGTTATTCATCAATAAAGCTATCTTGATTTCTCCTATATGCTGATGTATTTTGATGTATGAATGTATTAGTGTATTTGGTTTATTTCTAATCCTAAACCAGTGATGAATGTGAACATCTGTCTTTGTGTAGTGTTCTTCTCTTGTTGCAAGTAGCTGTTCTCTTGTGATCTTGCAGGAAGTTGTAGCTGGATAAGCAAGAAGGCAAGTAGCTGTGAACACCCAAAGAGAAGGGAGATTGGATCGAGGGACAAACGGAAGACACCGGTAAGTCTATTGATCTCTCTTCTTTCACATTTCATAAAGGAAGAAACCAGTGTAGCTGTACTCGTTTGTTGCTAAGGCACTGTCACACCTTAGGTGGATAGGATCGTCCTGCGTAGGCATTTTTCCCCACAACACCATCAATGTATTTGTCACCTGTGGCTTTCTCCAGCATTGAGTGTCGATGTGCGACAACTCCTCTTTGGAGTTTGATTCTTGAGCCCCGTTGACTTTCTCGCTAGAAAGGTTGTCGGGTGTTTTGTACACGGAGGGGTGCAATAGCGGGGTGGGTTTGCTATTAGTATATTTTTTGTTTGAAGCCTTGTGTCAGGTTGGGGGGTTATTTACCTCTCAGTAACATGCTCTAGACAATGGTCTCATCGCAACCCTCGTCTTTTCTAGTGGTCAAGTTTAGGTTGTGATTTATTTTCTTAGTTGTTTGATTGTTGTTTGTTATGTTGTAAAACTAGAAAAGGTGTTGTGTCATAATGTATGTGGGAGGGTGTGAAGAGGTGGGATGCTTTGATTGGGTTCCTTGTTTTCTTTCTTTTTTTTAGGCAACATCTCCTTGGCATGTTGTTGAGCCTCTCTATTTTCTTGGGATTTTTGTTTCTTTGGTGTTGTTTTCTCCCCTTCTTCCTTTTTCCCCTAGCTTTTTACAGAGAAAAGGTGGGATTGTTGTGGATTGGTGTTCAGGAAGTCAAAAAGCAGTGCGAGTTCCTGGGGTGGCCACCCTAGTCCTTCTCGATCGCCGTCCCCTATAGTTCCCCCCTTTTTGTGAAGGCACAGGTTTGGGAAGCTTGTTCTCTGTTTGAGCCTCCCCTTGTGGTAACCACATTTTATATCTCCTTTTCTCATGTTGTTTTCTTCCCTTCTTCCTTTTTTCCCCTAGCTTTAAGGAGAAAAGGTAGGATTGTTGTGGATTGGTGTTCGGGAAGGATGAAATGCAGTGCAAGCTCTAGTGCTAGCCACCCTAGTCCTTCTCGATTGTCGTCCCTTGCAGTTCCCCCCTTTTTGTGAAGGCACGAGGTTTGGGAAGTGTGTTCTCTATTTGACCCTCCCTTTGTGAGCCAGTAACCACATTTGATATCTATTTCTTTCAGGTTGTTTTCTTCAATTCTTCCTTTTGGCCCCTAGCTTTACAGAGAAAAGGTGGGATTTTTGTGGATTGGTTTTAGGGATGTATGAAACACAATGCGAGCTCTCGAGATGGACACCCTAGTCCTTCTCGATCCTCGTCCCCTACAGTTGCCCCCTTTTTACTAAGGCACAGGGTTGGGGAAGTGTGTTCTCTATTTGAGCCTTCCCTTATGAGCTAGTAGACACGTTTGATATCTCTTTCTTTCATGTTGTTTTCTTCCCTTCTTCCTTTTGGCCCCTAGATTTATGGAGAAATGGTGGGATTGTTGTGGATTGGGGTTCAGGAAAGACGAAACATAGTGCGAGCTGTCGGGGTGGCCACCCTAGTCCTTCTTGATTGTCATCCCCTTCAATTCCCCCCTTTTTGTGAAGGCACAGGGCTTGGAAGTCTTGTGCTTTGTTTGAGCCTCCCCTTGTGAGACTATAGCCACGTTTGATCTCTATTTCTTTCACCTTGTTTTCTTCCCTTCTTCCTTTCGGTTCCTAGCTTTATGGAGAAAAGGGGGAATTGTTGTGGACTGGTGTTTGGGAAGGATTAAAAGTAGTGCGAGCTCCCAGGGTGGCCACCTTAGTACTTCTCTATTGTTGTTCCATGCATTTCCCCCCTTTTCGCAAGGGCGTGGGGCTCGGGAAGATTTTTCTTTGTTTGAGCCTCCTCCTGTGAGGGGGTAAACGCCTTTGTTTCTCTTTCTTTCATGTGTTTTTCTTCCTTTCCTCCTTTTGGCCCTTAGCCTTAAATTTGTCATGGGAGGTGCCCCTATTTAGTGTTGTGGTGGATTTGTCAGTAATACGTGGAAACAACTCTCACCAATGGATATCTCAACTCTTGTTACAATGAAGAATGTAGCAAAATGTGATACTTATTGTGAACTGTAGAATCCCGTGAATCATCACATTTTTTAACGCAATTTGCACCCAAGGCCTCGGTCAAGAGCGCGTTTGTCTGGGCATCACATCTCATTCAAACGTGCTCCCTGCAATATGTTAGGGAGCAGTGGAGCTGGTCATTCGTGCCGAATGTGGTACGGTTGGCTGAAATACCTCAAGCGATATTTTGTGGCATGTGTTGGCGAGTGGTGATCTTTTCCCCTTGGATGGGCAGTCAGCGTTACCTGATGCGGGCTTTTTGTGGCATCACTTGAACTTGCTTTGCTCTCTCTTTTCCTCCCATCGGGTAGGGAATATTGAGCTCCAACTTTGTGACCTCAGCTCAGGCGAGAACACCTGCTGTGTTTAAGCATATAATTAAGTGGAGGAAAAGAAACTTACAAGGATTCCCCTAGTATCAGTGAGTGAACTGGGAAGAGCCCAACATGAAAATCGGGTGGTAGTGTTGCCTAAATTGTAGTCTTTCGAAGGGTTCTCAGTGGTGGACCTAGGCCAAGTCCCTTGGAAGGGGGCTCCTGAGAGGGTGACAGCCCCGTTAGGCCAGGGCCCTACTGCATCATGAGGCATTGTCGGTGATTCGAGTTGTTTGGGAATGTAGCCTGAATTGGGTGGTAAATTTCGTTCAAGGCTAAATACGAGTGAGAGACCGATAATGAACAAGTACCATGAAGGAAAGATGAGAAGGACTTTGAAAATAGAGTTAAAAAGTGCTTGAAATTGTTGGGAGGGAAGTAGATGGAGGTTGTCAATGCATCTCAGTTGGATGTGGAACGACTCAGGCTGGTCCACCGCTCGACTTAAGGTGCAAACCAACATGGGCTACTGCATTGTCATAAGCACGGGTGGATTATTGCTTGTCGGTTTGTCATTGTGGTGGTCGAGGAACAAAGCGTGCACCCTTGTGGTGGGTCATGTGTACCTATGTGCTCATGGTGTTGGTTGGCGGGCTTTCCATTCAACCCATATTGAAACATGGACAAAGGAGTCTAACATGTGTGCGATTCGGCGGGTTTGAAAACCTGCGAGGTGCCAGGAAGCTGACGCATGAGATCCCCTCTCTAGGGGGGTGCATCATCGACCAAACTTGAGCTTATGCGAAGGGTTCGAGTGCGAGCACACCTGTTGGGGCCCAAAAGATGGTGAACTATGCTTGAGCAGGGTGAAGCTGGAGGAAACTCTGGTGGAGGCTCGTAGCGATAATGACATGCAAATCATTCATCTGACTTGGGTATAGGGGTGAAAGACTAATCGAACCATCTATTAGCTGGTTTCCTCTGAAGTTTCCCTCAGGATAGCTAGAGCTCACACGCGAGTTTTTTCGGGTAAATCAAATGATTAGAGGCATTGGCGACGTAATTCCCTCAAACTATTCTCAAAATTTAAATAGGTAAGAGGGTGCGGCTGCTCCATTGTGCCATGCCATGGAATTGAGAGCTCCAAGTGGTCCATTTTTGGTAAGCAGAACTGGAGATGTGGGATGAACTGAAAATTGAGTTACAGTGCCAAATTGTGCACTAACCTAGATCCCACAAAGGGTTTTGGTTGATTAAGATAGCAGGACAGTGGTCATGGAAGTCGAAATCCACTAAGGAGTGTGTAACAACTCACCTACCGAATCAACTAGCCCAAAAAATGGATGTCGCTGAAGTGCGCAACCTATACTCAATCATTAGAGAAATTGCCTAGCTTCGATGAGTAGCAGGACTCAGGGGTCGTTGAAAAACCTCGACCATGAGCTTGGGTGGATTAGCCCCCAGTGCAGATCTTGGTGGTAGTAGCAAATATTCAAATGAGAACTTTGAAGACTGAAGTGGGGAAAGGTCCCATGTGAACAACACTTGGACATGGGTTAGTCGATCCTAAGAGATGGGGAAGCTTTGTATCGAGGCTGCACTCTGCACAAGCATCAAAAGAGAGTCGGGTTAATACTCCTGAACTGGTACATGGTGGCAGGTGGAAACATTAGGAAATCTGGAGATGTCATTGGGGCCCCTAGGAAGAGTTATCTTTTATTTTTAACAGCTTGCCTACCCTGGAATTGGTTCACCCGGAGATAGGGTCCAACAGTTGGAAGAGCACCGCACATCTTGCAATGTCTGGTGCACCCTCGGTGGCCCTTGAAAATCTGGAGGATCAAGTACCATTCATGCCCGGTCATACTCATAACGCATCATGTCTCCAAGGTCTCCAAGGTGAACATCCTCTGGTCAATAGAAAAATGTAGGTAAGGGAAATCGAAAAAATGGATCCGTAACTTGGGGAAAAGGATTGGCTCTGAGGGATGGACCTGGGGGTCTCCGCCCTCAATTTTGGCAGTGAGGGTGGGCAGTCACGTGCCGATTGGGCTATGGGTGTAGAATGCCCCCTACCGAGGGCTTTTCCATGGGCGACAAACAATCGACTCAGAACTGGTACGCACAAGGGGAGTCCGACTGTTTAATTAAAATAAAGCATTGCGATGGTCCCTGTGGATGCTGACGCAATGTGATTTCTACCCAGTGCTTTGAATGTCAAAGTGAAGAAATTCAACCAAGCGTGGGTAAACAGCGGGAGTAACTATGACTCTCTTAAGGTAGCAAAATTCCTTGTCATCTAATTAGTGACGTGCATGAATGGATTAACGAGATTCCCACTGTCCCTATATACTATGTAGCGAAACCACAGCCAAGGGAACTTGCTTGGAAGAATCAGTGGGGAAAGAAGACCTTGTTGAGCTTGACTCTAGTCTGACTTTGTGAAATGACTTGAGAGGTGTAGAATAAGTGAGAGTCATTTTCGGGGCAAGTGAAATACCACTACTTATAATGTTATTTTACTTATTTTGGGGGGCGGAGATGGGGAATTGCCCCTATTTTTAGCCTTAAGGCATGTTTCGGTGGGTCGATCCGGGTGGAAGACATTGTCAAGTGGGGAGTTTGGCTGGGGTAGCATATCTGTTAAAAGATAACACAGGTGTCCTAAGATGAGATCAACAAGAACATAAACCTCATGTGGAACAAAAGGGTAAAAGATCATTTGATTTTGATTTTTAGTATGAATACAAACCATGAAAGAGTGGCCTATTGATTCTTTAGATTTTTGGAATTTGAAGCTAGAGGTGTCAGAAAAGTTACCACAGGGATAACTAGCTTGTGGCAGCTAAGCGTTCATAGTGAAATTGCTTTTTGATCCTTCGATGTCAAATCTTCCTATCATTATGAAGCAGAATTCACCAAGTGTTGGATTGTTCATCCACCAAAGGGGACGTGAGCTGGGTTTAGACTGCCATGAGACAGGTTATTTTTACCCTACTGATGAACCACACTGCAATAGTAATTCAACTTAGTACGGGAGGAACCATTGATTCACACAATTGGTCATCGCGCTTAGTTGAAAAGCTAGTGGTGCGAAGCTATCATGTGTCAAATTATGACTGAACGCCTCTAAGCTAGAATCCATGCTAGAAGTAGTGCATGTCACTCTTTAACTGTATCTCGACCCACAGTAGGGGTGTCGCTTTGTCGCCCCCAAGGGCCTGTGTCATTTGCAAACCGCGATTGTGAAGTGTCTCGGTTGGGGCATCTTTGAAGTTCAATTCCAAATGGTCATTGAGAAGATTCCTTTGCAGACGACTTAAATATGTGACGGGGTATTGTCAATGGTAGAGTGGCCTTGCTACCATGATCCATTGAGATTCAGCCCTTGGTCACCTCGATTCAGAGCTTCGCTCTGGTCACACATTATTCAAACAAATCCAGACAACTCTCCTGCTCTTGTCACCCATTATTCAAACAAATCTAGACAACTCTCCCGCTCTTGTGCCTTTTCCTCTTCCTCCAAACGACAATTTTTTATTGCTTACATCTCAGAAATGATTTGCTTGGGGGCAGGAAATTTGGGGTTTCTACGTCGCGACAGAAGAGGCACCGAAGCCCGGGAAAATTGAGGTTTCCATGTCATGCCCCAATGCTTGAAATTTGGGGTTTCCATTTAGCACCTCGGCACCCAAGTTTTGGGGTTTTCGCATTGCGATGAAAGAGGCGCCCCAAGCATGGGAAAAATTAGGGTTTCCATGTTGCATCCTCGTGCCCAAAATTTGGGGTTTCCACATTGCGATGGAAAAGGCGCCTAAAATTTAGGGTTTCCATGTCACGCCCCAGCATCGAAAATTTTGGGTTTGCATGTTGCGACCGGAAAGGCACCCAAGCATGGGAAAAATTTGGGTTTCCATGTCGTGCCCCGGCGCCTGAAATTTAGGGTTTCCATGTTGTGCCCCAGCGCACAAAATTTGGGGTTTCCACGTCACGCTTCGGTGCCCAAACTTGGGGTTTCCATTTCGTGCTCGGGCGCCCAAACCTAGGGAAGCTTGGGGTTTCCATGTCGTACCCAAGCCTGGGAAAATTTGGGTTTCCATGTTGCACCACGGCTGAAACTGGCGGTGCCCATGTCTGGGGAAACTTTGGGTTTCCATGTCCCACTCTTGATGGAACCGTGAGTTTCCATATTTTACAGCATGATGGAAACTTGGGGCTTTCAACAAAGCCCCAAAGTGGGGTACTTGGGGTTTCCATGACGATGGAAACCAGCTCACAAGTCTGGGGAACTTGGGATGTTTTGAAACCACTGCCCAAGTTTAGGGAACTCGCATTTCCATGTCGCGGCGTCGCTGGAACCATTGACGAAACCACCCAAGTCTGGGAAAATTTGGGTTTCCATGTCTCGTCGCATGTCATGGGGTCTCCCAGTCCCTCCTAGAAAAAAGTTGCCAAATTGCGGGGAACCCAAGGTTTCCATGTCCTGCCTTGTTGAAAGCCCCCTAAGTGTGGAAAATTTGGGGTTTCCATGTGTCGTTGTGATCGAAATCACCTAGGTGGAGTAAACTTGGTGTTTCCATGTCCCTCTCACGATGGAAGTCGTGGCCCAAGCACATGGACATCAAGTCTGTAGCCTCACATCAAGAAAAAGGCTCGGTTGGTCAAGAGAATGAAGCTTTCTTCATTGGTAAAGGATCTCACTAAGGATCAAAGGTTAGAGTATCTTCTAGAGCTAGTCTACCAAGGGCTATGAAATGTTGAAAGAAGGACGAAGTGCCGAGAAACGAAGTACCGAAGAAACAAAGTGCAGAGAGGAGGAATTACTTGACTTGTGCTTGGAGGATATTCTTTTCAAGGGTCTAGGGTTTGGCACTGATTAATAAGAATCTTCAATAAGAGAAATTTACGAAAGGGTTTTCCTCTCTGAGAGAGAGAGGTTTTTCCCTGGCAGAGAGCCAACATCTTGTGTTCTTGTTCTTAGGTTTTTGGCACCAGTTTGATGAAGTAAACACACATGAATTAATAAGAAGAGAAGAAGATTAAGCTAACAAAATAAATTGTAAAATAACTTCACAACTTGTTATCATGTCTAGAAGAATCCTACTATACCCCATTGCCCTAGATTCTTCAACATAGTATTGGAGCTAAGGTGACATATCAAGGAAAAGGAATCTTAAGAACATCTACAAGGTTGAAGCATCAAGCCAAGAAGTCTCAATCACATCAAGGAAAACAAGTTCTACCATCGATCATTCATCATGGAAGGATACAAATCAAGAAGAAAGCCTTGCATAAACGCACCTACAAGAAGAACAAATAAAATAGGGACCTACATCAAGCTACACCATCTTCAAAAAGGAAAGGCACTATGAGTCAAGTCATCAAGCAAATCTCATCATCAATCAAGTCAATTTGAAGAAATCAACTTGAAGAACATTAAGATCTAAGGAAGGAAAGCCATCAAGTCTTCAAGAAGAAATCAAGTTCACTACATCTCAAACTCTATCAAGTAAGTACATGTCCCCTTTTGAGTATACCTCAATGTATTTTTGCAAGGAAAGTAACAAATTGGTTGGGACCACTACATGTCCAAAGTCCAATGGTTTGGATGCTAAGAATATGGATGCTACAAAAGGAACTGTCCTAAACTTAATAAGGACAACAACAACAAGAGAAAAAGGGGAGAAGCTCATGTAACTCAAGAAGTGAAAGAAGAAGGAAAGAAGAAAAAAATGGAAGATCCTCCAGATCTCTACTATGACTAAGTCAACCTCTTTTCTTAAAGTCTTCTTTCAAAGTTTTGAGTAGTATAGGAGCATATAGAAATAGAACAGATTGCATGGTTAAAGATATCTTCTAGAATATAGGAGCATGGTGTAGATATAACTCAAGATATTCATATAGAAGGAGCATACCTATTATAGGGCCTCATCCACAATGAAAAAATGATTGATCATGATTAATATTCTTAGAAGGCCTCCATCATCAAAGGAAGAAACATCTGAAAGATAAGGGTATTCAAGATCTTCTGATAGAATCTTCAAAATAAGGTTTGTACATAAGGGAAAATGTCTCATTGGGAGTTGCATTTATGGGATTCAAGAAAGGATCACATACTGGTGAGAGCAGATGAAGCAATATAGGATACACCAATCGAGGAGAACTATTAAATAAAGTCAAGATGATAAAAGAATAATCAAGATGAGGTACATATGCATCAAAGTTTAATTCATGTCATCATATATCTTGGGTCATGGGAAAAGTTCTAGAATCATGATCAAGAATAAAAGGATCTCTTTCACAAACGATATGCTCAGAGGCATGTACTACAATGCAGTAAATTTCAACATGAAGAAGTTCTCTCGTAAGGAGTATAAGGTGGTTGACTAGTCAATCCAAGAAGAAGCAAATGAAGAAAGAGATCACTCATGTGAAGAACATCGTGGTCACAAAAAATCACTATCTGACAAGATTCCTCAACATCTCTCGAATGAAGGCATGGAAACTCTGAAGGAAGAAAAAGATCAAAGGACCCTTGACACCTACGAAGGCCTTGGAGATAGTAAGGTGAAAATAACTGATTCAACTCTACAAAGATTTCATGATGAAGAAGCCATCCAACAAAAGCACCATTTGATGTTGAAGCAATATCATTATGAAGCCGTTAAGGGCTACTAAATCAAAGTATGGGAACAAGAAAATACAACTAAGCATCCATGTGATAAGTATTATGAAGCATAGACAAGATGACAAAGGAGTATCTAGATGACAAAGGGACCTAATATATATCGAGAAATCCACTTTCCACGAAGGGAGCAATGACATGACAAACCAGGAGGGAAAGTGATCAATGGCTGCTACCCTGCCAAGAAGAAGTTAAAACAAAGATTTCATGACATCAAAGGAAAGAAGGAGATCAAGCAGCTGAAGGACCCACGAAGAAGGAATTGTTGATGAATGGACAAGTCCATAGCTAAGAGGGAGTTCTAACAAGTTCCCAACTACAAAGGAGCTTGGGCAAGTTCCTTGTCAGATGAAACTTGGGCATGTCTTCCTCAATTAAGGGGAATAGATAGACACAACATTCATGTCTTCACTTGGCAAGAAAGAATGGGAGGATTGGGTAATCATCTAGCATATTATGCTCTTTGAGGATGTGTAGGGAATCCAAGACAAGAGTAGGCAAGAGGACCGATATTCTTTGAGGGTTGGGAACCCAAGACAAGAATTGTCCTAGAAGGTCATACTCAGGGAACACCTGGGTGGGTATGTACCTTGAGAGACAATGACTAGGTTCGATCTTCATAAATGTAATTTTGATATTTTTACTTATTCAAGAAAAGAAATATACATACATATATATATATATATATATATATATATATATATGTTATATCTATCATTGAATTCCTTGCTCATTGAAATAGGCCTAGCACATGTTAAAGTGCTATAGATGAGTTGAAGGGTCAAAGAAAATGTTGAAGAACTTAAGGGCATGTTACACCAGGTATATGTATCTGTTACACAAAATATTGTCACCATGACTATTTGCAGTCAGTATGGGTCTATCATCATTCATACTGTCCTCCTTAGCAAGTCTCAAACCTCAGCTCTTCATATCAAGCTTTGAAAATGAGAAAAAGACCTTAAAAATCAACAAAGCTCTGGTTCCACACTTTCTCTCACTATTACCTGCAGTCCTGCACCCCATGTTCATGTTACCTGCAGACCTGCCCGCTTTGTGTGTAAAGGAGTGGGTGCGGACCCCTGTGAAAGTAAAAAAGGCGCAAGTTTATTCTTAAAAAATCACTTGGGATTAATTCTGGATGATTCTAGAAGGAATCTTGACATGGATGGTTCACTCCTAGGTGGTTCATGCATCCCAGAACTGAAGGAGCTAATCCCTTGATGAGAGGAGCTTATCCCTTTGAAGGAGGGCTTTATCCCTTTGAAGGTGGACCTAGTAACTTCCCTCCATTGCACTATAAATTAAGGCATTGGGCTGGTTGCTAGGGAGGTTAGAAACTGAACATTTTTTAGGGTAAATGCTTTTGGAATTGAGACTTCCTAGTTAAGCTTGAGAGGAGAGATTACATGCCTTTTGGATTCATTAGGAAGAGACTGAAACTTGTCAAAGTAGAGGAGACTTCTTGTTGGACCCTGGGAGGAGCTTGTACAGCATCAAGGCACCAAGGTTGTAAAGTTCTTCTTTGATTAAAGTTAATACAATCAGATTCATTTTTCTCAACAAATTGTCTTATGTGATTTGTTTCATGAATTCCTTGATCATCACGATAAGTATGCTTTATTATATTGGCTTTTCAGGTGCTATTTAATGTGTGTGCTTGTTTGTGTTTGCAAATTCTCTACAAGGGAGCTCATTTGGATCAACGGAGCGAGGCTTCCACAAACTTGCATTGGACCCAAGGTAGGCCTAAAACACTTTTTTGCCTTTATCTATAAATTTCATATTTAGAGAAAGAGAGAATTTGTTTGGTTTGCTTGTCGCTAGATATCATTAGATACTAGGGAGGTCGGTCTTGTCCGCAAGAACAACTTATCTGGCCGACAAAATGGCGACTCTGCTACGGACTTGAATTTTTTATTTTTCCTTTGCTTTTACTTTGCCTTGAGAAACTGTGTTTTTGTTTCTGTTTTTGGCTTGATGTGTGTGGGATTGGGTAGGTTTAGTAGATCATGAATTATTTTTTGTTTTTCATACTTTTGGGAGAGGACCACACCCTCTGCTTGTAACACAATGCGGACCTATCCGCACTTTTTCTTTACACATATAGTGGTCCCACACCTGGGTAAACTGGGAGCCTGCGGACCCTGTCAAAATTTTGAAAAACTTAAGATTTTCTCTTTCAGTCAGCTTAGGATTTGTTTAGGTGTTTTTAGCCTCTGCCTAGATCTGCATGTGACTTGTCAGGGACTTTTCTTAGGTTAATTCCATCGGCATTAGGGTTTTAGGTGAAATTCCTAGAAGTTTTGGTTGTCGGGCTTGATTTTCATTTTGGTCTTGTAGTAGCTCAGAGATTAGAAGCCTTAAAAGCCTCAGATCACCTTGGTTTTTACTGGCCTTCTTATGAGTTTGACCATTTTGTAAAATCTACCTTTGTTTAGGAATGCATCTTGTTTTTCTCTTTGAGAAACTTCGAAAGGACTTGTGTTAAAAGTTTTGGATTTCATTTTTAGAAAAGAAAACAAAATTTGGTTGTTTTTTGACTGATTTGTGATTCTGGACAAATTAGTCCTTAGTTTTCTTATAGCTAAGTAAAACATCCTTGAAAAGAAATCTTGTAAGCTTTTACTTCAAATAGTTTTTAGAATTTATAAATCTCAAGATTAGATTTTTCCATTGTTTTGAGTGTTTTATAAAAATAAAAAAATATATATATATTTTGAAAAAGTTTATTTTAGTAGTATTTGAGTGTTTGAAAAGAAAGGGAAATTTTCATGAGCATAACTAGTTGTCTCATTTTTTAGTGTATTGGAAAAGACAAAAAGCTCTTCTTTTGATTTGTTTGTTAAGGAAAGATTTGTTTTTACAAGCATTTGCATTCTCAACTCTTTCCTAGCTAGAAATTCATTGAAGGGAAAAGATTGTTTATCATCTTAAGTGCATTTTTTAGTGATTTGGAGTCAAGTCTTGACACCATAAGTTTCATCTCCGCACCTTTTGACTTAAGAAAAAAACCAATAAAAATAACGCTTAAAGTAAAATCTATCTAGTAATCTTTTTATTTCTAGCGCTCTTGATCACCAACATAGCTTAGGCTAGTATCTTGGAGTAGGGAGTAATTAACTCTCCAAGATAGTAAAACAAACAAATAGTTGTATCTTACGGTAGGAGATAAATTCCAATTGTTACATCTATGCTCCGGGAAAGCTCCTCTTAAAGGAGAAGCACGAGATCATATCTGAACCAGTGTGGGAATCAATCCTTCCTCATTGGGAACGATAGAAGATATTCACGTATTAAAAATGGTAAACCTCAGGTTAACCATTGTCGAGGAGCCTAGGGTCACTTGTTGGTAAACCTTGGATTATGTCAAGGAGCCTTCAAGGGGATTGAGCTTATTACTCTGCCCTTGCATGCGTATCGGATCGTAGACTGTTCCCCCAGGTATATTTGTTTCCGTTGGTAACCATAGTGACCATATTCTATAGGATTCTTTCCTAAGGTGACGGTGGAGGGAAGATCCCACTGTACCTGGAGCAGACGTCGGCTAGACTCACTTGGATTTTCTAGGGGGTTCTATTCACTTGAGACGGTTTAGTGGAGAAACTTGTGCCAGTCTATTCATTAAGAAGGTTTCCGAGGTAACTATTCCAACCGCCATTTCTGTATTGAATTCTGCGACGTTGGATTTCATCACCAACTAGTGTTTTCCGTATGGAAAGTTACTGTTTGTGTGTGGTTTGATCTTCTAGATTCTTTAGGTGTGTGATTCAAATTTTTTTGGTTATTTAGAGGCTTTAGGTGGTTTTCATTGAGATTTTCTTTGTTTGCGTGTGAAGTAGTTAAAATATTTATTCGTGGCTGAATTACCGAGGAAGTCCCGTAGACTTCGGAGCCAACCTCCTGAGTTTTCACCGAGCCAGATTGAAGGGCTTCGAGCGTAACTCCTAGAGACAATAGAGTTGGGTCACCTGAAGAAGGAGAGTCTTCATTGGTTGTACATCCTGATTATCAAGCTCTAGTAACAGATTATAATCCGCAATCTATTTCATTTTCCGAAGTTACTGGTGGTTTTTCATCTACTAGTGATTTAGCTAAGGAACCTGAAATATTTGAACCTGAAACTAAATTTGTTGCTACTCCAACATCAGGATTTGCCTCTCCAACTTCCAGTGGTCCTGGTTCACCTAGGGTAGAAAGAGTCATTACCCAAAATCTTCCTTCTGGACTTATTGCTATTGAAGAACTTGTTACTCCGGAAGAAGGTATCCCTATCCCTAAAAATCAACTAGATATAGAACTTAGGGAGCGTGAATCGATCTTTTACAGTCCAACTAGGAGCGACGCTTGGTATCTTTCATTGACCAATTTTTTGGAAAACCCGAGACTAAGTTTTTCACTGCCTCGCATTCCTTTTCACCCAACACCTAGAGGTTATTATCCTCCGTTAAATATGTCAAGACAGTCGTCCATGTTTTCTCAATCTCCAGAAACCTTTTTATACGACAGTCCTTCTATTCCCTCTGGGTATCAGTCACTTACTGGTACTTTTTCAGGAGCATCTCCTCAACCTATTGAACAAGGGTTATTAACTGGTAATAACGGAACTAAGCCGTTGAGTGTAGAAGATATTCTTATGATGTCAGGTACTATGCCTAATCCGCAACCTCAAGGTCGCTAGTTACCACCTGGGGGACAACCTCAAAGTCCTCAATTATCGCCTGGGGGGCAACCTCAAGGATAGTACATACCTACGGGACAGTACATTCCTCAAGGTCAACCCCAGACTCAGTATGTACCTCAAGGTCAACCCCAGTATACATATGTACCTCAAGGTCAACCCCAGTATCAGTACATGCCTCAAGGTTATCAACCTCAAGGTAAGTACTCAACCCAAGGTTTCCAACCACCTTCCGGTCAATCATTTGTCCAAGGAGCTGGAAATGTACCTTTGAATTATCAACCCTACCCTCAACCCGGTTATGGTCCTCAATATTCTCAACCTGCTATGGGTCCATACCCTGGAATGAATTTAGTGTGGGATCCATCTCAATCTCAACAGTTCTTGCAACCGAATGTGCAGTTGTCATCTCAAACTGGACAACCCTTGGTTTCTGGTTCAACCCAGCAACCTGTCCAGTCTACTATTCAAACTTCTGCACCTTCTGTAGTTTCTTAGCCTGGGCCTAGTACGCCTCGTAGTCCGCCTCAAACAACTCCTGCAACTGCTGCAACATCTGTTCAATCTACCCCACCTACTTCTGGAGTATCGACAGCTCCGGTTTCTACTATTCCTGTATCAACTCCTCAAGCATATTTACCTCAGTCTGGATCCACAATTTAGACTTCGGTTCAAATGCCTTTAGGACAACCTGGTCCAAGTATGGTTGTCACAAGTCAACCTCAATTTACTTATCAACCTTACCAGGGACAGTACCAATTCGGTCCTACTGTGCAGCAGCCAATCTATCAGTATCAACTGTACCCTGGATATACATATCAACAACCTCAACAACCCCAGTACAGTTCGGTTAATCCTAGTTTTCCGGGAGGATATAATATCCCAAATGCAATTCCAATTCCTAGTTATCCTGGATATCCTCCTCCTGGGGCTGGTCTCATGACCCAGGGTATCAGGGACCCTAATCGTCAGTTACCGTTCATTGCAACTTTGGACTTGCCTAACTTGTTGCACCTTACGAACGATCCAATTAACTATCTTCCGTTTTGGCCGCCAATGGCGAATAAGTTGCCTAGCGATATTCGTAAGTTTGAAGGCAAATCAGGAGAGGACATGTCGAACCATGTGATGACTTATCACCTCTGGTGTGTGTCTAATTCCATTTCAGATGATTCAATCCATTTAATGATTTTTCAACACACTCTAATTGGTCTTGCGGCCAAGTGGTACATTGAGTTACCGCGAGCCACTTTTTATAACTTTAGTTAGTTAGCTACTTCGTTTTTAACTCATTTTCAGTTGCCAATCAGATATGACAATGGCACAGAATTATTAACTTCATTAAAACAGTCAACGTCCACTTACATTTTAGATCATATTCATGAATGGAGACGTCGACGGCATTTAGTGAAATTTTTTATTCCGGATCAGATCTTAGCTGAATGGTTTGTAAAATCTTTATTACCAAAGATCACTGAGGATGTAGCTAAGGCAGGAGTCGTTACTGAAGAGCAAGTAATTGCTCAAGCTCAGTACCTTGACTTAGTTTATACGCAGTCAAGTACGTTACACGAGAAAATCCCCGACCTTCGTAAAAAAAATCAAATAACTGTAGCTCCTTCAACATCTCATGCCGCTGATGGTATGATTGGTACAGTTAATACCAAAAGTAAGAAGAAATCTTCCAAGCATTCTTCTCCTATCATAACTTTACCAGATTCCCCGATAGGAGATTCTTCCGTGGAAATTTCTGCCGATATTCATGTTGTAGAGTCATCTACAACCAAATCAAAATCCAGCGGTAAAAAGAAAGGGAAGAAGAAAAATAAAACAGATAAAAATTCAAAAGAGAAACTAGAAAAAATGGAATCTACTGATGAGAAATTCAAACCTCGTTATCCTTGTCTCATTTGTGACGAAGAGCATTTTACAAGAGACTACCCTCATCGTGCAGAGGTTGCAAAAATCGTCAAAGGTTCCTGAACGCCTGCTGTTTTGAAGGATCCTTTTCCTAGTCAAGATAGTAAGATGATAGGTTCTTCCTCAAATGCTTCTGAAGAACCCATAATGATGATGTCCCATGTTAGGATTGTGACTCAATTGCAAGATTATGGAAGTAAAAGTCCTGTTGATGGTAAGGAAGTAGAATCTTCTCATTCGAACCCATCAACTTCAACTCCCAGTTCCGATCCACTACAGATCGAGAAACCTATCCCAGACTTAGTAATCAAACCGTCCACGAAGGGTATACTTCGAAAGTCAGCTTTCAATCCACATGCGAGAGCGGCTCAGAACTATAACATTGTTGAAGACTTGGCGATTTCACCTTCAGCAATGTCGGCTTTGGAAGTGCTGCAATCATGTCCAGCACAACGTAAATTGCTATTGTCAGCTATAGGAGCTGTTGACGTTCAGGACTCGAACCTTATAATTTTCGATCTAGAAAATAGTACACCTCGCTTACCTCATCAAATGGCTTTCCAGATTACAGTGTTAGTAAAAAACAGACCTTGTTATAGTACTGTGATTGATGAGGGAGCCTCAACATGTATTATGTCGATCCAGTGTTGGAGATCGCTTGGTTCTCCTACACTTAACCAATCCCCGATGATTCTAAAGGCCTTTGATGGCCGTGGGTTCCATCCTTTTGGAATTCTACAGGATTTACCTATAGGGGTAGAAGGCAAAACTGTTAATCTAGATGTGGAGGTGGTTGATGCGCCTCTAGATTACAACCTTCTCTTGGGTCGTAGTTGGTCTTACGCTATGACAGCTGTTGTTTCATCGGTCTTTCGGCTTATAAAGTTCCCTCATAATGGAAATATCGTAACTATAGACCAGTTGACTTACTTTTCATTCAACCCAGCCTCTTCTAAAAGTATTCAGCATGTCGGCAAAACAATTATTCCATATAAGGATGTTGGAGTGGGACTAGTTAAAGATTCTGGTTTACTAGGAACTTTTCCTTTTCCTCCTATCAACGCATCGTATTCTACTGCAACCATTCATATGATTTCGTCAGACACTATTGTTTATGATGATCCTTGGATCGTACCTTCCGAATCTAAGATAGATTCATTTGGTGATGTTATGCCTTTGAGTCCATATGAAATTGCGTATCAGGCCGTGCAGTTATTTTCCAACCCTTCTTCAACCGAAATTGACTTAATGAATGTGGTCCATGAAGAATCACTTTCAACATCAAACTCAGATTCAACAACGTTTTCCAAACTTGTTCACACTGATGAGAAAATTCGTGAAATCTTGTGCGTTGATGATTTACCATGGGAAGATCTTCATCATAGATCTTCATTTTTACCTAAGATTGATTGCTTTGAAAATGATTTTTCATCTATTTTTATGACTGAATATGTCAAGGAACCTCAGAATCCAATGAGAAATCCTGATTCTGAGTTAAATTTCGGAAATATTTCTCGAACTATTCCTATTGACATTTCGGTTAAGCCTGGAATTGTTGAAAACATTCATATAGGTGCCTCTTGTACGGAAGATGAAATTCAAACATATAAGACCCTATTTCAAGAATTCCACGACGTGTTTGCCTGGTCATATGAGGAAATGCCAGGAATTGACCCAGAAATTGTTGTTCATGAAATCAAAACTTACCCAGATGCTAAACCTGTCCGGAAACGTTTGTGTCAGATCCACCCGCGAAAAGCTGCTGCTATTAAAGCAGAAGTTGAAAATTTACTTAAAGCAGGTTTCATTTATCCAATTCCGTTAATGGATTGGGTATCAAATATTGTTCCTGTTAACAAAAAGCAAGGAACAATAAGAATATGTATCGATTATAGGGATATTAATCGAACCTGTCCAAAAGACAATTACCCAACTCCCTATATCGATCAAATCATTGATGATTGTGCCAGCAGTGAAATATTCTCCTTCATGGATGGTTTTTCGGAATACAATCAAATCAATATTCTACCTACTGATCAAACAAAAATGGATTTCATTTGTCCATGGGGGACATTTGCTTATTGCAAATTACCTTTTGAGCTCAAGAACACCGGGGCAACTTTTCAAAGAGCCATGTCTTACGCGTTTCATGACATCAAGAACATTGTGCAACCCTATATCGATGATTTACCTGCTCATTCATTACATTGAGCTGATCATCTCATCCATTTACGATAAATCTTTATGAGGTGTAGGCATTATCGAATTAGGTTAAATCCACACAAGTGTGTTTTCTGTATAGAAACGGGTCGGTTATTGGGGTTCATTGTTTCGAAAGCCAGCATTCGCGTCGATCCCTCGAAGGTTGAAGCTATTGTCAAATTGCCTCCTCCTTCGAGTCTTCACCAACTCTAAAGTTTGCAAGGGAAAGCAAACTTTTTACGTCGATTCATTCCTAACTATGCCGAGATCACAAAGGGTTTTACCCGGTTGTTGAAACAGAACACTCCATTATTTTGGGATGAGATAGCTGACAAATCTTTTGATGCATTAAAACACGCGTTGACCCATGCGCTGTTACTGCATCCTCCCAACTACAACCAAGACTACTTCTTATATCTCACTGCCTCGCATTCCACCATTGGAATGGTGTTAGTTCAAGAAGATGAATTCAGTACTGAACATGTCATATATTACCTTAGTCGAACCTTAAATCCAACTGAGCTAAAATATTCACATGTGGAGAAATTGGCATTGGCAGCTGTTCAAGCTGTCCAACATTTCCGTCATTACATTTTACTACGCAAAACTACAGTAATTTCTGATTGCAACCCTATGATCTATACTTTGACCAAAAAATTGCTAGGGGGCAAGTACTCCAAATGTATTGTGATCTTGCAGGAGTTCGACTTGGAATTTGAAAAGTCTAAGTCGAAGAAATCTTTAGTTTTTGCGGAGTTGATGTGTGACTTCCCGCGTGCTGACACGGAAACTGTGGCAGAGGAGTCCATTGCGGACGAATCCTTGTTTCTAATTAGCACTTTAGATCCATGGTATGAAGATATCATCATTTATCTCTAGACCCAATCCTTTCGGCCAGAAATTTCAAGATTAAAATGTCGGAAAATACGATTCCAGTCCCAACAATTTAAAATTAATGGAGATACACTTTATCGTCATGGGGCGGACTCTGTTTTCCGACGTTTTTTAACACATGAGGAAGCTGAAAGGGTTCTAAATGACTGTCACTCTGGAGCATGTGGCGGTCATATGTCTAGGTTTGCCACAACCCAAAAGATATTGCGCGCTGGCTATTCTGGCCGTCTTTATTTAAAGATTGTATTAACGCGGTCCGAAAATGCCACAACTGCCAAATTTTTGATCGAAATATGCGTGCTCCACCTGCTCCTCTCCACCCTATAATTGACGTCGGTCTGTTTGCGAAATGGGGTATCGATTTTATTACATGTAACCCTCACTCGGCCGAGGGGCATGCGTATATTATCCTTGCGGTAGATTATTTTACCAAGTGGGCCGAGGCGATGCCTACATTTGAGGCAGACAGCAAAACTGCTGTGATTTTCATGTTCAATCATATAATTGCTAGGTTTGGTGTCCCACAAGCAATTATCACTGATCATGGGCGTCATTTTGGAAACATTATGATGACTGAACTTATATACCAACTTGGCTTGCGTCACGATAGTTCAACTCCATATTATCCACAGGCTAATGGTCTGGTTGAAGCCATCAACAAAGTTCTAGTCATCATGATCCGACGAATCATTGGGATTCATAGGTCGAATTGGCATAACATGCTATTTTCAGCACTTTGGGCGTATCGGACCTCAGTAAAAACGTCAACCGGTTTCACTCCTTTCCAACTAGTTTATGGTTTGGAAGCTGTGTTACCCATTGAATGCGAAATCCCGTCATTGCAAATGGCCATCGAATTACTTCCAGCCACTTTCGAAGAGGAAAAATGTTTGTTATACTTGGCTCAATTAGATGAGAATCGACGTGATGCTGCATTGGCGATCTAGACTCATGCAAAATGCATGAAAGCTCAGTATGATCGAAATGTGACCCCTCGAAATTTTTCGGAAGGAGATCTAGTCTTAGTTTATGATCAAGCTAATGATAAATTAGGTGCTAGAAAATTCGTTCCTATGTGGCATGGTCCCTATGTTGTCAAGCGAAAGCTAGCAAAAGGGGCCTATGAATTGGTAGACTTTGACGGGGACTCTTTGGGTAAACCCAGAAATGGTCTTTACTTAAAGAGGTATTATGCTTAAAGAATGGGTATGGAGATTTTTAGTTAGGTTAGTTTTCTTTCTAGCTGGTGTGTTTTAGATTAAAAGGTGTGCTTAGCTTAGAGAGTGTTTTTTGTCATTATTCTTGCTTATTATGAGATGCTGCATTAGCAATCGAAACTCATGCCAAACGTATTAAAGCTCAGTATGATCGAAATGTTACCCCTCGTAATTTTTCGGAAGGAGACCTAGTCTTATTGTACGATCAAGAAAATGATAAATTAGGCGCTGGAAAATTCGTACCCATGTGGCATGGTCCTTATGTTGTTAAGCGAAAGCTAGCAAAAGGGGCCTATGAATTGGTAGACTTTGACGGGGTCTCTTTAGGTAAACCCATAAATGGTCTTTACCTGAAGAGATATTATGCTTAAATCTGGGTGTGGAGATTTTTAGTTAGGTTAGTTTTCTTTCTAACTGGTGTGTTTTAGATTAAAAATTGTGCTTAGCTTAGAGAGTGTTTTTTGTCATTATTCCTGCTTATCTTGATTTTACTCTTGATATTACAGATGTCGACGTCTCTCCAAACATACATTGGGTTTGTTGATGGTGCTTGTCGTAATACACGGAACATTTCTTCCGCAGGTTGGGTTAACTATTCGCCCTCTAACGAGTTGGTATCTATGCATGGGGTAAGCCTCGGTCAAACAACGAACAACATTGCCGAGTATAGTGCAGTGATTGAGTTATTATCTGAATCTATCTCATTTGGGATTCAGAGTTTGATAGTGAGGTTAGATTATGAACTCGTTGTATTATAGCTTAATAGAGTATATGCCATTAGAAATCTAGTGTTATTGAGATTATTTTTGAGATTTCGTCTCTTGGAACGTGAATTTGACTATATTGAATATTAGCCGATTCCAAGATATTTAAATACATTAGCAGATGCAATTGCTTCTTGAATGTTAAGTAGACATTTGCAATAAGCATACAAGTAAATTTAAAAACATTCCGTAACATGTTTTACAAGATAAGTTGGTAATAGTGATATAGTATAACATAGAAGTGTGTCAAATATACATCGTCTTCGATCATAGGTTGAAAAACATGTTATGATCGGCAAAAATGATAGTAAAAAAGCAAAAAATGTCATATGTGTCTACAACAGGCGATCATCCTATCACTGGTGATGATCACGATAAGAAACGACTGTATGGGCCACCCTACAAAGGAACCTCTTGAAAGGTCCCGAGACCCCAATCACATAGCGCTGTAGCCTAAGAGGAATGTCATCTATGCTAGTCTCTGGAATGTCTGCTGTCAAATGCTCTAGATGACTCTCCAATTCGGCCAAGGTCTCTTTAGATTCGTCCTGTGGGGCTGGTGCTGCTGCAGCTGGTTGTTTCCTCTCATAGGGCCGGAGAGTGGCTGGTCACCGTGGACCTACATCTACATTTGAAACTTTTACTATCAATTTTGGGACGAGATAAAAAAAAAAAAAATTAAATTAGAAAATGTTGAAAATGATTTTACTTGAGTCTTCCCATTGCTCTCCTTGTGGAAGAGCCATGTCTGGGTCACCACGATAATCTACCCCAGCATAAGGAAAGTCCTGAATAGAAAAAACTTGGTTCTCCAACCAATGAAAATACTCAGGAGTGAATTGGACGACTTTTGTTCCCTCCTCAGAATGACGGGCCATAACTGCAACCCAACGCATCAGTTTGGGCTCTCGGGGAAGTCCAGCTCCAACGGTAAGATGTTGTGGGACCAACATTGGAACCCTCTCCAAACCAAAGCTCACAACTAAAGCACCATATCCAAAGGTCTTCAGTTGTCTGTTCTTTGCTCTAGTTAGTTGGCCTTTTATATTAGCCAACACAACATCGCACCAGTTGAAGATGGTGCCTCGAAAGCAGTCTACTGCCATCCACATTTGGGATCTAGTGGCTATATGTAGTGTTGCGCTTCCGTAGAGCCTGGTAACAGTAAACACAATCACTTTCAGTTCAGGAAGGGATATGGTTTTGATATCTATCCCTTTATCACTAGTTTTGTCGTTGCAGAACTCTAACCAGAGGCTATCGATAGACTGGCCACCTAGCCTAGTCCCGAATAGAGTCAAATGTTCACCTCTCTTAGGCAAACCAGTAAAAAAGTAAATGTCTTCTGGCTCCATTTCGAGCTGGTGACCACCTATAAAGAAGCACCGGTCCTGTATATTCCATCTGTCTACCAGCCATTGCAAAAAGTCCACCTAGTCCCTCATGCCAAGTATGGCCTAGAATTTGTATAAGCCACATGCCTTCAATGCATCAATCGAAGGTTGATGATTAATCGCAGCAAGATCTACATCCTCGTGCTCCTGTTCCCGCCAATCAAGCATGATGTATACCCTACATTCAATAAAAAGGCGGATTAGAATATCTAAAATCAAAATTTTTGGGTGGAATTTGAAAAATTTAGGTTTAAAAAACCTTTGCTGCAGGGACCGCACCCTCTCTGTTAGAGACAGTGCATGGGTCTACACTTTTCCTTCACGGCAGGTGTGGACCCCTGACCTTTTTCCTTTTACGAAAAAGTCGGGGTCCACAGGTTACCTGTGCTATGCCTGCAGACCCCCACGCATGGGTTTTAACCTAAATTTTTTTCTAAAATACAAAATAAAGCGCTAAAAACAATTTTCAAATGGATGAAATGAAAGAGTAGGATGATGTGGATTACTTGGAGGAGACGCCATTCGATTCCAATGGATGGATTTTCTGCAATCTTCACAGGAAGTTTCTGACCAAAAGCTCTCTTTTCTCACTTTGAAGTCAAACGATAAAAATGAATTTACAAAAGCCATTTTTATAAGATTTTTTGAATAAATGAGTTTTTAATTTGTTTATTTTTCACTTTAAAGAGGTAACTTTTGCAGCATTTTTATCTATTTTAAACAGGTATGAGTAATGTTTGAGTTTTTGTGCAGGATAACGGATTTTTCAGGCAAAATTGGTCATTTTTGACAAAAAACATTAGAGTCACCTTTAAGCTCTTTTCTGACTCCTAAAACATGAAAAGATTGCCGAGTTTTTCTTTTTAAGCTCGTTAAAATGGAACTAAAAAGACAGTCCACTTACAACCCTTTTCTGACGGTAAAAACATGAAAAAATTGCCGGATTTTTGTTGTTTCAAATTCGATATTGGTTATAAAACGACGTGTCGTTGATCTTTTTTTTACTTTTTCGGATCAGAGGCACTAATTTTGAAAAGTACTCCTTGGTCATAATGATCAAGCGGTTCTCTCAAGTATTATTTTATACTTTTTCAGGCTTGGGAGACACAAATTTACAAAAAGGACAACCATGGAGTCTTCTTAAGTTTTTTCAGACTCTCTAAAATTGAAAAACGCCGAGTTTCTCCTATACTGGACTCGTTAAAATTTAACAGTAAAGGACCTGTTCAATTACAAATAGGAATGGACCAATCCTTCTTAGGGTTTGAATTTAAACTAAGTTGGACTCATCTGAAGGATGAGCTTATAATCAAGCAAATGTTATCCTCCTCAAGCTTGTCAAAAATAAAGAGGTACTTGCCAGAAATGGTGGGGAAAAAGAGAGAAAAATGAGCCTGTTTGTCATACTTTGTAACCACTCTTGAACACGACACTTTTATTCACCTGGGTTGGGAAATCCTTTGCCTAATAGTTGATCAAACCATATTGAAAGTCTTCAGCCAATTTATGAGTATTAACTTTGGGTCAATTTTCACCAAATCATCTACTGTGTTGTTATGTGTTCAAGAGGTCAGTGCAAATAAACCATTCATCTGCAAAATATCTGTCATCCATCTTGACCATCCCTGAGTTAGTCCTTGCAACTAAATTTCTTCAAACTTGATCTATGATTTTGTGTTGTGGGCTTGCCTATGACAGATCGCTTTCTATCAACTTCAGCACATTATCTAGAAAGATGATCTAGAAATCGTCAGTACCTTGGGATCTGCATGCCTCAATTGCAAGTTTCTCAGCTTCTATGATAGGTTGCATCATTGACCTTCGATCAAAGGATTCCGTGACATGTTCGACATCAACACATCTATTCACATCTCATGGATTGTACTGAGTACTTTGAGAGCCATTGACATTACTAGTGGTTTCTCTCACACTTGTTAACAATTTACATCATTGACTGGTAATCAAGTGGTTTCTACCATGTTCAACTTCGACACATTCATTCACATGGTTAGAAGAGTACTATTTCGGGAAGTAGAAATCAAGACCCTGGATCTAGTTTCCACTATCCAGGCTGCGAGGAATTTTGTATTCATTATACAGTGGACTATTCATAAATAGATGGCTGCGTCCATACTGTGTCTACATGTGTCTATAATTGTGATGTATTACAATATCATTCCTATATTAGAACAGTAATTAATTTTCTAGTTAGTTTTGATCTGAGTATGGGAGTGCCTACCTCAGCGATGATATGATCTCATATATATATTTTTCATTGAATGTTTTTACAGGTTCCAACCGGGCTCTCCACAGGATGATCCTTGAAATGATAAAGTACTTCACTCTTCTTAGATGATAAATGAAATCCTCATCTACTACAGACTTCGCACTTTAGGGGGCAATCTGTTACACAAAATATTGTCACCATGACTATTTGTAGTCAGTATGGGTCTATCATCATTCATACTGTCCTCCTTAGCAAGTCTCAAACCTCAGCTCTTCATGTCAAGCTTTGAAAATGAGATAAAGACCTTAAAAATCAACAAAGCTCTAGTTCCGCACTTTCTCTCACTGTTACTTGCGGTCTCGCACCCCATGTTCATGTTACTTGCGAACTTGCCCGCTTTGTGTGTAAAGGAGTGGGTGCGGACCCCTGTGAAAGTAAAAAAGGCGCAAGTTTATTCTTAAAAACTCACTTGGGGTTAATTCTGGATGATTCTATAAGGAATCTTGACGTGGATGGTTCGCTCCTAGGTGGTTAATGCATCCCAAAACTGAAGGAGCTAATCCCTTGATGAGAGGAGCTTATCCCTTTGAAGGAGGGCTTTATACCTTTGAAGGTAGACCTAGTAACTTCCCTCCATTGCACTATAAATTAAGGCATTGGGCTGGTTGCTAGGGAGGTTAGAAGCTGAACATTTTTGAGGGTAAATGCTGTTGGATTAAGACTTCCTAGTTAAGCTTGAGAGGAGAGATTACATACCTTTTGGATTCATTGGGAAGAGAGTGAAACTTGTCAAAGTAGAGGATACTTCTTGCTGGACCCTGGGAGGAGATTGTATAGCATCAAGGCACTAAGGTTGTAAAGTTCTTCTTTGATTAAATTTAATACAATCAGATTCATTTTTCTCAACAAATTGTATTATGTGATTTGTTTCATGAATTCCTTGATCATCATGATAAGTATGCTTTATTACATTGGCTTTTCAGGTGCTATTTAATGTGTGTGCTTGTTTGTGTTTGCAGATTCTCTACAAGGGAGCTCATTTGGATCAACAGAGCGAGGCTTCCACAAACTTGCATTGGACCCAAGGTAGGCCTAAAACACTTGTTTGCCTTTATCTATAAATTGCATATTTAGAGAAAGATAGAATTTGTTTGGTTTGCTTGTCGCTAGATATCATTAGATACTAGGGAGGTCGGTCTTGTCCGCAAGAATGACTTATCCGACCGACAAGCATGTCTTCCTCAATCAAGGGGAATAGATAGACACAACATTCATGTCTTCACTTGGCAAGAAAGAATGGGAGGATTTGGTAATCATCTAGCATATTATGCTCTTTGAGGATGTGTAGGGCATCCAAGACAAGAGTAGGCAAGAGGACCGATATTCTTTGAGGGTTGGGAACCCAAGACAAGAATTGTCCTAGAAGGTCATACTCAGGGAACACCTGGGTGGGTATGTACCTTGAGAGACAATGACTAGGTTCGATCTTCATAAATGTAATTTTGATATTTTTACTTATTCAAGAAAAGAAATATACATACATACATTACATACATACATACATACATACATTACATATATATATATTATATATATATATATATATATATATATATATATACGTTATATCTATCATTGAATTTCTTGCTCATTGAAATAGGCCTAGCACATGTTAAAGTGCTATAGATGAGTTGAAGAGTCAAAGAAAATGTTGAAGAACTTAAGGGCATGTTACACTAGGTATATTTATGTATTAGAGTCAAATTTATTCATACCCTCGTGCCTTCGTTCAGGTCCTGTGCCCATGCAAATCCCAAATTTCATTTGGGCAGGCGGGGTCGTGCCACGTGTGGATTCCTGGGCACACATGGTTGTGCCGAAAATGCTAAGTCATGACCACCTGTGTGTCTTCTGCATGTTCATGTGGCCCGTTTGCTCGACACTCCCTCGTGCCTTCGTTCGGGTCATGCACCCATGGAAACCCCAAATTTCGTTCAGGTGGTTCAGGTCGTGTGGTGTGGGGGTGCCCATGCAAACGCATTTGGGAGGGTTGGGTTGGCTCACCCAGGGCCGGTTAGGTCATGTCGTGCCATGTATGGGTGCCCGGGCACATGTGGCCATGCCAAAAATGCTAAGTCGTGACTGCCCGTGTGTCTTCTACACGTTCGTGTGAACCCATTTGCCTGATGCTCCCTCATGCCTTCATTCAGGTCGTGCACCCATGGAAATGCCAAATTTCATTCGGGTCGTGCACCCATGGAAACCCCAAATTTCTTTCAGGCGGGTCGGGTCATGTCTCGTGTGGGTGCCCGTACAAATGCGTTCGAGCAGGTCAGGTCACCCAAAGCGGGTCGGATCGTGTCATGTGAGGGTGCCCAGGGCACACGCGCCCATATAAAAAATGATAAGTTGTGACCAGGGGTGGGCCTTGTGCGCATTCGCGCAGCCTGTTTGCCTAACTCTCCCTTGTGCCTTCATTTCGGTCGTGTGTGGGTGCCCATGTAAACTCGTTTAGACAGGTCATTTTCCATGTAAACTTGTTCAGGTGGGTCATTTGAGGGCACCCGTGTAAACTTGTTCGAGCGGGTCATTTTCCTGTACACTCATTCAGGCAGGTTGTTTGTTGTGTAAACTCGTTTGGGCAGGTCGTTTGCTGTGTAAACTTGTTCGGGCGAGTTGTTTGTCATGTAAACTCATTCAGGCAGGTCGTTTGCTGTCTAAACTCATTTGGGCGGGTCATTTGATATGTAAACTCATTTGGGTGGGTCATTTGAGTGCGCCCTTGTAAACTCATTCGAGCGGGTCGTTTGTTATGTAAACCCATTCAGGTAGGTTGTTTGAGGGCGCCTATGTAAACTCGTTTGGGCAGGTCGTTTGAGGGCGCCCGTGTAAACTCATTTGGGTGGGTCGTTTTCCATTTAAAATCTTTCGGTTGAGTTGTTTTCCATGTAAAATCGTTTGGGCGGGTCGTTTGTGGGCACTTGTGTAAACTCGTTCGGGAGGATTATTTTCCATATAAAATCGTTCGAGCAGGTCATTTGAGGGCGCCCATGTAAAATCATTCGGGTAGGTTGTTTGAGGGCACCTGTGTAAACTCGTTCGGTCGGGTCATTCAGTGTAACACCCATGAGTTGCAGTTCATTTGGCAGTGGGCGCGTGATGGGAGAGCAAGTGACGAGATGGGCCAACCGGTAGTTCAAAATAATTTATAAACAATTTAAAACACTTTAGAATGTTTTAAAAACAATTTTGAATTCTTTTAAAACGCTTTAGCAACAATTTAAAAAGCTTTAAAGTACTTTAAAATGTTTTTAAAATGCTTTCGTAACAGTTTAAAATGATTTAAAAACTATTTACAATGCTTTAAAAACTGTTTAACATACATAAAAAATAATTTAAATTGCTTTAAGAACAATTTTAAATGTTTTTAAAATGCTTTAAAAATATTTTACAATGCTTTAGAAACAATATAAAATACTTTAAAAATAATTTAAATTGATTTAAGAACAATTTTAAATGATTTTAAAATGTTTCAAAAATATTTTAAAATGTTTCAAAAATAAGTTTAAGTGCTTTAACAATAATTGAAAATGCTTTAAAACCGTTTTAAAATATCTTATGCAATTTAAAATGTTTTTGAAACAATTTAGAACATTTTAAAAACAATTTTAAATAGTTCAAAATAATTTAAAAACACTTTAAAATGTTTTAAAAACAATTTTAAATTCTTTCAAAATGCTTTAACAACAATTTAAAAAGCTTTAAAGTACTTTAAAATGTTTTTAAAATTCTTTCAAAACAATTTAAAATGCTTTAAAAACAGTTTATGACACTTTAAAAACTATTTAAAATAATTCAAAAATCATTTAAATTGTTTTAAGAACAATTTTAAATGATTTTGAAATGCTTTAAAAATAGTTTACAATGCTTTAAAAACAATTTAAAATACTTTAAAAACAATTTAAAATGTTTCAAAAACATTTTAAAATGTTTTAAAATGTTTCAAAACATTTTAAAATGTTTTAAAATGTTTCAAAACATTTTAAAACGTTTTAAAATGTTTCAAAAACATTTTAAAATGTTTTAAAATGTTTCAAAATGTTTCAAAAACATTTTAAAATGTTTCAAATTTTTTTTAAAATGTTTTTAAAATAAGTTTAAGTGCTTTAACAACAATTGAAAATGCTTTAAACAATTTAAAGTGCTCTAAAAACAATTTAAAATGTTTCTAAAACAATTTAAAATGTTTTTGAAACAATTTAGAACGTTTTAAAAACAATTTAAAATAGTTCAAAATAATTTAAAAACAATTTAAAACACTGTAAAATGTTTTAAAAACAATTATAAATTCTTTTAAAATGTTTTAACAACAATTTAAGAAGCTTTAAAGTACTCTAAAATGTTTTTAAAATGCTTTCAAAACAATTTAAAATGATTTTAAAATGCTTTAAAAATAGTTTACAATGCTTTAAAAACAATTTAAAATACTTCAAAAATAATTTAAATTGATTTAAGAACAATTTTAAATCATTTTAAAATGTTTCAAAAACATTTTAAAATGTTTTAAAAATAAGTGTAAGTGCTTTAACAACAATTGAAAATGCTTTAAAACCGTTTTAAAATGTTTTATAAACAATTTAAAAAGCTTTAAAGTACTTTAAAATGTTTTAAAAACAATTTTAAACGCTTTAAAAACAATTTAAAATGCTTTAAAAACAATTTGAAATGTTTTTGAAGCAATTTAGAACATTTTAAAAACAATTTAAAATAGTTCAAAATAATTTAAAAACACTTTAAAATGTTTTAAAAACAATTTTAAATTCTTTTAAAATGCTTTAACAACAATTTAAAAAGCTTTAAAGTACTTTAAAATGTTTTTAAAATGCTTTCAAAACAATTTAAAATGCTTTAAAAACTATTTAAAATACTTCAAAAATAATTTAAATTTCTTTAAGAACAATTTTAAATGATTTTAAAATGCTTTAAAAATAGTTTACAATGCTTTAGAAACAATATAAAATACTTTAAAAATAATTTAAATTGATTTAAGAACAATTTTAAATGATTTTAAAATGTTTCAAAAACATTTTAAAATGTTTTAAAAATAAGTTTAAGTGCTTTAACAACAATTGAAAATGCTTTAAAACCATTTTAAAATGTTTTAAAAACAATTTAAAGAGCTTTAAAGTACTTTAAAATGTTTTTAAAATGCTTTCAAAACAATTTAAAATGCTTTCAAAATGATTTAAACGCTTTAAAAACAATTTAAAATGCTTTAAAACAATTTAAAATGTTTTTGAAACAATTTAGAAAGTTTTAAAAACACTTTAAAATAGTTCAAAATAATTTAAAAACAATTTAAAACACTCTAAAATGTTTTAAAAACAATTTTAAATTCTTTTAAAATGCTTTAACAACAATTTAAAAATCTTTAAAGTACTTTAAAATGCTTTCAAAACAATTTAAAATGATTTTAAAATTCTTTAAAAATAGTTTGCAATGCTTTAAAAACAATTTAAAATACTTCAAAAATAATTTAAATTGATTTAAGAACAATTTTAAATGATTTTAAAATGTTTTAAAAATAAGATTAAGTGCTTTAACAACAATTGAAAATGCTTTAAAACCATTTTAAAATGTTTTATAAACAATTTAAAAAGCTTTAAAGTACTTTAAAATGTTTTAAAAACAATTTTAAACGCTTTAAAAACAATTTAAAATGCTTTAAAAACAATTTAAAATGTTTTTGAAACAATTTAGAATGTTTTAAAAACACTTTAAAATAGTTAAAAATAATTAAAAACTATTTAAAACTATTTAAAATACTTCAAAAGTAATTTAAATTGCTTTAAGAACAATTTTAAATGATTTTAAAATGATTTAAAAATAGTTTACAATGCTTTAAAAACAATTTAAAATACTTTAAAAATAATTTAAATTGATTTAAAAACAATTTTAAATGATTTTAAAATGTTTCAAAAACATTTTAAAATGTTTTAAAAATAATTTAAATTGATTTAAAAACAATTTTAAATGATTTTAAAATGTTTCAAAAACATTTTAAAATGTTTTAAAAATAAGTTTGAGTGGTTTAACAACAATTGAAAATGCTTTAAAACCGTTTTAAAATGTTTTAAAAACAATTTAAAAAGCTTTAAAGTACTTTAAAATGTTTTAAAAACAATTTTAAACACTTTAAAAACAACTTAAAATGCTTTAAAAACAATTTAAAATGTTTTTGAAACAATTTGGAACGTTTTAAAAACAATTTAAATTAGTTCAAAATAATTTAAAAACAATTTAAAGCACTTTAAAATGTTTTAAAAACAATTTTAAATTCTATTAAAACGCTTTAACAACAATTTAAAAAGCTTTAAAGTACTCTAAAATGTTTTTAAAATTCTTTCAAAACAATTTAAAATGCTTTAAAAATAGTTTACAATGCTTTAAAAACAATTTAAAATACTTTAAAATAATTTAAATTGATTTAAGAACAATTTTAAATTGTTTTAAAATGTTTCAAAAACATTTTAAAATGTTTTAAAAATAAGTTTAAGTGCTTTAACAACAATTGAAAATGCTTTAAACCCATTTTAAAATGTTTTATAAACAATTTAAAAAGCTTTAAAGTACTTTAAAATGTTTTAAAAACAATTTTAAACGCTTTAAAAACAATTTAAAATGCTTTAAAAACAATTTAAAATGTTTTTGAAACAATTTAGAATGTTTTAAAAACAATTTAAAATAGTTCAAAATAATTTAAAAACACTTTAAAATGTTTTAAAAACAATTTTAAATTCTTTTAAAATGCTTTAACAACAATTAAAAAGCTTTAAAGTGCTTTAAAATGCTTTCAAAACAATTTAAAATGCTTTAAAAACCATTTACAGTGCTTTAAAAACTATTTAAAATACTTCAAAAATAATTTAAATTGCTTTAAGAACAATTTTAAATGATTTTAAAATGCTTTAAAAATAGTTTACAATGCTTTAAAAACAATTTAAAATACTTTAAAAATAATTTAAATTGATTTAAAAACAATTTTAAATGATTTTAAAATGTTTCAAAAACATTTTAAAATGTTTTAAGAATACGTTTAAGTGGTTTAACAACAATTGAAAATGCTTTAAAACCGTTTTAAAATGTTTTAAAAACAATTTAAAAAGCTTTAAAGTACTTTAAAATGTTTAAAAAAAAATAAATTAAACACTTTAAAAACAACTTAAAATGCTTTAAAAACAATTTAAAATGTTTTTGAAACAATTTAGAATGTTTTAAAAACAATTCAAAATAGTTCAAAATAATTTATAACAATTTAAAAACACTTTATAATGTTTTAAAAACAATTTTAAATTCCTTTTAAAATGCTTTAGCAACCATTTAGAAAGATTTAAACTACTTTAAAATACTTTCAAAACGATTTAAAATGCTTTAAAAACCGTTTACAATGCTTTAAAAAAACTGTTTAAACATACATCAAAAATAATTTAAATTGCTTTAAGAACAATTTTAAATGATTTTAAAATGCTTTAAAAATAGTTTACAATGCTTTAGAAACAATATAAAATACTTTAAAAATAATTTAAATTGATTTAAGAACAATTTTAAATGATTTTAAAATGTTTCAAAAATAAGTTTAAGTGCTTTAACAACAATTGAAAATGCTTTAAAACCATTTTAAATTGTTTTTAAAAATAGTTTACAATGACTTTAAAAACAATTTAAAATACTTTAAAAAATAATTTAATTTGATTTAATAACAATTTTTAAATGATTTTAAAATGTTTCAAAAATCATTTTAAAATGTTTTAAAAACACGTTTAAGTGCTTTAACAACAATTTAAAATGCTTTAAAAACCATTTTAAAATGTTTTAAAAACAATTTAAAATCCTTTAAGTACTTTAAAATGTTTTTAAAAACAATTTTAAATGCTTTAAAAACAATTTAAATTTTTTCTGAAACAATTTAAAATGGTTTTGAAACAATTTAGAATGTTTTAAATGCAATTTAAAATAGTTCAAAATAATTTAAAAACAATTTGAAACACTTTAAAATGCTTTAAAAACAATTTTAAATTGTTTTAAAATGTTTTAACAACAATTTAAGAAGCTTTTAAAGCATTTTAAAATCATTTTAAATTGTACAATGCTTTAAAAACAATTTTAAAATACTTAAATGATTTAAGAAAATTTTTAAATCATTTTAAAATGTTTCAAAAACATTTTTAAATGTTTTAAAAATAAGTGTAAGTGCTTTAACAACAATTGAAAATGCTTTAAAACCATTTAAAAAATGTTTTATAAACAATTTAAAAGCTTTAAAGTACTTTAAAAATGTTTTAAAAACAATTTTAAACGCTTTAAAAAACAATTTAAATGCTTTAAAAA
Source organism: Pinus tabuliformis (assembly GCA_031772625.1). Taxonomy (NCBI): domain Eukaryota; kingdom Viridiplantae; phylum Streptophyta; class Pinopsida; order Pinales; family Pinaceae; genus Pinus; species Pinus tabuliformis. The sequence goes on along the minus strand of CM062820.1, from coordinate 772,432,703 downwards.
CAATTTGAAATGTTTTTGAAGCAATTTAGAGCGTTTTAAAAAACAATTTAAATAGTTCAAAATAATTTAAAAACACTTTAAAATGTTTTTTAAAAAATTTAAATTCTTTTAAAATGCTTTAACAATAATTAAAAAAGCTTTAAAGTACTTTAAATGTTTTTAAAATGTTTCAAATCAATTTAAAATGCTTCAAAAACCATTTACAATGCTTTAAAAACTATTGAAAATACTTCAAAATAATTTAAATTGCTTTAAGAACAATTTTAAATGATTTTAAAATGCTTTAAAAATAGTTTACAATGCTTTAGAAACAATATAAAATACTTTAAAAATAATTTAAATTGATTTAAGAACAATTTTAAATGATTTTAAAATGTTTCAAAAACATTTTAAAATGTTTTAAAAATAAGTTTAAGTGCTTTAACAACAATTGAAAAATGCTTTTTAAAACCGTTTTAAAATGTTTTAAAAACAATTTAAGAGCTTTAAAGTACTTTAAAATGTTTTTAAAATGCTTTCAAAACAATTTAAAATGCTTTCAAAACGATTTAAACACTTTAAAAACAATTTAAAATGCTTTAAAAACAATTTAAAATGTTTTTGAAACAATTTAGAAAGTTTTAAAAACACTTTAAAATAGTTCAAAATAATTTAAAAACAATTTAAAACACGTTTAAAATGCTTTAAAAACAATTTTAAATGCTTTAACAACAATTTAAAAATATTTAAAGTACTTTAAAATATTTTTAAAATGCTTTCAAAACAATTTAAAACGCTTTCAAAACAATTTAAATGATTTTAAAATTCTTTAAAAATAGTTTGCATTGCTTTAAAAACAATTTAAAATACTTTAAAAATAATTTAAATTGATTTAAGAATAATTTTAAATGATTTTAAAATGTTTTAAATAAGATTAAGTGCTTTACCACAATGAAAATGCTTTAAACATGTTTTAAAATGTTTTATAAACAATTTAAAAAGCTTTAAGGTACTCTTTAAAATGTTTTAAACAATTTTAAACGCTTTAAAAACAATTTTAAATGCTTTAAAAACAATTTAAAATGTTTTTGAAACAATTTAGAATGTTTTAAAAACACTTTAAAATAGTTCAAAATAATTTAAAAACAATTTAAAACACTCTAAAATGTTTTAAAAAACAATTTTAAATTATTTTAAAATGCAATTAACGACGATTTAAAAAGCTTTAAAGTACTTTAAAATGCTTTCAAAACAATTAAAATGCTTTAAAAACCATTTACAATGCTTTAAAAACTATTTAAAATACTTCAAAAGTAATTTAAATTGCTTTAAGAACAATTTTAAATGATTTAAAAATAGTTTACAATGCTTTAAAAACAATTTAAAATACTTCAAAAATAATTTAAATTGATTTAAGAACAATTTTAAATGATTTTAAAATGTTTTAAAATATTTCAAAAACATTTTAAAATGTTTTAAAAATAAGATTAAGTGCTTTAACAACAATTGAAAATGCTTTAAACCCGTTTTAAAATGTTTTATAAACAATTTAAAAAGCTTTAAAGTACTTTAAAATGTTTTAAAAACAAATTTAAAATGCTTTAAAAACAATTTAAAATGCTTTAAAAACATTTTAAAATGTTTTTGAAACAATTTAGAATGTTTTAAAAACACTTTAAAATAGTTCAAAATAATTTAAAACAATTTAAAACACTCTAAAATGTTTTAAAAACAATTTTAAATTCTTTTAAAATGCATTAACAACAATTTAAAAAGATTTAAAGTACTTTAAAATGCTTTCAAAACAATTTAAAATGCTTTAAAAATAGTTTACAATGCTTTAAAAACTATTTAAAATACTTCAAAAATAATTAAATTGCTTTAAGAACATTTTTAAATGATTTTAAAATAGTTTACAATGCTTTAAAAACAATTTAAAATACTTTAAAAATAATTTAAATTGATTTAAAAACAATTTTAAATGATTTTAAAATGTTTCAAAAACATTTTAAAATGTTTTAAAAATAAGTTTGAGTGGTTTAACAACAATTGAAAAATGCTTTAAACCGTTTTAAAATGTTTTAAAAACAATTTAAAAAGCTTTAAAGTACTTTAAAATGTTTTAAAAACATTTTTAAACACTTTAAAAACAACTTAAAATGCTTTAAAAACAATTTAAATGTTTTTGAAACAAGTTGGAACGTTTTAAAAACAATTTAAATTAGTTCAAAATAATTTAAAAACAATTTAAAGCACTCTAAAATGTTTTAAAAACAATTTTAAATTCTATTAAACTGCTTTAACAACAATTTAAAAAACTTTAAAGTACTCTAAAAACGTTCTTAAATTTCTTTCAAAACAATTTAAAATGCTTTAAAAATAGTTTACAATGCTTTAAAAACAATTTTAAATACTTTAAAAATAATTTAAATTGGTTTAAGAACAATTTTAAATTATTTTAAAATGTTTTAAAAGTTTCAAAAAACATTATAAAATGTTTTAAAAATAAGTTTAAGTGCTTTAACAACAATTGAAAATGCTTTAAACCCATTTTAAAATGTTTTATAAACAATTTAAAAAGATTTAAAGTACTTTAAAATGTTTTAAAAACAATTTTAAACGCTTTAAAAACAATTTAAAATGCTTTAAAAACAATTTAAAATGTTTTTGAAACAATTTAGAACGTTTTAAAAACAATTTAAATAGTTCAAAATAATTTAAAAACACTTTTAAATGTTTTAAAAACAATTTTAAATTCTTTTAAAATGCTTTAACAACAATTAAAAAGCTTTAAGTGATTTAAAATGCTTTCAAAACCCCCGGATGCGGGTGCTTGAGGCTGTAATCAAGGAGATGGGACGGGCGACCACCGAAGGCCACCTGCCCGCCATGCGCAGAAGTGCTGTATTCACATGGGGGAAGGGACATTCTCAGAGGCGCGGGATCTGGAATAAAGGCAGGCAGCAGAGGAGCATTAATGCTCCGTTCACCCCCGCACGCGAAGCTGGGCTCGGCTCCTCGGCTCCCATGAATGCCACAGTAATGGCGGGAGCGCCTCGAGGCAAAGATGGATGCATTATATATGGTTGCAGCATTGGATTCACAACGCTGATTCAGGCTCTGTTCGGGTTTTTTCTGCCGCCTCTGGCGCTGCTGGTCGCTCCTAGCATTTGTCTCTCTACCTACTTGCAAGTCCCTCGCCCGTCTGTTTGGTCTATTCCCCCGCCTGTGTCTGGTCTCCCCTTGGCTGTTCTGGGCTCCAAGTCTGCTTTGAGTTCCAATTTGGCTTTAGGCAAAGATGCTTCTGTTCAGCCCTGCAATCATGCCCCGACCTTGACAGCGGATGCTCAGCCGTCGAGGCACCTCCCGAGGTGGGTCCTCGCGCCCTTCAATCATCGAAGACACTTCCCATCACCGCCATTGCCATTGCCCCGCACTCAAGGAGCAAGCTTCCTTCGGCCCAGCCAATTTTGGATGCCAGCACTCTTGGGTCCTCTTCCTCGCCCTCCTTTGGCTCAGCAATATTCACTTTCAACAGTTCTCTGAACCGTCCCTGGATCAGCGCCCATGTTTCGGTGCTTTTCATTGAGGAGGCCCAAGATGAGGGCGAATCCAGCGCTCAACGGGAGACGATGCCAATTGCTGGATCCACGAGAGCCATGGAGATACCCTCTGCAGACCCCGTGAATGTAACGGAAAGGCCAACTGATGGCTCCACTAGCGCTAGGGAGATGCTGACCAGCCAGAACGAGGACGTCAAGATGGAGCCTGTCTCGACTGCTACGGAGGAGGTCCAAGCTCAGGACTTGGCGGATTTCGGGTGGTGTAGGATTGTGGAGGAGGCCCCTGAAGACTAACTGCGGCTTCTCTCCAGGTTTTGCGGCCCGATAGTGGGGGCTTTTGGTCACTTCTGATGCTCTTGGCTATGTAATTGTGTCAAAGTTGTTGTGTAATTGTCTATGTCAATGCTGTTGAGTAATTGTCTGTGTTCAGGTTCTGGGACTTTTTCTATGTGGTTGGGGAATTATTGCGTGGGATTGGGTTTTTGGCACCTCTGGCACCCTTGCGTGGGATAGCCTAATGGTTTGGTTCGTCCTCTCAGACTGCGAACTCTGCTGTTCCATGCTGCCATTACCTTCAGGCAGCTGGTTCTTTTTGTCAAGTAATGTTGTAATTGTTCTTTGTTAATGTAAATAATAGAATAGTTTTACCGAGAAAAAAAAATGCTTTCAAAACAATTTAAAATGCTTTAAAAACCATTTACAGTGCTTTAAAAATTATTTGAAATACTTCAAAAATAATTTAAATTGCTTTAAGAACAATTTTAAATGATTTTAAAATGCTTTAAAAATAGTTTACAATACTTTAGAAACAATTTAAAATACTTTAAAAATAATTTAAATTGATTTAATTTTTTTTTTAAATGATTTTAAAATTTTTCAAAAACATCTTAAAATGTTTTAAGAAAAAGTTTAAGTGGTTTAACAACAATTGAAAATGCTTTAAAACCGTTTTAAAATGTTTTAAAAACAATTTAAAAAGCTTTAAAGTACTTTAAAATGTTTAAAAAATAAATAAATTAAACACTTTAAAAACAACTTAAAATGCTTTAAAAACAATTTAAAATGTTTTTGAAACAATTTAGAACGTTTTAAAAACAATTTAAAATAGTTCAAAATAATTTATAAACAATTTAAAACACTTTAGAATGTTTAAAAAAAAAATTAAATTCTTTTAAAACGCTTTAGCAACAATTTAAAAAGCTTTAAAGTACTTTAAAATGTTTTTAAAATTCTTTCAAAACAGTTTAAAATGCTTTAAAACTATTTATAATGCTTTAAAACTGTTTTTTAAAATACATCAAAAATAATTTAAATTGCTTTAAGAACAATTTTAAATGATTTTAAAATGCTTTAAAATAGTTTACAATGCTTTAGAAACAATATAAAAATACTTTAAAAAATAATTTAAATTGATTTAAGAACAATTTTAAATGATTTTAAAATGTTTCAAAAACATTTTAAATATTTCAAAAATAAGTTTAAGTGCTTTAACAACAATTGAAAATGCTTTAAAACCGTTTTAAAATGTTTTTTAAACACAATTTAAAAAGCTTTAAAGTACTTTAAAATGTTTTTAAAACAATTTTTAAACGCTTTAAAAACAATTTAAAATGCTTCAAAAGCAATTTAAAGTGTTTTTGAAACAATTTAGAACATTTTAAAAACAATTTTAATAGTTCAAAATAATTTAAAAACACTTTAAAATGTTTTAAAAACAATTTTAAATTCTTTCAAAATGCTTTAACAACAATTTAAAAAGCTTTAAAGTACTTTAAAATGTTTTTAAAATTCTTTCAAAACAATTTAAAATGCTTTAAAAACAGTTTATGACGCTTTAAAAACTATTTAAAATAATTCAAAAATAATTTAAATTGCTTTAAGAACAATTTTAAATGATTTTGAAATGCTTTAAAAATAGTTTACAATGCTTTAAAAAACAATTTAAAATACTTTAAAATAATTTAAATTGATTTAATAACAATTTTAAATGATTTTAAAATGTTTTAAAATGTTTCAAAAACATTTTAAAATGTTTTTAAAATAAGTTTAAGTGCTTTAACAACAATTGAAAATGCTTTAAAACCATTTTAAAATGTTTTAAAAACAATTTAAAAAGCTTTAAAGTACTTTAAAAATGTTTAAAAACAATTTTAAATGCTTTAAAAACAATTTAAAATGCTTTAAAAACAATTTAAAATGTTTCTGAAACAATTTAAAATGTTTTTGAAACAATTTAGAACGTTTTAAAAACAATTTAAAATAGTTCAAAATAATTTAAAAACAATTTAAAACACTGTAAAATGTTTTAAAAACAATTATAAATTCTTTTAAAATGTTTTAACAACAATTTAAGAAGCTTTAAAGTACTCTAAAATGTTTTTAAAATGCTTTCAAAACAATTTAAAATGATTTTAAAATGCTTTAAAAATAGTTTACAATGCTTTAAAAAACAATTTAAAATACTTCAAAAATAATTTAATATGATCTAAAATCAATTTTAAATCATTTTAAAATGTTTCAAAAAAGTTTTAAAATGTTTAAAAAATAAGTGTAAGTGCTTTAACAACAATTGAAAATGCTTTAAAACCGTTTTAAAATGTTTTATAAACAATTTAAAAAGCTTTAAAGTACTTTAAAATGTTTTAAAAACAATTTTAAACGCTTTAAAAACAATTTTAAATACTTAAAAACAATTTGAAATGTTTTTGAAGCAATTTAGAACGTTTTTAAACGCAATTTAAAATAGTTCAAAACAATTTAAAACACTTTAAAATGTTTTAAAAACAATTTTAAATTCTTTTAAAATGCTTTAACAACAATTTAAAAAGCTTTAAAGTACTTTAAAATGTTTTTAAAATGCTTTCAAAACAATTTAAAATGCTTTAAAAACCATTTACAATGCTTTAAAAACTATTTAAAATACTTCAAAAATAATTTAAATTGCTTTAAGAACAATTTTAAATGATTTTAAAATGCTTTAAAAATAGTTTACAATGCTTTAGAAACAATATAAAATACTTTAAAAATAATTTAAATTGATTTAAGAACAATTTTAAATGATTTTAAAATGTTTCAAAAATATTTTAAAAATGTTTTCAAAAATAAGTTTAAGTGCTTTAACAATAATTGAAAATGCTTTAAAACCGTTTTAAAATATCTTATGCAATTTTAAAATGTTTTTGAAACAATTTAGAACATTTTAAAAACAATTTTAAATAGTTCAAAATAATTTAAAAACACTTTAAAATGTTTTAAAAACAATTTTAAATTCTTTCAAAATGCTTTAACAACAATTTAAAAAGCTTTAAAGTACTTTAAAATATTTTAAAATTCTTTCAAAACAATTTAAAATGCTTAAAAAAACAGTTTATGACACTTTAAAAACTATTTAAAATAATTCAAAAATCATTTAAATTGTTTAAGAACAATTTTAAATGATTCTGAAATGCTTTAAAAATAGTTTACAATGCTTTAAAAACAATTTAAAATACTTTAAAAACAATTTAAAATGTTTCAAAAACATTTTAAAATGTTTTAAAATGTTTCAAAACATTTTAAAATGTTTTTAAAATGTTTCAAAACATTTTAAAACGTTTTAAAATGTTTCAAAAACATTTTAAAATGTTTTAAAATGTTTCAAAATGTTTCAAAAACATTTTAAAATGTTTCAAATTTTTTTAAAATGTTTTTAAAATAAGTTTAAGTGCTTTAACAACAATTGAAAATGCTTTAAACAATTTAAAGTGCTCTAAAAACAATTTAAAATGTTTCTAAAAAAATTTAAAATGTTTTTGAAACATTTAGAACGTTTTAAAAACAATTTAAAATAGTTCAAAATAATTTAAAAACAATTTAAAACACTGTAAAATGTTTTAAAAACAATTATAAATTCTTTTAAAATGTTTTAACAACAATTTAAGAAGCTTTAAAGTACTCTAAAATGTTTTTAAAATGCTTTCAAAACAATTTAAAATGATTTTAAAATGCTTTAAAAATAGTTTACAATGCTTTAAAAACAATTTAAAATACTTCAAAAATAATTTAAATTGATTTAAGAACAATTTTAAATCATTTTAAATGTTTTCAAAAACATTTTAAAATGTTTTAAAATAAGTGTAAGTGCTTTAACAACAATTGAAAATGCTTTAAAACCGTTTTAAAATGTTTTATAAACAATTTAAAAAGCTTTAAAGTACTTTAAAATGTTTTAAAAACAATTTTAAACGCTTTAAAAACAATTTAAAATGCTTTAAAAACAATTTGAAATGTTTTTGAAGCAATTTAGAACATTTTAAAAACAATTTAAAATAGTTCAAAATAATTTAAAAACACTTTAAAATGTTTTAAAAACAATTTTAAATTCTTTTAAAATGCTTTAACAACAATTTAAAAAGCTTTAAAGTACTTTAAAATGTTTTTAAAATGCTTTCAAAACAATTTAAAATGCTTTAAAAACCATTTACAATGCTTCTATTTAAAATACTTCAAAAATAATTTAAATTTCTTTAAGGACAATTTTAAATTATTTTAAAATGCTTTAAAAATAGTTTACAATGCTTTAGAAACAATATAAAATACTTTAAAAATAATTTAAATTGATTTAAGAACAATTTTAAATGATTTTAAAATGTTTCAAAAACATTTTAAAATGTTTTAAAAATAAGTTTAAGTGCTTTAACAACAATTGAAAATGCTTTAAAACCATTTTAAAATGTTTTAAAAACAATTTAAAGAGCTTTAAAGTACTTTAAAATGTTTTTAAAATGCTTTCAAAACAATTTAAAATGCTTTCAAAATGATTTAAACGCTTTAAAAACAATTTAAAATGCTTTAAAAACAATTTAAAATGTTTTTGAAACAATTTAAAAAGTTTTAAAAACACTTTAAAATAGTTCAAAATAATTTAAAAACAATTTAAAACACTTTAAAATGTTTTAAAAATAATTTTAAATTCTTTTAAAATGCTTTAACAACAATTTAAAAATCTTTAAAGTACTTTAAAATGCTTTCAAAACAATTTAAAATGATTTTAAAATTCTTTAAAAATAGTTTGCAATGCTTTAAAAACAATTTAAAATACTTCAAAAATAATTTAAATTGATTTAAGAACAATTTTAAATGATTTTAAAATGTTTTAAAAATAAGATTAAGTGCTTTAACAACAATTGAAAATGCTTTAAACCCATTTTAAAATGTTTTATAAACAATTTAAAAAGCTTTAAAGTACTTTAAAATGTTTTAAAAACAATTTTAAACGCTTTAAAAACAATTTAAAATGCTTTAAAAACAATTTAAAATGTTTTTGAAACAATTTAGAATGTTTTAAAAAAACTTTAAAATAGTTAAAAATAATTAAAAACTATTTAAAAACTATTTAAAATACTTCAAAAGTAATTTAAATTGCTTTAAGAACAATTTTAAATGATTTTAAAATGATTTAAAAATAGTTTACAATGCTTTAAAAACAATTTAAAATACTTTAAAAATAATTTAAATTGATTTAAAAACAATTTTAAATGATTTTAAAATGTTTCAAAAACATTTTAAAATGTTTTAAAAATAATTTAAATTGATTTAAAAACAATTTTAAATGATTTTAAAATGTTTCAAAAACATTTTAAAATGTTTTAAAAATAAGTTTGAGTGGTTTAACAACAATTGAAAATGCTTTAAAACCGTTTTAAAATGTTTTAAAAACAATTTAAAAGCTTTAAAGTACTTTAAAATGTTTTAAAAACAATTTTAAACACTTTAAAAACAACTTAAAATGCTTTAAAAACAATTTAAAATGTTTTTGAAACAATTTGGAACGTTTTAAAAACAATTTAAATTAGTTCAAAATAATTTAAAAACAATTTAAAGCACTTTAAAATGTTTTAAAAACAATTTTAAATTCTATTAAAACGCTTTAAACAACATTTAAAAAGCTTTAAAGTACTCTAAAATGTTTTTAAAATTCTTTCAAAACAATTTAAAATGCTTTAAAAATAGTTTACAATGCTTTAAAAACAATTTAAAATACTTTAAAAATAATTTAAATTGATTTAAGAACAATTTTAAATTGTTTTAAAATGTTTCAAAAACATTTTAAAATGTTTTAAAAATAAGTTTAAGTGCTTTAACAGCAATTGAAAATGCTTTAAACCCATTTTAAAATGTTTTATAAACAATTTAAAAAGCTTTAAAGTACTTTAAAATGTTTTAAAAACAATTTTAAACGCTTTAAAAATAATTTAAAATTCTTTAAAAACAATTTAAAATGTTTTTGAAACAATTTAGAATGTTTTAAAAACAATTTAAAATAGTTCAAAATAATTTAAAAACACTTTAAAATGTTTTAAAAACAATTTTAAATTCTTTTAAAATGCTTTAACAACAATTAAAAAGCTTTAAAGTGCTTTAAAATGCTTTCAAAACAATTTAAAATGCTTTAAAAACCATTTACAATGCTTTAAAAACTATTTAAAATACTTCAAAAATAATTTAAATTGCTTTAAGAACAATTTTAAATGATTTTAAAATGCTTTAAAAATAGTTTACAATGCTTTAGAAACAATTTAAAATACTTTAAAAATAATTTAAATTGATTTAAAAACAATTTTAAATGATTTTAAAATGTTTCAAAAACATTTTAAAATGTTTTAAGAATAAGTTTAAGTGGTTTAACAACAATTGAAAATGCTTTAAAACCGTTTTAAAATGTTTTAAAAACAATTTAAAAAGCTTTAAAGTACTTTAAAATGTTTAAAAAAAAATAAATTAAACACTTTGAAAACAACTTAAAATGCTTTAAAAATAATTTAAAATGTTTTTGAAACAATTTAGAATGTTTTAAAAACAATTTAAAATAGTTCAAAATAATTTATAAACAATTTAAAACACTTTAGAATGTTTTAAAAACAATTTTAAATTCTTTTAAAATGCTTTAGCAACAATTTAAAAAGCTTTAAAGTACTTTAAAATGTTTTCAAAACAGTTTAAAATGCTTTAAAAACCGTTTACAATGCTTTAAAAACTGTTTAAAATACATCAAAAATAATTTAAATTGCTTTAAGAACAATTTTAAATGATTTTAAAATGCTTTAAAAATAGTTTACAATGCTTTAGAAACAATATAAAATACTTTAAAATAATTTAAATTGATTTAAGAACAATTTTAAATGATTTTAAAATGTTTCAAAAATAAGTTTAAGTGCTTTAACAACAATTGAAAATGCTTTAAAACCATTTTAAAATGTTTTTAAAAATAGTTTACAATGCTTTAAAAACAATTTAAAATACTTTAAAAATAATTTAAATTGATTTAATAACAATTTTAAATGATTTTAAAATGTTTCAAAAACATTTTAAAATGTTTTTAAAATAAGTTTAAGTGCTTTAACAACAATTGAAAATGCTTTAAAACCATTTTAAAATGTTTTAAAAACAATTTAAAAATCTTTAAAGTACTTTAAAATGTTTTAAAAACAATTTTAAATGCTTTAAAAACAATTTAAAATGTTTCTGAAACAATTTAAAATGTTTTTGAAACAATTTAGAACGTTTTAAAAACAATTTAAAATAGTTCAAAATAATTTAAAAACAATTTAAAACACTGTAAAATGTTTTAAAAACAATTATAAATTCTTTTAAAATGTTTTAACAACAATTTAAGAAGCTTTAAAGCATTTTAAAATCATTTTAAATTGTACAATGCTTTAAAAACAATTTAAAATACTTAAATTGATTTAAGAAAAATTTTAAATCATTTTAAAATGTTTCAAAAACATTTTAAAATGTTTTAAAAATAAGTGTAAGTGCTTTAACAACAATTGAAAATGCTTTAAAACCATTTTAAAATGTTTTATAAACAATTTAAAAAGCTTTAAAGTACTTTAAAATGTTTTAAAAACAATTTTAAACGCTTTAAAAACAATTTAAAATGCTTTAAAAACAATTTGAAATGTTTTTGAAGCAATTTAGAACGTTTTAAAAACAATTTAAAATAGTTCAAAATAATTTAAAAACACTTTAAAATGTTTTAAAAAAAATTTAAATTCTTTTAAAATGCTTTAACAACAATTTAAAAAGCTTTAAAGTACTTTAAAATGTTTTTAAAATGCTTTCAAAACAATTTAAAATGCTTTAAAAACCATTTACAATGCTTTAAAAACTATTTAAAATACTTCAAAAATAATTTAAATTGCTTTAAGAACAATTTTAAATGATTTTAAAATGCTTTAAAAATAGTTTACAATGCTTTAGAAACAATATAAAATACTTTAAAAATAATTTAAATTGATTTAAGAACAATTTTAAATGATTTTAAAATGTTTCAAAAACATTTTAAAATGTTTTAAAAATAAGTTTAAGTGCTTTAACAACAATTGAAAATGCTTTAAAACCGTTTTAAAATGTTTTAAAAACAATTTAAAGAGCTTTAAAGTACTTTAAAATGTTTTTAAAATGCTTTCAAAACAATTTAAAATGCTTTCAAAACGATTTAAACGCTTTAAAAACAATTTAAAATGCTTTAAAAACAATTTAAAATGTTTTTGAAACAATTTAGAAAGTTTTAAAAACACTTTAAAATAGTTCAAAATAATTTAAAAACAATTTAAAACACTTTAAAATGTTTTAAAAACAATTTTAAATTCTTTTAAAATGCTTTAACAACAATTTAAAAATCTTTAAAGTACTTTAAAATGTTTTTAAAATGCTTTCAAAACAATTTAAAACGCTTTCAAAACAATTTAAAATGATTTTAAAATTCTTTAAAAATAGTTTGCAATGCTTTAAAAACAATTTAAAATACTTTAAAAATAATTTAAATTGATTTAAGAACAATTTTAAATGATTTTAAAATGTTTTAAAAACAATTTAAAAAGCTTTAAAGTACTTTAAAATGTTTTAAAAACAATTTTAAACGCTTTAAAAACAATTTAAAATGCTTTAAAAACAATTTAAAATGTTTTTGAAACAATTTAGAATGTTTTAAAAACACTTTAAAATAGTTCAAAATAATTTAAAAACAATTTAAAACACTCTAAAATGTTTTAAAAACAATTTTAAATTCTTTTAAAATGCATTAACAACGATTTAAAAAGCTTTAAAGTACTTTAAAATGCTTTCAAAACAATTTAAAATGCTTTAAAAACCATTTACAATGCTTTAAAAACTATTTAAAATACTTCAAAAGTAATTTAAATTGCTTTAAGAACAATTTTAAATGATTTAAAAATAGTTTACAATGCTTTAAAAACAATTTAAAATACTTCAAAAATAATTTAAATTGATTTAAGAACAATTTTAAATGATTTTAAAATGTTTTAAAATATTTCAAAAACATTTTAAAATGTTTTAAAAATAAGATTAAGTGCTTTAACAACAATTGAAAATGCTTTAAACCCGTTTTAAAATGTTTTATAAACAATTTAAAAAGCTTTAAAGTACTTTAAAATGTTTTAAAAACAATTTTAAACGCTTTAAAAACAATTTAAAATGCTTTAAAAACAATTTAAAATGTTTTTGAAACAATTTAGAATGTTTTAAAAACACTTTAAAATAGTTCAAAATAATTTAAAAACAATTTAAAACACTCTAAAATGTTTTAAAAACAATTTTAAATTCTTTTAAAATGCATTAACAACAATTTAAAAAGCTTTAAAGTACTTTAAAATGCTTTCAAAACAATTTAAAATGCTTTAAAAACCGTTTACAATGCTTTAAAAACTATTTAAAATACTTCAAAAGTAATTTAAATTGCTTTAAGAACAATTTTAAATGATTTTAAAATAGTTTACAATGCTTTAAAAACAATTTAAAATACTTTAAAAATAATTTAAATTGATTTAAAAACAATTTTAAATGATTTTAAAATGTTTCAAAAACATTTTAAAATGTTTTAAAAATAAGTTTGAGTGGTTTAACAACAATTGAAAATGCTTTAAAACCGTTTTAAAATGTTTTAAAAACAATTTAAAAAGCTTTAAAGTACTTTAAAATGTTTTAAAAACAATTTTAAACACTTTAAAAACAACTTAAAATGCTTTAAAAACAATTTAAAATGTTTTTGAAACAATTTGGAACGTTTTAAAAACAATTTAAATTAGTTCAAAATAATTTAAAAACAATTTAAAGCACTTTAAAATGTTTTAAAAACAATTTTAAATTCTATTAAAATGCTTTAACAACAATTTAAAAAGCTTTAAAGTACTCTAAAATGTTCTTAAAATTCTTTCAAAACAATTTAAAATGCTTTAAAAATAGTTTACAATGCTTTAAAAACAATTTAAAATACTTTAAAAATAATTTAAATTGATTTAAGAACAATTTTAAATTATTTTAAAATGTTTTAAAATGTTTCAAAAACATTTTAAAATGTTTTAAAAATAAGTTTAAGTGCTTTAACAACAATTGAAAATGCTTTAAACCCATTTTAAAATGTTTTATAAACAATTTAAAAAGCTTTAAAGTACTTTAAAATGTTTTAAAAACAATTTTAAACGCTTTAAAAACAATTTAAAATGCTTTAAAAACAATTTAAAATGTTTTTGAAACAATTTAGAACGTTTTAAAAACAATTTAAAATAGTTCAAAATAATTTAAAAACACTTTAAAATGTTTTAAAAACAATTTTAAATTCTTTTAAAATGCTTTAACAACAATTAAAAAGCTTTAAAGTGATTTAAAATGCTTTCAAAACCCCCGGATGCGGGTGCTTGAGGCTGTAATCAAGGAGATGGGACGGGCGACCACCGAAGGCCACCTGCCCGCCATGCGCAGAAGTGCTGTATTCACATGGGGGAAGGGACATTCTCAGAGGTGCAGGATCTGGAATAAAGGCAGGCAGCAGAGGAGCATTAATGCTCCGTTCACCCCCGCACGCGAAGCTGGGCTCGGCTCCTCGGCTCCCATGAATGCCACAGTAATGGCGGGAGCGCCTCGAGGCAAAGATGGATGCATTATATATGGTTGCAGAATTGGATTCACAACGCTGATTCAGGCTTTGTTCGGGTTTTTTCTGCTGCCTATGGCGCTGCTGGTTGCTCCTAGCATTTGTCTCTCTACCTACTTGCAAGTCCCTCGCCCGTTTGTTTGGTCTATTCCCCCGCCTGTGTCTGGTCTCCCCTTGGCTGTTCTGGGCTCCAAGTCTGCTTTGAGTTCCAATTTGGCTTTAGGCAAAGATGCTCTGTTCAGCCCTGCAATCATGCCCCGACCTTGACAGCGAATGCTCAGCCGTCGAGGCACCTCCCGAGGTGGGTCCTCGCGCCCTTCAATCACCGAAGACACTTCCCATCACCGCCATTGCCATTGCCCCCGCACTCAAGGAGCAAGCTTCCTTCGGCCCAGCCAATTTCTGGATGCCAGCACTCTTGGGTCCTCTTCCTCGCCCTCCATTGGCTCAGCAATAATCACTTTCAACAGTTCTCTGAACCGTCCCTAGATCAGTGCCCATGTTTCGGTGCTTTTCATTGAGGAGGCCCAAGATGAGGGCGAATCCAGCGCTCAACGGGAGACGATGCCAATTGCTGGATCCACGAGAGCCATGGAGATACCCTCTGCAGACCCCGTGAATGTAACGGAAAGGCCAACTGCTGGCTCCACGAGCGCTAGGGAGATGCTGACCAGCCAGAACGAGGACGTCAAGATGGAGCCTGTCCCGACTGCTACGGAGGAGGTCCAAGCTCAGGACTTGGCGGATTTCGGGTGGTGCAGGATTGTGGAGGAGGCCCCTGAAGACTAACTGCGGCTTCTCTCCAGGTTTTGCGGCCCGATAGTGGGGGCTTTTGGTCACTTCTGATGCTCTTGGCTATGTAATTGTGTCAAAGTTGTTGTGTAATTGTCTGTGTCAATGCTGTTGAGTAATTGTCTGTGTTCAGGTTCTGGGACTTTTTCTATGTGGTTGGGGAATTATTGCGTGGTTTTTTGGCTCCTCTGGCACCCCTGCGTGGGATAGCCTAATGGTTTGGTTCGTCCTCTCAGACTGCGAACTCTGCTGTTCCATGCTGCCATTACCTTCAGGCAGCTGGTTCTTTTTGTCAAGTAATGTTGTAATTGTTCTCTGTTAATGTAAATAATAGAATAGTTTTACCGAGAAAAAAAAATGCTTTCAAAACAATTTAAAATGCTTTAAAAACCGTTTACAGTGCTTTAAAAATTATTTAAAATACTTCAAAAATAATTTAAATTGCTTTAAGAACAATTTTAAATGATTTTAAAATGCTTTAAAAATAGTTTACAATGCTTTAGAAACAATTTAAAATACTTTAAAAATAATTTAAATTGATTTAATTTTTTTTTTAAATGATTTTAAAATGTTTCAAAAACATTTTAAAATGTTTTAAGAATAAGTTTAAGTGGTTTAACAACAATTGAAAATGCTTTAAAACCGTTTTAAAATGTTTTAAAAACAATTTAAAAAGCTTTAAAGTACTTTAAAATGTTTAAAAAATAAATAAATTAAACACTTTAAAAACAACTTAAAATGCTTTAAAAACAATTTAAAATGTTTTTGAAACAATTTAGAACGTTTTAAAAACAATTTAAAATAGTTCAAAATAATTTATAAACAATTTAAAACACTTTAGAATGTTTTAAAAACAATTTTAAATTCTTTTAAAACGCTTTAGCAACAATTTAAAAAGCTTTAAAGTACTTTAAAATGTTTTTAAAATGCTTTCAAAACAGTTTAAAATGCTTTAAAAACTATTTACAATGCTTTAAAAACTGTTTAAAATACATAAAAAATAATTTAAATTGCTTTAAGAACAATTTTAAATGATTTTAAAATGCTTTAAAAATAGTTTACAATGCTTTAGAAACAATATAAAATACTTTAAAAATAATTTAAATTGATTTAAGAACAATTTTAAATGATTTTAAAATGTTTCAAAAACATTTTAAAATGTTTCAAAAATAAGTTTAAGTGCTTTAACAACAATTGAAAATGCTTTAAAACCGTTTTAAAATGTTTTAAAAACAATTTAAAAAGCTTTAAAGTACTTTAAAATGTTTTTAAAACAATTTTAAACGCTTTAAAAACAATTTAAAATGCTTCAAAAGCAATTTAAAATGTTTTTGAAACAATTTAGAACATTTTAAAAACAATTTTAAATAGTTCAAAATAATTTAAAAACACTTTAAATGTTTTAAAAACAATTTTAAATTCTTTCAAAATGCTTTAACAACAATTTAAAAAGCTTTAAAGTACTTTAAAATGTTTTTAAAATTCTTTCAAAACAATTTAAAATGCTTTAAAAACAGTTTACGACGCTTTAAAAACTATTTAAAATAATTCAAAAATAATTTAAATTGCTTTAAGAACAATTTTAAATGATTTTGAAATGCTTTAAAAATAGTTTACAATGCTTTAAAAACAATTTAAAATACTTTAAAAATAATTTAAATTGATTTAATAACAATTTTAAATGATTTTAAAATGTTTTAAAATGTTTCAAAAACATTTTAAAATGTTTTTAAAATAAGTTTAAGTGCTTTAACAACAATTGAAAATGCTTTAAAACCATTTTAAAATGTTTTAAAAACAATTTAAAAGCTTTAAAGTACTTTAAAATGTTTTAAAAACAATTTTAAATGCTTTAAAAACAATTTAAAATGCTTTAAAAACAATTTAAAATGTTTCTGAAACAATTTAAAATGTTTTTGAAACAATTTAGAATGTTTTAAAAACAATTTAAAATAGTTCAAAATAATTTAAAAACAATTTAAAACACTGTAAAATGTTTTAAAAACAATTATAAATTCTTTTAAAATGTTTTAACAACAATTTAAGAAGCTTTAAAGTACTCTAAAATGTTTTTAAAATGCTTTCAAAACAATTTAAAATGATTTTAAAATGCTTTAAAAATAGTTTACAATGCTTTAAAAACAATTTAAAATACTTCAAAAATAATTTAAATTGATTTAAAATCAATTTTAAATCATTTTAAAATGTTTCAAAAAAGTTTTAAAATGTTTAAAAAATAAGTGTAAGTGCTTTAACAACAATTGAAAATGCTTTAAAACCGTTTTAAAATGTTTTATAAACCATTCAAAAAACTTTGAAGTACTTTAAAATGTTTTAAAAACAATTTTAAACGCTTTAAAAACAATTTTAAATACTTTAAAAACAATTTGAAATGTTTTTGAAGCAATTTAGAACGTTTTTAAAAGCAATTTAAAATAGTTCAAAATAATTTAAAAACACTTTAAAATGTTTTAAAAACAATTTTAAATTCTTTTAAAATGCTTTAACAACAATTTAAAAAGCTTTAAAGTACTTTAAAATGTTTTTAAAATGCTTTCAAAACAATTTAAAATGCTTTAAAAACCATTTACAATGCTTTAAAAACTATTTAAAATACTTCAAAAATAATTTAAATTGCTTTAAGAACAATTTTAAATGATTTTAAAATGCTTTAAAAATAGTTTACAATGCTTTAGAAACAATATAAAATACTTTAAAAATAATTTAAATTGATTTAAGAACAATTTTAAATGATTTTAAAATGTTTCAAAAACATTTTAAAATGTTTTAAAAATAAGTTTAAGTGCTTTAACAACAATTGAAAATGCTTTAAAACCGTTTTAAAATGTTTTAAAAACAATTTAAAGAGCTTTAAAGTACTTTAAAATGTTTTTAAAATGCTTTCAAAACAATTTAAAATGCTTTCAAAACAATTTAAACGCTTTAAAAACAATTTAAAATGCTTTAAAAACAATTTAAATGTTTTTGAAACAATTTAGAAAGTTTTAAAAACACTTTAAAATAGTTCAAAATAATTTAAAAACACTTTAAAATGTTTTAAAAACAATTTTAAATTCTTTTAAAATGCTTTAACAACAATTTAAAAATCTTTAAAGTACTTTAAAATGCTTTCAAAACAATTTAAAATGATTTTAAAATTCTTTAAAAATAGTTTGCAATGCTTTAAAACAATTTAAAATACTTCAAAAATAATTTAAATTGATTTAAGAACAATTTTAAATGATTTTAAAATGTTTTAAAATATTTCAAAAACATTTTAAAATGTTTTAAAAATAAGATTAAGTGCTTTAACAACAATTGAAAATGCTTTAAACCCGTTTTAAAATGTTTTATAAACAATTTAAAAAGCTTTAAAGTACTTTAAAATGTTTTAAAAACAATTTTAAACACTTTAAAAACAATTTAAAATGTTTTAAAAACAATTTTAAACACTTTAAAAACAATTTAAAATGTTTTAAAAACAATTTAAAATGTTTTTGAAACAATTTAGAATGTTTTAAAAACACTTTAAAATAGTTCAAAACAATTTAAAGCACTTTAAAATGTTTTAAAAACATTTTAAATTCTATTAAAACGCTCTAACAACAATTTAAAAAGCTTTAAAGTACTCTAAAATGTTCTTAAAATTCTTTCAAAACAATTTAAAATGCTTTAAAAATCGTTTACAATGCTTTAAAAACTGTTTAAAATACTTCAAAAATAATTTAAATTGCTTTAAGAACAATTTTAAGTTATTTTAAAATGCTAAAAATAGTTTACAATGCTTTAGAAACAATTTAAGATGTTTTTGAAACAATTTAGAATGTTTTAAAGACAATTTAAAATAGTTCAAAATAATTTAAAAACCCTTTAAAATGTTTTAAAAACAATTTTAAATTCTTTTAAAATGCTTTAACAACAATTAAAAAGCTTTAAAGTGCTTTAAAATGCTTTTAAAATGCTTTCAAAACAATTTAAAATGCTTTAAAAACCGTTTACAGTGCTTTAAAAACTATTTAAAATACTTCAAAAATAATTTAAATTGCTTTAAGAACAATTTTAAATGATTTTAAAATGCTTTAAAAATAGTTTACAATGCTTTAGAAACAATTTAAAATACTTTAAAAATAATTTAAATTGATTTAAAAACAATTTTAAATGATTTTAAAATGTTTCAAAAACATTTTAAAATGTTTTAAGAATAAGTTTAAGTGGTTTAACAACAATTGAAAATGCTTTAAAACCGTTTTAAAATGTTTTAAAAGCAATTTAAAAAGCTTTAAAGTACTTTAAAATGTTAAAAAAATAATAAATTAAACACTTTAAAAACAACTTAAAATGCTTTAAAAACAATTTAAAATGTTTTTGAAACAATTTAGAACGTTTTAAAAACAATTTAAAATAGTTCAAAATAATTTATAAACAATTTAAAACACTTTAGAATGTTTTAAAAACAATTTTAAATTCTTTTAAAACGCTTTAGCAACAATTTAAAAAGCTTTAAAGTACTTTAATTTTTTTTTTTAAATGTTTTCAAAACAATTTAAAATGCTTTAAAAATCATTTACAATGCTTTAAAAACTGTTTAAAATACATCAAAAATAATTTAAATTGCTTTAAGAACAATTTTAAATGATTTTAAAATGCTTTAAAAATACTTTACAATGCTTTAGAAACAATATAAAGTACATCAAAAATAATTTAAATTGATTTAAGAACAATTTTAAATGATTTTAAAATGTTTCAAAAAAATTTTAAATTGTTTCAAAAATAAGTTTAAGTGCTTTAACAACAATTGAAAATGCTTAAAACCATTTTAAAATGTTTTAAAAACAATTTAAAAGCTTTAAAATACTTTAAAATGTTTTTTAAAACAATTTTAAATGCTTTTAAAGAAAAATTAAAGTGCTTCAAAAGCAATTTAAAATGTTCTTGAAACAATTTAGAACATTTAAAAACAATTTTAAATAGTTCAAAATAATTTAAAAACACTTTAAAGTGTTTTAAAAACAATTTTAAATTCTTTCAAAATGCTTTAACAACAATTTAAAAAGCTTTAAAGTAATTTAAAATGTTTTTAAAATTCTTTCAAAACAATTTAAAATGCTTTAAAAACAGTTTACGACGCTTTAAAAACTATTTAGAATAATTCATAAATAATTTAAATTGCTTTAACAACAATTTTAAATGATTTTGAAATGCTTTAAAAATAATTTACAATGCTTTAAAAACAATTTAAAATACTTTAAAAATAATTTAAATTGATTTAATGACAATTTTAAATGATTTTAAAATGTTTCAAAAACGTTTTAAATGTTTTTTTTAAAATAAGTTTAAGTGCTTTAACAACAATTAAAAATGCTTTAAAACCATTTTAAAATGTTTTTAAAACAATCTAAAAGGCTTTAAAGTACTTTAAAATGTTTTAAAAACAATTTTAAATGCTTTGAAAACGGTTTAAAATGCTTTAAAAAAAAGTTTAAAATGTTTCTGAAACAATTTAAAATGTTTTAAAAACAATTTTAAATTCTTTTAAAATGTTTTAACAACAATTTAAAAAGCTTTAACGTACTTTAAAATGTTTTTAAAATGCTTTGAAAACAATTTAAAATGCTTTAAAAACAATTTAAAATGTTTTTGAAACAATTTAGAATGTTTTAAAAACACTTTAAAATAGTTCAAAATAATTTAAAACACTTTAAAAATCTTTAAAGTACTTTAAAATGCTTTCAAAACAATTTAAAACGCTTTCAAAACAATTTAAAATGATTTTAAAATTCTTTAAAAATAGTTTGCAATGCTTTAAAAACAATTTAAAATACTTCAAAAATAATTTAAATTGATTTAAGAACAATTTTAAATGATTTTAAAATATTTCAAAAACATTTTAAAATGTTTTAAAAATAAGATTAAGTGCTTTAACAACAATTGAAAATGCTTTAAACCCGTTTTAAAATGTTTTATAAATGATTTAAACAACTTTAAAGTACTTTAAAATGTTTTAAAAACAGTTTTGAACGCTTTAAAAACAATTTTAAACGCTTTAAAAACAATTTAAAATGTTTTTGAAACGATTTAAATGCTTTAAAAACAGTTTAAAATAGTTCAAAATAATTTAGAAACAATTTAAAACGCTTTAAAATGGTATAAAAACAATTTTAAATGTTTTTAAAATGTCTTAACAACAATTTGAAAAGCTTTAAAGTAATTTAAAATGCTTTCAAAATGATTTAGTTCAAAATAATTTAAAAACAATTTAAAGCACTTTAAAATGTTTTAAAACAATTTTAAATTCTATTAAAATGCTTTAACAACAATTTAAAAAGCTTTAAAGTACTCTAAAATGTTTTTAAAATTCTTTCAAAACAATTTAAAATGCTTTAAAAATAGTTTACAATGCTTTAAAAACAATTTAAAATACTTTAAAAATAATTTAAATTGATTTAAGAACAATTTTAAATTATTTTAAAATGTTTCAAAAACATTTTAAAATGTTTTAAAAATAAGTTTAAGTGCTTTAACAACAATTGAAAATGCTTTAAACCCGTTTTAAAATGTTTTATAAACAATTTAAAAAGCTTTAAAGTACTTTAAAATGTTTTAAAAACAATTTTAAATGCTTTAAAAACAATTTAAAATGTTTTTGAAACAATTTAGAATGTTTAAAAACAATTTAAAATAGTTCAAAATAATTTAAAAACACTTTAAAATGTTTTAAAAACAATTTTAAATTCTTTTAAAATGCTTTAACAACAATTTGAAAAGATTTAAAGTTCTTTAAAATGCTTTCAAAACAATTTAAAATGCTTTAAAAACCATTTACAATGCTTTAAAAACTATTTAAAATACTTCAAAAATAATTTAAATTGCTTTAAGAACAATTTTAAATGATTTTAAAATGCTTTAAAAATAGTTTACAATGCTTTAGAAACAATTTAAAATACTTTAAAAATAATTTAAATTGATTTAAAAACAATTTTAAATGATTTTAAAATGTTTCAAAAACATTTTAAAATGTTTTAAGAATAAGTTTAAGTGGTTTAACAACAATTGAAAATGCTTTAAAACCGTTTTAAAATGTTTTAAAAGCAATTTAAAAAGCTTTAAAGTACTTTAAAATGTTTAAAAAAATAAATTAAACACTTTAAAAACAACTTAAAATGCTTTAAAAACAATTAAAATGTTTTTGAAACAATTTAGAACGTTTTAAAAGAAATTTAAAATAGTTCAAAATAATTTATAAACAATTTAAAACACTTTAGAATGTTTTAAAAACAATTTTAAATTCTTTTAAAACACTTTAGCAACAATTTAAAAAGCTTTAAAGTACTTTAAAATGTTTTTAAAATGCTTTCAAAACAGTTTAAAATGCTTTAAAAACCATTTACAATGCTTTAAAAACTGTTTAAAATACATCAAAAATAATTTAAATTGCTTTAAGAACAATTTTAAATGATTTTAAAATGCTTTAAAAATAGTTTACAATGCTTTAGAAACAATATAAAATACTTTAAAAATAATTTAAATTGATTTAAGAACAATTTTAAATGATTTTAAAATGTTTCAAAAACATTTTAAATGTTTCAAAAATAAGTTTAAGTGCTTTAACAACAATTGAAAATGCTTTAAAACCATTTTAAAATGTTTTAAAAACAATTTAAAAAGCTTTAAAGTACTTTAAAATGTTTTTAAAACAATTTTAAACGCTTTAAAAACAATTTAAAATGCTTCAAAAGCAATTTAAAATGTTTTTGAAACAATTTAGAACATTTTAAAAACAATTTTAAATAGTTCAAAATAATTTAAAAACACTTTAAAATGTTTTAAAAACAATTTTAAATTCTTTCAAAATGCTTTAACAACAATTTAAAAATCTTTAAAGTACTTTAAAATGTTTTTAAAATTCTTTCAAAACAATTTAAAATGCTTTAAAAACAGTTTACGACACTTTAAAAACTATTTAAAATAATTCAAAAATAATTTAAATTGCTTTAAGAACAATTTTAAATGATTTTGAAATGCTTTAAAAATAGTTTACAATGCTTTAAAAACAATTTAAAATACTTTAAAAATAATTTAAATTGATTTAATAACAATTTTAAATGATTTTAAAATGTTTCAAAAACATTTTAAAATGTTTTTAAAATAAGTTTAAGTGCTTTAACAACAATTGAAAATGCTTTAAAACCATTTTAAAATGTTTTAAAAACAATTTTAAACGCTTTAAAAACAATTTAAAATGCTTTAAAAACAATTTAAAATGTTTCTGAAACAATAAAATGTTTTTAAAAATAATTTAAATTGATTTAAGAACAATTTTAAATGATGTTAAAATGTTTTAGAAACATTTTAAAATGTTTTAGAAACATTTAAAATGTTTTAAAAAAATTTAAGTGCTTTAACAACAATTGAAAATGCTTTAAAACCGTTTTAAAATGTTTTAAAAACAATTTAAAGAGCTTTAAAGTACTTTAAAATGTTTTTAAAATGCTTTCAAAACAATTTAAAATGTTTTCAAAACGATTTAAACGCTTTAAAAACAATTTAAAATGCTTTAAAAACAATTTAAAATGTTTTTGAAACAATTTAGAAAGTTTTAAAAACAATTTAAAATAGTTCAAAATAAAAAAAATAAAAAATTAAAACACTTTAAATGTTTTAAAAACAATTTTAAATTCTTTTAAAATGCTTTAACAACAATTTAAAAATATTTAAAGTACTTTAAAATGTTTTTAAAATGCTTTCAAAACAATTTAAAACGCTTTCAAAACAATTTAAAATGATTTTAAAATTCTTTAAAAATAGTTTGCAATGCTTTAAAAACAATTTAAAATACTTAAAAATAATTTAAATTGATTTAAGAACAATTTTAAATGATTTTAAAATGTTTTAAAAATAAGATTAAGTGCTTTAACCACAATTGAAAATGCTTTAAACCCGTTTTAAAATGTTTTATAAACAATTTAAAAAGCTTTAAAGTACTTTAAAATGTTTTAAAAACAATTTTAAACGCTTTAAAAACAATTTAAAATGCTTTAAAAACAATTTAAAACGTTTTAAAAACATTTATATTTGTTCTTTAAGCAATTTAAATTGTTTTTAAAGCATTGTAAACTATTTTTAAAGCATTCTCAATTGTTTTTAAAGCATTTTAAATTGTCTTTATAACATTTTAAACTGTTTTTAAAATCATTTAAAATTGTTTTTGAAGTAATTTAAATTATTTTTGAAGTATTTTAAACTGTTTTTAAAGCATTGTAAACTATTTTTAAATTGTTTTTAAAGCATTTTAAATTGTTCTTAAAGCACTTTAAATTGGTTTTAGGACATTCTAAATTGTTTTTAAAGCATTTTAATATCATTTAAAATTGTTCTTAAAGCAATTTAAATTGTTTTAAAGCATTTTAAAATCCTTTAAAAATGTTGTTAAAGCAATTTAAAGTATTTTAAATTGTTTTTCAAGCATTGCAAACTATTTTTAAAGCACGCTAAATTGTTTTTAAAGCGTTCTAAATTGTTTTGAAAGCATTTTAAAAACATTTTAGAGTACTTTAAATCTTTTTGAATTGTTTTTAAATTATTTTGAACTATTTTAAACCGTGTTTAAAACCATTTTAAATTGTTCTTAAAGAATTTTAAATTGTTTTTAAAGAATTTTAAATTGCTTTGAAAGAATTTTAAATTGTTTCTGAAGCATTTTATAAAATTTTTAAAGATTTTTAAAGCATCTTGAATTCATTTTAAACCGTTTAAAATTGTATTCAAATTATTTAAAATTGTTTTCAAAGCATTTAAAAATGTCTTTAAAGCGTTTTAAATTATTTTGAAACCATTTTAAGATGTTTTAAAAAGATTTTAAAAGCATTCTAAAGCATTTCTAATTGTTTTTAGAGCATTTGTAATAATTATTAAACAATTTAAAACGATTTAAAATGCTTTAAAATAAGTTTAAGTGCTTTAAGAACAATTAAAGATGCTATAAAACCTTTTTAAAATGTTTAAAAAAAAACCTAAAAAGCTTTAAAGTACGTTATAATGCTTTAAAAACAATTTAAAACGCTTTAAAAACAATTAAAAATGCTTTAAAAGTAGTTTACAATGCTTTAAAAGCAATTTAAAATACTTTAAAAATAGGTTAAATTGCTTTAAGAAACAATTATAAATTGTTTCAAAATGTTCTAAAAACAATTTAAAGTGTTCAAAACAAATTAAAATGTTCTAAAAACAATTTAAAATGCATTAAAAACTATTACAATTGCTTTAAAAACAATTAGAAATGCCTTAAATTTCTTTCAAAAGCTTTTGAAAACATCTTAAATTGGTTTCAAAATAATTTAAAATGCTTTAAAGACATTTTTAAATGCTTTAAAAGACGTTTTAAATACTTCGAAGACAGTTTTGAACGCTTTAAAATGAATTTAAAATTCTTTAGAAACAACTTAAAATGTTTTTAAAACATTTTAAAATTATTTAATTACAACTTAAAATGCTTTAAACACATTTTAAAATGGTTATGAAACGATTTAAAATTCTTTAAACATAGTTTAAAATAGTTCAAAATAATTTAAAAACGATTTAAAACGCTTTAAAATGCTCCGAAAACAATTTTAAATGCTTTCAAAATGCTTTAACAACAATTTAAAAAGATTTAAAGTACTTGAAAATGTTTTTTTAAAGGTTGTCAAAACAATTTGAAATGCTTTAAAAACAATTGAACGTGCTTTAAAAATAGTTTACAA
This sequence comes from Pinus tabuliformis, assembly GCA_031772625.1. Classification (NCBI taxonomy): domain Eukaryota; kingdom Viridiplantae; phylum Streptophyta; class Pinopsida; order Pinales; family Pinaceae; genus Pinus; species Pinus tabuliformis. Next base: position 772,406,694 of record CM062820.1, on the reverse strand, counting down.
TGCTTTAAGAAAAATTGAAATACTTTAAAAATAATTTAAATTGCTTTAAGAGCAATTTTAAAGCATTCTAAATTGTTCTTAAAGAATTTCAAATTGTTTTTAAAGCGTTTGAAATTGTTTTTAAAGTATTTTAAACTGTTTTTAAAGCATTTAAGAGTGTCTTTAAAACAATTTAAATTATTTCGAAACCATTTTAAGTTGTTTTATAAAGATTTTTAATTGTTTTTAGAACATTTATAATTGTTCTTAAAGCAACTTAAATTGTTTTTAAAGCAATGTAAACTATTTTTAAAGCATTCTCAATTGTTTTTAAAGCATTTTAAATTGTCTTTAGAACATTTTAAACTATTTTTAAAATCATCTAAAATTGTTTTTGAAGTAATTTAAATTACTTTTGAAGTATTTTAAACTGTTTTTAAAGCATTGTAAACTATTTTTAAATTGTTTTTAAAGCATCTTAAATTGTTCTTAAAGCACTTTAAATTGGTTTTAGGACATTCTAAATTGTTTTTAAAGCATTTTAATATCATTTAAAATTGTTCTTAAAGCAATTTAAATTGTTTTTAAAGCATTTTAAAATCCTTTAAAAATGTTGTTAAAGCAATTTAATTATTTTTAAAGTATTTTAAATTGTTTTTAAAGCATTGTAAACTATTTTTAAAGCATGTTAAATTGTTTTTAAAGCGTTCTAAATTGTTTTGAAAGCATTTTAAAAACATTTTAGAGTACTTTAAATCTTTTTGAATTGTTTTAAAATTATTTTGAACTATTTAAAACCGTGTTTAAAACCATTTTAAATTGTTTTTAAATAATTTTAATTTTTTTTTAAAGCATTTTAAATTGCTTTGAAAGAATTTTAAATTGTTTGTAAAGCATTTTAAAAACATTTTAAAGATTTTTAAAGCATCTTGAATTCATTTTAATCTGTTTAAAATTGTATTCAAATTATTTAAAATTGTTTTCAAAGCATTTAAAAATGTCTTTAAAGCATTTTAAATTATTTTGAAACCATTTTAAGATGTTTTAAAAAGATTTTAAAAGCATTCTAAAGCATTTCTAATTGTTTTTAAAGCATTTGTAATAATTTTTAAACAATTTAAAAAGATTTAAAAATGCTTTAAAAATAGGTTTAAGTGCTTTAAGAACAATTAAAAATGCTATAAAACCTTTTTAAAATGTTTAAAAAAAAATCTAAAAAGCTTTAAAGTACTTTATAATGCTTTAAAAAACAATTTAAAACGCTTTAAAAACAATTAAAAATGCTTTAAAAGTAGTTTACAATGCTTTAAAAGCAATTTAAAATACTTTAAAAATAAGTTAAATTGCTTTAAGAAACAATTATAAATTGTTTGAAAGTGTTCTAAAAACAATTTAAAGTGTTCAAACAAATTAAAATGTTCTAAAAACAATTTAAAATGTTCTAAAAACAATTTAAAACGCTTTAAAAACAATTTAAAACGCTTTAAAAATAGTTTACAATGCTTTAAAAACGAATTAATATACTTCAAAAATAATTTAATTTGATTTAAGAACAATTTAAACGATTTTAAAATGCTTTAGAAACAATTTAAAATGCTTTACGAACCGTTTTAAAAGCTTTAAAAATAGTTTTAAATGATCTTCAAATGCTTTAAAAACCTTTTAAAATGTTTTAACAAGAATTTAAAATTCTTTAGAAACAATTTAAAATGCATTAAAAACTATTACAATTGCTTTAAAAACAATTAGAAATGCCTTAAAATTCTTTTAAAATCTTTTTAAAACATCTGAAAATGGTTTCAAAATAATTTAAAATGCTTTAAAGACATTTTAAAATGCTTTAAAAGCCGTTTTAAATACTTCGAAAACAGTTTTAAACGCTTTAAAATGAATTTAAAATTCTTTAGAAACAATTTAAAATGTTTTAAAAACATTTTAAAATTATTTAGAAACAACTTAAAATGCTTTAAACACATTTTAAAATGGTTATGAAACGATTTAAAATTCTTTAAGCATAGTTTAAAATAGTTCAAAAGAATTTAAAAACGATTTAAAATGCTTTAAAATGCTCCGAAAACAATTTTAAATGCTTTCAAAATGCTTTAACAACAATTTAAAAAGATTTAAAGTACTTGAAAGTGTTTTTTTAAATGTTGTCAAAACAATTTGAAATGCTTTAAAAACAATTGAACGTGCTTTAAAAATATTTTACAATGCTTTAAGAAAAATCAAAATACTTTAAAAATAATTTAAATTGCTTTAAGAGCAATTTTAAAGCATTCTAAATTGTTCTTAAAGAATTTGAAATTGTTTTTGAAGCGTTTAAAATTGTTTTTAAAGTATTTTAAACTGTTTTTAAAGCATTTAAAAGTGTCTTTAAAACATTTTAATTATTTCGAAACCATCTTAAGATGTTTTTTTTAGTTGTTTTTAAAACATTTATAATTGTTCTTAAAGCAATTTAAATTGTTTTTAAAGCATTTCAAACTATTTTAGAGCATTCTCAATTGCTTTTAAAGCATTTTAAATTGTCTTTAGAACATTTTAAACTGTTTTTAAAATCATTTAAAATTGTTTTTGAAGTAATTTAAATTATTTTTGAAGTATTTTAAACTGTTTTTAAAGCATTGTAAACTATTTTTAAATTGTTTTTAAAGCATTTTAAATTGTTCTTAAAGCATTTTAAATTGGTTTTAGGACATTCTAAATTGTTTTTAAAGCATTTTAATATCATTTAAAATTGTTCTTAAAGCAATTTAAATTGTTTTTAAAGCATTTTAAAATCCTTTAAAAATGTTGTTAAAACAATTTAATTATTTTTAAAGTATTTTAAATTGTTTTTAAAGCATTGCAAACTATTTTTAAAGCATGTTAAATTGTTTTTAAAGCGTTCTAAATTGTTTTGAAAGCATTTTAAAAACATTTTAGAGTACTTTAAATCTTTTTGAATTGTTTTTAAATTATTTTGAACTATTTTAAACCGTGTTTAAAACCATTTTAAATTGTTTTTAAAGAATTTTAAATTGTTTTTAAAGCATTTTTAAATTTCTTTGAAATAATTTTAAATTGTTTGTAAAGCATTTTAAAAACATTTTAAAGATTTTTAAAGCATCTTAAATTCATTTTAAACCGTTTAAAATTGTATTTAAATTATTTAAAATTGTTTTCAAAGCATTTAAAAATGTCTTTAAAGCGTTTTAAATTATTTTGAAACCATTTTAAGATGTTTTAAAAAGATTTTAAAAGCATTCTAAAGCGTTTCTAATTGCTTTTAAAGAATTTGTAATAATTTTTAAACAATTTAAAACGATTTAAAATGCTTTAAAAATAAGTTTAAGTGCTTTAAGAACAATTAAAAATGCTTTAAAACCTTTTTAAAATGTTTTAAAAACAATCTAAAAAGCTTTAAAGTACTTTATAATGCTTTAAAAACAATCTAAAACGCTTTTAAAACAATTAAAAATGCTTTAAAAATAGTTTACAATGCTTTAAAAACAATTTAAAATACTTTAAAAATAAGTTAAATTACTTTAAGAAACAATTATAAATTATTTCAAAATGTTCTAAAAACAATTTAAAATGTTCAAAACAAATTAAAATGTTCTAAAAACAATTTAAAATCTTCTAAAAACAATTTAAAACGCTTTAAAAACAATTTAAAATGCTTTAAAAATAGTTTACAATGTAAAAAACGAATAATATACTTCAAAAATAACTTAAGTTGATTTAAGAACAATTTAAACGATTTTAAAATGATTTAAAAACAATTTAAAATGCTTTACGAACAGTTTTAAAAGCTTTAAAAATAGTTTTAAATGATCTTCAAATGCTTCAAAAACCTTTCAAAATGTTTTAAAAACAATTTAAAATGCTTTAAAAACAATTTAAAACGCATTAAAAATGATCACAAATGCTTTAAGAACAATTGGAAATGCTTGAAAATGCTTTTAAAATCTTTTTAAAACATCTTAAAATGGTTTCAAAATAATTTAAAATGCTTTAAAGACATTTTTAAATGCTTTGAAAGCCGTTTTAAATACTTCGAAGACAGTTTTAAACGCTTTAAAATGAATTTAAAATTCTTTAGAAACAACTTAAAATGTTTTTAAAACATTTTAAAATTATTTAGAAACAACTTTAAATGCTTTAAACACATTTTAAAATGGTTATGAAACGATTTAAAAACAATTTAAAGTGTTCAAAACAAATTAAAATGTGTTCAAAATGCTCCGAAAACAATTTTAAATGCTTTCAAAATGCTTTAACAACAATTTAAAAAGATTTAAAGTACTTGAAAATGTTTTTTTAAAGGTTGTCAAACAATTTGAAATGCTTTAAAAACAATTGAACGTGCTTTAAAAATAGTTTACAATGCTTTAAGAAAAATCAAAATACTTTAAAAATAATTTAAATTGCTTTAAGAGCAATTTTAAAGCATTTTAAATTGTTCTTAAAGAATTTCAAATTGTTTTTAAAGCGTTTAAAATTGTTTTTAAAGTATTTTAAACTGTTTTTAAAGCATTTAAGAGTGTCTTTAAAAAATTTTAAATTATTTCGAAACCATTTTAAGATGTTTTAAAAAGATTTTTAATTGTTTTTAGAACATTTATAATTGTTCTTAAAGCAATTTAAATTGTTTTTAAAGCATTGTAAACTATTTTTAAAGCATTCTCAATTGTTTTTAAAGCATTTTAAATTGTCTTTAGAACATTTTAAACTGTTTTTAAAATCATTTAAAATTGTTTTTGAAGTAATTTAAATTATTTTTGAAGTATTTTAAACTGTTTTTAAAGCATTGTAAACTATTTTTAATTTGTTTTTAAAGCATCTTAAATTGTTCTTAAAGCACTTTAAATTGGTTTTACGACATTCTAAAGTGTTTTTAAAGCATTTTAATAACATTTAAAAGCCCTTTAAATTGTTTTTCAAGCATTTTAAAATAATCTTCAATTATTCTTAAAGCAATTTAATCTATTTTTAAAGTATTTTAAATTGTTTTTAACGCATTGTAAACTATTTTTGAAGGATGTTAAATTATTTTTAAAGTGTTCTAAATTGTTTTGAAAGCATTTTAAAAACATTTTAGAGTACTTTAAATCTTTTTGAATTGTTTTTAAATTATTTTGAACTATTTTAAACCGTGTTTAAAACCATTTTAAATTGTTTTTAAAGAATTTTAAATTGTTTTTAAAGCATTTTAAATTGATTTGAAAGAATTTTAAATTTTTTGTAAAGCATTTTAAAAACATTTTAAAGATTTTTAAAGCATCTTGAATTCATTTTAAATCGTTTAAAATTGTATTCAAATTATTTAATTTTTTTTTCAAAGCATTTAAAAATGTCTTTAAAGCATTTTAAATTATTTTGAAACCATCTTAAGATGTTTTAAAAAGATTTTAAAATCATTTTAAAGCATTTCTAATTGTTTTTAAAGCATTTGTAATAATTTTTAAACAATTTAAAACGATTTAAAATGCTTTAAACAAGAATTTAAAATGCATTAAAAACTATTACAATTGCTTTAAAAACAATTAGAAATGCCTTAAAATTCTTTTAAGATCTTTTTAAAACATCTAAAAATGGTTTCAAAATAATTTAAAATGCTTTAAAGACATTTTTAAATGCTTTAAAAGCCGTTTTAAATACTTCGAAGACAGTTTTTAACGCTTTAAAACGAATTTAAAATTCTTTAGAAACAACTTAAAATGTTTTTAAAACATTTTAAAATTATTTAGAAACAACTTAAAATGCTTTAAACACATTTTAAAATGGTTATGAAACGATTTAAAATTATTTAAACATAGTTTAAAATAGTTCAAAATAATTTAAAAACGATTTAAAACGCTTTAAAATGCTCCGAAAACAATTTTAAATGCTTTCAAAATGCTTTAACAACAATTTAAAAAGATTTAAAGTACTTGAAAATGTTTTTTTAAATGTTGTCAAAACAATTTGAAATGATTTTAAAAACAAATTGAAGAAAAAAATGAAGTTTAAAAATAGTTTACAATGCTTTAAGAAAAATTGAAATACTTTAAAAATAATTTAAATTGCTTTAAGAGCAATTTTAAAGCATTCTAAATTGTTCTTAAAGAATTTCAAATTGTTTTTAAAGCGTTTGAAATTGTTTTTAAAGTATTTTAAATTGTTTTTTAAGCATTTAAGAGTGTCTTTAAAGCATTTTAAATTATTTCGAAACCATTTTAAGATGTTTTAAAAAGATTTTTAATTGTTTTTAGAACATTTATAATTGTTCTTAAATCAATTTAAATTGTTTTTAAAGCATTGTAAACTATTTTCAAAGCATTCTCAATTGTTTTTAAAGCATTTTAAATTGTCTTTAAAACATTTTAAATTGTTTTTAAAATCATTTAAAATTGTTTTTGAAGTAATTTAAATTATTTTTGAAGTATTTTAAACTGTTTTTAAAGCATTGTAAACTATTTTTAAATTGTTTTTAAAGCATCTTAAATTGTTCTTAAAGCACTTTAAATTGGTTTTAGGACATTCTAAATTGTTTTTAAAGCATTTTAATATCATTTAAAATCGTTCTTAAATCAATTTAAATTGTTTTTAAAGCATTTTAAAATCCTTTAAAAATGTTGTTAAAGCAATTTAATTATTTTTAAAGTATTTTAAATTGTTTTTAAAGCATTGCAAACTATTTTTAAAGCATGTTAAATTGTTTTTAAAGCGTTCTAAATTGTTTTGAAAGAATTTTAAAAACATTTTAGAGTACTTTAAATCTTTTTGAATTGTTTTCAAATTATTTTGAACTATTTTAAACCGTGTTTAAAACCATTTTAAATTGTTTTTAAATCATTTTAAATTGCTTTGAAAGAATTTTAAATTGTTTGTAAAGCATTTTAAAAACATTTTAAAGATTTTTAAAGCATCTTGAATTCATTTTAAACCGTTTACAATTGTATTCAAATTATTTAAAATTGTTTTCAAAGCATTTAAAAATGTCTTTAAAGCGTTTTAAATTATTTTGAAACCATTTTAAGATGTTTTAAAAAGATTTTAAAAGCATTCTAAAGCATTTCTAATTGTTTTTAAAGCATTTGTAATAATTTTTAAACAATTTAAAACGACTCAAAATGCCTTAAAAATAAGTTTAAGTGCTTTAAGAACAATTAAAAATGCTATAACACCTTTTTAAAATGTTTAAAAAAAAATCTAAAAAGCTTTAAAGTACTTTATAATGCTTTAAAAACAATTAAAAACGCTTTAAAAACAATTAAAAATGCTTTAAAAGTAGTTTACAATGCTTTAAAAGCAATTTAAAATACTTTAAAAATAGGTTAAATTGCTTTAACAAACAATTATAAATTGTTTCAAAATGTTCTAAAGACAATTTAAAGTGTTCAAAACAAATTAAAATGTTGTAAAAACAATTTAAAATGTTCTAAAAACAATTTAAAATGCTTTAAAAACAATTTAAACACTTTAAAAACAGTTTACAATGCTTTAAAAACGAATTAATATACTTCAAAAATAATTTAAATTGATTTAAGAACAATTTAAACGATTTTAAAATGCTTTAAAAACAATTTAAAATGCTTTACGAATAGTTTTAAAAGCTTTAAAAATAGTTTTAAATGATCTTCAAATGCTTTAAAAACCTTTTAAAATGTTTTAACAAGAATTTAAAATTATTTAGAAACAATTTAAAATGCATTAAAAACTATTACAATTGCTTTAAAAACAATTAGAAATGCGTTAAAATTATTTTAAAATCTTTTTAAAACATCTTAAAATGGTTTCAAAATAATTTAAAATGCTTTAAAGACATTTTTAAATGCTTTAAAAGCCGTTTTAAATACTTTGAAGACAGTTTTAAACGCTTTAAAATGAATTTAAAATTCTTTAGAAACAACTTAAAATGTTTTTAAAACATTTTAAAATTATTTAGAAAAAACTTAAAATGCTTTAAACACATTTTAAAATGGTTATGAAACGATTTAAAATTCTTTAAAGATAGTTTAAAATAGTTCAAAATAATTTAAAAACGATTTAAAACGCTTTAAAATGCTCCGAAAACAATTTTAAATGCTTTCAAAATGCTTTAACAACAATTTAAAAAGATTTAAAGTACTTGAAAATGTTTTTTTAAAGGTTGTCAAAACAATTTTAAATGCTTTAAAAACAATTGAACGTGCTTTAAAAATAGTTTACAATGCTTTAAGAAAAATCGAAATACTTTAAAAACAATTTAAATTGCTTTAAGAGCAATTTTAAAGCATTCTAAATTGTTCTTAAAGAATTTCAAATTGTTTTTAAAGCATTTAAAATTGTTTTTAAAGTATTTTAAACTGTTTTTAAAGCATTTAAGAGTGTCTTTAAAACATTTTAAATTATTTCGAAACTATTTTAAGATGTTTTTTTAATTGTTTTTAGAACATTTATAATTGTTCTTAAAGCAATTTAAATTGTTTTTAAAGCATTATAAACTATTTTTAGAGCATTCTCAATTGCTTTTAAAGCATTTTAAATTGTCTTTAGAACATTTTAAACTATTTTTAAAATCATTTAAAATTGTTTTTGAAGTAATTTAAATTATTTTTGAAGTATTTTAAACTATTTTTAAAGCATTGTAAACTATTTTTAAATTGTTTTTAAAGCATTTTAAATTGTTCTTAAAGCATTTTAAATTGGTTTTAGGACATTCTAAATTGTTTTTAAAGCATTTTAATATCATTTAAAATTGTTCTTAAAGCAATTTAAATTGTTTTTAAAGCATTTTAAAATCCTTTAAAAATGTTGTTAAAGCAATTTAATTATTTTTAAAGTATTTTAAATTGTTTTTAAAGCATTGTAAACTATTTTTAAAGCATGTTAAATTGTTTTTAAAGCATTCTAAATTGTTTTGAAAGCATTTTAAAAACATTTTAGAGTACTTTAAATCTTTTTGAATTGTTTTTAAATTATTTTGAACTATTTTAAACCGTGTTTAAAACCATTTTAAATTGTTCTTAAAGAATTTTAAATTGTTTTTAAAGCATTTTAAATTGCTTTGAAAGAATTTTAAATTGTTTGTAAAGCATTTTAAAAACATTTTAAAGATTTTTAAAGCATCTTAAATTCATTTTAAACCGTTTAAAATTGTATTTAAATTATTTAAAATTGTTTTCAAAGCATTTAAAAATGTCTTTAAAGCGTTTTAAATTATTTTGAAACCATTTTAAGATGTTTTAAAAAGATTTTAAAAGCATTCTAAAGCGTTTCTAATTGCTTTTAAAGAATTTGTAATAATTTTTAAACAATTTAAAACGATTTAAAATGCTTTAAAAATAAGTTTAAGTGCTTTAAGAACAATTAAAAATGCTTTAAAAATAGTTTACAATGCTTTAAAAGCAATTAAATATACTTTAAAAATAGGTTAAATTGCTTTAAGAAACAATTATAAATTGTTTCAAAATGTTCTAAAAACAATTTAAAATGTTCAAAACAAATCAAAATGTTTTAAAAACAATTTAAAACGCTTCAAAAACAATTTAAAACGCTTTAAAAATAGTTTACAATGCTTTAAAAATGAATTAATATACTTCAAAAATAATTTAAGTTGATTTAAGGACAATTTTAAACGATTTTAAAATGCTTTAGAAACAATTTAAAATGCTTTATGAACAGTTTTAAAAGCTTTAAAAATAGTTTTAAATGATCTTCAAATGCTTTAAAAACCTTTTAAAATGTTTTAACAAGAATTTAAAATGCTTTAAAAACAATTTAAACTGCATTAAAAATGATCACAAATGCTTTAAACACAATTATAAATACTTTAAAATGCTTTTAAAATCTTTTGAAAACATCTTAAAATGGTTTAGAAATAATATAAAATGCTTTAAATACATTTTTAAATGCTTTAAAAACCGTTTTAAATACTTTGAAAACAATTTTAAACGCTTTAAAATGAATTTAAAATGATTTAGAAACAATTTAAAATGTTTTTAAAACATTTTAAAATTATTTAGAAACAACTTTAAATGCTTTAAACACATTTTAAAATGGTTATGAAACGATTCAAAATTCGTTAAACATAGTTTAAAATAGTTCAAAATAATTTAAAAACGATTTAAAACGCTTTAAAATGCTATGAAAACAATTTTAAATGCTTTTAAAATGTCTTAACAACAATTTAAAAAGATTTAAAGTTCTTTAAAATGTTTTTTTTAAAGGTTGTCAAAACAATTTGAAATGCTTTAAAAACAGTTGAACGTGCTTTAAAAATAGTTTAAAGCATTTAAAATTGTTTTTAAAGTATTTTAAACTGTTTTTAAAGCATTTAAAAGTGTCTTTAAAACATTTTAATTATTTCGAAACCATCTTAAGATGTTTTTTTTAGTTGTTTTTAAAACATTTATAATTGTTCTTAAAGCAATTTAAATTGTTTTTAAAGCATTTCAAACTATTTTTAAAGCATTCTCAATTGTTTTTAAAGCATTTTAAATTGTCTTTAAAACATTTTAAATTGTTTTTAAAATCGTTTGAAATTGTTTTTGAAGTAATTTAAATTGTTTTTGAAGTATTTTAAACTGTTTTTAAAGCATTGTAAACTATTTTTAAATTGTTTTTAAAGCATTTTAAATTGTTCTTAAAGCATTTTAAATTGGTTTTAGGACATTCTAAATTGTTTTTAAAGCATTTTAATATCATTTAAAATTGTTCTTAAAGCAATTTAAATTGTTTTTAAAGCATTTTAAAATCCTTGAAAAATGTTGTTAAAGCAATTTAATTATTTTTAAAGTATTTTAAATTGTTTTTAAAGCATTGTAAACTATTTTTAAAGCATGTTAAATTGTTTTTAAAGCGTTCTAAATTGTTTTGAAAGCATTTTAAAAACATTTTAGAGTACTTTAAATCTTTTTGAATTGTTTTTAAATTATTTTGAACTATTTTAAACCGTGTTTAAAACCATTTTAAATTGTTCTTAAAGAATTTTAAATTGTTTTTAAAGCATTTTAAATTGCTTTGAAAGAATTTTAAATTGTTTGTAAAGCATTTTAAAAACATTTTAAAGATTTTTAAAGCATCTTAAATTCATTTTAAACCGTTTAAAATTGTATTTAAATTATTTAAAATTGTTTTCAAAGCATTTAAAAATGTCTTTAAAGCGTTTTAAATTATTTTGAAACCATTGTAAGATGTTTTAAAAAGATTTTAAAAAGCATTCTAAAGCATTCTAATTGTTTTTAAAGCATTTGTAATAATTTTTAAACAATTTAAAACAATTTAAAATGCTTTAAAAATAAGTTTAAGTGCTTTAAGAACAATTAAAAATGCTTTAAAAATAGTTTACAATGCTTTAAAAGCAATTAAATATACTTTAAAAATAGGTTAAATTGCTTTAAGAAACAATTATAAATTGTTTCAAAATGTTCTAAAAACAATTTAAAATGTTTAAAACAAATTAAAATGTTCTAAAAACAATTTAAAATGTTCTAAAAACAATTTAAAACACTTTAAAAACAATTTAAAACGCTTTAAAAATAGTTTACAATGCTTTAAAAATGAATTAATATACTTCAAAAATAATTTAAGTTGATTTAAGAACAATTTAAACGATTTTAAAATGCTTTAGAAACAATTTAAAATGTTTTACGAATAGTTTTAAAAGATTTAAAAATAGTTTTAAATGATCTTCAAATGCTTTAAAAACCTTTTAAAATGTTTTAACAAGAATTTAAAATTCTTTAGAAACAATTTAAAATGCATTAAAAACTATTACAATTGCTTTAAAAACAATTAGAAATGCTTTAAAATGCTTTTAAAATCTTTTTAAAACATCTTAAAATGGTTTCAAAATAATTTAAAATGCTTTAAAGACATTTTTAAATGCTTTAAAAACAGTTTTAAATACTTCAAAACCAATTCTAAACGCTTTAAAATGAATTTAGAATTCTTTAGAAACAACTTAAAATGTTTTTAAAAACATTTTAAAATTATTTAGAAACAACTTTAAATGCTTTAAACACATTTTAAAATGGTTATGAAACGATTCAAAATTCTTTAAACATAGTTTAAAATAGTTCAAAATAATTTAAAAACAATTTGAAACGCTTTAAAATGCTTTAGAAACAATTTTAAATGCGCTTTTGAAAGGCTTTAACAACAATTTAAAAAGATTTAAAGTACTTGAAAATGTTTTTTTAAATGTTGTCAAAACAATTTGAAATGCTTTAAAAACAATTGAACGTGCTTTAAAAATAGTTTACAATGCTTTAAGAAAAATCAAAATACTTTAAAAATAATTTAAATTGCTTTAAGAGCAATTTTAAAGCATTCTAAATTGTTCTTAAAGAATTTCAAATTGTTTTTAAAGCATTTGAAATTGTTTTTAAAGTATTTTAAACTGTTTTTAAAGCATTTAAGAGTGTCGTTAAAACATTTTAAACTATTTTGAGACCATTTTAAGATGTTTTAAAAATAGTTTACAATGCTTTAAAAACGAATTAATATACTTCAAAAATAATTGAAGTTGATTTAAGAACAATTTAAACGATTTTAAAATGCTTTAAAAACAATTTAAAATGCTTTATGAACAGTTTTAAAAGCTTTAAAAATAGTTTTAAATGATCTTCAAATGCTTTAAAAACCTTTTAAAATGTTTTAACAAGAATTTAAAATTCTTTAGAAACAATTTAAAATGCATTAAAAACTATTACAATTGCTTTAAAAACAATTAGAAATGCCTTAAAATTCTTTTAAAAGCTTTTTAAAACATCTTAAAATGGTTTCAAAATAATTTAAAATGCTTTAAAGACATTTTTAAATCCTTTAAAAGCCGCTTTAAATACTTCAAAGACAGTTTTAAACGCTTTAAAATGAATTTAAAATTCTTTAGAAACAACTTAAAATGTTTTTAAAACATTTTAAAATTATTTAGAAACAACTTTAAATGCTTTAAACACATTTTAAAATGGTTATGAAACGATTTAAAATGCATTAAAATGCTCCGAAAACAATTTTAAATGCTTTCAAAATGCTTTAACAACAATTTAAAAAGATTTAAAGTACTTGAAAATGTTTTTTTAAAGGTCGTCAAAACAATTTGAAATGCTTTAAAAAAAATTGAACGTGCTTTAAAAATAGTTTACAATGCTTTAAGAAAAATCGAAATACTTTAAAAATAATTTAAATTGCTTTAAGAGCAATTTTAAAGCATTCTAAATTGTTCTTAAAGAATTTGAAATTGTTTTTAAAGCGTTTAAAATTGTTTTTAAAGTATTTTAAACTGTTTTTAAAGCATTTAAGAGTGTCTTTAAAAAATTTTAAATTATTTCGAAACCATTTTAAGATGTTTTAAAAATATTTTTAATTGTTTTTAGAACATTTATAATTGTTCTTAAAGCAATTTAAATTGTTTTTAAAGCATTGTAAACTATTTTTAAAGCATTCTCAATTGTTTTTAAAGCATTTTAAATTGTCTTTAGAACATTTTAAGATGTTTTTAAAATCATTTAAAATTGTTTTTGAAGTAATTTAAATTATTTTTGAAGTATTTTAAATTGTTTTTAAAGCATTGTAAACTATTTTGAAATTGTTTTTAAGGCATTTTAAATTGTTCTTAAAGCATTTTAAATTGTTTTTAAGGCATTTTAAATTGTTTTTAAATCATTTAAAATTGTTCTTAAAGCAATTTAAATTGTTTTTAAAGCATTTTAAAATCATTTAAAAATGTTCTTAAAGCAATTTAAAGTATTTTGAATTGTTTTTAAAGCATTGTAAACTATTTTTAAAGCATGTTAAATTATTTTTAAAGCATTTTAAATCGTTTTGAAACATTTTAAAGTACTTTAAATCTTTTTGAATTGTTTTAAAATTATTTTGAACTATTTTAAACCGTGTTTAAAACCATTTTAAATTGTTTTTAAAGAATTTTAAATTGCTTTGAAAGAATTTTAGATTGTTTGTAAAGCATTTTAAAAACATTTTAAAGATTTTTAAAGCATCTTGAATTCATTTTAAGCCGTTTAAAATTGTATTCAAATTATTTAAAATTGTTTTCAAAGCATTTAAAAATGTCTTTAAAGCGTTTTAAATTATTTTGAAACCATTTTAAGATGTTTTAAAAAGATTTTAAAAGCATTCTAAAGCTTTCTTATTGTTTTTAAAGCATTTGTAATATTTTTTTAAACAATTTAAAACGATTTAAAATGCTTTAAAAATAAGTTTAAGTGCTTTAAGAACAATTAAAAATGCTAAAAAACATTTTTAAAATGTTTTAAAAAACAATCTAAAAAGCTTTAAAGTACTTTATAATGCTTTAAAAAAAATTTAAAACGCTTTAAAAACAATTAAAAATGCTTTAAAATAGTTTACAATGCTTTAAAAGCAATTAAATATACTTTAAAAATAGGTTAAATTGCTTTAAGAAACAATTATAAATTGTTTCAAAATGTTCTAAAAACAATTTAAAATGTTCAAAACAAATTAAAATGTTCTAAAAACAATTTAAAATGTTCTAAAAACAATTTAAAATGCTTTAAAAACAATTTAAAACGCTTTAAAAATAGTTTACAATGCTTTAAAAATGAATTAATATACTTCAAAAATAATTTAAGTTGATTTAAGAACAATTTAAACGATTTTAAAATGCTTTAGAAACAATTTAAAATGCTTTACGAACAGTTTTAAAAGCTTTAAAAATAGTTTTAAATGATCTTCAAATGCTTTAAAAACCTTTTAAAATGTTTTAACAAGAATTTTAAATTCTTTACAAACAATTTAAAATGCATTAAAAACTATTACAATTGCTTTAAAAACAATTAGAAATGCCTTAAAATTCTTTTAAAATATTTTTAAAACATCTTAAAATGGTTTCAAAATAATTTAAAATGTTTTAAAAGCCGTTTTAAATACTTCGAAGACAGTTTTAAACGCTTTTAAAATGCTTTACAAACAGTTTAAAATTCTTTCAAAGCAATTTAAAATGCTTTAAAAACAATTAAAATTCTTTAAAAACAATTTAAAATTGTTCTTAAACACGGTTTAAAATAGTTGAAAATAATTTAAAAACAATTCAAAAAGATTTGAAGTACTCTAAAATGTTTTTAAAATGCTTTCAAAACAATTTAGAACGCTTCAAAAACAATTTAACATGCTTTAAAAATAGTTTACAATGCTTTAAAAACAATTTAAAATACATTAAAAATAATTAAATTGCTTTAACAACATTTTTGAAGGATTTTAAAATGCTTTGAAAACAATTTAAATTGCTTTAAGAACAATTTTAAATGATATTAAAATGCTTTAAAAACAATTTAGAATGTCCTAAAACCAATTTAAAATGCTTTAAGAACAATTTAAGATGCTTTAAAAACAATTTAAAAATAGTTTCCAATGCTTTAAAAGCAGCTTAAAATACTTCAAAAATAATTTAAATTACTTCAAAAACATTTTAAGCGATTTTAAAAACAATTTAAAATGTTCTAAAGACAATTTAAAATGCTTTAAAAACAATGGAGAATGCTCTAAAAATAGTTTACAATGCTCTAAAAACAATTTAAATTGCTTTAAGGACAATTATAAATGTTTTAAAAACAATTAAAAATCTTTTTAAAACATCTTAAAATGGTTTCAAAATAATTTAAAATGTTTTAAAGACACTTTTAAATGCCTTAAAAACAGTTTAAAATGCTTTAAAAACAATTTTAAACGCTTTAAAAACAATTTGAAATTCTTTAAGAACAATTTAGAATGCTTAAAATTGCTCTTAAAGCAATTTAAATTATTTTTAAAGTATTTTGATTTTTCTTAAAGCATTGTAAACTATTTTTAAAGCACGTTCAACTGTTTTTAAAGCATTTCAAATTGTTTTGACAACATTTAAGAAAACATTTTCAAGTACTTTAAATCTGTTTAAATTGTTGTTAAAGCATTTTGAAACCATTTAGAATTGTTTTCGGAGCATTTTAAAGCGTTTTTAAATTATTTTGAACTATTTTAAACTATGTTTAAAATTTTTTTAGCTCTTTTCATAATCATTTTAAAATGTGTTTAAAGCATTTTAAGTTGTTTCTAAATAATTTTAAAATGTTTTTAGAACATTTTAAACCATTTCTAAAGAATTTCAAATTCATTTTAAAGCGTTTAAAACTATCTTTGAAGTATTTAAAACGGTTTTTAAAGCATTGAAAAATGGCTTTAAAGCATTTTAAATTATTTTGAAACAATTTTAAGATGTTTTAAAAAGATTTTAAAAGAATTTTAAAGCATTTCTAATTGTTTTTGAATCAATTGTAATAGTTTTTAATGCATTTTAAATTGTTTTTAGAGAATTTTAAATTCTTGGTAAGACATTTTAAAAGGTTTTTAAAGCATTTGAAAATCATTTAAAACTATTTTTAAAGCATTTAAAACTGTTCGTAAAGCATTTTAAATTGTTTTTAAAGCATTTTAAAATCGTTTAAATTCTTCTTAAATCAATTTAAATTATTTTTGAAGTATATTAATTCCCTTTTAAAGCATTGTAAACTATTTTTAAAGCGTTTTAAATTCTTTTTAAAGCGTTTTAAATTGTTTTTAGAACCTTTTAAATTGTTTTTAGAACATTTTAATTTGTTTTGAACATTTTAATTTGTTTTGAACATTTTAAATTGTTTTTAAAACATTTTTAACAGTTTATAATTGTTTCTTAAAGTAATTTAACTTATTTTAAAAGTATTTTAAATTGCTTTTAAAGCATTGTAAGCCATTTTTAAAGCATTTTTAAGTGTTTTTTAAGCGTTCTAAATTGCTTTTAAAGCATTATAAAGTACTTTAAAGCTTTTTAGATTGTTTTTAAAACATTTTAAAAAGGTTTTAAAGCATTTTTAATTGTTCTTAAAGCACTTAAACTTAGTTTCAAATCATTTTAAATTGTTTAAAAATTATGACAAATGCTTTTAAAAACAATTAGAAATGCTTTAGAATGCTTTTACAATCTTTTTAAAACATCTTAAAATGGTTTCAAAATAATTTTAAAACGCTTTAAAGACATTTTTAAAAGCTTTGAAAACAATTTTGAATAATTTGAATACAATTTTAAATGGTTTAAAATGAATTCAAGATGCTTTAAAAGCAATTTAAAAATCTTCAAAATATTTTTAAAATGCTTTACAAACAGTTTAAAATTCTTTCAAAGCAATTTAAAATGCTTTAAAAACAATTTAAAATGGTTTTAAACAAGGTTTAAAATAGTTCAAAATAATTTAAAAACAATTCAAAAAGATTTGAAGTACTCTAAAATGTTTTTAAAATGCTTTCAAAACAATTTAGAACGCTTGAAAGACAATTTAACATGCTTTAAAAATAGTTTACAATGCTTTAAAAACAATTTAAAATAATTTAAAAATAATTAAATTGCTTTAACAACTTTTTTAAAGGATTTTAAAATGCTTTGAAAACAATTTAAATTGCTTTAAGAACAATTTTAAATGATATTAAAATGCTAAAAAAACAATTTAGAATGTCCTAAAACCAATTTAAAATGCTTTAATAACAATTTAAGATGCTTTATAAACAATTTAAAAATAGTTTCCAATGCTTTAAAAGTAGCTTAAAATACTTCAAAAATAATTTAAATTACTTCAAAAACAATTTTAAGCGATTTTAAAAACAATTTAAAATGTTCTAAAGACAATTTAAAATGCTTTAAAAACAATTGAGAATGCTCTAAAAATAGTTTACAATGCTCTAAAAACAATTTAAATTGCTTTAAGAACAATTATAAATGTTTTAAAAACAATTAAAAATCTTTTTAAAACATCTTAAAATGGTTTCAAAATAATTTAAAATGTTTTAAAGACACTTTTAAATGCCTTAAAAATAGTTTAAATGCTTTAAAAACAATTTTAAACGCTTTAAAAACAATTTGAAATTCTTTAAGAACAATTTAGAATGCTCTAAATTTTTTTTTTTTCTCCGTAAAAACTAGCTAAGTCATGTATTATATTTACAAGTAAAAATTACAGACAGTAAGACATGTCTTCCAGGGCCTGTGGTAGCACCCTGGGGACCTTGACCAAAATTCTGAAAGCTCCCTCGCTGGGGTAGCTTCACCAAAACCATTCAGACATTGCCATGACACCAAAAGCTCCCACGCAGGGGCAGCATCGGATCGATTTTCCAAAACAGTTCCAGAAACTATCAGACTCCCAGAGGAGCAGCAAAGAGTAGACCCAACACATTCTTGCCCACGCAGGGGCGAACTACCAAAAGAGACTGACTCAAAGACCAGACAGAAGTGAGCATGACAGAGGCGCTCATATCATCTATCAACTTAGACCATTTGAAATTAACACTAGACCAGAGACTAAACAAAATTACACTCGGCGATGGAAATAACAAGAGAAGAGTACCCGCGGCTGCGCTAATCCTGGCGATGGGCTGAAGGTGGACGTAGGGACGCGAAATAGGCATCTGCCTCTGCAGCAAGGCTTTTGTCCTCAACCACGTACGCCCAGCCATCACCCTCTGCTCGTCCCTCCCACATCTTACTCCATAACTCTTCGTCGACACCTGGAGGGGGTGGCCCCACTGGAGGAAAGGTGTCTTGCGTGCCTTGGTCTTCCATTCTTCCAGCTTCATACGCTGGAGGCACCATTGCTGAGCTCTGCTCCGCCGCTTCTTGTTCTCCTTTGTCAATTTCCTTGCCCTTTCCTTCCGGTTGCTTCTCCTGCAGGCTCTGAGGGGGGTTCTCCCCATTGCCTTCCAGAATTTTTGTGAACATAACTGATATGTGGGCACTAAGCCCTGGGTTGTCCGCAGAGCCTTGCAGCTTGAATACCACTGAACCAAAGGAGGGAAGCTCTGGTTTTCCTTCATTAGCACTCCCAACCTCCAAGAAATGACTAATGGGGAGTGGGGTTGCCCTGGTTCTCCTGTGGCAATAACAGCAGCAGCAGTGGTGATGCTCATCCACTGCAGGGGCCCGTGATGAGGAACCTCTTGCTGGACCTCTCCTGCATGGCTGTCGTTGTCGAATTTTGACCATGGTGAGTCCGCTTCTTCTTCTGTATGCTTGCAGGTAAGTTTGGAATCGATGGCAGAACCAATTGCTTTCCAAATCTCCCTCTGGTACCAAATCTTCACTCTGAAATCCTCCCCTTGGTGGCAGATTGAACCATTTCCAGGACTGGTGTTGCAATTGTGCCAATTGCCAACATCTGCTCGACCAGCAACCAGAGTGGCAATGGCAATGGCAATGGCCACGGGCATCCAAGTCTCTGGGTGATAGAAACTGCCACCGCCGAGGCCCTCTGTAATTCCGCCTTTCCCAGCTCTTCTCAAACAATAATTCTTTGCCCGCTCCATCGTGCTTGTAAAACACTGCCTCATTCCCTCGATACAGGCGCGCCTTAAATTCCTTCTGCAATTCCATCTACCATATTCCCTCGCCATTAACTGCATTAACGCAGCAGGGGGTTCATTTATCAGTTGACGGCCTTCCCATGGTGGCCGTGGTGTTAACACGGGGCAGCCCATGCGTGGCATGTGGCTCGCCCGTCCTACCCTTTCCGCCACCCGCATCCGGGGTAGAATGCTCTAAAATTGCTCTTAAAGCAATTTAAATTATTTTTAAAGTATTTTGCTTTTTCTTAAAGCATTGTAAACTATTTTTAAAGCACGTTCAACTGTTTTTAAAGCATTTCAAATTGTTTTGACAACATTTAAGAAAACATTTTCAAGTACTTTAAATCTTTTTAAATTGTTGTTAAAGCATTTTGAAAGCATTTAGAATTGTTTTCGGAGCATTTTAAAGCGTTTTTAAATTATTTTGAACTATTTTAAACTATGTTTAAAGAATTTTAGCTCGTTTCATAATCATTTTAAAATGTGTTTAAAGCATTTTAAGTTGTTTCTAAATAATTTTAAAATGTTTTTAGAACATTTTAAATCGTTTCTAAAGAATTTCAAATTCATTTTAAAGCGTTTAAAACTGTCTTTGAAGTATTTAAAACGGTTTTTAAAGCATTGAAAAATGTCTTTAAAGCATTTTAAATTATTTTGAAACCATTTTAAGATGTTTTAAAAAGATTTTAAGAGAATTTTAAAGCATTTCTAATTGTTTTTAAAGCAGTTGTGATAGTTTTTAATGCATTTTAAATTGTTTTTAGAGAATTTTAAATTCTTGTTAAAACATTTTAAAAGGTTTTTAAAGCATTTGAAAATCATTTAAAACTATTTTTAAAGCATTTAAAACTGTTCGTAAAGCATTTTAAATTGTTTTTAAAGCATTTTAAAATCGTTTAAATTCTTCTTAAATCAATTTAAATTATTTTTGAAGTATATTAATTCCCTTTTAAAGCATTGTAAACTATTTTTAAAGCATTTTAAATTCTTTTTAATGCGTTTTAAATTGTTTTTAGAACCTTTTAAATTGTTTTTAGAACATTTTAATTTGTTTTGAACATTTTAAATTGTTTTTAAAACATTTTGAAACAGTTTATAATTGTTTCTTAAAGTAATTTAACTTATTTTAAAAGTATTTTAAATTGCTTTTAAAGCATTGTAAGCCATTTTTAAAGCATTTTTAAGTGTTTTTTAAGCGTTCTAAATTTCTTTTAAAGCATTATAAAGTACTTTAAAGCTTTTTAGATTGTTTTTAAAACATTTTAAAAAGGTTTTAAAGCATTTTTAATTGTTCTTAAAGCACTTAAACTTATTTTTAAATCGTTTAAAAATGATGACAAATGCTTTAAAAACAATTAGAAATGCTTTAGAATGCTTTTAAAATCTTTTTAAAACATCTTAAAATGGTTTCAAAATAATTTAAAACGCTTTAAAGACATTTTTAAATGCTTTGAAAACAATTTTGAATAATTTGAATACAATTTTAAACGGTTTAAAATGAATTCAAGATGCTTTAAAAGCAATTTAAAAATCTTCAAAATGTTTTTAAAATGCTTTACAAACAGTTTAAAATTCTTTCAAAGAAATTTAAAATGCTTTAAAAACAATTAAAATTCTTTAAAAACAATTTAAAATGGTTTTAAACAAGGTTTAAAATAGTTCAAAATAATTTAAAAACAATTCAAAAAGATTTGAAGTACTCTAAAATGTTTTTAAAATGCTTTCAAAACAATTTAGAACGCTTCAAAAACAATTTAACATGCTTTAAAAAAAGTTTACAATGCTGTAAAAACAATTTAAAATACTTTAAAAATAATTAAATTGCTTTAACAACATTTTTAAAGGATTTTAAAATGCTTTGAAAACAATTTAAATTGCTTTAAGAACAATTTTAAATGATATTAAAATGCTTTAAAAACAATTTAGAATGTCCTAAAACCAATTTAAAATGCTTTAAGAACAATTTAAGATGCTTTAAAAACAATTTAAAAATAGTTTCCAATGCTTTAAAAGCAGCTTAAAATACTTCAAAAATAATTTAAATTACTTCAAAAACAATTTTAAGCAAGGATAATTTTAGGGGCGAATGTTCGCCCTTTGGCGAAATTAAGGGGTTTTAAATTTTTAGTGGGCGAATATTTTGTATCATAGTACATTTTTACAAATCACCTCAAATAGCCCACCTTATTTTAAGGGAGAGAGTAAAAAAAGTAAATTTAGCCCTTGAAATTAGGACTTACAACCTTCCGTTCGCCCATTTTCAAGAATAGGTTTTATTTAAGTGAATCCTATGGGCCAAATACCATATTTATAAAAGAGGTATGGTAAATTAATAAAAATATAAATAAATGAGAGGTATGGTAAATAAATAAAGCATTTTTTATATTTACTCCATAAGCCACCTTATATACGTGTAAGGGTGTAAACAAATAAAAATATAAGTAAAGTGGAGGTATGGTAAATAAATAAATCGTCTTTTTATACTTACTCAAAAGGTATGGTAAATAAATAAAATTATAAATAAACTAGACGTATCGTAAATAAATAAAATCTCTTTTTATATTTAGTCCATAAGCCTCGTTCTATTTATGAAGGCTCAAGAAAGAGGTTTTATTTAAGTGATTCCTATGGGCCAAATACCATATTTGTAAAAGAGGTATGGTAAATTAATAAAAATATAAATAAACGAGAGGTATGGTAAACAAATAAAATATTTTTTTATATTTACTCCATAAGTCACCTTATATTTAAGGACACTCAAAAAATGGGTTATATTTAGGTGAAGCCTATGGCCAAAATACTATGGGACAAATACCATGGACTAGATTGTTATTAATACCATGAAAAAAACCATTATTAACCCTAATATTAGAATTAATAAAAATAAAAATGGCACATGGTATTGACCCATGGTATTCACCAAAATGGCACATGGTATTGACCCATGGTATTCACCAAAATGGCACATGGTATTGACCCATGGTATTCACCAAAATGGCACATGGTATTGACCCATGGTATTCACGTGGAATGTAGCCTATTTAAATGGGGGAATTAAACCAGCATGTAGCCTATGCTAAAATTCACTAGGACTTTACAAAATTTTATTATTTAGGGAAAGACTCGCCAAGATCTTACAAGATTTTATAATTGAGTAAAATATTCACCATGCTTGGTGAGAGATTCGCCAAAAAATTATATATACATATTATATTATTGATAAAATCGCCTTCCATTTTTCCTATATACCATGGAGATTCGCCCATTTATTATATTTATAGATTTAGGGGGGGTTCTTAAAATTTTCCCTGATTTTAAGCGATTTTAAAAACAATTTAAAATGTTCTAAAAACAATTTAAAATGTTCTAAAGACAATTTAAAAATGCTCTAAAAACAATTGAGAATGCTCTAAAAATAGTTTACAATGCTCTAAAAATAATTTAAATTGCTTTAAGAACAATTATAAATGTTTTAAAAACAATTAAAAATCTTTTTAAAACATCTTAAAATGGTTTCAAAATAATTTAAAATGTTTTAAAGACACTTTTAAATGCCTTAAAAACAGTTTAAAATGCTTTAAAAACAATTTTAAACGCTTTAAAAACAATTTGAAATTCTTTAAGAACAATTTAGAATGCTCTAAAATTGCTCTTAAATCAATTTAAATTATTTTTAAAGTATTTTGATTTTTCTTAAAGCGTTGTAAACTATTTTTAAAGCACGTTCAATTGTTTTTAAAGCATTTCAAATTGTTTTGACAACATTTAAGAAAACATTTTCAAGTACTTTAAATCCTTTTAAATTGTTGTTAAAGCATTTTGAAAGCATTTAGAATTGTTTTCGGAGCATTTAGAAGCGTTTTTAAATTATTTTGAACTATTTTAAACTATGTTTAAAGAATTTTAGCTCGTTTCATAATCATTTTAAAATGTGTTTAAAGCATTTTAAGTTGTTTCTAAATAATTTTAAAATGTTTTTAGAACATTTTAAACCGTTTCTAAAGAATTTCAAATTCATTTTAAAGTGTTTAAAACTGTCTTTGAAGTATTTAAAACGGTTTTTAAAGCATTGAAAAATGGCTTTAAAGCATTTTAAATTATTTTGAAACCATTTTAAGATGTTTTAAAAAGATTTTAAAAGAATTTTAAAGCATTTCTAATTGTTTTTGAAGCAATTGTAATAGTTTTTAATGCATTTTAAATTGTTTTTAGAGAATTTTAAATTCTTGTTAAGACATTTTAAAAGGTTTTTAAAGCATTTGAAAATATTTTAAAACTATTTTTAAAGCATTTAAAACTGTTCGTAAAGCATTTTAAATTGTTTTTAAAGCATCTTAAAATCGTTTAAATTCTTCTTAAATCAATTTAAATTATTTTTCAAGTATATTAATTCCCTTTTAAAGCATTGTAAACTATTTTTAAAGCATTTTAAATTCTTTTTAAAGCGTTTTAAATTGTTTTTAGAACCTTTTAAATTATTTTTAGAACATTTTAATTTGTTTTGAACATTTTAAATTGTTCTTAAAGCACTTAAACTTATTTTTAAATCGTTTTAAATTGTTTAAAAATTATGACAAATGCTTTAAAAACAATTAGAAATGCTTTAGAATGCTTTTAAAATCTTTTTAAAACATCTTAAATGGTTTCAAAATAATTTAAAACGCTTTAAAGGCATTTTTAAATCTTTGAAAACAATTTTGAATAATTTGATATACAATTTTAAACGGTTTTAAAATAATTCAAGATGCTTTAAAAGCAAATTAAACATCTTTCAAATTGTTTCTAAAATGCTTTACAAACAGTTTAAAATTCTTTCAAAGCAATTTAAAATGCTTTAAAAACAATTAAAATTCTTTAAAAACAATTAAAATGGTTTTAAACAAGGTTTAAAATAGTTCAAAATAATTTAAAAACAATTCAAAAAGATTTGAAGTACTCTCTAAAATGTTTTAAAATGCTTTCAAAACAATTTAAACGCTTCAAAAACAATTTAACATGCTTTAAAAATAGTTTACATTGCTGTAAAAACAATTAAAATACTTTAAAAATAACTAAATTGCATTCACAACAAACTTTTTAAAGGATTTTAAAATGCTTTGAAAACAATTTAAATGCTTTAAGAACAATTTTAAAAATGATATTAAAATGCTTTAAAAACAATTTAGAATGTCCTAAAACCAATTTAAAATGCTTTAAGAACAATTTAAGATGCTTTAAAAACAATTTAAAAATAGTTTCCAATGCTTTAAAAAGCAGCTTAAAATACTTCAAAAAAAATTTAAATTACTTCAAAAACAATTTTAAGCGATTTTAAAAAACAATTTAAAATGTTCTAAAGACAATTTAAAATGCTCTAAAAAACAATTGAGAATGCTCTAAAAATAGTTTACAATGCACTAAAAACAATTTAAATTGCTTTAAGAACAATTATAAATGTTTTAAAAAACAATTAAAAATCTTTTTAAAAACATCTTAAAATGGTTTCAAAATAATTTAAAATGTTTTAAAGACACTTTTAAATGCCTTAAAAACAGTTTAAAATGCTTTAAAAACAATTTTAAACGCTTTAAAAACAATTTGAAATTCTTTAAGAACAATTTAGAATGCTCTAAAATTGCTCTTAAAGCAATTTAAATTATTTTAAAAGTATTTTGATTTTTCTTAAAGCGTTGTAAACTATTTTTAAAGCACGTTCAATTGTTTTTAAAGCATTTCAAATTGTTTTGACAACATTTAAGAAAACATTTTCAAGTACTTTAAATCTTTTTAAATTGTTGTTAAAGCATTTTGAAAGCATTTAGAATTGTTTTCGGAGCATTTTAAAGCGTTTTTAAATTATTTTGAACTATTTAAAACTATGTTTAAATAATTTTAGCTCGTTTCATAATCATTTTAAAATGTGTTTAAAGCATTTTAAGTTGTTTCTAAATAATTTTAAAATGTTTTTAGAACATTTTAAACCATTTCTAAAGAATTTCAAATTCATTTTAAAGCGTTTTAAAACAGTCTTTGAAGTATTTAAAATGGTTTTAAAGCATTGAAAAATGTCTTTTTAGCATTTTAAAATTATTTTGAAACCATTTTAAGATGTTTTAAAAAGATTTTAAAAGAATTTTAAAGCATTTCTAATTGTTTTTAAAGCAATTGTAATAGTTTTTAATGCATTTTAAATTGTTTTTAGAGAATTTTAAATTCTTGTTAAGACATTTTAAAAGGTTTTAAAGCATTCGAAATCATTTAAAACTATTTTTAAAGCATTGAAAACTGTTCGTAAAGCATTTTAAATTGTTTTTAAAGCATTTTAAAATCGTTTAAATTCTTCTTAAATCAATTTAAATTATTTTTGAAGTATATTAATTCCCTTTTAAAGCATTGTAAACTATTTTTAAAGCGTATTAAATTCTTTTTAAAGCGTTTTAAATTGTTTTTAGAAACTTTAAATTGTTTTTAGAACATTTTAATTTGTTTTGAACATTTTAAATTGTTTCTAAAACATTTTGAAACAGTTTATAATTGTTTGTTAAAGTAAT
This sequence comes from Pinus tabuliformis, assembly GCA_031772625.1. Classification (NCBI taxonomy): domain Eukaryota; kingdom Viridiplantae; phylum Streptophyta; class Pinopsida; order Pinales; family Pinaceae; genus Pinus; species Pinus tabuliformis. The sequence continues at coordinate 772,380,850 of CM062820.1, read as the reverse complement.
TTAACTTATTTTAAAAGTATTTTAAATTGCTTTTAAAGCATTGTAAGCCATTTTAAAAAGCATTTTTAAGTGTTTTTTAAGTGTTCTAAATTGCTTTTAAAGCATTATAAAGTACTTTAAAGCTTTTTAGATTTTTTATAAAATTTTAAAAAGTTTTTAAAGCATTTTTAATTGTTCTTAAAGCACTTAAACTTATTTTTAAATCGTTTTAAATTGTTTAAAAATTATTACAAATGCTTTAAAAACAACTGGAAATGCTTTAGAATGCTTTTACAAGCTTTTTAAAACATCTTAAAATGGTTTCAAAATAATTTAAAATGCTTTAAAGACATTTTTAAATGCTTTGGAAACAATTTTGAATAATTTGAATACAATTTTAAACGGTTTAAAATGAATTCGAGATGCTTTAAAAGCAATTTAAAAATCTTCAAAATGTTTTTAAAATGCTTTACAAACAATTTGAAATTCTTTCAAAGCAATTTAAAATGCTTTAAAAACAATTAAAATTCTTTAAAAACAATTTAAAATGGTTTTAAACACGGTTTAAAATAGTTCAAAATAATTTAAAAACAATTCAAAAAGATTTGAAGTACTCTAAAATGTTTTTAAAATGCTTTCAAAACAATTTAGAACGCTTCAAAAACAATTTAACATGCTTTAAAAATAGTTTACGATGCTTTAAAAACAATTTAAAATACTTTAAAAATAATTAAATTGCTTTAACAACATTTTTAAAGGATTTTAAAAATGATTTGAAAACAATTTAAATTGCTTTAAGAACAATTTTAAATGATATTAAAATGCTTTAAAAACAATTTAGAATGTCCTAAAACCAATTTAAAATGCTTTAAGAACAATTTAAGATGCTTTAAAAACAATTTAAAAATAGTTTCCAATGCTTTAAAAGCAGCTTAAAATACTTCAAAAATAATTTAAATTACTTCAAAAACATTTAAGCGATTTTAAAATAATTTAAAATGTTCTAAAGACAATTTAAAATGCTTTAAAAACAATTGAGAATGCTCTAAAAATAGTTTACAAATGTCTAAAAACAATTTAAATTGCTTTAAGAACAATTATAAATGTTTTAAAAACAATTAAAAATCTTTTTAAAACATCTTAAAATGGTTTCAAAATAATTTAAAATGTTTTAAAGACACTTTTAAATGCCTTAAAAACAGTTTAAAATGCTTTAAAAACAATTTAAAAACGCTTTAAAAACAATTTGAAATTCTTTAAGAACAATTTAGAATGCTCTAAAATTGCTCTTAAAGCAATTAAATTATTTTTAAAGTATTTTGATTTTTCTTAAAGCATTGTAAACTATTTTTAAAGCACGTTCAATTGTTTTTAAAGCATTTCAAATTGTTTTGACAACATTTAAGAAAACATTTTCAAGTACTTTAAATCTTTTTAAATTGTTGTTAAAGCATTTTGAAAGCATTTAGAATTGTTTTCAGAGCATTTTAAAGCGTTTTTAAATTATTTTGAACTATTTTAAACTATGTTTAAAGAATTTTAGCTCATTTCATAATCATTTTAAAATGTGTTTAAAGCATTTTAAGTTGTTTCTAAATAATTTTAAAATGTTTTTAGAGCATTTTAAACCATTTCTAAAGAATTTCAAATTCAGTTTAAAGCGTTTAAAACTGCCTTTGAAGTATTTAAAACGGTTTTTACAGCATTGAAAAATGGCTTTAAAGCATTTTAAATTATTTTGAAACCATTTTAAGATGTTTTAAAAAGATTTTAAAAGAATTTTAAAGCATTTCTAATTGTTTTTAAAGCAATTGTAATAGTGTTTAATGCATTTTAAATTGTTTTTAGAGAATTTTAAATTCATGTTAAGACATTTTAAAAGGTTTTTAAAGCATTTGAAAATCATTTAAAACTATTTTTAAAGCATTTAAAACTATTTTTAAAGCATTTAAAACTGTTCGTAAAGCATTTTAAATTGTTTTTAAAGCATTTTAAAATCATTTAAATTCTTCTTAAATCAATTTAAATTATTTTTGAAGTATATTAATTCCCTTTTAAAGCATTGTAAACTATTTTTAAAGCGTATTAAATTCTTTTTAAAGCGTTTTAAATTGTTTTTAGAACCTTTTAAATTGTTTTTAGAACATTTTAATTTGTTTTGAACATTTTAAATTGTTTTCTAAAACATTTTGAAACAATTTATAATTGTTTCTTAAAGTAATTTAACTTATTTTAAAAGTATTTTAAATTGCTTTTAAAGCATTGTAAGCCATTTTTAAAGCATTTTTAAGTGTTTTTTAAGCGTTCTAAATTGCTTTTAAAGCATTATAAAGTACTTTAAAGCTTTTTAGATTGTTTTTAAAACATTTTAAAAAGGTTTTAAAGCTTTTTTAATTGTTCTTAAAGCACTTAAACTTATTTTTAAATCGTTTTAAATTGTTTAAAAATTATTACAAATGCTTTAAAAACAACTGGAAATGCTTTAGAATGCTTTTAAAAGCTTTTTAAAACATCTTAAAATGGTTTCAAAATAATTAAAAACGCTTTAAAGACATTTTTAAATGCTTTGGAAACAATTTTGAATAATTTGAATACAATTTTAAATGGTTTAAAATGAATTCAAGATGATTTAAAAGCAATTTAAAAATCTTCAAAATGTTTTTAAAATGCTTTACAAACAGTTTAAAATTCTTTCAAAGAAATTTAAAATGCTTTAAAAACAATTAAAATTCTTTAAAAACAATTTAAAATGGTTTTAAAACACGGTTTAAAATAGTTCAAAATAATTTAAAAACAATTCAAAAAGATTTGAAGTACTCTAAAATGTTTTTAAAATGCTTTCAAAACAATTTAGAATGCTTCAAAAACAATTTAACATGCTTTAAAAATAGATTACAATGCTTTAAAAACAATTTAATATACTTTAAAAATAATTAAATTGCTTTAAAAACATTTTTAAAGGATTTTAAAATGCTTTGATAACAATTTAAATTGCTTAAGAACACTTTTAAATGATATTAAAATGCTTTAAAAACAATTTAGAATGTCCTAAAACCAATTTAAGATGCTTTAAAAACAATTTAAAAATAGTTTCCAATGCTTTAAAAGCAGCTTAAAATACTTCAAAAATAATTTAAATTACTTCAAAAACATTTTAAGCGATTTTAAAAACAATTTAAAATGTTCTAAAGACAATTTAAAATGCTTTAAAAACAAATTAGAATGCTCTAAAAATAGTTTACAATGCTCTAAAAACAATTTAAATTGCTTTAAGAACAATTATAAATGTTTTAAAAACAATTAAAAATCTTTTTAAAACATCTTAAAATGGTTTCAAAATAATTTAAAATGTTTTAAAGACACTTTTAAATGCCTTAAAAACAGTTTAAAATGCTTTAAAAACAATTTTAAACGCTTTAAAAACAATTTGAAATTCTTTAAGAAAAATTTAGAATGCTCTAAAATTTCTCTTAAAGCAATTTAAATTATTTTTAAAGTACTTTGATTTTTCTTAAAGAATTGTGAACTATTTTTAAAGCACGCTCAATTGTTTTTAAAGCATTTCAGATTGTTTTGACAACATTTAAGAAAACATTTTCAAGTACTTTAAATCTTTTTAAATTGTTGTTAAAGCATTTTGAAAGCATTTAGAATTGTTTTTCGGAGCATTTTAAAGCGTTTTTAAATTATTTTGAACTATTTTAAACTGTGTTAAAGACTTTTAGCTCGTTTCATAATCATTTTAAAATGTGTTTAAAGCATTTTAAGTTGTTTCTAAATAATTTTAAAATGTTTTTAGAACATTTTAAACCGTTTCTAAAGAATTTCAAATTCATTTTAAAGCGTTTAAAACTGTCTTTGAAATATTTAAAACGGTTTTTAAAGCATTGAAAAATGGCTTTAAAGCATTTTAAATTATTTTGAAACCATTTAAAGATGTTTAAAAAGATATTAAAAGACTTTAAAGCATTTCTAATTGTTTTTAAAGCAATTGTAATATTTTTTAATGCATTTTAATTTTTTTTTAGAGAATTTTAAATTCTTGTTAAGACATTTTAAAAGGTTTTTAAAGCATTTGAAAATCATTTAAAACTATTTTTAAAGCATTTAAAACTATTCGTAAAGCATTTTAAATTGTTTTTAAAGCATTTTAAAATCGTTTAAATTCTTCTTAAATCAATTTAAATTATTTTTGAAGTATATTAATTCCCTTTTAAAGCATTGTAAACTATTTTTAAAGCGTTTTAAATTCTTTTTAAAGCGTTTTAAATTGTTTTTAGAACCTTTTAAATTGTTTTTAGAACATTTTAATTTGTTTTGAACATTTTAAATTGTTTTTAAAACATTTTGAAACAGTTTATAATTGTTTCTTAAAGTAATTTAACTTATTTTAAAAGTATTTTAAATTTCTTTTAAAGCATTATAAGCCATTTTTAAGTGTTTTTTAAGCGTTCTAAATTGCTTTTAAAGCATTATAAAGTAATTTAAATCTTTTTAGATTGTTTTTAAAACATTTTAAAAAGGTTTTAAGCATTTTTAATTGTTCTTAAAGCACTTAAACTTATTTTTAAATCGTTTTAAATTGTTTAAAAATTATTACAAATGCTTTAAAAACAATTAGAAATGCTTTCGAATGCTTTTAAAATCTTTTAAAACATCTTAAAATGGTTTCAAAATAATTTAAAATGCTTTGGAAACAATTTTGAATAATTTGAATACAATTTTAAACGGTTTAAAATGAATTCGAGATGCTTTAAAAGCAATTTAAAAATCTTCAAAATGTTTTTAAAATGCTTTACAAACAATTTGAAATTCTTTCAAAGCAATTTAAAATGCTTTAAAAACAATTAAAATTCTTTAAAAACAATTTAAAATGGTTTTAAACACGGTTTAAAATAGTTCAAAATAATTTAAAAACAATTCAAAAAGATTTGAAGTACCCTAAGATGTTTTTAAAATGCTTTCAAAACAATTTAGAACGCTTCAAAAACAATTTAACATGCTTTAAAAATAGTTTACAATGCTTTAAAAACAATTTAAAATACTTTAAAAAACATTTTTAAAGGATTTAAAATGCTTTGAAAACAATTTAAATTGCTTTAAGAACAATTTTAAATGATTTAAAAACAATTTAGAATGTCCTAAAACCAATTTAAAATGCTTTAAGAACAATTTAAGATGTTTTAAAAACAATTTAAAAATAGTTTCCAATGCTTTAAAAGCAGCTTAAAATACTTCAAAAATAATTTAAATTACTTCAAAAACAATTTTAAGCGATTTTAAAAACAATTTAAAATGTTCTAAAGACAATTTAAAATGCTTTAAAAACAATTGAGAATGCTCTAAAAATAGTTTACAATGCTCTAAAAACAATTAAATTGCTTTAAGAACAATTATAAATGTTTTAAAAACAATTAAAAATCTTTTTAAAACATCTTAAAATGGTTTCAAAATAATTTAAAATTTTTTAAAGACACTTTTAAATGCCTTAAAAACAGTTTAAAATGCTTTAAAAACAATTTTAAACGCTTTAAAAACAATTTGAAATTCTTTAAGAACAATTTAGAATGCTCTAAAATTGCTCTTAAAGCAATTTAAATTATTTTTAAAGTATTTTTATTTTTCTTAAAGCATTGTAAACTTTTTTTAAAGCACGTTCAATTGTTTTTAAAGCATTTCAGACTGTTTTGACAACATTTAAGAAAACATTTTCAAGTACTTTAAATCTTTTTAAATTGTTTTTAAAGCATTTTGAAAGCATTTAGAATTGTTTCCGGAGCATTTTATAGCGTTTTAAAATTATTTTGAACTATTTTAAACTATGTTTAAAGAATTTTAGCTCGTTTCATAATCATTTTAAAATGTGTTTAAAGCATTTTAAGTTGCTTCTAAATAATTTTAAAATGTTTTTAGAACATTTTAAACCGTTTCTAAAGAATTTCAAATTCATTTTAAAGCGTTTAAAACTATATTTGAAGTATTTAAAACGGTTTTTAAAGCATTGAAAAATGGCTTTAAAGCATTTTAAATTATTTTGAAACCATTTTAAGATGTTTTAAAAAGATTTTAAAAGAATTTTAAAGCATTTCTAATTGTTTTTAAAGCAATTGTAATAGTTTTTAATGCATTTTAAATTGTTTTTAGAGAATTTTAAATTCTTGTTAAGACATTTTAACATATTTTTAAAGCATTTGAAAATCATTCAAAACTATTTTTAAATAATTTAAAACTGTTCGTAAAGCATTACAAATTGTTTTTAAAGCATTTTAAAATCGTTTAAATTCTTCTTAAATCAATTTAAATTATTTTTGAAGTATATTAATTCCCTTTTAAAGCATTGTAAACTATTTTTAAAGCGTTTTAAATTATTTTTAGAACCTTTTAGGGTTTTGGGTTTGGGGTTTAGGGTTTAGGTTCATGTTTTAGGATTTAGGGTTTATAAGGATTTAGTAAATTCTTTCAAAAAACACCTAAATAAAAGGTAGAAAACTCTTTTTAAAATGTTATAAAATGCTTAGAGTTTAGGATTTAAGGTTTAGGTCTTAGGGTCTCATGTTTGGGGTTTAGAGTTTAGGGTTTAGTGTCTATGGTTTATAACACTTTAGTAAATTATTTTAATAAAAGCCCTAATAAAAGTTACAAAATCATTTTTAATATGTTATAAAATGATTAGGGTTTAGGGTTTGGGGTTTAGGGTTTACGGTGGTTTAGCGTTTAGGGCTTATGGTTTATAAGACTTTAGTAAATGGTTTAATCAAGGCTTAAATAAATGTTATAAAATTCTTCTTAAAATGATATAAATTGCTTAGGGTTTAGTGTTTACTGTTTAGCCTTTGGGATTTAAGGTTTAGGGTTTAGAAGACCTTAGTAAATGATTCTAATAAACACTTAGATAAAAATTCCAAAACACTTTTTAAACTATTATAAAATACTTAGGGTTTAGGGTTTTGCATTTTGATTTTAGGTTTTATGTTGAGGGTTTAGGGTTTAGGTTTTAAGGTTTAAAACACTTTAGTAAATTCTTTCAATAGACACTTAAATAAAAGTTACAAAATGGTCTTCAAAATGTTATAAAATGCTTAGGATTTAGGGTTTCGGTTTTGGGTTTAGAGTTTAGGCTTTAGGGTTTATAACACTTGAGAAAATGCTTTTAATAAATACTTAAATAAAAGTTATGGACTGCTTTTTAAAATGTTATAAAATTCTTAGTGTTTATGGTTTAGAGTTAAGCTTATAAAACTTACGTAAAAGATTTTAGTAAACACTTAAATAAAATTTACAAAACACTTTTTAAAATGTTATAAAATTCTTAGCATTTACTCCTTAGGGTTTAGGGTTTGGGGTTTGGGGTTTAGGGTGTAGGGTTTAGGGTTTGGGGTTTAGGGTTTAGGGTTTGGGGTTTGGGGTTTAGGGTAGAGTGTTTAAGGCTTATAAAATGCTTAGGGTTTAAGGATTTGTAGTTTAGGGTTTAAGGTTTAAGGTTTAGGTTTTAAGGTTCATAACACTTTTAAAATGTTTTAAGATGAATAGGGTATGGGGTTTAGGCTATAGGGTTTATGGTTTGGGTTTCAGGGTTAAGGGTTTAAGGTTTTAAGTCTAGGGTTTAGGGTTTAGGTATTATAAAACTTTAGTAAATTCTTTTAATAAACATTTAAATAAAAGTCACAAAACAATTTCAAAAATGTTATCAAATACTTAGGATTTAGGGTTTACAGTTTAGGGTTTAGGGTTTAAGGTTTAATTTTTATAAAATATTTAAGGTTTCAGGTTTAAGGTCTAGGGTTTAGGGTTAAGCATTTGAAGTTTAGGCATTAAGGATTAGGGTTTACGGTCCAGGTTTTATAACACATTATAAAATGCTTAGGGTTTAAGTTTTAAAATTTTTCAGTTTGGGGTTTAGGGTTCATGGTTTTGGGTTTATAACACCTTAGTAATACTTTTAATAAACACTTAAATAAAAGTTACAAAACACTTTTTAAGATGTTATAAAATGCTTGGGGTTTAGTGTTTAGGATTTTGGGTTTACGATTTATGGTTTAGGGTTTGGCGTTTAGGGTTAAGGGTTTAGGGTTTAGGGTGTAGATATGAACCACCCCAACTTAAGGGGGTATCGTCTGCTACATATTACACGTAATGCATTCATCATGTTGAGCGTCGAGGATTTGTGAAGAAAAATAAACAAAAGGAAACAACTTTATGAAGAAGGGTGCAAATACAAAGGTCGAGGTATCTCATGTACCACAATTTTCTCCCTCCTACACTCAAATACCGAAGTGTGGTCTTCCCTGATTATTTACACTCAAGGGTTTATGGTTTAGGGATTAGGGTTTGGGGTTTAGGGTTTAGGATTGAGGGTTTATAACATTTTAGTTAATTCTTTTAATAAGCACTTAAATAAAAGTTACAAATAGTTTTTAAAATGTTATAAAATTGTTAGGCTTTAGAATTTAGGGTTTAGGGTTTATAACACTTTAGTAAATGTTTTTAATATATAGTTTAATAAAAGTTACAAAAAACTCTTTAAAATGTTATAAATTAATTAGGGTTTATGTTTTGGGGATTAGGGTTTAAAGTTTATAACACTTTAGTAAATTATTCTAATAAACAAGTAAAAAATGTTACAAAACACTTTTTAAAATGTTATGAAATGCTTAGGGTTTAGGTTTTAGGGTATAACGTATAGGGTTTAGGGCTTGGGGTTTAGGTTTTAGGCTTGACGATTTATAACACTTTAGTAAATTATTTTAATAAACACTTAAATAAAAGTTACAAAACGCTTTTTGAAATATTATAAAAGGCTTAGGGTTTAGTGTCTAGGGTTTAGGTTTTTCAGTTTAGGGTTTATAGTTTAGGGTTTATTTTTTATGGTTTAGGGTTTATAACACCTTACTAAATTATTTTGATAAAAACTTAAGTAAAAGTTACGAAACTATTTTTAGAATGCTATAAAATGCTTAGGGTTTAGGTTTTATAAGACTTTAATTAATTCGTATAATAAACACTTAAATAAGAGTTAAGAAACACATTTTAAAATGTTATAAATTGTATAGGGTTTAGTAAATCCTCTTAATAAACAGTTAAATAAAAGTTAGAATTTTTGTTAGGATGTTATAAAATATTTAGGTTTTAGGGTTTATGGCTTGGGGTTTCGTGTTTAGAGTTTAGGGTTTATTGTCTATAACACTTTAGTAAATTATTCTAATAAACAATTAAATAGAAGTTACGATATGTCTTTTAAAATGTTATAAAAATATTAGGGTTTAGCATTTATGGTTTAGGGTTTAGGGTTTAGAGTTTAGGGTTTAGGGTTTAGGGTTTTCGGTTTAGGGTTTAGGGTTTAGAGTTTAGGGTTTAGGGTTTAGAGTTTAGGGTTTAGGGTTTAGGGATTAGATGTTTAGGGTTTATAGCACTTTAGTAAATGGTTTTAGTATACACTTATATAAAACTCACAAAACACTTCTTAAAATGTTATAAAATACTTATTTTTTAGGGTTTGGGGTTTAGGGCTTAAGGTTTAGGGTTTAGGTTTTGGAGTTTAGGGTTTAGAGTTTATAGGACCTTAGTAAATGTTTTCAAAATTTAGGCTTTAGGGTTTAGGGTTTATAAGACCTTAGTAAATGATTTTAGGGTTTATCCTTTAGGCTTTAGGCATTAGGATATAGAGTTTGGGGTTTGGGGTTTAGTGTTTAGGTTTTCTAACACTCTAGTAAATTCTTTTAATAAACCCTTAAATAAAAATCACAGAACACTTTCTAAAATGTTATAAAATTCTTAGTGTTTAGGGTTTACTATTTGGGGTTTACGGTTTGGGATTTAGGGTTTCGGGTTTAGGATTTAGGTTTTAGGGTTTGTGGCTCACGATTTATGGTTTAGAATTTATAACACTAAAGTTACAAAATGATTTTCAAAATATTAGAAAAAAAATATCGCTTAGGGTTTAGGATTTAGGATTTATAACACGTAAATTATTTTAATAAACACTTAAATAAAAGTTTAAAACGATTTTAAAATGTTATAAAATGATTAGGGATTAGGTTTTAGGGTTTGGGGGTTTATGGTTTAGGATTTTGGGTTTATGGTTTAAGCTTCATAACAATTTAGTAAATGCTTTTAATAAACACTTAAATAAAATTTACAAAACACTTTTTAAAATGTTGTAAAACTCTTAGGGTTTAGGTTTTAGGGTTTATAACACTTTAGTAAATGATTTTAATAAACACCTAAATAAAATTTAGAAATGCTTTTTAAAATGTTGTAAAATACATAGGGTTTAGGTTTTATAAAACTGCAGTAAATTATTTTAATAAAAACTTCAATAAAATGTACAGAAGGATTTTTAAAATGTTATTAAATGATTAAGGTTTAGGGTATAGGGTTTAGGGTTTCGGGTTTACAGTTGAGTGCTTAGGTTTTAGGGTTTACGACAATTTAGTAAATTATTTTAATAAAAAGTTAGATAAATTTTACAAAACACTTTTCAAAATGTTATAAAATACTTAGCGTTTAGGGTTTTTGGTTTAGGGTTTAGGGTTTAAGCTTTATAACACTTTAGAAAATTCTTTTAATAAACACTTAAATGAAAGTTACAAAATGCTTTTTAAAATGATATAAAATGATTGGTATTTAGGGTTTGGGGTTTAGGGTTTAGGGTTCATGTTTTAGGATTTAGGGTTTATAAGGATTTAGTAAATTCTTTTAATAAACACTTAAATAAAAGTTAAAATTCTCTTTTTAAAATGTTATAAAATGCTTAGGGTTTAGGATTTGGGTTTAGGGTTTAACGTTTAGGGTTTATAAGGGTTCAATAAATTATTTTAATAAACAATTAAATAAAAGTTACAAAACACTTTTGAGATTTTATAAAATTCTTAGAGTTTAGGATTTAAGGTTTATGGTTTAGGGTTTTAGGTTTGGGGTTTAGAGTTTAGGGTTTAGTGTTTAGGGTTTATAACGCTTTAGTAAAATATTTTAATAAACACTATAATAAAAGTTACAAAATGATTTTTAAAATGTTATAAAATGATTAGGGTTTAGGGTTTACATTTACTGTTTGGGGTTTAGGGTTTAGGGTAGTTTAAAGTTTAGGGTTTATGGTTTATAAGACTTTAGTAAATGGTTTTAATCAAGGCTTAAATAAAAGTTAGAAAATTCTCTTTAAAATGATATAAATGCGTAGGGTTTAGTGTTTACGGTTTGGCCTTTGGGATTTAGGGTTTAGGGTTTATAAGACCTTAGTAAATGCTTTTATTAAAGACTTCAATAAAAGTTCCAAAAGACTTTCTAAATTGTTATAAAATGCTTAGGGTTTAGGGTTTTTAGTTTTGATTTTGGGTTTTAGGTTTAGGGTTTAGGTTTTAGGGCTTATAACACTTTAGTAAATGCTTTTAATAAGCACTTAAATAAGAGTTATAAAATAGTTTTTAAAATGTTATAAAATGCTTAGGATTTAGCGTTCAGGCTTTATGGTTTAGGGTTTCAGGTTTCGTGTTCGGAGTTTATGGTTTAGGGTTTATAACACTTGAGAAAATGCTTTTAATAAATACTTAAATAAAAGTTATGGACTGCTTTTTAAAATGTTATAAAATTCCCAATGTTTATGATTTAGTGTTAAGGGTTTGAGGTTTACTGTTTGGGGTTTAGGGTTTAGGATTTAGGATTTTGAATTTAGGGTTTATAACACTTTCGTAAAATCATTTAGTAAACACTTAAATAATATCTACAAAACACTCTTTCAAATGTTGTAAAATGTTTAGCATTTATGGTTTAGGGTTTAGGGTTTGGGGTTTAGGGTGTAGGGTTTAGCATTTGAGATTTAGGGTTCAAGGTTTAGGGTAGAGTGTTTAAGGTTTATAAGATGCTTAGGGTTTAGGGTTTTGTGGTTTATAACACTTTAGTAAATTGTTTTAATAAACACTTAAATAAAAGTTACAAAACACCTTTTAAAATGTTATAAAATGATTAGGGCATAATGTTTAGGCTATAGGGTTTAGGTTTTAGTGTTTAGGGTTTATGGTTTATAACACTTTAGTAAATTCTTGTAATAAACACTTAAATAAAGGTTACAAAATAGTTTTTAAAATGCTATAAAGTATTGAGGGTTTAGGGTTTGGGTTTTAGGGTTTAAGGTTTAGCGTTTTAAGTCTAGGGTTTAGGGTTTAGAGTTTAGGGTTTGGTGTTTACAGTTTAGTGTTTAGGGTTAGGGGTTTATGGTTTAGAGTTTATGGTTAAGGGTTTATAGCACTTTAGTAAATGTTTTTAGTAAACACTTATAAAGGTTGCAAAATGTTTTTAAAATTGTTATAAAATGCTTAGGGTTTAGGGTTTAGGATTTAGGGTTTGGGGTTTAGTGTCTAGGGTTTAGGGTTAAGCATTTGCAGTTTAGGCTTTAGGGATTAGGGTTTATGGTTTAGGGTTTATAACACTTTATAACATGTTTAAGGTTTAAGTTTTAGGATTTTTGGTTTAGGGTTTAGGGTTTAGGGTTTGGGTTTTAGGGTTCATGGTTTCCTGTTTATAACACCTTAGTAATTGTTTTAATAAAAACCTAAATAAAAGTTACAAAACACTTTTTAAAATGTTATAGAATGCTTAGGGTTTAATGTTTATGATTTGGTGTTTATGGTTTATGGTTTAGGTTTTTGGGTTTAGGGTTAAAGGTTTTAGGGTTTAGGGTGTAGGGATGAAACACCCCACCTTAAGGGGGTATCCGCTACTACATATTACACATAATGCATTCATCTTGTGGAGTCTCTAGGAGTTATGAAGAAAAATAAATAGAAGGATAAAGGTTTATGAAGAAGGGTGGAAAAGCAAAGGTCGAGGTATGTCATGTACCACAATTTTCTCCCTCCTACTCTCACATATCTGGGTGTGGTCTTACCTTATTATAGATACTCATAAAATTCTTAGGGTTTATGGTTTAGGGATTAGGGTTTGGGTTTTAAGGTTTAGGATTTAGGGTTTTTAAAAATTTTAGTAAATTCTTTTCATAAGCACTTAAATAAAAGTTACAAAAGTTTTTGAATGGTTATAAAATTCTTAGGCTTTACCCTTTAGGGTTTAGGGTTTATAGCACTATAGTAAATGTTTTTAATATACACTTAAATAAAAGTTACAAAACACTGATTAAAATGTTATAAATTAATTAGGGTTTAGGTTCTAGAGTTTAGGTTTTAGGGTATAAGGTATAGGGTTTTGGGTTTTGGGTTTAGGGTTTAGGGTTTAGGTTCTAGGGTTTATAACACTTTAGTAATTTGTTTTAATAAACACTTAAATAAAAGTTACAAAATTATTTTTGAAATGTTTTAAAAGGCTTAGGGTTTAGCGTTTATGGTTTATAGTTTAGGGTTTAGTTTTTATGGTTTAACGTTTATAACACCTTAGTAAATTATTTTCATAAAAACTTCAGTAAAAGTTACAAATTTCTTTTTAGAGTGCTATAAAATGCTTAGGTTTTAGGGTTTATAAGACTTTAGTAAATTATTATAATAAACACTTAAATAAAAGTTAAAAAACACTTTTTAAAATGTTATAAATTGCTTAGGGTTTGGGGTTAAGAGTATAGGGTTTATAAGACTTTAGTAAATCCTCTTAATAAACACTTAAATAAACGTTAGAATTTTTTTTAAGATGTTATAAAATTCTTAGGGTTTAGGTTTTAGGGTTTACGATTTAGGGTTTATGGTTTAGGGTTTTGTGTTTAGATTTTAGGGTTTAGGGTTTATAACACTTTAGTAACTGATTTTAATAAACGTTGAACTATAAGTTACAATATGTTTTTTAAATTGTTATATAATCACTAGGGTTTAGCGTTTAGGGTTTAGGGTTTAGAATTTAGAGTTTAGGGTTTAGGGTTTCAGGTTTTGAGTTTATGGTTTAAGGTTTAGGGTTTTTTGTTTAAAGTTTAGGGTTTAGGGTTTAAGGTTTAGGGTTTAGGATTTATGATCTAGGGTTTAATGTTTATGGTTTAGTGGTTATGGTTTAAGATTTATAAGACTTTATTAAATGATTTTAATAAACGCTTAAACAAGTCTTAAAATACTTTCTTAAATGCTATAAAATGATTAGGGTTTAGGGTTTAGGGTTTGGGATTTAGTGTTTAGGGTTTTGGATTCAAGGTTTAGGGTTTAAGGTATGGGGTTTTGGGTTTAGGTTTATGGTTTAGTGTTTAGGGTCTACAACATTTTGGGAAATGCTTTTAATAAACACTTAAATAAAAGTTACAAAACAATTTTTAAAATGTTATAAAATGGTTAGGGTTTACAGTTTACGGTTTAGGGTTTGGGGTTTAGGTTTTAGGGTTTAGGGTTTATTTTTTGTTTTTAGGGTTTAGGGTTTATTTCTAAATGTTATAAAATTCTTAGTGTTTAGGGATACGGTTTATGGTTTATGGTTTTGGATTTATAACATTTTGATAAATTCTTTTAATAAGAACATAAAAAAAGTTACAAAATGCTTGTTAAAATGTTATAAAATGCTTGTGCTTTAGGGTTTAGGATTTAAAATTCTATAAAATGCTTATGGTTTAGGGTTTATATCACTTTAGTAAATTCTTTTAATAAACACTTAAAAAAAGTAAGAAAACTCTTATTAAAATGTTATAAAATACTAAGGGTTTAGAGTTTAGGCTTTAGGGTTTTGGGTTTTGGGTTTAAAATGCTATAAAATGCTTATGGTTTAGGATTTAGGGTTTATAACATTTTAGTAAATGATTTTAATAAACACTTCAAAAAAAGTTACAAAAAGCTTGTTAAAATGTCATTGAATGCTTAGGGTTGAGGTTTAGGGTTTAAAATTTTATAAAATGCTTAAGGTTTAGGGTTTAGTGTTCATAAGACCTTAGTAAATTCTATTTATAAACACTAAAAAAAAGTTGCAAAACAATTTTTAAAATGTTATAAAATGCTTAGTGTTTAGGGTTTAGGGTTTAGGCCTTATAACACTTCAATAAATTATTTTAATAAACGCTTAAAAAAAGTTAAAGAACACTTTTTAAAATGTCATAAAATGCTCACGATTTAGGGTTTAAAATGCTATAACATGCTTAGGGTTTAGAGTTTATGGTTTAGGCTTTATAAAAATTTTGTAAATCCTTTTAATACACACTTAGAAAAAAGCTACAAAAAATTTGCTAAAAAGTTATAAAATGCTTAGGGATTAGCTTTGAGGGACACTTTAGTAAATTCTTTTAATAAACACTTTAAAAAAGGTTACAAAACTTTGCTTAAAATTTTATAAAATTCTTAGCATGCAGGTTTTAGGGTTTAGGGTTTATAACACTTTAGTAAATGCTTTTAATAAACACTTAAAAAATTTACAAAGAACTTATTAAAATGTTACAAAATGCTTGCTAAATTGTAATAAAATGCTTAGGGTTTAGGGTTTATAACAATTTAGTAAATTCTTTAAATAAACACTTACAAAAAAGTTACAAAGGCTTGTTAAAATGTTATAAAATGCTTACGGTTTAGGGTTTGGGGTTTAAAATGTTATAAAGTGCTTTTGGTTTAGGGTTTATGGATTAGGAGTTTAAATTTTGTAGTAGTTTAGTTAATGGCTCTAGTAAACACTTAAAAAAAAGTTACAAAACACTTTTTAAAATGTTATAAAATCCTTAGGTTTTGTGGTTTGGGGTTTGGGCCTTGTGTTTAGGGTTTAGTCTTTGGAGTTTAGGGTTTAGAGTTTATAAGGCCTTAGTAAATGCTTTCAAGCTTTAGGGTTTAGGGTTTATAAGACCTTAGTAAATGATTTTAGGGTTTATCCTTTAGGATTTAAGCATTAGGATATGGGGTTTGGGGTTTGGGGTTTAGGGTTTAGAATTTATAACACTTTAGTAATTTATTTTAATAAACACTTAAATAAAAGTTACATAATTCTTTCCAAAATGTGACAAAGTTCTTAGTGTTTAGGGTTTACCATTTGGGGTTTAGGGTTTAGGTTTTAGGGTTTATGGTTTATGGTTTAAGGTTTACGATTTATAATACTAAAGTTACAAAACACTTTTTAAAATATTAAAAAAAATTAGTGTTTAGGGTTTAGGGTTTATGATTTATAACACACTAGTAAATTCTTTTAATAAACACTTCAATAAAAGTTTAAAATGATCTTTAAAATGCTATAAAATGATTAGGGTTTAGGTTTTAGGGCTTGGGAGTTTAGGGTTTAGGGTTTCGGGTTTATGGTTTAAGGTTTATAACACTTTAGTAAATGCTTTTAATAAACACTTAAATAAAAGCAACAAAACACTTTTTAAAATGATGTAAAATGCTTAGGGTTTAGGATGTTTTTTAAAATGTTATAAGATGCATAGGGTTTAGGATTTTGGGTTTAGGTGTAGTGTTCGGGGCTTAGGTTTAGGTTTTATAACACTTTAGTAAATTATTTTAATAAACACTTAAATAAAATGTACAAAACAATTTTTAAAATGTTATAAAATGATTAAGGTTTAGGGTATAGGGTTCAGGGCTTGGGGTTTACAGTCCAGGGCTTAGGTTTTAGGGTTTAGGGTTCATGTTTTAGGATTTATGGTTTATAAGGATTTAGTAAATTCTTGTAATAAACACTTAAATAGAAGTTAAAAAACTCTTTTTAAAATGTTATAAAATGCTTAGGGTTTAAGGTTTATGGTTTATAAGGGTTGAGTAAATGATTTTAATAAACACTTAAATACAAGTTACAAAACATTTGTTTAAATTTTATAAAATGCTTAGAGGTTAGGATTTAAGGTTTAGTGTTTATGGTTTCATGTTTGGGGTTTAGAGTTTAGCGTTTAGTGTTTAGGGTTTATAACGCTTTAGTAAATTATTTTAATAAAAACTGTAATAAAAGTTACAGAATGATTTTTAAAATGTTATAAAATGATTAGGGTTTTAGATTTAGGGTTTAGGGTGGTTTAGCATTTAGGGTTTATGGTTTATAAGACTTTAGTAAATGGTTTTAATCAAGCCTTAAATAAAGGTTACAAAATTGTTTTCAAAATGAGATAAAATGCGTAGGGTTTAGTGTTTACAGTTTGGCTTTTTGGATTTAGGGTTTAGGGTTTATAAGACCTTAGTAAATGCTTTTAATAAACACTTAAATAAAATTTCCAACACATTTTTTAAACTATTATAAAATGCTTAGGTTTTAGGGTTTTGGGTTTTGATTTTGGGTTTTAGGTTTAGGCTTTAGGATTTAGGTTTTAGGGTTTATAACACTTTAGTAAATGCTTTTAATAAACACTTAAATAAAGGACACAAAGATATTTTTAAAATTTTATAAAATGCTTAGGATTTAGTGTGTAGGCTTGAGGATTTAGGGTTTAGGGTTTAGGGTTTCAGGTTTCGAGTTTAGAGTTTAGGGTTTATGGTTTATAACACTTGAGTAAATGCTTTTAATAAACACTTAAATAAAAGTTACAAACTGCTTTTTAAAATGTTATAAAATTCTTACTGTTTATGGTTTAAAGTTAAGGGTTTGAGGTTTATTGTTTGGGTTTAGGGTTTATGGTTTAGGGTTTATAACACTTTCATAAAATATTTTAATAAAATATTAAATAAAATTTACAAAACACTTTTTAAAATGTTATAAAATGCTTAGCATTTGCAATTTAGGGTTTAGGGTTTGGGGTTTAGGGTTTAGGGTTTAGGGTAGTGTCTTTAAGGTTTCTAAAATGATTATGGTTTAGGGTTTATGGTTTTCTTGTTTACTATTTAGGGTTTAAGGTTTATGACACTTTTGTAAATGTTTTTAATAAAAACTTAAATTAAAGTTACAAAACACTTTTTAAAATGTTACAACATTATTAGGGTATAGGTTTTAGGTTATAGGGTATAGGGTTTAGAGTTTATGGTTTAGGATTTATGGTTTATGGTTTATAACACTTTAGTAAATCTCATCCCCCTCTCTTATCCTTATCTGATGATATCCACTTTTAAGATCTAGTTTTGAAAAATACTTTGCTCCAGTCAAGCAATCCATTAAATCTTCAATTCTGGGTAACAAAAATCTGTACCTGATTGTGATTTTATTGATGGCCCTCAAATCTGTACACATTCTCCAGCCTCCATCCTTCTTTGGGCTCAGCACTGTTGGCACTGTGAAAGGACTCAAGCTTTCTCTGATCAGCCCCTTATCAAGCAATTCTTGCACCTGTTTCTTAACTTCTTCATTTTCTGCAGGAGTCATTCTATATGCTGCTTTGTTAGGTAGGCTTGCTCCAGGAATCAAATCTTGATGACTGATTCTTCAAATGGGTGGTAATTCATTAGGAAAATCATCAACAATAATATCACAATATTTCTCCAGCATTTCTTGAATTTCAATGGGTAAATCAGAAACTTTAGTAGAAGTCATTATTACCTTGGGCTTGCAAATTACAACAAAATTTACCTCATTTTATTCAATCTGCTTCAGGTATTCCTTTCCTCCAAGTAACAGAGTTTTTGGATCAGTCTTCTATCCCGGTACATCTCCTTCTTGCAGAGGCAGCAATGTATGATTGACACCATCCTTTCCAAACTTGTAGGTGTTTCTTTTCCCATCATGTATGGCTCCTCTGTCATATTGCCAAGGTCTTCCAAGCAATATGTGACACACATCCATAGGCATCACATCACAAACACTAATAACATGAACTAAAATTATTAATATAGTAATAACATGAATTAAATAATGATAATGATTAGTATAGTAGTGTTACAAAATAGTGTTGCAAAATAGTAAAACATAAAACATAAAACAAACAAACAATATGTTAATAACAAGAATTAAATAATGATAATGATTAGTATATTAGTGTTACAAAATATTAAAACATAAAACATAAAACAAACGAACAATATAGTAATAACATGAATTAAATAATGATAATGATTAGTATAATAGTGTTAATAAATAGTGTTACAATATTGTGCTACAATATAGTAAAACATAAAACATGAAACAAACAAACAATATGGTAATAACATGAGTTAAAATTATCAATATAGTAATAACATGAATTAAATAATGATAAGATTAGTACAATATTGTTACAAAATAGTGTTATAAAAAAGGAAAACAAAAACCAAAAACGAACAAACAATATAGTAATAACATCTATTAAAATGATTAATATAGTAATAACATGAATTAAATAATGATAATGATTAGTATAATAGTGTTGCAAAATATTGTTACAAAATAGTAAAACATAAAATATAAAACAAATGAACAATATAGTAATAACATGAATTAAATAATTATATTGATTAGTATAATAGTGTTACAAAATAGTGTGACATTATAGTAAAACATAAAACATAAAAGAAACAAACAATATAGTAATAACATGAATTAAAATTATTAATATAGTAATAGCGTGAATTAAGTAATGATAATGATTAGTATAGTAGTGTTACAAAATAGTGTTTCAAAATAGTAAAACATAAAACATAAAATAAACAAACAATATGCTAATAACAAGAATTAAATAATGATAATGATTAGTATATTAGTGTTACAAAATAGTAAAACATAAAACAAACGAACAATATAGTAATAACATGAATTAAATAGTGATATTGATTAGTATAATAGTGTTACAAAATAGTAAAACATAAAACATAAAATAGACATACAATATAGTAATAGCATGAATTAAAATTATTAATATGTTAATAACATGTATTAAATAATGATAATGATTAGTATAATAGTGTTACAAAATAGTCTTACAATACAGTAAAATGTAAAACATAAAACAAACAATCAATATAGTAATAACATGAATTAAAATTATTGATATAGTAATAACATAAATTAAAATCATTAATATAGTAATAACATGAATTAAAATTATTAATATAGTAATAACATGAGTTAAATAATTATAATGATTAGTATAATACTATTACAATATAGTGTTACAAAATAGTAAAACATGAAACATAAAACAAATAAACAATATAGTAATAAGATGAATTAAAATTACTAATATAGTAATAACATGAATTAAATAATGATAATGATTACTATAGTAGTGTTACAAAATAGTGTTGCAAAATAGTAAAACATAAAGCATAAAACAAACAAAGAATATGCTAATAAGATGAATTAAACAATGATAATGATTAGTATAGTAGTATTACAAAATAGTAAAACATAAAAAATAAAACAAACGTACAATATAGTAATAACATGAATTAAAATTATTAATATAGTAATAACATGAACTAAAGAATGATAATGTTTAGTATAATAGTGTTACAAAATAGTATAAAATAAAACATAAAACAAAAAAACAATATAGTAATAACATGAATTGAATAATGATAATGATTAGTATAATAGTGTTACAAAATAGTAAAAAATAAAACATAAAACAAACAAACAATATACTAATAACATGAATTAAAATTATTAATATAGTAATCACATGAATTAAATAGTTATAATGATTAGTTTAAGTGTTACAAAATAGTCTTACAATATAGTAAAACATAAAACATAAAATAAACAAACAATATAGTAATAGCATGAATTAATTAAGGATAATGATTAGTATAATAGTGTTACAAAATAGTGTTACATTATAGTAAAACATAAAACATAAAACAAACAAACAATATAGTAATAACATGAAATAAATAATGATAATGATTAGTATAGTAGTGTTACAAGATAGTAAAACATAAAATATAAAACAATCAAACAATATAGTAATAACATGAATTAAATAATATAAGATTAGTATAACAGTGTTACAAAATAGTGTTATAAAATAGTAAAAAATAAAACATAAAACAAACAAACAATATAGTAATAACATGAATTAAATAATGATAATGATTAGTATAATAGTGTTACAAAATAGTGCTACAATATAGTAGAACATAAAACAAACAAACAATATAGTAAGAACATGAATTGAAATTATTAATATAGTAATAACATGAATTAAATAATTATAATGATTAGTATAATAGTGTTACAATATAGTAAAACATGAAACATAAAACAAACAAACGATATAGTAATAACATGAATTAAATAATGATAATCATTAGTATATAGTGTTACAAAATACTCTTACGATATAGTAAAACATAAAACATAAAACAAACAAAAAATATAGGAACAAAATGAATTAAAATAACTAATATAGTAATAACATGAATTAAATAATGTCAATGATTAGTATAATAGTGTTGCAAACTAGTAAAACACAAAACATAAAACAAACAAACAATATAGTAATAAAATGAATTAAATAATGATAATGATTAGCGTAATAGTGTTACAAAATAGGGTTACAAAATAGTAAAACATAAAACATAAAAGAACAAACAATATGGTAATAACATTAATTAAATAATCATAATTATTAGTATAATAGTGTTACAACATAGTGTTAAAAATAGTAAAACATAAAACTTAAAACAAACAAACAATATAGTAATAACATCAAGTAAAATTATTAATATAGTAATAACATGAATTAAATAATTATAATGATTAGTATAGTAGTGTTTCAAAATAGTGTTACAATATAGTAAGATAAAAAACATAAAACAAACACATAATATAGTAATAACATGAATTTAAATAATGATAATGATTAGTATAATATTGTTACAATATAGTAAAACATAAAACAAACAAACAATATAGTAATAACATGAATTAAATAATGATAATGATTAGTATAATAGTGTTACGAAATGGTGTTACAAAATAGTGCAACAAAATAGTGAAACAGAAAACATAAAACAAACAAACAATATAGTAATAGCATGAATTTAAATTATTAATATAGTATTAACATGAATTAAATAATGGTTGTGATTAGTATAGTAGTGTTACAAAATAGTGTTGCAAAATAGTAAAACGTAAAACATAAAACAAACGAACAACATGCTAATAACAAGAATTAAATAATGATAATGATTAGTGTAGTGTTACAAAATAGTGTTACAATATAGTAAAACATAAAACATAAAACAAGCAAACAATATAGTGATACCATGAATTAAATAATGTTAATGTTTAATATAATAGTTTTACAAAATAGTTTTACAAAACAGTAAAATTTAAAACAAACAAAAAATACATTAATAACATGAATTAAATAATGATAATGATTAGTATAATAGTGTTACAAAATAGTCTTACAATATAGTAAAATGTAAAACATAAAACAAACAAACAATATAATAATAACGTGAGTTAAATAATGATAATGATGAGTATAATAGTGTTACAAAATAGTGCTACAAAATAGTGTTACAAAATTGTAAAATATAAAACATAAAACAAACAAACAATATAGTTATAACATGAACTAAATAATTATAATGATTAGTATAATTCTGTTACAAAATAGTAAAACATAAAACATAAAACAAACAAACAATATAGTTATAACATGAATTTAAGTCATTAATATATTAATAACATGAATTAAATAATGATAATTATTAGTATAATAGTGTTACAATATAGTGTTACAAATTAGTAAAACATAAAACATAAAACAAACAAACAATATAGTAGTAACATGAATTGAAATTATTAATATAGTAATAACATGAATTAAATAATGATAATGATTAGTATAATAGTGTTACAAAATAGTAAAACATAAAACATAAAACAAACAAACAATATCGTAATAACATGAATTAAAATTATTAATATAGTAATAACATGAATTAAATAATGATATTGATTAGTATAATAGTGTTACAATATAGTAAAACAAAAAACATAAAAAACAAACAGTATAGTAATAACATAAATTAAAATTATTAATATAGTAATAACGTGAACTAAAGAATGATAATGTTTGGTATAACAGTGTTACAAAATAGTATAAAATAAAACATAAAAGAAACAAACAATATAGTAATAACATGAATTGAATAATGATAATGATTAGTATAACAGTGTTACAAAATAGTAAAAAGTAAAACATAAAACAAACAAATAATATAGTAATAACATGAATTAAAATTATTAATATAGTAATCACATGAATTAAATAGCTATAATGATTAGTTTAAAAGTGTTACAAAATAGTCTTACAATATAGTAAAACATAAAACATAAAATAAACAAACAATATAGTAATAACATGAATTAATTAATGATAATGATTAGTATAATAGCGTTACAAAATAGTGTTACATTATAGTAAAACATAAAACATAAAACAAACAAACAATATAGTAATAACATGAAATAAATAATGATAATGATTAGTATAATAGTGTTACAAAATAGTAAAACACAAAATATAAAACAATCGAACAATATAGTAATAACATGAATTAAATAATTATATTGATTAGTATAATAGTGTTACAAAATAGTGCTACAATATAGTAAAACATAAAACAAACAAACAATATAGTAATAACATGAATTAAATAATGATAACGATTAGTATAATAGTGTTACAGAATAGTGTTAGAAAGAGAATAAAACAAACAAAGAATATAGTAATAACATGAATTAAAGTTATTAATATAGTAATAACATGAAATAAATAACGATAATGATTAGTATAATACTGTTATAAAATAGTAAAACATAAAATATAAAACAAATGAACAATATAGTAATAACATGAATTAAATAAAGATAATGATTAGTACAATAGTGTTACAAAATAGTAAAACATAAAACATAAAACATAAAACAAACAAACAATATAGTAATAACATGAAATAAATAATTATAATGATTAGTATAATAGTGTTACAAAATAGTGCTACAATATAGTAAAACATAAAACAAACAAGAAATATAGTAAGAACATGAATTCAAATTATTAATAAAGTAATAACATGAATTAAAATGATGATAAGATTAGTATAATAGTGTTATAAAATAGTAAAAAATAAAACATAAAACAAACAAACAATATCGTAATAACATGGCTTAAAATGATTAATATATTAATAACATGAATTAAATAATGTTAATGATTGGTATAATAGTGTTACAAAATAGTTTTACAAAATAGTAAAACATAAAAGATAAAACAAATAAACAATATAGTTATAACATGAATTAAATAATGATAATGATTAGTATAATAGTGTTACAATATAGTAAAACATAAAGCAAAGAAACAATATAGTAATAACATGAATTGAAATTATTAATATAGTAATAAGATGAATTAAATAATATTAATGATTAGTATAATAGTCTTATAAAATAGTGTTACAATATAGTAAAACATAAAACATAAAACAAACAAACAATATAGTAATAACATGAATTAAATAATGATAATGATTAGTATAATAGTGTTACAAAATACTGTTACGATATAGTAAAACATAAAAAAAAAAGAAAAAAGAAAAAATATAGGAATAAAATGAATTAAAATAACTAATATAGTAGTAACATGAATTAAATAATCTCAATGATTAGTATAATAGTGTTACAAAATAGTAAAACACAAAACATAAAACAAGTAAACAATATAGTAAGAACATGAATTAAATAATGATAATGATTAGCATAATAGTGTTACAAAATAGGGTTACAAAAAACATAAAACAAACAAACATTATAGCAATAACATGAACCAAATAATGATAATGATTAGCATAATAGTGTTACAAAATAGTAAAACATAAAACGTAAAACAAACAAACAATATAGTAATAACATGAATTAAATAATTATAATGATTAGTATAATAGTGTTAAAAAAATAATGTTCCAATATAGTAAAACATAAAACAAACAAAAAATATAGTAATAACATTAATTAAATAATCATAATTATTAGTATAATAGTGTTACAACATAGTGTTAAAAATAGTAAAACTTAAAACTTAAAACAAACAAACAATATAGTAATACCATGAACAAAATAATGTTAATGTTTAGTATAATAGTTTTACAAAACAGGAAAACATAAAACAAACAAACAATATAGTAATAACATGAATTTAAATCATTAATATATTAATAACATGAATTAAATAATGATATTTACTAGTATAATAGTGTTACAAATCAGTAAAACATAAAACATAGAACAAACAAACAATATAGTAGTAACATGAATTGAAATTATTAATATAGTAATAACATGAATTAAATAATGATAATGATTAGTATGATAGTTTTACAAAATAGTGTTACATTACAGTAAAACATAAAACCGAAGACAAACAAACAATATAGTAATAACATGAATTAGAATTATTAATATAGTAATAACATGAAATAAATAATGATAACGATTAGTATAATAGTGTTACAAAATAGTAAAACATAAAATATAAAACAAACGAACAATATAGTACTAACATGAATTAAATAATTATATTGATTAGTATAATAGTGTTACAAAATAATGCTACAATATAGTAAAACAAAAAACATGAAACAAAAAAAATATAGTAATAACATGAATTAAATAATTATAATCATTAGTATAAAATGTTACAAAATAGTATTACAAAATAGTGCTACAATATAGTAAAACATAAAACATGAAACAAACAAACAATATGGTAATAACATGAGTTAAAATTATCAATATAGTAATAACATGAATTAAATAATGATAATGATTAGTATAATAGTGTTACAATATTATAAAACATAAAAATAAAAAAACAAGCAATATAGTAATAAAGTGAATTAAAATTATTAATATATTAATAACATGTATTAAATAATGATAATGATTAATATAATAGTGTTACAATATAGTAAAACATAAAACATAAAACAAACAATCAATATAGTAATAACATGAGTTAAATAATGTTAATGTTTAGTATAATGTTATGAAACCAACTCAAGAAAAGATAGAAAAGATAGATCAACGCCTTAGAATTCAGCCTCTTCGAGGGGGCAACCTCCTTTACATTACATAAATGAACAATTCTTGGATGATACAAATGACAAAATCTCCTTTCTATATATAGGAGTCTAAGGAGTCACAATATAATCCAACCGACCTAACAATAATAATATAAAGCCACAAAAATAACAATAGAGGGATTCTATGGGGCACAGAAATAACAATATGGGGGTAATAGGGGCACAACAACATAAATAAGGGGTATAACTACAATAGTAATGGGGTAATCACTAGTATTATAGGGACCCAACATGCCCCTCTCCTTCAAAAAAGTGTTATCCTCAACGCTTGAGTAGTTTTGGATACTTCTGCATAAAATTCTCATCCTCCCATGTGGAATCTTCAGTGGATAAGTTCTTCCACTTGATAAGATACTCTGAAATTGATCGATTTCGTAGCTGTCGAGTTCTTGTTTCTGTGACTGCTTCTGGTTCCAATATAATTTTTCCTTCCTTTTCAAGTTCTGGCAATATTGTTTGAATTGGGAGCTTGTCACCTATAACCTTCTTTAAACATGAAACATGGAAAACTGGGTGCAATCGAGAAGCTGCAGGAAGCTCCAATTTGTATGCCATATTACCAATCTTTTGCAACACCTTGTACGGACCATAATACTTTGGTGATAATTTATTATCCTTCTTAGCTTGCTTTAGGGACATTTTCTTATATGGTTGTAGCCCTAGGAATACCCAATCACCTACATTAAAACTTCTTTCACTGCGATGTTGATCTGCCTGTTGTTTCATTCTATTTTGTGCCAACACGAGGTTATCCTTTAAGAGTTGGAGGACTTGTTGTTGATGTTCGATGTGATGTTCCACTACCTGAACCTTAGAATTTTCTCTTAAATATGATGTGATGGATGGTGGTTGATACCCATAAAGTGCCATAAATGGGGTCATTTTTGTTGCTGTATGGAAGGAAGTGTTATACCACCATTCAGCCAGAGGCAACCATTTGACCCATTGTGTCTGTTTATCAGATACAAAGCAACAAAGATATCCTTCCAAGCATTTGTTTACTATCTCAGTTTGCCCATCAGATTGAGGATGATAAGATGAGCTATGAGCTAACTGAGTACCAAGAAAAGAAAATAATTATGTCCAAAAATTTCCAGTGAAAATGGGATCTCTGTCACTTACAATAATCTTTGGGTTTCCATGTAGCTTTTGAACTGTTTCCATAAATGCAGTAGAAACTGTACTGGCTTTAAATGGATGTGATAATGCACAAAAGTGTGCATACTTGGTAAGTCTGTCAACTACCACCATGATGACACTCTTTCCCTTAGACTTGGGTAAACCTGTGATAAAATCCATTGAAACCTCCTCCCAACATTGGCTTGGAATGGATAAAGGTTGTAATAGACCCGGTGTCTTAATTGTTTCAACTTTATTTTTTCTGCAAACCAAACATTCTGCCACAAACTTTTGAATATCTGATTTAAGGCCATCCCAAAAAAATTCCTTCTTAACCCTGTGGTAAGTTTTTAAAAAATCCTGAGTGCCCTCCTAAGGGAGAAGTGTGCAATTCCATAAGAATCTTTTGTTTTAGCTGGGAATTCTTACAGAGGTATAAGCGATCTTTGTACCATAACGAATCATTTTTCCAGCTAAATGTATCAAAAGTACTGGAATCTTGTTGTAGCTTTCGAGTAAGTGCCCACACTTCTTCGTCATTCTTCCATTCCTCCCTTGCTTCGTTTATCCAATCTGGTTGGATAGTAGAAATGGCACACAAAAATGCTTCCACATCCTCATCCTTTCTTGAGAGTGCATCTGCCACCACATTTTGCTTCCCTTTTTTGTAGATGATTTCAAAGTCATAACCCAACATCTTTGTGACCCACTTTTGTTGCTCTTCAGAGGATAATCTTTGTTCTAAAAAGTATTTAAGGCTATCATGATCCGTTTTTACCTTGAAGTGTCTTCCCATTAGGTAGGGTCACCATTTCTTAAGTGCATGGAGTATTTCCAACATTTCCTTCTCATAGATAGCTTTGCTTAAAAACTTTCCCTTGATTGGACAACTTTCAAAAGCAATGGGTCTTTCATCTTGCATTAGAACACACCAATTCCATTTCCTGAAGCATCACATTCCACAATAAAGGTTTTTGTGAAGTCCGGTGTAGCTAAGACCGGTGCTTGGCACATTGCCTCTTTAAGATGTTCAAAGGCCTTTGTTGCTTTCGGAGTCCATGCAAATGAATCTTTCTTCAATAATGTTGTTAGAGGTGCTGCTATTCTCCCATAATTCTTAACAAACTTGCGATAATACCCTGTCAACCCAAGAAATCCTCGCAGATGCTTTATGGATGTGGGGATTTTCCATTCCTTAATGGCTTTAATTTTGCTAGGGTCTACCTTAACTCCTTCATGAGATACAATATGACCCAAATATTCCACCTCCTGGACTCCAAAGAAACATTTGGGTCTTTTTGCATATAATTGTTTCTCCTCCAATAGTTGTAGCACCCTGTCAACATGTTCAACATGATCCTTCTAAGACTTGCAGTAGATTAGTATATCATCAAAAAATACTAACACAAATTTTCTAAGGAATGGTTTGAAAATTGAATTCATCAAACCTTGAAATGTTGAAGGTGCATTGGTAAGGCCAAAAGGCATGACCAAAAATTCATAATGACCCTCATGAGTTCTAAATGCCGTTTTCGGAATGTCTTCAATCTTCATTCTGATTTGATGATATCCCGAACGAAGATCCAACTTGGTGAAGTAAAGTGATCCATGCAATTCATCCAGTAATTCATCAGTAACAGGAATGGGGAACTTATCTTTAATAGTGAGCTTGTTGAGCTCCCTATAATCCGGACATATGCGCCATGATCCATCCTTCTTGTGCACCAATACTACTGGAGCTGAGAAAGAACTTTGACTCGGTTGAATTATACCAGCCTCTAGCATTTCTGCAACCATACGTTCAATTTCACTTTTTTGGACATAGGGATATCTGTACGGCCTGATGTTTGGAGGAACACTTCCTGGAATCAGATGAATAGCATGATCATGATCACGCATAGGTGGGAGACCTTTTGGAGTCTCAAATACCTTGGAATGATTGTCCAGGACTTTTTGGAGATCTGGAGAAATAGATGATTCCAATGTGGAAACATCTAGCGAACATAATTGTGCAATTACACCTCTTTGCTCCTTTTTTAGAAGCTTTATCATGCCATTAGAGCTGATTATCTTTCCTGGTTTCCCTGCAATACCCCTTAATTCAACTTCCTTTCCTTCCGTAGAAAATTTGATGAAAAGTTCTTGAAAATTAAAAGCTATTGTACCCAAGGATTGTAGCCATTGGACTCCTAGTACAACATCAGCACCTCCCATTGGAATGGAAAGCATTGGGCTAGTCAATACATATTCTCCCATGGATAGCTTGATATTATGGCACTTTCCAGAGCAATTTATTGTTCCTCCATTTGCAATCATCACTTGACACTCTGGTGCTGGATATAGGAAGCAATTCAATTCTTTTGCTACCCTACAATGAATAAAATTGTGGGTGCTTCCTGAATCAATCAACACTATTACCTTTTTCTTCTTGATTTGTCCTTCTATCTTGATGGTTTGAGGAGTGGTAATTCCCGCCAATGCATTACAAGATATGGTCGAATTTATTTGTTCTTCATCTAGGCTTTGTTCCTGGAGTATATCTTCTTCTTTTGACCTTTCTTGCT
This sequence comes from Pinus tabuliformis, assembly GCA_031772625.1. Classification (NCBI taxonomy): domain Eukaryota; kingdom Viridiplantae; phylum Streptophyta; class Pinopsida; order Pinales; family Pinaceae; genus Pinus; species Pinus tabuliformis. Next base: position 772,351,314 of record CM062820.1, on the reverse strand, counting down.
CCTTTCCTTCTTCCTCTTCACAATCTATGTAGAATAATTTCTTCTCAGCACACTTATGACCTTTAGTGTATTTGCTATCAAAACTGTAACAAAGCCCTTTTGCTCTTTTTTCTTCCAATTGTTGTGGTGTCAACCTTATAGGTTGTGGAAGACTAGGGGCAACAACACTTTCGTCTTTATAGTTGTGAGTGGTATGCTTCCTGGTTGCCATAATTTTGCTTTCCATTTTTCTTGCTAACCTGAATGCCTTCTCTAATGAATCAGGTTCCCAAAGGTGAACATCATGTTGGATATTATCCTTTAAAGACCCTATGAACACATCAATCCTATGCTCCTCTAGAATATCTTTTACCCTTATGTTCAATTTTTGGAACTCCTCAATGTGCTCAATTACTAAACCCTTTTGTTTGAGACTTATCAATTGGCTAAAAAAGTGTTGCTTTTTGTATCTTCATAATGTGCTATCAATTCTTCCGTAAAAATTGCCCAAGTGATAAATTGTTTACGAGAGAAAAGCCATTGATACCATACAAACTGATTTGGTTCCAAATATACAGTTGCCATACGTACCTTTTGTGCATTTTGCACATTATTGAGATCGAAGAATTGCTCCATCTGTAATATCCATGTGGCGGTATCCTTGCCATCAAACTTCCTCATATCGATTTTTGGAATATGGTGATTCTTCGATCCAACGTTAGCATCTATGGAATCATGATTAACATTTCTTTTGTTCTCATCATGAGTTTCCTTTACTACCTTTTCACCATTAGTGACCCTTTCTTGTAGCAACTTCTTCAATTCTTCCATGTCTGTCTTCAAATCTATCTTCAAATCTACCATGTCTCTCTTCAAATCTATCTTCGAATCATCCATCTTAGATTCCATGCCCTTTATATTAGATTCCATGCCATTTATCTTAGATTCCACGCCACTTATCTTAGCTTTTGTTAGCTTTTGTGAGCGTGACATTTGTTGCACTTGTTCTTGTAATTTTGATATATCATGTAGCATTTCTTCCTCTTCTTCATGAGTCATGCTAGAGCTTTCAGGTTCCTTACTAGGTGTTTGCATTTTCTTTCCTCGGGGCATCAATTACCGATAATAATGCTTTACTATGCCCTTTGAATTACGTTAAACCAAGCTTACACAAAAATTTAAAAAAAAACTACACACCTTTTTTCACTTTATAGAAGCATGATATTGAATCTGATGTATCTCTGTAATTGCTGATCATCTAGTTCTGAAATTGCTACCTGTAGTAGCCTTCTGTGTCCTCTTTCCAATGCCACAAGTCTTATCCAAATTGGATTCTCCAAGGAAGAGTTATGTGAAATCTCCCACAGTGACTTGCTTTTAGACTCGTTCAGTAGAGCGAACTTGTACGACGTGCCACGAGTCACTGTTTCAACCTTTGAATCTAAACGGCACACAAAAGAAACTACAGTCCGTACTATTTTTGTACCTTCTTATGAAATTTCAATCCAATCCCCAGAGAGAAAGTTATGACGATTTTCCCCAGGTCAACTGTTTTGAATGTAATTAAGGAGTCTGCAAAAAGACCAACTTCCTCAGATCGTATCTCCACAAATATCGTGTGAAATGCTCTGAAATTCGGACGCAAGGTTCAGTGCGATTTCTTCTCAAATGGGTTTTTTTTGCGACTTCTGAAACATCACAGAAAAAAAAGTTATAGCGAAAATGCCAGGATGACCTGTTTGGAGCAGCGAAACCCTAGAATCCAAAGCTCTGATACCAAATGTTATGAAACCAGCTCAAGAAAAGATAGAAAAGATAGATCAACGCCTTAGAATTCAGCCTCTTCGAGGGGGCAACCTCCTTTACATTACATAAATCAACAATTCTTGGATGATACAAATGACAAAACCTCCTTTCTATATAGGAGTCTAAGGAGTCACAATATAATCCAGCCGACCTAACAATAATAATATAAAGCCACAAAAATAACAATAGAGGGATTTTATGGGGCACAGAAATAACAATATGGGGGTAATAGGGGCACAACAACATAAATAAGGGGTATAACTACAATAGTAATGGGGTAATCACTAGTATTATAGGGACCCAACATATAATAGTTTAACAAAATAGTTTTACAAAACAATAAAACATAAAACAAACAAAAAATACATTAATAACATGAAATAAATAATGATAATGATTAGTATAATAGTGTTACAAAATAGTCTTACAATATAGTAAAATGTAAAACATAAAACAAACAATCAATATAGTAATAACATGAATTAAAATTATTGATATAGTAATCACATAAATTAAAATCATTAATATAGTAATAACATGAATTAAATAATGATAATGATGAGTATCATAGTGTTAACAAAATAGTGCTACAAAATAGTGTTACAAAATTGTAAAATTTAAAACATAAAACAAGCAAACAATATAGTAATAACATGAATTATAATTATTAATATAGTAATGACATGAGTTAAATAATTATAATGATTACTATAATACTGTTACAATATAGTGTTACAAAATAGTAAAACATGAAACATAAAACAAATAAACAATATAGTAATAAGATGAATTAAAATTAATAATATAGTAATAACATGAATTAAATAATGATAATGATTAGTATAGTAGTGTTATAAAATAGTGTTGCAAAATAGTAAAACATAAAACATAAAACAAACAAACAGTATGCTAAAAACATGAATTAAACAATGATAATGATTAGTATAGTAGTATTACAAAATAGTAAAACATAAAAAATAAAACAAACATACAATATAGTAATAACATGAATTAAATAATGATATTGATTAGTATAATAGTGTTACGATATAGTAAAAAAAAAACATAAAACAAACAAACAATATAGTAATAACATGAATTAAAATTATTAATATAGTAATAACCTGAACTAAAGAATGATAATGTTAGTATAATAGTGTTACAAAATAGTATAAAATAAAACATAAAACAAACAAACAATATAGTAATCACATGAATTAAAATTATTAATATACTAATAACATGAACTAAATAATGATAATGCTTAGTATAATAGTCTTACAGAATAGTAAAACATAAAACAAACAAAAAATATAGTAATAACATGAATTAAATAATATAAAATTAGTATAATAGTGTTACAAAATAGTGTTATAAAATAGTAAAAAATAAAACATGAAACAAACAAACAATATAGTAATAACATGAATTAAAGTTATTAATATAGTAATAACATGAGATAAATAATGATAATGATTAGTATAATATTGTTATAAAATAGTAAAACATAAAATATAAAACAAATGAAAAATATAGTAATAACATGAATTAAATAATGATAATGATTAGTATAATAGTGTTACAAAACAGTAAAACATAAAACATAAAACAAACAAACAATATAGTAATAACATGAATAAATAATTATAATGATTAGTATAATAGTGTTACAAAATAGTGCTACAATATAGTAAAACATAAAACAAATAACAATATAGTAAGAAGATGAATTGAAATTATTAATATAGTAATGACATGAATTAAATAATTATAATGATTAGTATAATGGTGTTACAATATAGTAAAACATAAAACAAAAAACAAATAGACAATATAGTAATAACATGAATTAAATAACGATAAGATTAGTATAATAGTGTTATAAAATAGTAAAAAATAAAACAAAAAGCAAACAAACAATACAATAATAACATGGCTTAAAATTATTAATATATTAATAACATGAATTAAATAATGTTAATGATTGGTATAATAGTGTTACAAAATAGTTTTACAAAATAGTAAAACATAAAACATAAAACAAATAAACAATATAGTTATAACCTGAATTAAATAAAGATAATGATTAGTATAATAGTGTTACAATATAGTAAAACATAAAACAAACAAACAATATAGTAATAACATGAATTAAATAATGATAATGATTAGTATAATAGTGTTACAAAATACTGTTACGATATAGTAAAACATAAAACATAAAAAAATAAATATATATAAAAATATTATATATATAAATATATATAATATATATATATATAAATAAAAATATAATATATATTATATACTATGAATAAGATAACTTGAATTAAATAATGATAAGATTAGTATAATAAGTGTTACAAAATAGTGTTATAAAATAGTAAAAAATAAAACATGGAACAAACAAACAATATACTGATAACATGAATTAATGTTATTAATATAGTAATAACATGAGATAAATAATGATAATGATTAGTATAATATTGTTATAAAATAGTAAAACATAAAATATAAAACAAATGAACAATATAGTAATAACATGAATTAAATAATGATAATGATTAGTATAATAGTGTTACAAAATAGTGCTACAATATAGTAAAACATAAAACAAACAAACAATATAGTAAGAACATGAATTGAAATTATTAATATAGTAATAACATGAATTAAATAATTATAATGATTAGTATAATGGTGTTACAATATAGTAAAACATAAAACGGAAAACATATAGACAATATAGTAATAACATGAATGAAATAATGATAAGATTAGTATAATAGAGTTATAAAATAGTAAAAAATAAAACAAAAAGCAAACAAACAATATCATAATAACATGGCTTAAAATTATTAATATATTAATAACATGAATTAAATAATGTTAATGATTTGTATAATAGTGTTACAAAATAGTTTTACAATATAGTAAAACATAAAACATAAAACAAATAAACAATATAGTAATAACATGAATTAAATAAAGATAATGATTAGTATAATAGTGTTACAATATAGTAAAACATAAAACAAACAAACAATATAGTAATAACATGAATTGAAATTATTAATATAGTAATAATATGAATTAAATAATATTAATGATTAGTATAATAGTCTTATAAAATAGTGTTACAATATAGTAAAACAAAAGCATAAAACAAACAAACAATATAGTAATAACATGAATTGAAATTATTAATATAGTAATAACATGAATTAAAATTATTAATGTAGTAATAACATGAATTAACTAATGATAATGATTAGTATAATAGTGTTACAAAATAGTAAAACATAAAACATAAAACAAACAATATAGTAATAACATGAA